>CM065815.1:93309971-94699971 GCA_033398695.1 Orobanche coerulescens | reverse complement strand
TGACTAATATTTAATATTTATTGCTTTGATTTATCATGGGTGAGAGCCATAATGATTGACTCAATATGCTCGATATTTTGAGCAATATTATTATTTATATGATAATTAATATTATATCTAGAAATCGTGTCCCGACCAGTCAGGCTGATCATGTCCCTTAAGGCACTCGAAAGGATTATTATAGTAAACCCTGCAGGTGGAATTAGTTTTCCGATATAATAATAAAGGTCGAATGGTTTACTCATGTATAATATATTAATTAATTAAAAGCTGTCAGTAGCTTAAATTAATTAATGGACATGGGATATCTTAAACACGGGAAATAATTAATTCAAAAGGATCCCAATTTGGTAATTTGGGATTTTGGTAGGAAGTGCAATATCAACCTTTTAGTGGACTAAGTTGTACTATCCGCAATTTTCAATTTTCGGTAAATTTCTTTTTTCGGCCGGAGTCCGTTTTGATGACTCGCTCATGACCTTTTCGTCATTTCGAGAATGATTAATTCTGCACTTTTTGTCATCCGAGTTCGTTTCGGTATCGTTTTGTTGAGTTCCGAGCTTTTTAGCGACTTTTCCGCACTTGAGTTCGATTCTTGTGAATCTCGTCCGAAACTGTTGTTTCGAGTTTCTCGTAAGTTCATTTAATGTTATTATTCATGTTGCAAGCTTTGGGTTGGTGTTTCGATCGCGTATCGTGATTTTCGGACGTTTTGGGCCATTTTCGTAATTTCCCAAAGTTTTGGGTAATTACTTCCGTTGTCGAATTCCGAGCCTTCGGGTGGTCGGAATTGTGTGTTCTCTTAGCTCTTAGATTCGTCTTTGCGAGTATGTCGTAACCGTATCATCGATTCATATTCAAGTTCGGGTTTCGGGGTCGTTCGGGCCGTCGGAGTTGGCCCCGACCGAGTCATGGCCGGGCAATCAGCCCAGGCAGCCGGCCCGAGTCACGGCCGGTAGTGCTCGGCAGCTCGCCGAGTCACGGCCGGTAGTGCTCGGCATCTTCTCGCCGAGCAGCCGCACTGGGCCGTGGCACATGCCGGCAGGCCGCGGCACACTCTGTGGCATTTTTCGCCAAACCGACATCTGGTGCCGCGGCACACGCCCGGCCGGGCTGCACACCGCCACCACGGAGCCATTTTTGGGCCTGTGCCGCGGCACACTCCCGCTGGGCCGCGGCACACTGTGCAGCCTATTTATGGTCCTGCAGACGGGTTTTTGGCCATTTTTCTCCTCCTTCTCCTTCTCTTCCGCGGCTGAGGGTATGCTCATCATGGAGCCATGTTGTTTGACAACAAATCCTCGATGTTATTGAGGTTATATCATCAATTAATCATCCGTTATCATCCTTTGATCCAGCGAATCAAGGTGAGATTTTCTAGAACCCTAATTTCGTGAATTTTGGGGTTTTTGCGTTTTTGTCCGATTCGTTCCGTATTATTGATTAATTCATGATGGGTATGATTAATCGTGGTAGTATTCTTGTGTTTAACATCATTTAATCCATTGTTCTTCGTCGAATCGAAGTATATTTCTTGATTTCCTTCAAATTGACTTTTTGGGGGATTTGTTCTCGATCTCGTTTTTCATCCGTTTTTGATGGATCGAATGTGGTTAAATGATGTTGTTAAACACATTCTAGGGATTGTATATCCATATTTCAACTTGGAATTCCGTTTTCGTGTTTTGTCGGGACGAATCGTGTTCTTGGCCGTTTTGGGGGAAACACTTGAACATTCGTCGTTCGTTCTTCGAAATCAACGGCTTTGAGTCGTGTTTTGGAATTCATTTCATTGTTGTTATTGTCCTTCGTAGTTTATGAACGTGAGTTGGCGATCGGTGGAGTCTGCGGGTTCGTAGTCGGTTCGGGCCAACCTACTTCGGTCGATTCTCCGCGTTGTTCTTATTCGAGGCAAGTAACTTGTCCATATAATTCTTGTTGTGGATATGATAATTGGTGATCATCTAAATGTGTTTGTTTGGTCATTTGAAAATTATTTTCAAAAGATTCGATTAGCCTTGCTAAAGGCTCTCTTTCAAAACGCGTGTATTTTATAATTGTGTGGGTTGTAAGTGACTATGTGGATCCTTTGGATATGTTTGGAGTTTATGTGGTGTTTGATAATGCGTGTGTATATGGCTTCATTTCAGTGTATTACGGTTTTGACATGATGTGATGTTAGTTGTTACTCCTTTGAAAGGAGGTTGCGATGCTTAATGTTGTTTGGCTTCATAATCGATTATTGTTAGGTGCTTGTTATACGTGATGTGCCTCCGGGTAGGATTGTTGAATCTCCGGGATCCATACTTGCTAGTATGGGTCGGGCGAGACCGTCGGGTTATCCAATCCGGGTATGTCTTGCGGGGACTCCGAGGTTCGTGGCTTGTTAGCCCGATGCCGAGATAACTTGTGGGGTTATCATCGGGTATGTCTTGCGGGGACTCCGAGGTTCGTGGCTTGTTAGCACGATGCCGGGATAACTTATGGTTGTGGTTTTGTGTGTGATTTGTTTAGCTAGCCAGCGCGGGAGGGTCCTTCGAGGCCTCGGGCGGGATCAATGGTATTACCCTGTTCCCAAGGCGATGCATGTGTGTATGTTTGGTGATTGTATTTTACTCATTGTGGGTTGGTTCGACGGGGGGAATTCCAATGGGTGAGTCCTGGATTCATGAGTAAAAACTTCACGAGTTTGTATTGATTTTTATGTCCGTCGAGGACACGTGACTTGGGTTTTGGCCCTGTGAATTGTTGTCGGTTTTCTATTTGCGAAAACAAAACCATTGGGCTGTGACCCCTGTTGATTTTGGAAAGATAGGATTTGATAATCCTAAATTGTTTTCTATTAAAACTCTCGATGGCATTTTAAACTGTTTCATAAATTGTTTCCCTTTTATTGTGGTCTTTCGGTTTTGGAATATTCGGGGGGTGGATGTCTATTTTTGGATTCAGGTTTTGGAGCATAACACAAGGTCGGCACGAAGGATGATGAAAGATGAACGATACTAATCACTCGAGGATCCGTTGACGTTGTATTGGTCTAGTTGTATTTTCTTTTCCGCTGCAGTATTTTTCCCTATTGTACGGGAGTTTATTGTATTTTGACCCCTGCGTGGGTATGAGTTTGGAATTGAGTTGTATGTTTTTGTTGAAAGACCAAATCGGTCTACTGAGTCATTTTATCCTTAAGGGCGATGTTTAGATGTTTTATTTTAGTTATCAGCCTGGTAGATCCTCGAGGAGAGGGTCTACGGCGTGTATTATCCCTGAGTGGATTGGGGGTGTTACATAAATGGTATCAGAGCTTAGGTTGTGGAAACCTAGGCTGTCGGGTCAGGGGTGTCTATTGAGTTTGGTCTTGTCGGATTTTGTCTGAATGAGTTGTGTCGCGACGCGTCGTCTGAGTTTGTTGGTCGTGGTTAGTATCGTGGGGCGATCATCATCTTCGTGCGACCTGTGACTGTAAGTCTCCCTTCTTTGTGTTGTGCCTCGTGTGACACGGGCTATTTTTATGATTATTTGTTAACTGATGGAATCCTCTTATGGATTTTGATTTCGTGATATGTGGTTATCTGACTCTCATATTTCGTTCGTATGAGGAGTATTGTTACTGGATTGTGCATGTTTGACTTTATTTCTTTTATCCGCTGCATGAGTTCTTTTGTAATGGCTTTCGGTATTTTACCGACTAAGTTTTATTTCGAAAACCAATTCCATAACCGAGTTTTTGGCCTTGACCGTTTTGACGGTAGTTGGGTGTTTTCAAATGATTTTGTGAGTTTTGATAAGTACTACCGTCATCGGCCTTTTTGGGCATTTTTGTAATTGGTTTTTAGCCTGGTGGGTTCCGGCACGGGACCCACGACGCTATAATGTTCCATATAATTACCTGAAATTTTTGGGCATTCTAGCCCATTGAATTATCTTTAAAAACCTTGAGTATCTTATAAAAATAAATTTCGAGACGTACTTTTCAAATGAGTTATTTTCTTATGGTACATCCAAGGTGCCACAATATATTTCAAAAATTTTCTACCTCGAGGACCAAAATGTTTGAGATATTTTCAATGTTTAGAAACACTTTTATTTAGACCCGAGGGTCGAATATTCTGAAAGTTTCCACTAAGAGAAAGTGTCCTCATTTTTATCAAATGCGAAATGGTTTTCAAAAGTCTCGATAACGATGTTTTATGTTTGTACTTTTTTTAAAGGTGATACTCAAGATCAACCGGTGTTCTTCTAAAATTATTTTCAAAATTAGGTTTTCGTTTTTAATACCTAACCATTCCCGTTTGAGGGCTGGGTATGTATGTGTGATGTTCGCGTTGTCATTTTGGTGTTTGCTCCCGAGTATGATCGAATTGGCGGTGTGAGCGTTGAGTCGTTTTCCACACATTTGTAGTGTTAGCCCCCTGTGAGAGGCGGGATGTTGGTGTTAAATGTTGTCGCCTCGTGGTGATTTCTGCGTTGTCGCGCATGTGCGAGCTGTTAGAGCTTGGTTTGGTATGACCGTGTGCATCGGTGATGGTTCCGTTATGTGTCGGTTGTTTAATGTCTTGTTACCATGCTCCCGTTTTTGTGAATTTCGTGGACGAGGTCGGAGGTAATGCCAGTACTATTTTGACTTCTGTATTTTCTCTTTCTCCAGTCTATCGATTCGCTCATGTTCGTTGATACTTTATGAACTTGGTCTGTATTCCGGTTTCATCATCCGATCGAGTTGTGATCTTGTTGTGGGTCGATCTGGTTATCGCTGTAACTTTTTCGAGTTCAGTTCGATTCTTGTGAACCTTGTTCGGAAGTAACACCCTTTGGTTCTACTAGCTCTTCTATTCGACGTGGATCGGATTTTGAATTTCTGTATTTTCGACTCTGTCGACTCGTTTATGTTCGTTGACATTTTTTTGAGCTTTCCCTATCCCTTGCTTTTGTTGATCGAATGAGTGTGGTATTGTTTTGGAATAACTCGTTTGTCGCTGTGACTTTTCAATCGCTATTCCCTTTCTTGTGGATCTTATGGGAATGCATGTCTTGTAGTTCTCACCAGATCATCCTGGGAGTTGTTTAAATTTTATTATCCTTCGTGTTTCGGACATGATTGTTCGATTTTTGTTGTCTCGGTCGCTTGTTTGTTCGGTTTTTGTCCTCGTTTCGTGATGGTTGAGCATTCAGGCTCCTTCCTAATTCCCTTAAGTTCGGGAAATTAGTCTCGTTTTCGACCTTCCAACCCTTGGGCGGTGGAATTCCGTATTTGTTCAGCGATTGGCTCGCGTTTTGATTGATGTACCGTTGGGTTGGTCAATCGTATTGATTTTCGTTCGTTGTGTTTTGTGATTGTTCGGATAATTGACTTGATTGTATTATCCATTTGATGACGCTTGTCACTTGTTGGTTTTATTATATCCCTAACGGCGACGTTGTGTTGGTCGTCGTGGAGCGTGTTTTCACGCCGTATATTCCTTTGCGTTGCTTGTAACGTTTCGCCGATGGGCGTAAGTTACGCGTTTCCTTGCGTATCTCGTTGAGTTTTCCTGGCGGGATATTGCTTCTCCCTACTTGTTTTAAGTTTCAGGACGAAACTTCTTTTAAGGAGGGTAGAATGTAATATCCGCAATTTTCAATTTTCGGTAAATTTCTTTTTTTGGCCGGAGTCCGTTTTGACGACTCGATCATGACCGTTTCGTCATTTCGAGAATGATTAATTCTGAACTTTTTGTCATCCGAGTTCGTTTCGGTATCGTTTTGTTGAGTTCCGAGCTTTTTAGCGACTTTTCCGCACTTGAGTTCGATTCTTGTGAATCTCGTCCGAAACTGTTGTTTCGAGTTTCTCGTAAGTTCATTTAATGTTATTATTCATGTTGCAAGCTTTGGGTTGGTGTTTCGATCGCGTATCGTGATTTTCGGACGTTTTGGGCCATTTTCGTAATTTCCCAAAGTTTTGGGTAATTACTTCGTTGTCGAATTCCGAGCCTTCTGTGGTCGGAATTGTGTGTTCTCTTAGCTCTTAGATTCGTCTTTGCGAGTATGTCGTAATCAGTATCATCGATTCATATTCGTGTTCGGGTTTTGAGTCGTCGGGCCGTCGGAGTTGGCCGTGAGTCATGGCCGGCAATCTGGGCCTGTGCCGCAAGGCCGAGTCAAGGCCGGTAGTGCTCGGCAGCTTCTGTCCGAGTCACGTCCGGTAGTGCTCGGCAGCTTCTGGCCGAGCAGGCCGTACCGTGGGCTGCGGCACATGCCGGCAGGGCCACGGCACACTCTGTGGCATTTTTCGGCCAAACCAACTGTACTGGGTGCCGCGGCACACTGCCGACCACTGGGAGCCATTTTTGGGCCTGCGCCGCGGCACACTCCCGCTGGGCCGCGGCACACTCCCGCTGGGCCGCGGCACACTCTGCAGCCTATTTATGGTCCTACAGACGGGTTTTTGGATATTTTTCTCCTCCTTCTCCTTCTCTTCCGCGGCTGAGGGTATGCTCATCATGGAGACATGTTGTTTGACAACAAATACTCGATGTTATTGAGGTTATATCATCAATTAATCATCCGTTATTATCCTTTGATCCAGCGAATCAAGGTGAGATTTTCTAGAACCCTAATTTCGTGAATTTGGGGGTTTTTGCGTTTTTGTCCGATTCGTTCCGTATTATTGATTAATTAATGATGGGTATGATTAATCTTGGTAGTATTCTTGTGTTTAACATCATTTAATCCATTGTTCTTCGTCGAATCGAAGTATATTTCTTGATTTCCTTCAAATTGACTTTTTGGGGGATTTGTTCTCGATCTCGTTTTTCATCCGTTTTTGATGGATCGAATGTGGTTAAATGATGTTGTTAAACACATTATATGGATTGTATATCCATATTTCAACTTGGAATTCCGTTTTCGTGTTTTGTCGGGACGAATCGTGTTCTTGGCCATTTTGGGGGAAACACTTGAACATTCGTCGTTCGTTCTTCGAATTCAACGGCTTTTAGTCGTGTTATGGAATTCATTTCATTGTTGTTATTGTCCTTCGTATTTTATGTAATATCCGCAATTTTCGATTTTCGGTAATTTCTTTTTTCGGTCGGAGTCCGTTTTGACGACTCTCTCATGACCGTTTCGTCATTCTGAGAATGATAGATTCTACACTTTTTGACATCCGAGTTCGTTTCGGTGTCGTTTTGTTGAGTTTCATGCTTTTTAGCGACTTTTCCGCACTTGAGTTCGATTCTTGCGAATCTCGTTCGAAACTGCTGTTTTGAGTTTCCTGTAAGTCCGTTTAACTTTGTTAGACGTGTTGTGAACTTCAGTTTGATTATTCGATCACGTATCGTGATTTCCGGGCGTTTTGGGCCATTTTGTAATTTCTTGAAAGTTACGGGTATCCGTATCTGTAATTGTTGTCTCGACCCGTTTCTTGGTCGCGTATGATTAATTATGGTATTATGTTTTCATTTCGGGTCGTTGATGTTGTCCGCGAACTTTTTCGTGTTCGCTCCGCACGTTTCGGAAATCGAGTCGCCGAGCCCCAGTGTTCGAAAGCATCGCCGGACGGTTGCGGGATCGACGGACGATTGCGGGCACCGGCCGACGGTGTGGCAGAACCGGTGTAGCGCACGCTTACGGAAGGCCGCCGCTAACGGCAGTGTAGCGACGCTATCTCGGGCCTAACGACGCTTATTGAGTCCGGACGGTGGAGTCACGGGTTCGAATCGGTCGGGCTCGGCAGTAGCGCACGCTATCGGGCATTGCGCACGCCACGACCGGCCGGTAGCGCGCTACGGCCGGGAAGGTCGCGACGCTACCTCGCCGAAAGGCCTAGTCCAAGAGGTTATCGATTGCGGCTCGGGCCGAGAAGACGCTTAGCTAGCTCGGCACTTAGCGCGCTAGTCCGGCCCAGTATAAATGTGACAGAGCAGTCACATTTCATCTCGTTTTTCATTTCCTTCCTTCTCCGTCCGCGGCTGGCAATTCATGGGTGACGAAGCCATGTTGTTTAAAAACAAATCCATGAAGTTCTTGAGTTCATAACATCAATCAATCATCCGTTATCATCCTTTGATCCAGCGAATCAAGGTAATCTTCCTTAGAACCCTAATTTCGTGAATTTGGGGGTTTTTGCATTTTTGTCCGATTCGTTCCGTGTTGTTGATTAATTCATGATGGGTATGATTAATCTTGGTAGTATTCTTGTGTTTAACATCATTTAATCCATTGTTCTTCGTCGAATCGAAGTATATTTCTTGATTTCCTTCGAATTGACTAGGGGATTTGTCCCCGATCTCATTTTTCATCCATTTTCGATGGATCGATTATGGTTAAATGATGTTGTTAAATATATTCTATGGATTGTATATCCATATTTCAACTTGGAATTCCGTTTTCGTGTTTTGTCGGGACGAATCGTGTTCTTGGCCGTTTTGGGGAAAACACTTGAACATTCGTCGTTCGTTCTTTGAATTCGACGGCTTTGAGTCATGCTATGGAATTCATTTTCATTGTTGTTATTGTCCTTCGTAGTTTATGAATGCGAGTTGGCGATCGGTGGAGTCGGCGGGTTCGTAGTCGGTTCGTGTCAACCTACTTCGGTCGATTCTTCGCGTTGTTCTTATTCGAGGCAAGTACCTTGCCCATACTTTTCTTGTTTTGTGGATATGATGATTGGTGATCGTCTTGGTGTGTTTGTTTGTTTGTTTGTTTGAAATGAGTTTTCAAAAGATTTGGTTAGCCTTGTTAAAGGCCCTCTTTCAAAACCGCGTGTGTTCTGTGATTGATGTGTTTCATGAACGAGTATGTGACTCCTGTGGATATGTTTGGTGTTGATGATGCACTTGGTGTTGCATGTGGATGTATATTGTTTCATTTCGGTGCATTGTGGTTTGACGTGGTGTTTTGCTAAGTGTTTGACGTCTCTGGGTGAATTGTTTGGATATCCTTGGTGTGATATGTTAATTGCGCATGATTGATTCGCTAGCCAGCTCGGGGGGTCTGACGGGATCACGGAGTGGGATTTGTGGCTTCGTCCCGGTCCTAGGCGACGTGTGGTGCTTGAGTATTTCCATAGCCAGTTCGGGGGGTCCGACGGGATCACGGGGTGGGATTTGTGGCTTCGTCCCGGTCCTAGGCGATGCGAGTACATGTTTTGTGAATGTGTTTGCTCACCTCGGGAGGGTCCGACGGGACCACGGAGGGAATTCCAATAGCTTCGACCTAGGTTCACGAGTGAAACTTCACCGCTACGTGTGTATATTTTGTGATTGTTTTTCGCTCACCTCGGGAGGGTCCGATGGGATCACGGAGGGAATTCCATTGGCTTCGACCTGGATTCACGAGTGCGGTTGCTTATGTTTTGTGAATGTGTTTGCTCACCTCGGGAGGGTTCGACGGGGCCACAGAGGGAATTCCATTGGCTTCGACGTGGATTCACGAGTGAAACTTCACGGGTGCGTGTGTGTTTTATGTCCGTCGAGGACGCATGACGTGGGTTTTTAACCTTGTGTATTATGGTTGGTTTTATTTGCGAAAACAAAACTTTTGGGTTGTGACCCTGTTTATTTTTGGAAAGCGAAGGATTCGGTAATCCTAAATTGTTTTCTATTAAAACTCTCGAAGGCAATTCAAACTGTTTTATAAATTGTTTTCCCTTGATTTGTGACCTTTCGGTTTTAGAATGTTTTACCAAACTCTTGCCTCGGGAAGTACTTTCGTCACGTTTGGATTTTTAAGGATTCCTTGTTATTGTTATTCGTGGAATGTGAATTGTATGGCTCGTATTTTTGCACTTGTACTTGCACTAGCAAAACCGTGGAGTTTTGCTAACCCCCAAGTATTCGGGGGGTGGATGTCTATTTTTGCATTCAGGTTTTGGAGTATAGCACAGGGTCGGCACGAAGGATGATGAAAGATGAACGATACTAATCACACGAGGATCCGTTGCTGTCGTATTGGTCTAGTTGTATTTTCTTTTCCGCTGCAGTATATTTTTTCCCCGTTGTACGGGTGTGGCTGTATTTTGACCCCTGCGTGGGCATGAGTTGTATTTGAGTTGTATGTTTTTGAAAGACCAAATCGGTATACTGAGTCATTTTAGCCTTAAAGGCGATGTTTGATTTTAGTTATCAGCCTGGTAGATCCTCGAGGAGAGGGTCTACGGCGTGTAATATCCCTAAGCGGATTGGGGGTGTTACAGAATGGTATCGGAACTTAGGTTGTGGAAACCTAGGCTGTCGGGTCAGTGGTGTCCGTTGAGTTTTCTCTCGTCAGATTTTGTCTGACTAAGTCGTGTCACGACGCGTCGTCTGAGTTTGTTGGTCGTGATTAGTATCGTGGGGCGATCATCATCTTCGTGCGACCTGTGGCTGCAAGTCTCCCTTCTTTGTGTTGTGCCTCGTGTGACACTAGCTATTCGTTTGATTTTGTGTTAAGTGATGGAACCTTCATGTAGATTCTTGGTTTCGTGATGCGTTCGTGTGATTCTCTTATTTCGTTTGTATGAGGAGTGTTGTCATTATTTATGTCTTTTTCGTGATAATCGATCGCTTGTCTTCCCGGTAAAAGACATGTATTGTCTTGACTTTGTGCGATTTGATGCATATATTATAATATGTTTAAACGAATATTGTTACATGAGCATTATTGGGCATTCTAGCCCATTGAATTATTTTTGAAAACCTTGAGTATCTTAGAAAATAAATTTCGAGACGTACTTTTAAAATAAATCGTTTTCTCGTGGTACTTCCAAGGTGCCACAATATGTTTCCAAATTCTTCTACCTCGAGGACCAAAATGTTTTGAGATATTTTCAATGTTTTAGAAACACTTATACTTAGACCCGAGGGTCGGATATTTCTGAAAGTTTTCACAAAAAGGAAAGTGTCCTCATTTTATCAAACGCAACATGGTTTTCAAAGTCTCGACAATGATTTTTGTTCAACTTTTTGTAAAATGATACTCAAGATCAACTGGTGTTTCCAAACTGTTTTCATAAGGTGGTTTTCGTTTTTAAAACCCATCATTTCCTGCTTGTGGTCGGGGAAGGTGTGATGACGATCTTTAATGTTGTCATTTCGTGGCGGCTTGCATGTTATCGCACCTGTGTGAGTTGTTAAAGCTTGGGTTTGTACGTTTGTGTACATGTATGATTGTTTCATGATGTTTGTAATTATGTGCTGGTTCTCGTTCGGGCCGTTGAGGTCGCCGAACGATACCGTCGTTGTTGTAGTGTTTGTGTGTGTATTACTTTACGATGGTAATCGTTGTATATGATATGTGTTATGATTCCTTGTTGTGCTGAGTTGGCATCTCCGGTTTGTTGTTTTGTGATGTTACGTTCCATTGTATCTAGCGTTTGTATTTTCAGTGTGCCGAGCCGAGGCATTTCAACCGTGATGTGTCGGGGGAATGTACGTGCAAATTGTCCTTCTCGTCAGTAACACATTTCGAGTGTGGACTCGAGGGACACCGAATTCAGTTTTGCGATTTGGCTACCGAGACTTTCGGAGTTCGCGCTTCAGCACAGACATCAGGATCGGTTCTGAGAGGCACATGGGAGATTTTTCTATCGGTTGCTTTTTGTGTTGTTACCTTGTTTCCGTTATTGTGAGTTACGGGGACGACCTTCTTTTATAAGAGGTCGAATGTAATACCCGTATTGTTTTTGGACTTCTGCATTCCCTGTTTCTCAGGTCTATCGACTCGCTCGTGTTCGTTGATACCTTATGAACTTGTTCTGTATTTCAGTTTCATCGTCTGAACGAACTGTGATCTTGTTTTGGGTCGATCTGGTATCGCCGTGACTTTTCCGAGTTCGGTTCGATTTTTGTGAACCTTGTTCGGAAGCAACATCTTTTGGTCCTAGTAGTTCTTTTATTCGTAGTGGATCGGATTTTGAACTTCTGTATTCTCGACTCTGTCGACTCATTTATGTTCGTTGACATTTTCTGAGCTTGTCCTGCCCCTTGCTTTTGTTGATCGAACGAGTGTGATATTGTTTCGGAATAACTCGTTTGTCGTTGTGACTTTTCAATCGCTATTCCCTTTCCTGTGGATCTTATGGGAATGCATGTCTTGTTGTTCTCACCAGATCATCATGGGAGTTGTTGTTTGAATTTTATTATCCTTCGTGTTTCGGACATGATTGTTCGATTTTTGTTGTCTCGATCATTGTGGTTCAATCGTTTGATTGTTCAATTTTTATTGATCTCGTTCCGTGATTGGTGAATGTTCAGGCTCCATCGTAATTCCCTTAAGTTCAGGAAATTAGTCTCGTTTTCGATCTTCCAACCCTTAGGCGGTGGAATTCCGTATTTGTTCAGCGTTTGGCTCGCGTTTTGATTGATGTACCGTTGGGTTGGTCAATCGTATTGATTTTCGTTCGTTGTGTTTTGTGATTGTCCGGATAATTGACTTGATTGTATTATCCATTTGATGACGCTTGTCACTTGTTGGTTTTATTATATCCCTAACGGCGACGTTGTGTTGGTCGTCGTGGAGCGTGTTTTCACACCATATATTCCGTTGTGTTGTTTGTAACGTTTCGCCGTTGGGCGTTAGTTACGCGTTTCTTGCGTATCTCGTTGAGTTTTCCTGGTGGGATATTGCTTCTCCCTACTTGTTTTAAGTTTCGGGACGAAACTTCTTTTAAGGAGGGTAGAATGTAATATCCGCAATTTTCGATTTCCGGTAATTTCTTTTTTCGGTCGGAGTCCGTTTTGACGACTCGCTCATGACCATTTCGTCATTCTGAGAATGATTGATTCTACACTTTTTTGACATCCGAGTTCGTTTCGGTGTCGTTTTGTTGAGTTCCGTACTTTTTAGCGACTTTTCCACACTTGAGTTCGATTCTTGCGAATCTCGTTAACCGCTCACTTTGAGTTTCTGTAAGTCCGTTTAACTTTGTTAGACGTGTTGTGAACTTCGGTTTGATTATTCGATCACGATCGTGATTTCCTGGCGTTTGGGCCATTTTGTAATTTCTTGAAAGTTACGTATCCGTATCGTAATTGTTGTCTCGACCCGCTTCTTGTTCGCGTATGATTAATTATGGTATTATGTTTTCATTTCGGTCGTTGATGTTGTCCGCGAACTTTTCGCCGTGTTCGCTCCGTGACGCTGAAATCGAGTCGCCGAGCCACGGTGTTCGAGCACCGGCCGGACGGTTGCGGGATCGCCGGACGATTGCGGCACCGGCCGGATGGGTGCGGCAGAACCGCGTAAGCGCACGCTTATGGCCGGAAAGGCTGCGCGCTAACCGGCAGTGTAGCGCACGCTATCGGCCGCCTAACGACGCTTATCGGGTGTGGACAGTGGAGCCCTGGGTTCGAATCGGTCAGCTCGGCGGGTAGCGCACGCTATCAGCCGGGCATTGCGCACGCCTTCGGCGTGTAGCGCGCTACGGCCGGAAGGCTGCGCACGCTACTCGGCCGAGGAGTCTAGTCCGAGGGTTCTTGGATTGCGGCTCTGGCCGATAGCGCGCTTAGCTCGGCGACTTAGCGCGCTTAGTCCGCCAAGATAAATGTGACAGAGCAGTCACATTTCATCTCGTTTTTCATTTCCTTCCTTCTCCGTCCGCGGCTGGCGATTCATGGGTGACGAAGCCATGTTGTTTAAAAACAAATTCATGAAGTTCTTGAGTTCATAACATCAATCAATCATCCGTTATCATTCTTTGATCCAGCGAATCAAGGTAATCTTCCTTAGAACCCTAATTTCGTGAATTTGGGGTTTTTTGCATTTTTGTCCGGTTCGTTCCGTGTTGTTGATTAATTCATGATGGGTATGATTAATCTTGGTAGTATTCTTGTGTTTAACATCATTTAATCCATTGTTCTTCGTCGAATCGAAGTATATTTCTTGATTTCCTTCGAATTGACTTTTTGGGGGATTTGTCCCCGATCTCGTTTTTCATCCATTTTCGATGGATCGATTATGGTTAAATGATGTTGTTAAATATATTCTATGGATTGTATATCCATATTTCAACTTGGAATTCCGTTTTCGTGTTTTGTCGGGACGAATCGTGTTCTTGGCCGTTTTGGGGAAAACACTTGAACATTCGTCGTTCGTTCTTTGAATTCAACGGCTTTGAGTCATGCTATGGAATTCATTTTCATTGTTGTTATTGTCCTTCGTAGTTTATGAATGCGAGTTGGCGATCGGTGGAGTCGGCGGGTTCGTAGTCGGTTCGTGTCAACCTACTTCGGTCGATTCTTCGCGTTGTTCTTATTCGAGGCAAGTACCTTGCCCATACTTTTCTTGTTTTGTGGATATGATGATTGGTGATCGTCTTGGTGTGTTTGTTTGTTTGTTTGTTTGAAATGAGTTTTCAAAAGATTTGGTTAGCCTTGTTAAAGGCCCTCTTTCAAAACCGCGTGTGTTTTGTGATTGATGTGTTTCATGAACGAGTATGTGACTCCTGTGGATATGTTTGGTGTTGATGATGCACTTGGTGTTGCGTGTGGATGTATATTGTTTCATTTCGGTGCATTGTGGTTTGACGTGGTGTTTTGCTAAGTGTTTGACGTCTCTGGGTGAATTGTTTGGATATCCTTGGTGTGATATGTTAATTGTGCATGATTGATTCGCTAGCCAGCTCGGGGGGTCCGACGGGATCACGGAGTGGGATTCGTGGCTTCGTCCCAGTCCTAGGCGACGTGTGGTGCTTGAGTATTTCGCTAGCCAGCTCGGGGGGTCCGACGGGATCACGGGGTGGGATTTGTGGCTTCGTCCCGGTCCTAGGCGATGCGAGTACATGTTTTGTGAATGTGTTTGCTCACCTCGGGAGGGTCCGACGGGACCACGGATGGAATTCCAATGGCTTCGACCTAGGTTCACGAGTGAAACTTCACCGCTACGTGTGTATATTTTGTGATTGTTTTTCGCTCACCTCGGGAGGGTCCGATGGGATCACGGAGGGAATTCCATTGGCTTCGACCTGGATTCACGAGTGCGGTTGCTTATGTTTTGTGAATGTGTTTGCTCACCTCGGGAGGGTTCGACGGGGCCACGGAGGGAATTCCATTGGCTTCGACCTGGATTCACGAGTGAAACTTCACGGGTGCGTGTGTGTTTTATGTCCGTCGAGGACGCATGACGTGGGTTTTTAACCTTGTGTATTATGGTTGGTTTTATTTGCGAAAACAAAANTTNTGGTCATGACTCGTTGATTTTTGGAAAGCGAAGGATTCGGTAATCCTAAATTGTTTCCTATTAAAACTCTCGAAGGCAATTCAAACTGTTTTATAAATTGTTTTCCCTTGATTTGTGACCTTTCGGTTTTAGAATGTTTTACCAAACTCTTGCCTCGGGAAGTACTTGTTAGGAATATGCCCTCGAATGCCACTCAGGGGATGAGAGAGTAAGGGCATTGTACTTGTAATTATGGAATAATTAATAAAAAAGGCAATACGATTCATTCACTGTTTATTGTATTTCAATTGCATTCTTGACTTGGTAAATATTGAAGTGAAGTCCATGTAAATAAATCGAACATTCCATTCTCGTTATGGGATAAGAGAAAATGCACTGGAAGTGTTTAAAATTTATTTACGTAAATTGTTCGCAAGTCAATAAACTTAAAATGGGCATTAAGTTTTAATACGACTTGTATAACTGATGCTAGGATGTGTGCACGTCTTGATAGCATAGTTATAAGTATATTGGTGGGGCCGATACTCGAACACGACTCATACTCGATTCACCACACGGTATTCGCCTCGGAGAGTCGATGACGAATCGAAAGGTTGTGATAGTATACGTGACCTTTGACTTGAGGGTTCAGAGAAGATGTGCCTGTGACGTTTAGTTTGTCATTAGAGTAGTTAGACTCATTTGCTTATTTACTGAGTCGACCTCGAAGTGCGGACTATACGGGCAGGTAGCATTCTTTACTGTACGCCAAGAAAGGATTCCATCTCCTGTTAGTGAGCAGGCGAATGTCCTATACGGTTAATGGCAAATAAGATCATAAGTCTTTGGCCAAAGCATTCTGATATAGTCGTATTAGATACACTATTAATCAGTCGGTCTTGATTTGCATTAACACATGTATAGAGTTTAGTCAACAGTAGGGTTTGACTTTACCGTGACCTGAAGACTTGACCGGGACATCTGATGAAGGGTCTATACGTATATAGTATTCACGACAAAATGGTTCTGGAATGATCCCTTCATTCGTTCTCAGTCGGGGTTTACAAGGCGGCCCGCTAGTGGCTAAGTGCGGCCCGCACTCATTGGTTCCTCTCAATGCCGAGACGGACCTACGAGTCGCGCATCGAGAGCGTTGACGGATAAATGTGAATTTATTATCTCTCTATTAATATTAGATATCGATATCTAATTAGATTTATCGATAAATCAAATAGCGGTCTTATGAATTAAAATTAAGTTACCGGTAATTAATTTAATTCATAAATTATATTTCTTAGAGAAATATATATGTATTTGATATAATTAATTAATTAGATTAATTAATTAATATAAATACATTGGTGATTAAACGGAATGTATTTAATGGAGTCGTTTGACGAACGTCCGGTACACGAGCCGAGTGGCTCGGCTCGTTTCTAGGAAATTTCCAATGGGCCACCCCCCTCACATGTCTCATCACATTTGCATATTATTGTGTTGTGTTGTCTTATGAAATGATTAGGTTGAGATTCTTTCTCAACTAATTATGACATAAAATGAGTTATTATATATCTATATAATAACTTACTCATTTGATGAGAAAGTTGACTAGAAACACAAACAAACAAGCCTTTAAAAGGCTGATCTCTTCTTCAGCCGTGAGTGCATTTTTTTGAGGGAGAGAAATATTTATTTTCTTGAGTGTTATCATCTTAGAGGTGAAAATAAATAAGAAAAAGAGAGATATAAATTCCTATAGTAATTCCTAGCCGTGTTCTTGGAGAACGGATTGCTATCGAATTTATCCCACAACTTCCGACGCGTGTGAAGTAGAGGCTTCGTACCTTTCGATGCTTGGAACGAAGGAATTTCGTGTTCGGGACGGGGTTCGTGATCATCATCATTTTTACGAAGATTTATTTCAAAGGCTTCAAGGGTATGATCTTTATCTTCGTATTTATATTTTCGTATATACGTTACTTGATCGATCCTGTTTGGGATTCGTATTTATTTCCGCTGCATATTTCGTTTTATTTTCGGAATCCCAACAATGGTATCGGAGCAAGGTCAATGTTTCCGTATATACGATTTTTTTTGTGCATTTTGAATGCTTTTGGATGATGATTATGATTTAGAATCATGTTTGGAATAATCGTAGATTTTAAATTGTTCGTTGTAGCATCACGCTTCGAAACGAGCCGAAAACGAAGAAACGGGTCGCCGGCAGCAGGTGCCGGCAAAGATCGCCGGGCCGCCGCCGCCTGTGCCGCCGATCATGCTCGGCCATGCTCGCCATATCTCGGCCGACCGCCGAGAGGCACTGATGCCGCCGATCAGACTCGCCAGTTGCCGAGCATGGCTCGGCCAGCACTCAGTTTTTGGCCCGATTTTGAATCGGCCGCGGCCGGGCCTAAACCGGATTGTCCGGACTCCGCTTTTAAGTTTATATTTTGTTGTAATTATTTCCCAAAATTTAAATTGGATTTTAATTTGACTAAATTAATATTTGGAATATTTTTATTGTTAAGGGAAATAAATTAAACGAAAATATTATTTTGGCCGGATTACTTCAGATTACTGTAAATGACGATTATTAGTATTAATGGATTAATACCATTAAAATTGAATAGATTAATTTTATATTGATTGGATTAATATATTAATTGATTATTTAATTTTAATGCCACTTTATATTAATCGATTAATATAGTAGAATTTGAATAGATTAATTTATAGATTAATTAGATTAATTTATATTAAAATTAATTGTTTAATTTCGTTGCCATTACATGTTGTATGGAATCCTTATGTGATGGTGATATAGCTCGTGGACTTAGTTTTTGATTTGTTCGATTCGATTGGGTTGTAAAGGCCGTTTTAAGCCTATTTATATTTACTAGAAAAATTTGTATATGATGCAATTTTTCAATGATGTAATTATTATTTTGGGTATGACGAAGACCGAAGACAACCGACCGAGAAGACGAAGATTCGAAGACTGTATTTTTATTTATTGGGTCATTCGCTTGGCCCAGTACTTAGGAATTAGGTCCATGAGCTATATGTTGGTAGTAACTAGGTTACTGTTTTCTGTTTTTCATTTTGAATGATTGACAAACCAACAAACGCGCGTATAAATGAATTAATGTGCAAAGTGTAACATTAATCGCGAAATTCTCCCGACTACAAACACACTAAGTTATAAAGGTTACGAGGTTTCCTACCCTCCGTCAAACTCATGGAAAATTGAAATCTAAACCGGAATATTATTCTTCCGAGTATGTCGGGGTAATATTTTTGGGGAAAGTTGATAAATTCCTAGAGTGCATTAGATGCCTTTGGTTGTGACAAATCAAACCCCTATAAACCGTATGGGTTGCCGGGTAAGATTCAATTGTCAGACTAATAGGAGTTGACGGTTTAAACTTAGATAGTTCAGCGAGCCATAGAAACCGAATGGGTTGAGGGCAAGTGAACTATGGGTAAAAGAAGATCGAATCATCCATTAGATGGGTTGGTATTAGACACCACTTTATAAAGAATAATAGAATAGAAGCCGTATGGGTTGCCCTCTATTAAACTTTGTAAAGAAATCGATCACCACTATGAAGTCACCCAAGACTTCCGGATTTAACATGGGAGTGTGTAAATGCCGATAAAATAGTGGGAGCCGAGTTATGAATAAAGAAAGTCCTTAAACTCTTTACTCGGATCATAATTAAACAAGTCACTAATTGAATCTTGTCTAAATCTTTGCGTAAATGAAATCAATCTCTAAAATCGCTAAAAACCCACTTGCAATACTACTTGAAAAGAATCTCCTAATCGACCCAATTTTGTTGATCGTTGCGAATCGATGTTTGTACTCGCATGGAGTCTCTCGATACGCCTTGAGGCGTACATTTCACCGACTCCAATCCGAACCAGGTAATCGTGAAGATATTGACGCCCATGAAAAATGGGTCAAGGATGACGTATAGTCCGTGGCTTTATGATGGGCTCAATGACAAATGAGTTGCAGAGAGCGCACGAGAAAATAACTTCGCTGGCGCATTCTCGCACACTTGATCGAACTTTATGGAGCGCACAAGAGGATCGCTAGATATGAGATATCAAAGCAGTTGTTCAGTGCTAGGATGAAAGAAGGAGAAAAAGTGGGAGACCACGTCCTCAAGATGATCTCTATGATTGAGAGGCTCGAGGTGCTCAAGTTTAATATGGATTTATCCCTTCAAATTGATCTCATCCTTCAATCTCTCCCTGACTCTTTCACGCAGTTTGTAATGAATTTCAACTGTAATAAAATTTCATGCACATTAGCTGGGCTAATGAATAAACTGGTGACGTCGCAGTCTAACATGAAGACTAAACTGAGAGAGGCTGATCTTGTGATTTCTTCTGGGCCTCGGAGGTCCAAGAACAAGAAGAAAAAGACCTACGAGCAGTACAAACCCAAGAAAGAGGTACAGAAAGGAAAGGGCAAGGCCCAAAAGGTTCAAAAGGTAGGCGGTCCAAAACCTACGGACAAATGCCTTGAATGCGGTGAGTCACACCGCGAAGGACTTGTCCTAAGATTAATGGCGCATCAAGTACGGAACTTTTGTTTTTGAAACAAATTGTTCCGCCATCGTATATTCTCGCTTTATGGATTCTCGATTCAGTGCCACTTCTCACATTTGTACTATGAATCAGATCTCAAAACTTGAAGTCGGGAAATAATGATCACCGTCGGAAGCGGACAAAGTGTCGAGGCAACCGATATTGGTTCAATCCTACCGGGTTTAGAATCCAGCTTTATTTTGACATTAGATGAAGTACTTGTTTTGCCCAAGGCATAAAACATTGTATCCATTCCACTTGGACCGGAAAGGATTTTGTTTTTTCATTGAAATGGTAGTTGTAAAATTTATTTTCAAATAAATTGGTTGGCACAATACATTGTTGAATGGTTTATATCATCCGAACATGCAAAATAAAACAAAGAATGAACACTATAACTAGGAAACGTGGTAGGCAAGATACTAATCAAGCTCTTAAAAGGCACCTTAGATTTGGTCATGTTGGTCGACCAAGGTTCGTAAAATGGATAAAGATGGACTTTTAAGTCCATTGGGTGTAGAACCCTATCCAACTTGTGAATCTTGCCTTAGAGGCAAAATGACTAAGTCCCCTTCACAGGACTTTGAAAGGGTCGCCGATAAACTTGGATTGGTACATACCGATGTTTGTGGTGCTTTAGAAGTAGCCCGAGACGGATATCAATATTTCATAACGCTCACGATGATCATACTAGGTATGGGATTGTGTACTTAATGAAACATAAATCAAGCCTTTACTAAATTCAAAGAATTTAAGGCCCTAGTTGAAAATGATCGATGTCATATCAAAGCACTTCGATCGGACCGAGGTGGCGAATATATGAGCACATAGTTTGATGAGTTCCTTAAGGAACATGGAATAGTTTCACAAATGACGCCGCAGAACCCCACAGCTTAAATGGTGATTCGTAAAGGAGAAATCGAACTTTGTTGGACATGGTTCGCTCTATGTTAAATTACACCGATTTACCTATTTACCCGTGGGGTATGCCTTACTAACCGCCTATATCCTTAATAGATGTCCTTCCAAATCCGTTCCTATCACTCCGCATGAGATGTGGAATGGTAAGAAACCAAGCCTTAATCACATAAGGATTTGGGGATGTCCACCATGTCAAGAAGGCTAAGGTGGACAAATTGGAAGCGAGGTCCATCAAAGGACGTTTCATCGATACCCAGAGGACTCGATGGGTTATCTATTCTACATGCCGGCCAAGACCATAGGGTCGTTGTGGTATTACAAGCGCACTTCCTTGAGGATGAATTCATTCAGAAGGTGGCTCGGTAGAAATATCTCTTTGGAAGAGCATAATGAAGGTCCTAAGGAGACATATGATCACGGATAAGGAACCGAACCTATTGTAACACAACCTCCACTTCAAGGTTTGATAAGGTGTGTAAGCCGCAACGAGCCATTTATGGTCCAAGCAAGCTTCTGAGTTGGAACCTTCGATTTGACGAAGCTCAAGGACTTTGACTTCGCATTTAAATGAGGAGGAACCGTGTGTTTACAAAAAGGTCAGTGGGAGCAACATTGCGTTCTTAGTACTATATGTAGATGATATTCTACTTATAGGAAATAACGTAGCGATGCTCAGCACTGTGAAAGCTTGACTTTCTAAAATGTTCTCTATGAAAGACTTGGGAGAAGCTTCCTATATTATAGGGATCCGTCTTTACAAAGATAGACCGCGAAAAATGATAGGACTTTCCCAAGCCCTCTATATAGATAAAATCCTGAGAAAATTCAAGATGGATGAATCTAAAAAAGGGTTCCTTCCCATGCGACATGGAATTCGTCTCACCACGAAAATGTGTCCTCAAAGTGAGGAATACAGGAGAGATGAGTAAGGTACCCTATGCCTAGACTGTGGGTAGCCTCATGTACGCTATATTGTGAACGAGACCGGACTTAGCCTATGCTGTGAGTATGGTAAGCCGATTTCAAGCAAACCCGGGTAGGGAACACTGGACTGCCGTAAAGAACATTTTTAAGTACTTAAGAAGAACTAGAGATTTGGTTCTTTCTTACGGTGGTGGAGAACCGAGGGTGATTGGATTCACCGATTATGATTTTCAAGGAGACAATGACGACTCTAAGTCGACATCCGGGTATTTGTTTACTCTCAATGGAGGAGCAAGATTCTTGGAGAAGCTCCAAGGAAATCAAGCATCGAGATTCCACCACCAAGCAGAGTATCTAGCTACCTCGCAGGCTAGCAAAGAAGCATTTTGATGCGTGTTTATGCAAGAACTTCAAGTGGTGCCTAATGCGGAGCCGCCTATATCACTATTCTCGTGATAATGATGGAGCTGTCGCCCAAGCCAAGGAGCCTAAGGCTTACCACAACACCAAGCATATAGAGAGAAAATACCACATCGTTTGAGAGATGGTAAAAATGGATATGTTTCATTGCAAAGAGTAGACTCGAAGACAATGTCTCGACCCACGACTAAGCCATTATCTCAGCCGTCTTAGAAAGACATCCAAGAACATGGGTATTGGATACCATGATGTGTGGCATTGAGTGCAAGTGGGAGATTGTTAGGAATATGCCCTCGAATGCCACTCGGGGATGAGAGAGTAAGGGCATTGTACTTGTAATTATGGAATAATTAATAAAAAGGCAATACGATTCATTCACTGTTTATTGTATTTCAATTGCATTCTTGACTTGGTAAATATTGAAGTGAAGTCCATGTAAATAAATCGAACATTCCATTCTCGTTATGGGATAAGAGAAAATGCAAGATCGGAAGTGTTTAAAATTTATTTACGTAAATTGTTCGCAAGTCAATAAACTTAAAATGGGCATTAAGTTTTAATACGACTTGTATAATCGATGCTAGGATGTGTGCACGTCTTGATAGCATAGTTATAAGTATATTGGTGGGGCCAGATACTCGAACACGACTCATACTCGATTCACCACACGGTATTCACTCGGAGAGTCGATGACGAATCGAAAGGTTGTGATAGTATACGTGGACCTTTGACTTGAGGGTTCAAGAGAAGATGTGCCCGTGACGTTTAGTTTGTCATTAGAGTAGTTAGACTCATTTGCTTATTTACCGAGTCGACCTCAAGTGCGGACTATACGGGCAGTAGCATTCTTTACCGTACGCCAAGAAAGGATTCCATCTCCGTTAGTGAGCAGCGAATGTCCTATACGGTTAATGGCAAATAAGATCATAAGTCTTTGGCCAAAGCATTACGATATAGTCGTATTAGATACACTATTAATCAATGGTCTTGATTTGCATTAACACATGTATAGAGTTTAGTCAACAGTAGGGTTTGACTTTACCGTGACTCAAGACTTGACCGACATCCGATAAAGGGTCTATACGTATATAGTATTCACGACAAAATGGTTCTGAATGATCCCTTCATTCGTTCTCGCCGGGTTTACAAAGGCGCCCGCTAGCCGCTAAGTGCGGCCCGCACTCATTGGTTCCTCTCAATGCCGGCTGAGACGGACCTACGGAGTCGCGCATCAGGAGCGTTGACGGATAAATGTGAATTTATTATCTCTCTATTAATATTAGATATTGGATATCTAATTAGATTTATTGGATAAATCAAATAGCGGTCTTATGAATTAAAATTAAGTTACCGGTAATTAATTTAATTCATAAATTATATTTCTTAGAGAAATATATATGTATTTGATATAATTAATTAATTAGATTAATTAATTAATATAAATACATTGGTGATTAAACGGAATGTATTTAATGGAGTCGCTTGACGAACGTCGGCATACACGAGCCGAGTGGCTCGCCTGCTTCTAGGAAATTTCCAATGGGCCACCCCCTCACATGTCTCATCACATTTGCATATTATTGTGTTGTGTTGTCTTATGAAATGATTAGGTTGAGATTCTTTCTCAACTAATTATGACATAAAATGAGTTATTATATATCTATATAATAACTTACTCATTTGATGAGAAAGTTGACTAGAAACACAAACAAACAAGCCTTTAAAAGGCTGATCTCTTCTTCAGCCGTGAGTGCATTTTTTTAAGGGAGAGAAATATTTATTTTCTTGAGTGTTATCATCTTAGAGGTGAAAATAAATAAGAAAAAGAGAGATATAAATTCCTATAGTAATTCCTAGCCGTGTTCTTGGAGAACGGATTGCTATCGAATTTATCCGGACAACTTCCGACGCGTGTGAAGTAGAGGCTTCGTACCTTTCGATGCTTGGAACGAAGGAATTTCGTGTTCGGGACGGGGTTCGTGATCATCATCATTTTTACGAAGATTTATTTCAAAGGCTTCAAGGGTATGATCTTTATCTTCGTATTTATATTTTCGTATATACGTTACTTGATCGATCCTGTTTGGGATTCGTATTTATTTCCGCTGCGTATTTCGTTTTATTTTCTGAATCCCAACAGTACTTTCGTCACGTTTGGATTTTTAAGGATTCCTGGTTATTGTTATTCGTGGAATGTGAATTGTATGGCTCGTATTTTTGCACTTGTACTTGCACTAGCAAAACAGTGGAGTTTTGCTAACCCCCGAGTATTCGGGGGGTGGATGTCTATTTTTGCATTCAGGTTTTGGAGTATAGGACAGGGTCGGCACGAAGGATGATGAAAGATGAACGATACTAATCACACGAGGATCCGTTGCTGTCGTATTGGTCTAGTTGTATTTTCTTTTCCGCTGCAGTATATTTTTTCCCCGTTGTACGGGTGTGGCTGTATTTTGACCCCTGCATGGGCATGAGTTGTATTTGAGTTGTATGTATTTTTGAAAGACCAAATCGGTCTACTGAGTCATTTTAGCCTTAAAGGCGATGTTTGATTTTAGTTATCAGCCTGGTAGATCCTCGAGGAGAGGGTCTACGGCGTGTAATAACCCTAAGCGGATTGGGGGTGTTACAGTTTATGAACGTGAGTTGGCGATCGGTGGAGTCGGCGGGTTCGTAGTCGGTTCGGGCCAACCTACTTCGGTCGATTCTCCGCGTTGTTCTTATTCGAGGCAAGTACCTTGTCCATATAATTCTTGTTGTGGATATGATAATTGGTGATCGTCTAAATGTGTTTGTTTGGTCGTTTGAAAATTATTTTCAAAAGATTCGATTAGCCTTGCTAAAGGCTCTCTTTCAAAACGCGTGTGTTTTGTAATTGTGTGGGTTGTAAGTGACTATGTGGATCCTTTGGATATGTTTGAAGTTTATGTGGTGTTTGATAATGTGTGTGTACGTATATGGCTTCATTTCAGTGTATTACGGTTTTGACATGATGTGATGTTAGTTGTTACTCCTTTGAAAGGAGGTTGCGATGCTTAATGTTGTTTGGCTTCATAATCGATTATTGTTGGGTGCTTGTTATACGTGATGTGCCTCCGGGTAGGATTGTTGAATCTCCGGGATACATACTTGCTAGCATGGGTCGGGCGAGACCGTAGGGTTATCCAATCCGGGTATGTCTTGCGGGGACTCCGAGGTTCGTGGCTTGTTAGCCCGATGCCGAGATAACTTGTGGGGTTATCATCGGGTATGTCTTGCGGGGACTCCGAGGTTCATGGCTTGTTAGCACGATGCCAGGATAACTTATGGTTGTGGTTTTGTGTGTGATTTGTTTAGCTAGCCAGCGCGGGAGGGTCCTTCGAGGCCTCGGGCGGGATCAATGGTATTACCCTGTTCCCAAGGCGATGCATGTGTGTATGTTTGGTGATTGTATTTTACTCACCGTGGGTTGGTTCGACGGGGCCACGACGGGAATTCCAATGGGTGAGTCCGGGATTCATGAGTAAAAACTTCACGAGTTTGTATTGATTTTTATGTCCGTCGAGGACACGTGACTTGGGTTTTGGCCCTGTGAATTATTGTCGGTTTTCTATTTGCGAAAACAAAACCTTTGGGCTGTGACCCCTGTTGATTTTGGAAAGATAGGATTTGATAATCCTAAATTGTTTTCTATTAAAACTCTCGATGGCATTTTAAACTGTTTCATAAATTGTTTCCCTTTTATTGTGGTCTTTCGGTTTTGGAATGTTTTACCCAAACTCTTGCCTCGGGAAGTACTTTTCGTTACTTTTAGATTTTTGAGGATTCCTGATTATTGTTATTCGTGGAATGTGAATTGTATGTCTCGTATTTTTGCACTTGTACTTGCACTAGCAAAACAAAGGAGTTTGCTAACCCCCGAGTATTCGGGGGGTGGATGTCTATTTTTGCATTCAGGTTTTGGAGCATAACACAGGGTCGGCACGAAGGATGATGAAAGATGAACGATACTAATCACTCGAGGATCCGTTGACGTCGTATTGGTCTAGTTGTATTTTCTTTTCCGCTGCAGTATTTTTCCCCGTTGTACGGGAGTTTATTGTATTTTGACCCCTACGTGGGTATGAGTTTGGAATTGAGTTGTATGTTTTTGTTGAAAGACCAAATCGGTATACTGAGTCATTTTAGCCTTAAGGGCGATGTTTAGATGTTTGATTTTAGTTATCAGCCTGGTAGATCCTCGAGGAGAGGGTCTACGGCGTGTAATATCCCTGAGTGGATTGGGGGTGTTACATAAGTTGATATTAATAGACTCATAATATTAGGAAGGTTCCTAATATGATAAGATGAGATCTATTGGCAGTCCTTACCTTATCCTCCTTAAGGTCCCTAGAGTAGCCCAAACCACCTATATATAGGACTATGGGGTAGCCGATTTTACTACTCATTATTGAACAAGAATTTTGATTTTTTTGTGTGTTTTAATTGTGGATCTTGACGTGTGTCTTTGATTCCATAATTTGGTAAACACAACATTTTTCTAAAATATCATCAAGAAAAATAGAGAGAAAAATTGAGGTATTCTTGAGGAACAATAGTAGTTCGGCCGATCCATATTGCAGTCCAAGCAGTCCGGTAGATTGTTGCCCACACGACATCAAGATAAAGGCGGGATATACTTTAGAAGATCTTGATGTAGAAATATAAGAAGATCAAGGAAGAGTACGAGGAGGAGTTCGATCGACCCAAAGAGATTTTCTACCACTTCACTTCAAAGGTATGAATTATCAATTATACTGCGTAAATATATGTATTTAAATTGTTAATTAATATGTTTAATTAATTAATTGACAAACCTAAATAGATCCGCTATTTATGTTGGTTAGTTTATAAAAGCAAATAGCAATTCATACAATCTGATTTTGCTTCCGCTGCGTTTTATATTCCAACAATTGGTATCGGAGACGGTCTTTAGGTTCTGTTCAATTTAATTAATTTGGTGATTAATTTGCTAGCAATTTAAATATTCACATGGTATGGCATTTGGAATATTTTACTAGAAATTATCTTGCAGGTGAATACGGTTCAATTATCATGGCTATGCAAAATTTTATTTTATTTACGCATTTTTGGTAATTTGGCCCGGTTTTGAGGCATGTATAAGTTTTTTCCATGAGAAAATCCATGGATAGAATAGGATTTAATTTTTCCTTGTAATTTTTTTGTAAATTCGATGTACTTTATTTTGTGTAGAATTATAATCGAGTTGGATACATAAAGTACGAAGGAAAAGAAGTCTAGCGCGAAAAGGAGTCCCGATCGGACGAACCGACCGAGACCAGCCTGCTGCCGATTGGGACTCGGCTAGTACATGTGGTCTCGGCCGCGGGTGCCTCGGGTCGGGCATACCGAGAGCAGCGGGTCGGGTCAGGCTGTGCAGGGCCGCGGGTCCGAAAATCTGGGTCGGGCAGTGTCAGATCGGGTCGAGCAATTTTAGATCTTGTTCAGTTCTTCCTCCGTTCGTTGCGTATGTTGGAACACAATAAATTTAAATTTAGAAATTTCTTGTGAAATTAATTTTTGCATGGAAGAAAGTTTCTAAATTTGGCAATTTTGTGGCCCAACTGGGAGGAGGTGACGAGATGCTTGAAGTAGTGGGAGCAAGCGAGCCGAAGATTTTCCCGTTATTCAAAACGAGTAAAAGCCATGATAATTGGATTTAGCTATCCAATTTATTTTATTGTTGGTTTTATTTTATTATTTTGGTTGTATGACATGTATGGATGTATGCGTGATATGTTTCTTGCATAAAATTAAAAAACCTTATTTTTTTTAAAATAACTAAGTGGTTTTAAAAATGATTTTTTAAAATCAAGTTGGTCTCCATAATTAGTTTAAATTGTGAAATAATTAGCATAGGCGTTGACATTAGAGTCTTCCTCCACATCGGATGTGCTAATTATTGGCTCACTAGTTTTAAACTTCAATTTTTTTTTGGGTAAAAGGGAATCATACCCTGGTAAAATATATTAATCACCCAAAAACCGATAAGTACACTGGAATGTGACTGAGTGTCACATTAACCTCAAGCAAATCTTGAACAGCCTATTCGAATGACATGCCAAACGAATGACAAATCAACTACATAACCAATGACTCCAATAGGGAAAAACCACCTAATGGAACATAAACAAAAAAGATGATCAATCATCTAAAAACAGAATCAGGAAGGTCCCAAACTCGAGCATAAGCCTCTCCCTCCTTGGTTCGCTTGAACCTACACGAAAGAAGCTTGAGCCGAACAGCTGCTGAGATACACTCACTAACTTGAGCAACATATCTCTTCAACTTTTTAAACAACCTCCAATTGCGTTCTTGCCAAATAAAGAAGGCTGTAGCAGCAAGCACCAATCTCGCAATAACACCATGGGAAGACTTTTTTTTCGAATTCACTCTAATATGCTCAACGATGGCATAAATATTATGTGCCACTTTATCTAGACCAGCAAGAAATTTAATGCGATTCCAAACACCATCCACAAAGACACATTGGAAAAATAAGTGATCATGGGAATCCGGGACCGTATCACATAACGAGCAAGTACTTCCAAGATTCTGATCCACGTCCCAAATGCTAACCCGATCCTACCTTTTCAGCTTACGCTTAATAATAAGCCATAAGTTAAACGCGTGACGGGGAATATTATTAGGGAACCAAACCACATCATACCATAAAACTTTGCTGTCTCGAGGGCGAATTGATTCCCAAACCTGGCTGACCGAAAAACTCTTAACCGAACCATCATTAGAACGCCAGTCCAATTGATCATTAGCATTAGAGGTCGGAACGTTACATGTATATAAAAAGTAGTACTTCCCCATGAGGTATTGGGGCCACGACCAAATACCATCAATAATAATTTCACTCACCGTAGCTTGAGGAGTAAGACCAGCTCTATGAATATCACGATTAGTGAGATGATTAGACAACGGACAAGCAACACACCATTTATCGTGCCATAAAGAAGTGCGAGTACCTGAACCAATCTTGTGCCAAATAAAATCACGGATTGAAGTCCGCAACCTCAACATTTGACGCCAACCACAAGACATATTGCCACGAATAGGAATATCCCAAAAATTACGATTATGAAGCTTATAACTATGAACCCATTTCACCCAAAGCAATTCCTTAAGCGAAAGTAGCTTCCAAATATGACTCACCATTAAAGTCGAATTGAAATGAGCCAAACGCCTCACACCAAGGCCCCCTTCATCTTTGGAAGACAAACCTTATCCCAAGCGACTTTAGCTTTGCCTCTACTAGAATCACCTGGACACCATAAGAAGTTCCTCATAATTTGTTCAATGCTAATAAGGACTTGTTTAGGAAGAACAAAATCCGAAGCCCAAAAGACATGCATAGAACTAATAACCGATCTAATAAGTTGAAGTCTACCCGCAATGGATAGGGACTTATTTTTCCAATCAAGCACTCGACTTTCAACTTTTTCCACAAGCTCATTGCAATCTCTAATCTTGAGCCGAGAAGAAACCAATGGAACACCAAGGTATTTAACCGGGAGACGGCCTTCTTCAAAGGGAAGAACATAAAGAATGGAGATTTTAACATGGTTTAAAACGTTAGAAAAGTAGGCCGTACTTTTAGGGAGACTAGGAACTAGACCCGAAGCAAGAGTAAATGCGTCAAGACCTTCCTTTATAACTCGGACAGAATCCAGATTACCATAGGCAAAAATGAACAGATCATCCGTGAAACACAAGTTAATCAGCTCCAACTTGCCACAATATCGATGATAAGTAAATCGGTCAGATTCCCTCACACTTTTTTTAAGCATACGAGTAAGAATATCCATGACAAGCGTAAACAAATACGGGGAAAGAGGATCATCTTGGCGAAGACCCCTCTTCCCACGAAAATATCCGTGTAAGTTACCATTAATACTAATGGAATACGAGGTAGTGGAAACACATTCCATAATCCAAAGAATCATGCGATCATGAAAACCATAACCTTTAAGAATTTTCCGCAAAAAATTCCAATCAACCGTATCATAAGCCTTTTGAATGTCCACCTTGAAGGCACATCTAGGCTCACCCCTATCCAAGTGATAATTGTGCATAAGCTCTTGCGTTAGGAGAATATTATTAGAGATGCTTCTATCCGGAATAAAAGCCGATTGGTTAGGATGAACAAGAGTCTTTAAACACTGCTTCATGCGGTTAGCAATAATCTTGCTAATACACTTAAAATGCACATTGCAACACGATATCGGTCTATAATCATTAATTCTGGAGGGAGACTTAACCTTTGGGATGAGAGCAATAATAGTATGATTAAGCTCTTTCAGAAGAATACCATTCGTAAAGAACTCGCGGATAGCATCAATTACCTCGACCCCCACAATGTGCCACGCATCTTTAAAAAAGGCAGCCGAAAACCCGTCCGGACCCGGCGATTTATCATCACCCATAGAAAAAATGGCATCTTTAACTTCCCGATCCGTAATGGGACGAACCATATCCAAAGCATCCTGCTCCTCAATACAATTATCAAACAAACCCTCATCATTAAAAACATTAGACTCATCAGCATGTCCAAGAAAATTCTTATAGTGAGAAACAAATGCATTAGAAACATCATCATTAGTGAAAATAACACCCTCATTGTTTGAAACAGCATCAATGCGACTACAACTCACATGGCTCTTAACCGCTTTGTGGAAAAAAGCAGTATTAGCATCGCCCTCTTTAAGCCAGAGAATTTTAGCTTTTTGTTTCAGAAATCGTTCTTCCAACAAAACAGCCTTATTGAACTCAACCACTAAGATAGCTTCCTGGTCGCGATAGGAAGTATTAAAAGGGTCCTGATCAAGAAGAATTTGAACCTGGTCCAACTCCGAACGGATACGAACAACGTTATGATGCAAGTTACCTTTGTCATATACGAAATGGTTTCTTCATGCTTTTAAGCTTTTTCACAACGCGAAACATAAGAAACCCGCTGTACTCTTTGCTCCAGGCCTCATGAACAACATCATAAAATCTCTCATGCTTGGTGAGCACATTAAAAAACTTGAAAGGTTTTGGTTTCTCCTTTATAACCGTAGGAATAACAAGAATAGCTGGGGCATGGTCAGAAATTCGATAGGGCTTGAAAAGCGCATGAGCACCAACAAAATCAGTAGTAAATTCCATATTCGCCATAATCCGGTAAAGCTTCTTGAGAATACCATCCATCCCTTTCGGTTTTTGATTCCACGTAAACTGAAGACCCGAACGATTAACATCAGAAACTTCAATATCAGCAACACATTCTTTGAATTCACGCATGGCAACATTCATACGAGAAGAACTAGCTAAACTTCAGTTTAGATAACAAAAAGGTGAATATTATTTTTATGATAGGACCTCTCCATCTGTAGGACTATTATCATTAAATAATATTCTAAGGTTTGTTAAATTATGGTGTTCACTTAGGTGTATTAATTAATAAGCTCCACATCAGAGTCTATGTTAATTAAATACTTGTCCAAGATGAACCAACTATTAATTTTACTTGTCAAAACGAATCTTGACTAGATAGTTAAATTAAAGACGTTAAAATCTACTTGAAAAAATGTATGTGCAAACGTACACACTAACGTGGCTTGCATGTGCGGTTTTTCGAGGTATTGGTTGATAGCATATATATTGTGTTTTAAGTTTTTTCAATATATTTTGCATTGAATTATGTGATGAATGGTGTTTTTAATTTTATTCTTAGATGTCTTTTAATCCACTTGCTGTTATTCTCAAAGAAAATAAACTTGATGGCACTAATTTTGTCGACTGAAAAAGAAATCTTGACATAGTCCTGACTGCCAAGGGGCATAAATTTGTGTTAACTGAGGAGAGCCCTCTGGAACCAGAACCGGATGCCACTCCTGAAGAGTTGGTTGAATTTCGAAATAGAAGAAGTCTGATGAGATGGCTCGCTGTTACATTTTGGCTTCAGTGACAAATGTATTGCAGCATCAACATCAGATAATAGGCTCAGCTGCGGAGGTGATGAAAAATCTCACCGAGATATTTGGTCATCACAACCGAGCGGCTAGGCAAAATGCAATGAGGGTGTTGATGACAACCCAAATATCTGAAGGGACCCCATTAAGGGATCATGTTCTAAAAATGATGTCTCCTTTGAACGAACTGAGCATACTGGGGGCTACTATCGATGCGGAGTCGCAGGTCGATATTATCTTGGGCAGCTTACCAAGAAGATTTGAGCAGTTCCGCCTTAATTACAATATGAACCGTAGGACATATACTTTGGCGGAACTTCTGACAGAGCTTCAATCTGCTGAAGGTCTCTTCAAACAAGGTTATCATCAAATTCTTGTGGCAACTGGTGCTACTTCTTCAAAGCCCAAATGGGAAAGAAGAAAAAGCAGGTTGGCCAGAAGCAAGTGGCAACCTTCAAAGCTAAGGGCAAGGCTCCTCAGTTCAAGGCTCCTCAGTCCGAGGCAAACAAAAAGCCGAAGGGAAAATGCTATAAGTGCGGTCTGAAGGGGCATTTTAAGAGTGACTGTCCTGAGAAAGGTACGTCTCATGCACTAGTAGTCGTAACATGTTTGGCTGCCAGTTTTATCACTTCGTGGATAGTAGATTCGGGCTCCACTGATCATGTTTGTTATGACTTGCAGGGGTTCCAAGTAACCAAAATACTTAGTGCAGATGATATTATAATAATCTGGGGCGACTATTCCAGGCTAAAGGCTGTTGTGGTGGGAGTCATGCAGTTAAAAGTTAATGATATGATTCTAGTCCTAAATAATATATTATTAGTACCTGATTTTAGAATGAATTTAATTTCAGTTTGTAAATTGCGTTGTGATGGATATTCAGTTTCTTTTGAAGATACTGTAATTATTAAAAGAAATGATGAATATGATTGCACTAGTACTTATAATGAAGGACTTTATATCATTAATGCTGCACCAACTCCCTTACATAAATATAAATCACTTAAATCTTTTGACTAATCCTAATAAAAGAAAGGAACCTTCGAGTATAAATCAAACATATTTGTGGCATTTACGATTGGGTCATATTAACCTTAGAAGGATTCAAATATTGGTGAGCGATGGCCCATTGGATTCACTCCAAGTTGAGTCATTTCCAATTTGCGAATCCTGTCTCGAAGGGAAAATGACTAAAAGGGCTTTCCAAAGTAAAGGAAACCATGCACAAAATGTATTGGAATTGGTCCATACCGATGTATATGGTCCAATGAACATCCAGGCTATGGGTGGTTTCGAATACTTCATCACGTTCATAGATGATTATTCGAGATATGGATACATCTATTTGATGCGACATAAGTCTGAATCTTTTGATAAGTTCAAAGAATTCAAGGCTGAAACGGAGAAGCATCATGGACAGAGTTTCAAGTCACTGCGATCTGATCGTGGTGGCGAATACCTTAGTGTAGAATTTTTGGATTTCTTGGCACATGAGGGGATTACTTCCCATCTCACTGCGCCTGGTACACCACAACAAAATGGTGTTGCTGAATGAAGGAATCGTACTTTATTAGAGATGGTTAGGTCAATGATGAGTTATTCTGATTTGCCTATTTCTTTTTGGAGATACGCCTTGGAAACAACAACTTACATTCTAAACTTGGTGCCTTCAAAATCTGTTCTAAAAACACCCATAGAAATGTGGAATGGCCGCAAGCCTAGTCTGGGACATGTTCGGATTTGGGGTTCACCAGCATACGTTCTGAATAAGGAAGCTGATAAGTTAGCATCTCGTACAGAAGTACGAGTGTTTGTAGGATATCCGAAGGGAACGAAAGATGGCTTATTATATAGTCCTAAAGATCAAAAGGTCAATGTTAGCACCAATGCCAGGTTCTTAGAGGAGTACTTGATAATAAGCCACAAGCCTAGGAGTGAGGCCATTCTAGAGGAACTTAGGGGTGAGATTTCAACAATACCAATTGTACAAACACCTAGTGTACCATGTATCGACACTATAGTGGATACGCAAACCGAGAACACGCCTCGTCATATTGGGAGGGTTGTTCGTCAACCTAATCATTTCATTGGCGTGGGAGCATCTTCGGACCACTCCCCAGACCAGGATGAAACGGATCCATGTACGTATAGGCAGGCAGTTCAAGACAATGATGCTGAATCCTGGCAAACAATAATGGAATCCGAAATGGGACCTATGTATTCTAATCAAGTGTGGGAGCTAGTAGAGCTACCCAATAGGGTAAAACCCATTGGAATTAAGTGGGTCTACAAGCGTAAGAGAGGATCGAAAGGGAAGGTTGAAACCTTGAAAGCAAGGCTTGTTGCGAAAGGTTACACTCAGAAGGAGGGCATCGACTGCGATGAGACCTTTTCGCCGGTAGACATGCTTAAATCGATCAGGATTCTCTTAGCTATAGCTGCACATTTGGATATGGAGATTTGGCAAATGGATGTCAGGACTGTGTTCTTGAACGGGAGTCTTTATATCTATATGCGCCAACCTGAGGGATTGATTGCTGAAGGAGAGGAGCACTTAGTATGCAAACTTAAGAGAGCCATTTATGGTCTTAAGCAAGCATCAAATTTTTGGAACATGCGATTTGATGAGGTCATTCAATCGTATGGTTTTGAACAGTGTCCAAGTGAGGTTTGTGTATACAAAAAGTTTGATGAAAACGTGATAGTGTTTATTGTACTATACATAGATGATATACTTCTAATTTGAAACAATTTGAAGTTATTATCAGACGTAAGGGTATGTATGTCTGAGCAATTCGATATGAAGGATTTGGGAGAAGTTGGGCACATCCTTGGTATTAGGATCTTTTGAGATCACAAGAAAAGGATGTTGTGCTTATCTGAGACATCCTATATCGATATGGTGCTAAAGCGGTTTAGTATGGAGAATTCCAAGAAAGGTTTCTTACCTTACAGACATGGAATTCAGCTATCTAAGTCTATGTGTCCTAGGACACAGAAGGAGATAGATGACATGAAGCTGGTCCCTTATGCTTCGGCAGTGGGAAGCCTCATGTATGCTATGCTTTGCACTAGACCTGATATCTATCATGCTGTAGGCATGGTGGCGAGATATGAGTCGAACCCAGGACCAGGACATTGGATTGCTGTCAAGCATATACTCAAGTACCTGAGAAGGACTAGGGAGCATATGCTTGTATATCAATCCGATACACTTTGTCCTTTGGGTTACACTGACTCAGATTTCAGTTCGGACAAAGAAAAGTCAAAATCAACTTTTGGATATGTTTTCACTTTGGGAGGTGGAGCCATCAGTTGGAGGAGTGTGAAGCAGAAATGCATAGCGGACTCTACCATGGAAGCCAAGTATGTATCAGCCTCAGAGGCACCTAAATAGGCGGTATGGCTCAAGTACTTCTTAAAGGATTTAGGTGTGATTTCTAATTTGCCTAGGAGTATTACACTTTATTGTGATAATACCGGTGCTGTTGCAAATTCGAAGGAACCACAGGACCACAAAGCAAGCAAACAAATCAAGCGCAAATATCATCTCATTCAAGATTTTGTGAAAAGAGGAAAGATCATTTTCTCCAAGATAGCATCTGAAGACAACCAAGCTGATCCTTTCACAAAAGGGTTGCCCTCAAAGTCATTCGAAGGGCATGGGGAAGGAATGGGGTTGAGATGTATGGCAGCATTGCTTTGAGTATAAGTGGGAGATATATATACATAGTCTAGATATTATACTTCAAAAGCATGCTTTGAGTATAAGTGGGAGATTATTAGGTCTGTATACATCAAAGCATACTTTTTGCTTATATTATCTAATTTCCCGGTTTTTATCTTTGAGAATATTTAACTAATTTCATCACATGTTTTGCATATTTATTCACACTATGGTTATGCAAATGTTGTGTAATTACTTTATATTGTAGATAATATGGTGTGTCGAGTCACACAGAAGATCACATTATCGGTCCCTTATATAGTAATAATTAGTTCGCAACCTATATAACATTAGACTATTGTGTGAGAGGTTGTAGTATATGCTTTAAATTGGTTGGTCTTGAACATTAGCATATATTAGCGTATTCGGTATATGTTGAATAGGATCAAGGTGAGATAGATTCTTCTGCACTGACTATAAGAAGAACGTACATTTTGGACAGTTATTATTTCTTAATTCTAGTGATTAATATTTAATTACATATATTTAATATTTATTGCTTTGATTTCTCATGGGCGAGAGCCATAATGATTGACTCAATATGCTCGATATTTTGGGCAATATTATTATTTATATGATAATTAATATTATAGCTAGAAATCGTGTTTTGACTAGTTGGGCTGATCATGTCCCTTGAGGCACTCGAAAGGATTATTATATTAAACACTACAGGTGGAATTAATTTTCTAATATAATAATAAAGGTCGAATGGTTTACTCATGTATAATCTATTAATTAATTAAAAGCTGTCAGTAGCTTAAATTAATTAATGAACATGGGATATCTTAAACACGGGAAATAATTAATTCAAAAAGGAACCCAATTTCGTAATTTGGAATTTTGGTAAGAAGTGCAATATCAACCTTTATTTGGACTAAGTTGATATTAATAGGCTCATAATATTAGGAAGGTTCCTAATATGGTAATATGAGATCTATTAGGAGTCCTTACTTTATCCTCCTTAAGGTCCCTAGAGTAGCCCAAAACACCTGTATGTAGGACTATGGGGTGGCCGATTTTACTACTCATTATTGAACAAGGGTTTCAATTTTTGTGTGTGTTTTAATTGTGGATCTTGACTTGTGTCTTTGATTCCATAATTTGGTAAACACAACATTTTTCTAAAATATCATCAAGTAAAATAGAGAGAAAATTGAGATATTCTTGAGGAACAATAGTAGTTCGGCCGATCCATATTGCAGTATAAGAAATCCGGTAGATTGTTGCCCACACGACATCTGGATAAAGGCGGGATATACTCTAGAAAATCTTGAGGTAGAAATACAAGAAGATCAAGGAGAAGTACGAGGAGGAGTTCGATCGACCCGAAGGGATTTTCTACCACTTTGCTTCAAAGGTATGAATTATCAATTATACTGCGTAGATATATGTATTTAAATTGTTAATTAATCTATTTAATTACAAACCTAAATAGATCCGCTATTTATGTTGGTTAGTTTATAAAAGCAAATATCAATTCATACAATCCAGTTTTGCTTCTGCTGTGTTTTATATTCCAACATCCCAGTCTCTCCAAACACCGCACAATAGCATCATGTGGCTGCTCCCCAAACTGTAGATACAACTTATTCAGAGCCTCACTATTTCATGGAGGCGCCACCAAAAAATGCTCCCGAAGAGCAGCAGAGGGTTGACTCACTCGCGGTGGAAGACTGCGCTCACCCAACTGCTATGGCCCGACACTCTCTCCAACTTCATCACCTTTAGCATCCCTCTCACAACTATAACGATCAGAGACCTGTACAATCGGCAGCTTTGGGCAGCTTCTGAACTTTAGGATGAGGACATCTAATCGCATAGTTTCCTGATTTCCTGCAGTTATAGCAAAGATTAGAACCTTCGGATGATGGCGATTCAGGGCTTACCTTGTTGAAGGGTTTAGGCCTGTAGCGACCCTTTTCGGATTACTTATCGAATTTTTGAAATTTGTGCATGAGCAAGTCCATTTCATCTTGTCACAGAATATCATCATCACTGTCAGCTGACTTAGATGTAGCTTTGGATGTGCTGGGGGTAGAGCTGTGTATCCTATCGGATACAGCAACGAGTGTTGTAGTCTTTGCAGGTGACTCTTTGACTTTTTCTCTATTCTTAATATCATACTCAAAAGCTTTGAGGTCAGAGAAGAGATCGAAGGTAGATATATCATTTATGTTGAAAGACACATGCATAGTTGTAGTCTTTGTTAGATGTATTTTTATGCGCTTATTTATCATTATTTTATATCCAATTTTAAGTCTTAATCTACATAAATGAGCTTTTAATGCACTATCTTTATATGTTTGAAGGAAATTGGAGTCCGGAAACCTAAACGACGAAAAACGGGCGAAAACGACAATTTCTGGCCAGGGGCCGCGGCACAATGAAGATGATCCGCGGCACACACACGGTCAGCTGGAGGCGGTACACACTGTACCGGGGGCTGCGGAACGAAGATGCTGAGCCGCGGCCCATGAATAAAACTTGCGCCCAGGCATAGGGCGCTGGACATTAGGGGCCGCGGCATGAACTTACTGAGCCGCAGCCCGCGGGGCGGTAATGCTGTTCCTGCTGTGTTTCTGGGCCGTTTTTGGAGCCTGTTCTCGACCTAATTCCTGGACGCGTTTTGGAGACCAATGGTGGTTATAAATAAGGATTAAAAGGATCGAAGAGAAAAAAAAAACACCGATCAAGCAGAGAGCAGAAGCTAGAGAACGGAGGAATCCAAGTTCTTCAACTGTGTTTGATTTCTTTTATGCTTTCTTCAATTCTTTATTATTTTCTAGCATGTCTGACTAGAACCCTATTCTAGGATTTTGATGAAATCGAGGTTTTGATGAATTAACTTTTGATTTTGCATTATTAAAATATATTTCCCTTTCTTATTGAGTTTTCCCAATTGTTTTAATTACTATCAATTATGTGGCCTATGATTGATTTGTTTTGATTACGCAACTCGAATCGGGAGAGGAGAGTTGGTAGGAAAAATTTGTGAGAACCGTTTTATCTTGTGAGATAGGAATATACTCATAGGAATTACGTGGCCTGTCTGAAGATTTCGTACTTTTTGCCTATTGTTGAATTAACTCACCTAGGAATAGAGTGTGTTAGTTGCCTTAGAAAATTCTATTGACCTCGGGAGAGGCAGTAGAGTATTTTAGCAATCTTCGTCTTCAATAAATTGGGAAAACATTAAATTCATATAAATCAAGAGTAATTCGGATAAACCGAGGTGGATTCACAATCCTAGATTAATTCCCTATTTGATCTTCTTTCTTCGAACAATTGATTTTACTTTTTATTCTTTGATTAATTTTTTTTAATTATTACTTGCACCTCAAATTTCGATAGTTCAAATAAAATTAGAATACGCATAAATCGGTAATTAGTGAGTCAGTCCTCTAGGGAACGATAACTTTCTTACCACTTTATTACTTGCTTACGACAACGTGCACTTGTGTTCACCAAATTTCGTAACAAGTTTTTGGCGCCGTTGCCGGGGACTGATTATTTTACTAATATCGATTTCAGTATTTCTAGTCTTAATTTGAACACCATTTTATTTTTTGTAATTTTTTGTTTTCCTTTCAGGAGTTTCGTGTTGTGCATGAGAAAATTCGGTAACGAAGGCCTATTTCCTTTGGATACTAAACTCGAGCACACTCTGCGAAAAAACAAGAAGGAAAAGCATGAGCTATCAACAAAAGACACCATGGCCGATAACACAGAAAATCACGGAGTAGACAACCCTATTCAGCAAGCTCGACCGGCATTGGGACTCCGAGATTATGCAATGCCACAAATCAATTCAAATTTTCCGGGGATTCGGAGTCCAACCATCCAAGCGAACAACTTTGAGATTAAGCCAGCTATTATTAAGATGGTGCAAGCAAGCCAATTTTGTCGACTAGCGAACGATGACCCCAACGTACACATTGCTTCGTTTCTCGAGATATGTGACACCTTCAAGAATAACGGTGTTACCGATGATGCTATTCATCTGCGTCTTTTCCCTTTTTCTCTAAGGGACAAAGCCAAGTTTTGGTTGAATTCATTACCGCCGGGCTCTATCACGACTTGGGCGGAATTAGCACAAGCCTTTATGGCTAAGTTCTTTCCACCATCGAAGACAGCGAGACTTAGGAACGAGATAACTACTTTCGGGCAATTTGATATGGAGTCGCTACATGAAGCTTGGGAGCGATACAAGGATTTGCTAAGGATATGCCCACACCATGGTCAACCGGATTGGCTGCAAATTCAGACATTCTATAACGGATTGAGTGCTTCTACACGCACTCTTGTTGATGCAGCTGCTGGAGGTGCTTTAATGGGCAAAATGATGGTCGAAGCCCACTCTTTATTAGAGGCGATGGCTGCAAATGCTTATCAGTGGCCTTCCGAACGAGTGAACCCAAAGCGAGTTATGGGAGTTTCCGACAACGATCCGATCTCTACACTATTAGCCCAAGTCGCAGCGCTGACTCAACAATTGCAAGCTTTTTCACATGCTTCTTTCTCCATTACCACGGAATCATGTAATTGGTGCAACGGATCTCACCCTAGTGCGGAATGTCAAGTTGGAAATCCTTTCGAGAAATCTCCGATGGAACAAGCTCAGTTTATGGGGAACGGAAATAGGCAGAACAACCCATATTCCAACACATATAATCCGGGGTGGCAAAATCACCCTAACTTTTCGTGAAAAAACGGACAAAACATAAACCAACCTCAGTTTGCTCAACACCAACAGTAACCTCCTCCCACTCCAAAGATCACTCTAGAGGAGGCAATGGCGAAATTAGCGGCAAATACGAGTTAGTTCATGACCTGTACGGAAGCAACCTTGCAAAACCATTCCGCCTCTATTCGCAACTTGGAAGTCCAATTGGGTCAAATAGCAAATGTGTTAACAGCCCGCCCTGAGGGTACCTTGCCAAGTACAACTGAGACAAACCCCAGAGAGAGTATTAATGCCATTGGTTTGAGAAGCGGGAAGGAAGTGTGTGAGCAGCCCAGGCAGAACAAAAAGAGAGGTGATGATGAGGAGAAAAATTCGGCGACTTAGGAATCACAAATTTCTAGATCCTCGAAATTGTTTCCAGATAACCCGATAGCCTATATGCCACCCGTCCCGTTTCCGCAGCGATTACAAAAGCAAAAATTGGGCAAACAATTCTCCAAGTTTCTTGATATCTTCAAGAAACTACATATCAACATTCCATTTGCCGATGCCTTGGAACAAATGCCGAGTTATGTAAAGTTCATGAAGGAAATCTTATCAAACAAAAGAAAGCTCGAAGAAAATGAGACTGTGGCATTAACGGAAGAGTGCAGTGCCATCTTGCAGAAAAAGCTCCCACCAAAATTGAAGGATCCAGGAAGTTTCAAAATACCGTGCACTATAGGAAATCTGTCTTTTGATAGAGCATTGTGTGATCTCGGCGCCAGTATTAATCTTATGCCCCTTTCCATTTTTAAGAAGCTAGGTATTGGGGAAGCCAAGCCGACGACAATCTCGCTGCAATTAGCTGACCGATCTATCAAGTACCTGAGGGGGGTAATAGAAGATGTTTTAGTCAAGGTCGATAAATTCATATTTCCGGCCGATTTTATTGTGCTCGATATGGAGGAGGACCAAGACATCCCAATTATTTTGGGAAGACCATTCTTAGCTACCGGCCGAACTCTCATTGATGTGGAAAAGGGGAAACTCACTCTACGGGTTCAAGATGAGCAAGTCACTTTCCAAGTGTTTCAATCTTTTCCGTGTCTAAGTAGTGTCGAGAAGTGTTCACAAACTGAAAGCGTAGATATCTTTGCGAAAGACGCACACCGGGAGAGTTGTCAGTTGAAGTGTTCAGAATCCGTTTCAGCTGCTCCGACGTCTAAGAAAAATGAATAACGAATCATGTATCTTAAGCATTTGAATATGTCGTCTTCAACATCCGTTCATCCACCATCGAAAAAGTCTCATGCGGTCATAAGTTCACCCATGGAGATGAAAAATAAGCCGGAAGTCAAACGAGTGCCAAGTCAGTTGCAAAATGGGTGTTTTGGGAGGCTAATATTGTTTAAGCCGTTTCGAAAAGAACGTTGGATGTCCAAACCAAAAGTCGAACGGTTGAAAACTAATGGTCAAAAATTTAAATTACGTAATAACGGTTCGATGGACTGTGCGGAGTCTAAATGGTCTTTGCGAAATGCAAACTGATTTTCAATAAGTACGGCTAAAGACTATAAACTTAGCACTTCTCGGGAGGCAACCCGAGTGTTAGTTGTAGATTTTTATTTTTCAGTGTTTTCATGCATTTTAGCAGTCTCCATTTTTCGTCATTTTTGCTTTGATATGCTTATTTCTCATGTTCTAGGTGTTTTCCTTTGAAAATTCTGTGTAGGAATCTCCCCAGGGAAAAATTCAGCAATGGGCCACGACACAATAAAAGCGAGCCACGGCACACACAAGTCGGCACAAAAAGGGCTAACCTTCCTGTACTATGTCCCGCGGCACAACCATACTGAGCCACGGCACACTCGACCCCTGAGCCGCCGGCACGAACATACTGAGCCGTGGCACGCCAAACGCCCCAGCAACGCCCAGGAAACTGTACTCCGTGCCGCGGCATGGACCAAATGAGCCGCGTCACGCTTACACTATGAGCCTTAGCACCCGTACGTTGAGCCGTGGCACACGGGGAAATAACAAAAACGCCCAAGCAGGCTGTACACTGGGCCACGGCTCACTTAAGCTGTGCCGCGGCCCCTGTTGGGAAGTTCAAACGCCCAGGCCTCCTTCATAAACTCGATCGGCCAACACAAACAGGTAAGTTTCCTTCCCTTCTTCACGCTGCGCTCGGACGACCCCCATTCAATTCTTCTTCTTCTTGCATTCTTCAATCCAAGCAAGGTAACTCTCATCTCTGAATCTTAATTGTAACATAGAATTAAAAGTGAGGGAATGTTCCTCATTCATGGTAGAATATGTTGTTAGTTTTCTTAAAAGTTCTATCAAAGTTGAGTTGGAATATGGTGATTTTTGATTGATTGTTGATGTTATTTGTTGATTATCTATGGATTGTTGATGTTATTTGCAACTATCGATTGTTTTTATTATTGTTGGCGATTGGACTAAGCCATTATCATTCTTATTCTTCATTTAAACCCATGCATACTAGGTGTTTGATAAAATGCATCAACGAAAATTTTTGAGCCAAACGTTTTCAAACTATTTGCAACGAATTTGATTTTCGGATTACATTGTACCCCCAACCCTTACATCATGTTGAAACTTGAAAGCTCAGCCTTAATTCCCTCTTACGATGGAGCAAGCTCATTCGATCCTGTATTCACGTTCCACGTATCTTAAGTCAAGATTGGTGTAGTTTTCTTTAAAAGTTGTGTAATTTCTGGTGTTTATTTTTCAGGAACCTCGCCATGGTTAGAAAAAAGGAAGATGAGTACGAGGTCTAGGACACGATCATCCCCCACAAGAGGGGAGACATCACAAAACCAAGTCGATTTGGAATCTCACCAATTCTCCGATCCGGACATTCACAGAATATTCAACGAGAAAATCCGGCCTCGACCAATAATCCCGGAGCGGGGATTCACTCCCCCCCCCCCCAGGACGGTGAGCTTTTGGCTATGATCAATGAGAGGGGATGGACTCGTTTCACTACGCCCCCCGAGCCGGTGGTGATCTCTATTGTCCATGAATTCTACGCCAGTGCTCTTTTGCGGCATATTCAGGCAGGGAAGATGATGGGGCGACCAGATACACGGACTGAGGTCGTCGTCCGAGGCGAAACTGTGTATTTTTCGGTGGCCGCAATTCAGAGACTATACGAGTTACCAGTGGTGGACGAGACGGAGTATACGCGGATTATGAGTAGCCTCACGAGGGAGGCTCTGCTGGAGGCACTCACTCAGCCCGATTCCGTCTGGGAGACGCCCGCCCCGGGTTCTTCAGCCTTCTATTTTAAGAGTTCGCGCCTCAGTCAGCTCAGGCGAGCATGACTATACTTTCTCTGTGCACGAGTCGATCCTACCTCGCAGATCTACTCGGTTTTACTTTCTTGTGACCGACTACTATATGCTATCACTACCGGACTAAGATTCGATCTGGCCCCTCATCTGGTCCGATCTCTCCTTCAGTGCATTCAAGGAGGGGCCAAGATAGGGCTGAAGCACCCCTCTCTCATTTCCGCTCTATGCCGCCAGTCGGGCATGACTTGATCGGATGATGAGCCAACGCTAGCACCCCAGGGTCCGATAGATCATCGCATTATTTCTCACTTTGACCAGTGGGGTGGAGCGCCGGCACATGCTTGGGGACGAGGATTTCTTCTTGACGAGCCACATGAGCAGTCCCCCGAGCCTCTTCTTCTGACGCATGAGCAAGCGGAGTCCAGCCCGCCGCCCGAGAAAGAGCACCTTCAGGCGATGTTTGACAGCCTAAGAGAGGAGATGCAGAGAGAGAGAGAGAGAGAGCCATCTAGCTGCTGTGAGAGAGGAGATGAGGAGATAAAAAGAGAGCCATCTAGCTGCTTTGAGAGAGGAGATGCGGATAGAGAGAGAGAGAGAGCCTCCTCGCAGCTGTCCGGGAGGAGATGAGGGAGCAGGCCTGCCGGGCCAATCGACGGGAGAAGAGGCGCTTGGCGGCGAGGGATGCTTACCATCAGGACCACCTTGCTGCGTGAACAATCCATATACTGCATCCGGACGGGCCCTTCATCCCACCAGTTAGGCCATCCACACCACTCTCCTCGTCGGACGAGGCCGACACCAGTTCCTGAGCTGTTATTAGGGGAGTACTTGACCTTTTCTTTTATTGCATATTACTATCTGTGTCCATTGAGTTCAATGTACATCCTAAGTTTGGGGGGGGGGGGGGGTTTACTTTCAGTTGCTATTACTTATTCGTTGTTATTTTTCGTTATTTTTGACGCTAGCCTTGCTTGTCTTGATTTTATTTGCATTCGTGGATTTTACGTGCTTTCTTGTGTAAAACTGATGATATGATACTGATTTCTTTTTGAATAAACGGTTGAGTTTTGGTCGAGTTTGCAGTCAGCGATATCTGTTTCCTTTGAGTATTCATTTAGGTCTGAAATTTTTCGTTATTGTAGAAATCTTAGCATATAAGAAAGGAGACATACGTGTTTTCAAATCGCCGTCTATATGTTTGGTTACACTTTTTGCGTAGCTAGTTATCCAGTAACATGAGTCTTGTTGGCACTCAAGTTGAGTTTAGAGTCGGACAGTCTTTCCCAAAAAAAGTCGAGATATTATACATGTTCTAGGATGGGAAGTCTAGTAATCGGGGGTATTTACGTGACCCGTTGTTTACTCTCGCGTAAAACGACAACCCTAAATAGACTAATGGTTTAGAGATATCGCATTTGCCGATGATGGGTGTAATATCCGCAATTTTCGATTTTTGGTAAATTTCTTTTTCGGCCGGAGTCCGTTTTGATGGCTCGCTCATGAAAGTTTCGTCGTTCTGAGAATGATTAATTCTACACTTTTTGTCGTCCGAGTTCGTTTGGGTGTTGTTTTGTTGAGTTCTGTGCTTTTTAGCGACTCTTTCGCACTTGAGTTCGATTCTTGCGAATCTCGTCCGAAACTGCTGTTTCGAATTTCCCGCAAGTCCGTTTAACTTTGTTAGACGTGTTGTGAACTTCGGTTTGATTATTCGATCACGTATCGTGATTTCCGGGCGTTTTGGGCCATTTTGTAATTCTTGGAAGTTACGGGTATCCATATCTGTATTTGTCATCTTGACCCTTTTCTTGGTCGCGTATGATTAATTATTGCATTACGTTTTCATCTCGAGTCGTTGATGTCGTCCGCGAACTTTTCGCCGTGTTCGCTCGGCATTTTCGGAAATCGAGGCATCGGGTCGCGGGCGGCCGAAAGCACCGCCGGACCGGTGCGGCATCGCTTGCCGGCAATCGCCGAAAGGTGCCCGCAGTAATATGTCGAACAAATCAGACTGTGTGCCGCGGCACACCCATCCGTGCCGCGGCACGGTGCCAGCGCTGCCGCGCACACTGTCGTGCCGCGCACACTCGTGTCTTCCGCGACCAAACCTAATCAGATCGTGTGCCGCGGCACACGCAGGTGCCGCGGCACAATGCCAAAACCTCGGGGTAGATTTTCGGCTGTGCCGCGCACACTTCTGCCGCCGCTGCACACGGTCAATTGTGCAGATCCGTCTTTATTAGACGAAATCGGCCGCTTTCCCCATTTTTCATCTCGCATCGCGAGAGTAGCGAGAGAGAGGGTATAGAGGGGAGAGTTCTTCATCCGGGGCCGATTTTCATCATTTCTCTTGAGTGAAGCCCGTGCAATCAATCTAACGCGTGTTCTACGGATCTTAGTACTCGAATCTTCCAAGGTAATATTCTAAAACCCTATTTTCGATTAAATTGGGGTTTTGGGTTTTTCTTCCGATTCGTTCCGCTTTTGTTGGTGGATTCATGATGTATACAATTAATATTGTTAGTATCTTTAGTTTTCCTACGGATTCATGGATATTTTGTGGATTTTTACGGAATCGAGAGGGTTTGGTTGTGGTCCGCCCTCGTTAATATTTTCGGTATGAATACACATGAATCGTAGGCGGGTTTCAGGGTGTATTCCATTTCCATAATCGTTTAGAAGTGGTTGTGATTGTGCTATTCGAATCGTTATGTTCATTTTCGTCGGTTCCTCGCGTTAGTTCTTGATTCTTCCGTTCCGTTCATTTTCGTCTTCCTTTTCGTTAGCATAGGGCGTTCCGAAGCTTCCCGGTTGAACCGTATCCGTTCGTGGCTCAGTGCTCGTGGTATCGAGGCAAGTACCTTGACCATACTTTTCTCGTTTTATGTATATGATGATCGGTGGTCGTCTTGATGTGTTTGTTTGGTTATTTGAAATGAAGTTTCAAAAGGATTTGATTTGGCCTCGTTAAATGCTTTCTTTCAAAACGCGTGTGTTTTGTGAACGGTGTTTTGAGAATTGATTATGATTTGATTATTTTGAATGTTGAAGGATTTTATGAGGATACTCCTCTTGTTTAAAGTTATGGAATTGTGTATTCCGTATTTAAGCTTGTTATTGTATTTTTGAAGAGTTTGGTAATGGTGTCGAGTTAATGGCCATCTCTAGTGAGTATTCTTAATGAACTTACATTCTTAGCATGTTGGTATTGCATGAGTAACGTGTGTGTGTGTATGCTCACTACGGGTTAGATCCGACGGGGTCTCGGTAGGGCTCCACGAAGCTGTGGACCGCGAGCTTGCTTTTAACCACTGTGGGTTAGATCCGACGGGGTCTCGGCAGGGATCCACGAAGCTGTGGGTCCGCGGTTAATTGTGGTGCATTTTGCAAATGTGATTTGATATTGGCATTTCCGGAAATGAGTGCTTTTGAACGGTTTTCATGATTGCATGCATTGACTAAGTGTGTAAGAGGTAAGTTGTTCGTTTGGCCTACTTGGCTAGGATGGCTCTAGAGTATTTTGTGGTTTATGTTTTAAATCCTTTATTTGTGGATTTTGATGTTGGGATACGAACCTCGTGGTCGTTCTTGTGTACTGTGAGTTGATGAGATTTGGGGCTAAAATCCCAAGGGTTTTGTAAAAGTCGTTTTACGGATTTGGGGCTAAAATCCCAACGATTTGGTTAATGTCATTTTCCAGAAAGTAAACTTTTGGGGCGGCGACTCCCTTTGTCTTTTGGATTTTTGAAAAGTAGGATTTGATAATCCTAAATTGTTTTCTATTAAAACTCTCGATGGCATTCTAAACCGTTTTATAAATTATTCCCATTGATTTATGATATTTCGTTTTTGAAATGTTTCCTCAAACCCTTGCCTCGGGAAGTACTTTTCGTTTCGTTTGGATCTTTGAGGATCCTCGGTTATTGTTATTCGTGGAATGTGAATTGTATGGCTCGTATTTGCACTTTGTATTTGCACTAGCAAAACAGTGGAGTTTTGCTAACCCCCGAGTATTCGGGGGGTGGATGTCTGTTTTTGCATTCAGGTTTTGGAGCATAACACAGGGTCGGCACGAAGGATGATGAGAGATGATCGATACTAATCACATGAGGAACCGTATATCGTGTGTTGGTTCAGTTGTACTTTATTTTCATTCGTATTGTTCCGTTATGCAGGTGTAATTGTATTTTGTCCCCTGCGTGGGCATGAGTTGTATTTGAGTTGTATGTATTTGTGGAAAGACCAAATCGGTCTACTGAGTCAGTGTAGCCTTGAAGGCATTGTCGAGATGTTAAATGTCGATTACCAGCCTGGTAGATCCTCGAGGAGAGGGTCTACGGCGTGTAATATCCCTGAGTGGATTGGGGGTGTTACAATGGGAAGCCTAGTAACCGGGGGTATTCACGCGTAAAACAGCAACCTTGAATCGGATGTGCGGAAATAGCTATTCGAGTTTTTTCTCCGCTGTAGAGGGCAACTTAGTAACTAGAAGCATCAATGTGCCCCATGAGTGTCTTTTACGTCAAACGGTTCCCCGATACATGAGAATGGAAATCCACCCTAGGGTTATCCCGATGAAACACCCCAAGATCCGAAACCTAGTGGCTAAGTCGAATCATTTTATTGATCATACATAAGGGAATGTTGTCCGAGGATTATTTTTGATGATGAAACTCTTGAATTTTTGCCACTAGACTGTGGGACTAGGCGAGTTGGCTTGTTTAATCTAACCCTTCATATTGGCGGTCAGTTAAATTCACGCTTGTTAATCTTTGAGCTTGATTTTCTTCATGAACGATTGATTAGCACTAAAAATGGTTACTTTGTGGAATCAGTGTCCGTGATGTGACTCACTAATACGATACTCGTATTATTATTTGAGATTTTCAGGGTAGTATTGATTAAGTTGAGCACTATGGATTTGCATAATCATTCACGATACTTCATATTTGAAATTGATTTTTGCTGTAGGACAAGCAAAGGCTCAAGTTTGGGGGTATTTGTTAGATGTATTTTTATGCGCTTATTTATCATTATATTTTATATACAATTTTAAGTCTAAAGCTACATACATGAGCTTTTAATGTACTATCTTTATATGTTTGAAGGAAATTGGAGTCCGGAAACCTAAACGATGAAAAACGGGCGAAAACGACAATTTCTGGTCAGGGGCTGCGGCACAATGAAGATGAGCCGTGGCACACACACGGTCAGCTGGAGGCGGTACACACTGTACCGGGGGCCGCGGTATGAAGATGTTAAGCCGCGGCCCATGAAGAAAACTTGCGCCCAGGCATAGGGCGCTGGATATTAGGGGCCGCGGCACGAACTTACTGAGCCGCGGCCCGCGGGGCGGTAATGCTGTTCCTGCCGTGTTTCTGGGCTATTTTTGGAGCCTGTTCTCGACCTAATTCCCGGACGTGTTTTGGAGACTAACGGTAGTTATAAATAGGGATTAAAAGGATCGAAGAGAAAAAAAAACACCGATCAAGCAGAGAGCAGAAGCTAGAGAACGGAGGAATCCAAGTTCTTCAACTGTGTTTGATTTCTTTTATGCTTTCTTCAATTCTTTCTGTATTATTTTCTAGCATGTCTGGCTAGAACCCTATTCTAGGATTTTGATGAAACCCAGGTTTTGACGAATTAACTTTTGATTTTGCATTATTAAAATATATTTCCCTTTCTTATTGAGTTTTCCCAATTATTTTAATTACTATCAATTATGTGGCCTATGATTGATTTGTTTTGATTACGCAACTCGAATCGGGAGAGGAGAGTTGATAGGAAAAATTTGTGAGAACCGTTTTATCTTGTGAGATAGGAATATACTCATAGGAATTACGTGGCCTGTCTGAAGATTTCGTACTTTTTGCCTATTGTCGAATTAATTCACCTAGGAATAGAGTGTGTTAGTCGCCTTAGAAAATTCTATTGACTTCGGGAGAGGCAGTAGAGTATTTTAGCAATCTTCGCCTTCAATAAATTGGGAAAGCATTAAATTCTTATAAATCAAGAGTAATTCGGATAAACTGAGGTGGATTCACAATCCTAGATTAATTCCCTATTAGATCTTCTTTCTTCGAACAATGGATTTTACCTTTTATTCTTTGATTAATTTTCTTTAATTATTACTTGCACCTCAAATTTCGATAGTTCAAATAAAATTAGAATACGCATAAATCGGTAATTAGTGAGTTAGTCCTCGAGGGAACGATAACTTTCTTACCACTTTATTACTTTCTTACGACAACGTGCACTTGCGTTCACCAAATTTCGTAACAGTCTTAATATCCCATCGGTCAAGGAGTGATCTAAGTTCTTTTAAGAATTATCTCCTTTTGACGATACACTTTAGCCAATGCTTAAGTTTATCAATAATGTCGGTAAATCTAAGGTCAAGTTCCTCAAGTGTTTCAGAAGATTTTATTTCAAAATATTCAAGTTGCTAAGTGAGTTTTGAAATCTTGTTTTCTTTTGAGAGCTCAGTTCCATCACATGTTATGATACTAAATTTAGTTTCTCCCAGATATTTTTGGCTGTCTTGCAGCTCTTTACCTGGAAAATGTGTCTTTTTCAAGAGAAAGAACAATGCATACTTGGCGATGTTGTCAAGATTCGCACGTTTGCGATCATCGGTTGTCCACTGTTCCCTTGTTAAGCATTTCTGCATGAGGTTGTCCTTCTATTCTAGTGGCTGGTTTGACCTTCATGATTTCGATCGGTCCTTCTAGAATTACAAAGATCATTTCTTCGCGCATTGCGGAAAGATGGGCTTCCAACCTGATTCTCCAGTCATCAAATTCATTAATAGAAAACATGGGAAACTTTGTTGATCATATATGTATCTATGGAAATAGTAGGATGAATGATAGAGATATACAAATGAAGTTTTCAAAAGCTAGTGATTTGTGGATCTGATTTAGGTTAAAAAAATTGACTAATTCTTTGTATAATCAACCACTCTGATACCACTTGTTGGTCACGGTTTACAATTATACAGCTTAGAAGGGGGGGTTGAATGTAATATCCGACTGTAACTTTTCATTTTTACCTGTCGTTGTATTATTCGGATAATCTGATTATCAGAAATCGTTGCATTTAGTATTATGTTGAGGTATTATAGATTTGAATATCATATCATTGTTAGTTCATTTCAAATATGATGATTCGATGTTAATTAGAGAGTTGTATTTTCGGAATTTTTCTATTGTTGTAGCGCACGTTACACAGTAAGAGTAGCGTACGCTAATCCTGTGTATTAGCGTGCGTAAGGTTTCCTCGGTTGCGTACGCTAAGAAGGAATCTGACAACAGTTGACTTCAACACGTGATGCCTTTTAACCGGTAGCATGCATGCGATCTATGTCTGAGCTGTCATGTCGGTGAGAATCTACTTTTGCTAGCGTGCGCTAACCCATTCTTCATTAGCGTGCGCTAACGGCCTGCAATAATTCAAGACAGTAGCCCCTGAAAGCCGTTTACGTACGTAGTATCGTTCGGATAGCGTACGTAAGGGCCTTAGCGTACGCTAAACTGTCCTGATAGCGTGCGCTAAGTCTGCACATTCTATTTATAGGACCAGCCTGTTTTCATTTCTCCACGAACCAAACCGAATTTCTCTCTTCGCATATCATCCCTCTGCACTCTAAAAACGTTATAAACCTTCACCAACTTATTTCTAAGCCTTGAATCTCGGAGTGGAGCTCATTTTCTTGGAGCCTTGGAGTTGTTTTCAAGCTTGGGATATATTCTCTCATACCATTGAAGTTATTCTTCATTTCTGGAGGTTGGTGTATTTTCTCCTCTGCATTATTTTCTTATATTGATTATTGATGACGAAATATACTTCACCTAGAGTACATTAAGCAAGTAAAACATGGTTATAATTAAACTCCTTAAGCACTTTTGATGAACATGTTAAATAAAGGTTTGTTGGAGGTGTTCTTGATGATATAGTGATTTTAATCATGTTTGTAGTCACATTACTCAACACGGACGAATTTAGCTCAAGAGAACTTTGATGGATCGGTTAGTTTCGCATAATGGATTTAATCAAGAACTTAATACCTTAAAGTGATTAAACCCCCATTTTAAGTATTTATTTACCTTGAGAAGAACTTGATGATGTTAAATATGAGATTAGATGATCTAGTCCGAAACCTTAGAAGCTTTAACGGATCATATTTGTTCGGGCCACGAATCCTTGAAGAATGATAAGGATCTTATAACAATAACTTTTCATCAATCTATTGTGTTGATAACTTAGAGTGTGGTTCATCATCATGCTAAGTAGATTGTGTTCTTAAGTAGGTGATGCTGGTTATGAATGATACTATCATGGTAGATTGAGTATCAAATTCTTTATGACTATCCTTTTTGTAATAAGAGATGTTGAAGAACATGAGAATTTGATTTAAACCAATATTATTGGCAAATTGAAGATGTTATTGTTCATGGAATATCAAGAGAATTTCAAGACACTTTTGGTATGATAATCGGATTTTGGAAGATGAATTAGTTGTTTTGGAAACCTTTCATTAATCGTTAAGGTATTCTTCACGGGGAGGGTGAATTGTTCGAGTAGGTTGCGGGCGTCGTTTCCTACGAATTGATATTAATATTATGTGAATATATTATTGAATGAATTACGTTTCATTCAAGGTGGCTCGTTCGATTGAGTGTTTAACTGAGGATACCGTCCGTTTGATCATTTGGAGAAGGACTATCTTTCACTTACGGATTTGAGGCAAGTTATCTTGCTTGGTTATAATGATGATTAGATTCTTCTGATGGTTATATCTTTCATATGTATGAATTGTTAATGAAATGTTTGTCGTGATTTGATATTCGTCCTTGACGTTATTCTGTCTTCTTCATGGGATGCATTCCCAAGTACGTGCTTTGAATCATTGATCTCGTTGGCCTTATTTTCACTTCGGTGAGTTTTTCTTGATCCTTAATCGGATATGTGATTTGTTGAATTCGTTGTCATGTTGTATCGTGACATATCCTAATCATATCTGCGTTAGATTGGTTACTGTGTAGGATTTTTAGCCGTGCACATATAGTCATCGGCGGATATTATTCCGCATTGGGTATGCACACGGGACGTAGTTTCGTGAGGCTAATTAGGTACATTGTCCGACGTATATTCTGGATTCCATATACGGGGCGGACATGTGCACGGACACATTTCCGGATCGGGCGTACTGTGATGTCCATCTTTGAGCCATACCGAAAATCGTCCATAGTATTGGATGCTTGTGACTGATCGTTTCATACGCCCGAGGGGTATGATTGATAGTCGGAATGATTTCTTTGAAATCTATATATGTGAATTATATATGTCAGAAGAATTGATTATCATGTATATCTGACCCTGTGTTGGGCGAAATACTTGTATTGTATTTTAGGTCGAGGCAAGGGCAAGGCACGGGAAGAGCATGTCAACGGCGAAGGATTCGGAGGATACTAGTTCGGGGGCCCCTCATCTTTGTTGTCCGGTTATGTTAAACCGTGTTGTATTATTTCCTATTCCGTTTAAATTACTTCTGGTTGTATTTGACATTTGAAGTATTTTCCATCTCCATATGGTTTATACTTTTTCTTTTCGGATCCTGTGTGTTGTAAGGCCGTTGGCCACATTTTAATAAACTCCTAATCGGAGAAATGACTTTTCGTTGTGATTCGGTATCACAAATAATATTTATTTAACCTGTTTTGGATATCGCCTGGTGGGTCCCAGTGTGGGATTCACGGCACTGTAATAACCGCCATTTGGGGTGTTACAGAAGATGGTATCAGAGAGTCGTTTTCTTTCATGAGTCATTGAGAAATGAACTAGTATCAAGAAACCTTCGTGTCACGTGTGACCTGTGCAAGCGCCTGACCCTGCGAGCCAAATGCGGTATGTACTTTATGAGCCATGGTTTAATTACTGGCATGATATTGATATCAGTATAGGATCTCTTTGTGATCATGTTATTTCAAGGAATTGTGACAGGATTTATCTGATTGATAATCCGAGGTAAATGCTGAATTTATTGTATAATTGAAATTGTTCGACTTGACACCGATATGAAACTCGGTACGACATTTGTGGTGTCGATAACCATTTTCCTTTAATATGTGATTCCTTGTTACTATTAATTCAGCGTGAATTTTGGTATCTTGAACTGTACTTATAGTTACCATTATGATTGACTCTTTCAGTATGGAAAGAAACCTGCGAGGTCGTGGCAGAGGGGGACGAGGCCGCGGAAGGGGCCGAATCCCAATACCTCGAGCCAACAGACGCGCGAATGCGGATCAGAGTTCCGCAGACAGTGGTTCACCTTCTAGGGAACAATCGCACCACAGTGGGCGCGGGGATGCACGTGTCGATCCTTACGTCGTAATGCAGGGCATGATGACACAGATGACCCAGATGGGTCAACTAATGGAAGCTATGCAGAGGGCCGCCATCGCCGGCGGCAAGGGGCTCATCCTCCTCCCGTGATTGGCGGACCCGTGAGTCGGATTATCGGCGACATCTCTCGCGCCGACCACCGACTTTTGAAGGCTCCTCCGAGCCTGCGACATTGTGCATTGGATCGAGCATTTTGAGAAACTTTTCCGGATGGTGGACTGCCCGGAAGAGAATCGCGTCTCGGTAGCCGCGTATTATCTTAGCAAAGGCGCTCATACCTGGTGGCTTTCGAGAAGGCCGGTGATGGTGTTTACACTTGGGAGGAATTTAAAAACCTCATGCTAGACCGTTACTATCCAGGGCCACTCCGTGAGGCCAAACTATCGGAACTTTTGAACCCCGACCCGTCTGAAGACGATGATGTATTATCTGTTGCTGAGAAATTCCAGGCACTCCTTCCTTTTGCCACGACAATTATTCGAACAGAGGCCGACAAGATCAAATACTTTCTCAAGAGGCTTAAACCCCGAATTAGAATGCAAATTTGAATCACCACTGTACTACCTTACCGAGTTCATCGAAAAGGCTCGAATACGAACTCACCGCGAAAGAGATTTCCAAGAAACAACCACACCCAACAACAAAAGGTCCAAGAACCAATCGACCGAGAGTAACCGGGGACATTCAGAAGCCCCAGTCATTGCCAAACCCCTCTGATCGTCCACCCATGGCGTCGAAGCCAGCTGGATCGCACTCTCGAGCGGTCCCCTCATCTGTTGTGTGCTATAACTGTGGGGGCCAGGGGCATATCAATTTCAATTGCCCAAAGCCTGCCATCACATGCCATACTTGTGGGAAGAATGGTCACCGTGCTCGTTTTTGCAGGAATGGACCCGGACATGATCCAGTGGCATCTCATACTCCTATTCAATCCTCTGTCCAGAATCGGACGCCTCCGTCCGCTTCCTATCAGACCACCGGGGCGAATAAGGGAATGGGCCGTGGGAATCAAAGTGGTAGACCTGGTGCCGGAACTGCGAAACCCAGGATTTACGAGATGAAGAAAGCTGATGATCCCGAGGCCAGCATGATTTCAGGTATACTCGAGATCCACTCCCAGCCTGTGTGTGTTCTTTTTGATACCGGTGCTTCACACTCCTTTATATCTTCTTCTTGTTTGAGTCGTTTGCCTCTAGACCATGTTATCAATTGTGGGCCCTACGTGATTGGTCTACCTGATGGTAGAAGAATTATTGGAAATCGTGAAGTCCAGGATTGTCCGATTCGTTTGAACGACCGTGAGTGGTTGTCAAACCTGATTGTAGTCGATCTACCTAAGGATGATATAATCTTGGGTATCGATTGGATGGATCGTCACGATGCAATACTCAGTGTCCGCAAGCGGATGGTTACCGTCACTTCTGATGATGGATTCGAGTGTATTTTTCGAGGTGATAATCCCAGTCGTTCTGGGAGAGTCATCAGCGCTATGAAAGCAGCGAAACTGCTTAATCAAGGGTGTATTGGTTATTGGTGCTACATGACCAAATCAACCGATCGATCAGTTGAATTGGCCGACATTCCGGTAGTCCGAGATTACCCCGATGTATTTCCAGACGAGTTGCCAGGCTTACCTCCTCATCGTGATGTGGAATTTATTATTGAGTTAGAACCAGGTACGTCCCCGCTCTCAAAAGCACCGTACCGTATGGCTCCGACTGAGATGCAAGAATTGAAGAACCAGCTTGAGGTGTTGTCTGACATAGGCTATATTCGACCTAGTGCGTCCCCTTGGGGAGCACCGGTGTTATTTGTGCGGAAGAAAGATGGATCCCTACGCTTATGTATTGATTACCGTGAGTGAACAGGTAACCATCAAGAACAAGTATCCCTTGCCTCGTATTGACGATTTATTGGACCAACTTCGTGAGCCGCCGTGTTTTCTAAGATCGACTTAAGATCTGGTTATCATCGATTGAGGATTCGAGAGTCGACATTTCAAAGACTGACATTCCGTACTCGCTATGGGCATTACGAGTTCGTGGTGATGCCATTTGGACCGACTAATGCACCGGCAGTATTCATGGAGTTGATGAATCGAGTTTTTATTAACTATCTAGATCGCTTTGTAGTCGTTTTCATTGACGACATTACGATTTACTCTCGCGACCACGAGGAACACGAGAATCACCTCCACCAAGTTCTCGATACTTTGAGGCGAGAACAACTTTATGGGAAATTTTCTAAGTGTGAGTTACGGATGCCCGAGGTTGTCTTTCTCGGGCATGTGATATCACCGAAGGGGTGAGAGTGGACCCACAAAAGACGGAAGCCATTCGAGATTGGCTACCACCGAAGAACGTGAAGGAAGTTCGTAGTTTCCTCGGCCTAGCAGTTACTACCGACGATTCGTGGAGGGATTCTCTAAAATTTCGCAACCGATGACTAACTTATCATGGAAGGACAAGAAGTATTTGTGGTCGAAGCATGTCGGAAGAGTTTTGAAGAGCTCAAGAGTCGATTGATTTCGGCACTGTTTTGGTCTTACCAAAGGGAACGGAAGGATTTGTGGTATATAGTGACGCGTCGAGACGAGTGCAGGATGTGTACTAATGCGGGAAGGGAAAGTAATCGCCTATGCATCGAGACAATTGCGACCTATGAAGTTAACTATCCGACCCACGACTTGGAGTTAGCGTAGTGGTGTTTGCTTTGAAAATCAAGGCGTCACTATCTTTGTGGAGTTACTCGCGATCTTTACGGACCACAAGAGCCTAAAGTACATTTTTACTCGAAGGAGTTGAACATGAGGCGAGAAGGTGGCTAGAATTAATCAAGGACTATGATATCGAAATCCTTTATCATCCGGTAAAGCAAATGTGGTTGCCGACGCATTGAGCCGTAAGACAGTACAGGAGCAGATGCTGAGTCGTTTAACAGCACAGAGGGAATTGCAGTTGGACCTTATGAGGCCAGAAATTGAAGTTTGGTTACAGCGTGTTCAGGGACAACTTTGCACCCTTGATATTTCTTCGTCTCTTGATGATATGATCAGATCGAAGCAAATTACGGACCCATTCTTATCTCGGATTCGGGATGAGGTAACCCAGGGGAAAGCCCCTGGATTCGTGATCCACGAGGATGGATTGATACGTTTTAGAAATCGAGTTTGTGTACCCGCTGACGAAGAATTGAAGAACTCTATCATGAGAGAAGCCCATACTACCCCGTACTCTATTCACCCAGGCTCTAGCAAGATGTATAAGGATTTGAAGCAGAATTATTGGTGGGGGAATATGAAGCGTGAGATTGCCGAATTCGTTTCGAGGTGTTTGACCTGTCAGCAGGTTAAGATTGAGCACCAGCGACCTGCAGGAATGCTGAAACCGCTCCCGATTCCTGAATGGAAATGGGAAGACATATCTATGGACTTTATCACTAGCTTGCCGACGAGTCGTCGAGGAATGAATACGATTTGGGTGATTGTGGACCGTCTGACCAAATCAGCTCACTTTTTGGAAATTAAGGACACATGGGGCCCCGAGAGATTGGCCCAGCTGTTTATTAAGGAAATTGTGAGACTACACGGTACCCCCAAGAGCATTGTATCAGACCGTGACGGGCGATTTGTGTCACATTTCTGGAAGGCAGTTCATTGTGCGATGGGTACGCAGTTGAATTTCAGTACGGCTTTCCACCCACAGACTGATGGTCAGTCGGAGAGAACCATACAGACTCTAGAAGATATGTTGAGAGCATGTGTTCTTGATTGGAAGGACGATTGGGAAGCCCAGCTGCCTTTGGTGGAATTCACTTATAATAATAGTTGGCACGCTTCGATTCAGATGGCACCGTATGAGGCATTATATGGCCGTCGCTGTAGGTCCCCTTTGTGTTGGGACGAACTGTCGGAATCTCTGGGTACGGAACCCGATATGTTGTTAGCCGCCCGTGAGAAGATCACTTTGATTAGGAGTCGGTTGTTAACGGCTCAAAGTAGACAGAAGTCTTATGCTGACCATCGTCGAAGACCGCTTGAGTTCGAGGTTGGTGATCATGTGTTAATGAAGGTGTCTCCTACTCGAGGTGTTTTTCGTTTCGGGAAAAGGGGCAAGCTGAGCCCAAGGTATATTGGGCCGTTTGAGGTTCTGGAGCGTGTAGGTGATCTGGCCTATCGACTAGCCTTGCCACCGACCTTGAGTAAGATTCACAACGTGTTTCATGTCTCTCAGCTGAGGAAATATGTTGCTGATCCGAGCCACGTACTTCAATTCGAAGACATTGATTTAGCAGAGGACCATTCGTACGAGGAGCGTCCTGTACAGATACTCGAGAGGAGAACCAAGCAATTGCGGAACAAGACGATTCCCTTACTGAAAGTTCAGTGGTCAAGACACGGAGTCGAGGAGGCTACGTGGGAGACCGAGGATAGTATGCGAGCAAGATACCCCGAGTTATTTACCCCTTAAGTTTCGGGGACGAAACTCTTTTTAAGGGGGGGAGTATGTAATATCCGACTGTAACTTTTCATTTTTACCTGTCGTTGTATTATTCGGATAATCTGATTATCAGAAATCGTTGCATTTAGTATTATGTTGAGGTATTATAGATTTGAATATCATATCATTGTTAGTTCATTTCAAATATGATGATTCGATGTTAATTAGAGAGTTGTATTTTCGGAATTTTTCTATTGTTGTAGCGCACGTTACACAGTAAGAGTAGCGTACACTAATCCTGTGTATTAGCGTGCGTAAGGTTTCCTCGGTTGCGTACGCTAAGAAGGAATCTGACAACAGTTGACTTCAACACGTGATGCCTTTTAACCGGTAGCATGCATGCGATCTATGTCTGAGCTGTCATGTCGGTGAGAATCTACTTTTGCTAGCGTGCGCTAACCCATTCTTCATTAGCGTGCGCTAACGGCCTGCAATAATTCAAGACAGTAGCCCCTGAAAGCCGTTTACGTACGTAGTATCGTTCGGATAGCGTACGTAAGGGCCTTAGCGTACGCTAAACTGTCCTGATAGCGTGCGCTAAGTCTGCACAGTCTATTTATAGGACCAGCCTGTTTTTCATTTCTCCACGAACCAAACCGAATTTCTCTCTTCGCATATCATCCCTCTGCACTCTAAAAACGTTATAAACCTTCACCAACTTATTTCTAAGCCTTGAATCTCGGAGTGGAGCTCATTTTCTTGGAGCCTTGGAGTTGTTTTCAAGCTTGGGATATATTCTCTCATACCATTGAAGTTATTCTTCATTTCTGGAGGTTGGTGTGTTTTCTCCTCTGCATTATTTTCTTATATTGATTATTGATGACGAAATATACTTCACCTAGAGTACATTAAGCAAGTAAAACATGGTTATAATTAAACTCCTTAAGCACTTTTGATGAACATGTTAAATAAAGGTTTGTTGGAGGTGTTCTTGATGATATAGTGATTTTAATCATGTTTGTAGCTGTCATTACTCAACTTCGGACGAATTTAGCTCGGTAGAACTTTGATGGATCGGTTAGTTTACGCATAATCGGATTTAATCAAGAACTTAATACCTTAAAGTGATTAAACCCCCATTTTAAGTATTTATTTACCTTGAGAAGAACTTGATGATGTTAAATATGAGATTAGATGATCTAGTCCGAAACCTTAGAAGCTTTAACGGATCATATTTGTTCGGGCCACGAATCCTTGAAGAATGATAAGGATCTTATAACAATAACTTTTCATCAATCTATTGTGTTGATAACTTAGAGTGTGGTTCATCATCATGCTAAGTAGATTGTGTTCTTAAGTAGGTGATCTTTGGTTATGAATGATACTATCATGGTAGATTGAGTATCAAATTCTTTATGACTATCCTTTTGTAATAAGAGATGTTGAAGAACATGAGAATTTGATTTAAACCAATATTATTGGCAAATTGAAGATGTTATTGTTCATGGAATATCAAGAGAATTTCAAGACACTTTTGGTATGATAATCGGATTTTGGAAGATGAATTAGTTGTTTTGGAAACCTTTCATTAATCGTTAAGGTATTCTTCACGGGAGGGTGAATTGTTCGAGTAGGTTGCGGGCGTCGTTTCCTACGAATTGATATTAATATTATGTGAATATATTATTGAATGAATTACGTTTCATTCAAGGTGGCTCGTTCGATTGAGTGTTTAACTGAGGATACCGTCCGTTTGATCATTTGGAGAAGGACTATCTTTCACTTACGGATTTGAGGCAAGTTATCTTGCTTGGTTATAATGATGATTAGATTCTTGATGGTTATATCTTTCATATGTATGAATTGTTAATGAAATGTTTGTCGTGATTTGATATTCGTCCTTGACGTTATTCTGCCTTCTTCATGGGATGCATTCCCAGTCGCTGCTTTGAATCATTGATCTCGTTGGCCTTATTTTCACTTCGGTGAGTTTTTCTTGATCCTTAATCGGATATGTGATTTGTTGAATTCGTTGTCATGTTGTATCGTGACATATCCGAATCATATCTGCGTTAGATTGGTTATCGTGTAGGATTTTTAGCCGGCACATATAGTCATCGGCGGATATTATTCCGCATTGGTATCCTGCACACGGGATGTAGTTTCGTGAGGCTAATTAGGTACATTGTCCGACGTATATTCGGATTCCATATACGGGCGGACATGTGAACGGACACATTTCCGGATCGGGCGTACTGTGATGTCCATCTTTGAGCCATACCGAAAATCGTCCATAGTATTGGATGTTTGTGACTGATCGTTTCATACGCCCGAGGGGTATGATTGATAGTCGGAATGATTTCTTTGAAATCTATATATGTGAATTATATATGTCAGAAGAATTGATTATCATGTATATCTGACCCTGTGTTGGGCGAAATACTTGTATTGTATTTTAGGTCGAGGCAAGGGCAAGGCACGGGAAGAGCATGTCGACGGCGAAGGATTCGGAGGATACTAGTTCGGGGGCCCCTCATCTTTGTTGTCCGGTTATGTTAAACCGTGTTGTATTATTTCCTATTCCGTTTAAATTACTTCTGGTTGTATTTGACATTTGAAGTATTTTCCATCTCCATATGGTTTATACTTTTTCTTTTCGGATCCTGTGTGTTGTAAGGCCGTTGGCCACATTTTAATAAACTCCTAATCGGAGAAATGACTTTTCGTTGTGATTCGGTATCACAAATAATATTTATTTAACCTGTTTTGGATATCGCCTGGTGGGTCCCAGTGTGGGATTCACGGCACTGTAATAACCGCCATTTGGGGTGTTACATTGAATATGTTGTGTTCTTTTTTAAAGTTTAAGTTTACGTAGAGGAAGTATGAAACTAAGTTACTGTAAATACAACAATAAGACAATCTCTTGTTGCTTGATGCTTAAAGGTTTTTCAAGATAAATGTACTCAAATCATAGGCAGTAGGAAACCAATAAGTACATTAAGTAAAGACACACAGTTTAATGTGGTTCGAGGTCATCTCCTCTACCTCCACAGGTCTTCCACACAGGAGAAATATGATTATTAAAATCAAAGGGTACACAACTGTATGATTTTAACTAAACTCGTCGATGTATCGTTCACATAGTTGATACATCCGACTATAGCTTTGGCCATTCATATAGGCTGGATTGGGCTTCTTCGACTTGCTTCTTATCACACAGATTGAAGCTTCGTCCTGAACTCTACTCTTCCCACACATGTCGGAATAGCTTGACTTAGTCCACACAAGGCTAAGGCTCAACAGTAGGTATATGAAGTATCACAATTTGAACAGCAGTTGTAGGCTTGGTAAGCTTTGCTGTAGATGTGTTGTGCTTCATTGAGGACTTGGACATTTCTTCACTCAAGATATACATTGCATGCTTGAAGAAATATATTTCTCTTTAGATGATGAGCTTGACGTTGAGTCTTCAGTTCTCAATTGTTCAGTTGTTAGCAATGTCCACTTGTTGGGGTATTTATAACCTTAAAAATAGATCCGTTATAAATATAGTCGTTGGCCGGTCAGTGAGATTTAGACAACTGTGATTGGCGGCTTCAGGATGTTTGAATTATAGTTGTTCGCATATATTTCAGACATTCTATTCGATACGCATTAAATGTTCTTCTGTCTGTAGTCTCTTCGGATGCATTAGATGTTGTCCTCTCGGGATTAAATGCTACTTTAAAATCGTGAATACTTTATGAATAAAGAAAGTTTATTCACAACAGTTCCTTATGAGTGCTGTTGGTTTTGTGATTTACTTTTCCTAAGTAAAACCTATATTATTGTTTGTTGTAGCCAACGTCTCCTTTTACTGTATTCTGAAGACTTAGCTGTAAAATTTTGTCTTATTGGAGCACTATAGTGACAGACTGTAGGGTGCATTTATCCAAACATCGTGTATTATTTTTCCCAACACCATATTCTAATTTTAATCAAATTAATTCCAATTTATATAAAATTATTTTGATATAAAATAATATAACCACAACAAACAACTAACATCTATTATATCATTCTCAATATAATTCCAAACCATAAAATTATACATTCGCATTGATCTTGCTCTGATACCACAATTGAGATTCGGGCAAAAATGAGCACACATCAGAAAAAAAATGCTCAAACTATGCTCATCCGAACTCCGATCGAGGATTGATCATGCGTCGTAAAAATGAATAATATAAAAGAATAAGTAATAGCAATTATATCCTTGAAGTTCTTTGATTGTTTTTTGATGATAGTGAACACAATTCCAAATTGTGTAGCTTTGGAAAAACCAAATACCGAAAATACTGTTCATCTACGTATCATGCGTTGGAATCTCCACCAACACAAGAACAAGGAATGGTCGATGGCTAGCTTGCGGGAGGAGAGAGTATTTTTCTCTTCTTTACTATCTCTTTTAAGAGTGTCATAAAGATATTTCAAGTCTTACACCTAGAGTAAGAAAACAACTCTCTTACTCATCACTTTATCTCTCTATTTACGCATGAAAATTGTAAGATTAGTGAATGAGTATGTTGGGTTTTCATGTATCCAATAAATCAAATAAGAGTAAAATGTAGCGGTAATTAAATGAAAAATTCAAAATGAGGATCTCATGAAGTAAATTTAATTGTTTAACTAAAATGGTCCATCTAATTACCTTAATCCAAAGAACTTATTTAGATCCAGACTAGAAGTTGATGAAAATATCACCTTTCTCTTCTAGTGATCCACACACGAACAATTGCACAAACCGGATTGCTCGATACTTGCAAATAATATTGATTAATAGTGCAACATAATTTCTTGCTAAAAGAATTGCACTTATTGATCAAGATCAACTATGGGAAGAACATGGCATGATCGAACCGATAGAAAGGGGGGGGGGGGGGTTAGAGAATGGGAGAGGGCTGGAAATTTTCACTCATAATTAGAGTTGTGTATTATCTTCTTATTATAACTCTTATCATAGATCCTCTATTTATACTAGGTAATCTCTAAATTTAAAACTTGAGTATTTGCTTAGTTATCCTTTAACTTATTAAATAATACAATATATAAAATCTCTCATTTTATATATATTACTTATTGTTAATCTTTTAATAAATACAATATCTAATAGTGGATCTATGATACACAGTTGATCTAAAAATAATATAATATATAATATCTTATATTATATATTACTTATTATTTAATTTCTTAATAAATATTTATAACTTATTTTTATTTGTCTTATGTGTGACCCAAAAGGCATATACTCAATTATTTAATACCTTGTTAATAATAATCATAAGCGGTCTCTAGCAAGACATTATGACTACCATAATAATATAATTTTATAGTCCATTAACCCATTTAACCTGTCAAATCTCTTTGTCGCGCGATATCATATTTGAACTAAGTCATGGGAGTTGTCATACTTATTATGTTCAAATGCTTTCTCGATCTTAACTAGACTGATTGAATTAAACGACTCTTCATTTGAGCATGGATATACATTTTCTTTAGTCCTACTTATCGAGGAGCCAAACAGATATTTCTCTCCAGAAAGACAGGGACAAATCCCTATCTTGATTATTCATTGCCCTCTACATGACCCCCATTAGTACCGATCGCTAACCTTTATTATCACTCTATTTCAGATGATGTTGGATTACGTCAAGGCATATCATGTTGGACACAATGACAACCTCAGGCTCAAGGATATATTATTTACTATTGTATTGAGATTCACTTATGGCATTTCCATGCAATGATCTCAATGCGAGTGTGTCCATTATCGTGTTCTCTAACCAATACCCATAAGTTGACCTGTACCACACTCATAACCATCCAATGATTATCGATCAAACTTATACTGTTTTATTATTCACTAAAATCCCCACTCTATGTGATTGAACCATGTACATTTGAATAATCTTATTATTTGTGAATAACTGTTATTCAATTACTATAATATTAAATATACACATATTATAATAATCAATGAGAAATATATGTTATCAAATAACCTTATATAAATATGAAAATTTACAAATCTAGGCATATCAAATGTCATAAATCACTATTTCCAACATAGTATACCACACAAAGTCTTATCACCTTCTTCATAAAGATGTCTTCACATGATAAGAATATCTCATCCTCATAAATCTTTTGTCCACAAACTAAGACACATGAGATAATGGGGGGGGGGGGGATTATTAAATGGCTATGTGGTCCAATCACTTCATCCATGAATCGAACTATTGTGTATCTAGTCCGTTAGATGCATCTTGGTGCATGTCAAATGTATTTATACAATAGGTTAGTATAATTAATTAATTATGTCAACTACTATATCTCTCAAAAACAGTTATTTATGAATTAAAATAATTATCCAGTAATTTATTACTTCACTAGATTGTATGAGTTTATCTATTAAATTAAACTAGATATCTAATATGTAATATTCATGAAGAAAGAATATACTCAATTCAATCTGTTGTCTAACTCGTTTGCGCGACTATAGGTTCAGCTCAATCAGCAAAATGAGGAACCAAAGAGTGTGGCTCACAATGTTACCCAACCAAGAACGAATGATTGAAAATATTCCAAAACCTTTTACATCATGAATAGCATATACGTATAAATCTATTAGATGTCCCGATCAAGTATTAGGGTCACAATAATATCGTCCAATCCTATTATAACTTGATGATATGCATATGTTAGTGCAAATCAAAATCACTCGGCTCTTGTGTAACAAATATAACTAGCTCTATATAGGTTGACCAAAGACCTATAATTTCATTCGCCACTAACCGTATAGGACATTCGCATTTTCACTTATAGGAGAAAGAATCCTATCTTGGTATTCAGTGGAGACTGTTACTTTCCCATCAAGTTACACTTCGAGGTTGACCCCAACATCGGTGATTGGATGGAACGAATCTAGTGACTAACTAAATGTCACAAGCGTATTTCCTACTGAATCCTCAATTTAAGGTTCACGTAACCTGTCACAACTTTTTGATTCAGTCACTGACTATCCATAGTGAAATCCATTTGATCGAATCAAGGTGAGTCGTGTTTGAGTATACTAATCTCATTAGCACACCTATAACATGTGATCCCACTAACTCTTAGTTAAGACATGCACCCTACATGTCAAAGTACATGTTATACAATTCTTTTCTCAACTTAATTCCCAATAAAGTTTTATCAACCTCCGAATCAGTTAAGCATTTGAAGCATAAACACTTCTAGTGCCTATCTCTTTGTCGAATAAGAAGTGAGTGATTGTTGTCAAAAGCAAGAACTATATTTCTAAATACCAAATCATGAAGCAATGACATAAATTATATATGAGTGATATTTATAATTACAATGTGATGCTCTCTCTCATCCTCTTAGTGGTATTCGAGACCATATTCCTGACAGTTCAAGCGTAATAATCAACTCATGAATTGGATGTATTCCTCTAAACTCTTCCTAAGGCGCAAGTGCACTCGGAACTAGCACTACTACAAAACTGGCCTTTAACAGCGCCATTTTAACATCGGTTGTTCAAAAACCGCTTTTAACGCGGTGGCATACCTGTAAATATTGTGTAATAAATTAACAGCGGTTCTTTTTAAAAACCGCTGTTAAAAGAACATTTTACAGCGGTTACTAAATAACCGATGTTAAATAATTCTAAATTTTTTTTTTTAACATCGGTTGTTAGAAACAACCGATATTAAATTAGTGTTTTCTAAAAAAAATATTTAACGTCGGTTGTTAGAAACAACCGATGTTAAATAATTCTAAAAAAATATTTAACATGGATTGTTAGAAACAACCGATGTTCAGTTAGTGTTTTCTAAAAAAGAAAAATATTTAACATCGGTTGTTAGAAACAATCGATGTTAAATTAGTGTTTTCTAAAGAAAAAAACATTTTAACATCGGTTGTTAGAAACAACCGGTGTTAAATTAGTCCGATAAATTATAATTTTTCATATATAATATATCTACAAATATACATTTAATTCGTACAAAATATGTATGTATTATAATTTTCAATATATAATGTAATATATAATTTTTCATATTGATATATAATAAAATATATTAATATTCAATATTTAGAGCGGGGGCATTTTTGAAATATTTGAAAAATATTTATTTGTAATTTTTGGTATGAACTCAGCCTTTTGTTATCGGAATCGGCTCTGCTACGCGGTGAGGTCCGTCGTTTTTTAGCCAAAAAATGATGTTTAGGCCCTCAATTTTGCGTTTTTTTGTTTTTCGGGACCTAATTGCAAATTTTTAAAAGTTTGTGTGCTTGTTATTTAATTGTGTATTGTTAACTCTAGCTTTCCTAGGATATATATTGTAATACCCGAGATTTTTTTTCTGGTTATTGATAAGTGTCATTTTTGTACACTTATCCATGGTTTGTATCGATAAAATTCACCCATAATTGAGCTAGTCTACTCGTTTTTTGCTTTTAATTTATTAGTTTTAATAATTTTATTTTTATTGGATGATGATCGGATTAAATAACTGAATTACTCAAGAAACAACATGTTTAATAAATATTCTCTTTATTGAATTTTGATATATTCATGTTGTAGGGCTTTTCGAGACGAATTCGCGGTCTTTCCGATTCAAAATCGAGTTATATATCAAAAGTTATCATCCGAAGAAGATCTGGGGCAAAAACGCAAAGTCCGAGGGAATTCGGGCTAAAAACGTAACTATCAAAGCTTCAAATGAGCAAATTTACGAAGCCGTTACGGCCGTAACATTCGTGGGTTACGGCCGTAAGTCACCTAGTTACGGCCGTAACTCTGAATGTTACGGCCGTAACTCTTGACAGATTGCTATGATTTGTCTAATTTTTATACTTTTGTGTATTATTGAGGGGATGGTGGCATTGATCCGATATAATGTAATAATGCTGTAGTTTTGGAGCTATTAGATGACTTTAGGTGTATAAATAGACCCCTTAGATCCTTCATCATTCACCATTCATCATATAATTTTCCATTTTCTTGTAAACTTTTCTTTTTGTGTGAAGAACACACTTGTGTTCTTGAGTGATCTTAGTTAGTGTGGTACAACATATGTTGTTCGAGAGTTTATTGTTTCTATCTCCTTTATCTACTAAGGGAGTTAGGATCAATTCTTTCTCTTGATTCAACTAAGAATGACCACCAAAGCTTGTAATATGTGTAATAAACCCTTTATGGGCTAAGTTTCTTAAGTTGGGATTATAAACAAGGTTAGTCATGTTATTTATGTTTGTATAAAGATATATTATGAATTACTTATTATTGTGTGTGATTTTCATTGTTTTAACAATCTTTATTTATTTGGCCAATTAATGAAGATATTTATGATCTTCATATGTTTCGAAAGAAAATATGTTTGATTAGATCAAATGATCTTCACTCTAAGTTGTTCTAGGGGATAGAAATATACCCCTAGTCCTTAGATGATTCATTGAGTTATTTTCACAAATCCTAATGATATGTATTGAAGCCAATCAACATAGAAATATAGTGGATTGATTCAATATGTAAGGGGCGTTTTATAGTTCGAAAGAGAAACCGTCTTTTTAAGGAAAATCGAATCTACACAACATAAGTAAATTCATCTTATGATCTCCAATACATCTTTTATAACTAATGACGAACTAAGTTTGTAATCCCAACTATTTCATTTTATCATTAATCAATCTATTAAAATTGCAATCTTTTTATTTCCTTATAATATTAGAACTATTATTGCAATTTCTTTGCAATTATTAAACCAAACTTTTTAATTGTGTGTTTCACTCATCTTAAGTATCTATAAAAATAGACTAATAGTGTATAATTCAAATTATAACATAACTTCCTTGTGGGATCGATAAACCGGACTCAAAAAGTCCACTTTACTACTTGATACGATATCGTGCACTTGCGATAGTTACACAAAAAGCGTGTCAAGTTTTTGGCGCCGTTGCCGGGGAAGTATAAGTTATATTTGAAATCTTACATTATAAACTATGTTTGTAGGTACAAATTTCTCGACGTTGTAACTTAGTACTAAATTGTGTTTGTCCGGTCAAGTGGCGGATAACGGTACTCCGTGACTATTAAAGTCGGATTTTTCAGTTTCCCACAACAACTGATATTTGTATATATTTTTTATTTTTTTAATTATTTTCATTGTCTTTTTATTTTTGTTTTTTTTATCATGGATGAAACATTGTTTAAAATTGAAAAAAGATTTCCCTTTCTAAGCAAAAATGCAATTTTAAAAATTTACAAGACAAGGCTTGAAAGGATGAGGTTGCTTACGAATAAAAGCATACCTTTTGACATAAGATTCATTATCGAAGCCAAAGTAAGAATAGAAGGTGAATTCACGAAACACCAACTAGATTTTTACCAGGGCTTGGAAAAAGTTCATATGCAAAGAAACGACGAGCAAAGATTCTAGCCGTTTGCTATAAATGTGCTAGATGGAATTGTAATGCAAAATGTCGATCTTTAGGAATTCCATCTACAAACAGAGAAGATAAAATTCAGTTCATTAATGATGGTCTGAATAAGGAGAATTTAGATAATATCGAAATTTCTCTTGACACGCATCCTAGTGGACTTGTGTATTACGGAATTCAATGTTTGTGGAATAAATTCAAACCGGAATATGAACAACGTCTTGGGAATCTGACGTTAAAAGACCCTGTTTGCCAATTTGTAAGAAAATTGGATGGGAAGCTTCTCCCCGACTCATAGAAGGCGTTTAGGCCGTTTCTGAACGTAAAATCAGAGGAAGATGTGAGCCACAATCACAACTACTGTACATACGCGTAAGTATCTTTTATTTTTGTCGTGTGGTGAGATTTTCTGAATAAAAAATTGTGATACGCGATAAAAGCTTTCATTATTCTATTGAGTAGTTGAAGCACAATCAAACGCAATCACAAACTTGTTAAACAATTTTTACCTTCTTTTTCTTCTATAAATAAACTTTCTCTTGGTTTCTTTCATTCATCCCTCAAACTTGCACTTTTCTCTGTTTCTCTCTAAATTTTTTTCTTTTCAAAATGGAGTCATCATCTTCAACAAAAATTTTACACACCGCATTTTTGGTGGATCTAGTTCTCGAAAAGAGGCATGCTTCACCGGCGGCCCACAACTTGGGTCGTACCTTAGAGAAAAATGCATTCATGTAGTTTACGGAGGAGGAAGTCTAGGATTAATGGGACGAGTGCCGTCGCCTATATGGAAGGAGTAAGAGTGTTGGGAGTAATCCCAAAACCTCTGCCGAAAGTAAAATCACCGGTCAACTATTGGAGATGAGTTTAGATCTGTGAATATGCAAGATCGCATAACTCACATGATAAATAATTTCGCGCCTTTATCGCCTTCCGGTGGTTTTGGCACACTTGAGGAACTTTTTCATGTGGTTACCAGAGCCCACTAAATGTTCATCAAAACCAATAGGAATGCTTAATGTCAATGGTTTCTTTGATGGTTTACTGTCTTTCATCGACTACTCTGCTGAAAAGGGATTTATTTCCGAGCGTGCAAAACGAATCATAGTCGTTGCAACAACACCAGAAGAACTAATCGAAAAACTCAATGAATTTGTTCCTCAACCAGATCCACTCTAGCTAAAATTGTGCAGGTAGAAGATTTTACCGTGAGAAAACGAAAAGTAGATTCATTCCTCTCCCTTTGATAACCCATGTCGGACCCCTTGTATTTTTACTTTTTGTCGTGTGTAATAATCGTGCTAAATGATGGCAGCTTAAGGGGTTTCTTCTTGATCTCTTGACGCGCATCTATTCACGATTTATGTATTTTTATTTCATTACTATAATGTTTATTTCGTGTTTTGCTTTTATAAAAACTTTGATGGCAGCGTAAGGCGACTCTTCGGACTTTCTTGATGCGCATCTAAAAAATTATGTTATACTTACGAGTATATTTTATTTTCTTTTGTGTGTGCCTCGTATATTTATTCTCTTGCAGATTCTAAAAGGCATTAGGCTCAGACATCAACTTTCTTAAAAGGGAGTATTCTGCTTTTCTGCATTGATTTTTATTTTGTATTTTTTATTTTATTTTTAAACTGAGGACAGTTTTATTTTCAAGTTTGGGGGTGGTTTGTTTTAGTATTTGTGTTTGTTTAATAATTATGGTGTGTTTTGATTGATTTGGTTATTTGCCTTAATTTTTTTTTTATATATATATTTATATATATATTTATAGTATTTTGATTTTTGAGATTTTTAAATCTGGCCATAACACCAATAAATTAGCTTTATACAAACTTCTAAAATCATTTAACCGTAAAAAATTGTATATTCCAAAATTTTTGAGCCTTAATCTCTCTTCCAAGCCTTGTAATTATCATATAAAATCGAGTCATTCGTTACCTTGAGAAAAAAGAATCAATTGGTTAATGAAAATAAAATCAAATTTACTTAATTTGTGGAGTTTTTGATTTTTCATGCTTAACTAAAAAATGATTTTCTGCAAAAATTCTATTCCCTAAAAAAAGGAGTAATTGGTGAAAAGAGCTACACGTTAGCAAATAACGGTGTGAAAGCTATCACCTTTTTACGAAAAAAAAAAATGAGATAGAAATTGTGTTAGTGAAAAGAGCTACACGTTAACAAATAACGGTGAAAGCTATCACTAAAAGGGATGTAGTTTATGAGCAGATTTGAATTAATTAGCAGCTGAATTTCAATACACTCAATTTTGTAAAAATCACAATATTTGATGACGCCAATGAAATTCTTCTTCATATTGAGTCGAAAAATAAACGAGTGATCGAGAGCAACCATTAAAGGGAGTCGTGTGTATCACGAGTGGGAAAGAAATAATCAACCTTTTGGGGAAAACCTTACATTTTGGAATTACAAAATAAAACCGTGTTTTAACTTCAAAAATATTAGTAGATTTATTTTGAATCTTGATTCATTTCTATCTACCGTATAAAGTCAAGTTGTTGTTTATTAATGGCATTTTGATCTCCTTTTCTTTTTATATTTTAATTTATGTGTGTATTAATTTTCTTATTTTTTTATTTTTATTTTTATTTTTGGAGTGTGAATAATAAAGAGTCTTGCTCGGACTAGCAAGAATTCAAGTTTGGGGTGTGATAAGTGTCATTTTTGTACACTTATCCATGGTTTGTATCGATAAAATTCACCCATAATTGAGCTAGTCTACTCGTTTTTGCTTTTAATTTATTAGTTTTAATAATTTTATTTTTATTGGATGATGATCGGATTAAATAACTGAATTACTCAAGAAACAACATGTTTAATAAATATTCTCTTTATTGAATTTTGATATATTCATGTTGTAGGGCTTTTCGAGACGAATTCGGCGGTCTTTCCGGATTCAAAATCGAGTTATATATCAAAAGTTATCATCCGAAGAAGATCTGGGCAAAACGCAAAGTCCGAGGGAATTCAGGCTAAAACGTAACTATCAAAGCTTCAAATGAGCAAATTTACGAAGCCACGTTACGGACGTAACATTCGGGGTTACGGCCGTAAGTCACCTAGTTACGGCCGTAACTCCAATGTTACGGCCGTAACTCTTGACAGATTGCTATGATTTGTCTAATTTTTATACTTTTGTGTATTATTGAGGGGATGGTGGCATTGATCCGATATAATGTAATAATGCTGTAGTTTTGGAGCTATTAGATGACTTTAGGTGTATAAATAGACCCCTTAGATCCTTCATCATTCACCATTCATCATATAATTTTCCATTTTCTTGTAAACTTTTCTTTTTGTGTGAAGAACACACTTGTGTTCTTGAGTGATCTTAGTTAGTGTGGTACAACATATGTTGTTCAGAGAGTTTATTGTTTCTATCTCCTTTATCTACTAAGGGAGTTAGGATCAATTCTTTCTCTTGATTCAACTAAGAATGACCACCAAAGCTTGTAATATGTGTAATAAACCCTTTATGGGCTAAGTTTCTTAAGTTGGGATTATAAACAAGGTTAGTCATGTTATTTATGTTTGTATAAAGATATATTATGAATTACTTATTATTGTGTGTGATTTTCATTGTTTTAACAATCTTTATTTATTTGGCCAATTAATGAAGATATTTATGATCTTCATATGTTTCGAAAGAAAATATGTTTGATTAGATCAAATGATCTTCACTCTAAGTTGTTCTAGGGGATAGAAATATACCCCTAGTCCTTAGATGATTCATTGAGTTATTTTCACAAATCCTAATGCTATGTATTGAAGCTAATCAACATAGAAATATAGTGGATTGATTCAATATGTAAGGGGCGTTTTATAGTTCGAAAGAGAAACCGTCTTTTTAAGGAAAATCGAATCTACACAACATAAGTAAATTCATCTTATGATCTCCAATACATCTTTTATAACTAATGACGAACTAAGTTTGTAATCCCAACTATTTCATTTTATCATTAATCAATCTATTAAAATTGCAATCTTTTTATTTCCTTATAATATTAGAACTATTATTGCAATTTCTTTGCAATTATTAAACCAAACTTTTTAATTGTGTGTTTCACTCATCTTAAGTATCTATAAAAATAGACTAATAGTGTATAATTCAAATTATAACATAACTTCCTTGTGGGATCGATAAACCGGACTCAAAAAGTCCACTTTACTACTTGATACGATATCGTGCACTTGCGATAGTTACACAAAAAGCGTGTCAGTTATCTTGAATTAATTGTCGTGTGATTCCGATTATTTGTTTCGTTACGATTATATGGGATACGTTTTCTTTGATTCACTGTATGATAAGTACTGTTTTGTAGTTCGTCGGGTGAGACTTGTGTCGCCGGCGTATCTTTGATTTACGCGTGCTTGAGACGTGCTATGTTATGTTTCGTGGATGGCTCGTTATTATCTTGAATCTCAGCAGGTGTGTTAGTGTATCCGAGTCATTGTCGAGCGCCGAACCGGACTGTCGGAACGATCGAGTTTCAGTCGGGAGGCCTGACCGAGTTACGGCCGTAAGTATGGCCGAGTTACGGCCGTAATACATTGCATGTTACGGCCGTAAGGCATAATCAGTTATGACCGCAAGGCTGCCGAGTTACGGTCGTAATGCCTTGCCGGTTACGGCCGTAACACCCTTTTGTTTTTCGGACATTGAGGCCTGAGACCCGATTACGGCCGTAAGGTCCGAGTTACGGCCATAAGGACATGCCGATTACGGCCGTAACGATCGCGCGACGGGTCCTCAGCCATATTCTTCACTTTCCTTCTTATTCTCGCGGCTGCTGGACGGGAGAGACGGGAACATCGATTCTTGGTCGATTCCACTCAATCCCAAGGTGATTTGGAAGGCCCTTGTCGATTATAACAACACCAAATCCTTGTTCTTCGTCGGACCGAGGTAATTTCTTGAAATCTCCTAGGGTTGACTTTCGGGATTTCTTTTTAATCTTCATTTTTCGTTCGACTTCGGCGAATCGGCTGATGTTATTAAACCTTAATAATTGTGTTCTATGGGTTGTATATCCATATTTTGAGTTTATTCAACTCGATTTGTGATTCGAGTGCTCTTGGGAATTATCGAACATTGAATGTTCGATTAAATGTCCCAATGAGTTTCCCTTCAATATTTTGATGGGATTTCCGTTTTTATTGGCCTTGATTCTCGTTGTGATCGTATCTTCGTTGTGTTTGATGGAGGATTATAGATGTATGAGGATTCCGATCGAGCTTCCCCGTTGTTTTGTGTGCTTTGGACTTGAGGCGAGTATTTCGTCTATAATCTTTATACTTTGAGAATATGGCGTGTCGTGAATTTAACGTGGACTTGATAGTGATTGAACGTTTAACCGTAAACTATTTTTAAATGAATATGTGATTCTATGAAAGTAAATACGAACGTAACTTGAATTTCTTGAAGATTGATAACCACCATTTCGTATTATATTGTGTTCGAGGCAGATATTTAGAAGTGAGTAGTTATCCGAGGAATTGTGGAATGTTTGTATTGTCCGCTTGCTAGTATGTTTCATGAATGATGGTGTGACGTGAATGCTATACCTTGTGGAAGTGTTTGTTGCATTAACTTATGATTTTGCGTGTTTATGGTTGTGGCGAATGTTATACCCTTGTTGCTGTGAAATCGGTGAATTGAGGTATTGACCGGGTAGGGACCCGTGAGGCCTCCGGCGGTACGTTACTTGCGAGTAAAGCCAGTTGATATGATTTTACCATAAGGTTATCGAATCGGGTAGGTCTGGAGAGGGCTCCGAGAATGGTCGCTTGCGAGTGCGATGTCACGATAAATTGTGGGCGTGTTTGAATGATGTTACCGGGTAGGGACTCGTGAGGACTCCAGCGGCACGTTACTTGCGAGTACGGACAGTGATATGATTTGACCATAAGGTTATCTAATCGGGTAGGTCTGTAGAGGGCTCCGAGAATCGTTACTTGCGAGTACGATGTCAAGATAACTTATGGGTGGATTCATGTTTGTTCTTAATCCGGGATGGGTCCCATCGAGGCTACGGAATGTGATATGAATATTGGTTGGATATTTATGATTTGTGATTATTTGAATCTGGGATTCCGGTTATAATGGTGATTGTGGTTCAGCCTTTGAGGATTGTCTGAGAATTGAAGCGTCTTCATGATTTTGAAAGAAAACTCTTTTGAAATGAGAACTGTAATATCCGCATTTTTCTTTTCCCAGTACTTTCTTGATGTAGTGCTTTTATTGTCATGGTGGCTCGTGTGTGACTGTATGTGTATCTCGAGAATACTTATTTTCGGATTTATTCTACTCAATTCCGCAGTTGTTAACTTCTCCGTTGCTCATTGACCCGATTCTCGTAATTGTTGTTTGGAACCGCCGTTTCGAGGTTGTCGTAAATCCATTATATGTTATCATGCACATTGCGTTGTTCCATTTGATGATTCAGTCGTGTTTTGGCATTTAGAACTGTTGTTACCCTGTGCCTAACGCGCGCTAATATTATTGTATAGCGCACGCTAAGCATCCTTCAGTAGCGCACGCTACGTTGATTGGTAGCGCGCGCTAGCGAGTCAGTCCAGTACTGGACAGTTTACTCCTGGACTCGGTCAGGTGCCCAGGTAGCGAACGCTATGGACGATAGCGCGCGCTACCGAGATGCTGTTAGCGCACGCTACGTCTGTTCGGCAGTGCACGCTAACAGGGTCAGGTGAGTACTGGGCAGTTTACTTCTGGACTAGGCTGATGTACAGGTAGCGCACGCTATGGCCGATAGCGAATGTGCTACCGAGAGGCTATTAACGCACGCTATGTTTCGGGTAGCGTACGCTAGCGGTCTAGAACTCTGGGTACTGGACTGAGGTGTTAACTTTCTGGACTGGAGTTTTGTCCCGTTAGCGCACGCTAGCTTTTGAGGATTAGCGCGCGCTAACGCCCCCTGGCTATATAAACTAGAGAGCTGACCCAGATTTATGTCTTTTCTGATTTCTTCTCCTCCTCCACGGCTTAGAGCTTCCTCAAGCGATTTTCGGGCGATTTCTTCCTCCGATCACTTCAGACGTCATTTACCTTGGGCTCTTGAAGTAGATTAACAACACCTACTTGTGTTCTTCATCCTCAATCCAAGGTAAATCTCTTAGAACCCTATTTTTGGGTAATTTGGGGGGGTTTTGGATTTTCGTCCGATTCATTTCGTTTTGTTGGTTAATTCATGATGAATATGATTAATCTTATTGGTATTCTTAGTTTCCATACGGATTCATGGTATATTTCGTAGTTGTTGTGTATTCGAGAGGGTTGGTTGTGGTCCGCCCTCGTCGTTATTTTTATACGAATATACATGAAACGTAGGCGGGTTTTCGGGAGTGTTTCAATTCCGTATTCGTTTAGAAGTGGTTGTGATTATGTTCTTCAAATCGTTAGGTTCGGTTTCGTCAGTTCCTAGCGTTCGACGGTGATTTTCCATTCCGTTCGTTGCGTCGTCAATTATTCAAGACAAGTATTTTCGGAAACCTTTATGCTTAACATGAAATGGCAATGTATATTATGTCTGCTTTACTCACCTCGGGAGGGTCCGACGGGGCCACGGAGGGAATCCAATGGTATAGTCCTGGATTCACGAGTTTGTTTCTCTAGCCAGCTCGGGAGGGTCCTTAGAGGCCATGGAGCGGGATCAATGATATATCCCTGTTCCCACGACAATGCGCGTGTGTGATTTGTTTTATATATGGCCAGCTTGGGAGGGTCCTTAGGGGGCACAGAGCGGGATCAATGGTATAGCCCTGTTCCCACGGCAAATCGTTTGACTGTTTGTTTCCGGAAAAGACATGTCTGGTTTTTGGTTTTTGAAATGAACTGGTGCATTGTACTATGAAATGTGTAAGCAAATGATTTGCCTTGATTACTTGTACTAGCGTAATTGCTAACCCCTTTGGGGACCCATTTTGGGGAAATTCTAGTTATGGATTTCAGGCTATGTTCAGTCGGATGAGCGGGCGTTGGGACAGTACGAGGATGCTGGCCAGGATTGTTGACATGTGTACTTTTGTCTTTTTTATTATTTACGTTGTTCTTCTCGATATGGTTGTTTCCCAAACTTATAAACTTATAGATTGTACTAGCGAGTACTTAGGTTCTTTTTCCTTTCGGATTGTGATTTATATTTGTGGAAGTTGATTATGGTTGTCGATGTTAATTATTCCGCCAGTTGTACCGGGCGTGCTATTTGATGTTCGTCTGGAAGACGTGTGATTTTACTGGGATAATTCGTGTGTAGCCTGGTGGGTCCCATGTAGGGGTCCACGACACTGTAATATACCTTGAATATCTCGGGGTGTTACAGAAAATGGTATAGGAGCCCAAGGTTTATGGATACCTGGGCTTGTCAGTTATTTGTGTCTAGTTGTGTTTGGTTTTGCACATTGTCACACCACTGCCAGCATCTCGGTACTTCCAGCACTCGTAAGTTTTCCTTACTCGATTCTTTGCTTCCTCGTAATGTATCTCCGTTTCTTGAATTGTGGATGCTTTTCCTCTCTTACTTATCATTGAGTTGCTTTTTGCTACCTCTTAACTCCAGTATGGATGCTGGAAGAGGCCGTGGTTATCCAAAGTCTTTGTTGCCACCAACTGTCCCGAGGACCGCAAGGTTCCAATTGCCCAGTATTTCCTCACTGGGGATGCTACTGATTGGTGGGAGGCCGTTGGGCCTAAGGTTCACGTTGCTTCATGGGTAGAATTTAAGGACCTGATGGAGACCGAGTACTACCCGTGGCCGGTTAGACAGGCTCGAGTCCATGCCTTCTATGATGCTCAACCGCGGGATATTCCTGTCTCCCAAGCTATTGCTGATCTCAACAAGGAGTTGGGCTATGTTAAGACCCAAGTTGTCGAGGAGAACGACAAAATTCAGGACTATATGTCTGGGCTCGTCTGTATTACTTTGAAGGATTATCAGAGTCGAGCTCTTGCCTATGATATGTCGGTGACGTCTAGTGAAGCAGCTCGTGAGAGCAAGAAGCAGAAGTCCCTCGGAAATTTTTCTGGTCACAAGGGCGGAGGCCAGCCAAAGTCTCAGTCTGCGAATGTTCCTACGGGAGGTTCAGCTCATTTTTCTGGGAGTTCTCTAGGTCCTGCTAGAACCTTCGTTCGTGAACTCACATGCTTTAACTGTGGCTTGCCGGGCTATAGGAACCGGGAGTGCCCTCGTCCGCAGTTGACTTGTCACACTTGTGGTCAGTCAGGCCACAAGGCTTCCTTTTATGAACAGATCAGACATATCCGCGGTGCCCGTTCTTCTCATCCAGCGCCTAAGGAGCCGAGTGTGAACCAGGGTTCGTATGCTCCGCAGTCTCCGCCGAGTGCTAGCTGGGGGAGAGGCTGGGGTCAGCCCGCTAGAGGGGGAGCTTCCAGTGTCGGCTCCGCCCATCCACATATCTATGAGATGAGGAGGGCCGATGATCCAGTAGCCACCGTGGCAACAGGTACCGTTCACATCCATTCCCATCTTGTCAGTGTGCTTTTTGATTCGGGTGCTACGCATTCATTCATTTCTCTGGAGTATCTGCGCCGTTTGAGCCTTGACTGTTTATCGCCTTGCGAGCCTTTCATCGGTAAACTTCCTAGCGGTGATAGAATCATTGGTGATCGAGAGGTCCGAGACTGTTCTGTGGTTATTTGCGAGAGGTCTTGGCTCTCTAATCTTATTGTTGTGAGTATTGAGGGTGAGGATTTGATTCTCGGGGATGATTGGCTCGAGCGGCATGGTGCTATCATGAACTACCACACGAGGATCATCAACATGCTAGCCGAGGACGGCACCGAGCACTCTTTCGCAGGGCGAAAGAGAAACCATAAGTTCATGATTAATGCCTTGAAAGTGATGAGACTCCTGCGAAAGGGGTGTACTAGTTATTGGTGCTACGCCTTGAAGGCAGAGAGTGGTGGAGTCGGTCTTTCATCGATTCCAGTCGTTAGTGAATTTCATGACGTTTTTCCTAATCGAGGTATATTCGACCGAGCGCTTCGCCTTGGGGCGCACCGGTTTTGTTTGTTCTGAAATAGGATGGTTCACTGCATTTGTGTATCGACTATCGCGAGCTGAACAAGGTGACCATCAAGAACAAATATCCTCTGCCGAGAATTGATGACTTGTTCGACCAATTGCAGGGAGCTGCGGTATTCTCGAAGATCAACTTGAGATCGGGGTACTATCAGCTTCGGGTGAAGGAGTCCAACGTTCCGAGAACAGCTTTTCGAACGAGATACAGACACTATGAGTTTGTAGTTATGCCTTTCGGGTTAACTAATGCACCGATGATGTTCATGCAGTTGATGAACAAGGTCTTTATTTAGTATTTAGATAACTGTGTCGTCGTCTTCATTGATGATATCCTTATTTATTCAAGGAATGAGGAGGAACACGCGTATCATTTGTAATATCCGGATTTATTACGGTGTATTTCATCTGTATTCAAACCCTGTATTATTCGGATTTGTGGTTTTGATTATTGGAGTATGATATTTTTTGCATTGATATCATTGTACATAAGTATAGAAACATGCAAAATTCCTCATGCAAACTCGTGATAGTGCACGCTAAGAATGTAGCTTAACGCGCGCTATCGGGCTACTACTAGCGCACGCTATGCAGGTAGGAGTTGCGTGCGCTAAGAACTCAATTATTGAGTGGGACGGCTAGCACATGCGCCAGCCAGGACATGGGTCCGGATAAGATTCCTGCGGATGAACCTGGACAGTTCTGAAGTCAACTCTTATTAGCGCACGCTAAGGAAAGCTTAGTAGCGCGCGCTAACTTGTTAAAATGCAGAATATTATAAATGGGACAACAACCCGTTTTGGCTTACATTTTACTAGTCCATTCTGCATTCTTGAGAGGCCAGAGAGCTGTAATAATCCTTATGCACACTTAGAACACATCTTGTTGGTGTTTGTATATTGGTTATCACTTGGGAGTAATCATTGAAGTGGAATAGCACCTTGGAGTGGCATACAACCAACCGAAGTCGGATTCTACCTTACGGTTCAGTAATTTTCATCATATTAAGGTATGTTCAACCTATCTCCAGACTTAGAGTTCGATTCTAAAGAATTGGATGATCATAGTAACGAGATATTGATTTTCATAAGTGAATTATCCAAAGTACATCATGTTTGGAATATTGAGATGAATAAGCCTTAAGTACCTTGATTATGATCATCATGATTCGAATCTTATTAAATTGAACAAATAAAGGAAGCTTCTATCATTGGTAAATCCGAATCTAGTAGATGACTTCATAACAATCATGGACTTGACTTTAACATCATTATTGTTAGATAAATCTAAGGGATTGATCATGGAAGGATTTATCTAGTATAGATGGAATGTTAAACAACTACAACATGATAATTTCGATGGATATAAGGTGTTGATATCAACCGTAAAGCCTTTCGAATCGTCATATGAAGAATTGTAGTCGAAATGGAATATGGTTTTATAGTGGTATGCATATCCTTGAATCCGTAGTTGTTATCCGTAAAATCATTCATAATCGTATGAACATGATATTCATGGAGGTAACATGAATTATCACGGAAGGTTTCATTGTTTTGATCATGATGAGAACAGTTTACTGCCCAGCAGTAAACTGCCATGCACAAATAGCGCACGCTATGCTATGAAGATTAACGTGCGCTATCGAGCACAAGTTAGCGTACGCTACATTTGGTACGTAACGTACGCTAGGCCATCAGACGAGTCAGTCGACTGATCAGTGAAGTACTGACCATGCATAGTTAGCGTACGCTAGGCTTTGTTGTTTGCGTGCGCTATCGAACAGACTTAACGCACGCTACACAGAGTACTTAGCGTGCGCTAAGCAGTTCAGGCAGATTACATTTTATAAACTTTTGGCTGTAAATCGAATTGTTAAACATTCGTACGACGTGAGAAAAATCCTATATCATTTCTTTTGTTAAGGTTTGATCTTGTCACGTGATTGATTGAGAAGGACGACCTTCGAGTGTTCGTTTTCGTGGAAGTATTGTTCTTGTCTTAAAATCGAGGCAAGTACTTTATTTGTTTTATGTCTTGATGTTATACATATTGTCGTGCATGTATGTCGTTGTTGTATGTCCACCTCGTGTTGGTCAGACGGGATCATCGGGGGATCTATGCTAGCGTGCGCTGGATCATCGGACGGGTTTTTCCACCACGGGTTGGTCTGACGGGATCATCGTGGGTTCTAGGCAGTGAACGCTGGATCGACGAAATTACCATGTGTATGTTATGATATCATGTTGTGATTATCAGTTGTGTATGTCATTTATGAGTTTCTCGTAGGAGAAGACTCGTTGGTATTTTTGTCGTTTACGTTATTATTCTTCGTGAGATATGAATAATATGTTGTAGTACTTGTACTAGCATCATTGTGCTAACCCCCTCGGGGGTGAACATTTTGCTTATGTTCAGGATCCAGGAGAGCGTGAAAACAACCACTGGAGCTACATGACGACGAGGGTGCAAAGTGATGTTTCGGCCGGGTTCATTTGTCTGTTGTTTATTGGTTATTTAAATAAGTACTCGAGTGCGAAGTCATTTATGATGAATTTGAATTTGGTGATGTATTATTGAGTTCTGTTGAACAATTGTATTATTTTTGTATTTGGTCAGAACTGTTGTATCGTAATTCCGTTAATTCTATTCGTTAGTACCTTTTAATGTCTGTTCAATTCTTTAGCCTTGTAAATCCTTATTTAAAGGATTTACGGCGCTGTAATATTCCTGAATATATCGGGGGTGTTACAGAATATGGTATCGGAGAGAAGATTATGGATATCTTGGCCGTTGGGTTAAAATAGGGGTCATTTATGTCTTTTGAGGTAACCGGCCGTGAATGACATCACTGCACTGCCTACGTCTTCATGCGAACGGTGGTTGTAAGTTCCTAAACTCTATCTCGTTCTTTACTTGTTGAGTCTCTTTATACTCGAATATTAGAACGATGTTGTTTCCTGTATATTGAGTATTTATGCTTACAGTATGTTGAGAGGCGGACGTGGACGTGGTTGCGGTCGTGGATGCGGACGAAAAAATGCTGAAAGGGAAGCGTCGCCTTCTAATCAGGCCAGTCATAGCTCAGGCGAGCCGCAACAATCTATTAATAACGAACCAGATCCTGCTGTACCAGAGATCCTTCGTCAAGTGGTGAACCAGATGACTCAGTTCGCCCAAGTCGTGGACCGAATGCAAGTGGCGGTGGGACTACAGCAAGGAGAGAGACAGCAAGGGATCCCAGACATGGGAAATCGAGGTGACCGGTGGCTGCAAGAGGTGGCGAAGATGCAACCACCCAAATTCGATGGTATTTATGAGACTCCCACCTGGGACCATTGGTTGAAGGAACTGGAGAAAATCTTTGTCGGAATTAACTGCCCAGACGACCGGAGAGCCTCTATCGCTCAATATTTTCTGATAGGGGAAGCGTCCGAATGGTGGGAAGCCATCCGGCCTGTAGACCATGATGCCGATTGGACAGAATTTAGATTGATGATGGAAGCTCAGTATTGCCCTCGTCCTGTGAGGGAAGCCAAAATTCGGGAGTTTTTCTCTGCTCAGCCTTCTGATGTGCCAGTCTCCCAGGCAATTAAGACGTTTAACCAGCAGCTGGCATTTGTTCGACATCTGGTCAGAACAGATGCAGAAATGATGATCCATTTCGATATGAGGATGAAACCAGAAATCCATAGGTACATGTCCGGATTTGAATGTACCACACTCCGTCAATACCAAGATAAGGCGTTGGCGTATGAGATCAAGGAAGCAGCTATGGAGAAATTTTCGGAATCCAAGAAACAGAAAGTCTCTGGTACTTTTACAGAGCACAAGAACTGCGGGCCCCGTAAGGCCCAGTCATCCTTTCACTCTTTCAAGAAACCTCCACACCCAGTTAGGAGCGGAAAGAACTTCGGAGCGACATCAACTATTACTGATATTACCAGGAAATGCTTTAACTGCGCCCAGACGGGGCACTATCGACGGAATTGCCCCCTTCCTGCCATGACTTGTTTTGATTGTGGACGAGAGGGACATCGGGCAGTGTTTTGTGAAGAGGCTGCAAAGTCTTTTAGAGCCCGTACACCACAGCCAGTCCAGAAGGAAGCCAGTATTCAACAGACGCAGCAAAGTGTTCAGATGCCTCAGAATTTTGGCCGCGGACGAGGCAGAGGACAATAGGACCGAAAGGGGACATCGAGTGCCGGATATGCTCCCCCACGTCTGTACGAGATGAGGAGGACAGACGATCAGGATGATGCTGTCGCATCAGGTACTATCCAGATCCTTTCCCATCCAGTTAGCGTTTTATTCGATACAGGAAATACGCATTCTTTTATATCTTTGTCATGTGTAAATCGTTTGAATATTTCCGGTTTTCATACTTGTGAACCGTATGTTGTTGGTTTACCGAGTGGAGAGAGGAATGTCGGAAACTTCGAAACTAGAAATTTCCCTGTATCATTTGGAGGCAGAGAGTGGCTCTCAAATCTGATCGTGATAGAAATGCAAGGAGACGACCTGATACTCGGAGACGATTGGCTTAATCGGTATGGAGCAATTGTAAACTACTGAAGGAGGAATATCTCGCTAATCGCTGACGATGGTTCCGAAATATTGTTCGAGGGGTGGAAACCGGGAAGCTCAGGAAAATTGATCACGGCGATGAAAGCTGTCAAATTGTTGAAATAGGGCTGTATCGGGTACTGGTGCTATGCAATGAAGAAAGAAGACGAAATTGTGGAACTTTCATCCATTCCTGTTGTGAACGAATTTCCATATGTATTTCCTGACGAGTTACCTGGGCTACCTCCACGAAGGGATGTAGAATTTACCATTGAGCTGGAACCCGGAGCTACACCAATTTCTAAGGCGCCGTATCGTATGGCACCTACTGAGATGTACGAACTGAAAAAGCAGCTGGAGGAGTTACTGGACAAGGGCTATATTCAGCCAAGCGTTTCACCCTGGGGAGCACCAGTTCTTTTTGTCCAAAAGAAGGATGGATCGCTCCGACTGTGTATTGACTATCGAGAGCTGAACAAGATGACGTTTAAGAACAAGTATCCGTTGCCACGGATTGATGATTTGTTTGACCAGTTGCAAGGGGCAACAGTATTTTCTAAAATCGATCTGAGATCAGGATATCATCAGCTGAGGATTAAGGAATCTGATGTTCCGAAATCAGCGTTCAGAACTTGCTACGGACATTATGAGTTTGTAGTGATGCCGTTTGGTCTCACTAACGCACCTGCTGTATTTATGCAATTGATGAACAGAGCGTTCATTGAATTTTTGGATAAATTTGTGGTCGTGTTCATTGATGACATTCTGGTGTATTCTAAGCGCCCGGAAGAACATGCGCAACATTTGCGGATTGTATTGGAACTTTTGAGAAGCGAGCAATTGTACGCCAAACTTTCTAAGTGTGAATTCTGGCTAAAAGAAGTAATGTTCCTCGGCCATGTGGTGTCAGCTGAAGGAGTCCGAGTAGATCCTCAGAAGATTGAAGCAATTATGGACTAGAATCCTCCAAAGAACGTGAAAGAAGTCTGAAGCTTCTTAGGACTTGCTGGATATTATCATCGATTCGTGGAAGGATTTTCTAAAATCTCCCGCCCACTTACTCGACTCCTGCAGAAAACTCAAAAGTTTGAGTGGAATGAGTTGTGTCAGATCAGTTTTGATGAATTGAAGAAGAGATTGACGACGGCACCAATTCTATCACTTCCACAGGGAACTGGAGGATTTATAGTTTACAGTGATGCTTCGAACCAAGGACTTGGGTGCGTATTGATGCAGAATGATAAGGTGATCGCTTATGCGTCGCGACAGCTGAAACCTTATGAAGTGAATTACCCAACACATGATTTGGAGCTAGCAGCAGTAGTTTTTGCTTTGAAGATCTGGAGGCATTATCTGTATGGGACTCACTGTCAGATCTTTACGGATCATAAGAGTCTCAAGTACATATTCAGTCAGAAAGAGTTGAACATGTGGCAAAGAAGATGGTTATAGCTAATCAAGGACTATGACTTGGAGATTTTGTATCATCCAGGCAAAGCAAATGTAGTGGCCGATGCACTTAGCCGCAAGCCTGTTTCTATTCAGATGCTGGAGACGTTGACCTCCCAACTTAGCCTTCAACGAGAGATGATTCGTGAAGGAATTGAAGTGTGGTTACAAAGAGTCCAAGGACAATTGTGCGTGATGGAGATAACTTCATCATTAACCGAAGGAATCAAATCTAGACAGGCAGATGATCCTCTGATGATTCGGTTACGTGATGAAGTGATCAAAGGAAAGGCCCTCGGATTCATAATTCATGATGATGGAGTTTTGAGATTCCAGAACCGACTCTGCGTTCCCGATGATGATGTTCTGAAACAGACGATTATGAAGGAAGCTCACAGTTCGCCCTATTCTATCCACTCGGGCACCAGTAAAATGTATAAGGACTTGAAGCAGAATTTCTGGTGGGGCAACATGAAGAAAGATGTAGCGGACTATGTTTCGAAATGCTTGACTTGTTAGCAGGTTAAGATCGAGCATCAACGGCCTGCCGGAATATTGAAGCCACTCCCGATTCCTGAATGGAAGTGGGAGGACATATCGATGGATTTTATCACTAATATGCCGAGAACCAGGACAGGAATGAACATGATTTGGGTGATAGTTGATCGTTTAACCAAATCTGCTCATTTCCTAGGCATTAAGGATACATGGGGACCAGAAAGGTTAGCACGGGTATTTATTTCGGAGATAGTTCGATTGCATGGTACGCCGAAGACCTTTGTTTCTGATCGAGACGGTCGTTTTGTGTCTCACTTCTGGAAAGCAGTTCATAAGGCCTTGGGGACCGAATTGAACTTCAGCACAGCTTATCACCCGCAGACTGACGGACAATCCGAGAGGACTATACAAACGGTGGAAGACATGCTAAGGGCCTGTGCCTTAGATTGGTCAAACGATTGGGAAGTTCATTTACCGTTGATTGAATTTACCTACAACAATAGTTGGCATGCTTCCATTAAGATGGCACTGTTTGAGGCATTATACGGGAGGAGATGTAGGTCGCCCCTATGTTGGGACGATTCGTCAGACTTGATCGGAACAGAACCAGAGTTGATCGTGCAGACTCGAGAGAAGATAGCCTTGATTCGTGAAAGGCTGTTGACCGCCCAGAGTCGCCAGAAATCTTACGCAGACGTACGCCGTCGCCTATTGGAGTTCAGTACTGGAGATCACGTACTTTTGAAGGTTTCTCCTACTCGGGGAATCTTTCGTTTCGGAAGGAAAGGAAAGTTGAGTCCGAGATATATCGGACCATTTGAGATCCTCGAGAGAGTTGGGGAGTTGGCATACAGATTGGCATTACCGCCGTCATTGTGCCATGTTCATAACGTGTTCCACGTATCCTAGTTACGGAGGTATATACCAGATCCCAGTCATATCATTGATTTCGGTGAGATCGAAGTCGTACAGGATGGGACGTTTGAAGAAAGACCGGTCAAGATACTCGAAAGTCGAGTTAAGCAGCTGAGGAACAAACCAATTGTTTTGGTCAAAGTTCAATGGTCACGTCACGGAATGGAAGAAGCCACCTGGGAAATGGAAGCTGATATGAAGTCTAGATATCCTGAGTTGTTTTCGTCTTGAGTTTCGGGACGAAACTCCTTTTTAGTAGGAGAGTATGTAATATCCGGATTTATTACGGTGTATTTCATCTGTATTCAAACCTTGTATTATTCGGATTTGTGGTTTTGATTATTGGAGTATGATATTTCTTGCATTGATATCATTGTACATAAGTATAGAAACATGCAAAATTCCTCATGCAAACTCGTGATAGCGCACGCTAAGAATGTAGCTTAACGCGCGCTATCGGGCTACTACTAGCGCACGCTATGCAGGTAGGAGTTGCATGCGCTAAGAACTCAATTATTGAGCGGGACGGCTAGCACATGCGCCAGCCGGGACATGGGTCTGGATAAGATTCCCGCGGATGAACCTGGACAGTTCTGAAGTCAACTCTTATTAGCGCACGCTAAGGAAAGCTTAGTAGCGCGCGCTAACTTGTTAAAATGCAGAATATTATAAATGGGACAACAACCCGTTTTGGCTTACATTTTACTCGTCCATTCTGCATTCTTGAGAGGCCAGAGAGCTGTAATAATCCTTATGCACACTTAGAACACATCTTGTTGGTGTTTGTATATTGGTTATCACTTGAGAGTAATCATTGAAGTGGAATAGCACCTTGGAGTGGCATACAACCAACCGGAGTCGGATTCTACCTTACGGTTCAGTGATTTTCATCATATTAAGGTATGTTCACCTATCTCCAGACTTAGAGTTGGATTCTAAAGAATTGGATGATCATAGTAACGAGATATTGATTTTCATAAGTGAATTATCCAAAGTACATCATGTTTGGAATATTGAGATGAATAAGCCTTAAGTACCTTGATTATGATCATCATGATTCGAATCTTATTACATTGAAAAAATAAAGGAAGCTTCTATCATTGGTAAATCCGAATCTAGTAGATGACTTCATAACAATCATGGACTTGACTTTAACATCATTATTGTTAGATAAATCTAAGGGATTGATCATGGAAGAATTTATCTAGTATAGATGGAATGTTAAACAACTACAGCATGATAATTTCGATGGATATAAGGTGTTGATATCAACCGTTAAGCCTTTCGAATCGTCATATGAAGAATTGTAGTCGAAATGGAATATGGTTTCATAATGGTATGCATATCCTTGAATCCGTAGTTGTTGTTATCCGTAAAATCATTCATAATCGTATGAACATGATATTCATGGAGGTAACATGAATTATCACGGAAGATTTCATTGTTTTGATCATGATGAGAACAGTTTACTGCCCAGCAGTAAACTGCCATGCACAGATAGCGCACGCTATGCTATGAAGATTAACGTGCGCTATCGAGCACGAGTTAGCGTACGCTACGTTTGGTACGTAACGTACGCTAGGCCATCAGACGAATCAGCCGACTGATCAGTGAAGTACTGACCATGCATAGTTAGCGTACGCTAGGCTTTATTGTTTGCGTGCGCTATCGAACAGACTTAACGCACGCTACACAGAGTACTTAGCGTGCGCTAAGCAGTTCAGGCAGATTACATTTTATGAACTTTTGGCCGTAAATCGAATTGTTAAACATTCGTACGACGTGAGATAAATCTTATATCATTTCTTTTGTTAAGGTTTGATATTGTCACGTGATTGATTGAGGAGGACGACCTTCGAGTGTTCGTTTTTGTGGAAGTATTGTTCTTGTCTTCAAATCGAGACAAGTACTTTATTTGTTTTATGTATTGATGTTATACATATTGTCGTGCATGTATGTCGTTGTTGTATGTCCACCTCGTGTTGGTCCGACGGGATCATCGGGGAATCTATGCTAGCGTGCGCTGGATCATCGGACGGGTTTTTCCACCACGGGTTGGTCTGACGGGATCATCGTGGGTTCTAGGCAGTGAACGCTGGATCGAAGGAATTACCATGTGTATGTTATGATATCATTTTGTGATTATCAGTTGTGTATGTCATTTATGAGTTTCTCGTAGGAGAAGACTCGTTGGTATTTTTGTCGTTTACGCTATTATTCTTCGTGAGATATGAATAATATTATGTAGTACGTGTACTAGCATCGTTGTGCTAACCCCCTCGGGGGTGAACATTTTGCTTATGTTCAGGATCCAGGAGAGCAGGAAAACAACCACTGGAGCTGCATGACGACGAGGGTGCAGAGTGATGTTTCGGCCGGGTTCATTTGTCTGTTGTTTATTGGTTATTTAAATAAGTACTCGAGTACGAAGTAATTTATGATGAATTTGAATTTGGTGATGTATTATTGAGTTCTGTTGAACAATTGTATTATTTTTGTATTTGGTGAGAACTGTTGTATCGTAATTCCGTTAATTGTATTCGTTAGTACCTTTTAATGTCTGTTCAATTCTTTAGCCTTGTAAATCCTTATTTAAAGGATTTACGGCGCTGTAATATTCCTGAATATATCGGGGGTGTTACATTATTTGCGAGTAGTGTTGGACATTTTGAGGACCGAGCGACTCTATGCAAAGTTCTCGAAATGTGAGTTCTGGATGAAGGAAGTGATGTTTCTAGGTCACGTGATTTTAGCCGAGGGTGTCTGTGTGGACCCGCAGAAAGTTGAGGCAGTGTTGGATTGGGCACCTGACACGCTTTTAGTGTAACTATCGCAAGTGCACGATATCGTATCAAGTAGTAAAGTGGACTTTTTGAGTCCGGTTTATCGATCCCAAAAGGAAGTTTGGTTATAATTTGAATTATACACTATTAGTCTATTTTTATAGATACTAAGATAAGTGAAACACACAATTAAAAAGTTTGGTTTAATAATTGCAAATAAAATGCAATATTAGTTTTAATATTTTAAGGAAATAAAAATATTGTAATAATAATAGATTGATTATCGATAAAATGAAATAGTTGGGATTACAAACTTAGTTCGTCATTAGTTATAAAAGATGTATAGGAGATCATAAAATGAATTTAGTTATTATGTTGTGTAGATTCGATTTTCCTTAAAAAGACGGTTTCTCTTTCGAACTATAAAACGCCTCTTACATATTGAATCAATCCACTATATTTCTATGTTGATTGGCTTCAATACATAGCATTAGGATTTATGAAAATAACTCAAAGAATCATCTAAGGACTAGGGGTATATTTCTATCTCCTAGAACAACTTAGAGTGAAGATCATTTGATCTAATCAAACATATTTTCTTTCGAAACATATGAAGACCATAAATATCATCATTTATTGGCCAAATAAATAAAGATTGTTAAAACAATGAAAATCACACACAATAATAAGTAATTCACAATAGATATTTTATACAAACATAAATAACATGACTAACCTTCTTTATAATCCCAACTAAAGATTACTTAGCCCATGAAGGGTTTATTACACATATTACAAGTTTGTGTGGTCATTATTAGTTGAATCAAGAGAAAGAATTGATCCTAACTCCCTTAGTAGATAAAGAAGATAGAAACAATAAACTCTCTGAACAACATATGTTATACCACACTTACAAAGATCACTCAAGAACACAAGTGTGTTCTTCACACAAAAAGAAAAGTTTACAAAAAAAAATGGAAAATTATAAGATGAATGATGAATGATGAAGGATCTAAGGGGTCTATTTATACACCTAAAGTCATCAAATAGCTCCAAAACTCCAGCATTATTACATTAGATCGGATCAATGCCAGTCATCCCCTCAATAATACACAAAAAGTATAAAAAATTAGACAAATCATAGCAATCTGTCAAGAGTTACGGCCGTAACATTCGTGAGTTACTACCGTAATTAGGTGACTTACTACGTAACTCCTGAATGTTACGGCCGTAACGTGGCTTCGTAAATTTGCTCATTTGAAGCTTTGATAGTTACGTTTTCAGCCCATAATTTCTCAGACTTTGCGTTTTTGCCCCAGATCTTCTTCGGATGATAACTTTTGATATATTACTTTGATTTTGAATCCGGAAAGACTGCTGAATTCGTCTCGGAAAGCCCTACAACATGAATATATCAAAATTCAATAAAGAGAATATTTATTAAACATGTTGTTTCTTGAGTAATTCAGTTATTTAATCCGATCATCATCCGATAAAAATAAAATTATTAAAACTAATAAATTAAATGCAAAAAATGAGTAGACTAGCTCAATTATGGGTGAATTTTATCGATACAAACCATGGATAAGTGTACAAAACTAACACTTATCACACCCCCAAACTTGAATTCTTGCTAGTTCCGAGCAAGACTCTTTATTATTTATGCTCCAAAAATAAAAATAAGAAAAATTAATACACACATAAATTAAAATATAAAAAGAGAAAAAGAGATCAAAATGCCATTAATAAACAACAACCAGCTTTATACAATAGATAGAAATGAATCAAGATTCAAAATAAATCTACTAATGTTTTTGAAGTTAAAACACGGTTTTTATTTTGTAATTCCAAAATCAAGGTTTTCCCACCAAAAGGTTGATTATTTCTTTCCCACTCGTGATACACACGACTCCCTTTAATGGTTGCTCTCGATCACTCGTTTATTTTTCGACTCAATATGAAGAAGAATTTCATCAAGGCCATCAAATATTGTGATTTTCACAAAATTGAGTGTATTGAAATTCAGCTGCTAATTAATTCAAATCTGCTCATAAACTACATCCCTTTTAGTGATAGCTTTCACACCGTTATTTGCTAACGTGTAGCTCTTTTCACTAACACAATTTCTATCTCATTATTTTTCTTTTTTTTCGTAAAAAGGTGATAGCTTTCACACCGTTATTTGCTAACGTGTAGCTCTTTTCACCAATTTTTCTGAGACGGAAGCTACGCACCAACAATGGTTAGTTCTTTATTTTTCGCAAAATTTAAGACTTCCAAAATTAGGCAGCTGTTGCTGCTCAACACTTCTCCTTTTCATCATTTTTTTTAGGTGATAGCTTTCACACCGTTATTTGCTAACGTGTAGCTCTTTTCACCAATGACTCCTTTTTTTTAGGGAATAGAATTTTTGCAGAAAATTATTTTTTAGTTAAGCATGAAAAATCAAAAACTCCACAAATTAAGTAAATTTCAGTTTTATTTTTCATCAACCAATTGATTCTTCTTTTCTCAAGGTAACGAATGACTCGATTTTATATGATAATTACAAGGCTTGGAAAGAGAGATTAAGGCTCAAAATTTTTTGGAATATACAATTTTTTACCGGTTAAAATGATTTTGGAAGCTTGTATATAGCTAATTTATTGGTGTTATGGCCAGATCTAGAAATCTCACAAATCGAAATACTATATATATATATATAAATATATATATATATATATATTAAAAAAAATTAAGGTAAATAACCGCAAAGTAATCAAAACACACCAAAATAATAAAACAAACCACCCCCAAACTTGAAAATAAAACTGTCCTCAGTTTTTAAAAATAAAATAAAATAAAAAGCAATGCAGAAAAGCAGAATACTCCCTGTTAAGAAAGTTGATGTTTGAGCTAATGCCTTTTAGAATCTGCAAGAGAATAAATATACGAAGCACACAACAAAAGAAAATAAAATATACTCGTAAGTATAACACAATTTTTAAGATGCGCATCAAGAAAGTCCGAAGAATCGCCTTACGCTGCCATCAATGCTTTTATAAAAAAACACACAATAAACATTACAGTAATAAAATAACAATACATAAATCGCGAATAGATGCGCGTCAAGAGATCAAGCAGAAACTCCTTAAGCTGCCATCATTTAGCACGATTATTACACACGACAGAAAGTAAAAATACAAGAGGTCCGACATGGGTTATCAAAGGGAGAGGAATGAATCCCCTTTTCATTTTCTCACGGTAAAATCTTCTACCCAAACAATTTTAGCTAGAGCTGGATCTGGTTGAGGAACAAATTCATTGAGTTTTTTGATTAGTTCTTCTGGTGTTGTTGCAACGACTATGATTTGTTTTGCACGCTCGGAAATAAAGCCCTTTTCAGCAGAGTAGTCGATGAAAGACAGTAAACCATCAAAGAAACCATTGACATTAAGCACACCTATTGGTTTTTGATGAACATTTAGCTGGGCTCTGGTAACCACATGAAAAAGTTCCTCAAGGGTGCCAAAACCACCGGGAAGGGTGATAAAGGCGCCAGAATTATTTATCATGTGAGTTATGCGATCTTGCATATTCACAGATCTAAACTCATCTCCAATAGTTGACCCGGTAATTTTACTTTCAGCCAGAGGTTTTGGGATTATTCCCAACACTCTTACTCCTTCCATATAGGCAGAAGCAGCAGCTCGTCCCATTAATCCTAGACTTCCTCCTCCGTAAACTACATGAATGCATTTTTCTCCTAAGGTACGACCCAAGTTGTGGACTGCTTCAATAAAGCATGCCTCTTTTCCAGAACTAGCTCCACCAAAAATGCATACTGTGTTAAATTTTTTTGTTGAAGATGATGACTCCATTTTTGAAAAGAAAAAATTTTTAAGAGAGAAACAGAGAAAAGTGCAAGTTTGAGGGATGAACGAAAGAAACCAGTAGAAAGTTTATTTATAGAAGAAAAAGAAGGTAAAAATTGTTTAACAAGTTTGTGATTGCGTTTGATTGTGCTTCAACTACTCAATAGAATAATGAAAGCATTTATCGCGTATCACATTTTTTAATCAGAAAATCTCACCACACGACAAAAATAAAAGATACTTACGCGTATGTACAGTAGTTGTGATTGTGGATCACATCTTCCTCTGATTTTACGTTCAGAAACGGCCTAAACGCCTTCTATGAGTCGGGGAGAAGCTTCCCATCCAATTTTATTACAAATTGGCAAACAGGGTCTTTTAACGTCAGATTCCCAAGACGTTGTTTATATTCTGGTTTGAATTTATTCCACAAACATTGAATTCCGTAATATACAATTCCACTAGGATGCGTGTCAAGAGAAATTTCGATATTATCTAAATTCTCGTAATAATGAACTGAATTTTATCTTCTCTGTTTGTAGATGGAATTCCTAAAGATCGACATTTTACATTACAGTTCCATCTAGCACATTTATAGCAAACGGCTAGCATCTTTGCTCGTCGTTTCTTGAAATATGAACCTTTTCCAAGCCCTGGTAAAAATCTAGTCGGTGTTTCTGTGAATTCACCTTCTATTCTTACTTTGGCTTCGATAATGAATCTTATGTCAAAAGGTATGCTTTTATTCATAAGCAACCTCATCCTTTCAAGCCTTGTCTTGTAAAATTTTAAAATTGCATTTTTGCTTAGAAAGGGAAATCTTTTTTCGATTTTATACAATGTTTCTTCCATGAAAAAAAATAAAAATAAAATGACAATGAAAATAATTGAAGAAAATATCTAAAAATATCAGTTGTTGTGGGAAACTGAAAAATCCGACTTTAATAGTCACGGAGTACCGTTATCCGCCACTTGACCGGACAAACACAATTGAGTACTAAGTTACAACGTCGAGAAATTTGTACCTATAAAAATAGTTTACAATGTAAGATTTCAAATATAACTTATATTTCCCCGGCAACGGCGCCAAAAACTTGACACGCTTTTAGTGTAACTATCGCAAGTGCACGATATCGTATCAAGTAGCAAAGTGGACTTTTTGAGTCCGGTTTATCGATCCCACAAGGAAGTTTGGTTATAATTTGAATTATACACTATTAGTCTATTTTTATAGATACTAAGATAAGTGAAACACACAATTAAAAAGTTTGGTTTAATAATTGCAAAGAAAATGCAATATTAGTTTTAATATTTTAAGGAAATAAAAATATTGTAGTAATAATAATAGATTGATTATCGATAAAATGAAATAGTTGGGATTACAAACTTAGTTCGTCATTAGTTATAAAAGATGTATAGGAGATCATAAAATGAATTTACTTATTATGTTGTGTAGATTCGATTTTCCTTAAAAAGACGGTTTCTCTTCGAACTATAAACGCCTTACATATTGAATCAATCCACTATATTTCTATGTTGATTGGCTTCAATACATAGTATTAGGATTTATGAAAATAACTCAAAGAATCATCTAAGGACTAGGGGTATATTTCTATCCCCTAGAACAACATAGAGTGAAGATCATTTGATCTAATCAAACATATTTTCTTTCGAAACATATGAAGACCATAAATATCGTCATTTATTGGCCAAATAAATAAAGATTGTTAAAATAATGAAAATCACACACAATAATAAGTAATTCACAATAGATCTTTTATACAAACATAAATAACATGACTAACCTTGTTTATAATCCCAACTAAAGATTACTTAGCCCATGAAGGGTTTATTACACATATTACAAGCTTGTGTAGTCATTATTAGTTGAATCAAGAGAAAGAATTGATCCTAACTCCCTTAGTAGATAAAGGAGATAGAAACAATAAACTCTCTGAACAACATATGTTATACCACCCTTACAAAGGTCACTCAAGAACACAAGTGTGTTCTTCACACAAAAAGAAAAATTTACAAAAAAAAAATGGAAAATTATAAGAAGAATGATGACTGATGAAGGATCTAAGGGTTCTATTTATATACCTAAAGTCATCTAATAGCTCCAAAACTCCAGCATTATTACATTAGATCGGATCAATGCCAGCCATCCCCTCAATAATACACAAAAAGTATAAAAAATTAGACAAATCATAGCAATCTGTCAAGAGTTACGGCCGTAACATTCAGGAGTTACGGCCGTAACTAGGGTGACTTACGGCCGTAACTCCTGAATGTTACGACCATAACGTGGCTTCGTAAATTTGCTCATTTGAAGCTTTGATAGTTACGTTTTCAGCCCATAATTTCTCAGACTTTGCCTTTTTGCCCCAGATCTTCTTCGGATGATAACTTTTGATATATAACTCTGATTTTGAATCCGGAAAGACTGCCTAATTCGTCTCGGAAAGCCCTACAACATGAATATATCAAAATTCAATCAATAGAATATTTATTAAACATGTTGTTTCTTGAGTAATTCAGTTATTTAATCCGATCATCATCCGATAAAAATAAAATTATTAAAACTAATAAATTAAAAGAAAAAAACGAGTAGACTAGCTCAATATGGGTGAATTTTATCGATACAAACCATGGATAAGTGTACAAAACTGACACTTATCAGCACCGCCTAAGAACATGAGAGAGGTCTGTAGTTTCTTGGGCTTAGCTGGCAACTACCGTAGGTTCGTCGAGGGTTTCTCAAAACTAGGTCGGCCACTTACACAGTTGCTCCAGAAGTCCGAGAAGTTCATCTGGAATGACGAGAGGCAGTCGAGTTTTGAGGAGCTGAAGAGGCGTTTGACTTTAGCCCCAATTTTGGTGTTGCCATGTGGCAATGAGGGTTTTGTCATTTATAGCAATGCTTCGGGTCAGGGTCTTGGGTGCGTGTTGATGCAGCACGGCAAGACTATTGCGTTTGCGTCGAGACAGTTGAGGCCGTATGAGCTTAACTACCCTACTCACGATTTGGAGTTAGCGGCAATTGTTTTTGCGCTCAAGATTTGGTGTCACTATCTTTTCGGCTCTGCATATTAGATTTTTACCGATCATAAGAGTCTGAAGTACATATTTACTCAACGGGAGTTGAATATGAGGCAGAGGAGGTGGTTAGAGTTGATTAAGGATTATGACCTCGAAATCCTTTATCATCTGGGCAAGGCGAACGTCGTGGCCGATGCCTTGAGTCGGAAACTGGTTGCGTTGCGGACACTTGAGATCCTTACGTCTCAAGCTGAGCTTCAGCGGGATTTGATTGAGTTGAGTGTCGAGATTTCGTTGCCTGGAGCCGTAGGGCAACTTTGTGCTCTATAGATTTCGTCCTCTCTGATCGATGAAATTAAACTAAAGCAGTTTGAGGATCCGATGACTATTTAAATCCGAGAGAATGTTCTTAAGGGAAAGTCTCCTGGGTTTGTGATCCAAGAAGATGGGGTATTGGTATTCCAGAGTCGTCTGTGTGTAACGAACGACTCGGAATTGAGGCAGAGTATTTTGCGTGAGGCCGATGCTACACCTTACTCTGTTCATCCTGGATCAAGTAAGATGTACAAGGACCTAAGGAGAAATTTCTGGTGGAATGATATGAAGGAGGAGGTCGCACAATTTGTAGCGAGATGTTTGACTTGTCAACAGGTCAAAATCGAGCATCAGCGACCGGCTGGTTTATTACAGTCACTTCTCGTTCCGGAATGGAAATGGGAAGATATTTCGATGGATTTCATCACGAGTATACCGAGATCGAGGTCGGGCATGAGTATGGTTTGGGTGATTGTTGATCGTCTGACCAAGTCGGCACATTTTCTGGGCATCAAAGATACTTGGGGCCCGGAGAGGTTGGCTCGTGTGTTTATTGCGCAGATTGTGAGGCTTCACGGTACTCCGAAGTCTATTGTTTCAGATCGGGATGGCCATTTTGTATCGCACTTTTGGCAGGCGGTGCATAAGGCGTTGGGTACTCGTTTGCATTTGAGTACCTCTTTTCATCCGCTATCAGATGGACAGTCGGAAGGCACTATCCAGATGTTCGAGGATATGCTGCGTGCTTGTGCTCTCGACTGGAGCAATGACTGGGAGGAACATTTGTCATTAATCGAATTCACGTACAACAATAGTTGGCATGCGTCGATTCGAATGGCACCGTATGAGGCACTCTATGGGCGGCGTTGTCGATCGCTGATTTGTTGGAATGAGGCATCCGATTTAGTCAGGACCGAACCAGATGTCGCTTTAGAGACGATGCGGAAGGTGTAATTGATTCGGGAATGGATGTTGACCGCCCAGAGCCGACAGAAGTCGTATGCCGACGTCCATCGTCGAACTTTGGAGTTCGAGGTGGGAGACCATGTTTTGCTAAAGGTGTCGCCGACAAAGGGAGTTTTCCGCTTCGGGAAGAAGGGGAAGTTGAGTCCGAGATTTATCGGACCCTTTGAGATTATCGAGCGAGTCGGTGAGCTGGCATACCGTTTAGTACTACCTCCGGCCTTGAGTCACGTTCATAGCATTTTCCACGTTTCCCAGCTGAGGAAATATGTTCTGGATCCTAGTCACGTCAGCGACTATGGTGAGATCGATGTCGCCGAGGATTTTACTTTCGAGGAGCGTCCCTTGAAGATTTTGGAGAACCGTGAGAAGTGGCTGAGGCATAAGACCATTCCTTTGGTCAAGGTGCAGTGGTCGAGGCATGGTGTCGAGGAAGCAACTTGGGAAACTGAAGATAGCATGCGGGCTAGGTACCCTGAGTTGTTTGTTTCTTAAGTTTCCGCACGAAACTTATTTTTAGAGGAGTAGAATGTAATATCCGCATTTTTCTTTTCCCAGTAATTTCTTGATGTAGTGCTTTTCTTGTATTGGTGGCTCATGTGTGACTGTATGTGTATCTCGAGAATACTTATTTTCGGATTTATTCTACTCAATTCCGCAGTTGTTAACTTCTCCGTTGCTCATTGACCCGATTCTCGTAATTGTTGTTCGGAACCGCCGTTTCGGGGTTGTCGTAAATCCATTGTATGTTATCATGCGCATTGCGTTGTTCCGTTTGATGCTTCAGTCATGTTTTGGCGTTTAGAACCGTTGTTACCCTGTGCCTAACACGCGCTAATATTATTGTATAGCGCACGCTAAGCATCCTTCAGTAGCGCACGCTACGCTTGATTGGTAGTGCGCGCTAGCGAGTCAGTCCAGTACTGGATAGTTTACTCCTGGACTCGGTCAGGTGCCCAGGTAGCGCACGCTATGGCCGATAGCGCGCGCTACCGAGACGCTGTTACCGCACGCTACGTCTGTCCGGCAGCGCACGCTAATGGGGTCAGGTGAGTACTGGGCAGTTTACTTCTGGAATAGGCTGACCTCCAGGTAGCGCACGCCATGGCCGATAGCGCGTTCTACCGAGTGGCTATTAACGCATGCTGCGTTTCGGGTAGCGTACGCTAGCGGTCTAGAACTCCGGGTACTGGACTGAGGTGTTAACTTTCTGGACTGGAGTTTTGTCCCGTTAGCGCATGCTAACTTTTGAGGATTAGCGCGCGCTAATGCCCCCTGGCTATATAAACCAGGGAGTTGACCCAAATTTATGTCTTTTCTCATTTCTCCTCCTCCTCCGCGGCTTAGAGCTTCCTCAGGCGATTTTCGGGCGATTTCTTCCTCCGATCACTTCAGACGTCATTTACCTTGGGCTCTTGAAGTAGATTAACAACAGCTACTTGTGTTCTTCATCCTCAATCCAAGGTAAATCTCTTACAACCCTATTTTTGGGTAATTTGGGGTTTTTTTGGATTTTTGTCCGATTCCTTCCGTTTTGTTGATGAATATGATTAATATTATTGGTATTCTTAGTTTCCCTACGGATTCATGGTATATTTCATAGTTGTTGTGAATTCGAGAGGGTTGGTTGTGGTCCGCCCTCGTCGTTATTTTTATACGAATATACATGAAACGTAGGCAGGTTTTCGGGAGTGTTTCAATTCTATATTCGTTTAGAAGTGGCTGTGATTATGTTCTTCAAATCGTTAGGTTCGGTTTCGTCGGTTCCTAGCATTCGTCGGTGATTTTACTTTCCGTTCATTGCGTCGTTAATTATTCAAGGCAAGTATTTTCGGAAACCTTTATGCTTAACATGAAATGGTAATGTATATTGTGTGTGATTTACTCACCTCGGGAGGGTTTGACGGGACCACGGAGGGAATCCAATGGTATAGCCCTGGATTCACGAGTTTGTTTCGCTAGCCAGCTCAGGAGGGTCCTTAGAGGCCACGGAGCGGGATCAATGGTATAGCCCTGTTCCCACGGCGATGCGCGTGCGTGATTTGTTTTATATATGGCCAGCTCGGGAGGGTCCTTAGGGTTCACGAAGCGGGATCAATGGTATAGCCCTGTTCCCATGGCTAATCGTTTGACTGTTTGTTTCCGGAAAAGACATGTCTGGTTTTTGGTTTTTGAAATGAACTGGTGCATTGTACTATGAAATGTGTAAGCAAATGGATTGCCTTGATTACTTGTACTAGCATAATTGCTAACCCCTTTGGGGACCCGTTTTGGGGAAATTCTTGTTATGGATTTTAGGTTATGTTCTGCCGGATGAGCGGGCATTGGGACAGTACGAGGATGCTGGCCAGGGTTGCTGACATGTGTACTTGAGTCTTTTTTTTTTTATTATTTACGTTGCTCTTTTCGATATGGTTGTTTCCCAAACTTATAAACTTATAGATTGTACTCGCGAGTACTTAGGTTCTTTTTCCTTTCGGATTGTGATTTGTATTTGTGGAAGTTGATTATGGTTGTCGATATTAATTATTCCGCCGGTTGTACCGGTCGTGCTATTTGATGTTCGTCTGGCAGACGTGTGATTTTACTGTGATAATTCGTGTCTAGCCTGGTGGGTCCCATGTAGGGGTCCACGACACTGTAATATACCTTGAATATCTCAGGGTGTTACAAGAACCACAAATCTTTTCACGATTTTACACTGAGACCCCCGATGTCTTCAATGATTCTTTGTAATGTGTTTTGAAGTTACCTTTATGATCCTCCCTCATGGGAACCGTTTTCTAAAAGACTTTAAACTCGGGGAACGTGTTACTACCTTGTCGAAAGGTTATTTTCACAACGGTTGTATTCTTGATGTATAACTTTATAGCTTGGTTACTTGCTAGCGCTTCCATCGCTAACCCCTCATTGGGGATTTTGTTATTTATTTGTAGGTGTTCTGATTGGAGAGTGAGCAACAGCAGGATTGGCTCGGAGGATGATGTAAAGCAGCGATACTAGTCACAGTTGTGGTCGGTTGTCGGTCAGTGATTTGTCGGTTTGAGTTTTTCTTGTCATCCTTGAGGGGATGGACATTTTATGTATTATGTGATCGAGTTGTATTTTTGGTTTATCAGATGTACGGATATGTTGAGTTTTGAGTGACCTAATCGGTCTACGGTTTTATATTTGGTCGAGTCGACCGCATGTGGATTTTGTTTTGTAGTCTCCTTCCTGGTAGCTCATTGCGGAAAGGGGTCTATGGTGTGTAATATCCCTGAGTGGATTGGGGGTGCTACATAAATGATATCGGAGCTTAGGTTTGCGAAAACCTAGGTAGTTAGGTCTAGTTGGGTCTTGTCGAGTCGTGTCTTGTCATGTCACCCGGGTGAGCATGTAATATCCGCAATTTCGATTTTCGATAATTTTCTTTTTTCGTAGGGAATCCGTTTTGACGGCTCTCTTTTAACAGTTTTGTCATTCTGAGAATGTTTAATTCTGCACTTTTCGACGTCCGAGTTCGTTTCGGTGCCGTTTTATTGAGTTCCGTGCTTTTTAGCGACTTTTCTGCACTTGAGTTCGATTCTTGCGAATCTCGTTCGAAATAGTTGTTTTGAGTTTCCCGTAAGATCGTTTAACTTTTTTGGACGTGTTGTGAACTTCGGTTTAGTTATTCGATCACGTATCGTGATTTTCGGGCATTTTGGGCCATTTTGTAATTTCCCAAAGTTGTGGGTATCCACATTCGTATTTGCTGTCTTGACCCTTTTATGGTTGCGTGTGAGCTTGATTGGAGCTAAAGCTCTTAGTACAATCTTTTTCTGGAGCTTTCCATGCGTATCTTGAACTTGGTATTTCGATCCGAGGAGTCCGTTGTTGTAACCCGTTTTGAGTGCTCTACTGCTGTGGTTTCTGGGTGCATTAGCGCACGCTAAGGGATATCCTTAGCGCACGCTATCGAGCGGCAGTCGAGGTCGATAGTTGGATTCGCACGTTACGCACGCTATGCTTATTGGCTAGCGCGCTAAGGTCTTGCGATTAGCGCCACGCTACGGTTGTGGTAGCGCACGCTAATCGGTAGTCGAGACAGTCCGGTAGCTACCGGGTAGTGCAGAAGTCTCGTTAGCGCACGCTAACTTTGGTGGTTAGCACACGCTAATCTGTGCATTTTCGCGAACTTTTGGTTACGATGCTTGATAGCGCACGCTAATCGTGTAGGATTAGCGCCGCTAAAACATCGATATATAAAGCGGACAGCAGTCATTAATCTTCATTTTCTTCATTTCTTCTTCTTCCTCCGCGGGTTTGAGATGTGGCGACTAGGGTTCACGACCTAGGCTAATTTTCTTCCATTCCAAGGTGTTTTGGAGCATCCTAGGTGATTAGATCATCATCTACTCCTTTGTTCTTCGCCAAATCAAGATATTTTTCTTGAATCCCTGGAGTTGATTTTTTGGAGTTTTGTTCTTCATTTCGTTTTCCATCCGGTTTTGATAAACCAATTGTTTTTTAATAATGTTTTTAAACATATCCTATGGATTGTATATCCATATTTTGGTTTGGAATTCCGTTTTCGTGTTTTGACGGGACGAATCGTGTTCTTGGCCATTTTGGGGGAAACCCTTGAACCTTCGTCGTTTGTTACTTGAATTCAGCGGCTTTGGGTCATACTTTGGAATTCATTTTCGTTGTTATTGTTTTCGTTCGTAGTTTATTATCGCGGGTTGCCATTCGGTGGAGTCGGTGGGTTCATGGTCGGTTCGTGCCAACTTACTTCGGTAGATTCTTCGCGTTTGTGATTATTCGAGGCAAGTTCCTTGTCCATACAATTCTTGTTTTGTGGATATGATAATTAGTGATCGTCTCTATGTGTTTGTTTGATCGTTTGATTTGAACTTTCAAAAGATTCGGTTTAGCCTCGTTAAAGGCTCACTTTCAAAATGCGCGTGCTTTGTAAATTGTGTTTGTCGTAAGCGACTACGTGAATCCTTTGGATATGTTTGGTGTTGATGTTATGCTTGGTAATGCGTGTGTACGTATATGGCTTTATTTTGGTGCATTGTGGTTTGACGTGGTGTTTTGCTTAGTGTTTGATGCCTTTGGGTGAATTGTTTGGATATCTTTGTTGCATTGTGCTATGTGTGTGATTGTGTGGATGTGGGCGGGGCCTACGGTGGCACATGGCATGCGACCATGTGGCCAGGATGCATCGAGCGATTGATCCAACCGTGAGAGCCTAAGATAAACTACGGTGACACATGGCATGCGATCATGTGGTCAGGATGCAACAAGTGATTGATCCAACCGTGAGCGCCAAAGATAATCTACGGTGGCACATGGCATGTGATCATGTGGCCAGGATACAACAAGTGATTGATCCAACCGTGAGATGTTGTGATTTGTTTAGCTAGCCAGTTCGGGAGGGTCCTTAGAGACTTCGAGTGGGATTTGTGGCTTCGTCCCGGTCCTAGGCGATGCATGTGCGTGATTTGTTTTATGATACGGCAAGCTCGAGAGGGTCCTTAGCGTCCTCGAGTGGGATTCGTGGCTTCGTCCCGGTCCTAGGCGATGCTTGTGTGTGATTATGCTGTGTTGATTTTATGTCCGTCGAGGACACGTGACTTGGGTTTTGGCCCTGTGAATTGCTGTCGGTTTTCCAGTTGTGAAAACAAAACCTTTGGGCTGTGACCCCTGTTGATTTTGGTAAGAGAAGGATTCGATAATCCTAAATTGTTTTCTACTAAAACTCCCGATGGTTCATTAAACCGTTTTGTAAATTGTTTTCCTTGATCTGTGATCTTTCAGTTTTGGAATGTTTTACCCAAACTCTTGCCTCGGGAAGTATTTTTATTATGTTTAAATCTTTTAGGATTCCTGGTTATTGTTGTTCGTGAATGTGGATTGTATGACTCGTATTTTACACTTTGTACTTGCACTAGCGAAATAGTGGAGTTTTGCTAACCCCCGAGTATTCGGGGGGTGGATGTCTGTATTGCATTCAGGTTTTGGAGCATAGCACAGGGTAGGCATGAAGGATGATGAAAGATGAACGATACTAATCACACTAGGACCTGTTGATGTCGTATTGGTTCAGTTGTATTTTATTTCCGCTGCAGTATTCTTTCCCGTTGTACGGGAGTGTGTTGTATTCGACCCCTGCGTGGGCATGTAATGTGTTTGAGTTAGATGTATTTATTGAAAGACTAAATCGATCTACTGAGTCATTTTAGCCTTAAAGGCATTGTTGAGTTGTTCGATGTTGTTACCAGCCTGGTAGACCTTTGAGGAAAGGTTCTACGGCGTGTAATATTCGTGAGCGGATTGGGGGTGTTACAGAGCAATTGTGAACAAGTGTGATCGTGGTGATCCGTTGTGATCAATTGTGCTTCGTTGTGATTAGTATCGTGGTGCAGCCATCATCTCCGTATGACCTGTGGACGTAAGTCTCCTCCTTTATGCGAGGTATCTGTATTTTGTGATTTTATGTATGCGAATTAATTATGGTGCACAATTTTATTTGCACGGTGAGTTGTATTCGATACTTGTGACACACTGTACGTGTGTACAATTTGACATACTGATGTTTTGACTTTGAACCGCCATGTGGGGTGGTATGATGTGGAAATTGTGAACCTTGATGGATTTCGAAAAGGTACCGACGGTTGAGTCGGTGAGAAACTCAGATGGATGGTTTTGTTGTATGTTTAAACTTGATGCACACGAAATGTATTTTCGAACTGTATTTTATCCGCTGCGTGAATTCTTTCAAAATGACTTTCGTTATTTTGCAAGCCGAGTTTTATTTCATAAAACCGATTCCCTATATCGAGTTTTGGCATTTTGGCCTTGAACGTTTTATGACGGTATGACAAATGATTTTGTGAGTTTTGGAAAATACTACCGTCATCGGCCTTTTGGCGTATTTTCGAATGTCTTTGAAAATGTTTTTAGTCTGGTGGGTTCCGGCGCGGAATCCATGGCGTGTAATATTCCCGGGCTGAACCGAGGGTGTTATGCGAGATGTATTTGGTTGAATTTGTGATTCTGTTTGCCGTGTGGGCATGCTGTTTTAAGTTCGACTATTTTTGTTTGGACTGTCGTAATTATGCCGCTGCGGGTAGGTTTGAGAACGTGTTTCTGAAGGACCTTAAGGGTCAGAGCATTTTTTTGAAAGTCGATTTTGAAAATATTTTGATGGTGCGATTAAACAACAACTGGTATGGGTTTTGAAATCGTTTGGGTTTTGACAAGTTGATCCTGTATTTTCAAACTATACCATCAGACGGTATTTGGAAAAATGTATTTAATGTATTTCGGGCACTGCAAAATATTACCGTCATCTTCGGTTTTGATCAAAAGAATTTTGCAAAATTTATGTTTTGCCAACGACTTTGGGTTTCGAAATTTTAAACGTTGTGTGTTTGTTATGCTGTTATGCCGTCGGAAAATTTTTACAGCACTTCCTAAGTGTCGAGATACATTGTTAGGAGTCGATCCTTAACTTTCGGAGCTGTTTTGAGACTGTTGAGTTGATTCTTTCCATCTTACAGTTAGTTGTTACGACTTTAAGATTCTGACTGTCGCGGTAGTACCTTTGTTGCTACAATTCTATCTGTGCTCATTATCTGTCGTTTAATCCCTGTCGACCTAGTCATGTGGTCCGTCTGTGATGATTGTGAACTCTAACTGCGGTATCAGTATTGCACTTAGTTTCTTACCCTATGTGCATATTATTGACGTATTATAAATTATCACCGTTCTTGTTAACGAGTTATGGGTGTACGCCCAGATGTTATGATGTCATAGTTCACTTTAATTGTATTATTCTTGACGTTATCCGGATGTGGTAATTGAATTGTAGCAATGATGATATATATTGATAAGGTCACTTTGATGATACCGTTTATCGAGTAGATTGATGTTTCAAAATGTTTTGCAAATGATTTTCAAAACGAAACAGATATAATAATGGATTCATAGTTTTGATCAAATGTCCGAGGTATTAAAAACATTTCTTTTAAAAAATTCACTTCAGCATAATTTTTTTTTCAAATTCAGGAATTTTAAAATGCTATCATTTGGACAAGTACCTCGGAAATTTTATTTTTAATATTACCCATATTCGATCATGAAGATATGATTGTGGTTTTGATCGTGATTGCTTTGGTAAAGGTCATACGTTGTGTTGACATAGCTGAGTAAATGATTTATGAATTGGAATTATGTCGTTGCAGTGATAGTCGTGTATTCGTGTTACGACTCAGAATGAGTATTTTATGGTGTTACTGCTATTTGCCCTATATTGATTATGTGGTGTTTGTTTTGTCGTTCTGAACGGTTGCCCATTCAGTATGCCAAGAGGTCGGGGTCGTGGTAATCAATTGCGTGATCAGGATCATGCTGCCGGTAATGGCCTTAGTATTGGTGTTGCTACTATACTCCAGCAGGTGGCAAATCAGATGACTTATTTGGCTCAGGCGGTTCAGCGTAACAATGCGCGAATGAGGATGTCAGGTCGACCCAGTGGCTTAGAGAAGTGGTTCGTATGTGTCCTCCTCGCTTTGCGGGCGCGGGTGATACTTTGGGCTAGGACGATTGGCTTTTCCAACTGGAGAAGATCTTCAAGGCGGTTGGTTGTCCCGAAGAGCGGAGGATTCCTATCGCTCAGTTCCTTCTCGTTGGCGACGCCGCTAACTGGTGGGAGGCCGTTGAGCCTCAGGATCATGCTGTTACTTGGGAGGAGTTCAAGAAGTTGATGGAAGCGGAGTTCTGCCCGAAGCCGATCCGAGAGCAGAGGATCCGATATTTTTACCTAGCCGAGCCGCATGATATACCCGTGTCGTAGGCTATTATCGATTATATTCGACAGCTCGCTTACGTGAAGAGGCAGGTGAGGACCGAGGAAGATAAAATCCGTCATTTCGACATGCGGATGAGACCAGAGATTCGACAGTACATGTCGGGTTTCACTTGTGATACTTTGAGAGAGTATCAGAAACGAGCCATGGCATACGAGATGGCATCGACACCTTCTGGGCCTTCGCATGCACTACCAAAAAAAGTACTTTAGCCGACGACCCGAAAAAAAACGGCCGACGACGATAAAGTGTCGTCGGCTAAACTTCGCACTTTAGCCGACGACTCAAAATACCGTCGGCTAAAGGGTTTTAGCCGACGACTTGGTGGAGGTCGTCGGCTAAAGCTCGAAATAGTCGTCGGCTATATTAAAGAGATTTAGCCGACGACCGTCATAACGTTTAGCCGACCGAAAAGAAAAAAAATAATATACTTTAGCCGACGACCTAGATCTAGGTCGTCGGCTAAACTCCTTCCGAAAAAAAAAATAATAATGCAAGACGACTACGGGCTGTTATCTGTTGACACTTCCACTTCATGGTATGAAAGTGATCCTTTTGTATTTGCTACATCAGCAAAGTCGGTGTATTATTTGGACGACTTGGTGAAGAAAGGCACATGGAAGGTAGTGAATGTTGTGACAACGAGGAGTATTTTTAGTGCTGCTACACTGGGAGAAACAACAGGTACTGATGACGATGATGCTTATCAAGAGCCAAATGAAGCAAATATTCCACCATCAACGGCAATTACAATGAATAATGTTCCTGAAGGACGAGTCGTCCGACTCCGTGGTGATGCTCGCGGGTACGTTGACGTTGATACAAACGAATTACTTGAAAATTCTGATGACGATAATGTGGACGACTTGAGGCATATGTTGCCGGATATCAACTCAGATAATGAGACAGACTGTAGTGATGACTCAAACTATGAGCCATAAATTTAGTAGATGTATATTTTTATTTGTTAAATATAATTAAAAAATAGTAATAATAATAATCATAATCATAACATTAATATAATATCAATAATATTATTAAAAAAACACAGGGGTTTAGCCGACGACAACATCTACGTCGGCTAAAGTTTTTAAAAAAAAAAATTATACTTTAGCCGACGACATATATGACGGTCGTCGGCTAAACCCGGAAGTGACCCGACCGTGTTAGACAACACGGTCGGGTCAGTCATACAGTGTGTTTTCCCATTCTGGGTAGGTGCGACACGGCCCGTGTCCCCTGACACGATCGACTAATGTTTTTAAAAAAAAAAAAATTGAACTTTAGCCGACGACTTATAAGAAGGTCGTCGGCTAAACCCCCGACCGTGTCCATCAACACGACCCGTGTCGCACCCGCCCAGAAATTGAAAACAAACTGTTTGCTGCCCGACCGTGTTGTCTAACACGGTCGGGTCACTTCCGGGTTTAGCCGACGACCGTCATATATGTCGTCGGCTAAAGTATAATTTTTTTTTTTAAAAACTTTAGCCGACGACGTAGATCTTGTCGTCGGCTAAACCCCCACCTTTTATACGTTTCTCGTACCTCCCTTTTCTTATTTTCTTCTTCTGCCCCCTTAGCCATTCGCCCGCCGATCGTCACCCAGCCCCAACCCCAATCGCCCGCCGATCGTCACCCAGCCCCAACCGCCGGTCACCTAGCCGCCCGTCGCCCCGTCTTCTGGTTTAGCCGATCGTCCAGCCCGCCAGCCCTCCGCCCGCCAGCCCCGGTCCCGTCGCCCGCCCGCCCGACGCCCTCCGCCCGTCGCCCTCCAGCCCGTCGCCCTCCGCCCGTCGCCCTCCGCTCCGCCCGTCGCCCTCCAGCCCGGCCGCGGTAACCCTTGTCCTTTTTTTTATTTTGTTTGTTGAATTTATTGTATTTGTTTGATGAATTTGTTTAGATTATGTGATGAATTAGATAAAATGTTTAATGAGTTTTGATGCAATATTTGATGAATTTAGTATTTTCAATATTTTGTGTTTAATGAGTTGCGAATTTGATGAATTTGTTTGAGGAAGAAGGGATTGTATAGCCGGCGTTAATCGAAAGATTAACGTGGTATGGCATTGATAATTCTTTGTTACATTGTATTGTTTAGTTGATGAATTTGTTTAGATTATTTGATGAATTTGTTTAGAAATATTTGATGAATTTGTTTGAGGAGGAAGGAATTTTATAGCCGGCGTTAATCGAAAGATTAACGTGGTATGGCATTGATAATTACTGTTGTGTTGAGTTGTGAATTTGATTTATTTGTTTAGATTATGGATAGAATAAAGAAAGCGTTGGGGAAGAAGTCGACAAAGTCGACCACTCCCGATTCGGGAGTTCGAAGCCTCTAGTAAGGCGGATCCCGGTACACTACATATCTCAGAGCAGCGTTCGTGCCGCGAGATACTAGAAGCTCTGGCATGAACGCAGACGATTTTTATAGGGCGCGAGATGAGCCCATTGCACTAGCGCGGCGTTTATCCTTTCGAACACCACGGCCGACCCCTCGCGGCAGGAGACTCGTATGCCTCCTATCCACCGACCCACGTCTAGCCCTCACACATCGGGAGATGTACGGAGTTCCTCGTCCGCGGTGCCCCACGGTCCGCCGCCGACTCTATTCATGCCTCCGATGGTTCCGACTATTCCGTGAGGTCGATGAGTCGGGAGCCCGAGTTCCCGTTCGATTGATTAGCCCCGACGAGGCATACGTCTATGAGTCTTGGCCGGACAACATGTTTTGGCGTATTGTCGGGTTTCAAGACGAAATCAGATGAGGAGATAGAGAGGGAGAAGGAGAAGCGGAAAAATGTAGTCGAGGAGGAGAAGAAAAAGAAGAAGAATCGTGGCCCAGCAAAGGGTCTGGCGCTCGACTCGTACGTAAGTAAGCATGGCCGTTATGAGATTCCTCTAGACAGACACGGCCGGCCGGTGATGTCTTCTGACGCTGCGGCGTCATATAGCCGTAATGTTGGCTTTGTCATTCGGGACGAGTCCGTTTTGTGGCCCGATTGGGGGACGTGCCGCATGCGTGAAGGATGCTTTGAATAATGCTATGTCGGTAAGTTAATAAATATTTAATAAGTGTTTTTCAATCAACACGTAGTTCTTGAAAATGCAATATGTGATGTTTTTAAATTATTGCGTATTTATGCTGTTCATAGGTGTGGTTTGGTATTCCCGACTCTCTACTACGTACTTGGTGTAACGAGGTGCAGTCTACCAAGTAAGTCATTTTAATTTATTTTGTATCTACATTGTTTGCGTAATTTTTTTTCTTACGAATGATATATGTTGTGCAACGTGTGTTGTAGGTACAAATCTTGGAAAAATGAGATGCACATGTTCTGGACAGCCTGGGGTGATACCCAAGAGGCTACCCCGAAAGAATTCAAGTTCCGGGAGTACGAGTGGAAGTGGCTACGCGCCCATTTTCGCGACCCAGAGTTCATGGTATGACTAAAATACCCTCATTTCATTCTTCCTCTTTCAGATTTTATTTTTTTGAATTCTAAATATAAACTCCATTTTTTAAATTAATGTTTCGAATATAAAAAATACTTGAAGTTCCGTTTTTAAATTAGAAAAATCGGAACTTCATGTATTTTTTAAAATTCTGGAATATTATTAATATTAAAAAATCGGAATTTTTTTATTCAAAAGTGGAAATAAATTGTTTTAATAAAAATAAAAACTAGAATATTATTTTCCATAAAAAAATAAAAATCTGAATATTGTATTTTATTTATTAAAAAAAATGCTAGTATTTAATAAAAAATAATAATATTTCAGTTTTTATTTTTTTTGAATTCTAAATATAAACTTGATTCTAAATAATATTTTTTTGAAGGCGACTAGCTTGACCAACACGACCAATCGTGCTGGTCTGACTGACCATCACAGTCTGGGTTCCCGATCGTTAGCCAGAGTTGCGCACGAGGCCATTTCTTCTGATTCGTTGGATGCATTTGCCTACGTGACTCAGAAACCATTTCCGAACCGTCCCGAGGAGCATGTAAGTCTTTTTTTATTTTATTTTAGTAATAAAATAAATGCCTTTGTATCATACTTTTATTGATATTCAAATATTTATTTTCATATTAACTTAGGAGCGTGTGCGGGAGGAGTCTCAGAGGATGCTTGCCGAGATTGCTCGGGAGCGAGATCCGGACTTAGCGGAGACCGACCTCGATCTCGCCATTGGGCGGATCGATCGGGCCGATCCTTATGTTCGCGCTAGGGTGTGGGGTACCGTCTACCCTCCTAGAGGTAGTCGGTACCGCACTAAGATGATGGGAGCCGAGGGTCACCATGTATTGAAAGATACCCCGGCTTCCAGCGCCCTCGCGGACGGATGCACGGACCGCCTATCTCGAGGAGCGATTGAGGCGGAGAGGGAGCTCCGGCCGAGAATGAAAGGAGGACTCGACGCGGTTACATGAGAGCGAGCAGAGGACCGAGTCGCGGTTAGAGAGTTTCCAGAGAGACGAGCAGCCATGATGGACTATATGATGACGCCGATTGCACCATTACTCAGCCGGATCTGCAGGCACTGCTCCACCGCCTTCTCTCTTCGGACAGACCCCATCTTCACGGCCTCGTGACGAGGATCTAGGGATGGTGGTAATCCTTCTACTACTACATTTCGACATTTAGATGATTTTGGGTGGATTCTAGTTGTGTTGTTGTAGTACTCTTGTATATTTATATTTGTGTTACAATTGTGTAAGTGATTTTATTGACGCTACTAGTATGTTGATGAAATTAATGTTCTTGAATATGTTGTGCGTTGATTGTTGTTGATAATGAGAGTGGTGTATAAAATTGCAGTGCAAAAATACGAGTTTTGGGATCCCAAAATCAATTATTTTTTAAAAAAGGGTTTTAGCCGACGACATATAAGACGGTCGTCGACTAAAGTAATTTTTTTTAAAAAGGGTTTTAGCCGACGACAAATAAAGCGATCGTCGGCTAAAGAATTTTTTTTTTTAAAAATAGGGTTTTAGCCGACGACACAGTAAGACGGTGTCGGCTAAAATAATTTAATTTTTTTAAAAAATGGTTTTAGCCGACGACATATAAGACGGTCGTCGGCTAAACTATATTTTTTTTTAAAAAAAAATGGTTTTAGCCGACCTTCTCGTTAAGGTCGTCGGCTAATTTTTTTTTTTTTCCAACAGGTTTAGCCGACGACCGTGTAGTAGTGGTCGCTAATGGTTGAACTTTAGCCGACGACTGCACAAAGGTCGTCGGCTAAACCTTGGCCGACGAATATCGGCCGACGGTTTTTTAGCCGACGGCTGGCATGATTAGCCGACGACTTTGGGGTTTAGCCGACCACTTTAAGTCGTCGGCTAAAGTCTGATTTTTGGTAGTGATGAGCCGAAGAGGCAGAGGACATTTGGAGATTTTTCAGATGGTGTGGGAGCCAGTACTTCTTCTCGTCGAGTTTCGCGTAGTCGTACGACGAAACCTTCCATTTCTTCGTTTGGTGGAACCAAGAGTTCCAAGTTATATTCTTTGACTCCTAGTGAGACTGGGAGGTGTTTCAATTGCAACGTTGTGGGTCATGTGCAAGCTAATTGTCCTTCGCAGTCGATTACTTGTTATAACTGTGGACTCGAGGGCCAGAGAGTTCAGTATTGTGAATCATTCCATGAGATTTCTCAGAATCGAGCTTCAAAACCCTTGTCGGGATCGACTCGTGTAGGCCGCTGAGGTTATTTGTCCATTCACTTTGATGACTACTTGCTTCACTTTTTCTTTTTTTTTTTAAGTTTTGGGACGAAACTTCTTTTTAGAGGGGTAGAATGTAATACCCGATATTTTTATTCCAGTTATCTTGAATTAATTGTCGTGTGATTCCGATTATTCATTTCGTTATGATTATATGGGATATATTTTCTTTGATTCACTGTATGATATGTACTGTTTTGTAGTTCGTCGGGTGAGACTTGTGTCGCCGGCGTATCTTTGATTTACGCGTGCTTGAGACGTGATATGTTATGTTTCGTGGATAGCTCGTTATTGTCTTGAATCTCAGCAGGTGTGTTAGTGTATCCGAGTCGTTGTCGAGCGCCGAACCGGACTGTCGGAATGATCGAGTTTCAGTCGGGAGGCCTGGCCGAGTTACGGCCGTAATACATTGCCTGTTACGGACGTAAGGCATAATCAGTTACGGCCGCAAGGCTGCCGAGTTACGGCTGTAATGCCTTGCCGGTTACGGCCGTAACACCCTTTTGCTTTTCGGACAGTGAGGCCTGGGACCCGATTACGGCCATAAGGACCTTCCGATTACGACCCTAAGGTCCGAGTTACGGCCGCAAGGACATGCCGATTACGGCCGTAACGATCACGCCTATATAAGGCCTGGGCGACGGGTCCTCAACCAGTTTCTTCACTTTCCTTCTTCTTCTCGCGGCTGCTGGACGGGAGAGACCGGAACATCGATTCTTGGTCGATTCCACTCAATCCCAAGGTGTTTTGGAAGGCCCTTGTCGATTATAACAATATTAAATCCTTGTTCTTCATCGGATCGAGGTAATTTCTTGAAATCTCCTAGGGTTGACTTTCGGGATTTCATTTTAATCTTCATTGTTCGTCCGATTTCGACGAATCGGTTGATGTTATTGAACCTTATTAATTGTGTTCTATGGGTTGTATATCTGTATTTCGAGTTTATTCAACTCGATTGGTGATTCATGTGCTCTTGGGAATTATCGAACATTGAATGTTCGATTAAATGTCCCAATGAGTTTCCCTTCAATAGTTTGATGGGATTTCCATTTTTATTGGCCTTGATTCTCGTTATGATCGTATCTTTGTTGTGTTTGATGGATGATTATAGGTGTACGAGGATTCCGGTCGAGCTTCCCCGTTGTTTTACGTGCTTTGGACTTGAGGCGAGTATCTCGTCTATAATCTTTATACTTTGAGAATGTGGCATGTCGTGAATTTAACGTGGACTTGATAGTGATTGAACGTTTAACCGTAAATTACTTTTAAATGAATATGTGATTCTATGAAATTAAATACGAACATAACTTGAATTTCTTGAAGAATGATAACCACCATTTCGTATTGTATTGTGTTCGAGGTGGATATTTAGAAGTGAGTAGTTATCCGAGGAATTGTGGAATGTTTGTATTGCCCGCTTGCTAGTATGTTTCATGAATATGGTGTGACGTGAATGCTATACCTTGTGGAAGTGTTTGTTGCATTAACTTATGATTTTGCGTGTTTGTGGTTGTGGCGAATGTTATACCCTTGTTGTTGTGAAATCGGTAAATTGAGATATTGACCGGGTAGGGACCCGTGAGGCCTCCGGCGGCGCGTTACTTGCGAGTACGGCCAGATGACATGATTTTACCATAAGGTTATCGAATCGGGTAGGTCTGGAGAGGGCTCCGAGAATCGTCACTTGCGAGTGCGATGTCACGATAACTTGTGGGCGTGTTTGAATGATGTTACCGGGTAAGGACCCGTGAGGCCTCCGGCTGCGTGTTACTTGCGAGTACGCCAGTGATATGATTTTACCATAAGGTTATCTAATCGGGTAGGTATGGAGAGGGCTCCCAGAATCGTTACTTGTGAGTACGATGTCAAGATAACTTATGGGTGGATTCGTGTTTGTTCCTAATCTGGGATGGTGTAATATCCGCAATTTTCGATTTTCGGTAAATTTCTTTTTTCGGTCGAAGTCCGTTTTGACGACTCGCTCATGACCGTTTTGTCATTATGAGAATGATTAATTCTACACTTTTTGACATCCGAGTTCGTTTCGGTGTCGTTTTGTTGAGTTCCGTGCTTTTTAGCGACTTTTCCGCACTTGAGTTCGATTCTTGCGAATCTCGTTCAGCTAACTGCTTTGAAGTTTCCCGCAAGTCCGTTTAACTTTGTTAGACGTGTTGTGAACTTCGGTTTGGTTATTCGATCACGTATCGTGATTTCCGGGCGTTTTGGGCCATTTTGTAATTTCTTGAAAGTTACGGGTATCCGTATCTGTAATTGTTGTCTCGACCCGTTTCTTGGTCGCGTATGATTAATTATGGTATTATGTTTTCATTTCGGGTCGTTGATGTCGTCCGCGAACTTTTCGTCGTGTTCGTTCCGTGCGTTTTCGGAAATCGGGTCGTCGAGCCCTGACGGTTGCGGGACTGGCCGGACGGTTGCGGGACTGGCCGGACGATTGCGGGCACCGGCCGGACGGGTGCGGCAGGAACCGGCGTAGCGCACGCTACTGCCGGAAGGCTGCGCGCGCTAACCGGCAGGTGTAGCGCACGCTAGCCTGGTCGACCAACGCACGCTATCGGGCCGGACAGTGGGGTTCCTGAGGTTCTGGACTCGGTCAGGATCGGCAGGTAGCGCACGCTGCTGTCGGTCGTAGCGCACGCTAACCGGCAGGGGTAGCGCACGCTGCCGGCAGACTAGCGTACGTTACCTGGGTAAGTTTTGATCCGGTGGCTCTTTGGGCCAATTAAGCTAAGCGCGCGAGCTTCGGCCGTAGCGCACGCTAGCGGGAGTCGGGTGGACCAGTCATGGTCGGCAGATTTTGTCGGTGGTTCCGGGTCATGCGGGCCATGTCCGAGAGTGCTCGGCCGGTACTGGCCGATAGCGCACGCTAGTCCGGGAAGGCTAGCGCACGCTAGTTCCGGCCCAGTATATATATGACAGACCAGCCACTTTTCACTTCGTTTTTCATTTCCTTCCTTCTCCGTCCGCGAATGGCGATTCATGGGCGACGAAGCCATGTTGTTTAACAACAAATCCATGAAGTTCTTGAGTTCATAACATCAATCAATCGTCCGTTATCATCCTTTGATCCATCGAATCAAGGTAATCTTCCTTAGAACCCTAATTTCGTGAATTTGGGGATTTTTGCATTTTCGTCCGATTCGTTCCGTGTTGTTGATTAATTCATGATGGGTATGATTAATCTTGGTAGTATTCTTGTGTTTAACATCATTTAATCCATTGTTCTTCGTCGAATCGAAGTATATTTCTTGATTTCCTTCGAATTGACTTTTTGGGGGATTTGTCCCGATCTCGATTTTCATCCGTTTTCTATGGATCGATTATGGTTAAATGATGTTGTTAAACAATTTCTATGGATTGTATATCCATATTTCAACTTGGAATTCCGTTTTCGTGATTTGACGGAACGAATCGTGTTCTTGGCCGTTTTGGGAGAAATCCGTGAACTTTCGTCACTCGTTCTTTGAATTAAACAGCTTTGAGTCGTGTTATGGAATTCATTTCATTGTTATTATTTGTCCTTCGTAGTTTATGAACGTGAGTTGGCGTTCGGTGGAGTCGGCGGGTTCGTAGTCGGTTCGGGCCAACCTACTCCGGTCGATCCTCCGCGTTGTTCTTATTCGAGGCAAGTACCTTGCCCATACTTTTCTCGTTTTATGGATATGATGATCGGTGGTCGTCTTGATGTGTTTGTTTGGTTATTTGAAATGAAGTTTCAAAGGATTTCGGTTTGGCCTCGTTAAAGGCTTTCTTTCAAAACGAGTGTGATTTGTGAACGGTGTTTTGAGAATTGATTATGATTTGGTTATTTTGAACGTTGAAGGATTTTATGATGATACTCCTATTGTTTAAGTTATGGAATCGTGTATTCCGTATTTAATCTTGTTATTTATTTTTGAAGAGTTTGATAATGGTGTGGAGTTAATGGCCATCTCTAGTGAGTATTCTTAATGAAGTTACATTCTTAGCATGTTAGTATTGCATGAGTAACGTGTGTGTGTGTATGCTCACTACGGGTTAGATCCGACGGGGTCTCGGTAGGGGTCCACGGAGGTGTGGATCGACGAGCTTTGCTTTTAACCACTACGGGTTAGATCCGACGGGGTCTCGGTAGGGGTCCACGGAGGTGTGGATCGACGGTTAATTGTGGTGCATTTTACAAATGTGATTTGATATTGGCATTTCCGGAAATGAGTACTTTTGAACGGTTTTCATTTGCATGCATTGACTAAGTGTGTAAGAGGTAAGTTGTTCGTTTGGCCTACTTGGCCAGGATGGCTCTAGAGTATTTTGTTGTTTATGTTTTAAATCCTTTATTTGTGGATTTTGATGTTGGGAGACGAACCTTGTGGTCGTTCTTGTGTACTGTGAGTTGATGAGTTTTGGGGCTAAAATCCCAATGGTTTTGTAAAGGTCATTTGACGGGTTTGGGGCTAAAATCCCAACGGTTTGGTAAAGGTTATTTTACGGAAAGTAAACTTTGGGGCGATGACCCCTTTTGTCTTGTGGATTTTGAAAAGTAGGATTTGATTATCCTAAATTGTTTTCTATTAAAACTCTCGATGGCATTCTAAACCGTTTTATAAATTATTTCCATTGATTTATGATATTTCGATTTTGAAAGGTTTTCTCAAACTCTTGCCTCGGGAAGTACTCTTCGTTTTGTTTGGATCTTTGAGGATTCCTGGTTATTGTTATTCGTGGAATGTGAATTGTATGGCTCGTATTTGCACTTTGTTCTTGCACTAGCAAAACAGTGGAGTTTTGCTAACCCCCAAGTATTCGGGGGGTGGATGTCTGCTTTTGCATTCAGGTTTTGGAGCATAACACAGGGTCGGCACGAAGGATGATGAAAGATGATCGATACTAATCACATGAGGAACCATACATCGTGTGTTGGTTCAGTTGTACTTTATTTTCATTTCTTTGTATTGTTCCGTTATGCAGTGTAGTTGTATTTTGTCCCCTGCGTGGGCATGAGTTGTATGTATTTGTGGAAAGACCAAATCGGTCTACTGAGTCATTGTAGCCTTGAAGGCATTGTCGAGATATTAAACGTTGTTACCAGCCTGGTAGATCCTCGAGGAGAGGGTCTACGGCGTGTAATATCCCTGAGTGGATTGGGGGTGTTACATAAATGGTATCGGAGCTTAGGTTGAGGAAACCTAGGCTGTCGGGTCAAGTCGTGTTGTTTGAGTTTTGTTTCGTCGGATTTTATCTGACTGAGTCGTGTCACGACGCGTCGTTTGAGTTTGTTGGTCGTGATTAGTATCGTGGGGCGATCATCATCTTCGTGCGACCTGTGGAAGTAAGTCTCCCTTCTTTGTGTTGTGCCTCGTGTGACACGAGCTATTTTTATGATTATTTGTTAAGTGGTGGAATTTTTATGTGGATTTTGATTTCACAATATGTATTTAATCGACTCTCGTATTTGATTTATACGAGGAGTGCCGTCGCTTTTGATGTCTTTTTATTGTTGTTTTTGTCCGTTGCTGATGATTTTCGAATCGATTTGCACGTTTTACAAGTTCTATTGTGGAAGCTTTGTGCTTATACGCGTTCGAATTGTTCACTAGCTAGTGCGGGAGGGTATTTTATCAGTGGGTTTGTTCTGAATGTGGTATTTTATCGTTTATTTCCGTTTAAAGACATGTATTGTCTTGATTTTAAACTTTTTGATGCGTGTGCTAGGAGTTGTTTTAGTGAACGTCGATATGTGTGAGTTTTGGGCATTCTGGCCTAATGGATTTTTGAAAACCTTGAGTATCTTAGAAAAATAAATTTCGAGACATACTTTTCAAATGAGTTATTTTCTTGTGGTACATCCAAGGTGCCACAATATATTTCAAAAAATTTCTACTTCGAGGACCAAAATGCTTTGAGATATTTTCAATGTTTTAGAAACACTTTTATTTAGACCCGAGGGTCGAATATTCTGAAAGTTTTCACTAATAGAAGGTGTCCTCATTTTTTATCAAATGTGAAATGGTTCTCCAATGTCTCGATAACGATGTTTCACGTTTGTACTTTTTGAAAGGTGATACTCAAGATCAATCGGTGTTCTTCTAAATTATTTTCAAAATGAGGTTTTCGTTTTTAAAACCTATCCATTCCCGTTTGAGGACTGGGTATATATGTATGATGTTCGCGTTGTCATTTTGATGTTTGCTCCCGAGTATGACCGAATTGGCGGTGTGAGCGTTGAGTCGTTTTCCACACATTTGTTGTGTTAGCCCCTTGTGAGAGGTGGGATGTTGGTGTTGAATATTATCGCCTCGTGGTGATTTCTGCGTTGTCGCGCATGTGCGAGCTGTTAGAGCTTGGGTTGGTATGGCCGTGTGCATCGGTGATCGTTCCGTTATGTGTCGCTTGTTTAATGTCTTGTTACCTTGCTCCCGTTTTTGTGAATTTCGTGGATGAGGTCGGGGGTAATACCCGTACTATTTTGACTTCTGTATTTTCTCTTTCTCCAGTCTATCAATTCGCTCATGTTCGTTGAAACTTTATGAAATTGTTCTGTATTTCGGTTTCATCGTCCGAACGAACTGTGATCTTGTTGTGGGTCGATCTGGTTATCGTTGTGACCTTTTCGAGTTCGGTTCGATTCTTGTGAACCTTGTTCGGAAGTGACATCAATTGGTCCTATTAGTTCTTTTATTCGAAGTGGATCAGATTTTGAACTTCTGTATATTCTACTTTGTTGACTCATTTATGTTCGTTGACGTTTCTGAGCTTGTCCTGCCCCTTGTTTTTTTTGTTTATCGGACGAGTGTGGTATCTTTTCGGAATAACTCGTTTGTCGTTGTGACTTTTCAATCGCTATTCCCTTTCCTGTGGATCTTATGGGAATGCATGTCTTGTAGTTCTCACCAGATCATCCTGGGAGTTGTTGTTTGAATTTTATTATCCATCGTGTTTCGGACATGATTGTTCGATTTTTGTTGTCTCGATCGTTTGTTTGTTCGGTTTTTGTTCTCGTTTCGTGATTGTTGAGCGTTCAGGCTCCTTTGTAATTCCCTTAAGTTCGGGAAATTAGTCTCGTTCTCGATCTTCCAACCCTTAGGCGGTGGAATTCCGTATTTGTTCAGCGTTTGGCTCGCGTTTTGATCAATGTACCGTTAGGTCGGTCAATCTTATTGATTTTCGTTCGTTGTGTTTTGTGGTTGTTCGGATAATTGACTTGACTATATTATCCGTTTGATGAGGCTTGTCATTTGTTGGTTTTATTATATCCCTAACGGCGACGTTGTGTTGGTCGTCCTGGAGCGTGTTTTCACACCGTATATTCCGTTGCGTTGTTTGTAACGTTTCGCCGTTGGGCGTTAGTTACGCATTCTTGTGTATCTCGATGAGTTTTTCTTGGCGGAATATTCCTTCTCCCTACTTGTTTTAAGTTTCGGGACGAAACTTCTTTTAAGGAGGGTAGAATGTAATATCCGCAATTTTCGATTTTCGGTAAATTTCTTTTTTCGGCCGAAGTCCGTTTTGACGACTCGCTCATGACCGTTTCGTCATTCTGAGAATGATTAATTCTACACTTTTTGACATCCGAGTTCGTTTCGGTGTCGTTTTGTTGAGTTCCGTGCTTTTTAGCGACTTTTCCGCACTTGAGTTCGATTATTGCGAATCTCGTTCAAACTAACTGATTCGAGTTTCCGCAAGTCCGTTTAACTTTGTTAGACGTGTTGTGAACTTCGGTTTGGTTATTCGATCACGTATCGTGATTTCCGGGCGTTTTGGGCCATTTTGTAATTTCTTGAAAGTTACGGGTATCCGTATCTGTAATTGTTGTCTCGACCCGTTTCTTGGTCGCGTATGATTAATTATGGTATTATGTTTTCATTTCGGGTCGTTGATGTCGTCCGCGAACTTTTCGTCGTGTTCGCTCCGTGCGTTTTCGGAAATCGGGTCGTCGAGCCACGGCAGTTGCGGGGATCGCCGGACGGTTGCGGGGCTGTCCAGGACGATTGCAGGCACCGGCCGGACGGTGCGGCAGAACCGGCGTAGCGCACGCTATCGCCGGAAGAGGCTGCCTTCTTAAGCAGATGTAGCGCACGCTAGCCTGGTCGACCAACGCACGCTATCGGGCCGGACAGTGGGGTTCCTGAGGTTCTGGACTCGGTCAGGATCGGCAGGTAGCGCACGCTGCTGTCGGTCGTAGCGCACGCTAACCGGCAGGGGTAGCGCATGCTGCCGGCAGACTAGCGTACGTTACCTGGGTAAGTTTGTTAGTCCAGTGGCTCTTTGGGCCAGTCGCTAGCGCGCGCAGGCTTCCGGCCGTAGCGCACGCTAGCGGGAGTCGGGTGGACCAGTCATGGTCGGCAGATTTTGTCGGTGGTGCCGGGTCATGCGGGCCATGGCCGATAGTGCTCGGCCGGTACTGGCCGATAGCGCACGCTAGTCCGGGAAGGCTAGCGCACGCTAGTTCCGGCCCAGTATATATATGACAGACCAGCCACTTTTCACTTCGTTTTTCATTTCCTTCCTTCTCCGTCCGCGAATGGCGATTCATGGGCGACGAAGACATGTTGTTTAACAACAAATCCATGAAGTTCTTGAGTTCATAACATCAATCAATCGTCCGTTATCATCCTTTGATCCAGCGAATCAAGGTAATCTTCCTTAGAACCCTAATTTCGTGAATTTGGGGATTTTTGCATTTTCGTCCGATTCGTTTCGTGTTGTTGATTAATTCATGATGGGTATGATTAATCTTGGTAGTATTCTTGTGTTTAACATCATTTAATCCATTGTTCTTCGTCGAATCGAAGTATATTTCTTGATTTCCTTCGAATTGACTTTTTGGGGGATTTGTCCCGATCTCGTTTTTCATCCGTTTTCAATGGATCGATTATGGTTAAATGATGTTGTTAAACAATTTCTATGGATTGTATATCCATATTTCAACTTGGAATTCCGTTTTCGTGATTTGACGGAACGAATCGTGTTCTTGGCCGTTTTGGGGGAAATCCGTGAACTTTCGTCACTCGTTCTTTGAATTAAACGGCTTTGAGTCGTGTTATGGAATTCATTTCATTGTTATTATTTGTCCTTCGTAGTTTATGAACGTGAGTTGGCGTTCGGTGGAGTCGGCGGGTTCGTAGTCGGTTCGGGCCAACCTACTCCGGTCGATCCTCCGCGTTGTTCTTATTCGAGGCAAGTACCTTGCCCATACTTTTCTCGTTTTATGGATATGATGATCGGTGGTCGTCTTGATGTGTTTGTTTGGTTATTTGAAATGAAGTTTCAAAGGATTTCGGTTTGGCCTCGTTAAAGGCTTTCTTTCAAAACGAGTGTGATTTGTGAACGGTGTTTTGAGAATTGATTATGATTTGGTTATTTTGAACGTTGAAGGATTTTATGATGATACTCCTATTGTTTAAGTTATGGAATCGTGTATTCCGTATTTAATCTTGTTATTTATTTTTGAAGAGTTTGATAATGGTGTCGAGTTAATGGCCATCTCTAGTGAGTATTCTTAATGAACTTACATTCTTAGCATGTTAGTATTGCATGAGTAACGTGTGTGTGTGTGTATGCTCACTACGGGTTAGATCCGACGGGGTCTCGGTAGGGGTCCACGGAGGTGTGGATCGACGAGCTTTGCTTTTAACGACTACGGGTTAGATCCGACGGGGTCTCGGTAGGGGTCCATGGAGGTGTGGATCGACGGTTAATTGTGGTGCATTTTACAAATGTGATTTGATATTGGCATTTCCGGAAATGAGTACTTTTGAACGGTTTTCATTTGCATGCATTGACTAAGTGTGTAAGAGGTAAGTTGTTCGTTTGGCCTACTTGGCTAGGATGGCTCTAGAGTATTTTGTTGTTTATGTTTTAAATCCTTTATTTGTGGATTTTGATGTTGGGAGACGAACCTTGTGGTCGTTCTTGTGTACTGTGAGTTGATGAGTTTTGGGGCTAAAATCCCAATGGTTTTGTAATGGTCATTTGACGGGTTTGGGGCTAAAATCCCAACGGTTTGGTAAAAGTTATTTTACGGAAAGTAAACTTTGGGGCGATGACCCCTTTTGTCTTGTGGATTTTGAAAAGTAGGATTTGATTATCCTAAATTGTTTTCTATTAAAACTCTCGATGGCATTCTAAACCGTTTTATAAATTATTTCCATTGATTTATGATATTTCGATTTTGAAAGGTTTTCTCAAACTCTTGCCTCGGGAAGTACTCTTCGTTTTGTTTGGATCTTTGAGGATTCCTGGTTATTGTTATTCGTGGAATGTGAATTGTATGGCTCGTATTTGCACTTTGTTCTTGCACTAGCAAAACAGTGGAGTTTTGCTAACCCCCGAGTATTCGGGGGGTGGATGTCTGTTTTTGCATTCTGGTTTTGGAGCATAACACAGGGTCGGCACGAAGGATGATGAAAGATGATCGATACTAATCACATGAGGAACCATACATCGTGTGTTGGTTCAGTTGTACTTTATTTTCCGCTGCTGTATTGTTCCCGTTGTACGGGTGTAGTTGTATTTTGTCCCCTGCGTGGGCATGAGTTGTATGTATTTGTGGAAAGACCAAACGATCTACTAAGTCATTGTAGCCTTGAAGGCATTGTTGAGATATTAAACGTTGTTACCAGCCTGGTAGATCCTCGAGGAGAGGGTCTACGGCGTGTAATATCCCTGAGTGGATTGGGGGTGTTACAGATGGGTCCCATCGAGGCCACAAAATGTGATATGAATATCGGTTGGATATTTCTGATTTGTGATTGTTTGAATCTTGGAATCCGGTTATATTGGTGATTGTGGTTCAGCCTTTGAGGCTTGTCTGAGAATTGAAGCGTCTTCATGATTTTGAAAGAAAACTCTTTTGAAATGAGAACCACAAATCTTTTCATGATTTTACACTGAGACCCCCGATGTCCTCAATGATTCTTTCTAATGTGTTTTGAAGTTATCTTTATGATCCTCCCTAATGGGAACCGTTTTCGAAAAGACTTTATACTCGGGGATCGTGTTACTACCTTGTCGAAAGGTTATTTTCATAACGGTTGTATTCTTGATGTATAACTTTATAGCTTGGTTACTTGCTAGCGATTCCATCTCTAACCCCCTCGTTGGGGATTTTGTTATTTATTTCCAGGTGTTCTGATTGGAGAGTGAGCAACCACAAGATTGGCTCGGAGGATGATGTAAAGCAGGGATACTAGTCACAGTTGTGGTCGGTCGTCCGTCAGTGATCTGTCGGTTTGAGTTTTTCTTGTCATCCTTGAGGGGATGGACATTTTATATATTATGTGATCGAGTTGTATTTTTGGTTTATCAGATATACGGATATGTTGAGTTTTGAGAGACCTAATCGGTCTACGGTTTTATATTTGGTCGAGTCGACCGCATGTGGGTTTTGTTTTGTAGTCTCCTGCCTGGTAGATCCTTGCGGAAAGAGGTCTACGACGTGTAATATCCCTGAGTGGATTGGGGTGTTACATATATATGCTTGTAAGACTATATTTCGATATTATTGAATGAATAAGAATTTTCTCTATATTTTCTCTATAATTTTCATTATATAATGTATTATAATTTTATTACATATAATAAAAGAATGTACATTATAATATTTAATATAACATATTTATTTTTAATGTACATTATAAAATTTTAATTTTCAGCATGATTATATGCAATAAATACATTATAATTTTTAATATGTAATATAATTTTTATTAAATTATATTATTATTCTATAATAATATAATATCATAATTAATAATATAAACCATAAAAGTTTAATTAACAGTTTCATTAAATTTACTATATAATATACATTATAACTTTAATGTATATAATATAATTCTGAAAATATTAAAAAACCTATATATTTACATATATATGATTTGTTCTACACTTATATAAAATAAAGCAATAAAAATAATAGAAAGTGACTTCAGCTCAGCGGTTTGATACCACCTCCATCTTATGGAGGTCACATGTTTGAATCCCATGAGCAGCAAAAAATGCACAAAAATGTATATTTACAGGTCGCGGGCGGGCTGGGCGGGGCGGGAGGGTTGGGCGGGGATGTGTGGGCCTAGACAGGGGGCGGGCGAGCTCGGCGGGATGCGGGCAGGGGCAATTAATTTTTTTTTCATAAATTTTAATGGCGGTTCTTATAGAAAATCGCTGTTAAATTAACAGCGGTTTTCTGAAAGAACCGATGTTAAATTTAATATCGGTTATTAGAAAACTGACGTTAAATTTAACATAGCTCCAGAACTGCTGTTAAAAGGCCAGTTTTACTAAAGAAATAATCTTCAAAGTCAAATGAAAAAAATAATAAAAAATAATAAAAATCGTCATCATCTGCTCCTGTATTCAGTTCTATGTGTTTGTTGGGCTCGTACGGGAAATGATGCTTGCTTCTACGAGGCAGCTGACAAACTTGGTCAGTTTTTAGCAGACATGCATAGACATTAATCTGATTTAGGGTGGTGGTACTTTTGGCTTAACAGGTAGATTTGCTGGTTTTGCTTTTCTAGGGGGTTTAAAAGTACTGGGAGTTATCCTAAACTAGTGGATGAGTGATAGATTCCCGACCTAGCTTGAATGATGAATTGAGGGTGTTAAACATACAAGATCACATAATTACTATGGCCAATAATGCACATGTATTTATTGCTCTTCCGGGTGGTTCTGGTATGTTGGAGGGATTAGTTCAAATACTTTCGTGGCACAACTTAATATCCACTAGAAGCCTGCGGAAATTCTCAAAGTTGATGGTTGCTATGATGGATTGTGTCTTTTCTGGACCATGCCATGGAGAAAGGATTTATTTCTCACGTGGCTAGACGAACCATTATTTGTGCATGGACGGTAGATGAACTCTTTGAAAGATTTCATAATTGCCTGAACCTGATCCGGTTATGGCTCATGTCATGTGGGTGTGCACTAACACCAATCGGAAACATAAGCTAGACACATGCCTCATATTTTAATATTTGAATTTGAATGTCATTGCTTCGTTTCTTCATCTGTCGTGTATTGACTATTCCTTAAATAAAATAATGGTTTTTCTTGATCGCGTTCTTGTGAGATATTTCCACTAAATTCTCTATATTAAGAATCTAAATCTAAATTTCAAAGTGTTCCACTCTCAACATAAGATTCAATATGAATTTCTCAGTAAACTTCGGGAGCACTTTTCATAAAATAATTTCAAAATTCATTTTCTTGTACCGTGAAGAAATTCTCCTTCAAACGTAATGACACTATTAACTTTGATACTTGATTCTTATACTTCTCCGTGTCTAACTTTACTTCTTCACAACAGACTTCATAACTTGGTTCAAGACATAATATATGCTTTCAAGTACAATATCATTTCAGTATCAAACATTTCATAAACATAAACTTTGTAAAACTTCGTGTACGATATTCGTACCTTTTTGGAGCGAGCATTTTATTGATTCAGTCGAGGGTTCTTTTCAACTCTACTTCATTAAAATCCCTTCTAAATTTTGTGCACGAGATGATTTCTTTGATGCCATTTTGTAACGCCTCAAGTCTACTCTGACGGACTAAGGTCGTTACTAGGCGGAACTTATCTTGTAACTTAAAAAATTACTTAAATATGTGGAATTCAAAATGATTAACAGTGTTTGAATACATGAAAAAATATTTATATCAAATAGTGCGGAAGTTACAAAAATCTACTTAAATATTTGTACAAACTATTTTTCATTTTTTATATTTTTTTTATTTTCAAAATTAATTCAGTTATTTGGACATTAAATTTATTATAAAAATTAAATTCGTTTCCGAGTAAAAAATCCTTAAATTTATACTTGACTTATTAATTAATGAATCTTTATATACTCTATATATTTATAAAACTATCTATATATCTATCTTATACTACATTAAAAATGAGTTTTTCTAGCTTTCTCATTTGTTTAACTTATGCTTGTTTTTTGTTTTATTTCCTACTATTGACTTATTAATAATTAATATATCTATATATATATATATATATATATATATATATTGTGTGTGTGTGTATAATATATAAAAATTGAATTATTTTTGCTTCCTCATTGATTTGCCTTATATGTCAGTTTGTGGTTCTTTTAAATTTTTTTTTGAATTCTTTCTAGTATTGACTTATCAATTAGTTCATATGTATCTGACCGGCTATGGCATGTCTATCTTATAATAAAAGTTTGTATTCATAATAAAAATAAGTAACAAAAAACTTATTTGACACTTTTTAACTATAATTATAATAAGTAACGTTTATAAATTTATTCTTGATTTCCCTCAAGTGCAAATATAATAAATTTAATGGAAAATTTTGTTGTTAATTGTTTCATTGTCTATCTTATAATAAAAGTTTGTATTCATAATAAAAATAAGTAACAAAAAACTTATTTGACACTTTTTAACTATAATTATAATAAGTAACGTTTATAAATTTATTCTTGATTTCCCTCAAGTGCAAATATAATAAATTTAATGGAAAATTTTGTTGTTAATTGTTTCATATGTGTATTTTTCTAAGTTTTTGCCACTTTAAAGATTTTTTAAAATAAAACTAATTGAACCTATAATTAAACCTAACATGTGATTTATATGGATGTTTAATTTTGATTGTTCAATAATGACGGTTGTCCTCATATTTTATTAGCATTTCAAAGATTTACCAAAAATTTACAAAATGACATGTAGGACGAATCATTATGGTGCAAGAAAAAAACTCAACTTTTATAATATATATAGAATAGATATACGGATACTGATTGAAAAATAATAAAGTTGACAAGTCTCACAGAATATAATCAAAACCGAACAAAAAAAAATAAAAAGCCATATTCATCGCCAATCACAATTAATATATGAATGAATTTAAAATATAATGTTACTCGTATAATGTTACAACCGTCATTATTGGACAAATCAAAATTAAACATCTATATAAATCACATATTTTAGTTTTAATTATATATTTAATTATTTTTATGTTTTAAAATCTCAAAATTGGCCAGAAAACTCAAAAAACTACACCTAGGCATAATCCATGAGATTGCACAAAAAACTTGAGTATTTATAATATATACAAATATAAATATATATCAGTCAGAATATATATATATATATATATATACATATGATAGTAATTAAAAGCAAAAGATTGCCCAAAAATTTTTACTAAAAAATATTTCACATATTATTTTAGCAAAATAATAAAATAAAAGTTAAAATATGAGAAAAGCTAAATAATTTAATTAAGAATTAAGGAATTTATGAAATGTGAAAAGTTAAACATACACATAATATGATCCGAAATTTTAGCAATTAATTGATATAGACTTGCTTAAATAATGTGAAGCCAATGTAAATTAATATATATTATTTAAACTTTAACTTAAATAGATATATTATTATAGCAATTAATAGATATAGACTTGCTTAAATAATACTTAAAATGCTCAATATATCCTTCAATATATATTCCGGAAAAAAATTCAGAAAAATCGACGTATATTGGTATAATTTAGTTGGCTTCAGAAAAAAAAACGATGTATATATCGCGTTCATCTCTCAAACTGAGTTATATAATATATTTAATCAGATATTGGTTTCACATATGTGAAGTCAAAGAATAATATTAGAATAATTTCGGAGGCGGTAGGTGGCGCACGCGGATATGGTGGTTGACAAGTTTTAGCTTTACATATGTGAAGCTAATGTGCAGGACAGAATTATCTTACTAAAGGCGTCACATATGTGACGCCAATACTGTAATATCCGCGTTTTCCATTTTTAGTAATTTCTATTTTTGGGTGTATATTCGTTTCGGACAACTCGCTTGGTACTGTTTTGGAATTCTGAATCTATTTTGTTCTTGGAGTTTCTCCGTTTGGACGAGTCTCGATGATGTTTTTACGTAATTTCATCTTGTGTTATATTTTGTCGCATGTGTATTCGATTCTCGTTAAACTCGTTCGATTTCGTCATTTTCCTATTTCCATGAGTTCGCATGGTTGAGTAGGGCATGTTGTGAGTTTCGGATTGTTAATCCGACGTTGTATCGTGATTTTCGGATGTTTGAGCCGTTTTTGTAATTTCCTATAAGTTTAGGGAATTTGTTCCTTGTTCGGTTTTGATTGTGTACCTCGGACCGTTTTGGGTTACTGGTTATTGTTTCTTGTTGTGTGTATTTTTCTCGGTCGGTTGGGTCGGCATATCGTGTTTTGGTGATCGTCTTTTTCGTTTTTGGTAGCGTTGTTTTCTGTCCAGAATGCTGTCTGTCAGGACCTGTGCAAAACGGCGCAAGACCCGCGGCATTTTGTGCCGTGTCTGTGCGCCGTGTTGCCCAGTGGTGCCCGCTGCCTTGCGAAACGGCGCAAAACTCGCGGCATTTTGCGCCGTGTCTGTGCGCCGTGTCGCACAGGGGTCGGCCGCTGACCATCAATACGGCGCTAGAACACGGCGCTATTTGGACCGTTTGTTGCGCCGTGTTCTGTCCAGTATATAAAGGACAGACGGGTGTTTTAACCCCATTTTTTCCTTTCTCTCCCATTTCTCCACTCTCTCCTCGCGACTTTGGGCGATTTCAACCAGATATTGCATTCTAGCATCTTATAACTCGGATTTGGACATTGTAACACGAATCAATCATCTTCCTTCCACCATTCCATCGTTGGTAATTGGTCATTATACCTAATTTTAGGGTTCTTGGCTATAATTCATTTTTCCTTTCGTTTTTGCTTCGATTGATGATGAATATTAGTTGGGTAATCATGGTGTTATATTTTCCTAGAACTTTAGCGGATAAATTCCAAGTTTTCCCCTTCGTTGATCGAATTTGAACTTTATGCCTCAATAGTGTTCGACGGATTGTCCCTTAGGATAGAACGTCGATTAATTCGTGATTTCTCAGTGGAATTGTAGTTGATTGAGTCTCTATTGTTGTTAGGGTCAGATTCGTGAAGATTGTTTGGACCGAAACCTTTCCGTTCACCGTTTTTCCTTCACGTCGTGTTATCCAAGGCAAGTACATGTATTACATTCCGTTATGTATGTTACGTTTTCAAAGTGAATGATGAATTGTGGTTTTCGGGATGTCTGGGGGTCGATACTAAGGGGTACGGCTGCGGAAGTGGACTTGGGTGCGTGTGTGGTTGAACTTCCACCCGGAGTGTCCGACGGGATGTCTGGGGGTCGATACTAAGGGGTACGGCCGCGGAAGTGGTATCCCACCCGGAGCGTTCGACGGGATGTCTGGGGGTCGATACTAAGGGGTACGGCCACGGGATACCAGTTGTGATTTTGTGATATCGTGATGATTGGAAACTGGTTTGATTGCCAACGTAGTATTCCGGAATATTTATGGCAAATGATTTCTGATTGAGAACATTGTGTAAAAACCGTATTTGTATATAATGTTGTGTAATTGTGTACTTGCACTAGCTATTCGAATGCTAACCCCTTAAATGGGGGAAATGCGTTTATGCATTTCAGGTACCGGGAGAGCTGAGGAGCAGGCACGGGACATGCATGCAAAGGATGGGCTGGCTTGATGATGTGGCTTGAGTCTGTATTTTTATGTTTTGTCATTGCATTTGTCGAGTACTGGAGTTAGACTGTTTACTTCTAAACTTGGTTTAAGTCCCCTGCGTGGGCAATGAATTGATATTTAAATTATGTTTCATGTACTCCGTTGAAATGTTTTGGCCGAGGCCACGGCCTTATTTACTTTTGAATGCATCTTTTGGGGGTTTCATTGTGGTTATGTGTCATGTGTTATCCTGGTAGACCTCACGAGGGTTCTACGGCGTGTAATGTCCCATTTGTGAATTGGGGTGTTACATTTATGATATCGGAGCTTAGGTTTTGAATACCTAGGCTGTCGGTTAATTTTTGGGTCTGTTAGTTGCGTCATTAGAGTCTGTCGTTGAGCCTAATATCATCATGCTACCGTCTTTTCGTGCGACCCGTGACTGTAAGTCTCCTCGAACTCTTATATTTCTGTATTCGTTTTCTTACGTTGTTTGGGATTGTGAATTGTGATACCAACCTTATAGATTGTGAATCTTTCTGATCTTGTTCTTTTCGTATTTTCTTCAGTATGTTGAGAGGTCGTGGTAGACCAGCTAGGGGACGCGGCCGAGGTCGTGGTCGGGGTGCTGATAATGAAGAGGGCTCACTTTCTCAGTCCTCTGCAGACTCAGCCTCTCACTCATTGCCGTCGGGTAATAATGCCGACGCCGGGGCTACTGCCGTACTTCAGCAGTTAGTGGCCCATCTTGCTCAGATAGCTCAAGGTGGACGCCAGAATCCGCCCCCGACACCTGAAGAGGAACCTAGTAAGTGGCTTCAGACGGTGACTAAGATGCACCCTCCTCGTTTCTCCGGATCTTCTGACTCCCTTGGTTGGGAGAATTGGCTCTTTCAGTTGTCCAGGACCTTCGATGCCGTAGCTTGTCCTGAAGACAGGAGGGTACATATTGCCCAGTACCTCCTGGATAAGGAAGCTGCGGAATGGTGGGAGGCCGTTGCGCCCAGAGACCGTCGGGCCACTTGGGAGGAGTTCAGGGCTGCTATGGAAGCAGAATATTGTCCGCCGCCAGTCAAAGAACGCAGAATTGTGGAGTTCTTCACCGCTACACCTCAGGATGTGCCTATTTCTCAGGCCATCATTACTTACAATCAGCAGTTGGGTTTCGTGAGAGATCAGGTGATGACGGAGGCTGATAAAATCCATTACTTCAATATGCGCATGAAGCCGCATATCAGGCAGAGTATGGCACCACTCATGTGTGCCACTTTGAAGGAATACCAGGATCGCGCTCTGGCGATCGAGATGGATATCCCGAAATCAGAGTTGATTTCGGAAGCTAAGAAGCAGAAGACTATTGGTGGGTTCTCGACCGGTAAAGGTGGTCAGTTTTCGAGGTCTCGTTCTGCTCCTACATCCGGGAAGAGACCGTTTCATCAGGCTAGGGGATCTCAGGGTAATCGTTCAGTCCAGTCCGTTGCTTCTGGTGGCAGGGTTTGTTTTAACTGCAACCAATATGAGCATTTGATGAAGGATTGCCCTTCTCCTCCAGTTACTTGCTTTACTTGCGGGCAGATCGGGCATCGGGCAGCCCATTGTGAGAGGGCCACCAGGGCCACTAGAGTCCCGACTACCACCGCCGATCAGAGGGAGCACAGCATCCCAGTTACTCATGTTCCGCAGGGTTCGGGCCGTGGTAGGGGTCGGGGTTAGCCGGATCGCCGTACAGCGTCGAGTTCGGGTTCAGTTCACCCCCGATTGTATCAGATGAGGCGCACAGAGGAGGCAGACGTTCCAGTGGCGTCAGGTACCACTCAGATCCTTACTCATCCAGTTTCAGTGCTTTTTGATTCGGGTGCTACCCATTCCTTTATTGCTTCGGATTGTGTGAATCGTATTGGCTTTGACTGCTTGTTTGAGTGTGAACTGTTTGTAGTGGGTACGCCTAGTGGGGATCGTATGATTGAGGACCGGGAGGTTAGAGATTGCCCAGTGAGGATCGGGAGCCGGGATTGGCCCTCGAATCTCATTGTTATAGACCTTAAGGGTGAGGATTTGATCCTTGGGGATGATTGGTTGGATCGTCACGGTGCTATCATGAACTATCGGACTCGTACCATCTCGATAGTGGCCGAGGACGGCACCGAGCATACTCTCATCGGTTGTAATCCGGGGAGATCGGGGAGTGTGATTAGCACCTTAAAGGCGATGAAACTTCTGAACCAGGGTTGTGTCGGCTATTGGTGTTTCGCTCTGCAGGCGGAGGATGGTGGGGTTGACATGTCGTCGATTCCAGTTGTTAGTGAGTATCCTGACGTATTCCCGGATGACTTGCCGGGATTACCACCACAGCGAGAGATGGAGTTTCCTATTGATCTTGAGCCGAACGCGGCCCCTATTTCTCGAGCACCGTACCGTATGGCACCGTCAGAGATGTTAGAATTGAAGAAGCAGTTGGGAGAGTTGTTGGAAAAAGGGTACATTCGACCGAGCGCATCGCCTTGGGGTGCGCCTGTACTTTTTGTTAAAAAGAAGGATGGATCACTTCGTTTATGCATTGATTATCGAGAATTAAACAAGTTGACCATCAAAAATAAATACCCTTTGCCCCGGATTGACGACTTGTTTGATCAGCTTCAGGGGGCAACAGTCTTTTCGAAGATTGATTTGCGATCGGGCTACTACCGGTTGAGGATTCGGGACACCGATATACCGAAAGCTACCTTTCGGACGAGATATGGCCATTACGAGTTTGTGGTTATGCCTTTCGGGCTAACCAATGCCCCAGCAGTGTTCATGCAGTTGATGAACAAAGTTTTTATTGAGTATCTGGACAAATTCGTAGTCGTCTTTATCGATGACATCCTTATCTATTCACGGAGTCGGGAGGAGCACGCCTTACATCTCCGGATTGTATTAGACATTTTGAGAGCTGAGCAGTTGTATGCGAAGTTCTATAAGTGTGAGTTTTGGCTCGAGGAAGTGATGTTCCTCGGGCATGTGATTTCAGCAGAGGGAGTTCGGGTAGATCCGCAGAAGATAGAGGCAGTGATGGCTTGGGAGCCGCCTAAGAATGTGAAGGAGGTGAGGAGTTTTCTGGGTCTTGCCGGCTATTACCGTCGATTTGTTGAGGGATTTTCTAAGATTGCTAAACCGCTCACTCAGTTGCTCCAGAAGACTCAGAAATTCGAGTGGACCGCAGACAGACAGGGTAGTTTTGACGAGTTGAAGAGATGACTAACTACCGCACCCGTGTTAGCATTGCCTCAGGGGAACGAAGATTTTGTGGTATATAGTGATGCTTCGGGACTCGGGCTCGGATGTGTTTTGATGCAGAGAGACAGGGTTATTGCCTATGCGTCGCGCCAGTTAAAACCTTATGAGGTGAATTACCCCACGCACGATTTGGAGTTAGCTGCGGTCGTTTTCGCCTTAAAGATCTGGAGGCATTATCTCTTTGGGTCGTCGTGTAAGATTTTTACGGATCACAAGAGTTTGAAGTATATCTTCAGTCAGAAAGAGTTGAATATGGGACAGCGTAGGTGGTTAAAGCTGATTAAAGATTACGACCTCGAGATACTTTACCATCCGGGTAAGGCTAACGTAGTGGCTGATGCGTTGAGCCGGAAGCCGATGGCGTTACAGATGTTAGAGGTACTTACATCACAGAGTAGGATCCAGCGAGATTTTATCTGTCAGAATATCGAGGTTTGGGTTCAGAGAGTTCAGGTCGATTATATGCGTTAGAGATCACTTCGTCGATCGATGATATCAAGGCGGCAAAGATGACGATCCGTTTTTGGTCCAGTTGAGGGAGGATGTGAGGAAGGGGAAAGCCCCTGGATTTGTGGTTCACGATGATGGAGTTTTGAGATTTCGCAGCAGACTATGTGTACCGAGTGTTGTTGAGCTGAGACAGAAGATCTTGAGTGAAGCTCATACCACACCTTACTCCATACATTCTGGTACGAGTAAAATGTACAAGGATGTGAGGAGTAACTACTGGTGGAGTAATTTGAAGTCAGACGTTAGCGAGTTTGTATCGAGGTGTTTGACCTGTCAGCAGGTTAAGATCGAGCATTAGCGACCCGTGGGGCTTTTGCGACCACTTCCTATCCCGGAGTGGAAATGGGAGGATATTTCTATGGATTTCATTACCGGTATGCCTAAGACTCGGACAGGAATGAACATGATTTGGGTCATTGTCGATCGACTAACCAAATCGGCTCATTTTCTGGATATTAAGGACACTTGGGGGCCAGAGAGACTAGCACGAGTGTTTATTGCGGAGATCGTGAGGTTACATGGGACCCCTAAGAGTATTGTTTCGGATCGTGATGGCCGGTTCATATCACATTTTTGGCAGGCCATTCATAGAGCTTTGGGGACCGAGTTGAGACTTAGTACCTCCTACCACCCTTAGACAGACGGACAGTCTGAGTGGACGATACAGACACTAGAGGATATGTTGAGAGCCTGTGCCTTAGACTGGAAGGATGATTGGGAGTCGCACTTGCCATTGATCGAGTTCACATACAACAATAGTTGGCACGCCTCGATCAAAATGGCGCCATTCGAGGCATTGTATGGGAGGAGGTGCAGATCGCCATTATATTGGGACGATGCGTCCGAGCTGATTGGTACCGAGCCTGATATGGTAGTTGAGACGAGGGAGAAGATTGCTCTCATTCGCGATAGGTTGGTGACGGCCCAGAGCCGGCAAAAGTCTTATGTCGATACACGTCGCCGGCCGTTAGAGTTTGAGGTGGGAGACCATGTGTTGCTTAAGGTGTCGCCGACATGGGGAGTTTACCGCTTCGGTCGGAAGGGTAAACTTAGTCTGAGATTTATTGGGCCGTTCGAGATCCTAGAGGGAGTCAGAGAGCTTGCATATCGGTTAGGCTTGCCGCCGTCCCTGGGCCACGTGCATAACGTATTTCATGTTTCCCAGCTTAGGAAGTACGTACCGGACCCTAGCCATATTATTGATTTTGGAGAGGTCAAGTTGGGGCCCGAAATTACCTTCGAGGAGAGGCCGATTCAGATCTTAGAGCGTCGAGTGAAGCAGCTCAGGCACAAAACCATTCCTTTGGTTAAAGTGCAGTGGTCGAGGCATGGATCCGAGGAAGTCACGTGGGAAACGGAGGAGAGTATGAGGTCGAGATACCCCGAGTTATTCACGTTGTAAGTTTCGGGATGAAACTTATTTTTAGGGGGAGATAATGTAATATCCGCGTTTTCCATTTTTAGTAATTTCTATTTTTGGGTGTATATTCGTTTCGGACAACTCGCTTGGCACTGTTTTTAAATTCTGAATCTATTTTGTTCTTGGAGTTTCTCCGTTTGGACGAGTCTCGATGATGTTTTTACGTAATTTCATCTTGAGTTATATTTTGTCGCATGTGTATTCGATTCTCGTTAAACTCGTTCGATTTCATCATTTTCCTATTTCCATGAGTTCGCATGGTTGAGTAGGGCATGTTGTGATTTTCGGATTGTTAATCCGACGTTGTATCATGATTTTCGGATGTTTGGGCGTTTTTGTAATTTCCTATAAGTTTAGGGAATTTGTTCCTCGTTCGGTTTTGATTGTGTACCTCGGACCGTTTTGGGTTACTGGTTATTATTTCTTGTTGTGTGTATTTCCCTCGGTCGGTTGGGTCAGCATATCGTGTTTTGGTGATCGTCTTTTTCGTTTTTGGTAGCGTTGTTTTCTGGCCCCGTCTGCGTCAGACTGTGCAAAACGGCGCAAGACCTGCGGCATTTTGCGCCATGTCTGTGCGCCGTGTTGCCCAGTGGTGCCTGCTGCCTTGCGAAACGGCGCAAGACTCGCGGCATTTTGCGCCGTGTCTGTGCGCCGTGTCGCACAGGGGTCGGCCGCTGACCATCAATACGGCGCTAGAACACGGCGCTATTTGGACCGTTTGTTGCGCCGTGTTCTGTCCAGTATATAAAGGATAGACGGGTGTTTTAACCCCATTTCTTCCTTTCTCTCCCGTTTCTCCACTCTCTCCTCGCGACTTTGGGCGATTTCAACCAGATATTGCATTCTAGCATCTTATAACTTGGATTTGGACATTCTAACACGAATCAATCATCTTCCTTCCACCATTCCATCGTTGAATTGAGGTAATTGGTCATTATACCTAATTTTAGGGTTCTTGGCTATAATTCATTTTTCCTTTCGTTTTTGCTTCGATTGATGATGAATATTAGTTGGGTAATCATGGTGTTATGTTTTCCTAGAACTTTAGCGGATAAATTCCAAGTTTTCCCCCTTCGTTGATCGAATTTGAACTTTATGACTCAATAGTGTTCGGCGGATTGTCCCTTAGGATAGAACGTCGATTAATTCGTGATTTCTCAGTGGAATTGTAGTTGATTGAGTCTCTATTGTTGTTAGGGTTAGATTCGTGAAGATTGTTTGGACCGAAACCTTTCCGTTCACCGTTTTTCCTTCACGTCGTGTTATTCAAGGCAAGTACATGTATTACATTCCGTTATGTATGTTACGTTTTCAAAGTGAATGATGAATTGTGGTTTTCGGGTGCGTGAGTTGTGTTCCTTCCACCCGGTGTGTCCGACGGGATGTCTGGGGGTCGATACTAAGGGGTACCGCCGCGGAAGTGGACTTGGGTGCGTGTGTGGTTGAACTTCCACCCGGAGTGTCCGACGGGATGTCTGGGGGTCGATACTAAGGGGTACGGCCGCGGAAGTGGTATCCCACCCGGAGCGTTCGACGGGATGTCTGGGGGTCGATACTAAGGGGTACGGCCATGGGATACCAGTTGTGATTTTGTGATATCGTGATGATTGGAAACTGGTTTGATTGCCAACGTAGTATTCCGGAATATTTATGGCAAATGATTTCTGATTGAGAACATTGTGTAAAAACCGTATTTGTATATAATGTTGTGTAATTGTGTACTTGCACTAGCTATTCGAATGCTAACCCCTTAAATGGGGGAAATGCGTCTTATGCATTTCTGTGCACGGAGAGCTGAGGAGCAGGCACGGGACATGCATGCAAATGATGGGCTGGCTTGATGATGTGGCTTGAGTCTGTATTTTTATGTTTTGTCATTGCATTTGTCGAGTACTGGAGTTAGACTGTTTACTTCTAAACTTGGTTTAAGTTCCCTGCGTGGGCAATGAATTGATATTTACATTATGTTTCATGTACTCCGTTGAAATGTTTTGGCCGAGGCCACGGCCTTATTTACTTTTGAATGCATCTTTTGGGGGTTTCATTGTGGTTAAGTGTCATGTCTTAGCCTGGTAGACCTCACGATGGTTCTACGGCGTGTAATGTCCCATTTGTGAATTGGGGTGTTACAAATACGAATATTTTAAAAAAAAAATGGCGGAAGTCTGAAATTTTTGGCGTAGCCGCGGGGAAATTCAAATTTAGTGAAATACTTTAGCTTCACATATGTGAAGCTATTGTATTTCAAAATATATTATAAATACAACATCACTACAAACCTTCCTTCATTCCAAAATTCTAATCCACATTTCATCTCATTTGTTCAACTTTCATCTCTCAATCTTCAATGTAATTTCTAAATTATTTTCAATTTTGTTAATAATTTTACTTATATTATTTTTTGTTTCTAATAACTTATTAATATTTTTGTTTTCTTCTTTCTTTTGCAGGATTTTTATTTATTTAAATATAAGTGAATTACAATATTAATATTATTGAAACATAACAAAAATGATTATATTTATTTTCTAATTAAATAAATATATTTTTAGTATAATATAATTATTTTTTAATAATAATTAGAAGTGTAGCTTTTGGCATTTTTTCTAATTACAACAAAAAATATATTTCAAAAATATTTATGATTAAATATATATATATATATATATACACACACACACACACACACACACACACACACACACCTGAAATTAGCCAGAAATTCGTTCGGGCTAATTTCATTTTTTTTATTTTAAATGAATATCTTTAGCGTCACGTATGTCACGCTAAATATATACAACAACAACATCTAAGCCTTAGTCCCAAAATGGTTTGGGGTCGGCTAACATGAATCAAACTTTGAAACCGTCAATAATCGTTAGATAAATAACATAAAAGGAAAAAAGAGGGAAAAAGTAGAGAAAAAAGCAAATAAAAAAAAGAGAATGAATGTAAAAAAAAAAAGATAACATGAAATAAAAGAAAATAGGAATTAAAAAAAAAAGGGATCAGACTCCATCCACCATCCGTATTCTTTCCCGCCACATTTGCCTATCCATCGCCATACTTTCTCCAATTCCAAGAAACCGCATATCATTTTCAATCATCTTTATCCAAGTTTTCTTGGGTCTTCCTCTACATTTCACAACATTACTTGTTCCCAAACTTTCTAGCCTCCTCACTGGGGCATCAATAGGTCTTCTTCTCACATGACCAAACCATCGTAATCGATTCTCCATCATCTTATCTTCTATAGACGCAACTCTTACCTTCTCTCTGATCACCTCATTTCTGAGCCGATCCTTTTTTGTATGACCACACATCCATCGTAGCATACACATCTCTGCCACATTCATCTTTTGAACGTGACACTGTTTTACAACCCAACACTCGGTGCCATATAACAGCGCAGGCCTAATTGCCGTGCGGTAAAATTTACCCTTTAATCTATGAGGCATGCCAAGATCACATAAAACCCCTGTGGCACTCTTCCACTTCAACCACCCTGCCTTTATTCTGTGAGCCACATCGCCATCTAACTCTCCATCCTTTTGGATAATAGATCCAAGATACCGAAAGAAAGTGGATCCATGAACAACTTTCCCATCAAATGTGATCATCCCCGCCTCTCTATCATCAAGTTTTCGCTAAACCTACACTCCATATATTCGCCTTACTGCTCACCTAAAGCCTCGAGCTTCCAAAGTATCCCTCCAAAGTTCCAATTTCATTGCACTCCAACCTTCGTTTCATCAATCAACACAATATCATCTGCGAACATCATACACCACGGAACGTCATTTTAAATTTCTCTTGTCAATTCGTCCATGACTATGGCAAAGAGAAAAGGACTAAGAGCAGATCCTTGATGCACCCCAATAGTAATAGGGAATTCTTCTGTCCTCCCAACATTAGTACGTACACTTGTACTAGCTCCCTCATACATGTCCTTTATAATGTCAATATATTTCCGCGATACACCCTTCTTTGCTAAGGCCCACCAAAGTACTTCTCTTGGTACTTTATCATATGCCTTCTCTAAATCAATAAAAACCATATGCAGATCTTTCTTTTTATCTCGATAATGTTCCATCAACTGCCGGATAAGATAAATTGCTTCCATGGTCGATCTTCCAGGCATAAATCCAAACTGATTTTCTGTTATCTTCACACATTTCCTGATCCTTTGTTCAATCACTCGTTCCCACAACTTCATGGTATGACTCATTAGTTTAATTCCGAGATAATTAGAACAATCTTGAACATCACCTTTGTTCTTATACAAAGGGACGGGAATACTTTTCCTCCATGCTGATGGCATCTTATTGTTTCTCCAAATCTTATTGAAAAGCATAGTTACCCATTCGATCCCTCTCTCCCCCAAACACCTCCAAACTTCAATAGGTATACCATATGGTCCTTCTGCTTTCTTTGACCCCATCTTCTTCAATGCAATTGTCACTTCACCCTTTTGGATTCTTTTCTTAAACTCTCGGTTAACCATACTTGAGGGGATGTTTAAATTCCCAATATATTGTTCTTGATGGCCATTGAATAGGGTATCAAAGTATGACCTCCATCTCTCTTTTATCTCTTTATCTTGAACCAAAACTTTTTGGTCAGTATCTTTTACACATTTAACTCTTCCAATATCTCGCGTCTTCTTCTCTCTCATTCGAGCAAGTTTATAGATATCTTTTTCCCCTTCTTTAGTATCTAATCTTGCATATAATTCTTTATTGACCTTTGATCGGGCATTTCGCACTGCCTTTTTAGCTTCTGTTCGAGCTTTCTTGTACTTCTCATAATTCTCATCACTCGAGCATTCACCCAGTACCTTATAACATTGACGTTTGGTCTTTATCGCTTGCTTAACTTCATCATTCCACCAAGATGTGTCCTTACTTGATGGTCTGTTTCCTTTAGATTCTCCTAGGTCTTCTTTTGCAACTTCCTTTATGTTATGCTCCAACAAGTTCCACATCGAATCTATATCCATCTCCGTGCAATCATACCAAATACCACTATCAGCAATCTAAGCCACAAAAGTATGTCGACTATCCCCTTGGAGCTTCCACCACTTAATTCGAGGGTCAACTTGTGGTCTTCTCTTTCTTAAGTGCCTCTTACCTCGAAAGTCAAGCACCACAACCCTATGCTGTGTTGCAGCACTCTCACCGGGTATTACCTTGCAATTAGTAAAACTTTTCCTCCAAATATTCCTTACTAAAAAGAAATCAATCTGACTTGCATTACCTCCGTTTCTATATGTCACCAAATGAGAGTCCCTTTTCTCGAACCAAGTGTTCATAATACCCAAGTCATGAGCTAATGCGAAATCCAATATACCATTTCCTGCTTCATTCCTGTCCCCAAAACCAAAGCCACCCTGAATGCTCTCAAAGCCATCTCTGCTAACACCGACAGGCCCATTGAGGTCACCACCAATGATCAATTTCTCACCCATAGGAATTCGTTCGACAACCTCTTCCAAATCTTCCCAAAATTCTTGTTTGATCGATGCATCCAATCCTACTTGTGGTGCATAAGCACTTATGATAGTTAGAAACTCATCCCCTATCACAAGCTTAATACTCATTATTCTATCTCTCTTTCTTGACACTTCCACCACATCATCAATGAATTCTTTATCAATGACGATACCCACTCCATTTCTACTTCTATCCTTTCTAGAGTACCAAAGCTTGTAACCCCAAGGAGCTAACACTCTTGCCTTCTCGCCAACCCACTTAGTCTCTTGTAGACACATTATGTGAATTCTCCTCCTTTTCATAACCTCCCCCACTTCTGCTGATCTCCCCGTCAAAGAGCCAATGTTCCAAGTTCCAAACCGCACCTTACTACCCTTACTAGTCGCAAGAACTAACTTCTCTGTCTGTCCCCGTCCACGCTGCAAGGATTCTTGCACATTTGACACCACGCCCATACTTCGAGGTGGCGCGCCGCTTCCGGGCGACGACCTAGCAACCCTTGCATATTTTCCACTACACCCGGGCCTATGAAGTGTAGCACATCCTTGCTCATTTGACACCACCCTCAGATGTAAAGGTGGCGCGGCGCTTCTGGGCGACGACCTAGCAACCCTCGCATACTTATCACTGCACCCGGGCCTATGAAATGCAGCGCGTCGCTTCTGAGGAGACGCCCCAATGATTTTCAATGTTTGATTCATGTCCATGGAATGTGACGAGTTTTACGCTGGCTGCCACTAACCTACCGCAACCCTCCTCTTTTACCCGGACTTGGGACCGGCAATGGATGTCAAGAAGACACCCACAGGCAGAGTTGTCACGCTAAATATATATTATTTATAATTGATGGACTTTCTTTGGCGTCACACATCTGACGCCAAAAATATAATAATTAAAATCATCTGACTTTCTTTGGCGTCATATATGTGACGCTAAAGATATAATATTTAAAATTACTGAACTATCTTTGGCGTCACCTATTTGACGCTAAAGCTTAAAAACTAATATTCCCTACGGTGGCTTTAGCTTCACCCATGTGAAGCTAATGTAGTTGGGGTAATTGTTTTATATTCGCTTTACCTTCACATTGTTGACGCTAAAGTTTAATTCTTTAGCTTCACCGGTCAAACATTGAAGCTAAAACTTCTTTAGCGTCAGCTTCTTTAGCTTCACATATTAGCGTCACATATGTGAAGTTAAAGCACAAAAACTTCACAGTCAAATTCTTTAGCTTCACATTTTTGTGAAGCTATTATAGCCAATATTTAGTAGTGAAGCATCTTCCTAATCAAAATAAAGTATACAATATTCATGATAACATATACCCATAGAATTATAGAATTTCCTTTTTCTTTTGCTTTGTACCATCATTTCATAAGTCAAATATATAAATATAGTATTTATGAAGACATAAAAATATTCTGTTATATGGATAATATTCATTTTAAAAAGAGATAAATCCCAATGATGAATAATTACATTCTAAGTAAGAAATTCACTAAGCAACATATACAACAAGTCTCATATTTAGTTGAATACAATTCTAAATATTACATTAAACATAGATTTCAGATGCACAACTTCATCATGAGTACGATAGACATTATGTGTTCTTACTTTACTTAGCCTTATCCATGTCTAACATGCCACCAGTCTACATTCAATAGCCATATCCATGTCTCACACGCCACCAACTTGAGAAATATTCTTATTTTACTTTTTTTTTTTAGCTTTATCCATGTCTCGCATGACACCAGTTTACTTTTGATAGCCATATCCATGTCTCCCACGTCATCTACTTATGGCCAATATTCTTATCTTTCATGCTCGAATTCAATAATAATATTATGGAAAGTTATCTTATATTATATTGTTACCAACCTTTTGATCTTTGAAACTTGAAAGAAGTTGAAGTTACACCAAGTTTAATATTGTGCCAACCAATTTTATAGTATTCGATTAACATTTATGGATCAAAAGAATCTATTTAAACATATTTAAAAACTGACGTAAAATCTTACTAATTTTTTTTTGATGACCCAGGTTGAATCCTGGGGGTCGTAGTTCTGGTCCCTCTTTCCTACCACCGGTCAAATCGCGGGATGTGCCTCAGTAACCAGGGTCTGAGATAACACATGCAAGGTCAAACTCCAGAAAAGAGCAGAATGCTCCCACCAGGAATCGAACCCACGCTACATGCCTTCAGCAAGACTTTATATCCCCCTCCTTTGCCACTGAGCTCGGGGGACATCTTACTAATTTTATGTGTGGAATTATATCATGTTTTGCCAAGATATACAAGTCATAATCATATGTTTCTTCTAGGGTTTTTCAAAGGCTCCACACATTGAATAGTAAATTCCATTCACCCAAATTCACGACGCCTAAATCGGCCGGTATGGCAGTGCCGGAGGGGGCGACGCCGCCCACTCCCCTCCCCCGATCGTTTGCTGATATCTCTAAGCCAATAGAAGACTCTATTCCTCTCCGACCACCAGGGAGATACAAAGGGATGCCCTCAATTTCATTCACAGATGAAGATGTGAAAATCCTTGCCCGAAAATACAAGTTCGCTTTAATTGGGAAATTCTCAAGAGGAGGCCCTTCAATGGCGATTATAAGAAAAACCTTCGAACATATTGGTTATGGGGGTGCGTTCTATCTGGGATTGAACAACCACAAATACATACTCATAAATTTTGATCTTGAAGAGGATTTCCGGAGATGTTGGCTAAGAAAGGCTTGGTCGATTCAAGGGTTTCAGATGAAGGTCTTCAAATGGACACTGGATTTCAGTCCTAATGTTGAATCCCGGATCATCCGAGTCTGGATTGCTCTGGAAGAGTTACCCGTTCATCTCCAAGATATTCTCAATTGCCAATTTAATAGGTGCGCCTCTCAAAGTTGATGCTTCCACACTCTCACTCAATAGGCCATTTGTTGGTCGTATTTGTGTTGAATTAGATGTATCGAAGTCCCCCCTCAAACTGTCTGGATAAATAATGGCTCGTATGGAGGTTTTAGCCAATCAATTACTTATGAGAACATACCCCCATATTGCCTCAATTGCAGACGATTTGGCCATTTGACATCCGATTGCAAGCCTGTACCAATTCAGCCATATTCTCAATTGCCAATTTAATAGGTGCGCCTCTCAAAGTTGATGCTTCCAAACTCTCACTCAATACATCTGTTGGTCGTATTTGTGTTGAATTAGATGTATCGAAGTCCCCCCTCAAACTGTCTCGATAAATAATGGCTCGTATGGAGGTTTTAGCCAATCAATTACTTATGAGAACATACCCCCATATTGCCTCAATTGCAGACGATTTGTCCATTTGACATCAGATTGCAAGCCTGTGCCAATTCAGCCATATTCAGAGCCGGTTCCAGCCCACCCAGCCCAGCCGCAACCACGGCCAGTTGCTGCTCTAGAACCTAGAATTGTTTTGCCTCGGAAATGGTGGCAGGAAGTCGCCAAATCACACCACCTAGATCCTTCTGGTGATCAAAATGTTCCTCCCCTAATTCTGGATGAAAATTCCACACAAGGTAGTTGTTCATCATCATTCCCTGTTTTAGTCATACCGAATTCTACTCTACCACTAACTGGACAAATTATTGATGATCATCTTGTTGGCACTGCAAGTGATCTCTCTCAACCAGGTCATTTATCAGATGGGGATGAGCCTCCAGAACCAACAATCATCTCCATTGAAGCTTGGAAAGAAGCCAGTATGGTTTTGGGTCCCAAGCTTGTTAAATATCCCACTGATGGATTTGTGGAAGTTACTAAAAAAAGGAGGAGGCCGAGGAAGAATTACTCCACCAATACTCCAACCGTCACAACCCATGTTGCTGCGGGTAAGATTCTGCGTAATTCCATTTTGCATCATTTTAAATGAAGATTCTCTTTTGGAACACACGTGGCCTGCCTTCCTCGTGCCGCAGGCTTAAGCGATTGATTAGACACGAGCGCTTGAATTTCTTGGTTCTTATAGAACTTTTTCAGCCTCCAGACCGAGTGGCTCTGTTTGGCAATCTATTACAATGGCTAACTCGCTTGCTTCTGCGATTTGTAAAGTTTGGTTTTATAGTCTGATGACTTCGATGTAACGATATTGATTGATGGGGAGCAGGTGTTAAATTTATCTGTTCGTTATTTTCCTTGGAATCTTTCTTTCCAATTACAGCGGTTTATGCCAAACACATTAGGCAAGAGCGTTTACATTTATCGGGCTCTGCCGATGATCATTGGGGGAGACTTCAATGCCATTTCATCAATTTTGGATTGTAGAGGGGCCTCGGTTCCTGATTTGGGAAGTATCTCCGACTTTGCGGACTTTATTTTGAATAACACTCTGTATGATCTGTGCACGGTTGGAGGTATGTATACCTCGTCTGGAGTTCGCACCTGGGGTCGAGTTTGGAAACGATTGGACCGAGTGTTGTTAACATCTGATTTCCATGAAGCTTTCACGGCAGTTCGAGCCTCTCTTCTAAATAGATAATCTTTGAGAGAGATTGTTGGGATAAACATTCCTGTTTTTATAATGGCCATCATACAGCAAAGGAGTCGAAAATAGTTGAAATGTCGGTAAGTATGGAAACTGTCTGGAACTTCCATACAGCCCCTTCCATACAACATCGAAGAACTCATGCAGTCTATCCTACAGAGCCTACAACTACAGCAAAAGACTGTGTCGGATACAACAGTAAGGCTGTAAGATATTTTACTTAGGAAAAGTAAAACACATCCGACAAAACTGATTAAAGAATGCTTTAAAATCATTGTGAGATAAACTTTATTTAGTCATAAAGTATTCACAGTTAAAGTAGCATGTATTGCTGATAGGACAATATTTAATGCAGCCGAAGTGAGACAAGTCTGAATGCTCTGAAGAGCATTTAATGCGGAGTCAAAAAGAATGCCTGGAGCATTAAATGTGATCTGCTTTAATTTAAATATTCAGCAAGCCGCCAATCAGAGACGTCAACATTTCACGTACCTGCAACGACTACATTTATAACGGATGCATTTTCCAAAAGTTATAAATAGCCCCAAGCTGAGGACACTCATACACACGAAGAATTCACATATCGCAAAAACTTGGACAGATTACTCTGACATTCTAGCGATTACAACATAGTATATTTCGCGAGCATACAACAAGTAATCAAGTGAAGAAATATACAAGTTCTCAACGCGAACAACACAGCCTACAGCAAACGTATATCAAAGATCAAGCTACTGTTTAGAGAATTCTACCTTTACTGTTGAGATAGTCATCAGCCCTGTGTGGACTGTAGATCATTGCTTATTCCGACCTGTGTGGGCAGAATAGCTTTGTAGATGAAGCTTCAAACTGTGTGTGAAGAAGCGAGTCAAGAAAGAGCCAAGTCAATCTGTGTGAACGACAAAAAGCTTCGGTCCCTGTATCAATCTGTGTGAATGATATAGAGACAAGGTTTAGTTATAGTCACGTAGTTGTGTACGTAGTGATTATAATAAACGTTTTACTCCTATGTAGAGGATCAGTAGATGTAGAGGGGTTTACCTCTAACCATTTTAAATTGTGTGTTATTTACCTTCTATCTTTATTGTTTTCATAACTATGATTTATACAAGTATACGCTGTTAAAACCCTGTACGCATTAAGCAAACAGGAGAACGCTTTGTTGCTGTATTTACAGCAACTCACACCTAAACTTCCGCTACGGAAACTCACTTTAGAAAACCATATAGCTTGTAGTACTATCTCTTTCCAAGTTGTATACTGTATGCTTGGTGATCAACAAGTGGTATCGGAGAAGGAGCGTGAGCAATGGACGATCGAAGATCGCAAGCGTGCGAACTTCAACAATGTTGCTAAGAATATGCTGTTTCTCACTCTTGACAAAGGCACATTTTCGAAGGTAAAGAGATGTAAGACAGTTAAGGAAATATGGGAGAAACTCAAGATGATTTGCGAGGGAACTGATCTCTCAAAAGAAAATAAAATTTCGAAACTTGCTCAGCAATTTGAATCATTTGAAATGAAATCTCCCGAAACTCTCGAGGAACTTGACATGAGATTCACTAGTATTGTCGGTGAACTAGAAGCATTGGGTAAAGTGTAGACCCGAAAGGAGAAAAACTTGAAAATCTTTAGATCACTCCTTGCCCGATGGGACATTAAGACTACAGCTATGCGTGTGTCATGAAATCTTAATGATATTTCTACTTTTGACTTATTCTCTGACCTTAAAGCTTTCGAGTACGATATTGATAGGAGAGAGAAGGATGAAGAGTCACATACCAAGACTACAGCACTAGCTGCTGTATCTGACAGGAGACACAGCTCCGCACCTATCACATCCAGGTCCGCCCACAAGACTACTGACAGTGATGATGATATCCTGTCACAAGATGAAATGGCCCTTCTCATGCAAAAATTCAAAAAGTTCATCAAACAGTCTGGAAAGACTTCCTTCAGGCCCAAGCCGTTTCACAAGGTAAGTTCTGAATCTTCTCCTTATGGTATTCTAACTTGTGCTACAACTGTAAGAAATCAAGGCATTATGCAAATAAGTGTCCGCACCCGAAAGTGCAAAAGTTGCCGGAAGCCAAGCAACAAGAAAAGGATGAAAGAAGGCGCATTTGGAAAAACAAGCTCAAGTCCCTGATTGGTGAATCAGAAGCCTCACTCGCATCAACCAAAACCGATGAGTTCCTTCAGGCAGTCACTGACAGTGACTCGTCCGATGATGAGATCGAGGATAAAGCCTATATGTGCTTTGTGGCCAAAGAAATACAGGACGGCGAAGACAGCGATGATGAGGTGAGATCAACATTAATTTCTCCTGTAAACGCATCTCATACTTTTGAAAACATGATGAATGTATTCAAAAACATTTAAAAGGCCCATGAGACTCTGAAATGAGAAAACATACAGCTAGAACTTTCAAACTTAGAGCTAAAAGATGAAAATGACTTGCTAAAAAATAACTACAAAAACATGTCTATTGATTGCGAAAATAGTTAGGTTACATTTGAAAAACTCATGGAAAGCAATCATCAACTTGCTAAAGATCTAAATGAGACCAAGTCTTATAGTGAAAGCAAGACAAATGATTATGCTTTGCTCAAACCCGAAGTAAAAACTCTCGAAAAGCGAGAAGGAGAATTAGAGACCATCTTGAAATCATTCGAGAATTCCTCTAAATGGATGGAAGAAATTCTAATCACCAGGCAAAATGCTCATGATAAAAGTGGCTTTAGATATAACTCATTCTCCAACAAAGGTAAAACTAGTACAGTGTTCGTCAGGGGTGTGGAACCCATTCCCGTACCTGAAGAGACCCAAAGTCTCGTAAAGGTAACAGTAGCCCCGCGTACAACAACGGTTGCCATTCCGCCACCAGGTTCATATCACAGACAGTGGAAACCTTAGCCTCAAGGACCTGTAAGGCGTAACCAACAGCATACTCCCCGAGCATATCAAAAGCGCCAACACCCATTCAGAAAGAAGGTTGTATCTAAATATCAAAGGCCTGCACAATAATACTTCCAACAGTACGGTGCGCCTAGATATTGGATACAGGATCCCCAATATACATCCAGAAAGTAGGTCGCCACGCAGTATAATCAACAGCTCTAGGAATGCAACTAGAGACCCAGAAGGCAAGCTGTAAGGCCTAAGAAAATGGCTCCACCTCTGAGACGGCAATCATACTGGAATAATAATAATAATAATAACCCTCAATTTTACATGCATAATGACCAAGACAACAACGACTACGTGCCTGCCCCACGTAGACATCGCAAAACTGGACCAAAAGTAACCTACAGTAAACCAATTACTGTTAGGCAAATTTGGATACCAAAAGGCACTAACATTCATGGACCCAACAATCAAAAGGGACCTAAATCTACTTAAATTCTGTACCTGCAGGATATCAAAAAGAGGACATCTGGTACTTTGACAGCGGATGTTCTCGGCACATGACAGGAGATATCAGGAAGCTGTTAGACTATGTAGAAGGTCGCGGTCCAAAAGTGCGCTCCGGTGACAAGTCCAAAGGAAGAACAAGAGGGAAAGGAACCCTGCTTGTAGGAAAGTTCAAAGGCACCGACAATTTTATGTTGAAGGCTTACAGTACAATCTACTTAGTATTAGCCATTTCTGTGATAAATAGTTCTCGGTGAAATTCTATATAGATCACTGTAGAGTGAGAAACATCTTGACCAAAGAAGTGGTTTTCACAGGGAGCAGGTCAGGTAATATGTATATTGCTGACTGGAAGCATATGAGCACCACTATTCCTTATTTTGTTGCCAAAGGCACTGCAGATCAAAGCTGGCTATGGTACAAGAGGGTGTCACACATCAACTTCATGACGATCAACATACTCGCCAGACAGGGAATGGTTAGAGGCTTGCCTGATGTGTCATTCCAAAAAGATAGCGTCTGCGGACCCTGTCAAAAAGGCAAACAAGTCAAATCCACCCTGAAAAGCAAATCATACATGTCCACTCACAGAGTTCTGGATAAGCTACATATGGATCTCTATGGTCCTGTAGACCCTGTAAGTTTGGGAGGTAAGAAATATTATCTAGTTATTGTTGATGATTATTCCAGGTATGCTTGGAAAATCTTTCTAAGCAAGAAGAATGAAACCACAACAAAGTTGCCTGAGCACCTGAGAAAGCTTCAGAATGAGAAATGGTTGAGTATCGTGTTCATTAGTTCCAACTTAGATACTTAATTTACTAACCGCTTTATAGAGCAATACTATTCGGACAATGGATTACAGCATCAATACTCAGCATCCCAGACTCCTCAACAAAATGGCCTTGCCGAGCGAAAGAACAGGACGCTCAAGGATGCAACAAGAACCATGATCGCCGCAAGCAAGTTACTGCAGTGATTCTGGGGCGAAGCAACAAATACAGCGTGCTGTACACAAAACCGATGTATTATCAACATGCATCACAACAAAACAGCCTATGAGGTAAATAATAGAACTCCATTAGTTTCATATTTTCACATCTTTGGATGTCGGTGTTATGTTCTGAATAATGGAAAAGATCAACTCAAGACTTTTGACGAGAAGTCGGATGAAGGGATATTTGTAGGATATTCCTCTGTCAGCAAGGCTTTTAGAATCTTTAACAAATGGAAGCTGACAATCGATAAATCTGTACATGTAGTGTTCGATCACCATGATCCTACAGGAGTACAAGACCTAACCCAGAATATCCCAGCACTCTCCATCATTGACCCTCAAACTCCAACAGAGCCTGTCATAGACTTAGAGATCAACCCCGCAGCTGTAAGAACAGAGGTAGTTGAAGCTGATGCTGTACAAACTCAAGCCGAAACTATAGCACCACAAGATATAGTACGGGACGCAGAACTAGAACCTGACAGGAGATGGTTGAAAGATCACCTGTAGGTATTAATTATAGGAGACATTGATGCTGGTGTATCTACCCGTAGAAGAATACAGAGTACACAAAGAACTATAAAGTGTGCGGAAGAACCCGAATATGAGAAATCTCCATTTCTTGTATGGAAATATCAAGCTGGACTCAGTAGACTAGCTATGTGCACCTTAGCCGTATTCTTAGCTCAATCCGAACCTGTTTATACGAATGAAGCTTTGAATAACTCTCGAAAGAAGAGCTTAACGGTTTCTAAAGAAACAATGTATGGCATCTAACATCCAGACCTGATCATCAAGCTGTAATTGGAACCAAATGGGTATTTAAAAATAAGAAGGATGAGAATGGACTTGTTATTAGGAACAAATCTCGTCTAGTTGCATAAGGCTACAAATAGGAAGAAGGCATAGACTATTGAAACATTTGCCCCTGTAGCCAGACTGGAATCCATCAGGATATTTATAGCTTTTTCTGCCCATAAGAGCTTTATAGTATATCAAATGGACGTTAAGAGCGCATTACTGGATAGAGATCTCGCCGATGAAGTCTATGTTGAACAACTACCAGGGTTTGTCGACAATGAAGGTGGAGACCTATTATACATACTACGGAAAGCTCTGTATGCACTTAAGCAAGCACCTAGAGCATGGTATGAAACCCTGTCCCTGTACCTTACAGATAACGGATTTGAGAAAGGCACTGTGGACAAGACTCTATTTAAGATACATGAAGGTGATGTCCTGTTAATGGTACAAATATATGTCAATGATATTATATTTGTTTCTACTAACCTTGATTTATGTCAAAGGTTCTCTCATCTCCTGCAAAGTAAATTTGAAATGAGTATGATGGGGGAACTTAGTTATTTCCTAATATTGTAGGTGAAGTAACTGCCTACATGAATCTTTCAACCAGGAAAAGTACAGCAAGGAGCTACTCAACAAGATTGGGATGAACTCCAAATCCTTGTCAACCCCCATGAGCACTTCCATACAAATTAGTGCTGACGAAGCTGGAAATCCGGTTGATCAATCACTCTATAGAAAACTTATTGACTCACTCCTAAACCTAACGGCGAGTAGGCCCGATATCCAATTTGTTGTAGGAGTGTGTGCTCGGTATCAAGTAGCACCTAAAGAATCACACTTCACAATAGCCAAACAAATCCTTAAGTACGTCAAAGGAACAATTGATGCAGGATTGTGGTATCCTAAGGAAGGAGGATTTGGTTTGGTTAGCTACAGCGATTCAGATCTTGGAGGCTGTAAGTTGGATAGGAAGAGTACAAGCGGTACGTGTCACTTTCTTGGACATAGACTTGTGTCATGGTTCAGTAAGAAGCAATTGGCCAACTCGCTTTCTATAGCTGGGTCGGAATACTATGCTGCTGGAAGTTGCTGTCGCTGCAACAACAGTTATTAGATTATGGAATCAGTGCCAGAGAAACACTGATCATGTGCGATAGCACTAGTGCAATTGCAATAACGCATAATACTGTATTGCACTCGCGAACTAAGCACATTGATATGAAGCATCACTTTATCAGGAATCATGTTGAGAATAAGGATGTTCGGATCGAGAAGGTTCATACAGATATCCAGTTAGCCGACATTTTTACAAAACCTCTCAGCACAGCCAGATTATGTATGCTTCGACAAGAATTGAGAATGCTACAGCCTGACTCTATGTAAGTTTTTACGTTTTTACTCATCAATTGAGGGGAATGCTGTATGACCTAAGAATACAGTATCCATATTAATTAACTGTACACTCAGAACAAGTCAGATATTACTGTAAGAAAAAGGTACAAAACCTTCATATAGCTGACGTGTGCATTAATTAAGGGGGAATACAATACGACCCATGAATACAGTATTAATCCAAACATTGCTGTAGGAATTGAATCCCGTATGTACCTTTTAAGGGGGAACGTTGTATTATTTGCAGATACAACACATACACTGTGAGACATAAATTAAACTTATATTATTATTTTATTCGTACTGTAAACGATTTTAGTCCACGTGTCCTGTTTTAAAATTCAAACGTTTTATTCTTAAATGCTTTAAACGATTTCAAAATTGTTATTTCGTGCAATGAGTGAAGACGAACTGTCAGAAGTGGGACCGGTTATCATTTCAAAAACAGATGGATAAGACGTACCAGTTACTCTAAGTTCATCATGTTCGTTCTTTTAAAAAGACAATTCCCATCCCTTAAATCTGACTGTTCATTGTACGTAACTTTAATCTTCCCTGCACACTATAAAAGGAATGTATCTTTCTCCCTTTACTCTTTACGCTTTCTGCAATATTAAACGAGTCAAAAGCAAACGGCCTACAAACCTTCTGCAATTCACTGCACTGTTTCTTTGTTTCTTCAAATCTTTCTCTGCAAAATCAATGGCAACTTCACAGACCTCCTTTCTATCCCTGAAGAAAAAGGAATCTATCGTTGACGGGTGAATCTTCACCAGATCTGTTGTCATGGAGGGAGTCCACGTTGAAACTGAGGACGCTGACGGTATGGAACTGGTTGTTTCCAGAATCAAGCAACAAGGCTTGTATCGCCTTGGAAGTCAACACACTGAGCTCTACGACGTATTGTTGAAGAATTCTATCTTGATGTCTCTATCAAGTTCTTTTCTCTGAAAAAGGAGGAGATGTCTCTGACATCACTGCTATAGTTCGTGGAATTGAGATCTCCGTGAACCAGGAGCTACTGGAAAGCTTATTCAGGCTGCCGTCCGATGGCCTGAAAATGGAGGAACTTGAGACCTTCGGGTCGGAAGAACTGTTAATGACCTACTGGGGGCTGTTCACAAGTGATGGTTTGGATAAGAATGTCCACCCGTCATGCCACAAGAAAAAATTTTGCCTACCGTACGTGTATCTACATGATTTTTGTTGCCGAGTTATTGAGAATCAAACTAGAGCGTTCGAAATGTGCACGAACCTTCACTTTCGGATGATGGTAGCCATCATGTCCGGCGAAAGGGTGAACTGGTTCCAAATTATTTTAAAAAGGATCCAGGAAGAGGCCACCAAGTCGGTAACTCAGAAGAATTACTTCGACCTCATCCTCAATTACATTCTCACTCACTTTGGTGTGTTGCAGTCTCATGGTGCCAAGAATATTGGCCCGGGAAAATTCATCAGTGGGAGCAAGCCCACTGTCTTCAACAAAGACGGACTGTTCTCTAACAAGCCTCATCCCACGACTATGCCTATTTCTAATAACCACAGGGATGTTACTATCAAGTCCGTGCGTGAAGAGAAGAAGCAGCGAAAGAGGAGTATCTCTGATAGCAAGACACCTCATGCTGGAGAGAAGGCGAAGAAGCTGAAGAAAGCTTCTAAGGCTAAAGCTACAGTGGCTACAATAGTCACTGTAGATGTCCCGATGGTTCAACCCCACTGTACAAATCCTTAAGGGCGCAACCCCTTCAGAAGAAATAGTTGCTGCACATACAGCAGATCCCGAGCCAGTGGCGGCTATGACGGATGAACAACTTTTTGCTAAGTTAGAAAGCTCTGGAGTGTCTCCTTCCCCCATGGAGCCAAAGGCCACCTCCCCTGTAAGGGAATCCACACCCATACATGATCCATCTCCCAACAGGGTTCCATACCCTGTTAGGGATCCCTCTCCCATCAGGGTACCAACCCCTATTAGGAATCCCTCTCCGATACAGGCTCCCACACTTGTTGCGGATCCAATCCATATAGTAGACCCAACTACAGTAAGGAGTCTATCCCCATTAGTTCTAATCAATGAAACTATATTCTCCAGGTGCAAATTGAACAAGCCTATGAGCACTTTGTAACTTGAAAATCATACAAGGTCTCCCCGTACGACGACCTATACAACTGGAAAGAGTGGAAGGAGGAAGAACTTTTCATTTTGGAGGTCGCGGACACCCAGAATATCGAAGTCTTGATTCAATAGGAGAATCAATTTTGCCGTGAGATGATTTCAAATTACTACCTAGAAAAAGAGAAGGCTCAATTGAAAGGGAAGTCTCTATCTGATGATAAAGCTCCTTCTAACAGCCACAAGTCCGACCCAGACTTAGATGCCGACAATGATGCTCTACAGACTGGTATAAGGATTAGCTGTTGTTGGCCACTAAGTATACATAATACAACTTAGAAAGTGTTTTAAGCAACAAGTTGTACAATTTTCAAATAAGAGTGCATAGCGGAACTCTGTTAAGGTAAATTGCTGTAAATACAGCAACTAGGTTTTCTCCGGTTTGCTTGGTGCGTACAAGGTATGTAGTGTATACCTATAAAATAATCACAGTAATGAAAACAGTACATTGCAGAAGGTAAATGACACGATATTTAAAGTGGTTCGAGGTAAACCCCTCTACGTCCACTGGTCCTCCACACAAGAGTGAAAATGTTTATTATAAACACTACGTACACAACTACGTGTCTATAATCAAACCTATCCTTGTATCATTCACACAGATTGATACAAAGACTGTCGCTTTCAACCATTCACACAGATTGGTCAAAGCTTTCACTTGACTTCCTTCTTCACACACAGTTCTGAAGTTTCGTCTCTTCAATGCAGATCCATCACACACAGTTCAGGAAAATCAAGGCTTTCTTCAGTCCACACAGGGTTGATGGTTTTCTTCAAATGTAAGATCACGAGTTGAACAACAACTTGACTTCTTGAGCTTTGAGCTGATGATGTGTTGTTCAAGGTTGAGCACTTGTATATTTCTTCTCTCTAGATTGGCAGTATGCTTGAAGAAATATGTTTGCTTTTGATATACTATTCTTGTGATGTTGAAGAGTGTATCTCAGTATATCTCAGTTTGCTCAATTTTCAGATCTTGATCTTATGAATATTCATGTATATCGTTGTCTCTGTGATCTTCAAACTTTGGGGAATATATAGCCTTTGGAATAGATCCGTTGGGAATAGATCCGTTGAGCAAAGAGTCCATTCCAACGTGTTGATTGACTTGCACAGTACAAGATCCGGACTTTGCTCCTTTGTTTGAAGATCTTTGTTAGCTGGTACTTAAATACTTTATCCAGTCAGTATTTAAATACTTCTTTTCAAACCGTGGCTTGACTTTTGCGTATAAAGCAAATTTCGTTTCAACGGTTTCCAGTCCTGTTGGATAAGTGTTGAAGATCTCAACAGTTACAGTCTGTTTACTGTATCCATCATGTTGCGTTTACAATGCTGTAGCTGTAGGATCCAATGCTGTAGGCTATCTTAGTACTGCTGTATGGATAGATGCTGTATGAATGTCTCAGGACAGCTTCCATACTTGGTGTCATATCGACTAATGAGCTTCTTGTTGTATGATGGCACTTTATACTTTTGCTGTATGATTTGAGGCACTTGACATCTTGCTGTATGATTGTCTTCGGGATAGCTACTTGTTGTATGTTGGCACTTTATCAAAACACGGTACAAGATTGTTTATCCCAACAATTTCCCCCTTTTTAATAATGCCATAACCTCTTTATGATGCCAAAACCTTGATGCCAAAACCTCTAAAACATCTTTGATTTTAGAGGATTTCTTCTTGATCTTCTGTCGAATGTTCTGGCCTTCAACATTAAAAAAATATGAACTGCTCGCAGGCAAGTTCTAAAATGATAGCATCTAACAGGGTGTGTATGACAACTTAAACTAATGATTGGCGCACAAGCTCAATCTTACAGTGTAGTCTAGTGTTAAATACAACTTAACCTATGAACTGTTCGCAGAAAAGTTCCTACAGTTTTTATTATAAACAAGTTTTTACTTGTTTATTTGCAGTAAATAAATTAATTTCATAATCACACAGTAGCACAGTAGTAGATTACGAGTTGTAATCTTTCGAGACAAAAATAGATTTTATTGATATTGGGCAAAGATTACAATGAGAGCAGAAATAAAGATACAGAATTTTATGCTGTCAAAATTTTGCTAGAAAGGATCCTCCATGCTAGCTCCTGTAGTGAGCGTATCTCCAAGGCCTCCTGTCGGGATCATTTTCAGTTCCTCTCCACCAGTGCTCTAATGAATCATTGCCTCGATCTAGATAGATCGCTCTTCCTTCAGCCGATTGGTCGAAGGCAAGTATCCAGTCATTCGGGTGAGTGATCCGATCTCCTTTCCGATGCCTTGATTTCATTAAAATATGCAACAGGAGTTTTCCTTTTTCCAGCATCTTAGTAAATTCCTCTGCAGCCTCCGCCAATGTCCGGCATTTGTTGAAGATGGCGGACTCCCTGATGAGCTTGACAAAGTAACTCATTAGTTCATTTTTCCTCCATTGCTTCACTTCATTAGTTGTAAGATGATGGTTGGTCGGTAGATGAATTTTTGATGGTTTTTGCACATTATTTTTCCATGGAAGGTCGGGGTCTTGGAACTAAGGGCGAGAACCAGATACCCTGTAACCTTGTGCAGGAGTGGCAGTCGGTTGATTGCAGCACTAACGCTGTCTTCTGGTACAACATCAAATTATCTCTCTCTCTTTTTTAATATCCATTGTCTTTAAGCCTCTCTGGCTTCTTCCCCCTTTTTGGTCTCATCAAGATAAGAGACCTTCGTATCAAGGCATTCCAGGATCTTCATCGCATTATCTTATTTGGTCTCCATGCTTAACATTTTATTAACTAGGGATTGAAGCACCAACGACATATCATCTACCTTTCGATCGTGTCCTCTAAGCTGGGACCCTGTTTCCTATACGGTATATATAGTTTTAGCTTCAGAGAGCTTGGCTTGTTCGTCCTTGAGAATTTGCTCTTGGCGTTGTTGGAGTTGATGGAGAGCTTGCCTTAAGACGCTGGGCAAAATACGGAAGGCTTCTTCCACTTGGGAGATTTCTCTTTTTACACCCGTCATTTCGTCAATGGCAGTCTCGTACAGCTAGTTGATCTCCTTTTCAACATTATGCAAAGCATTCACAGCATCCTGTATAAAAACGGCGGCCGAGAGCATGAAGCTTCTCTTTCCTAGCTTCCGACCCTAAGAGCCTGGCTTGGCTAGCTTTTCATCATCAGCTCCATTGAGCTATAGTACAACCACATGGGTGCGTGGTCGATGTGGTTCATCCTCGGGTATCAAACCGTAGTTGGATTCTACTGTTGGAGATGCAGGGGCATCAGGTGCTGTTGCAGCCATTGGTTGTTCGTCCTGATCGGACTCGGCACCAGGTGGACTGATTCCACCTGTTCCGGATGGGTTTCTGTAGACAAAGGTACATGAGGGACTGAGTCCTCCTGCTGTCTCTCAGCGTTCGCTTGCTCCTGTAGAGGGATTGATTCCTCGTGCGGGATGGCGCGGGCTTGATCGTCTTGTTGTGTGGGGACAGGCTCGGGTGCCTGTTGAGAAACTGTTGCATCTTCAGTGACAGGAGGGATCGATTCCTCTTGTTCGAGGGTAGTTTCTTGTTGTTTGGGAGTGGACTGATGTTGGTTGAGGTCCCTTCTCCCTGTTGTTGTTGCATCCGCGAAAACTCCTGTTCTCGAGTTTCCTCACGACACATTCTCAGACCGACCTGAAAGGCGTCGTCGTCGTTGTCTGAGTCGTGGTCTGTTTTGGGACTGACAGGAACAGTGTCCTCGGATACAGATTTGCCTTTCAATCAAGCGTCAGCTTTATCCATGAAATAGCTCGATATCAGCTCTTTGCAAAAGATGTTGTCCCATTGGATTAGGACTTTAATGTTCGGGGTGTCCGTTACCTCTAGAACAAATAAGTCTTCTTCTCTCCACTCGCTCCAGTTGTACATAATGTCGTACGGAGCGACCCTGTAGGATTTCCATTGAACAAAGCGTACATAAGCTTGTTCAATTTGAACTGACAGCACAGTTTTGTTGATTATAGTGTCGGGGGAGGGGCTGCGTACAGTACATGAGTCTGCTGTTGGCATGGGTTCCTCTACAGGTGTGGGAGCCTGTGTTGGAGAGGGATCCCTTACAGGGGTTGGTACCCTGATGGGAGATGGATCCCTTATGTGTGTGGGTTCCCATGCAGAAGATGCGGCTTTTGGCTCCGAAGGGGCAACCGGCTCGCTAGAGCCTCAATGTTGGCAAATAGCTGTTTATCTGTCGTTGCCACCAAAGGCTCGGGATCTATTGTTTGAATAGTAGCAGCTATTTCTTCCGCAGGGGTTGCGCCCTGGGGGTTTGGTACATCGGGTTGCGCCGATGTAGGGGCATCCACAGAGATCGCTGTGATCTCTGCAGCCTTGGCTTTGGAAAGCCTCCTTAGCTCCCTTTTTAGCTTCTCACTAGCAAGGGGAGCTTTGCTCTGAGATCTCTTCCTTTTCTTTGATGTCTCCTCGCTCCCGGACTTCAAAGTGGTGTCCCTAGGATTAGCAGACAGGGGCATATTTCGAACATATGGCCTCGAACCAATCAGTCCGTCTTTGTTAAATACGGAGGGCTTGCTTCCTCCAATGTATTTGTGCTGGTCAATATTCTTGGCTTCTTTTGATAGCGGCACACCGCATTTGGTCAGGATATAGTTGAGAATAAGACCAAAGGATTTCTTCTGTGTAGCAGGCTTAGAAGCCTCTTCCTGCAGTCTTTTTAGGACATTTTGACACCAATTGACCTTTTCTCCAGACATGATGGCGACCATCATTCTGAATCGAAGGTTGGTGCACTTCTCAAAAGCGCCAGTCCTGTTCTCAACAACACGGCAATAAAAGTCGTGTAAGTAAACGAATGGTAAGCAGAAACTTTTCTTATGGCAGGAAGCATGAACATTCACGTTCGATGCAGAGCTAGTGAATAATCCCCAATATGCGGTGATGATCTCTTGGGACCCAAAAGTCTCAAGTTCCTCCATAGTCAAGCCATCAGCAGACAATCTGTACAAATTTTGCAATAATTCCTGGTCAACACGGATTTTGACTCCGTGGACGGTGGCAGTGATATCGGAGATGTTTCCTCCTCTTGCCAGATAGAAGAAATGAATAGAGGCGTTGAGATAGAATTCCTCGACCATTTGCTCATCATAGAGCTCAGTAGTGTGGCTTCCAAGGCGAGAGAGGCCTTGTTGATGAATCCTTGAAACGATGATCTCCATGGAGTCAACGTCATCATTTTCAGCATGAACACGTTCTACCACTACAGATCTGGAAGATTCACCCGTCGATGATGGTGGCGGTTTTCTTAAGAGATGGAGAAGAGGTCTGTGAACATGCCATAGTGATTTCTGAAGAGAAAGTGAGTGAAATGCAAAGAAAATGCAGTAAAATGCAGTAAACAATGTAGGTTGTTTGCTCAAAGGACTCGTTTAATTTTGCAGAAAGCATAAAGAGTCGAAGGGAGCAAGTAATAGTCCTTTTATAGTGGGCGGGGAAGAGTAGGGTTTTCAGACAGTGAACGGTCAGATTTAAGGGATGGGAACCGTCGTTTTTAAATAAACGAACAGGATGAATCGAGCGTAACTAGTACATATTATCCATCCGATCTTGAAATGATAACTGGTCCCACATCTGACATTTCGAATTCCCTTATTGCCCGAAATGGCGGTTTGAAATTATTAATTAATTTGAAAAATCGCGGCGTTTGAGATAAAATAGTCCAGATGTCGTATAAAGCATTAAATGCAAAGACGTTTGATTTTAAAACAGGGCACGTTGACTCAAAACTGTTTTAAAATGAATAAAATATTAGTTTAATATTAATTGATTTCCCATAATATGTGTTGTATCCGCGAAAATAGAGCATTCCCCCTTAAAAGGTACATACGGGATTCAATTCTTACAGCAATTTTTGGATTAATACTGTATTCATGGGTCATACTGTATTCCCCCCTAATTATTGCACATGTCAGCTGTAGGATGATTTCATGTCTTTTTATTCCTACAGTGCTGTCAGATTGGCTGAGTGTACAAATAATTAACGGTGAATACTGTATTCTTGGGTCTTACAGCATTTCCCCTCAATTATTGAGTAAGAGCATTAAAACTTACAGGGAGTCGAGCTATAGCATTCCCAATTCTTGTCGTAGCATACAAAATCTGGCTGTGCTGAGAGGCTTGGTAAAGATGTCGGCTAACTGGATATATGTATGAACTTTCTCGAGCCGAATATCCTTGTTCTCAACATGATTCCTAATGAAGTGATGCTTCATATGAATGTGCTTAGTACGCGAGTGCAATACAGGATTGCGCGTTATTGCAATTGCACTCGTGCTATCGCACATGATCGGTGTTTCCTTGACAGTGAATCTATAATCTGACAGCTGTTGTTGTATCTAAAGGATCTGCATACAGCAACTACCAGCAGCATAGTATTCTGATTCAGCTTTGGAAAGCGAGTTTGCCAGTTGCTTCTTACTGAACCAAGACACAAGTATAGGTCCAACAAAGTGACAAGTACCAGTTGTACTCTTCCTATCTAGCTTGCAACCTCCGAGATATGAGTCGCTGTAGCCAACCAAATCGAATCCGCCTTCTTTAGGATACCATAGTCCTACATTGATTGTTCCTTTGACGTACTTCAGAATTCGTTTGGCTGCTGTGAAGTGTGATTCTTTGGGTGCTACTTGATACCGAGCACACACTCCTACAACAAACTGGATATCGGGCCTGCTAGTTGTTAGGTACAGGAGTGAGATAATAAGCTTCCTGTAGAGTGATTGATCAACCGGCTTTCCAGCTTCATCAGCACTAATTTTCACGTAAGTTCTCATGGGGGTTGGCGATTATTTGGAGTTGTTCATCCCAAATTTGTTGAAAAACTCCTTGCTGTATTTTTCCTGGTTGATGAAAATTCCTGTAGGCAACTGCTTTACCTGCAATCCTTGGAAATAACTAAGTTCTCCCATCATACTCATTTCAAATTTACTTTGCATGAGATGAGAGAACCTTTGACATATAGCAAGGTTAGTTGAACTAAATATAATATCATCTACGTATATTTGAACCATCAGGCAGTCATCACCTTCCTGTATCTTAAATAGGGTCTTGTCTACAACACCTTTCTCGAATCCATTATTGGTAAGGTACAGGGACAGGGTCTTATACCACGCTCTGGGTGCTTAATTAAGTCCATACAGTGCTTTCCGTATCCTATATACAAGGTCTCCGCCTTCTGTGTTGATAAACTATGGTGGTTGTTCAACATAGACTTCTTCGGCAAGGTCTCCATTTAGGAATGCGCTCTTGACGCCCATTTGATATACAATAAAGCTCTTATTGGCGGCAAAGGCTAGAAATATCCTAATGGCTTCTAGTCTGGAAACAGGGGCAAATGTTTCATCGTAGTCTATGCCTTCTTCCTATCTGTAGCCTTGTGTGACTAAACGGGATTTGTTTCTGATAACAAGTCCGTTCTCATCCTTCTTGTTTCTAAATACCCATTTTGTTCCAATTACGGCTTGATGCTCAGGTCTGGTTACTAGATACTATCCGTTGTTTTTTTCGAAACCATTAAGCTCTTCTTCCATAGATGTAATCCAGTGAGAATTGTCTAGAGCTTCTTTGGTAGAAACAGGTTCGGATTGAGCTAAGAATACAACGATAGTGCACATATTAAGTCTTCTAAGTTCAGCTTGAGACTTCCATACAGGAAATGGAGATATCTCAGATTCGGGTTCTTCTTGCGCACATAGTACATTTCCTTGTGTACTCTGTATTCTCCTACGGGTAGATACTCCAGCATAAATATTTCCTATGATCAACTCATGTGGGTGATCTCTCAACCATCTTCTGTCGGGTTCTAATTCGGCGTCCCGTACTGTATCTTGAGTTGCTGTAGTTTCAGCTTCAACTTGTACAACACCAGCTTCATCTACTTATGTTCTTACAGTTGCGGGGTTGATTTCTTAGTCAATAACAGGCTCTATAGGAGTTGGATGGTCATTAATGGTGAGTTGTTGGATATTATGAGTAACATCTTCTACTCCTGTAGGATCATGGTGAGGTTCGTCGAGCACTACATTTACTGATTCCTCAATTTTCAGCTTTCGTTTATTAAAGATCCTGTAAGCTTTGCTGACAGAGGAATATCTTACAAATATACCTTCATCCGACTTCTCATCGAAGGTTCTAAGTTGATCCTTTCCGTTGTTCAAATCATAACATCTGCATCTGAATATGTGAAAGTACGAAACTAATGGAGTTTTGTTGTTCCATACCTCGTATGCTGTTTTGTTGTGATGTTTGTTGATGATACAGTAGTTTTGTATGTAGCACTCTGTATTGGTGGCTTCACCCCAGAAACGCTGTGGCAACTTGCTTGCGGAAATCATGGTCCTTGTTGCTTCTTTGATCGTCCTGTTCTTTCGCTCGGCAACACCGTTTTGTTGAGGTGTTCGGGCAGCTGAGTATGTGTGCTGTATCCCATTTTCCGAACAGTATTGCTCTATAAAGCGGTTAGTAAATTAATTACCTCTGTCGGAACGAATGGACACGATACTCAACCCTTTCTCATATTGAAGCTTTCTCAGGTGCTCGGGCAGCTTTGATGTCGTTTTCTTATTCTTGCTTAGGAAGATTGTCCAAGCATACCTGGAAAAATCATCAACAATAACGAGACAGCATTTCTTACCTCCCAAACTTACCGGGTCTACAGGACCATTGAGATCCATGTGTAGCATTTCTAGAAGGGTAGTCTTGTTTTGCTTGCCTTTCTATCAGGGTCCAGAGACGCTGTCTTTTTGGAATGACACATTGGGCAAACCTCTAACCATTCCCTGTCTGGCGAGCTTGTTGATTGTCTTGAAGTTGACGTGAGACATCCTCTTGTGCCATAGCCAGCTTAGATCTGCAGTGCCTTTGGCAACAAAACAAGGAATTGTGGAGCTCGTAGGCAGGGCCGGCCCTATGGGTGGGCGGGCCGGGCGACGGCCCAGGGCATCAAAGCCCAAGGGGCATCAATTTTAGGCCTAGTGATGATATTACTAGCAAAAAAAAGTTAAAGTGTTGCCAACAAGACTTGAACCATGAACCTTTAGGATAGATAAACACTTCTTTACCACTAGGCTAATGATGCTCTTGGATGTTTTTTTTAGTTAATTGTATTACTATTGTTGTCGATTCATTTATTTTTCTATAATTCTATTTTTTAAATATTTATCTTGTTTTGATGACAACACTTATTTATCTGAAATAAAATAAAATTAGTCATATTCAACAATTTATACTTCTTATATATTCTTGCTTTGAAAATTTGTAATAATATTTAAACTCTACATGAAACAATTTAGATTACTAACTAATTTCAACTCGAAACCACAAATATCTTTTGTTATACTTTCTAAAATCAAGTCATGCATGAAAATAATTTTAAATTACTACATAGTTTCAACTAGTTTTTGTGATTTCCACAGTCATAAAATATGATTATTGGAGGTTACTATTTTTTTTAGATATAGAATCTTGTGAATCCAGTTTTGTTGTCACCCATAGTGTGGTCTGTTGCCTAAAGCTATATAGGACTGTTTAAACTATATAACACTCGCTATTTAAGTATGTTTAAATTATTAAAAATATGATACAAATATAGTATTAAGTTTTTCTATGTTTTAAGATGACTTAAACATCATATATAGTTGTATACTTTTAGTCTGAGCACAACTATCATTATATGCAAGTCTCTAAATATCATTTAACTTGATATAACATTATGATACTATATAATTATAAGATATGTATTACGAAGAACACATTATCATTTAATAACAATAACAAAAATTGGTCCTTAAAAATAATATACTTTTTTGTTTTGTAGTTTTTAAATATGGGGGCATTTTTTGGCCTTTTCGCCTGGGGCATGAAAAACCCTAGGACCGGCCCTGCTCGTAGGCATCCAATCAGCAATATACATATTACCTGATCTGCTTCCTGTGAGCACAACTTCTTTGGTCAGAATGTTCTTGACTCTACAGTGGTCTATATAGAATTTCACCAAGAACTGCTTGTCACAGAACTGGCTAATACGTAGTAGATTATACTGTAAGCCTTCAACATAATCTACATCGGTGACTTTGAATTTTCCTACAAGCAAGATTCCCTTCTCTCTTGTTCTTCCTTTTGATTTATCACCGAAGCGTACTTTTGGACCGCGACCTTCTACATAATCTGACAGCTTGCTTTTATCTCCTGTCATGTGCCGAGAACACCCGCTGTCGAAGTACCAGATGTCCTTCTCTAAGATGTCCTGTAGGGAAAGAAATTAAGTAGATTTAGGTCCCCTTTGACTATTGGGTCGATGGATGTTATTGCCTTTAAGTACCCAGATTTGCCTGACAGCAATTGGCTTGCTATAGGTTATTTTAGGTACGTTCTTGCGGTATCTACGTGGGACAGGCACTTAGTCGCTATAACCTTGATAATTATTATGTATGTAAAATTCAAGGTTATTATTATTAATCCAGTATGAATGCCGTCTCGGAGATGGAGCCATTTTCTTCGGCCTTACAGCTTGCCTTTTGGGTCTCCAGTTGGATTCCCAAAGTTGTTGCTGATACTATGCGGTGACTTGCATTCTTGATTGATAACGAGGCTCCTGTATCCAATATCTAGGGGCATTGTACTGTTGGAAGTACTGCCGTGCGGACCTTTGATATTTGGGTACAACTTTCTTTCTGAACGGCTGTTGGCGCTGTTGATATGCTCGGGGAGCATGCTGTTGGTTACGCCTTACAGGTCTGGATGGCTGAGGATTCTGCTTTCTGTGATATAACTGTGGTGGCAGAATGGCAGCCTTTGTTGTTCGCGGTGCAACAGGTACCTTGACAGGACTTGGGATTTCTTCCGATACAAGAATAGGTTCCACACCCCTGACGAACACAGTACCCTTTATTGGAGAATGAGTTGTATCCTAAGCCACTTTTATCATGAGCATGTTTCCCGGTGCTTAGAATTTCTTCCATCCTTTTAGATGATTTATCGAAAGATTTCAAGATGGTCTCAAGTTCTCCTTTCCGTTTTTCGAGAGTTTTTACTTTGGCTTCGAGCCTAACGAAATCATTTGTCTTTGCTTTCACTGTGAGACTTAGCCTCACTTAGTTCGTGAGCAAGTTGATGATTGCTCTCCATGAGTTTTTCGTGATTGACTTTGCTGTTTTCACAATCAACAGACATATTTTCGTAATTTACTTTCAACAAGTCGTTTTCTTCCCTCAGCTCTAAGTTAGAAATTTGGAGCTGTATGTGTTTAAATTCATTCATCATATTTTCAAAGGTATGAGATGCATTTACAGGAGTAATTGAGGTTGAGCTTACCTCATCATCGCTATCTTCGTCTTGCGGTATGTCTTTGGCCATAAAGCACATATAGGCTTTATCTTCGATTTCATCATCGAACGAGTCACTGCCAGTGACTGCCTGAAGACATTATTCGGACTTTTTTGGTGCGGGAGAGGCTTCTTATTCGCTGATCAGGGCCTTGAGCTTGTTTTTCCAAGCACATCTTCTTTCATCTTTTTCTTGTTGCTCGGCTTCCGGCAACTTTTAAACTTTAGGGTGAGGACATTTATTTGCATAATGTCCTGGTTTCCTGCAATTGTAACACAGGTTAGCGTCACCAGAGAAAGATTCGGTAGTTACCTTGTGAACAGGCTTGGGCCTGTAGGGAGTCTTTCCAGACTGTTTGATGAATTTCTTGAATTTGTGCATGAGAAGCGCCATTTCATCTTGTGACAGGATATCATCATCACTGTCATCATTATTGTGGGCAGACTTAGATGTGCTGGGCATGCTGTGTCTCCTGTTGGATACAGTGGCTAGCGCTGTATTTTTAGCAGGTGATTCTTCGGCTTTCTCTCTCCTGTCAATGTCATACTCAAATATTTTGAGGTCAGAGAAGAGGTCAAAAATAGATATGTCATTAAGATTACATGACACACGCATAGCTGTGGTTTTAATGTCCCATAGGGCAGGGAGAGATCTGAAAATTTTTAAGTTCTTCTCCTTTTGGGTATAAAATTTGCCCAATGCTTCAAGTTCATCGACAATGCCAGTGAATCTGAGGTCAAGTTCCTCAAGAGTTTCAGTTGGTTTCATTTCGAAAGATTCGAATTGCTGAGTTAGTTTTGAAATCTTGTTTTCTTTTGAGAGCTGAGTTCCCTCGCAAATCATCTTGAGTTTTTCCCAGATTTCTTTGGATGTCTTATAGCTCTTTACCTTCGAGAACGTGCCTTTGTCAAGAGTGACAAATAGCACATTCTTAGCAACATTGTCGAGGTTGGTGTGTTTCCGATCATCTGTGGTCCATTGTTCGCGCTCTTTCTCGAGCATCTCAGCATGAGGTTGTCCTTCAATTCTTGCGGCCGGATTCACCTTCATGATTTTTATGGGGCCTTCTTGGATGACATAAATCATCTCTTCATGCATGGCGGCAAGATGAGCCTCCATCCTAATTCTCCAGTCATCAAACTCGTTAATAGAAAACATTGGTACCTTATTAATTAGTGAGGTATCCATGTCTAAGATTAGGAAAGATAAAGAAGTTTACATAAATAAGTGATTTTGGGATCTGATTCGGTTAAAAATACAACTGATTATTTTTAGAATCAACCACTCTGATACCACTTGTTGGCCACTAAGTATACAGAATACAGCTTGGAAAGTGTTTTAAGCAACAAGCTGTACGATTTTCAAATAAAAGTGCGTAGCGGAAGTCTGTTAAGGTAAGTTGCTGTAAATACAACAACTAGGTTTTCTACTGTTTGCTTGGTGCGTACAGGGTATGCAGTGTATACTTGTAAAATAATCACTGTAATGAAAACAGTAAGTTGCATAAGGTAAATGATACGATATTTAAAGTGTTTCGAGGTAAACCCCTCTACGTCCACTGGTCCTCCACATAGGAGTGAAAATGTTTATTATAAACACTACGTATACAATTACATGTCTATAATCAAACCTATCATTGTATCATTCATACAGATTGATACAAAGACTGTCGCTTTCAACCGCTCACACATACTGGTCAAAGCTTTCACTTGACTTGCTTCTTAACACATAGTTCCGAAGCTTCGTCTCTTCAATACAGATCCATCACACACAGTTCAGGAAAAGCAAGGCTTTCTTCAGTCCACACAGGGCTGATGGTTTTCTTCAAATGTAAGATCACAGGTTGAACAACAGCTTGACTTTTTGAGCTTTGAGCTGATGATGTGTTGTTCAAGGTTGAGCACTTGTATATTTCTTCTCTCAGGATTAGCAGTATGCTTGAAGAAATATGTTTGCTCTTGATATACTGTTCTTGTGATGTTCAAGAGTGTATCTCAATATATCTCAATTTGCTCACTTTTCAGATCTTGATCTTATAAATATTCGTGTATATCATTGTCTCTCTGATCTTCAAACTTCGGGGAATATATAGCTTTTGGAATAGATCTGTTGGGAATAGATCCGTTGAGCAAAGAGTCCGTTACAACGTGTTGATTGACTTGCACAATACAAGATTCGGATTTTGCTCCTTTGTCTGAGGATCTTTGTCGGCTGGTATTTAAATACATTATCCAGTCAATATTTAAATACTTCTTTTCAAACAGTGGCTTAACTTTAGCGTATAAAGCATATTCCGTTTCAATGGTCTTTAGTCCTGTTGGATAAGTGTTGAAGATCTCAACACTTACAGCCTGTTTGCTGTATCCAACATGTTGCGTTTACAATGTTGTAGTTGTAGGATCCAACGTTGTAGGAAATCGTAGTATTGCTGTATGGATAGATGCTGTATGAATGTTTCAGGATAACATCCATACTTGGTGTCATATCGACTGATGAGCTTCTTGCTGTATGATGGCACTTTATACTTTTGCTGTATGATTTGAGGCACTTGAAATCTTGGTGTATGATTGTCTTCGGGACATCTACTTGTTGTATGTTGGCACTTTATCAAAACACGGTACATGATTGTTTATCCCAACAGCCGCGAAGAGGCAAGGGAAGGAGAAATGGCTCGTATGCAATATCAACAGGGTCAGGGGACCTCCGGAAGTCATCAATCCCCTATCCCTCAAAAAAACGCTGCTCAAGACAGAAAGGAGGATTCTGTCCCTCATGTACAACAAACAGTTTATGAACAGGCACCCCAACCTGTCTCAGATCACACAGAAGAAGCCCGCGCCATCCAGCAGGAGGAATCAGTTCCTCTTCCAGAGCAGGTGGAAACTGCAAGTCGGCAGGAGGATTCAGTTGTAACGTCCACAAAATTTACCGGAACATTACAGTGCCGTGAATCCCATGTGGGACCCACAAGGCAAATTTTTTAAGGCTTTAAAATCTCTTCATTAAATAATTTTATGAAAGTAGCTCCGCAATGGTACAATTACAAAACGAAATACTTTATAGTAATAAGTTCGTGTACACGGTTATTACATTAACATGGAATGTTTCAGAATTCAAAAGAAACGAAATAACAAGGCTTCTCCCCAACACTGCTCAAGCCTGACCGGAACCTTCGGGAGTGTCCTGCACATATACAACAAATTTGCATGACACGACGAATCATGCCAGCCAACCTAGGTCAGACAATACGAACAAAAATTTATCGATAGAATAAGATATCTCCACAGTACAATATTATTATTCGGTTTAGCAATGAATCACTGAATACTCAACATTATCTTTTCTATAAACACATAAACTCCCAAGGTCGCAACCAAGGGTCACGAAAGCATCTACACAGGAATACTCCGGACGTTGGTACCATTCAGGTTTTATCCCTCAACACAGTTCCGTACAGTATATCAACACATAAACTCCCAAGGTCGCAATCAAGGGTCACATAAGTATCTACACAGGAATACTCCGGACGTAGGTAAGAAAAACGAACACAAGTTCCACAAAAGTGACGCACATTAATTTTTGGAATTTAACATAACATAGTCTGAGAAAGGTATCACTTGCCTTAGTTCCGACGAGAGTAATTTCCTTGATAACACAACGGCTCGAACGCCCACAATCGAGAGCTCAACCTACTACATATTCATCGATTAGTACCTCATGGTGATAATGACGAATAGCGACAAGTACCCCCATCCTAATAGGATTCTAAACCTAGTTCGATTCATAATGTTGGAACCAAAATTCTACATTTAATAACAATGCGAATTTCTTAAATCCTCAATCCATCGATTATCAATTTATCACATCTATTTAACCACAATGTTCTTATACAATATTTCTACGATACGAATACAACTATATCCACTTGTAAATTCACTAATTTCTTGAATTCGAAATTCCGCAACTCTAGGATAGGACGGACAAGTACAATTCTAGCAAAATCCTAATATATATGATTACCTATCCAATTCGGTAATTGATAACTAATTCATTAAAGAAATTCCAACGAGTTTACCATACGATAATTGGATTACTAACACAATCCATTACATGACAATTTCGTGGTGTTGGTGATTTATAAGTTCGATCATGAGATTTACCACCCAACTATGATTACTACCACAAGTTATACGAAATACTAGCTTGGTAGGTTTTCGTTTAACGATTATGATTAGTGCTAGTTTTCCACGGTTCGATTATCGTCAAGAGTTCTAAAATACCCAAAGCATTCGAAATCTAGTACAACTTAACTATCAACATTGAGGTGGATTCAAATGTTTGATAAGCTTATCTTACTTGACCAGGGACAAGGAAGAACAATGAATAACGATGAAGAACGGGAGAACAACACCTTCAAAACCTTCTCCGGAGCTTGATCAATCCACTCTACTATGATAACACGCGGCTAGTGAGGTTAGAATTCGACTAGGAGGGCTGGAGAATGATATTTGAGAGAGAGGAAATGTTCAAGGGTCGAGAGAAGTGAAAGAGGAGATGTTAATTTATAACATCAGGATCGTACGTTATGCCTTAGGGTTTACGTACGTAATCTCCCATTACATACATTATTTCAAAAAGGTTAACGTACATAAGGGGTTCTCAAAACCTACTGTCCGAATTGACACTGTCCATTACGTACGGAATGTTTTGCTGATTTACATACGTAAAGCTCAGTTCACTTGATTGTCTGATTGCACCTAAAGCTGTCCGGATAAGGCATAATTGAAGATTCTTATCGGTAAACTGAAGCATGGGTTACATACGTAAGCCTTACATTCTTACGTACATAGAACGAGGAAGTTAATGTACGTAAAGACCAACCTTTAACGTACGTTAAACAAAGTAAATAACGTATGTAGTGCATGCATTTTAATGTACGTTAGATATGTTTAACCCACTTACTTATAAATCATACTTAACCATCACAATGTGACTTCTTTTAGGCGTGTAAGGCAATTCCCTCGGGGAAAAAGACATTGGCCACCATCATATTCGCACCGGTAATTGCTTCAGCATCACCAAGGTGCGTCACCGACACGTCATCAATCATCATACAATTTCATCATCATAAAAAGTAAATGCGGACAAGGTTTAATTCGAAACACATGGTCTAACACAACATATAAAAGTACAAGCATCGTGTGATAGAGCACACTATTTAATTATTAAGAACGAGATACACATTAATAAACAGGATGGAATACCCGTGGTATTACATACCACCCACCTTAAAATAGTTTCGTCCTGAAACTAAGAAAATAACTCAGGATGGCTCTCCCTCATGCTCGACTCGGTCTCCCAAGTTGCTTCTTCAATGCCATGATACGACCACTGAACTTTCACAAGAGGTATGGCTTTATTCCTTAGTGTCTTTATCCGTCGATCTAAAATCGCGATTGGCACTCTTCTAAAGGTAGCATCATTAGAAATCTCTACTTCTTTGAATTTGATCTTGTGGCTTGGGTCATACACGTACTTTCTCAGTTGGGAGATGTGGAATATATTGTGCACTCTGTCTAAGGATGGTGGAAACACTAATCGATAAGCGAGTCTATCAACTCAGTCTAATATCTCGAACGGGCTGATAAATCTCGGGCTCAATTTGCCCTTCTGGCCGAATCGTCGAATGCCCCACATTGGTGGTACTTTGACCCAAGTGTGGTCCCCGACTAGAAATTCCAATGGTCACTGGTGATCCGTAGCATATGACTTCTGGTGGCTCTGCGCTGCTAACATGTGTTTCTGAACAATGGAAATTTTCTTAATAGATTCCTGGATCAGATCTAACTCGGTAGGGAAGACATCAGAAGCATCATCCCAACATAGAGGAGACTTGAATCTCCTAACGTACAAGGCTTCGAATGGTGCCATGCCTATGCTTGCATGCCAACTGCTATTGTATGAAAATTCTGCTAAACAGAGATGTTTGACCCAATCTTTGCCCCAATCGAGTACACATGCTCTAAATATATCCTCCAGGGTCTATATCGTACGTTCTATCTGTCCGTATGTTTGAGGGTGATAGGTTGTGCTGAAATGCAGCGGAGTACCCATAACCTTGTGGACAGCTTTCCAGAAGCGGGACACGTACGTGGTGTCTCTATCCGATATGATCGCTAAGGGAATGCTATGTAGTCTCACGACTTCCCGGATAAAGATGGTGGCCAACTGCTCTGTTCCGGTAGACTCCTGGATCAGAATCAAATGTGCCGACTCCGTCAGTCGGTCTACAATGACCCATATCGTGTCCTTTCCTCCCATCATCACCGGTAACTTGGTGACAAAATCCATTGATATGCTCTCCCATTTCCATTCCGGAATGGGTAAGGGATACATGATTCCGGCCGGTCTGTGGTGGTCGATCTTTACTTGTTGACACGTCATACATCGAGCAACGAATCTTGCTACTTCTTGTTTCATGTTTTCCACCAAAAGCTCTTCCGCAGATCTTTGTACATTTTTCTTGCCCAGTGATGCACAGAATAGGGAGTAGAATGAGCTTTCTTCAGTATATGCTTTAGCTCGTCATTTGGCGGGATACAGATCATGTTCTTAAATCTCACCAAGCCCCCTTGGATCCTGTAGTCTGAAATAATCCCCCGTCGGCTCTTGCACCGATCGCACGCAGTTCGGGGTCCTCCGTCTGTGCTAGGCGTATGTCATCCAGCAAGGATGAATGAATATTAATCAAGCACAGCTGTCCCTGGCGGTGTTGTATCCATACTTCAATACCATTCCTCCAGAGGTCCTGTAGCAATTCCGGCAGTACCGTTAACCCGGATAGTGTCATCTCTTGCGCAGTCTTCCGACTAAGTGCATCTTCTATGACGTTGGCTTTCCCAGGGTGATATAATATATCCACGTCATAATCCTTGATTAGCTCCAGCCAATGCCTCTGCCTCATGTTTAACTTCGTTTGGGTGAAAATATATTTTAAACTCTTGCGGTCCATAAAAATCTTACAGGTAACCCCGTAAAGGTAGTGTCTCCAGATCTTAAGAGCGTGGACCACTGCATCCAGTTCGAAGTCATGTGTTGGGTAGTTCACCTTGTACGGCTTAAGTTGTCGAGAGGCTTATGCAATCACTCTGTCATTTTGCATGAAGACACATCCTAGTCCATGTTTAGATGCATCCGTGTATATTACGAAACCTTCCGTACCCTGCGGTAGTACTAACACCAGAGCAGTAGTCAGTCTCCTCTTTAGCTCATCGAAGCTCTGCTGACAATCCATTGTCCATATAAACTTGGTACTCTTCCTTATTAGGTTCGTCAACGACTGAGCGATAAATGAAAAAGCCTCGACGAACCATCGATAATAACCTGCCAATTCCAGGAAACTCCTTACTTATTTGACGTTCTTTGGTGATTCCCAACTCATTACTGTATCGATCTTTTGAGGTTCTACCTTGACACCTTCTTCTGAAATAACATGTCCCAGAAAGGTCACCTCCGGCATCCAGAACTCGCATTTAGAAAGTTTTGCATAAAGTTGGTGTTGCCTCAAAACACTTAACACCTGCCTCTGGTGTTCCACATGTTCCTGTCGGCTCCGGTGAATAGATTAAAATATCATCAATAAAAACCACCACACACTTATCGAGAAAATCTGTCAGAACCTTGTTTATCAATTCCATAAAAACGGTTGGGGCATTAGTCAAGCCGAACGACACCGCCATGTACTCATAGTATCTCTATCTTGATCGAAATGTAGTCTTGGGAATATCCTCCTCGGGAATCCTCAATTGGTGGTATCTGGACCGTAAATTGATTTTTGAGAACACAATTGCCCCATGTAATTGATCCAGTAGGTCATCGATCCCAGGAAGTGGATAATGGTGTTAGGAGTATTCTCACGAATGCCACTCAGAGGATGTTGAGTGAAGGCATTGTACTTGTTATTATGTAAAATATTATCAGAAGGCAATTGTATGTTTCTTTATTTACTGGTAGTCACCGGTCTTCCTGACTAGTATATATATATATATATATATATATATATATATATATTTATATATATATATATATATATATATATATATATATATAGAAACTAGTGCGTGTATTTAAGAGCAAAACATTCCACTATTTATTGGATAAGAGGATTGACACTAGAAATGTTTATGGCTCAAATACTTAATTGTTCGCAAGTCGATGAAACTTGATTGGGTGTTAAGTTTATGGAAAGACTTGTATGATATGTTTTTTGACTTGGAGAGTGCCTGTCGAACACTAATGGTTAGTGAGAGCACACATTATAGGTATGCTAATTAGATTAGTATACTCGAACCGACTCACCCTCGATTCGTCACACGAATTTCACTCCGGGACAGTCAATGATGGAATCCAAAGGTTGTGATAGGTATTCGTGAACCTTCGACTTGAGGATTTAGTAGGGATGTGCTTGTGACGTTAAGATTTTCACTAGAGTAGTTCGACCCAGAAAACCGGAAGGTGGGGGTCAACCTCGACATGCATCTTGACGGGCAAGTAGCAGGTCCTACTGAATGCCAAGATAGAATACCTTCTCCTGTTAGTGAACGGGTTATATGTCCTATGCGGTTATTGGCAGATGAGATCATAAGTCTTTGGCCAAAGCATTGGTGTTAGTTGTATTGGATACACGAGAGCTCAGTGATCTCGATTTGCATTAACTCATGCATAGCGTCAAGTATAGATAGGGTTTGACTGACCGTGACCCTATAACTTGATCGGGACATTTGAAAGAAGGGTTTATACGTATACTGGTATTCACTACAGAATGGTTTTTGAATGATCCCTATCATTCATTCTCAGTTGGGGTACAGTGTAGGCCGCCAGGCTGGCTAGGTGGTGCTACTACTCTTTGGTTCCTCCCATTGCTGACTGACACGGACCTACCGAGTTGTGCAATAGGATTGACGACAGAATGAATCGAGCTTATTCTCTCATTATAAATATTAGATATTGGATATCTAATTTATTGGACATTAGATGTCTAAATTAATTTATTGGATAAATTAATTTATGGCCTAATGAATTAAATAAATTACTGTGTGATTAATTTAATTCATGAATATTATTATTTCTTGGAGAAATTAATTATGCTATATTGTATTTCATATATTTAATTAATTGGATTAATTAATTGATACAAATACATCGAGATGAAATGGAGTTTATCGGATTGGACTCGCGGGAGTCCGAAACGAACCGAACTCCCTTACATATTCAAGTAGGCCTCCCCCCATGTGTTCCACCTAATGTGGTGGAAGACTTAATCATATAATATCATGATTTGTTTTATCATGGGGGACATGACATCTTGTGATGAATTAAGAATGAGATGTCTTGATTTGTCATGTGAGATGAATCATTTTAAGACAAGGATAAAAGTCTCCTCACCTCACTTATATTTGGAGATACGTATTACACATTGAGAGGGAGAGACTTTGAGGTCAACACTCATCTTCATCTTTTTCATTCACTTCTTCTTCATTTTTCTTAGAGAAAAATTGAGTGAAAATATTGAGAGAAATTTTGATAAACATACTTGGAGTATATTCATCAAATTAAAGAGCTTCATCATCCGATTCTAGCTGTAACCTTAGAGGTTAATTGGGTGATTGTCATTCCGAGCGTTTTCCCAACGCGTGGCAAGTAGAGACGCGGTGGTTTCGGCGTTGGATCATTCAAGAGCTTGACGAATCAGATTCGTGGGAAGATCACCTAAATCTTGGGGAATCGCTTACGTGGAGTACACCATCTAATCAACGGAATACTATGGTATGATTTCGAATCTTTATTTGTTTCGTTTCAATATTCTGATATACGTAGCTTGATCGATCCTCATAGGTGTTCGGATCGAATTAATTTTCATTTTACCGCTTCCGCTGGGTCTTCGTTTTAGGCACCGAATCACAACAAACGGTTCTTGATAGTGACTTTGTTTAGCTCTCTGTAATCGATTTACAAACGTATGGAGTTGTCCTTTTTCTTCACAAATAGAACCTGCGCACCCAACGGCGAAGTACTCAGGCGGATTAGTCCCTTCTTTAACAATTCATCGAGTTGTATATTTAATTCCTTCATTTCAGCTGGTGCCATCCTATATGGTGCTTTGGAGATAGGCATCATTCCCGGACCAAGTTCAATCGAGAGATCAACCTCCCGTCGTGGCGGCAACCCTGGTAATTCATCGGGAAAAATTTCTGGAAATTCGCTCACCGCGGGAATGTTAACAACTCATAGCTGTGATGTGTCCTCCTGAAGAACATAACACCATTAATACATTTCTCGAGTGTTACAAGACACTTCCATTGGAGGCTGAGAGACCCTTTAGTACTGAAGTGTTCTCGACCCCTGATTATGTGAGTTGCACCGTCACAAGTCATAATGGAAATAGTCAGGTGATAGGTATCTAATATCGTCCTGTGCATGGTCATCCAGTCCATACCCAAAATGATATCCTCGTTCTGAAGTGGGAAAACCATGAGATTCATTGTCCAGCCCCGATCATCAATGCGGGTCGGACAGTTTCGAACTTCTAAATTACCCCCAACTCTGCTACTCTCGGGTAGTTTAACAGTAAAAGATTCACAAGGTACACAAGGAAGGTTCAAACGATTAACACATTCCACAGATATAAACGAGTGTGTCGCTCCAGTATCAAACAGTACACGAATAGGCTGGGAGTTAACAAGAAGTGTACATGAGACAGTAGGTGCGGTTTGGTCATCAGTAGCCCTCAATTCGACCATGCGGGATGGTAGTGTCCTCGAAGAGGGTGCAGTGCCTCCCCCGCGCCCACGTCCTCTTCCAGCACCATATGATGGGGGTTGAGTTTGGTAAGGTGGAGCTTTATAGTTGGAAACGGTGGGTGCCCTGGATGTTTGTACTGAGCCTTTCCGACTCTGAGAAGCTGGATTTGGTGTAGAATTGACCTGCGAGCAGTAGAGAGACATATGTCCACTCTTTCCGCATGAAAAACACTTCGTAGCCATCTTACGACACTAACTCATGGTATGTCCAACTATGCCACAATTTAAACAGCTCCGACGGAGGGGCCGGTCGGATGTGCCCTTATGTTGGTACGAAACTGCTGATTTAGAGGAGAACCCAGTTCCCGAGTTCATTCTACTGGTGCTTCCAGACTGGTTAAACATCTTCTGCTGCTTCTAATTATGCCCGGTGTCAGAACTATCAATAGTACCGGCATATGCTGTGACTACGTCCTCATATGCCCTCAGAGTTGTGCAGTGAAATCCAATTGTATAACGTTGAACATCTTCTGGCAATCGTTGTGCAAGGTGATAGATTCGTTGATCTTCGGATGGAACCATGTACGATACAGAGCTTAGTTCGGTCCTATAGGCTCCAATGATTTCTGGTACCGGCAAGTTATGTGGTCCAGTACTGAAGAAATTCCGTGCACGAGCAGTTTGAGCTAACCTGGGGCAGTACTCGTCTCTCAACAGTTTGGAAAACTCGGTCCACCCGAATACCGTGTCCTCCGGCTTATATGCCCTCCACCATCGGGCTGCAGTCTTGCAGAGCTGGTTGATTCGCAGGGGTACATTTCGGTTCCCTGGGCAACCGATTACCTCGAAAGCACTCTCCATTTTGGAGATCCAGTCGTCCACATGTTTATCTCCTAAACCGTCGAATAATGGCGGCCTAGCCTTCAGCATCTCTCCCAGCCATCGGTCCTTCCCGGCAATCTCTTCCACGTTAGTGACTAGTACCCGCTCTGCTAGATTGACCTGAGCGATTCCCATTGCAATGGCCTGGACGAGAGTCTGAATGAAAGACGGATCCATTACTCCGTTGTTCTGGTTTTCCACCTCCTGGTCATTCTGATTATTGGACGGTGGCTGGTTTCCGGATGGAACAGTTTCAACGGTGTTCCTGTCTTCCTGCTGGTTCACAGCAGAACCCTGAGCGTCGTTCACGATTCTTCTAGCTCCACGACGTGCCATTGTGATAAATGTTCGATCTAGAGGGTCAGTTCAGTACAATTATTCTTTGAGTTCTACTGAGTTCAAACATCATACCTGATACTCAAGAAACATACGTGTTCCTCACTTTGACATTCCTCGAGGAGTTACGGTCACTTAGAGTGTTGGAATTTGAAAGCCCTTAAACATTTTCAAAATGTTTTGATAAAACTTTTAACGTGGATGTTTCTCTTTGATACCATTTTCTATAACGCCCCCAAAATTTATCGGAACGTTACAGTGCCGTGAATCCCGTGTGGGACCCACAAGGCAAATTTTTAAGAATTTAAAATTTCTTCATTAAATAATTTTATAAAAGTAGCTCCACGATGGTACAATTGCGAAACGAAATACTTTAGAGTAACAGGTTCGTGTACCCGGTTATTACATAAACGTGGAATGTTTCATAACTCAAAAGAAACAAAATAACAAGGCTTCTCCCCAACACTACGCAAGCCTGACCGGAACCTTCGGGAGTGTCCTGCACATATTCAACAAATTTGCCTCACATGACGAATCGTTCTAGCCAACCTAGGTCAGACAATACAAACAAAAATTTATCGATAGAATAAGATAAATCCGCAGTACAATATTATTATTTGGTTTGACAATGAATCAGAGAATACTCAACATTATCTTTTTTCTCAACACATAAACTCCCAAGTTCGCAACCAAGGGTCACGGAAGCATCTACACAGGAATACTACGGACGTGGGTACCATTCAGATTCTATCCCGTACGGTATATCAACACATAAACTCCCAAGGTCGCAACCAAGGGTCACGGAAGTATCTACCCCTGAATACTACGGACCTAGATAAGTAAAACGAACACAAGTTCCATAAAAGTGACCCACATTAATTTTTGGAATTTAACATAACATAGTCTGGGCAAGGTATCACTTGCCTTAGTTCCGACGAGAGTAATTTCCTTGATAACACAACGGCTCGAACGCCCACAATCGAGAGCTCAACCTATTACATATTCGTCGATTAATACCTCATGGTGATAATGACGAATAGCGACAAGTACCCCCGTCCTGATAGGATTCTTAACCTAGTTCGATTCATAATGCTGGAACCAAAATTCTACATTTAACCACAATGTTCTTATACAATATTTCTATGATATGAGTACAACTATAACTACTTATAAATTCGCTAATAACTTGAATTCGAAATTCCGCAACTCTAGGGTAGGACGGACAAGTACAATTCCAGCGAAATCCTAATATATATGATTACCTATCCAATTCGGTAATTGATAACTAATTCATTAAAGAAATTCCAACGAGTTTACCATACGATAATTAGATTACTAACACGATCCATTACATGACAATTTCATGGTGTTGGTAAGTTCGATCATGAGATTTACCACCCAACTATGATTACTACCACAAGTCATACGAAATACTAGCTTGGTGGGTTTTCGTTTAACAATTATGATTAGTGCTAGTTTTCCACGGTTCGATTATCATCAAGAATTCTAAACTACCCAAAGCATTTGAAATCTAGTACAACTTAACCATCAACACTGAGATGGATTCAAAGGTTTGATAAACTTACCTTACTTGATGAGGGACGAGGAAGAACAATGAAGAACGATGAAGAATGGGAGAACAACACCTTCAAAACCTTCTCCGGACCTTGATCAATCTACTCTACTATGATAACACGCGGCTAGGGAGGCTAGAATTTGATTAGGAGGGCTGTAGAATGATATTTGAGAGAGAGGACATGTTCAAGGGTCGAGAGAAGTGAAAGAGGAGATGTTATTTTATAAAATCAGGATGGGTTTACGTACGTTATGCCTTAGTGTTTACGTACGTAATCTCCCATTACGTACATTATTGCAAAAAGGTTGACGTACGTAAGAGGTTCTCAGAACCTACTGTCCGAACTGACATGATCCATTACATACGTAATGTTTTGCTGATTTACGTACGTAAATCTCAGTTGACTTGATTGTCTGATTGCGTCGAAAACAGTCCAGATAAGGCATAATTGAAGATACTTGTCGGTAGACTGAAGGATGGGTTATGTAGGTAAGCCGTACATTCTTACATACATAGAATGAGGTAGTTAACATATGTAAAGACCAACCTTTAACGTACGTAAATCGAAGCAAATAACATACGTAGTGCATGCATTTTAACATACGTTAGATATGTTTAACCCACTTAGTTATAAATCACACTTAACCATGACAATGTGACCTCCTTTAGGCGCGTAAGGAAATTCCCTCGGGGAACAAGATGTTGGCCACCATCATATTCACACCGGTAATTGCTTCAGCGTCACCAAGGTGCGTCACCGACACGTCATCAATCATCATACAATTTCATCATCGTAATAAGTAAATGCGGACAAGGTTTACTTCGGAACACACAGTCTAACACAACGTATAAAAGTACAAGCATCGTACGATGGAGCACACTACTTAATTATTAAAAATGAGATACACATTAATAAACAGCATGGAATACCCATGGTATTACATCAGTCCCTCCTGTACTACCAACTACAGAAAACTAAGCTGAACGGGAGGAATCACTCCCTCCTGTCCCCGAGACTAAACAAACAGCACCCTCTGCTGTTTCATCTCAAGATGCCCCTGTATCTACCATCTCTATACGCTCCAAATCTGGTTCCAATGATGGTTTCCTGTCAGATGGCAGACCACGATGCCCTCGTCACAATGTGGTTCTATGTCAACTCAACGAACCAGAGGATTCCAAAATCGCACATCCTGGCTCCCCAGGCACCGAGGCCAAGCTCGAGCAACTCTATGCAATCAGCCGACAGACAGTATTCCTGCAGGATGCAGTGAAGGCATTGTATGACGTTGGCAAGGAACTTGATTGGATGCGAGAGACTGCCCAATATGATCTCTATGATCTGAAGACGGCACTCTCCAAAGTGGAGGACGCGTTCCACCTAATGCCCAATGCATTGTGGCAAGCGTTTACTCAACTGAAACAGCATCAAGAGAAAATCCTGAAGCAAGAGCAGGAGAAGCTCAGGATCGCCGAAGCCAAGACGGTCGCTGCCCTTACAGAGACCAGTATCAGATTGACATATCATGATCATAAAATTGATAACGTGTCTCTGGTGCTCGGTACTCTAGTCTACAAGATCAATTCTCTGGAGACCAAACAGGACAATGCAATGAAAATCTTTGAGGAGATTCATTCTAAGGTGTCAGATATTGATGATGCCAAAAGGGGGGAAGAAGCCAGAGAGGCTGGAAGGAGATGGAGGCTGGAAAGAAAGAAAGAAATGGATGTTGATCTCGAAGAAAGTGTCGCTACTGCAATTGTAACACCCCGAATACAACGGACATTACAGTGCCGTGGACCCCACACTGGGACCTACTAGGCGATACCAAAATACAACTTAAGCATAACATTATCCTGATTCCAAATCACAAAATAATAATCATTACTCCGATTAGGAGTCTACAAATGATACGACTATCTATCTCAAATTACACATGATCCAAGTACTACTATAAACCATATGAAGATGGAATATAGTTAAAATAATAATACAATCGACAATAGTTTAAATGAAGGGGAAAGTAACATTACACGGCTTAAGCATAACCGGACGAAAAAAGACTTGGGGCCCTCGAACTAGTATCCTTCAAACCCCTTGCCGTCACCGTGCTCTTCCCGTGCCTTACCTTTTCCTTGACCTAAAATACAACACAAGTATTTCACTCAAAACCATAGGATCAGATATACATGATAATAATTCTCAAGACGTTATACAGTTCACATATATTGGATCTCAAGAAGACAACACGATTCTTGATCATACCCCTCAAGCGTATGAACAACCAATCACAAACTATCAATCATAACCAATCAACATGGAATATGAATGACCAACAATATGGCTCAAGATGGACATCACAGTACGCCCGATTTAGAAATGTGTCATTGCACATGTCCACCCCGTATACGAAATCCAGAATACATGTGGGACAATGTACCTAATTAGCCTCACGAACTACGTCTCGTGTGCACAGTCTAATGCGAAACATCCACGCATGACCATATGTGCCCGTCTAAAACTCCTACACAAAAAATAATCGGAATGCAGATATGATTCCAGATATATCACGATACAACATGACAACAAAACTCAATGAATCACACAACCAACCACAATCATGAAAAACTCACCAAAGTGACAACAATGATCAACGAGATCAACAGTACGAAGGTAGTGAACTTGAGAAGACAATCTCATAACGAAACGGTAAGCAAAATCAAGAACAATACCACATCATGAATCGTAGATTCATAATGTATTACATATACACGAAAGGTATAACATACAAGAATTCAATCATCATTATAACCAAGCAAGATAACTTGCCTCAATTCCGTAGATGAATAGGCCTTCTTCGAACGAACGAACGGACGGTATCCTCGACTAATAATACTCACTCGAACAAGCAACCTTGAATGAAACGTAACTCATTCAACAACACATTCATACAATAATGATATCAATTCATGGAAAAACAATACCCCTCATTCATTCCGAATAGTCTAAACTATCCCAATTTGTATTAGAATCCAATCACATACACTATGATACCGTCAATTTTCCTATGATCAGATCATCATACCTATAATGGTCTTTAATAATTTTATTATCACATTGAACAAAATTCATCATGGACAACTCCAGTTAATCATCTATTACGTTAACATTATCGGATATCAACATAATTCTCTTGTTAATATTACCCAATATCCAAACATGATGTTCTAAGCAAAATCCTACGTTCATCAATTCATCAAGTTCATCTTTAATATAATAAAATATTAAGGTTTATTCCATAATTCACTAGTTCCTTACATTGAACTAGCTAAACCCTTCCCAAAAATATGGTTATAATGCCAAAATGCTTAAACATTACGGACATGCTTAGATTACAGTTTCTAATCAATAGATTCTTACCATATCTTCCTAATAATCGATTATCAATCAAGTTATCTTAAACATCTCGTTAATTCAAGAAGTAATGGCTAGTAATATCATCATGTTCTTCACTACCCTTCCATAATTTTAATGATTAACATGTTATACTAGATTAACTTATCATCATATGCAAGTAATCATCCCTATCAATACGAAATTAACACAAGTTAGACAACCAACCTCTTGAGAATTAAGAACAACTCCAAAGACCTCAAGAACACTCTCCAATCTTCCAATCACTAAGCTTCAATCCAAGTTACGAAGCTCCAACACAAGATGGGAGGGGGCAAAAAAATTAGGTGGGGATCGATTCTCAGAGGGAAATGTCGAGTTTGGTTCGCGCAGAAATGAAAGACAAGCCATGCCTTTGTAATCTATGTTTATAATTACGTACGCTATCGCCAACACATAACGTATGTTACCTACATTACATACGTTAATCCCGGCGATGTTACGTACGCAACGAGCCTCCAGAGGCTTCTGCCTCAAAACACATGAACTATTATGTATGTTGCCAAAATAACATATGTAAAGCTCACATACATTACGTACGCTAACACTTAGCCATTACGTATGTAATGGCCGTTGACTTAGACTGTCACAATCAAATCACAAATCCCGGTCGCGCCTGGTCCCACACACCGAAAGGCGAGATGCTGTCTGATATGCCATATTACGTACGCTAACTGTAGGGTCTTACGTACGTAACATCACACATATAACGTACGTTAAGATTACATCGTAACATATGTTAAGCACAAAATAGTTAGCCAAAATATACAATCCTCCATTACCATATCTATCAATCATCAAAGTGCGAACAATGAATATTATTATTAATTTGATTCTATTATCACAACATTACAATCATTAATACTAAAAGCGATTACGATATGACGATATTCGAATCATTCAAGTAATATAATGGAAAAATAGAAAATCACAACTGAATATTACAGCAATAGGCCATCTGGACGCGCCTACAAGAGGATACAGGGTATCTGGTTCTCGTCCAGAGTTCTATGATCCCAACGTTCCTTGGAAGAACAACGTGCATAAACCATCCGAGATTCCTCTGCCCACTAACCGACAGCCTAGAGCTGATAAAATAAAGGATGGGAGGAAAAACAAACTAATGAGATACTTTTTTAAACTCATCAGGGAGTCCTCTATGTTCAACAAGTTCAAGATGTTGGCAGATGCTGCAGACGAATTCACGAGGATGCTAGCAGAAGGAAAGCTTCCTATGTAATTACTATTGAAATCGAGGCACCAAAAAGGTGATCGGCTCATCTGTAACACCCAGAGCCATCTAGGAATATTACAGCGCCGTGGGCCCCTAGATGGAACCCACAAGGCTAAAGGACATTTACGCAAACATTTAAAAACGCCCAAGAGGCTAACGACGGAACTATCTTTAAAAAAACATTCGAAGACTTATAAAATCCATTTATCAAAACCGTCGTAAAATCTCATTTGAAACCACAAGACCCGAAATGCCAAAACTCAACAATTTAAAGACATATGTTAAGCTATCGCTTACACGTACCAAAAAAATAGTTTAGAAAACGATTGCCAAAGTTACCTAAGTTACCAGATACCAAAAGGCCATTTAAAATACTCATGCAGCGGAAAAGACAACAGTTAAAAATACTCTAGCAGCGGAATACAACAACTAATCAGGAAACTCAATATATAAATATATGCCCTAGCCAGTATCCTCTGGGAATCTCATCTCTTCACAAATGCTACAAGCTCAATACCCAAGAATCTAAAAAGAAAGCCCACGATGGGGTCAGCCATAATACCCAACAATGATAACGATCACATCACATCAATAATTACATACCAATGAAAATACTAAGTAAGAATACGACCAATGCAATCTTACCGCCATAACTTTACCAACTCGTGATAATAATTACCAAAGTTCACATCTCGTATCCTTTCAACAACACAATAAGCTCATACCGAAATATTTGTATTGTATGTCAACAATACCCAAGGTTCTCAAAACATTATCATAACTCACTATTACGAAATCTACTAACTCTGTCCAACCCAATCCATAGGGTAACCTCATCTCATCTAAACACGATAATCGATTGTCCATCAAAATACAATTACCAAAGGAAATACGGAACATAGCTCGAGATGCACAATACCACGATAATCATGCCCGTCTAATCCGAGATCAGATCAATACAACATACGGACATGGTCCTAACGCAAGACCTACAAATGCATACTCATATGACAACGTCAATATGCTCACATCAATAACAACAATGTATACTTATGGATAACCCATAATATACGTATGCACAACAACAACACATGGTAATCCAACGATCCAGCGCACACAGCTATAGAGTCCCATGATGATCCCAACTGACCAACGCATGGTGGAAATACCTATCCAACGATCCAGCGCACACAGCTATAGATCCCCATGATGATCCCAACGGACCAACGCATGGTGGAAATATGATAACAATGCACAACTGCACAATACAACGATACACAATGCACGACAACAACAATACACAAATGCATGACAACAACGATACACGAATGTATCACAACATGATCGACACAAATGACAAAAATGATTGAAATACTTTCTCCGAGTACTTCGAGGGCAATCTCGATGTCAAAACCATCACCAACCCTTATACTCAATATTCGACAGTACAAAATGTCAGGGCGGTATATAATTAATGTATTCGGCTATAACACAACGTATCCTCGATACCCAAGTATACCAATAACAAAAGTAAATCATATACATTATGATTTAAATTCCCAAAATCTGAAAACAACGTACAATCCCAATTCCCCAGTGTTCACAATTATAATCATTTCTATACGAATTACAAACGAATGAAATCAAAACCATTCATTAAATATTATGAACTGTGCAAGTAATACTTGCCTCGATACCGATGAAGCCGTTACCAATTCCATTGCCTTTGTCTATGAACTCCTCAGCCCCGACCAAAGCAATCTACGAACATTCTCGAATATGACCGCAAAGCATGGTTCTAATCACCGATCAATAATCTCAACCTATTACAATAATCGATAAGCAACAACTTCGATAACAATCTACAATCAATAAAACCAATTCACAAACCCAACGGCTAAACAATATCTCGATTAACCACTAGTCTGATCAATCCAACTTAAACGATCATGAATTCATAATCGAAACAGGATATACTACACTGTCTGTTGACTTAGCGCACGTTAATCACTTAACGTAGCGTGCACTAAGTCGCTTCCGTTAGCGTGCGCTAGCCAGTAGCACTAGTATGCACTAATAACATGCAGTTGCATGCATTTCATATACCGATCAACATATGGCGATTATCAAGAACACTAAGTGATTTCGAAGCCATGTTCATAGCTTATCAAAACAATGAAATCCGGTATCCTTTAACATATAAACAATCATCCAACTCATAATCCAAGTCATATATTCATATATCATCTTTTTCCTCAATATCAACATCATGAACACCAAGAATTCATAATCACTGCCATGTTCACCATCATATGAAGAAACCAACAACAACAACATCAAAGACCCGAATTGAAGGAAGACATTAGCCAACATATCTCTTTGAGGATAAACAACACAATTCGAAACCATTCGAATCATATCAATACCCGTATATCAACAATAACATTGACATAACTCGGTAACCAATCTCATGATCATATTTGTTAAGTCATATACATGACGATTATCAACTCAAGGACATCATATACAATCCAAAACGAAATCCAAAAGTGAAGAGTAATTACCTCTTTGAAGGAATAGATTGATTTTCAAGGTTGAATCAATTCTCAATCTCTTCCATGCTTCAAATGTTGTTATGGATGATTAACCCCACCATAATCCAGTGTTAGGAACTTCAAACATCTCTCTAAGAGCTCTCTCTATCGGTTGCAAGGAAAGAATGGACGAAATGAAGAATAATGGCCAACTACACATATATATACTGACTATTATTAGTGTGCGCTAACTGTCTTTGTTTGCGTGCGCTATCGAGGTCCAGAGGCTACTGACTTACTACATACAATGATTTATGTACGCAATGCCCATGCAATAGCATACGTAAAGGCCTATATTTAGCGTATGCAAACCTTCATCCATAGTGTGCGCTACTTATAGTTGACTTGCTACAGTCTGCACCTACCCCCGTGTCCCCACATGCTGAAAGCACCCAACAAAGCAAAGATTCCTTTGGACCGATCTGATTAGCATGCGCTAACAATATGCATTAGCGTGTGCTAATCCTTCATAACAAACATCCGTTGACCTTGTCAGAACATGCGCCGAAAGTGGCCGGGTCCACACGTAGATTTCTCCTGATCTGGTCTGTACTAGCGTGCGCTATCCTTTAGCATTAGCGTGCGCTAAACCTGCACGATAGCGTGCGCTATGCTTGAATATTAGCGTGCGCTAATAAGGCTATACTTAGCTATTTTCAGCTATTCTTGTCCAACGTCTCAACATACGGAATACGAACATACGGCATACCGAATATGTATACTCAACACATTATATCCTCAAATGCAATTGTCGACCAAATACGACAATTATACTAATACAGATGTCTTAGACCTTCATTTATTTTATCCATACTGTACAGATTCCACGATGTACAACATAACTCGGATAAAATAATTTTAAACAACAGTAGTAGAAATTCCGGATATTACATATTATACCACTTAAAATAAGTTTCGTCCTCGAAACTTGCAATCCATCATAGAAAAACAAACAAATTGTTCAACCAAAATATTCCGAAACCATCACGACAACGATCAATCATCATCATTAACGAATAACCAAAATAGTATACTTACAAATGTGCCAAGTCGACGATCTCCTGAGATACTAGCAAGTGACTCCACCGAAAAGTCTCAATACACTTATAATCACAATTCCGCGAGTCTCAACAAAATATATCATCTTTGGATGAATTAATCTATCCGTGTCAAATCCTGTTTGCCTGATCGCACAATCAAGTCCTAATTCCGATAAAACGAATAATACACGATACATCTGTGAAACAACTGCCAAAATAATGACACAAATTCCGAAACATCGACACAAAATTTGAACGCTCATGCGATCATTTAACAATAATCAACCAATAAATTGACCGAGAATACCATCGACATGATAAACTCCAATACGACAAATCCAAAGGTCAAAACACAACTGAGAATATCATCAACATGATAAACTCTAATATAACCAACAAAACGATCAACTATAATTCGAGAATACCTTCACACGGTAAGCTCCAACACGATGAACACAGAACCATAGAGACAGATATACGGACGAATAAAATTCTCAAAACGTTACACAGATCACATACAGTGGATCTCAACGAAACACACTCGACTGTTGAACATACCCTTCGGCATATGAACAACCAGTAATAAACTGACGAACAAACCCAATCATATATGGAGTGGAGACGACCAATCAATATCCAAAATAACCATCCTGGGGTCACCATCCCAAAATCTACACTTACAAAGGAATCATTCAAAAATCACTATGATGAAATCGCACTACTACCATACCAATGGAATCACATAGTACATATATCCCGGTTTCACAAAATCCAAAGTTCCAAAATCATATTCTGTGCTGAATCTATAATACGCGACATATTATTCCTATCTGATCAACCAACCGAAGCAAACTATCGTATTAAAGTTCGGATCTCTTTTCATCGTACCACTGATGCGTTATTCAGTTCGTGAGTCACACTCATAATTTCACCATGATATGTACTATGCACTAAATGTGTATGTATATCAATCATATTTTCAAAACGAGTTTGAAATCATATAGTCTTGTCAAGAAGACAAATTTTCGAAAGTTCTTTCAAGAATTTCAAAACGCAAAACATAAATTTTCGTAAGATCACGAAATCAATTTTCAAAAAATCATATCGGCTTGCTTACGTCAAGTTCTCGATGACAATTCTTTTTTAATACACACGAAAAACGAAATTATGCAAATGATTGACCACATCCATACTCCAGTATACCAGTTCGGATTCTCACCAAATCCCTTGACATTCCATCAGAAAACCATACGATAGAGTTCTAAAATCTCAGTATATATAGACTCCGATAAGAACTCCTTTTTCCACATATGATTCACAACATAGACCATTATCCCATCCTGGATCACCTCAACTATGCCATGACAAATCATTGAAACAAATCAACACAGTGTAAGACTTCCCGAGAAGTGTCCTTTGAACAAGTAAACCAAAACCTCGAAAGGTAGTAATAAGATGCATAAACGATTAGTAAAGTGTTTTACAAATCTCGCGAGTTCTAGAAAACAGAAAAGTCTTTTGAAACATTATGGTCTCAGCCCGTATCTCGTTCCGCATTACAAGAAGTTTTAAAAGTAGAAAACCCTTTTGGACCCCAAGTCCTGAGTTATAAAACTATTTCAAAATCGATTAGGTCTCGGCCCAAAATCATTTTCCGTAAAACATTCGTAAAACATTTATTTTGAGAAGTATTATTTTCAAATGCTAAAAAACAGTTCATATATCTCAAAATGTACTAACATGACTACATGTTCTTCTCATCCATCCACAACATTCTCCCAAATACATAACTCCATTCCAAAGTTTAACCGACATATTGATTTCCAAATCATAGCTTCTCAATATCATCAATCCTGTCCCAACTCGGTCATCTCATACTGTGACACATAATATCTTTCTGAATCTCAAAACATATCAACTTAGAACGGCAATAAATCTCAATACAATTCAAGAATCCAAATACTTACAGATCGTGAAGCCGACGATCCCCCGTGATACTGCACATGTCTCAACTCTAGAAAATACTCGACACATACATTTTCAAAACACACATTTTGCAAACTCAGTTCAACTCAAGAACACAACACAGCTCTATCCAAAGAAACACGTTAACACCGTTCGGAAAAGTTTGCATCAACCCCAGTACAACACTGGTAAATCACATAACGCACAAGCCCGAGTGAACAACAAAAATCTAGGGCTCTAGTATTAGTCAATCGACAACTCGAATGACGCGACAAAACACGACCCAACTTGACCCGACTGCCTCGGTTTTCTCAACCTAAGCTCCGATACCATATTCTGTAACACCCCCAGATCCATCCAGGAATATTACAGCACCGTGGGCCCCTAGATGGAACCCACAAGGCTAAAGAATATTTTCGCAAACATTTAAAAATGCCCAAGAGGCTAACGACGGAACTATCTTTAAAAAAACATTCGAAGACTTATAAAGTTCGTTTATCAAAACCGTCGTAAAATCTCATTTGAAACCACAAGGCCCGAAATGCCCAAACTCAACAGTTTAAAGACATATGTTAAGCTATCACTTACACGTACCAACAAAATAGTTTAGAAAAAGATTGCCAAAGTAACCTAAGTTACCAGATATCAAAAGGCATTTAAAATACTCACGCAGCGGAAAAGACAACAGTTAAAAATACTCTAGCAGCGGAATACAACAACTGATCAGGAAACTCAATATACAAATACATGCCCTAGACAGTATCCTCCGGGAAGCTCATCTCTTCACGACCGCTACAAGCTCAATAACCAAGAACCTAAAAAAAAGCCCATGATGGGGTCAGCCATAATACCCAACAATGATAATGATCACATCACATCAATAATTACATACCAATGAAAATACTAAGTAAGAATACGACCAATGTAATCTTACCGCCATAACTTTACCAACTCGTGATAATAATTACCAAAGTTCACATCTCGTATCCTTTCAACAACACAATAAGCTCATACCGAAATATCTGTATTGTATCTCAACAATACCCAAGGTTCTCAAAACATTATCATAACCCACTGTTACGAAATATACTAACTCTGTCCAACCCAATCCATCGAGTAACCTCATCACATCTCAATACGATAATCGATTGTCCATCAAAAGACAATTACCAAAGGAAATACGGAACATACCTCGAGATGCACAATACCACGACAATCATGTCAGTCTAATCCGAGATCAGATCAATACAACATATGGACATGGTCCTAACGCAAGACCTACAAATGCATACTCATATGACAACGTCAATATGCTCACATCAATAACAACAATATATACTTATGGATAACCCATAATATACGTATGCACAACAACACATGGTAATCCAATGATCCAGCGCACACAGCAATAGATTCCCATGATGATCCCATCGGACCAATGTATGGTGGAAATACCTGTCCAACGATCCAGCGCACACAACTATAGATCCCCATGATGATCCCAACGGACCAAGGCATGGTGGAAATACTTGTCCAATGATCCATCGCACACATCTATAGATCCTCATGATAATCCCAACGGACTAATGCATGGTGGACATATGATAACAATGCACAATTGCACAAAACAACGATACACAATGCACGACAACAACAATACACAAATGCATGACAACAACGATACACGAATGTATCACAACATGATCGACACAAATGACAAAATGATTGAAATACTTGCTCCGAGTCCTTCGAGAGAAATCTCAATGTCAAAACCATCACCAACCCTTATCCTCAATATTCGACGGTACAAAATGTCACGGACGGTATATAATTCATGTCTTCGGCTATAATACAATGTATCCTCGATACCCAAGTATACCAATAACAAAAGTAAATTATATACATTATAATTTAAATTCCCAAAATCTGAAAACAACGTACAATCCGAACTCCCTAGTGTTCACAATTATAATCATTTCTATACGAATTACAAACGAATGAAATCGAAACCATTCATTAAATATTATGAACTGTGCGAGTAATACTTGCCTCGATACCGATGAAGCCGTTACCAATTCCATTGTCTTTGTCTATGAACTCCTCATCCCCGACCAAAGCAATCTACGAACATTCTCGAATACGACCGCAAAGCATGGTTCTAATCACCGATCAATAATCTCAACCTATTATGATAATCGATAAACAACAAGTTCGATAACAATCAACAATCAATAAAACCAATTCACAAACCCAAGGGCTCAACAATATCTTGATTAACCACTAGTCTGATCAATCCAACTTAAACAATCACGAATTCATAATCGAAACAGGATATACTACACTGTCTGTTGACTTAGCTTACGTTAATCACTTAACGTAGCGTGCGCTAAGTCGCTTCCGTTAGCGTGCGCTAGCCAGTAACACTACCATGCGCTAATGACATGCAGTTGCATGCATTTCATATACCGATCAACATATGGCGATTATCAAGAACACTAAGTGATTTCGAAGCCATGTTCATAGCTTATCAAAACAACGAAATCCGGTATCCATTAACATATAAACAATCATCCAACTCATAATCCAAGTCATATATTCATATATCATCTTTTTCCTCAATATCAACATCATGAACACCAAGAATTCATAATCACTGCCATGTTCACCATCATATGAAGAAACCAACAACAACTACATCAAAGACCCGAATTGAAGGAAGACATTAGCCAACATATCTCTTTGAAGATAAACTACACAATAACAAACCATTCGAATCATATCAATACACGTATATCAACAATAACATTGACATAACTCGGTAACCAATCTCATGATCATATTTGTTAAGTCATATACATGACGATTATCAACTCAAGGACATCATATACAATCCAAAACGAAATCCAAAAGTGAAGAGTAATTACCACTTTGAAGGAATAGATTGATTTTCAAGGTTGAATCAATTCTCAATCACTTCTATGCTTCAAATGTTGTTATGGATAATTAACTCCACCATAATCTAGTGAATCTCTATCGGGGACGCAATCGTATTATATACTATCAACATATATTGGAGCAAGTTGACACTAGACTAGCAGGCTGGCAATGCAGGCTTCTTTCCGCGAGAGGATGACTAATTTTGATTAAGCATGTTCTCGCTTCAATTCCGCTCTATTCTATGGCAGTTGTCCAGTTGCCACAACAGGTGGTAAAATCATTTGAGCAACACATGGCGGCTTTCTTTTGAGGTCTGGCGTATGGTAAATCTAAACATCACTGGACTTCTTGGAAAACTATTTGTCTACCAACATCTGAGGGGGGATTGTGTTAGGAGTATACACTCGAATGCCACTCAGAGGATGAAAGAGTGAGGGCATAGTACTTATTATTATTTATATCATTATCAAAAGGCAATTGTATGTTTATTTATTTACTGGTAGTCACCGGCATTCCTGACTCATAAATATATATATAGAAACTAGTCCGTGTGAGAGAAAAACATTCCACTCCTTATTGGATAAGGGGATCGGCATTGGAAAGGTTTATAGCTCAAATACTTAATCGTTCGCAAGTCGATGAAACTTGATTGGCCGTTAAGTTTATGTAAAGACTTGTATGACGTGTTCTTTGACTTGGAGAGTGCCTGTCGATCTCTATTGGTTAGTGGGAGCACACAATTACAGGTGTGCTAATGAGATTAGTATATTCAAACCGACTCACCCTCGATTCATTACACGGATTTCACTCCGGGACAGTCAATGATGGAATTGAAAGTTTGTGATAGGGATTCATGAACCTTCGATTTGAAGATTTAGTAGGGATGTGCTTGTAACGTTAAGATTTTCATTAGAGTAGTTCGACCCGAAAAACCGGAAGTTGGGGTTCAACCTCGACATTCATCTTGACGGGCAAGGAGCAGGTTCTACTAAATGCCAAGATAGGTTCTTTCTCCTGTAAGTGAACGAGTATATGTCCTATGCGGTTATTGGCAGGTGAGATCATAAGTCTTTGGCCAAAGAATTAGAGCTAGTTATATTGGATACACGAGAGCTCAGTGGCCTCGATTTACATTAACTCATGCATAGCGTCAAGTACAGATAGGGTTTGACTGATCGTGACCCTATAACTTGATCGGGACATTTGAAAGAAGGGTTTGTACGTATACTGGTATTCATGACAGAAAGGTTTTGGAATGATCCCAATCATTCGTTCTCAGTTAGGTTACAGTGTTGGCCGCGGGACTGGCTAGGTGGTGCTATTACTCTTTGGTTCCTCTCATTGCTAACTGAGACGGACCTATCGAGTTGCACATTAGAATAGACGACGGAATAAATCGAGCTTTAATCTCTCTTTAATAAATATTAGATATTGATATCTAATTTATTGGACATTGGATGTCTAATTAATTTTAGGATATTGGATGTCTAAATTAATTTATTGGATAGATTAATTTATGTCCTAATGAATTAAATAAATTACTGAATAATTCATTTAATTTATAAATATAATTATTTCTTAGAGAAATTAATTATACTATTTTATATTTGATATAATTAGTTAATTAGATTAATTAATTAATATAAATACATCGAAACGGAATGAAGCTTATCTGTTTGGACACACGAAAATCCAAAACGAACTGAATTCGTCTGGTGCTTCTAGATGGCCACCCACCTATCTCATGCTTTTCTTTGGTCTTTTGATTCCACCTTAAACGGTGGAAGACCAAAAGAAAAAACAAAGAATAATACATTTCATGTGATGATTTTATTATTGAGAGTAGACATGGAAAAGAGAATAAGAATATAAAATAAAAGAAACTAACCGACTTGAAAACAAGAGATCAGCCGTGAGTTTCTTGAGAGGGTGAAAGTTCTCTCAATTTTGTTCTTTCATCTTTTTCTTCTTTTTTCTTGGAGAAAAATCAATTGAGAGAAAAAAATTTGTTTATACATTTAGAGTGTGGTAAATATAATTTTATAAACTCCAACACCTTATTCTAGCCGTATCCTTGGAGGATAATAAGGTAGGTGTTATTCTGGTCGACTTCTGATGCGTGACAAGTAGAGGCACAGTATTTTCAGTGCTCGGGATATCAAAATTTTGACGAATCGGATTCGTGGAGGAGATCATCAACCTCAACATTTAATCAAAGGACTTCAAGGCTATGATTTCGAATCCTACACTTGTTTAGTTTTTTATTCGTATATACGTTGCTTGAATCGATCCTCTTTAGGGATTCATATCATTTTATGTTTCGATTATTGCTTCCGATGCGCCTTCGTCGTAGGAAACAAATCCCAACAGTGGTATCAGAGCGAGGTATTGCGATCGTATATACGATATAGTTTTAATTATTCGTCGAAAATCTATTTTTCATGGTTTTTATGTTACTATATAAATCTGAATTTTATTTATTAAAACTGATTTATATGTGTGATAATAAAATTATAAAAATATAATTTTTGAAATCGGGAGAAAAAACGAGCCGGAGCAGTTTCAATAAATGAGAGCTGCCGGCGGCCTGCGAAGATGCCTACATCAGGCGGGCAATGAGAGGGCTGCTCCTCTCGGCCATGGCCCGGTAGGGACTGCCGGGCCGCGTATCGGGCTCCGGGATGTTTTTTTGTTTGACTTTATTTTATTTTATGTTTCGATATATTAATTTTCTGCATTTTAAATTGGATTTAATTTGATTAAATATAATACTTGGTATTTTATTTTGAGGAAATTAATTATTGCGACATATTTAAATCGTCCAGATTATACGAACGAATTTAAATTACCGTTTTTCTGAATTAATTGGATTAATTCTATTAGTTAGTTAATTTTATATATTGGTTGGATCAATATATTGAATTACTTATTTTCGTTTATTTAGTATTTATTGGATGAATGCTTGTGAATGGTGATGTAGTTCATGGACTTAGTTTTGAATCATTTGTTTTCGATGGAGTTGTAAAGCCCATTTTGAGCCTATTTATTTTACTAGAGAAATGTGTATTTAGAATGCAATTTCAATATAAAATTTATATGTGATGACGAAGACCGGAGGAAGACCCATTCGAGAAGACGAAGGTTTAAGACCGAAGACATGTAATTAGATTATGATGTTTTTTATTTCAAGAACGGTCCATGAACTACATGTTGGTAGCAACTAGGTTCTGAATATTTTATTCATATGGTATGAATGCTACAAATGCGCTTAAATGAATTAATGTGCAAAGTGTAACATTAATCGCGAAAATTCTCCCACAACAAAATATTAAGTTTAAAAGGTTTCGAGGTTTTCTTTCCCTCCATCGAGCTTTCTGAAAATTGAAATCCAAACCGGATGTTGTTTGTAGTTATCGGGGTAGTTGTTCGGTAAGGGCCGATAAATTCCGAGATTGCATTGGATGCCTTCGGTTGGAGCAAATTTTATCCCTATAACCTGATCGGTTGCCGGATAAGATTCAATTGTGAAACTGATTAGCGTCGGGTATAAACTTAACTTGTTCACGAACTATAGGAACCGTATAGGTTGAGGGGAGTGAACAAGGGGAAAAAGAAGATCGAATCATCCATTAGATGGGTTGGTGTTGGACACCATTTTATGAAGATTAATATACCAGAAACCTGTTCGGCTGCCCTCTATTAAAATTCATAAAGAACTCGATCACCACTATAAAGTAAAGCAAACAAGTACTTCTGGATTTCACAAGGGACTGTTATTCCGATAAAAGTAGTGGGAGCTGGGTTAAAAGAATAGAAAAGACCTTAATTCTAAACTTAGATCATAATTGAACGAGTCAATAATAAATCTGCCGTACTTAATGCAGACGAACAAAATATCAACTCTCAAAATGACAATGAACCCATTTTCAATTATACTCGAAAAGAACACCTTAAAGGGGCCTAAGTTTGTGGATTGGCTCCCTAACCTGGTGATAGTCCTCAGTATGGAGACGCTGGGATACGTCTTGGAGGCGGACATTCCGGCGGCTCCGGTGCGGACCAGAGCCAGTCAAGAAGATGTTGAAAACCACAAAAAGTGGGTTCCAGATGATGGCCTCTATGTCTAATGAGCTTCAGAGAGCTCATGAGAAAATGACTTCTGCTAGGCAGATTTTTTCTCACTTAACCGATCTCTATGGTGAGCATAATCGAACTGTTAGATATAAGATATCCAAGCAACTGTTCGGTGCCAGGATGAAGGAAGGTGAGAAAGTTGGGGACCACGTCCTCAAAAATATCTATGATCGAGAGATTGGAGGCTCTTGATTTTAGAATGAATGCTTCTCTCCAGACCGACCTTATCCTGCAGTCTCTTCCTGATTCCTTCTCACAGTTTGTTATGAACTTCAACTGCAATGAGATTGCTTGTAATTTAGCAGGGTTGATGAACAAACTTGTAACCGCTCAGTCTCAGATGAAGACTCCGCGGATGAAGGATTCTGCTCTTGGATTTTTTTGGATCTCGTAGGTCCAAGAATAAAAAGAAAAAGACCAAGAAGCAGATGAGTCCACAAAGCAATGACTCTAAATGAAAGGGCAAGGCCCCGATGGTTCCGAATCTTCATGGCACTTTAAGTGCGGAACTTTTAGTTTCATAAACGAATTATTCTGCTACCGTATTTTCTACTTCTTGGCTATTAGATTCAGGATCTAGTTCTCACATTTGTACAGTAAATCGGGATGTAGAATAAAGTAGAAAACTTGGAGCTGGGAAAGTGATGATTACTGTCGGAAGCAGACATAGTGTCGAAGCAACTGATATAGGATCACTTCTTTTAGATTTGGAATCCGACTTTGTTTTAACATTGGATGATGTACTAGTGTTGCCCAAGGGGCATAAGAACGATTGTATCCATTCTGATCATGGATCGGAAAGGGTTTTCATTTTTCATTGGTGACGATTCCTGTAAAATTTATTTTCAAAATAAACTAGTAGGCACTGCCACATTGTTAAATGGATTGTGTCATCTAAACCTAAGCAACAAAGTCATTGTGAATACTATGACTAGGAAGCGTGGTAGGGATGAAACTAATCAAGTTTTGAAATGGCATCTTAGACTTGGTCACGTTGGTCAGACCAAGGCTTAAAAAATGGAAAAGGATGGACTTATGGACCCATTGGGATCGGATCCCTTTCCAACTTGTGAATCTTGCCTTAAAGGAAAAATGACTAAGTCCCCCTTCACAGGGACGTTTGAAAGAGCCGCTGATAAACTTGATTAGTCCATACCGACGTATGTGGTGCTTTGGAAGCAGCACGTGACAGATATCAATATTTCATCATGTTTATGGATGATCATACTAGGTATGGTTATGTATACTTAATGAAACATAAGTCCGTGGCCTTTGAGAAATTCTAGGAATTTAAGGCCCTAGTCGAAAAACAAACTGGTAATCATATCAAAGCACTTTGTTAGGACCGAGATGGCGAGTATATGAGCACTGAGTTTGACGAGTTCCTAAAACAGCACGGAATAGTGTCATAACTTACACCTCCAGGAACCCCTCCGTTAAATGGTGTGTCGGAAAGAAGGAACCAAACCTTGTTGGACATGGTTCGTTCCAAGCTTAGCTACACCGACTTACCAATTTACCTATGCGGTTATGCGCTCCTCACTGCTACTTACATCTTGAATAGATGTCCTTCCAAGTCCATTCCAAAAACTCCACATAAGATGTGGAAGGGAAGGAAACCACGTCTTAATCATATTAGGATTTGGGGATGTCCTCCTATGTCAAGAATACTAAGGCGGAGAAATTGGTAGCAAGGTCCGTGAAGGGACATTTCATTGGATTCCCATATGGGACGATGAGTTATATATTCTACATGCCCGAAGATCGAAAGATCATTGTTGCTTTGCAAGCACACTTCCTGGAAGATGAGTTCATTCAGGAAGGTGGAGCAGGTAGAAGTATTTATTTGGAAGAATACAATGAAACTCCTCAGGAGATACCTGTACAAGAAGTTGGAACCGAACCTTTTGAAACATAAGTACAACCACATTGTAGGTCTAGTAGGGTCAATTACCTGAGAGGTATGGTTTTATGCCCTTGTAGGAACTGGGTCTCCACAAGGTTCAAGGTGATAACTAAGAGACCGACCCGCGACCTATGACCTAGCAATGGTGGATGTTGACTCCGTGAAATAGTTGTAGCAGGATTCACGTAGTTGGGACCTTCATTTTGACGAGGCAGTCAAAGAGTTTGACTTCGTACAAAATGAAGAGGAACCTTGTGTATCCAATAGGGTTAGTGGGAGCAAGATCGCATTCTTAGTATACTATATGTAGATCACATTCTACTAATATGAAACGATGTGGGAATGCTCAGTTTTGTGAAAGCGTGGCTTTCGAGTAGGTTCTCCATGAAAGACTTGGGAGAAGAAACCTATATTCTAGGGATTCTACTCTACTGGGATAGAGCAAAGAGAATGGTAGGTCTTTTCCAAGACCTCTATATAGAGAAGATCTTAAAGCGATTTAAGATTGATGATTCTAAAATAGGGTTCCTACCAATGCGACATGGAATAAAACTCACCTTGAAGATGTGTCCTCGAAGTGAGGAACAACGGAAGGAAATGAGTAATATACCATATGCTTCGGCCGTGGGTAGCCTTGTGTATGCCTTGTTGTGTACGAGACCTGGCATTGCGCATGCTGGGAGCGTGGTAAGTAGGTTTCAGGCGGACCCAAGTAGGGAAAATTGGACCGCCGTAAAGAACATTCTCATGTACTTTAGAAGGACTAGAGATCTAGTTATTTGGTATGGTGGTGGAGAAATGAATATGACGGGCTTCACTGATTCAGACTTTCAAGGACAGAAAACGACTCTATGTCTACTTATGGCTACATTTTACTCTTAATAGAGGAGCAGTATCTTGGCATAGTGCCAAGCATAGCGCGACTACTGATTCCACCTGTTAGGATGAGTATCAAGCGGCCTTGGAGGCCTCCAAAGGAAGGGTTTGGGATTAAGAAGTTACTGGGTGAACTTCAAGTGACACCATGTGCTGCGCTGCCTGTTTTCATTTTTTATGCAATAACGATAGAGCAGTAGCACAGGCCTAGATGTAACAGCCCGAAAACAGTGGCTATTACGGTGCCGTGGACCCCCTACCGGGACCCACCAGGCGATATCACGATATACACTTACAACCTGACAACGTGGCACCGTACCACAATATTTATCAAAACCCCGATGTGGAGTATGAGTTATTCTGTCTTTAATACGAGCAAACGTACACAGGATCCAAATTTTGTACAGACCATATGACGATGGGCAATACCTAACAGATTATAGTACATTCATCCGACACAAAGAAAAATGAAAATCACAATAAAACATAACCGAACATCAAAAGACTCGGGGCCCCCGAAATAGCATCCTTCAAAACCCTCCGTCGCCATTGTGCTCCTCTTGTGCCTTGCCCTTTCCTCTTGTGCCTTGCCCTTTCCTCACGTGAACAAGCAACCTTGAATGAAATGTAATTCATTCAACAACACATTCGTACGATAATGGTATTACTACATAAATAATATTCGTAAATTTACTTGAATAAATCAATTACCCTGTTGATCACTTTAATGTTCTTGTTACAAATCATCATATGTTTATCATGTTCATTCACATATTCTAACATTAATGTCAAATACTTGAAGTTCAGTTTATTACCAAAATAACATTGTGAAAACATCTTTCCAAATCGTCGGCACTTCCGATTACGATATAAGTTTGTGTTAATTACGTTCTTCATTATTTTACCAATAATTACATTAAAAACTGATTCCTATATGAAGCATGAGCTCAAGTTTTTAGTACACTAAGAACATCATCTTAATTTACGTCTCTTAACATACACGGATTAATGAAATGGAATTCGGCTACTCATCTACCGCATTTGTATCACCATATTCACTACAATCATCTTAAGAACATTATTAACATATTAATGTAGCATTTAACACCCTTTTAAGCTATCAACGAACTCGATTAACTTGATCATATGAAGATTACAACTTCTTTCTATCAAAATCTATTGTTTTACTTTTGAAGAATTTATTAAAAGCCTAGTTATATCATTGGATACTTGAAATTCTAAAAGTAACTTCATCCCATATTGTGAAGATCATATTTAAAGGGTTAACATAATTCTTCCAACAATTTATTAAAAAAGTGTTGGTTTTAGAGGCCAAAATTATGGTTCCATATTACCTTCAAGAATCAATTGAATGTTCAAGACAATTTAACATTTCTCACCTTTAATCATTAAGGATTTCATCCCTAACATGTTCCTAGTGTTGAGATTATAATCAACTTCTGATTATCATGTTATACATCAGGTTTTATGTATATCATTATCAACACAATTACATTATGAAGTTATTTACATCAAGAAGTAACACTAATATCTTTAATGTTAATCTTCACTTAGTTTGAGCATGATTCAATTAACTTATCATGTTTACACTAGCTTAAACTAACATTATGTGAAGTATTTATCTACTAACATCATCATAAGCATGGATTTGACATGAGTTAAAGAAAAACCAACCTCAAAATGAAGAACAACACCAACACTTCAAGGGATACACTTCAATCTCTAACTCTCCAAGTCACCAATCAAGTGCTGAAACTCCAACACAAGTTAGAAGGGCTAGAAATGGAGTTGGAAGGGAAGGGAATCGTTTTTCTCAGTTGGGAGGTTGAATGGGTCGAGCAGGAAATGAATGGCAAGTCATATTTTTATAACCTGGACTCGGCGTTACGTACGTTAAAGAAAGGTGTTAACGTACGTTACAGTCGTTACGTACGTAATCTTATGATTATTACGTACGTAACCAATTTCATCAGATCTTTCTGCCTCAAAACATGCAAATCGTTACGTACGTAACTATATAGCTATTACGTACATAATAGCCGTTGACTTGGCTGTCGCGATCGACTCCCGACCACCTACCCCCGCTCGGCCCCACCCGCCGAAAGGCGGACTGCTGGCGGATCTCCCGCATTACGTACGTTAACATATGGATGTTACGTACGTAAGGCGACGTACATAGCGTACGTTAAGAAGATAGGTTAACGTACGTTAAGTGATATAACAAGCATAAATGGAATTCTTCCAATATCACCCAACAATTAATATAGTATGAATGACCATGATTCCAACTTAACATAGTTCGTCGATATATTTGCTATAACAATACAGATATGGTGCGAAGATACTTGGTTTAAATCAGAAAATACAATAGTAAAGGCGAGGGTATTACATACTCCCCCCCTTAAAAGGAGTTTCATCCCCGAAACTAAGGGGTAAACAGCTCGGGGTATTTCTCTCGCATGCTATATTCAGTTTCCCACGTAGCTTCCTCGACTCCATGTCTCGACCACTGAATTTTTAATAAGGGAATCGCCTTGTTCCTCAACTGTTTAATTCTTCTCTCAAGTATCTGCACAGGCCGTTCTTCATATGAATGGTCATCGGCTATTTCGACCTCGTCGAATTGAATAATGTGGATTGGGTCAGCAACATACTTCCTCAACTGAGATACATGGAATACGTTGTGAATCCAGCTCAAAGCTGGTGGTAATGCTAAACGATAGGCTAGGTCACCTATTCGTTCCAGGATCTCAAACGGACCAATATACCTTGGGCTCAACTTGCCTCTCTTCCCGAATCGGAAAACACCTCTAGTAGGAGATACTTTGACTAGTACATGGTCACCAACCTCAAACTCGAGTGGTCGTCGACGATTATCTGCATATGATTTCTGGCGGCTTTGGGCCGTTAATAGACGACTCTTGATCAGGGAAATCTTCTCGCGGGCTGCCAATAACATATCAGGTTCCGTACCAATAGATTCAGACAAATCGTCCCAGCACAAAGGGGACCTACAACGACGACCATACAATACCTCATAAGGTGCCATCATGATCGAGGCGTGCCAGCTATTATTATATGTGAATTCTACCAACGGTAGTTGGGCTTCCCACTCGGGCTTCCAATCGAGAGCACATGAACATATCCTCTAGAGTTTGAATAGTCCTCTCAGACTGACCGTCGGTCTGAGGATGAAAAGTCGTACTGAAGTTCAACTGTGTACCCATAGCACGATGAACCACCTTCCAGAAGTGCGACACGAACCGTCCGTCCCGATCTGATACAATACTCTTAGGGGTGCCATGCAGTCTCACAATCTCTTTGATGAATAATTGGGCCAATCTCTCAGGGCCCCAAGTATCCTTGATCTCCAAGAAGTGGGCTGATTTAGTCAATCGATCCACAATCATCCAAATCATATTCATGCCCCGACGGATCGTCGGCAAGCTAGTAATAAAATCCATCGATATGTCTTCCCACTTCCACTCGGGAATCGGAAGCAGTTTCATCATGCCAGCTGGTCGTTGATGCTCAATCTTGACCTGCTGACAGGTCAAACATTTCGAAACGAATTCGGCAACCTCTCGTTTCATGTTACCCCACCAATAATACGGCTTCAAATCCTTATACATTTTGTTCGATCCCGGGTGTATGGAATACGGGGTAGCATGACCCTCCTTCAGAATAGTATTCCTCAACTCTTCGTCTGCTGGTACACATACTCGGTTTTTAAAGCGTATCAGTCCATCCTCGTGAACCACAAATCCAGGAGCCTTCCCCTGATCGATTTCTCCTCGAACTCTGGATAAGAATGGGTCCGTCATCTGTTTCGTCCTGATCGTCTCATCAAGGGATGATGAAATCTCAAGCGTGCATAGTTGTCCCTGAATGCGTTGTAACCAGACCTCAATCTCTGGTCTCATGAACTCTAATTGCAACTCCTTCTGGGCGGTCAAACGAGCCAGTATCTGCTCCTGCACCGTCTTGCGGCTCAAGGCATCGGCAACCACGTTTGCCTTGCCTGGATGATAAAGGATCTCGATATCATAGTCTTTGATTAGCTCTAACCACCTCCTTTGTCTCATATTCAACTCCTTTTGGGTAAAAATATACTTCAGGGTCTTGTGGTCCGTAAAAATCCGGCAGGTAACTCCATACCGATAGTGGCGCCAGATTTTTAAGGCAAACACTACGGCTGCTAACTCCAAATCATGAGTTGGGTAGTTGACCTCGTAAGGACGCAACTGTCTGGATGCATAGGCGATCACTTTCCCGTCCTGCATTAATACGCAGCCAAGGCCCTGTCTCGATGCATCGCTATATACCACGAATCCTTCCGTTCCTCTAGGTAGTACCAAAACAGGTGCTGAAATTAATCTACTTTTGAGTTAATCAAAACTTTGCTGACATGCTTCTGACCACAAGTACTTCTTATCTTTTCTCAACATATTAGTCATCGGTTGAGCAATTTTGGAAAATCCTTCCACGAATCGTCTGTAATAGCCTGCTAGACCCAGAAAACTACGAACTTCCTTCACGTTCTTCGGAGGTAGCCAGTCTCGGATACCTTCTGTATTCTGTGGGTCTACTCTTACTCCATCTGCTGATATTACATGTCCCAGAAAAATAACTTCAGACATCCAGAATTCACACTTAGAAAATTTTCCATAGAGTTGTTCTCGCCTTAATGCATCGAGAACCTGGCGGAGGTGACACTCATGCTCCTCACGATCACGAGAGTAGATCAGAATGTCGTCAATAAAAACGACTACAAAATGATCCAGATAATTAATAAAAACTCAATTCATCAATTCCATGAATATTGCGGGTGCATTAGTTAGTCCGAATGGCATGACAACGAACTCATAATGCCCATAGCGAGTGCGAAAAGCTGTCTTCGGGACGTCAGACTCTCGAATCCGCAATTGGTGGTACCCGGATCTCAAGTCGATCTTGGAAAATACAGCGGCTCCCTGAAGCTGATCCAATAGATCATCGATGCGAGGTAAAGGATATTTGTTCTTAATTGTTACTTTGTTCAGCTCACGGTAATCAATACACAAACGCAGCGATCCGTCCTTCTTCCGTACAAATAACACCGGCGCTCCCCAAGGGGATGCACTGGGTCGAACATATCCTTTCTCAGTTAATTCCTCAAGTTGTCTTTTCAACTCCTGCATCTCAATCGGGGCCATACGATATGGTGCTTTCGAAAGCGGGGACGTCCCTGGCTCCAACTCACTGGTGAATTCTACCTATCGCCATGGGGGTAGTCCTGGAAGCTCTTCTGGAAATACATATGGATAGTTTCGAACTACCAGAATATCAACCAATTCGACTGGTCGGTCAGTTGTCTTGGTCATGTAACACCAATAACCAATGCATCCCTGGTTCAGTAATCTCACAACTTTCATAGCGCTGAGAATGATTGGGATTATCACCCCAAAAAATACACTCGACGCCATCATCAGATGTGACGGTCACCATTCGCTTACGGACGCTAAGCACGGCATCGTGATGATCCATCCAGTCGATACCCAAGATTACATCATCTTTAGGTAAATCAACCACAATCAAGTCGGACAAACACTCATGATTGTTCATGCGAATCGGACAGTTCTGTACTTCACGACTCCCAATAATTCTTCTACCATCGGGTAGACCAATTACATAAGGTTCACAATCGGTAACATGATTCAATTGTAAACGACTCAAACAAGAAGTAGACAAAAAGGAGTGTGAAGCACCAGTATCAAAAAGAACACAAACGGGCTGAGAGTGGATCTCTAGAGTACCTGCAATCATGCTGGCTTCGGGATCATCGGCTTTCTTCATCTCGTAGACTCTGGGTTTTGCAATCCCGGAAGCAGGTGTACCAGCTTGATTTCCACGGCCCATCCCTTTGTTTGCCCTGGTAGTATGGTAAGAAGCGGACGGAGGAGCACGTTCCTAAACAGAAGACTGTACTGGAGCAAGAGATGCTACTGGAGCACGCCCGAGTCCACCCCTGCAATAGCGAGCACGATGACCGTTCTTCCCGCAAGTGTGACAGGCAACGACTGGCTTCGGACACTTGGAGCTGATATGCCCCTGGTCCCCACAGTTATAACATATGACAGGTGAGCTAATTGCCCGAGAGTGTGTTCCTGTCGGTTTCGGTGCCATAGGTGGCCGTTCAGAAGGATTTGGTACAGGTTGGGGCTTCTTGAACATCCCCCAGTTACTATCTCCCTGGGTCTGGTTCCTGGATCTCTTGTTGGAAAACTGAGGCTGCTTTTTGGAAATCTCCTTCGCATTAAGTTCATACTCCAAAGCCTTCTCAATAAACTCTGGTAGGGTCGTACAGTGGTGATTGAGTAGTTGCATCCTCATTCGGGGTTTAAGCCTCTTGAGGAAATATTTGATCTTATCAGCTTCCCAACAGACAACTAACGTAGCAAAAGGGAGAAGTGCTTGGAATTTTTCAGCAATCGCTAACACATCCTCGTCTTCCGATGGATCGGGGTTCAGTAATTCGGACAGTTTGGCTTCATGGAGGGGTGCATGATAGTAACGATCTAGCATTAGATTCTTGAATTCCTCCCAAGTACACGCGCCATCAACAGGCCTCACAGAAAGCCACCAAGTATGGGCACTCTTACTAAGGTAGTAGGCTGCCACAGCAACTCGATTTTCCTCTGGGCACTCCACCATCCCAAACAGTTTCTCGAAAATGCTCTATCCAGTGTACAATGTCAGTAGGCTCTGATGAGCCTTCAAAAGTCGGAGGTCGCTGTCGTGATATGTCGCTAACAATCCGGCTCACGATCCCGCCATGCACCAGAGGCGGAGGTTGTTGCCCCTGCTGTTGACCAGTAGTATTCCTCTGCATAGTTTCCATCAGCTGGCCCATTTGGGTCATCTGGGCCATCATGCCCTACATCACAGTGTAAGGATCAACACGTGCATTTTCTCCATTGTGGTGTGATTGGTCCCTAGAAGGTGAATCACTGCCTACGGAACTTTGTTCCACATTTGCGCGTCTGTTGGCTCGTGGTATCGGGATTCGGCCTCTTCCGCGGCCTCGTCCCCCTCTGCCACGGCCTCTCAGATTCCTTTCCATACTGAAAGAATCAAGTCACAAGTACAGTTCACGTTATCAATCATAACTCATGCTAAGTTAATGGCAATAGGGAATTTCATATCCAACAAAGCAGTTCATAAAGAATCACTGGCACCGCAGGTGCTATACACTCAATATCATATCAACATCAAGTCGAAACAATTTCAATCACATAATAAATTTACGTTTTCCTCAAACGGATGAATTTTACCTCATGTTAGCAAGATGCCAAGATAAGTAAAGAGACCAATACGTCATCAATATCATGCCAGTAATCAAATTATGGCTCATGAGAACATACCGTATTTGACGGGTCAGGCACTTGCACAGGTTACACGTGGCACGAAGGTTTCTTGATGCTATTTCGATTCTACAATGACTCAAAATAAAAACACACTCTCCGATACCATCTTCTGTAACAGCCCGAAAACAGTGGCTATTACAGTGCCGTGGACCCCCTACCGGGACCCACCAGGCGATATCACGATATACACTTACAACCTGACAACGTGGCACCGTACCACAATATTTATCAAAACCCCAATGTGGAGTATGAGTTATTCATGTCTTTAATACGAGCAAACGTACACAGGATCCAAATTTGGTACAGACCATATGACGATGGGCAATACCTAACAGATTATAGTACATTCATCCGACACAAAGAAAAATGAAAATCACAATAAAACATAACCGAACATCAAAAGACTCGGGGCCCCCGAAATAGCATCCTTCAAAACCCTCCATCGCCATTGTGCTCCTCCTGTGCCTTGCCCTTTCCTCGCCCTGAAATACAAGTACTTCGCCCCAAACCACAGGGTCAGCTATACATGATAATAATTCTCATGACATTATACAATTCATATATATACTGATCTCAAAGAAAACAATCGACTACTGAATATACCCCGAAGGCGTATAAACAATCAGTCCCAACTGTCGAACATAACCAAATATACGAAAGACCATATAATATGGCTCAAGACGGACGTCACAGTGCGCCCGATCCGGATATGTGTCCGTGCACATGTCCACCCCGTATACGGAATCCAGGATATACGTGGACGATGTACCTAATTAGCCTCACGAACTACGTCTCGTGTGCACGATCTAAATGCGGAAAACATCCACGCATGATCATCAAGTGCCCGGCTAAAAATCCTACACATAACCAATCGGCACGCAGATATGACTCCAGAGATGTCACGATACAACATGACAACGAAACTCAACGAATTACACCTTTATCAAGGAATCGAACGACTCACCGAAGTGTCAACAAAGCTCAAAAGGACCAACGGTAACAAGGACGGTAATTTCGGGTATATCATCCCCAACACCATGACAACACGATCAAGGGTATCACCATATCACGAATCATAGAATATTAGAACATTTCATACACACGAAACGCATAATAATCACAAGAATTCAATCATGATTATAACCAAGCAAGATAACTTGCCTCAATTCCGTAGATGAATAATCCTTCTTTGAATGGTCAAACGAACAGTATCCTCGTCTAACAATACTCACGTGAACAAGCAACCTTGAATGAAATGTAATTCATTCAACAACACATTCGTACGATAATGGTATTACTACATAAATAATATTCGTAAATTTACTTGAATAAATCAATTACCCTGTTGATCACTTTAATGTTCTTGTTACAAATCATCATATGTTTATCATGTTCATTCACATATTCTAACATTAATGTCAAATACTTGAAGTTCAGTTTATTACCAAAATAACATTGTGAAAACATCTTTCCAAATCGTCGGCACTTCCGATTACGATATAAGTTTGTGTTAATTACGTTCTTCATTATTTTACCAATAATTACATTAAAAACTGATTCCTATATGAAGCATGAGCTCAAGTTTTTAGTACACTAAGAACATCATCTTAATTTACGTCTCTTAACATATACGGATTAATGAAATGGAATTCGGCTACTCATCTACCGCATTTGTATCACCATATTCACTACAATCCTCTTAAGAACATTATTAACATATTAATGTAGCATTTAACACCCTTTTAAGCTATCAACGAACTCGATTAACTTGATCATATGAAGATTACAACTTCTTTCTATCAAAATCTATTGTTTTACTTTTGAAGAATTTATTAAAAGCCTAGTTATATCATTGGATACTTGAAATTCTAAAAGTAACTTCATCCCATCTTGTGAAGATCATCTTTAAAGGGTTAACATAATTCTTCCAACAATTTATTAACAAAGTGTTGGTTTTAGAGGCCAAAATTATGGTTCCATATTACCTTCAAGAATCAATTGAATGTTCAAGACAATTTAACATTTCTCACCTTTAATCATTAAGGATTTCATCCCTAACATGTTCCTAGTGTTGAGATTATAATCAACTTCCGATTATCATGTTATACATCAGGTTTTATGTATATCATTATCAACACAATCACATTATGAAGTTATTTACATCAAGAAGTAACACTAATATCTTTAATGTTAATCTTCACTTAGTTTGATCATGATTCAATTAACTTATCATGTTTACACTAGCTTAAACTAACATTATGTGAAGTATTTATCTACTAACATCATCATAAGCATGGATTTGATATGAGTTAAAGAAAGACCAACCTCAAAATGAAGAACAACACCAACACTTCAAGGGATACACTTCAATCTCTACCTCTCCAAGTCACCAATCAAGTGCTGAAGCTCCAACACAAGTTAGAAGGGCTAGAAATGGAGTTGGAAGGGAAAATCGTTTTTCTCAGTTGGGAGGTTGAATGGGTCGAGCAGGAAATGAATGGCAAGTCATATTTTTATAACCTGGACTCGGCGTTACATACGTTAAAGAAAGGTGTTAACGTACGTTATAGTCCTTACGTACGTAATCTTATGATTATTACGTACGTAACCAATTTCATCAGATCTTTCTACCTCAAAACACGCAAATCGTTACGTACGTAACTATATAGCTATTACGTACATAATAGCCGTTGACTTGGCTGTCGCGATCGACTCCCGACCACCTACCCCCGCTCGACCCCACCCGCCGAAAGGCGGACAACTGGTGGATCTCCCGCATTACGTACGTTAACATATAGATGTTACGTACGTAAGGCGACGTACATAGCGTACGTTAAGAAGATAGGTTAACGTACGTTAAGTGCTATAATAAGCATAAATGGAATTCTTCCAATATCACCCAACAATTAATATAGTATGAATGACCATGATTCCAACTTAACATAATTCGTCGATATATTTGCTATAACAATACAGATATGGTGCGAATATACTTGGTTTAAATCAGAAAATACAATAGTAAAGGCGAGGGTATTGCACTAGAAGCCGAGTTTTCACAATGGTACAAAACACATTGAGAGAAAGTATCATCTCGTGAGAGAATTTGTTCGCAAAGGATACATTGTGCTACGTAGAGTAGACTCAGTAGACAACGACACTGATCCACTGACCAAGACACTTTCTCAGATAAGCTTGGAGCATTATCTGGAGAACATGGGTATTAGATACCATAGTATGTGGCATTGAGTGCAAGTGGGATATTGTTAGAAGTATACCCTCGAATGCTACTCAGAGGATGGAAGGATGAGGGCGTTGTACTTGTTATTATGTAAATTATTATCAGAAGGCAATTGTATGTTTCTTTATTTACTGGTAGTCACTGACATTCCTGACTCGTAAATATATATATATAGAAACTAGTCCATGTATTGGAGAGCAAAACATTACACTCCTTATTGGATAAGGGGATCGGCATTGGAAAGGTTTATGGCTCAAATACTTAATCGTTTGCAAGTCAATGAAACTTGACTGGGCGTTAAGTTTATGTGAAGACTTATATGACGTGTTCTTTGACTTGGAGAATGCCTCTCGATCACTATTAGTTAGTGGGAGCACACATTATAGGTAAGCTAATGAGATTAGTATACTCGAACCGACTCACTCTCGATTCGTTACACGGATTTCACTCCGGGACAGTCAATGACGGAATCGAAAGTTTGTGATTGGTATTCGTGAACCTTCGACTTGAGGATTTAGTAGGGATGTGATTGTGATGTTAAGATTTTCATTAGAGTAGTTCGACCCAGAAAACCGAAAGGTGGGGGGTCAACCTCGACATGCATCTTGACGGGCAAGGAGCAAGTTCTACTAAATGCGAAGATAGGATTCTTTCTCCTGTACGTGACCGGGTACATGTCCTATGCGGTTATTGACAGATGAGATCATAAGTATTTGGCCAAAGCATTGGAGCTAGTTGTATTGGATACACGAGAGTTCAGTGATCTCGATTTGCATTAACTCATGCATAGCGTCAAGTACAGATAGGGTTTGACTGACTGTGACCCTATAACTTGATCGGGATATTTGAAAGAAGGGTTTATACGTATACTGGTATTTACAACAGAAAGGTTTTGGAATGATCACAGTCATTCGTTCTCAGTTAGGTTACAGTGTAGGCTGCGGGACTGGATAGGTGGTGCTATCACTCTTTGGTTCCTCCCATTGCTAACTGAGATGGACCTACCGAGTCGCGTATTAGGATAGACGACGGAATAAATCGAGCATTAATCTCTCTTTAATAAATATTAGATATTGGATATCTAATTTATTAGACATTGGATGTCTAATTAATTTTGGGATATTGGATGTCCAAATTAATTTATTGGATAAATTAATTTATGGCCTAATGAATTAAATAAATTACTGAGTGATTAATTTAATTCATAAATATAATTATTTTTTAGAGAAATTAATTATATTAATTTGTATTTGATATAATTAATTAATTGGACTGATTAATTAATATAATACATCGAAACGGAATGTAGTTTATCTGTTTGGATATACGAGAGTCCAAAATGAACTGAATTCGTCCGGTGCTTCTAAATGGCCGCCCCCCTCTCTCATGATTTTTTTCGGTCTTTTGCTTCCACCTTAAATGGTGGAAGACCAAAAGAAAAAAACAAAGAATAATACATTTAATGTGATGATTTTATATTGAGAGTAGACTTTGAAAATAAAATAAGAGTATAAAATAAAAGAAACTAACCTCCTTGAAAACAAAAGATCAGCCGTGAGTTTCTTGAGAGGGTGAAAGTTTTCTCAATTTTGTTCTTCATCTTCTTCTTCCTTTTTTCTTGGAGGAAAATCAATTGAGAGAAAAAATTATTTATACACTTAGAGTGTGATAAATTTAATTTTGTAAGCTCCAACACCTTATCCTAGCCGTATCCTTGGAGGATAATAAGGTAGGTGTTATTACGGTCGACTTCCGGCACTTGACAAGTAGAGGCACGGTGTTTTCGCTGCTCGAGATATCAAAAGCTTTGACGAATCGGATTCGTGGAGGAGATCATCAACCTCAACATTTAATCAAAGGACTTCAAGGGTATGATTTTGAATCTTACACTTGTTTAATTTTATAGTCATATATACACTGCTTGAATCGATCCTCTTTAGGGATTCATATTGTTTTATGTTTTGATTATTACTTCTGTTGCGCCTTCATTTTAGGCAACGAATCCCAACATATTGGGCATCCGTTCTTTGGATTCTTTGAAGAAGGCTTTTGCTTGTCTGCTTTGGTTTGAATACCGAACTTCGGACTCTTTATGGGCCACCGAATTTAGCAGATTTGCGGGTGAGGCCTCCAGATTTCTTAGTTTGGAGAAGGATGTGCGAGGTGGCTGGTACGATCGAACACCACATTTGGGAACTACCTGGTAATTTAATCTGGGCACCATCCTTGTTGGGGAATTTCACTCTAGCCACTGCTTATGAAAATTTTCGCCACTCTGCGGCTACAACACTCTCTGCAAATGTGATGAACAAATTAAAAACTCGCAAGTCTACGAATCGCTTTTGTAGGTAGCGACAAGTAACTCCGAGGTTGATCTCACAAGGAGTTGGAAATGGTTTGAAGTTCGATTATGTTTGGCAAATAGTCGAATTAACAAAAGTAGAGTAAATTAAAACACGGTGAATGATTTGATAGAGAGGTAAGATTACAATCACAAGTGCGGAAGATTAAATTAAAAGTGAAACGCTACACCGAATTTAAGGTTGGATTTCTAGAGATTACAATTATGAGAATGATATGGGAGTTTAGAATCACCGACATACAAGTAATCAATCATTAGTTTCGATACTCAAAGAGTTTAAGGTCTGGAATTACTGATTGCTCACAATTAAAAGAAATCTGTTTGATGGCGGCAAATTCTAAAAAAATCGCGATTGTTGTTTTCAAAAACAAGAGAAACTCCTTTGATTGGGATGAATCCCTACTAACAATCGACTAGCTAAATACCTTTGATGGGGTAATTCGCTAAAAGATCGCGGAAAAAGTTTAGAACATTCACAATCACTTCTATCGGGTCGTTTGATGGCGAACACCGACAAAAACCATCGATTTTGACAATAATAATAACTATGAAATAGGTTTGATGATCTAAATCATAAATTCTCTTGCGTCTAAACAATATTCGAGCACAATATCATCAAGAATGCCGGTAAATTATGAAGAACAAAGAAAGAGGAACAATCCCAAACTCTTACCTAGAAAATCAATCAAAGTCAACAACTAACAACATGTGTGTGGTTCTATCTAAACACCCATATGATAAGATTAGCTATTCATGATCATTTCAACAACAATAGCAAAACCATTTAACAAGACATGGTAGAAATCTTCCCTTGCAAAAATGAAGTCGAATTCCCGATGAAGTTTTGATGTTCTTCCTTCAATTCTTGTTAAATCTTCATACAAGGAACCAAAATCACTCACAATTGTCTCTCTAGATGTTTGAATACAAGAAAAATGAGAAAAACTGAGTTTTAGATCGAGTATTTCGGCTCTCCCCATTTGTGTATAGGGTTTCCCTTTATATACCCGTCAAAAATCGCAAAAAAAAGTAGAAAATCGCGTTTTCTGCACAATAGGGGTGTGGACCGTGGTCTGGGTAGTTGGGACCGCGGTCTGGTTGTTTTTGGCAACTATCTATCTCGCGGTCTGAATATTGGATCGTGATCCGGGTGCGGTCTGGACTGTGAGGCTGTGGTCTAGAAGCCATATCTCCCTCAATACACCTCGAGATTTAGCGTACAATATACTCTGGCGAATCTGATTTCACGAGGAATGCATACATATAAAAAAACACATCTTAATTAGAAGTACTGAATCTGTAAATTAGAGAATACGACAGACACTGCTTCAATCTTCATCGTTTAAGCCCTATTCTCACTCCCGACTTATTCTTGATCGTCATAAACTCCAATATTGACCATAAAAGCACATATTTCACCAAAATCTTCGTCTGGATACCTACAAAACAAAAACACAACATACCAAGTGTGAAAAGAACAAAAATACATAAAAACAAACAAAAGCATGACTCAATAGAATAGAATGAGTTGATCAAAAATCGACTCATCAAATCCCCCCAAACCTAAACCTTTGCTTGTCCCCAAGCAAAAAGAAATAAATCACACGATAAAGAAAACGAGGAAGATTGATAAATCAAGTTAATCATCAAATATACATACAATCAACTGGGAATGTAAAAGTATTGTAAACTCTCGTAATTCATCATGGAAGCGTCAACTCACAAATGAATGGAAAACAATGGCACTTGATCGATCACTATATATATATATAGGCCTTGTTAAGTGCTATTCTTTTGATATGCCTATTTCTCACAACCTAACGACTTCCCTTTTGTTTTTCTTAGGCTCACTCCTATCCTCCCCTATCTTTTCTATTCCACTATTATTATTAATATTTTTTTTGTGGGGCTCATTATTTTCAGGGGAACGGGAGAGAAGATTTTTGCCTTTATACACCACTAACTTTGCACACCCTCATTTTTCAAATATACCCTCTCATGCTCTTACGAGGACCAATACTTGGGTAAGTTATGGCTTTTTGACATGGAGCTATAAGATGCAGGGTTTTCAAACAAAATATGGCTAATGGCTCAACGGGGCTAGAAAAGGATATTGATATGAAATGGTGGTATTGGGATAATAAATACCCGGTATCGAAACTGTTGGGATAAACAATCCCTGTATCGATCATGTTGACAGAATGTTTTGACAATATGCCAAATCCTGCATACCGCTAATAGCTGTATCGAAAAGCTGATCAAAGGTATTAACCTGTATCGAAGACTTCTCATAGTCCCAAAATACAGTGCATCTATCATACAGCAAAGAGTCCCGCAAAGCTAAGTATGTAAGCTGTCTCAAAACATCAATACAGCAATCCTTCCATACAACCCTCAAACGGGACGAGAAGGAATCTTCAATATTCGCTAGAAGTCAAGTCCCGTTTGATAAAGAAGTATTTAAATACTAAAGGATAAAGTATTTAAATACTGTAAGTCGTCAGAAGATCTTCAAATCCCGCAATATCCAGATCTCAGTCTATTCAAGTCAACTATCAAATTTTCACAGAATTTTGCTCAACGGATCTATTATATATATCTCCAGAGCTTGAAGATCATACACGCTTGCAACAACAACCAACAAGTGCTTACACGAATATTCAGAGCAAAACATATCTCCCAAAGCATTCTGCTATTCTGAAAGAAGAGATATACAGTGCTCAAACCGTGAACAACACATCATCAGCTATACGCTCAGAAAGTCAAAGTTGTTGTTCAAATATTGTTCTACCCTTGAACAAAACCCATCAGCCCTGTGTGGACTGAGAATCCTTGCTATTCCCGAAATGTATGTGACAAACTTGCATTGAAGAAGACGAAGCTTCAGAACTGTGTGTGAAGAAGTCAGTCACGTGTTAGCTCAAACCAGTGTTCTAAAAATCCCCGCCTAGCCCGATTAATCCTCCGATTAATCCCTAGAAGGTCCTATACCGTTCCGATTATAGCCTAGGCGCTTGTACTGAGCGTTTGGGTGATTAATCGGTCATCTAGGCTAGTCATGAGGCCTATGAAGGCAAGTTAAGATACTATTGATACTATAGACTACTTTATACCTATATCAATGTTTCAAATTTCCTAACTACGTGGGCGACTAGGCGGATGTCTAGGCGGTTATACTTTTTTTTTGTTCTAATAGTACTATAAATTCCTAAATTGAGATATTATGGATATTATGGACTCCTTGATATCTATATAAATATTTCAAATTTAATATATAATTGATTATATATCTGTTTAAATGATTAAATTTTAATTATTTTTAATTATTTTACATATATATAATTTTTTATATATAAAAATGATTAAAATAATAATAAAAAATAAATTCGCCTAGTCCGATTAATCCCCGATTAATCTCCGAATAATCCTCTGGGCGCTAGGCGTTAGCAATCCGAACGCCTAGCGCCTAGCGTTTTTTAGAACCATGGCTCAAACTAATCTGTGTGAACGGTTGAAGGCTAAGATCATTATATCAATATGTGGGAATGATATATTGGTTAGGTTTGGTTATAATTACGTAGTTGTGTACGTAGTAATTATAATAAACTTTTTACTCATGTGTGGAGGACCAGTGGACGTAGAGGGGTTTACCTCGAACCACTTTAAATATCGTATTATTTACCTTCTGCCTTTATTGTTTTATTAATTTTTATTATTTAAGTAGACACTGCACACCTAGTTGTTGTATCCTCAACAACTTACTGTATTAAAGACTTCCGCTACGCACTCAGATTTGAAAACCATACAGCCTGTTGTTTCAAACACTTTCCAAGCTGTATCATGTATACGTAGTGGCCAACAAGTGGTATCGGAGCGTTTGATTCTAAAAATAATTAGTCGTATTTTTAACTGAATCAGATCCAAAATCACTTATTTTTATAAAACAGTTTTTTTCATTCCTACATTCTCATATGGATACATCAATGATCAACAAAGTTCCTATGTTCTCTATTAATGAGTTTGATGATTGGAGAATCAAGATGGAGGCTCATCTTGCAGCAATGCATGAAGAGATGATTTTTGTAACACAGGATGGCCCCATCAAAATTATGAAGGTAAATCCGGCCCCAAGGATTGATGGCTAAGCTCATGCTGAGATGCTCGAGAAAGAGCGCGATCAATGGACCACAGATGATTGGAAAGGCGCCAACCTCGACAATGTCGCGAAGAATGCGCTACTTGTCACTCTTGACAAAGGCACATTCTCTAAGGTAAAGAGCTGTAAAACAGCCAAGGATATCTGGGATAAACTCAAGTTGATTTGTGAGGGAACTGAGCTCTCAAAAGAAAACAAGATTTCAAAATTAACTCAGCAATTTGAGTATTTTGAAATGAAACCAACTGAAACACTTGAGGAACTTGACCTCAGATTCACTGGAATTATTGGTGAACTTGAAGCTTTGGGCAAAGTTTATACACAAAAGGAGAAAAATCTAAAAAATTTCAGATCTCTCCCTGCCCGATGGGATATTAAGACCACAACTATGCGTGTGTCTTGCAATCTTAATGATATATCTACTTTTGATCTCTTCTCTGACCTCAAAGCTTTTGAGTATGATGTTGACAGAAGAGAGAAAGCTGAAGAATCCCCTGCAAAGGTTACAGCTCTAGCCACTGTATCCAACCGACGACACAGCATGCCCAGCCCATCAAAGCCTAATCATAAGAATGCTGACAGCGACAACGACATCCTGTCGCAAAACCAAATGGCGCTCCTCATGCACAAGTTCAAAAAGTTCATCAAGTAGTCTGGAAAGACTCCCTACAGGCCCAAGCCTGTTCACAAGGTAAGTACTGAAACCTCCTCTAGCGACGCTAACCTGTGCTATAATTGCATGAAACCAGGACATTATGCAAACAAATGTCCTCATCCTAATGTTCAAAGGTTGCCAGAAGCCGAGCAACAAGAGAGGAATGAACGAAGACGTGCTTGGAAAAACAAGCTCAAGGCCCTGATAGGAGAATCAGAAGCCTCCCCCACACCATCCAAATCCTAAGAATGTCTTCAGGTAGTCACTGACAGTGACTCATGTGTCGATGAATTCGAAGATAAGGTATATATGTGTGTTGGGAATACTTTGGTATCCAGCGTCCTCACCTTCGACTCGGGAGAACGTAACTGGCCGGGCTTAACATCCCGACCCGCGGCATCCTAGTGGTGCAGCCCCTCATGTCCGCCTGTCGCTTAGTACGGGGCTCTGCACTGCCACTAGAGAGTGGTTAAATGAATTGATTTGGACTACTCATACAAACAAGATGCATCTTCTTTTCTGGTATCCATCTCATAGAAACTCCAAAAGTTAAGCGTGCTTGGCCTGGAGTAGTTATGGGATGGGTGACCCCCTGGGAAGTTTCTCAGGTGCGCGTGAGTGAGGACAAAGCGCGCTAGAAAAGACTCGTGTTGGTACAGTGAGGATAGTCTTCATCATTTCTGGGACCAACAATTGGTATCGGAGCGAGGCGCGGGTTCGAGTCTTCTGGCGTACGCTGGGGGGGGATTGTTGGGAATACTTTGGTATCCAGCGTCCTCACCTTCGACTCGGGAGAACGTAACTGGCCGGGCTTAACATCCCGACCCGCGGCATCCTAGTGGTGCAGCCCCTCATGTCCGCCTGTCGCTTAGTACGGGGCTCTGCACTGCCACTAGAGAGTGGTTAAATGAATTGATTTGGACTACTCATACAAACAAGATGCATCTTCTTTTCTGGTATCCATCTCATAGAAACTTCAAAAGTTAAGCGTGCTTGGCCTGGAGTAGTTATGGGATGGGTGACCCCCTGGGAAGTTTCTCAGGTGCGCGTGAGTGAGGACAAAGCGCGCTAGAAAAGACTTGTGTTGGTACAGTGAGGATAGTCTTCATCATTCTTGGGGACCAACAATGTGCTTTATGGAAAAGGACATTCCGGAAGAAGAAGATAGCGATGATGAGGACATTCTGGAGAAGGACATCTGGTACTTCGACAGCGGATGTTCCCGGCACATGACAGGATATAGAAGCAAGCTATCAGATTTCTTAGAAGGTCGCGGTCCAAAAGTGCACTTCGGTGATAAATGTAAAGGAAGAGCAAGAGGAAAAGGAAAACTGCTTGTCGGAAAATTAAAACTCACTGATGTAGCTTATGTTGAAGGCTTACAGTACAATCTACTTAGTATTAGCCAGTTCTGTGACAAATAGTTCTCGGTGAAATTCTATATAGATCACTGTAGAGTCAAGAACATCCTAACCAAAGAAGTTGTGCTCACATGAAGCATATCAGGTAATATGTATATTGCTGACTGGATGCCTACGAGCTCCACAATTCCTTGTTTTGTTGCCAAAGGCACTGCATATCTAAGCTGGCTATGGCACAAGAGGATGTCACACGTCAACTTCAAGATGATCAACAAGCTCTCAAGATAGGGATTGGTTAGAGGATTTCCGAATGTGTCATTCCAAAAAGACAGTGTCTGTGGACCATGTCAAAAAGGCAAGCAAATCAAGACCACCCTGAAAAGCAAATCCTACCTTTCAATCCACAGAGTGTTGGAAATGCTACATATGGATCTCTATGGTCCTATAGATCCAGTAAGTTTGGGAGGTAAGAAATAATGTCTCGTTATTGTTGATGATTATTCTAGGTATGCTTGGACAATTTTCCTAAGCAAGAAGAAGGAAACAACATCAAAGCTGCCCGAGCACCTGAGAAAGCTTCAAAATGAAAAAGGGTCGAGTATCGTGTCCATTCGTTCCGACAGAGGTACAGAATTTACTAACCGCTTTATAGAGCAATACTGTTCGGAACATGGGATACAGCACGAATACTCAGCTGCCCGTACACCTCAACAAAATGGTGTTGCCAAGCGAAAGAACAGGACGCTAAAGGAAGCAACAAGGACAATGATTGCCGCAAGCAAGTTGCCACAGCGTTTCTGGGGCGAAGCAACCAATACAGCGTGCTACACTCAAAACCTATGTATCATCAACAAGCACCACAACAAAACAGCATACGAGGTATGGAACAACAAAACTCCATTAGTTTCGTATTTTCACATATTTGGATGCAGGTGTTACGTGTTGAACAACGGTAAGGATCAACTTAGAACCTTCGATGAGAAATCGGATGAAGGGATATTTGTAGGATACTCCTCTGTTAGCAAATCTTACAGAATCTTCAATAAAAGGAAGATAACAATTGAGGAATTAGTTTATGTAGTGTTCGATGAACCTCACCATGATCCTACAAGAGTAGAAGACCTTTCTCAGAACATCCAACAACTTTCAATCATAGATCCACCAACTCCTATTGAACCTGTCGTTGACCTAGAAATCAACCCCGCAGCTGTAAGATTCGACGTAGATGAAGTCGGTGCTGTACAAGCTGAAGCCGAAAATACAACAACTCAAGATACAGTACGGGACCCCGAATTAGAACCCGACAGAAGATGGTTGAGAGATCACCCGCAAGAGATGATCATTGGAAACATTGATGCTGGTGTTTCTACCCGTAGGAGAATACATAGTACATAAGAAAATGTACTATATGTGCAAGAAGAACCCAATACTGAGATATCACCATTTCCTGAATGGAAATCTCAATCCGTGTTTAGAAGACTTAATATGTGCACTATTGCTATATTCTTAGCCCAGCCCGAACCTATTTCTACCAAAGAAGCTTTCAAAAATTCTCATTGGATCACATCTATGGAAGAAGAGCTTAACGGTTTTGAAAGAAACAACATATGGTATCTTGTACCCAGACCTACGCATCAATCAGTAATTGGAACCAAATGGGTATTTAGAAACAAGAAGGATAGAAATGGACTCATTATCAAGAATAAATCTCGCCTAGTCGCATAAGGCTACAGACAGGAAGAAGGCATAGACTACGATGAGACATTTGCCCCTGTAGCCAGACTAGAAGCTATTAGGATATTTTTAGCCTTTGCCGCCCACAAGAGCTTCATTGTATACCAAATGGACATCAAAAGTGCATTCCTAAATGGAGACCTCGCTGAAGAAGTATATGTGTAATACCCGGTTGTAATTAAGTCATTATCATTCAGTAATTTCATTCGGTGATTGTCACTCAGTGGATTTTAACCCATTTATAATCATTCATCAATCATATTCATTCACCGTGTTCACCGTTCGGAAAAACTTCGAGTTGTGTATCGTTATTGTTCATTGTTTCAACTTTCCTCATATGAGTTCGACTTTGTTAGATCACCATTAATTTTTGGTAACTCCAAAAATTCTAAATCTTTGCAATATTATAGAGCATCGAGTTAGCTTTCCAATGGTTCGAACGGTGAGTCAATCGGAGTCCGGACGAGAGAGTTATGGTCGTTTTAGCTCAACCGCTCATTTTTCGTTTGGCGATCACTGCCGAACGAACTCGGCCGTGTCGTCCGACACGGCCCGTGCCGTACTCGTCCGGAAAGTGCCGGGCAGCCGCCTCAGACCCGACCGTGTCGCCGCACGGCCGAGTCGAGCCCTTCCGGATAAGCCGAGCATCGCTGACACGCCCACCGTGTCGCCTAGCACGGCCGAAGTCATGCCGAAGTCGCTGTCGGACGGGTCATGTCGGGAGGCCCTCGCGCCGCGACCGTGTCATGCAGACACGGTCGAGTCCTGTCGGCTGCCAACCGCCGCCACCAGTGCGACACGACCGTGCCGATCGGCACGGCCGTGTCCGCAGCATCAACTCCCTTAAATTCGTTTTTTTCAGCATTTCAGCCATTTTTTCCCCTTTTCTTCACCTTCAACCGAGAAAGTAAGCTTGAGGGAAGGTTTTTCCTTCAAAAATCATTTGGGTGTTTGATTTTCTTCATCTCCTTTCGATCGTGAAGCCCGGATAATCAATTTAACGCGTGTTCTTCGGATTAAAGTACTTGGATCTTTAAAGGTAATATTCTTCAACACCTTGGATGTCGATTCTATGTTGAGATATGATGTTTTGGACGTTATAATCATGTTATATGAAGGGACATGTATATGATTATTAGTTTATATAAGGATTCATTGGATTATTGAGGGATTATTCAAGAACACTTTGAATATCGAGTTGAAATTGGGGGTTTTCGATTAATTGTCGTTATAATCACGTTTTCGGATATTCATTTTGGATTATTGATAGTATTCATGGGGTTTTGTGGGTTTGAATCATTCATTGGAAGTTGGTTTCGGATGTAATTGAGTTTTGGTTGTAAACAATTGGAGATTGTTTACAACGCTTGTTTTAATGCCCCAATGAGTTTCGGGTATTGTTGTATCGACATTTGAGTTGGTTGTGATCATGCTTGATTCGTATTAAGAGAATTGTTGGTATTTATGTTGTTCAAGGTTGTTCGAGCGGCCGATAATTTCATTAAGGACGTTGATCGTGGAAGTACCTTCTCGCCTTCGCTTGAGGCAAGTTTTATACTTGTACTAGTCAATGAGATTAATGTCATCATATATGTGTATAAATGTGTTGTATCATTCCGAGACTTAGTCTCTTCATGAATTCATTGATATTAAGAGATCGTTCGATACGATACCTTTCGGCAATTTTGCCCAAATATTTATTGTTATTCCTTTGATTGTCATTAAAACCTACACGCCCGATTAAAGGCATTGGCTTATTCATTTCTCACCTTCGCCGTGGTAACCGATTAAAGGTACCGAGGCATCCTTCATATCATTGTTATCGAATTGCCGTTCGCAGACAAATCGAAATATTCAATCATTCACTATATCATTGTATCGATTGACCGTTCTAAGGCAATCGAGGTATTCAATCATTCATCATATTGTTCATATCGATTAGCCATTATAAGGAAATCGAAGCGCTCAAGCATTCATGGAATCATCCGTTGCATCATTGTCATCGGTTAGCCGTTCTAAGGCAATCGAGGTGTTGAGTTGGGACTGTCGAGGATGGTGCTGGCCGACTCAAGACAGCATACCATCCCTAATTGTGATACGGCTTTCATGCCGTGGCTTCGACCCTAATTGTGATACGACTTTCATGCCGTGGCTTCGGCCCTAATTGTGATACGGCTTTCATGCCGCGGCTTCGGCCCTAATTGTGATACGGCTTTCATGCCGTGGCTTCGGCCCTAATTGTGATACGGCTTTCATGCCGTGGCTTCGGCCCTAATTGTGATACGGCTTTCATGCCGTGGCTTCGGCCCTAATTGTGATACGGCTTTCATGCCGTGGCTTCGCCCTAATTGTGATACGGCTTTCATGCCGTGGCTTCGCCCTAATTGTGATACGGCTTTCATGCCGTGGCTCGCCCTAATCAATACAAATTTCATTTCGGCTTCATGTGATTGTGATATTTGACGCTTCGACTGCTTTTAGGCCTTGTGATTGTCTTGTTAATTTCATTGGAGCCTCCGGCATTGTGATTCATATTTAATCCTCTTCGCTCGTTTGGTTCATGTCGTGTAATTCATTGTGGTATTCTCGTGATTATGATTCGCCGTTGGGCACTTATGTTCTAACTCGTCGAATGTATTAATAGTATGCCGTGGGCATAGTATTTCACGAATGCTCGGTTCTTACCTTGGTTTGTGAGCATCTCGTATTATTATCATCATTATACCGTTTCATTCTCGCTTTGGATGCATATCATGTTATACATGTATTTGATGTTCATTATCTGGATGATCGACCAAGTGGGGGAACATGTTTTCATGTTTTAGGTGCTTGCGAGGAGAGAGTTGAGGCACAGGGCATGACGATGGCGACGAGGCATACGAGCGATACTAGTCCGAGTTGTTCATTGTTGGTCGGGTCACTTGGAGTGTACTCGGCCTTGTCGATTGTTGTCGTGTTGTATTACCCAATGCATGTTCGTGGATGCTGTTGTATTTCATTTTGGCCATGTAGGCCACTTTTGTCGTTGAAATTCCTTATCGGAATATTGTGTCGGATATCATGGTAGGAACTATGATTTTCCCTTGTTGTTTAATTTAATGTATTTTAGTCATGTTCGCCTGGTGGATCTCCTGGCGTGGGGTCCACGGCACTGTAATAACCCAATAGGATTTGGGGGTGTTACAGAAATGGTATCGGAGCCTTGGGTTGTGTAATACCCTGAGATGTGAGTTATGTGGTCCTACCGTCGTGGTAGTAGTGGGATTGTCAGGTTATGACAATCTAGTCATTCAGGTTTTGTGAGTCGTAATATTAGTGCGACTGCACGAGTCATTCATTCATCGAGTCGTCGTCAGTGAAGACTAGTATCGCGAGACCTCGAAGCTTCGTATGACTTGTGTAAGGACTCGATTCTCTTTGTGTTCATATATTCATCATGTTATTAATTTTTCATGTTTGTTGAAACATATATGTGATATTAGTGTTACGATTGATTCATGACTTATTGTTTTGGAGCACGTGTGACCTGTGTAAGTGCTAAGGATCAACTCATTCACCAGTTAATAATCCTCAATCACCATTTTGATCTTGTCGATCATGTTAATTCATTCATCACTCTGTTAATCTCATCGTTCAATTAATTCATTCATCACTCATCAATATCATTCATCACTCGGCTAATTCATTCATCACTCACCAATATCATTCATCACTCGATTAATTCGCTCATCACTCAATCAATATCATTACTCGCACAATTCATTCATCACTCGGTTAATTCATTCATCACTCACCAATATCATTCATCACTCAGTTAATTCATTCATCACTCAATTAATTCATTCATCACTCGATTAATTCCTTCATCACTTAGTCAATCTCATTGTTCGATCAATTCATTCATCACTCGATTAATCTCATTGTTCGCTTAATTCATTAATCACTCGCTAATCTCATCGCCGATTAATTCATTCACCACTCACCAATCTCATTACTCAAGTAATTCATTCAAGACTCACTCAATCTCATTATTCAGCTTAATTCATTCATCACCCAAATAATCTCATTGCTCAATTAATTCATTCATCACTCACCAATCTCATTACTCAATTAATTCATTCTTCACCGAGTCTATCTCATTACTCGCTTAATCATTAATCACTTATTCAATCTCATTGCTTAGTTAGTTCATTCATCACTCACTCATTGCTCACCAATTCATTAATCATCCACCATCTCATTGTTCACTTGTTGATCTTGTGGATTGAATTTTCAACCTTGTTAACTTGTTCAAGGTAATCATTTCAGAATTTCATCAGTAATCATGTTACCTCATTTGATCTTTCATGCGATCTCATCATATTCCGGTGTCATGTGGACGATCATTTTACGCATTATTAATGCATTCATTGTGTTAGAGCGTGTATGCTCATTGTTATCATTCCGTCTCATAATCATAATGCGATCTTCATACGAGATCTGTAATTATCACGTGACATTCCTGCCTCGGTATGGAAAGAGCTCTCAGAGGAACATCGGACTCCGACGTCCCAAGGGATCGCTTTCTAGTCGCCTTCGTCTTTGGAAGAGCATCTTCATCTCGCATTTACGAGTTCGACTATTGTTTACTTTAATCGTGATACAATATGACATCCATCACCGGTTTTGAGCAAGTTAATTCTTGTTCGGTAATAGGATAATCATTCATTTCATTGTCGTTCATTCATTCACTTAAGTCAGTCATCATATATCAATCATGTTGAGACTTGTCATCATGAAATTAATCATTTAATTCACGAGGAACAACGGTTCCAATAATTTCACTTGAACTATCACTCATGACGTTATTAATTCACCTTGGTGAGCCATTCTTAATCCCGGTCGGATTTATAGTCAATTATCATTCATCATTCATTTTAGTCACTTTCATTCTCGTGACCTTCGAGATCATAGTTAGCGGCGAGTTCATCGTCGGATATACCTCTAATCGTTGAGGTACCAAGTCGAGGTATTTTCCGCTTCTAAGACGGGAAGTTGAGTCCGAGATTCATTGGACGCTTGAAATTTTGGATCGAGTAGGCGAGTTAGCTTATCGATTGGATTTGCCTCCGGAATTGAGCCAAATTCATAATGTGTTTCACGTCTCTCAGATGCGGAAGTATGTTGCCGACCCGAGACACATACTTCAGTTCGACGAAATCGAGATAGCGTATGATCATTCGTGCGAGGAGCGTCCGTATGCGAGTGTTGGAGCGGCGAATCAAACAGTTGAGGAATAAGTCGATTCCTTTGGTCAAGATTCAGTGGTCTAGACACGGAGTCGAAGAGGCTACTTGGGAAACCGAGGATAGTATGCGGGAGAATTATCCCGAGTTGTTTGACCCTTAGTTTCGGGGACGAAACTCTTTTAAGGGGGTGTATGTAATACCCGGTTGTAATTCAGTCATTATCATTCAAGAATTTCATTCGGTGATTGTCACTCAGTGGATTTTCACCCATTTATAATCATTCATCAATCATATTCATTCACCGTGTTCACCGCTCGAAAAACTTCGAGTTGTGTATCGTTATTGTTCATTGTTTCAACTTTCCTCATATGAGTTCGACTTTGTTAGATCACCATTAATTTTTGGTAACTCCAAAAATTCTAAATCTTTGCAATATTATAGAGCATCGAGTTAGCTTTCCAATGGTTCGAACGGTGAGTCAATCGAGTCCGGACGAGAGAGTTATGGTCGTTTTAGCTCAACCGCTCATTTTTAGTTTTGGCGATCATCGCCGAACGAACTCGGCCGTGTCGTCCGACACGGCCCGTGCCGTACTCGTCCGGAAAGTGCCGAGTGTTCGCCTCAGGACCCGACCGTGTCGCTCGCACGGCCGAGTCGAGCCCTTCCGGATAAGCCGAGCGATCGCTGACACGCCCGACCGTGTCGTGCAGCACGGCCGAGTCATGCCGAGTCATTGTCGGACGGGTCATCGTCGGGAAGCCCTCGCACCGCGACCGTGTCATGCGGGACACGGTCGAGTCCCTGTCGGCCAATCGGCCACGGTATGCGACACGACCGTGTCGATCGGCGGCCGTGTCCGTGACGATCAACTCCCTTAAATTCGCTTTTTTCAAAGATTTCACCATTTTTTCCCCTTTTCTTCACCTTCAACCGAGAGAGTAAGCTTGAGGGAAGGTTTTTCCTTCACAAATCATTTGGGTGTTTGATTTTCTTCATCTCCTTTCGATCGTGAAGCTTAGGATAATCAATTTAACGCGTGTTCTTCGGATTAAAGTACTTGGATCTTCAAAGGTAATATTCTTCAACACCTTGGATGTCGATTCTATGTTGAGATATGATGTTTTGGACGTTATAATCATGTTATATGAAGGGACATGTATATGATTATGAGTTTATATAAGGATTCATTGGATTATTGAGGGATTATTAAAGAACACTTTGAATATCGAGTTGAAATTGGGGGTTTTCGATTAATTGTCGTTATAATCACGTTTTCGGATATTCATTTTGGATTATTGATAGTATTCATGGGGTTTTGTGGGTTTGAATCATTCATTGGAAGTTGGTTTCGGATGTAATTGAGTTTTGGTTATAAACAATTGGAGATTGTTTACAACGCGTTTGTTTTAATGCCCCAATGAGTTTCGGGTATTGTTGTATCGACTTTTGAGTTGGTTGTGATCATGCTTGATTCGTGTATTAAGAGAATTGTTGGTATTTATGTTGTTCAAGGTTGTTCGAGCGGCCGATAATTTCATTAAGGACGTTGATCGTGGAAGTACCTTCTCGCCTTCGGTTTGAGGCAAGTTTTATACTTGTACTAGTCAATGAGATTAATGTCATCATATATGTGTATAAATGTGTTGTATCATTCCGAGACTTAGTCTCTTCATGAATTCATTGATATTAAGAGATCGTTCGATACGATACCTTTCGCAATTTTGCCCAAATATTTATTGTTATTCCTTTTTGGATTGTCATTAAAAGCGTACACGCCGATTAAAGGCATTGGCTTATTCATTTCTCACCTTCGCTGCCGGTAACCGATTAAAGGTACCGAGGCATCCTTCATATCATTGTTATCGAATTGCCGTTCGCAGACAAATCGAAATATTCAATCATTCACTATATCATTGTATCGATTGACCGCTCTAAGGCAATCGAGGTATTCAATCATTCATCATATCGCTCATATCGATTAGCCATTATAAGGAAATCAAGCGCTCAAGCATTCATGGAATCATCCGTTGCATCATTGTCATCGGTTAGCCGTTCTAAGGCAATCGAGGTGTTGAGTTGGGACTGCCGAGGATGGTGCCGCCGACTCAAGACAAAGATACCATCCCTAATTGTGATACGGCTTTCATGCCGTGGCCCACTAATTGTGATACGGCTTTCATGCCGTGGCTTCGCCCTAATTGTGATACGGCTTTCATGCCGTGGCTTCGCCCTAATTGTGATACGGCTTTCATGCCGTGGCTTCGCCCCTAATTGTGATACGGCTTTCATGCGTGGCCCTAATTGTGATACGACTTTCATGCCGTGGCTTCGCCCTAATTGTGATACGGCTTTCATGCCGTGGCTTTGGCCCTAATTGTGATACGGCTTTCATGCCGTGGCTTCGCCCTAATTGTGATACGGCTTTCATGCCGTGGCTTCGCCCTAATCAATAACAATTGCTTTGGCTTCATGTGATTGTGATATTTGTGATTTTACTGTTTTTAGGCCTTGTGATTGTCTTGTTAATTTCATTGGAGCCTCCGGCATTGTGATTCATATTTAACTCGCTCGGTTTGGTTCATGTCGTGTAATTCATTGTGGTATTCTGTGATTATGATTCGCCGTTGGGCACTTATGTTCTAACCTGTCGAACAGGTATTAATAGTATGCCGTGGGCATAGTATTTCACGAATGCTCGGTTCTTACCTTGGTTTGTGAGCATCTCGTATTATTATCATCATTATACCGTTTCATTCTGCCTTTGGATGCATATCATGTTATACATGTATTTGATGTTCATTATCTGGATGACTGACCCCGTGGGGGCGGAACATGTTTTCATGTTTTAGGTGCTTGCGAGGAGAGAGTTGAGGCACAGGGGCATGACGATGGCGACGAGGCATACGAGCGATACTAGTCCGAGTTGTTCATTGTTGGTCAGTCAGTTGGAGTGTACTCCAGTCTTGTCAGTTGCTGTCGTGTTGTATTACCCGAACAGATGTTCGTGGATGCTGTTGTATTTCATTTTGGCCATGTAGGCCACTTTTGTCGTTGAAATTCCTTATCGGAATATTGTGTCGGATATCATGGTAGGAACTATGATTTTCCCTTGTTGTTTAATTTAATGTATTTTAGTCATGTTCGCCTGGTGGATCTCCTGGCGTGGGGTCCACGGCACTGTAATAACCCAATAGGATTTGGGGGTGTTACAATATGTTGAACAACCACCAGGGTTTGTCAATCCAGAAGGCGAAGACCTAGTATACAGGCTAAGGAAAGCACTGTATGGACTTAACCAAGCCCCTAGAGCATGGTATGAGACCCTGTCCCAGTATCTAACTGATAATGGATTTGATAAAGGTGCTGTGGACAAGACCTTGTTCAAAATACAGGAAGGCGATGACCTTCTAATGGTTCAAATTTATGTAGATGATATTATATTTGGTTCAACTAACCTTGCTTTATGTCAAAGGTTCTCTCATCTCATGCAAAGCAAATTTGAAATGAGTATGATGGGAGAACTTAGTTATTTCCTAGGTTTGCAGGTAAAGCAGTTGCCTACAGGGATATTCATCAACCAGGAAAAATACAGCAAGGAGCTTCTCAACAAGTTTGGAATGAATACTTCCAAATCATCGTCAACCCCCATGAGCACTTCCGTGCAAATTAGTGATGATGAAGCCGGAAAGCCGGTTGACCAATCACTCTACAGGAAGCTTATTGGCTCTCTCATGTACCTAACAGCTAGCAGGCTCGATATCTAGTTTGCTGTAGCAGTGTGTGCGAGATATCAAGTAGCACCTAAAGAATCACACTTCAATACAGCTAAACGAATCCTGAAGTACATCAAAGGAACAGTCGGCGTAGGACTATGGTATCCTAAGAAGGCGGATTCGATTTAGTTGGATACAGCAACTCGGATCGTAGAGGCTGCAAGCTAGATAGGAAGAGTACAAGTGGAACTTGTCACTTTCTTGGACCTAGAGTTGTATCTTGGTTCAGCAAGAAGCAATTGGCAAACTCGCTTTCCACGGCTGAATCAGAGTACTATGTTGCTGGTAGTTGCTGTATGCAGATCCTGTAGATGCAGTAACAGTTGTCAGATTATGGTATTTAAGCCAAGTAAACGCCCATTATGTACGATAGCACTAGTGCAATTGCAGTAATGCATAACCATGTATTGCACTCGCGCACTAAGCATATCAACATGAAGCATCATTTCATCAGGAATCATGTCGAGAACAAGGATGTTCGGCTGGAAAAAGTTCATACATATATGCATTTGGCCGACATATTCACCAAGCCTCTCGACACAGCTAGATTCAACATGTTTCGACAAGAATTGGGATTGCTATAGCCTGACTCCCTGTAAGTATTTACTGTTTTTACTCAACAATTGAGGGGGGACGCTATAAGACCCAAAAATACAGTATCCACCGTTAATTATCTGTACACTCAGAGCCTTGAATACAGCATTGTGGGAACAAAGCGATGTGAATCATCCTACAGCTGACGTGTGCAATAATTAAGGGGGAATATAGTATGACCCATGCATACAGCATTAATCCAAAAGTTGTTGTATGGAATTGAAGCCCATATGTACCTTTTAAGGGGAAACACTGTATTGTCGCGGATACAGCACATACTATGGGAAAGCGGTTCATTATATAATAATATTTTATTTTAAAACAATTTTTGTCCACGTGCCCTGTTTCATGTCAAACGTCTTTTGCATTAAATGCTTTACACGACATATGGACAACAGCATATCGTACGCCGCGATGTTTCAAATTGTTTAATATATTTTACACCGCCGTTTCAGGCAATAAGGGTAATTTGAAAAGTCAGAAGTGGGACCGCTCCTATTTTAAAATTCAATGGATAAGTGTACCAGTTACACTCAGTCCATCGTGACCATTCATTTTAAACAACGGTTCCCATCCCTTAAATCTGACCATTCGTTCTATGAAAACCCTTCTTCGCCACCTACTATAAAAGGACTGTAAATGCCATTTGAGACTCTTTACGCTTTCTGAATATCTTAAGAGTTCTCGAGCATACAGCCTACAAGTTTTCTGTGTTTACCACATTCTTCTTGAATCTTTTTCACCGTTCCTTGAGAAATCATCAATGTCGTCTACCCAGACATCTTTCACCTCTCTCAAGAAATCATCAACCATCATCAACGGACGAATCTTCTCTAGATCTTTTGTGCTTGAACGCATTCATGCCGAAGGAGACGACATTGAATCAATGGAATACGTCATCACTAGGATTCGTCAACAAGGCCTCTATCGCCTTGGCATCCAATCTGATGAAAGATTTGATGTTCATTTGGTTGAGGAGTTCTACCTCAATGCTGCCGTTCGATTCCTTTCACTGGCTCAATGAGGACATGTCGCTGACATCACAGCCGTCGTTTGCAGAGTCGGGATCCGCATTGACCAAGAGCTACTCCAGAACATCTACAGGCTACCTGCTGATGGCCTGACCATGGAAGAACTTGAGACCTTCGGGTCCCAAGACCTCTTGACACATTATTATGGCTTATTCACCGTTTCAGCGATGGTGGAAACGGTTCATACTACTTGACATAAGAAAAATTTCTATTTACCTTTTGTCTACTTACATGATTTCTGTTGTCATATTATTGAGAATATAACAGGTGTTTTTGAGATGTGCACCAATCTCAGGTTCAGAATGATGGTTGCTATAATGACCTGTGAGAAAGTCAATTGGTGTCAAATCATCCTCAAGCGTTTGCAGGAAGAAGTGTCTAAGCTTGCCTCTCATAAGAAACCGTTTGACTGTTTTTGAACTACATTTTGACAAAATGCGGAGTTCCTCAATCCGCAGAGGCAAAGAAAATTAGTTCACAGATATACTTAGGAGGCGTCAGGCCTACTGTCTTCAACCAAAGCAAACTCATTGCCAATAGACCTTTTGTCCGTAGAATGCCTCTATCTGCCGATCCGAGGGATGTTTTTTCAAAGTCCCAAAGTGTTGAATCCTCAAGAAAGAGAAAACGATCTCACAGCAAAACTCCAGTTGCTGTTGAGAAGCCGAAAAGGAAGCTAAGGAGGCTTACAAAAGCTGAGGCTACAGCAACCTCCAAGGTTGCTCCTTCCGTGGCTCAACCCACTGATCAAGTCCCCCAGGACCCAACCCCTGTAGAAGAGATGCCCACTACTGTCGATACAGTAGATACCGAGCCCTTGGCGGCTACGACGGATGCTAGGACATCTGCCAACTCTAAAGACTCTGGCAAGTTTGCTTCCTTTATGGAGCCAACAGCTACTTCTCCTATACGGGATTCCACACCTGTAAAGGATCCATCTCCCAATAGGGTACCATTCCCTGTTAGGAATCCCTCTCCGATACAGGATTCCACACCTATAGAGGAACCCATGCCTACAGCAAACACAGGCGCTGTACGCAGCCCCTCCCCGGACACAATCATCCACAAAACCCTACTTTCTATGCAAATCGACCAGGCTTTCGAACAATTTATCCAATGGAAGAGTTATAGACTTGCTCCGTACAAAACTCTGTACAACTGGAGCGAATGGAGTAATGAAGAAAGATTTGTTTTGGAAGTGACGGACACTCAAGATGTTGTTGTCCTGATCCAATGGGACAACTTGTGTGTTAAAGAGCTTATTGAGAGCCATTTGTTTGAAAAAGCCGAATCACGAAAGAAAGGTAAAGCTAAGTCCGTGGAATCTCCCGAAAATCCAAGATCAGATCCCAACTCAGACGATGATGGAGATGCCCTTCAGGCTGGTCTAAGACAGAGTCGCGAAGAATCTGAATTTCCAATGGGTGTAGGATCATCGAGTCATCAGCAATCACCTCCCCATCAACTAGATACTATTCCCGACAACGGGGATTCAGCCCCTCATGTCGCTGAGGAACAATCTGTTTCGCAACAGGCACCCGAGCCTGTTGCAGCCCAAGAAGAATCCAACGCCATTCCGCACGAGGAATCAGTCCCTCTGCTGGAGCAGGCTGATGCTGAGAGACAGCAGGAGGAATCGGTCCCTCCTATATCCATGTCTTCATAAACCACTTCAGCACAGGAGGATGCAGCACCCCCTGTCGCCGAGCTCGAATCTGATACTCCCGCACCCTCAACCGCATTGGAATCCGACGACGGTATAATACGTGAGGATATCCAACTCGATTCACGTCCCAATATGAATTTGAGATGGTTGAACGGAGTCGAGGACTTTGCCCATCCAGACTCTCCCAGAACTACCACAAGAAAAGATCGATTACATGCTCTTGGCCTCCAAACTGTTTTCATCCAGGATGTCGTCAATGCCCTGTACTCTGTGGAAAAAGCTCTTGATTGGCTACACACATATGCCATTGAAGAGATGACAGGACTACAGCACGAAGTCTCCCGAGTGGTAGAGGCCTTCACTGTCTTGCCACACGTCTTCAAGCAGGCCCTGAGCTAACTGCAAAAAAAAAACAGGAGCAGATCCTAAGAGACGAGCAACCAAAGCTACGCGTGTCTGAGGCCAAGACAGCATCTGCTATGATCGAAACCGGTTCCCAACTCCGAGCCCACGACAAAAACATTAAAGATATGTCGCAGGTGCTCACTCCCTGGTCGAGAAAATGACATGTCTCGAGGCGAAACAGGATGCCGCTCTTCAAATCCTGGAATGCCTTGACGAGAAGGTGTCGTACCTTGATGACGCAAAAAAGGGGGAAGAATCGAGGGAAGTTGCTAGGAGAACGAGGTTGGAACAAGAGAAAGAAATGTTAGCTCCTTTTGAAGACTCCATCACTGCTGATATAGCCCATATCGCTGTTGGGATTCGGTGATAAAAATCGATTTACGTAGCGGAAAATAAACCGGTCCAACCAGAAAAAACCAAACCCCAAAAACGGACCGATCAAGCATCATATAAATGAATATAAATAACGAGGATGAAAAACAAAGAATACTTACCCTCGTAGTCCTTTGATAATACAATCTTCGAAGGACAAACCCGAGCAAGCCTTTTCCCAATTACCGACACGAACACGAATCCAATTCGTTGTAGCTTGTTTGAATGATCCAACACCGGAAATGTCGAATGTCTCTACTTCACACGCGTCGGATATTGATCGGAAAAATAGTATGTCAATTCGTTCTCAAAAAACATGGCTATAAATCGACACAATATTTTTCTTCTCTTCTCTTCTTCCTTTTCTTTCTCTCTAAGATGAACCAAGAAATTGAAGAAATTATTTCTCCTCCTCACCAATATGTCTCACGGATGATGTTATGTGTGTGTGTGTGTGTTTATTTCACAAGTCATGTTCAAACCAAAGACCAACACACCATTTTTATATAACTAATAAGATAATATTATGAGATATGGAATCTAATCCCAAGTCTTCATCATTTGCCATATAAAATACACCTCACATATTAGAAAGTAACATGGAAGGTGTGGAGAAGGTGAGGGGGTGGCCCACTTGGTATTAGGTGAGAAAACGAGCCGAGCCACTCAGTTCGTGTAACGGACATTCGCGTGTCTAGTCCGTTAAATACACTTCGGTTTATCCCAAATATATTTATACTTAATTAATTAATCTAATTAATTAATTTTATCAAATACAAAATTATAATAATATATTTCCAAGAAATAATTATTTATGAATTAAATTAATTACCCGGTAATTCATTTCAATTCACTTGACCGCATAATTTATAAAATAAATCAAATTAGATATCTAATATCCAATATTAATGAAGAGATAATAAATACATATTTATCCATCCAATATCCTTGTGCGCGACTCCGTAGATCCGTCTTAGTCGGCAATGGGAGGAACCAAGGAGTACGGGTAACACCAGTCTAGTGCTTCGTACCGTAACCCAACTAAGAACGAATGATCAGATCATTCCAAAACCATTATGTCGTGAATACCGTATACGTATAAACCCTTCAATCATATGTCCCGGTCAAGTATTAGGGTCACGGTAAAGTCAAACCCTACTGTAACTTGACTCTATGCTTTCTGTTAATGCAAACTAAGATCATCGAGCTCTCGTGTATCAAATACACCTAGCTCTAAATGCTTTGGCCAAAGATTTATAATCTCATTTGCCATTAACCGCATAAGACATTTACCTGCTCACTTACAGGAGAAATAATTCTATCTTGGTATTCAGTAGAGACTGCTACTTGCGCACTAAGTTGCATTTCGAGGTTGACCCCACACACCGGCGATTGGATCGAACTACTCTAATGACTAACTTAATGTCACAAGCACATCTCCTACTGAAACCTCAAGTCAAAGGTCCACGTATACCTATCACAACCTTTCGATCCAGTCATTGACAATCCCTGAGTGATTTCCATGTGACCGAATCGAGGTGAGTCGTGTTCGAGTATACTAATCTCACTAGCATACCTATAACGTGTGCTCCCACTAACCCTTAGTGAATAACGGCACTTTACATGTCAAAGTACACGTTATACAAGTCTTGTCTAAACTTATTGCCCAGTTAAGTTTTATCGACTTGCGAACGAGGTAAGCATTCAAGCTCTAAACACTTCCAGTGCCTATCTCCTTATGTCCATAAGGAGTAGAATGTTTGCTCTCAAATGCAAGGACTATTATTCTATATACCAAGTCACAATGCCAGTGGTATACAATAATATAGAAATAATTATTGCCTTGTTAAATATTCATAATTACAATACATATGCTCTCACTCTCTCATCCTCTGAGTGGCATTCGAGGGCATATCCCTAACAATCTCCCACTTGCACTCAATGCCACAAACTATGGTATCTAATCCCCATACTCTCCAGATGTCTCTCTGAGGCCTTCTGAGATAGTGGCTTGGTAAGCGGATCAGCAACGTTATTTGCTGTGTCTACTCTCTGTAGTATAACATTTCCTTCCTGAACTATTTCTCTCACAAAATGATATTTTCTCGCAATATGTTTGGTATTGTGGTGAGCCCTAGGCTCCTTAGCCTGTACAACAGCTCCGTCGTTGTCACAAAACAGCGTCACGGGCTTCTCCGCATTAGGAACCACTTGAAGTTCCTCAGTGAACTTTTTAATCCAAAAAGCTTCTTTAGCAGCCTCCGTGGCTACTTGATATTCGGCTTGACATATAGAGATAGCAGTTGAACTTTGCTTGGCACTTCTCCAAGAAAATGCCCCACCATTCAGAGTGAAGATATACCCTGATGTGGACATCTGAGCATCCATGTCCCCCGAAAAATCTAAGTCTGTATAGCCCATCACTCTAATTTCTCCACCACCGTATGTAAGAACCAAGTCTTTAGTCCTCCTTAGGTACTTAAGAATGTTCTTTACAGCAGTCCAATGTTCCTGCTCTGGATTTGACTGAAACCGACTTACTATGCTCATAGCATAGGCAATGTCTAGTCTAGTGCAAATCATAGCGTACATGAGGCTACCTACTGCCGAAGCATAGGGCACCTTACTCATTTCCTTTCTGTCTTCCTCACTTTGAGGACACATCTCTAAGGAAAGTTTTGCACCATGTTGCATAGGAAGGAACCCACTTTTAGAATCTTCCATCCTAAATCGCTTCAGGATCTTTTCTATATCGAGGGCTTGGGAAAGACCTAACATTCTTTTCGCTCTATCCCGGTATAGACGAATACCCAAAATATAGGTAGCTTCTCTCAAGTATTTCATTGAGAACTCTTTAGAAAGCCAAGCTTTCACAGAACTGAGCATTCCTACGTCGTTTCCTATAAGTAGAATGTCATCTACATATATTATTAAGAACTCTTTGATTGTCTCGTTAAAACGAAGATTCCAACTCCGTGAAGCTTGGTTCAGTCCATAAATGGCACGCTGAATTTTGCATACTTTATGAATATTGGTTTGAGATATAAATCCCTTAGGATGTTCCATGTAAATCTCGTCCTCGAGGAATCCATTTAGGAATGTCGTTTTCACATCCATTTGCCATATTTCATAATCTAAGTGGGCTGCTATGGCAAGCATCATGCGAATAGACTTAATCATAGCTACAGGCGAGAAGGTCTCGAAGTAATCGATTCCTTCTCTTTGGGAATAACCCTTTGCCACAAGCCTGGCCTTATTGGTATCAACCATGCCATCTCCATCAGTCTTTCTTTTATAGATCCATTTGTTTCCAATTGGCACTATGCCTTTAGGACGATCTACTAAAGTCCAGACCTGATTAGCATGCATTGAGTCTATCTCAACTTCCATAGCTTCTTGCCACTTGGTGGAGTCAACATCTACCATCGCTTGGTCGTATGTAGAAGGATCATTCTCTTGAATACTTTCTGTCATCTCATGGACACCCAGTTCCTCTTGATGCTGATAGCCATACCTCTCAGGTAATTGAGAAATTCTACTATACTTGTGAGGTTGTGTTTGTATTTCATAAGGTTGGGTTCTAATATCTTGCATAGGTGTCTCATTTGGTGTTTCTTTTATTTCTTCCAAAGAAATATTTCTACCTGCCCCTCCTTCCTGAATAAACTGATCTTCCAGGAAGTGTGCTTGTATATCTATTATGATCGTATGATCTTCGTGCATGTAGAATAGATATCCCATGGAATCCCCTGGATATCCTATGAAACGACCTTTCACAGACCTAGTTTCCAATTTCTCTATTTTAGTCTTCTTGACATAAGCAGGGCATCCCCAAATCCTAATGTGATTAAGACTTGGTTTCCTACCTCTCCACATCTCATGGGGAGTCTTAGGAACGGATTTGGAAGGATATCTGTTCATGATATGCACAGCAGTAAGAAGCGCGTAACCCCACAGATAAATCGGTAGATCAGTATAGTTAAGCATGGAGCGAACCATGTCCAACAAGGTTCGGTTCCTTCTTTCTGATACACCATTTAATTGTGGAGTAGCTGGAGGAGTGAATTGTGACACTATTCCTAGTTCTTTTAAGAACTCATCAAATTCGGTACTCATGTACTCACCACCCCGGTCTGACCGGAGAGTCTTAACATGGTTACCTGTTTGATTTTCAACTAGGGCTTTAAATTCCTTGAATTTATCAAAAGCTTCAGACTTATGTTTCATTTAGTACACGAATCCATACCTGGTATGGCCATCAGTGAATGTAATGAAATACTGAAAGCCATCTCGTGCCACTTCAAAAGGGCCACAAACGTCGATATGGATCAATCCAAGTTTTTCAGCAGCTCTTTCAAAAGTCCCTGCGAAGGGTAACTTAGTCATTTTGCCTTGAAGGCAAGATTCACAAGTTGGATAGGGATCTGATCCCAATGGACCCGTAAGCCCATCTTTCTCCATTTTATGAACCTTGGTCTGACTGATATGACCAAGTCTAAGATGCCACTTAAGTGCTTGGTTCGTTTCATCCCTACCACGCTTGCTAGTTATAGTATTCACAGTTGTTCTATTCTTTAGATTTAAATGGTATAAACCATTTAATAATGTAGCAGTACCAACCAATTTATTTCTAAAATAAATACGACAGGACCCATCTCCAATAAAGAAGTGAAATCCCTTTCGGTCCATGACCGGAATTGATACAATATTTTTGTGCCCCTTGGGCAAAACAAGTACATCATCTAAAGTAAGAATAAAACCAGATTCTAAATCCAACATAAGGGATCCGATATCAGAAGCCTCGACACTATGCCCACTTATGATGGTGACCATCACCTTCTCTAAATCCAGCTTCCTACTTCGTTCCAGATCCTGATTCATTGTACAAATATGAGAACTCGCACCGGAATTAAGTATCCAAGAAGTAGAATATACAGTTATAGAACAATTTGTTTCTAAAACCAGTAGTTCCGTACCTGAAGGCGCATTACGGTCAAGCTTTGGACAGTACCTCTTCTAGTGGCCTAGCTCACCGCAGTTGAGGCATACATCCGTTTTCTTAGCCCCCTTGCTCTTTTGAACCATTGGGGCCTTGCCCTTTCCCTTGTTGATCTTGGCTATTGGACCTAACTGCTTCTTGTTCTTTTTCTTCTTATTCTTGGACTTCCAAGTCCTAGAAGAAATCACAAGTGCAGCTTCCTTTCCATTTGTCTTCATAGAGACTGGGCAGTCGTCAGTTTGTTCATTAGCCTAGCTAAGTTACATGCAATCTCATTGCAGTTGAAATTCATGACAAATTATGAAAAGGAGTCAGGAAGTGACTGCAGGATAAGGTCAGTTTGGAGAGATGCATGCATCTGAAAATCAAGAGCTTCCAATCTCTCAATCATCGAGATCATCTTGAGGACATGGTCCTCAACCCTCACTCCTTCCTTCATCCTGGCGCCGAATAATTGCTTCGATATCTCATATCTAGCAGTTCGGCTATGCTCTCGATAGAGCTCAGCCAGGTGCGATAAGATGACTCTCGAAGACGTCATCTTTTCATGGGCACATTGAAGCTCATTGGTCATTGAGCCTAACATGTACCCTCGCACTCTTATGTCGTCTTTTACCCATTTATCATGGGCATCGACATCTTCCTGATTGGCTCGGGTTCTTGTTGGAGCCGCTGGGATGTCCGCCTCCAAGACGTATCCCAGCATTTCCATAGTTAGGACAATCCTCAAGTTCCGAATCCAGTCCACATAGTTCGGACTAGTCAGGACGTTCTTTTCAAGTAGTATAGCGAGTGGGTTCATTGTCATATTGAGATTTTTGTTAACTGCAGAGAATAATTTAAGATTCGTTAGTGATTATTTAATTATGATCCGAGTAAAGAATTTAAGGACTTTCTTTATTCATAACTCGGCTCCCACTATTTTATCGGCATTTACACACTCCCATGTTAAATCCGGAAGTCTTGGGTAACTTCATAGTGGTGATCGATTTCTTTACAAAGTTTAATAGAGGGCAACCCATACGGTTTCTATTCTATTATTCTTTATAAAGTGGTGTCTAATACCAACCCATCTAATGGATGATTCGATCTTCTTTTACCCCTAGTTCACTTGCCCTCAACCCATTCGATTTCTATGGCTCGCTGAACTATCTAAGTTTAAACCGTCAACTCCTATTAGTCTGACAATTGAATCTTACCCGGAAACCCATACGGTTTATAGGGGTTTGATTTGTCACAACCAAAGGCATCTAATGCACTCTAGGAATTTATCAACTTTCCCCAAAAATATTACTCCGACATACTCGGATGAATAATATTCCGGTTTAGATTTCAATTTTCCATGAGTTTGACGGAGGGTAGGAAACCTCGTAACCTTTATAACTTAGTGTTTGTAAGTGGGAGTATTAACGCGATTATATGTTACACTTTGCACATTAACCCGTTTATAAGCGCGATTTGTCGGTTTGTTTGTTTGTTTGTCATACAATATGAAAACATACACAACCTAAAATTAACAACATGTAGTTCATGGACCGTTCCTAGAACAAAAACATCGTAATCTAATTACATGTCTTCGGTCTTGAATCTTCGTCTTCTCGAGCGGATCTTCCTCCGGTCTTCGTCATTACATATAAATTTTATATTTGAAAAATTGCATCCTATACAAATTTTCTAGTAAAATAAATAAGCTCAAAACGGCCTTTACAACCCAATCGAACAAAACAAATGATTCAAAACTAGGTCCATGAACTACATCCCCATTCAAAATTATGCAACAATTATATTAAAATAAATGGCAATAATGATTAATCTAAAATTGATCTAATCAACAAAAAATAATCCAACAATTAGAATTAATCCAATTAATTCACTTAACCGTTAATCCAACAATTACATTAAAATAAATGGACAAATAAATATTTCATTAAATTAATCCCCTTAAAATAAAATTATCATAATTATATTTTAGTCAAATTAAATCCAATTTAATTTGCGGAAAATTAATTTACCGAACGAAATATAAAAACGGAATCGGAAAATACAAGGCCCAGGCCAAGCCCGCGGCCCGACAGTGGCCAGCTCAAATTGACCAGAAATTTGAGTCACGGTCCAGCCAATTTTCCGGCTCATTTTTTCGTCTCGAATCCAAAAATAATATTTTTCTAATTTTTATATTACACAATTAAATCAGTTTTTCAAAAGAAAAATAGATTTATATTGTAACATAAAACCATGAAAAATAATTTTTAGATGAACAATTAAACATCAACAATTAAAACAATTATGAAACTAAATCATAAAAAATAATCAAGCATTCCAAATGCAAATATCGAATATACGATCGCATAGACCTCGCTCTGATACCACTGTTGGGATTCGATGATAAAAATCGAATTACGCAGCGGAAAATAAACCGGTCCAACCGGAAAAAACCAAACCCCAAAAACGGACCGATCAAGCATCATATAAATGAATATAAATAACGAGGATGAAAAACAAAGAATACTTACCCTCGTAGTCCTTTGATAGTACAATCTTCGAAGGAAAAACCCGAGCAAGCCTTTTCCCGATTACCGACACGAATACGAATCCAATTCGTTGTAGCTTGTTTGAATGATCCAACACTGAAAATGCCGAATGTCTCTGCTTCACACGCATCGGATATTGATCGGAAAAATAGTATGTCAATTCGTTCTCAAAGAACACGGCTAGGAATCGACACAATATTTTTCTTCTCTTCTCTTCTTCCTTTTCTTTCTCTCTAAGATGAACCAAGAAATTGAAGAAATTATTTCTCCTCCTCACCAATATGTCTCACGGCTGATGTTATGTGTGTGTGTGTTTATTTGACAAGTCATGTTCAAAAGAAAGACCAACACACCAGTTTTATATAACTAATGAGATAATATTATGAGATATGGAATCTAATCCCAAGTCTTCATCATTTGCCATATAAAATACACCTCACATGTTAGAAAGTAACATGGAAGGTGTGGAGAAGGTGAGGGGGGCGGCCCACTTGGTATTAGGTGAGAAAACGAGCCGAGCCACTCGGTTCGTGTACCGGACATTCGCGTGTCTAGTCCGTTAAATACACTTCGTTTTATCCCAAATATATTTATACTTAATTAATTAATCTAATTAATTAATTTTATCAAATACAAAATTATAATAATATATTTCCAAGAAATAATTATTTATGAATTAAATTAATTACCCGGTAATTCATTTCAATTCACTTGACCGCATAATTTATCAAATAAATAAAATTAGATATCTAATATCCAATATTAATGAAGAGATAATAAATACATATTTATCCATCCGATATCCTTGTGCGCGACTCCGTAGGTCCGTCTTAGTCGGCAATGGGAGGAACCAAGGAGTACGGGTAACATTTATCCAGTCTAGTGCTTCGTACCGTAACCCAACTAAGAACGAATGATCGGATCATTCCAAAACCATTATGTCGTGAATACCGTATACGTATAAACCCGTCAATCATATGTCCCGGTCAAGTATTAGGGTCACGGTAAAGTCAAACCCTACTGTAACTTGACTCTATGCTTTCTGTTAATGCAAACTGAGATCATTGAGCTCTCGTGTATCAAATACACCTAGCTCTAAATGATTTGGCCAAAGACTTATAATCTCATTTGCCATTAACCGCATAGGACATTTACCTGCTCACTTACAGGAGAAATAATTCTATCTTGGTATTCAGTAGAGACTGCTACTTGCCCACTAAGTTGCATTTCAAGGTTGACCCCACACACCGGCGATTGGATCGAACTACTCTAATGACTAACTTAATGTCACAAGCACATCTCCTACTGAAACCTCAAGTCAAAGGTCCACGTATACCTATCACAACCTTTCGATTCTGTCATTGACAATCCCTGAGTGATTTCCATGTGACCGAATCGAGGTGAGTCGTGTTCGAGTATACTAATCTCACTAGCATACCTATAACGTGTGCTCCCACTAACCCTTAGTGAATAACGGCACTTTACATGTCAAAGTACACGTTATACAAGTCTTGTCTAAACTTATTGCCCAGTTAAGTTTTATCGACTTGCGAACGAGTTAAGCATTCAAGCTCTAAACACTTCAATAGCCTATCTCCTTATCTCCATAAGGAGTAGAATATTTGCTCTCAAATGCAAGGACTATTATTCTATATACCAAATCACAATGCCAGTGATATACAACAATATAGAAATAATTATTGCCTTGTTAAATATTCATAATTACAATACATATGCTCTCACTCTCTCATCCTCTGAGTGGCATTCGAGGGAATATCCCTAACAATCGCATCTCCAAATGTTAGGATACAGGGAGATCGACCAGAATTACAGGATTCTAATTATCCTTGGAAAAGCCTAGTCCGAAAGCCACAAGCTATTAACCTCCCGTTGGATCGACAGCATACTGCTGCAGAGATCAAGAACTGGAGGAGAAATGAACTTCTAAGATACTTTGTTGTATTTATCAAGGATTCCTCAATTTTCAATAGATGCAGAACATTACAGGAAGCCGCAGAGGAGTTCAAGAAGACGCTGGAAGATGGAACGCTCCCGCTACAGCTGCAGATGAAGTCAAAGCACAAGAATGGTGACTTGGTAACCCATCCAGAAGATTGGATCCTTGTCTTCGATAAATCATATGAAGGACGAGCCTTATATCTGAATCGAGACAGGGACGCTCATCAAAACTGGTGGAAAAACACCAAGAATGACCCTAAAAGGCCTTGGAGGCATTCAGACTACAAAAGTTAAATTTCCTTGTATTATAATTTTGTAATCTTATTTTGAGAACAGCAAAATTTTATACTCTTCATTTCAATATCAATAAAAATTTTGCCTGTGTAATATCCGGAATTTCTACTACTGTTGTTTGATATTTTTTTATTCGAGTTATATTGTACAGCGTGGAATCTGTACAGTAGGAATAAAATAAATAAAGGACTGAGATGTCAGTATCGGTATAATTGTCGTATTCCGGTCGATTACATTTGAGGATATCGTGTATCGTGTTATCGTACTTCGATATAGAGTATATCGTATAAGAATATTATTGGATTCAGATATGTATTCGGTAAGTGTATATGTGTTTTCGGTATGTCGAGACAAAGCGTAGATTGGAAATGGCTAAGTGTAACATTATTAGCGCACGCTAATAATCATGAGTAGCGACGCTATCGTGCGTGATTAGCGCACGCTACGGATATAAGATAACGCACGCTAATACAAATCCGATCGGAAGGAATCTACGCGTGGACCGTGCCACTTTCGGCGCATGTTCGATAAGTCAACGGATGTTGTAATGTAGTGTTAGCGCACGCTAATGCATGTTGATTAGCGCACGCTAACTATATATCGGTCAACAGGAATCTTGGCTTTATTGGTTGATTTCGGTGGTGGGGTCACGAGCATCTTCGTGGTAGGTGTAGATCGTAGCAAGTCAATCGTATTAGCGCACGCTAAGGTAAATGACTTGCGACGCTAGGCAGATGTTTTACGACGTTAATGCATGGGCATTACGTACGTAAGCTAATTACGAAGCAAGGCGGTAGCCTCAGGCTGATAGCGCACGCCAACAAAGTCGATTAGCGCACGCTAAGGCGGTAGCGCACGCTAAACATGAGATGTTAGCGCACGCTAATAATGAATATTATAAAAAGGGACAAGGGTGTTATGAAGCATTTCGTCCATTCCTTCCTTGCAACCGAGAGAGAGAGTTTTTAGAAAGAGGTTTGAGGTCTCAAACACGGAGAGATGGTGATCTTTAACAAGATTAAGATGGAGAGCATGGATTCAAGCCTTGTCCTTCAAGTTGTTCATGATTCTTTGGATGGAGTTCTAATGTTCTTCTTTTTGGTTCATCTAAACCAGGTAATCTTCGTATTCCTTCGTTAGTGGTTCATTTTTCTTGGATGATTTCATGCAAGGAGCATGTTGGATAATCATATGATGATGTTATATGAGATTCAATGGAATTTTGATAAGAGTTTCGGATGTTAGTTAAGATTCTTCATACCATAAGGATGTTGATTCATTTAACCCGATCTAAGAAGGATTTCTGAATCTTGGTAATTATATTGGTCGATTTAGATGAGATGAATCATGATACTAGGTTGAATTCCAGATTTAGCATGATATGATCCTTGTTATCGAGTCGGTTTGATTATTGAGGTTGTTATTGATATATGGACATTGACATGATCATTGTGATAATTATGGGGTCGTTTATCTTCAAGAGATATGGGGATTTATGTCTCCCTTCATTCGGATTCGTAGTCGCAAGATGTGAGTCGATGTTTGGAATGCATGCCACTGTACAGCATTAGCGCACGCTAAGCTTACTGGCTAGCGCACGCTAACGGGACAACTTAGCGCACGCTACGTTATGCGTTTAACGTGCGCTAAGTAGGCAGACAGTGCAGTATTTTTGTGTTTTGATTATGAATTCGTGATGGTTTGATTTGGTTTGTTCTGACTGCGTTTATTCGAGGTTGTGTTGAACCGTTGAGTTCGATTGGTTAGTTTTGTCGGTTGTTGATTGTTATCGGATATGTGTTATTTGATTTCTTCGATAGGTTGAGATTATTGATCGGTGATTATAACCAGATATTGTGGTTGTGTTCTAGTATGTACATTATATTGCTTTTGATCGGGGATGAGGAGCTCGTAGACAAAGGCAGTGTGTTCGGCAGCAGCTTCGCGGTATCGGTATCGAGGCAAGTTATTACTTGCGCAGTTATAATATTTAATGAATGGTTTCAGTTTCATTTCGTTTATAATGCATATAGCGATGATTATTATTGTGAACTCTGGGTATTCGGATCGCATATCGTTCTTTCGATTCTGGGAGGTAAATCATAATGTATATGCTTTATCTCAGTTATTGGTATGTTCGAGTATCGAGGTTACATTATGGTAAAGACGAGGATATGAGTATCTATAGTTCATTGTACGTTTGGAACGCCGAGCATTGAGGATAATCGTCGGTGATGATTGGACATCGAGGTTGCTCCCGAAGGACTCGGGGCAAGTATTCCATATTGATTATGGTTTAATGTTATTTATTTTGGTCTCGTACACTTTCTTTCATGTTGTTGAACATGAAGTCGTCCTAGTAAATTTTCATGTTGTCGTGCATGTTATGTTGTTCATGTTGATGAACGTGTTGATTTGCATATGTGTATGCATATTGTGTTGTTTATGTTGTGTAAATAATCCGATGGGATTATGAGGATCTATGCTGAGGGCGCTGGATCGAATGTCCATCATGCGTTGGTTCGACGGGATCATCATGAGGATCTATGCTGAGGGCTCTGGATCGTTGGACAGGTTTTCCACCATGCGTTGGTTCGACCGGATCATCATGGGGATCTATGCTGAGGGCGCTGGATCGTTGGATTACCAGTATTGTGTTGATGGAATCTTGTGAATTCGCATCATTGATTGTATCATATGTTGTTGTTCATAAGTGTATTGTTAGTTATCCACCTTATGTTGATCTGATAGGATCAACAAAGGGATCTATGCTGAGGGCGCTGGATCGTCGGATTTCCATTGAGTATACATGATTGATATTGCTGTGATCATATTGACGTGGTCATATGAGTATGCATTTGTAGGTCTTGTGTTAGGACCGTGTCCGTATTGCATTGATCTGATCTCGGATTAGACTGATATGATTGTCGTGGCACTTCATATCTCGAGGTATGTTCCGTATTTCCTTGGTATTTATCTTTGATGGAAAATCGGTTATCGTCTTGGGATTTGATGATGTTATTCGATGGATCGTATTGGTCGGTAATGGTATATTTCCGTATCGTGAGTTGGTGATGACAGTTTGAGAATCTTGAGTATTGTTTGAGGTACAATACAGATATTATGTTCGAGTTTATTGGTTAATCGAGTACAGGATGTGAAATGTGATAATGGTTATTCTGATGAGAATTTCTTGAGTAAGCAAAGTCATGGCGGTAAGATTACGTTGGTCGTATTCTTATGTTGTATTCTCATTGGTATGTTATCATTAATGTGATGTGACAGTTATCATTGTTGGATATTATGGCTGACCCCGTCGTGGGATTTCTTTTTAGGTTCTCGGAGTATCGAGCTTGTAGCGGTCGTGAAGAGATGAGCTTCTCGGAGGATACTGGCTAGGACATGTTGTGTGCATTGAGTTTCTTGATTGGTTCTTGTATTCCGCTGCTAGAGTATCTTTATGGTTGGTCTTTTTCCGCTGCGTGAGTATTTTGAAATGCTCTTTTGGTATCTAGTAACTGAGGTTACTTTGGAAATCGTTTTCTAAACTTTTGAGTGTCGGCTGTTTGGCCTTGCGATTTCAAAAGAGTTTTTACGACGGTTTTTGATAAATGGATTTTATATGTCTTTGTGAATTTTTAAAGATAGTACCGTCGTTGGCCTCTTGGGCATTTGTAAATGTTTGCGAAAATTTCTTTTAGCCTTGTGGGTTCCATCTCGGGGCCCACGGCGCTGTAATATTTCCGGTTAAATCTGGGGGTGTTACAGCCTGTCTTGAAAAATTACAACTCGTAATCTACTGTGTTCTTGTATGTTTACAAACACTTAATTTATTCTTGCTGTATTCAAATTTTGAAACTTATCTCAATACACAAACTGTACGAACTTGTCTGCAAACAATTCATAGTTTAAGTTGTATGTATCTAGAATACAATGTAAGATTATGCCTGCGCGCCAATCATAAGTTTTCAGATGTAACTTTCTTTTGATAAAAGCTGAACTTGCCTGCGAGCAGTTCTTAGTGTTAGGCCAAATGCTGAAGGCCAGAACATTTGAAAGAAGACCAAGAAGTCTGCCCTACTTCAAACCGCTAAGTGTCAAAGTTTTGGCATCATCAAGGATGTTTGGATAACATCATAAGGTTTTAAAAGGAATACTCAGAAGGACTTGGCAAATTATCAAAAAGGTGGAAATTATTGGGATAACAAATACCCGGTATCGAAACTGTTGGGATAAACAATCCCTGTATCGATCGTGTTGACAGAATATTTTGACAATATGCCAAATCCTGCATACCGCTAATAGCTGTATCGAAAAGCTGATCAAAGGTATTAACCTGTATCGAAGACTTCTCGTAGTCCCAAAATACAGTGAATCTATCATGCAGCAAAGAGTTCCGCAAAGCTAAGTATGGAAGCTGTCTCAAAACATCAATACAGCAATCCTCCATACAGCCTTCAAACAGGACAAGAAGGAATCTTCAGTATTCACTAGAAGTCAAGTCCCGTTTAATAAAGAAGTATTTAAATACTAAATGATAAAGTATTTAAATACTATAAGTCATCAGAAGATCTTCAAATCCCGCAATATCCGGATCTCAGTCTATTCAAGTCAACTATCAAGTTGTCACAGAATCTTGCTCAATGGATCTATTACAACGGATATATTTCAGAATGCTATATATATCTCTAGAGTTTGAAGATCATACATGCTTGCAACAACAACCAACAAGTGATTACACGAATATTCAGAGCAAAACATATCTCCAAAAGTATTCTGCTATTCTGAAAGAAGAGATATACAATGCTCAAACAGTGAACAACACATCATCAGCTATAAGCTCAGAAAGTCAAAGCTGTTGTTCAAATATTGTTCTACCCTTGAACAAAACCCATAAGCCCTGTGTGGACTGAGAATCCTTGCTATTCCCAAACTGTGTGTGACGGACTTGCATTGAAGAAGACGAAGCTTCAGAACTGTGTGTGAAGAAGCCAGTCACGTGTTAGCTCAAACCAATCTGTGTGAATGGTTGAAGGCTAAGATCATTATATCAATCTGTGTGAATGATATATTGGTTAGGTTTGGTTATAATTACGTAGTTGTGTACGCAGTGATTATAATAAAAATTTTACTCTTGTGTGGAGGACCAGTGGACGTAGAGGGGTTTACCTCGAACCACTTTAAATATTGTGTTATTTACCTTCTGCCTTTATTGTTTTATTAATTGTGATTATTTAAGTATACAATTCACACCTAGTTGTATCATCAACAACTTAATATATTAAAGACTTCCGCTACGCATTCAGATTTGAAAACCGTACAGCCTATTGTTTCAAACACTTTCCAAGCTGTATCCTGTATACTTAGTGGCCAACAGGTGGGTATTTTTAGATAAGTAGGTTCAAGACAAAGAATGGGCAGCCCTAATCATTTCTCGTGTATGTAAATATCGACACACCATCCGACAAAATCATGCAACTTCTAAAGAATACAAATCATAAGAAGAGAAATCACACATGAAAGAATTTTACCGCTAAAAGTGAACGATTCAATTAGGCACAAGAACTCACGACTAATAATCCATATGCCCAACAGCTAACAAAGTTATTACAATCCAACTACTACATCACACAAGATAAAATAAAGAAAAGAAACAAACATCACGCAAACTAAAAATAAATAAAAATCAAAGAAGTTGCACCCCCCCCCCCCCCCAAACCTAAACCTTTGCTTGTCCCCAAGCAAAAAAGAAGTTGAAAAAACAAATGCTAAAATACAAGAAAGAAAAAATAAAATAAAACAAATAAAAAACTAAAATGGAAAGAAAGTACCGTTTGAAGAAAGTGATCAATCCCCTTGCGGAGGGGGCTGCTGATCCGTGCCAATTTTTCAGTTGTTGCTCGATGCGGGAATTCGCCTTGGAATTCATCAAAGAAGAGGAGTTGCTGGTCTCATAAGCTCTGAAAGCACGCTCGTTGTTCAGCACGTATTTCCTCCAAAGATGCCATTTGCATCGCTCTTGTCTCCTCTTAGTAGACTTGCATGGTGGCCATGGAGCTGCGTATCTCATTCATGACTGCACGGAGATCCGTGGGAGGTGCCTCAGAACACATTTCCAGCTCATTTTGAGGATGTGAGCCACCCGCTTCATGCATATGCTCATCTTCCTATTGATCTTCGTCCTCATTCTGCCCCCTGCCTGGGCCATCGTAGCCGTGGATCCTGAGGAGATCGCTGATCTTGTAACATTCAATTTTGAAGGATTGGAGTCCTCGATAGTGGCCCCAGCATGACAACACATGAACGTAATCGTCGTGGGGAAGAAGATGGTTTGCAAGGTCTTTATTTTGGTCATTTATTCCAGCTGCTTGTAAATTAAAGCCCCAACATTGATCGTGTGGTCCTCCATGATCGAGTAAACCAAAGTAAGGTGGTTGAGAACAATTCGACGTATGGCCTGAGTCGGCAGAAGGCTGTTGCAGATAATATGGTATAGCATTTTGGCTTCGGTAGAGAGGATTTGAGTGCGCTTGCCCGCTCGATGTAACGTAACTCCCGGATGGACAAAATGGGTTTGTAAAGTTTGCAAGAGATCGGGGCGGGCGGCAAATTCTGAGTATTCATCGACAAAGTCCTCGCTATGGCGAGGTGGTGCTCTGAACTCTAACTTCTCATTAAGCGTCTCTGGCGAGATAAGTACTTGTTTCCCATGCACTTTCCCTCCGAGACTCCCGTCAGGTGTCGGAGCCACGGTTGCGTAAAATTCACGAACCACTAATAAGTCACATTCCCAATCGCCTTTGAAAAATTCCACCCAATTTGTGCATTTTAACAAGTGCCGGACAACGGGGAAATTCTCCGCAAGAGCACTCCTCACACCCTTTTCCGGGAAGGCTCTTAGCTTGCTCAACTCAAGGAAATATTTTTTGTCCATCGCATTCATTCGAGCAAGTATAGAGTCGTGTTCTTGTTGCTCCGATCCATGGCTCGACCCTTGGCCTTGTTCGGCATTGCCTATAGTCCGAGGGCGTTTCGTGATTCCCTTTTGTTTAGTCATGTTTCCTGCAAAAATTATGATTGTTAAACCACAAATTCGTGAAGTTCAACCCCCCCCCCCAAACCGAAGGTTTGATGTAAATGAAGAGATCCAATCAACTAGTAAAACTCGTTAGTTCGGCAAAATGATTGACAATTTAGCACTAATGAATTCCAAGAACTAGCAAAAGTAGCCCCAAGCAAGAGATTTGAAAGACTAGTTCATAGAAGCATTTCATCGAACACCTTTCGTGCACAAAAGTTTTAAACTTGAGTGGAAACAATTAGGATTACAAAACCTCTCAAAACCGAATCACAATCGATAATCCTAACATATTCAAGCACTTCTAAACCATTCTCAAGCATCAATTCAAAGATGTAAGCACAAAATTTTCGATATCATAGAAATTCCACAAAAAGAACAAAAACTTGAGTTTTGAATTCATACCTTTGATTTGCTCCTATTAAATTATGAAATAGATGTTAACGTATGAGTTTCAAACCAAAATTAACAAGAAGAAATGATGAAATGTTGATTAGGATCGGATTAAGGGTGTAGTGGTCAGGGAATGAGGGAAAGAGGGAAAGAGAAATGAAACACAAAAAGAAAGCTGGGATCATTTTTTTTAAACAGGACTGGGGACCGTGATCTCAACTCTTTGGACCGTGGTCCGGACATTTTCGCTGGGCATTGGACCACGGTCCATAATGTCCAGACTGCGGTCCGCCTGTTCGGCAGAAAATCTGTCGTGCGGTCCGAAATGTCGGACCGCGGTCTGGCCTATTTTTTTATTTTTTCCTTTTTTTTTATTTTTTTAGAAATTCCAATAATAAAAATAAAATGATAAAAAACGATAAATCTAACTTCCCTTGGGTTGCCTCCCAAGTAGCACTTTTTTATAGTCATTACCTCGACTTCTTCCCGTCTTGCTCAATCTTTGACATCGTGCACTTCTATGCACTCAAACGCATTGATATCTTCGCTTCGTCCGAACTACGGATTCACTCTGTGCCCATTTACCTTAAAATGCTCATTCTTCCATGGATCAAGGAGTTCTACCGCTCTATGTGGCCATACTTAAACGACTTTGAAAGGTCCGCCCCATCGCGACACCAATTTTCCCGGCATGAGCTTAAGACAGGAGTTATGTAGCAAAACGTCCATCCCAAGTTCGAGAGATTTGCAAATGATACACTTGCCATGATACCGTTTCGTCCATTCTTTATAGAGCTTAGAATTTTCATATGCCTCGTATCGCATCTCATCTAGCTCATTCAAATGTAGAAGTCGTTCTTCACCTGCTTTTTCTTGATCTAAATTTAGCGCTTTGATCGCCTAATACGCCTTGTGTTCCAAATCAATAGGTAGGTGGTATGACTTCCCAAAAACAAGGCGATACGAGCTCATTCCAATCGGAGTTTTGTAGGCCGTGCAATATGCCCATAAAGCGTCGTTCAACTTCAATGCCCAATTTTTCCTTGTCGGTTTCACCGTCTTCTCGAGTATTACCTTTATCTGTCTATTACTCAATTCGACTTGTCTATTGCATTACGCTATACTTCTTAAGCAAACCTGCGAGTTGTCTATTGCAAAAGTGCGTGCCTCTATCACTAATCACAACTCTAGGCATCCCAAACCTGCAAAAAATCACATCCTTAAAAAATTGCAAACCACATTATCATCGTTAGTTCGGGTTGGAATTGCTTCCACACACTTAGAAACGTAATCCACAGCAACTAAAATATATTCAAAACCAAGGGAAGGTGGAAAAGGGCCCATGAAATCAACTCCCCAAACATCGAAAAGTTCCACTACTAGATTGTTCGTGAGTGGCATCTCATTTCTTTTGCTTATGTTCCCCGTTGATTGACAACGATCGCAACTCTTGCAGTAGGAATAAGCGTCCTTAAATAATGTCGGCCAGTAGAATCTAGATTCAAGGACCTTGTGCGCCGTTTTATTCACGCTAAAATGTCCCCCACAGTGCAAGTCATGACAGAATGACAAGATGCTCCCGTGCTCTTCTTCCGGGACGCAACGTCGGAATACATGATCAGGCCCCAACTTAAATAAGTAGGGCTCGTCCCAATAGTAATGCCTGCACAAGGAAATAAACATCTGCGCAAGGTCAAGTCAGGCTGCAAAACACCACTAACAATGTAATTAATAATATCGACATACCAAGGTGTTTTAGAATATATTCTATTGAGTCGTGCTTTTGTTTGTTTTTAAGTGTTTTTGTTCTTTTTACGCTTGGTATGTTGTGTTTTTATTTTGTAGGTAGCCGAATGACGATTGTGGTGAAGATTGTGGTGAGATAGGGGCTTTTATGGTCAATATTGGAGTTTATGGCGATCAAGAACAAGTCGGGAGCGAGAAGAGGGCTTAAACGATTAAGATTGAAGCAATATCTATCGTATTTTCTAATTTCCAGATCCAATACTTCTAATTAGGATGTGTTCTCTATAAGTCTGGATTACTCGTGAAATCAGCTTCACAACGGTATATTATACGTTAAATTTTGAGGTGTATTGAGGGAGATATGGCTTCTATACCACGGCCTCACAGTCCAAACCGCACCCGGATCGCGACCCAATATTCAGACCGCGCGACAGATAGTTGCCAAAAACACCCAGACCGCGGTCCACCCCCTGTTGTGCATAAAACACGATTTTCTGCATTTTTTTGGCAATTTTCGACGGGTATATAAAGGGAAACCCTAGACACAAATGAGGAGAGCCGAAATACTCGATCTAAAACTCGGTTTTTAACATTTTTCTTGTATTCAAACATCTAAATTGACAATTGTGAGTGATTTTTGTTCTTTATATGAATATTTAATAGGAATTGAAGGAAGAACAAGGGACGAAGAGGTTTATTTCCTTGTGCAGGCATTAATATGATCAAGTATTCCGACGTTGCGTCCCGGAAGAAGAGCACAAGAGCATCTTGTTATTCTGTCATGACTTGCACCGTGGGGGACATTTTAGCGTGAAGAAAATAGCGCACAGGGTCCTTCAATCTGGATTCTACTGGCCGATATTATTTAAGGACGCTTATTCCTAATGCAAGAGTTGCGATTGTTGTCAGCGAACGGGGAACATAAGCAAAAAAAATGAGATGCCACTGACGAACAATCTAGTAAACTCCAATGTTGATCATAAAAGCAATATCAGCGAACAAAGGATATTGTAATTAACAAGGGAATATTGTAATTAACAAGGCAATATTGACCATAAAAGCACCTATTTCACCACAATCTTCGTCCGGCTACCTACAAAACAAAAACACAACATATCAAGCGTAAAAGAACAAAAACACTTAAAAACAAACAAACGCACGACTCAATATAATAGAATGAGACGATCAAAAATCTACTCATCAAAATGCTATTTAGACTCCTGGTATCCCTACAAAGCTCTTTATTTTTTTATGGATATTGTTGGGAAAAATGGCTCCCTTTTTCGGAAAACTTGATGCGATTCGGAGTTCATTTGCCGTCGATGTGTCCTCTGTGTTTAAAGGCAGCTGCGACGGTTGACCATTGTTTGATATCTTGTCCTCGTCTTGCACCTTTGGCATTATTTCGACGGAATTTTTGGGATATAGCTGCCAATTAATTTGTCGGTGAGATCCCGCTATCATGCTTGGTGGTTGTCCACACAAACGAGTCCTGCCATGCAGTTTTTTGTGCTCATTCTGCCTTTTTTTGGGGGGGGGTGGGGGGGGGGGTGGGGTGGGGTGGGGGGAGCTTTGGAAAGTCTATAATTCTGCATTTATTCTACCGAAAAATATAATTATTCACAACATCAAGCAACGTCTCTTTGTTTCACTCAATAAGCCTATCCAGAGCTCACACCCTACATATTTTTTGCTTATGTTAGATGTAACACCCCCAAAATCAAACCGGGAATATTACACGCCGCGTACTCTCTCCGTGAGGATCCACCAGGCTAGAGATCGAAACAACACATTACATTACATACCGATGTAACAAAATAACAAATCAATAGACCGATTTGGTCTTTTATCACTAACATACAATCAAGGTATACATTTCTATCTCGACTCATACCCATGCAAGGGTAAAATTACACTCACAAACAAAAGTACGACAGCAAAAAACACCATACAACAAACTCCGACCGACTGTACCCAAAACTGGCCTTCATGTGATTAGTATCATTCGTCTTTCATCATCCTTCGTACCGATCCTGTGTTTTGCTCCCAAAACCTGCATGTACCTGGACGCAGAACAGACATCCACCCCTCGAAAACTCGGGGTTAGCAAAACTCCACTATTTTGCTAGTACAAGTATAAAATGAAAATACGAGCCATACACAATACATTCCGAAAATACAACGATAGACTTCCCGAGATATATTATTTAGTTAAAATAGTTCAAGTCTTGAAACTAGAAACGAAACAAGTAAGCACTTTGAAAACACTTCCAAATCTCGGGGGTTTTGAAAACATTTGAAATTGAAAAGTTCTTAATTCCTCGAAATCCACTTAGGGTCATAGTCCCAAAGTTCATTTTCCAAAATGCAAATCCGCTAACAAAAAACGGGGTCCACGACCCAACAATTCCTATCACAAAACACAGGGTCCACGACCTGATCATCCACTTCAATTCGCTTACAAGGACACATTACACATAATACATTATTCTTATGTTATTCTAGCCAAGCACCAAGACTCGACATATAGTGTCTCTCGACCCCGAGCACAAAGTATTGTGATACTCCGGATAATATCACAATTAACGAAAACATCAACGTCATCCTCAAAATGAAAACCACACCTGGTAACCCGCGACCATACCCCTTAGTATAGGCCTCCAGACGCCCCGTCGAACGCTCCGGGTGGGAAACCACTTTCGCGACCGTACCCCTTAGTATCGGCCCCAGATGCCCCGTCAAACGCTCCAGGTGAAAGATCAACGACACACGCACCCATGTCCACTTCTATGGCCGTACCCCTTAGTATCGACCCCCAGACGTCCTGTCGAACGCTCCGATTAGAAGGACAACAACTCACACACCCAAAAGATCATAATTCATAGTTGCAAACCACAAGCCTCGAAGATCAATCACAATATATATGTTAGGAGTATGCCCTCGAATGCCACTCAGAGGTTGTTGAGTGAGGGCATTGTACTTGTAATTATGTAAACCATTTATATAAGGCAAATGAATGTTTCTTTATTTGCTGGTAGTTACTGGCATTCCTAACTCGTAAATAAACATATAGAAACTAGTCCGTGTATTTGAGAGCAAAACGTTCCACTCCTTATTGGATAAGAGGGTCGGCACTGGAAAGGTTTATAGCTCAAATACTTAATCGTTCGCAAGTCGATGAAACTTGACTGGGCGTTAAGTTTATGTGAATACTTGTATGATATGTTCTTTGACATGGAGAGTGCCTGTCGAACACTAATGGTTAGTGGGAGCACACGTTATAGGTATGCTTATTAGATTAGTATACTCGAACCGACTCACCCTCGATTCGTCACACGGATTTCACTCCGGGACAGTCAATGACGGAATCGAAAGGTTGTGATAGGTATTCGTGAACCTTCGACTTGAGGATTTAGTAGGGATGTGCTTGTGACGTCAAGATTTTCATTAGAGTAGTTCGACCACCTTAAACCGAAGGCGGGGTCAACCTCGACGTGCATCTTGACGGGCAAGTAGCGAGTCCTATCAATACCAAGATAGAATTCTTTCTCTGTTAGTGAGCGGGTTATATGTCCTATGCGGTTATTGGAAGATGAGATCATAAGTCTTTGTCCAAAGCATTGGAGCTAGGCAGTATTAGATACACGAGAGCTCGATGATCTGGATTTGCATTAACGCATGCATAGCGTCAGATGAGATAGGGTTTGGTGATCGTGACCCTATAACTTGATCGGGATATTTGAAAGAAGGGTTTATACGTATATCGGTATTCACGAGAATGGTCCTTGAATGATCCCAATCATTCGTTCTCGATCGAGTACAGTGTAGGCCACCAGTGGCTAGGTGGTGCTACTACTCTTTGGTTCCTCCCATTGCTGACTGAGACGGACCTACCGAGTCGCGCATTAGGATTGACGACGGAATGAATTAAGCTAATTCTCTCATTATGAATATTAGATATTGGATATCTAATTTGGGACATTGGATGTTTAAATCGATTTATCGGATAAATTGATTTACGGCTTAATGGATTAAATATATCACTGGGCGATTAATTTAATTCATGAATATAATTATTTCTTGGAGAAATTAATTATGTTATTTTGTATTTGATATATTTAATTAATTGGATTAATTATTCGATACAAATACATCGGAACGGAATCGTAGTTTATCTGTTTGGACTCGCGGGAGTCCGAAACGAACCGAACTCATCCGTTTCTGCATGGTAGCCGCCTCCCTAATTTCCACCCACTTTCCTCTTGTCTTGTTGTTTTCATTTTATATGAAAAAGATGACTTTGTGGGGCTTTGATTCTCATAATAATGAGATGTATCATGTGAAGAGTTGAATAAAGGAAGAAGTAGACATCTCTCACTTATTGATTCCAAGCAACTTTTGCTTCCTACGTGAGTGAGATTGAGAGAGAGAGAGAGAGAAACCATTTTCTCAATTATCTTCATCTTCTTCATTTTCTTGGAGAAAAATTGAGAGAAAATCATATAGAGAGAGTAAGATTAAAACACTTAGAGTGTAGTAATCTTTACATATATAGCTTCATCACTTAGCTCTAGCCGTATCCTCGGAGGATAGCAAGGTGATCGTCGTTGCGGTTGTTTCTCCGGCGCGTGGCAAGTAGAGACGCGGTGCTTTCGGCGTTGGATCGTTCAAAAGCTTGGGGAATAGCTCAAGAGAAGGTTACCATTTAATCAACGGACTTCGAGGGTTAGTTTCTTACGACTCTTGCTTTTCGTTTATATATTCGTATATACGTAGCTCGATCGATCCTCGTAGGGATTCGGATCGAATTAATTTTCATTTTACCGCTTCCGTTGGGCCTTCGTTTTAGGCACCGAATCCCTACAGTGGTATCGGAGCGTAGGTCTTGCGATCGTATATACGATATTGGCATTTGGAATGCTTGATTAGATGGTGAATGATTTGGAATCATTTTAGTCATAATCGTGGTATATATTTTTACGTTCGTTGTAGTTATATTTTTCGTAAGTTTATGTCTAAATATAAATCTTAATTTCTTGGAAATATGATTTATATTGAAGATATGAATGTTGAAAAATATTGATATTGGATATCCGGTCGAAAATCGAGCTCCGAATCGTCGTCGGACGATTTTTCGGACAAAGGGCACGAAGCTGCCAGGGTGACTCGGCCGTGTCTGGTGACACGGGCCGTGTCCAGCCCCCGTGCCACCGCTGCACCCGACCGTGTCAGGAGACACGGGATGTGCCCGTCCGGTAGCTGCCGAGCGTGACTCGGCCATGCTAGGCCAGTCTGCCGGAAAGATGCCGACAGTGACTCGGCCATGGCAGGCCATTTTCGCCCCGGCTCGATTTTTTTGTGTATTCTTGAAAATTAATCTCCCTCATGTTAAATTGGATTTAATCTGATTAAAATGATTTATGGTATTTCATTTTATAAGGGAAAATTGATTAATTGGAATATTTATGGTCGACCGAATTATTTTGAACGTTATCATATTACCGATTGTGTGAATCGATTGGATCGGTTCGTATTGTTGATTGGATCAATGTATCTCTACGCTTTCCATTTATTTAGTATTTATTGGATGGATGCTTTTGAATGGGGATGTGGTTCGTGGACTTAGTTTTTGAATCGTTCGTTTTATTCGATTGGGTTCAAAGGCCGTTTTGAGCCTATTTATTTTACTAGAAATGTTTGTATCTAGGATGCAATTTTTGATGTAAAATTTATATGTAATGACGAAGACCGGAGGAAGATCCATTTCGAGAAGACGAAGATTCAAGACGAAGACTTGTAATTAGATTACGGAGTTTTTGTTTTCTAGGAACGGTCCATGAACCACATGTTGGTAGCAACTAGGTTGTGAATGGTTGTTTCATATTGTATGAATGCCACAAACGCGCTTAAACGATTAATGTGCAAAGTGCAACGTAAATCGCGAAAATTCTCCCACAATAAATTATTAAGTTTATATGGTTTCAAGGTTTTCCTTCCCTCCATCGAGTTTTCGGGAAATTGAAATCCAAACCGGATGTGCTATGCTTCCGAGTTATCGGGGTAGTCGTTCGGGGAGGACGGATAAATTACCGGGAGCGCATTGGATGCCTTCGGTTGGAGCAAATTTTAGCCCTAGAAACCTGATAGGTTGCCGGATAAGATTCAATTGTGAAACTGATTTGCGTCGATGGTATAAACTTAACTTGTTCACGAACCATAGAAACCGTATAGGTTGAGGGGAATGATCAAGGGGAAAAAGAAGATCGAATCATCCATTAGATGGGTTGGTGTTGGACACCACTTTATGAAAATTAATAGACTAGAAACCTGTTCGGTTGCCCTCTATTAAGATTTATAAAGAACTCGATCACCACTATGAAGTAGAGCGACGATACTTCCGGTTTTCACATGGGAGTGTGTTATTCCGATAAAAATAGTGGGAGCTGGGTAACAAGAATAGAAAAGACCTTAATTCTATACTCGTAACATAATTTAACAAGTCACTAATTAATCTGCTATACATAATGCGGACATAACTCAATATGACAATGAATCCACTCGCAATTCTACTCGAAAAGAACACCTTAATGGGACCTAACTTTGTGGATTGGCTCCGCAATCGATGATTGTCCTCGTATAGAGGCACCGGGATACGTCTTGGAGATGGACATTCCGGCGCCTCCTGTGCGGACCCGAGAAAATCAGGAAGAGACTGAAAACCACGAAAAGTGGGTTAAGGATGACGTGAAAGTCCGTGCTTACATGATGGCTTCCATGTCTAATGAGCTTCAGAGAGCTCATGAGAAAATGACTTCGCTAGGCGATTCTATCTCACTTAACCGAACTTTATGGTGAGCACAAAGCAGAATCGCTAGATATGAGATATCCAAGCAATCTGCTCGGTGCAAGGATGAAGGAAGGTGAGAAGGTTGGGAACACGTCCTCAAAATGATATCCATGATCGAGAGATTGGAGGCTCTTGATTTTAAAATGGATACTTCTCTCCAAACCGACCTTATCCTACAGTCTCTCCCCGATTCCTTCTCACGCTTGTTATGAACTTCAACTGCAATGAGATTGCATGTAATTTAGCTGGGCTAATGAACAAACTTGTGACCGCTCAGTCTCAGATGAAGACTCCGCGGATGAAGGAGTCTGCTCTTGTGATTTCTTCTGGACCTCGGAGGTCTAAGAACAAGAAGAAAAAGACCAAGAAGAAAACTGGACCACAAGTTAAGGACCTTAAGGGTAAGGGCAAGGCCCCGATGGTTCCAAAGAACAAGAAGAAGAAGGATGCTTGTCTCAAGTGCGGTGAGCTGGGCCACTGGGCTAGAGACTGTCCGATTCTTAATGGCACTTCAGATACTGAACTTTTAGTTTTGGAAACAAATTGTTCTGCTACTGTATTTTCTACTTCCTGGATACTGGATTCTGGTGCTAGTTCTCATATTTGTACCGTGAATCAGGATCTGGAACAAAGTAGGAAGCTTGGAGCTGGAGAAGTTATGATCACAGTCGGAAGCGGGCATAGTGTCGAGGCGACCGACATAGGATCACTTCTTTTGGGTTTAGAATCCGGCTTTGTTTTGACTTTAGAAGATGTACTTGTTTTGCCCAAGGGGCACAAAAACATTGTATCCATTCCAGTCATGGACCGAAAAGGCTTTTCATTTTTCATTGGTGATGGTTCCTGCAAAATTTATTTTAGAAATAAACTAGTAGGTACTGCTACATTGTTGAATGGATTGTATCATCTAAATCTCAGCAACAAAGTAGTTGTGAATACTATGACTAGAAAACGTGGTAGGGATGAAACCAATCAAGTTTTGAAATGGCATCTTAGACTTGGTCATGTTGGTCAGACCAAGGTTTACAAGATGGAAAAAGATGGACTTATGGGTCCATTGGGATCGATCCCTTTCCTACTTCTGAATCTTGCCTTAAAGGCAAAATGACTAAGTACCCCAACACAGGCACAATTCAAACAGCCGCAGATAAACTGGGATTAATCCATACCGACGTATATGGTGCTTTGGAAGCAGCACGTGACGGATATCAATATTTCATTACGTTTACAGATGATCATACTAGGTATGGTTATGTATACTTAATGAAACATAAATCCGAGGCCTTTGAGAAATTCCAGGAATTCAAGGCCCTAGTCGAGAAACAAACCGGTAATCATATCAAAGCACTTTGGTCGGACCGAGGTGGCGAGTATATGAGTACGGAGTTTGACGAGTTCCTTAAGGAACATGGAATAGTTTCACAACTAACACCTCCAGGTACTCCTCAGTTAAATGGTGTGTCAGAAAGAAGGAACCGGACCCTGTTGAACATGGTCCGTTCCATGCTGGGCTATACTGACTTGCCGATTTACCTGTGGGGGTATGCACTCCTGAATGCCGCGTATATCTTGAACAGATGTCCTTCCAAATCCGTTCCTAAAACTCCACATGAGATGTGGGAAGGAAGGAAACCAAGTCTTAATCATATTAGGATTTGGGGATGTCCCGCTTATGTCAAGAAGACTAAGGTGGAAAAGTTGGAAGCTAGGTCTGCGAAGGGACGTTTCATTGGATTCCCGTCTGGGACGATTGGATATCTATTCTACATGCCCGAAGATCGAAGGATCATTGTTGCTTTACAAGCACACTTCCTGGAAGATGAGTTCATTCAGGAAGGCGGAGCAGGTAGAAGTATTTCTTTAGAAGAATACAATGAAACTCCTCGAGAGACACCTGTGCAAGAAAATGGAACCAAACCTTCTGAAACACAAGTACAACCACCTCGTAGGTCTAGTAGGGTGTCTCATTTACCTGAGAGGTATGGGCTTGTGCACTTGGAGGAGCTTGGTCTCCATGAGGTTCCAAGTGATAGCCAAGAGACCGACCCAACAACCTATGACCAAGCGATGGTGGATGTAGACTCCGCGAAATGGCGTGAAGCTATGGAAGCTGAGATAGACTCGATGCATGTCAATCAGGTCTGGACTCTAGTAGACCGCCCCAAGGGCATAGTGCCTATTGGGAACAAGTGGATCTACAAGAGAAAGACTAATGGTGATGGCAAGGTTGACGCCTATAAGGCCAGGCTTGTGGCAAAGGGTTATACCCAGAAGGAAGGGATCGATTACCACGATACCTTCTCGCCCGTAGCCATGATCAAGTCTATTCGCATGATGCTTGCTATAGCTGCCTACCACGATTATGAGATATGGAAAATGGACGTAAAGACAGCTTTCCTTAATGGATTCCTCGAGGAGGAAATCTATATGGAGCAGCCTAAAGGCTTTGTGTCCGAAGTCGATATTCAGAAAGTGTACAAGCTTCAGCGTTCCATTTATGGACTGAAGCAAGCGTCGCGTAGTTGGAACCTTCGTTTTGACGAGGCGGTCAAAGAGTTTGACTTCATGCAAAATGAAGAGGAACCTTGTGTATATAAGAAAGTTAGTGGGAGCAAGATCGCATTCTTAGTACTATATGTAGATGACATTCTACTAATAGGAAATGATGTGGGAATGCTCGATTACGTGAAAGCTTGGCTTTGAGTAATTTCTCCATGAAAGACTTGGGAGAAGCAACCTATATTCTTGGTATTCGACTCTACCGGGATAGAGCGAAGAGAACAATAGGCCTTTCCCAAGCCCTCTATATAGATAAGATCTTAAAGCGATTTAAGATGGATGATTCTAAAAGAGGGTTCCTACCGATGCAACATGGAATAAAACTCACCTTGAAGATGTGTCCTCAAAGTGAGGAACAACGCAAGGAAATGAGTAATATACCATATGCTTCGGCCGTGGGTAACCTTATGTATGCTATGTTGTGTACAAGACTCGACATCGCGCATGCCGTAAGCGTGGTGAGTAGGTTTCGAGCAAACCTGTAGGGAACATTGGATCGTCAGAAAGAACGTTCTCAAGTACTTGAGAAGAACGAGAGATATGGTTCTTATGTATGGTGGTGGAGATTTGGATGTCTTTGGGATTCACCGATTCGGACTTCCAAGGACCGAAAGACGACTCGATGTCCACTTCGGCTACATATTTACTCTTAATGGAGGAGCGAGATCTTGGTGTAGTGCCAAGCAAAGCGCGATCACGATTCCACTGTCAGCCGAGTATCAAGCGGCCTCGGAGGCTTCCAAGGAAGGGTTACGGATTAAGAAGTTTCTAGGAGAACTTCAAATGATACCATGTGCCGAAATGCTGTTCCATTGCATCGCGACAAGGACGGAGCCGAGCACGAGCCAGAGCCGAGGTTTCACAACAAGACCAAACATATTGAGAGGAAGTATCATCTCGTAAGAGAATTTGTTCGCAAGGGATACATTGTCCGCATAGAGTAGACTCCGACAACGTCGCCGATCCACCGACTAAGCCACTATCTCGGACTAGCTTGGAGCGTCATCGGAGAACATGGGTATTAGATACCATAGTGTGTGGCATTGAGTGCAAGTGGGAGATTGTTAGGAGTATGCCCTCGAATGCCACTCGGAGGTTGTTGAGTGAGGGCATTCTACTTGTAATTATGTAAACCATTTATATAAGGCAAATGAATGTTTCTTTATTTACCGGTAGTTACCGGCATTCCTAACTCGTAAATAAACATATAGAAACTAGTCCGTGTATTTGAGAGCAAAACGTTCCACTCCTTATTGGATAAGGGGGTCGGCCTTTGGAAAGGTTTATAGCTCAAATACTTAATCGTCATAAGTCGATGAAACTTGGTAGGCGTTAAGTTTATGTGAAGACTTGTATGACATGTTCTTTGACATGGAGAGTGCCTGTCGAACACTAATGGTTAGTGGGAGCACACATTATAGGTATGCTTATTAGATTAGTATACTCGAACCGACTCACCCTCGATTCGTCACACGGATTTCACTCCGGGACAGTCAATGACGGAATCGAAAGGTTGTGATAGGTATTCGTGAACCTTCGACTTGAGGATTTAGTAGGGATGTGCTTGTGACGTCAAGATTTTCATTAGAGTAGTTCGACCCTGTAAACCGGAAGGCGGGGGTCAACCTCGACGTGCATCTTGACGGGCAAGTAGCAGGTCCTACTGAATACCAAGATAGAATTCTTTCTCGTGTTAGTGAACGGGTTATATGTCCTATGCGGTTATTGGCAGATGAGATCATAAGTGTTTGGCCAAAGCATTGGAGCTAGCTGTATTAGATACACGAGAGCTCGATGATCTGGATTTGCATTAACGCATGCATAGCGTCAAGTACAGATAGGGTTTGACTGACCGTGACCCTATAACTTGATCGGGATATTTGAAAGAAGGGTTTATATGTATACTGGTATTCACGAAAGAATGGTTCTTGAATGATCCCAATCATTCGTTCTCAGTCGGGGTACAGTGTAGGCCACCAGGCTGGCTAGGTGGTGCTACTACTCTTTGGTTCCTCCCATTGCTGACTAAGACGGACCTACCGAGTCGCGCATTAGGATTGACGACGGAATGAATTAAGCTAATTCTCTCATTATGAATATTAGATATTGGATATCTAATTTGGGACATTAGATGTTTAAATCGATTTATCGGATAAATTGATTTACGGCTTAATGGATTAAATATATCACTGGGCGATTAATTTAATTCATGAATATAATTATTTCTTGGAGAAATTAATTATGTTATTTTGTATTTGATATATTTAATTAATTGGATTAATTAATCGATACAAATACATCGGAACGGAATCGTAGTTTATCTGTTTGGACTCACGGGAGTCCGAAACGAACCGAACTCATCCGTTTCTGCATGGTAGCCGCCTCCCTAATTTCCACCCACTTTCCTCTTGTCTTGTTGTTTTCATTTTATATGAAAAAGATGACTTTGTGGGGCTTTGATTCTCATAATAATGAGATGTATCATGTGAAGAGTTGAATAAAGGAAGAAGTAGACATCTCTCACTTATTGATTCCAAGCAACTTTTGCTTCCTACGTGAGTGAGATTGAGAGAGAGAGAGAGAGAAACCATTTTCTCAATTATCTTCATCTTCTTCATTTTCTTGGAGAAAAATTGAGAGAAAATCATATAGAGAGAGTAAGATTAAAACACTTAGAGTGTAGTAATCTTTACATATATAGCTTCATCACTTAGCTCTAGCCGTATCCTCGGAGGATAGCAAGGTGATCGTCGTTCCGGTTGTTTCTCCGGCGCGTGGCAAGTAGAGACGCGGTGCTTTCGGCGTTGGATCGTTCAAGAGCTTGGGGAATAGCTCAAGAGAAGGTTACCATTTAATCAACGGACTTCGAGGGTTAGTTTCTTACGACTCTTGCTTTTCGTTTATATATTCATATAAACGTAGCTCGATCGATCCTCGTAGGGATTCGGATCGAATTAATTTTCGTTTTACCGCTTCCGCTGGGCCTTCATTTTAGGCACCGAATCCCAACAATATATAGTCGAGGTACCTTACTAGAATGTCCAGTTCATCCAACACATACTCACGACCAAGTAACGATACAATTAACACTAGAATTCAACGATGCAGCTAGTACCAATAACATAGCAACAAGAGAAAATACCTTTCCAACCACACCGAACGGCACAACCTCCTCATAAGGGAGTTACCATCTTTATCTCACAATGACACTTGATCATCAATAAACACATGTTTCCCCACACAAACCTCAACGAAAGGTTAAACTTTAAATCTACAAACAACATAATCACACAAAACGAAATCCTACGAAAGTAAGGTATTCTTATACTCAACACTAATACACATACTTAGACAAGCACATTTAACAACAAAAACATACGAGTCATCTTTAAGCAAATATTGAAAAGCATATCGATTCCTTTGAAAGTTAATTATAGACATTTATTTAGAACATAACGTCGATTACCAACTATTAAATCCACAGAACACGTAATGTATGGGCAAGATACTTGCCTCGATACCACGAGCAATGGAACACCGAACGGACACGGTCTGGTAGATCCCGAACTCCCAAGAGCGACCAATAACTCGTCAACTCCACGAAAACTACGAAAATAATATCACCACGAATCAATAACGCTAAACGGAATCCGAATCAACCCGAAAATAACAAGAATCCGAGGGTTTCTTCAAGGAAATCGAAAATCAAGTTTCGGGTGATAAAAATCGATAAATGAGTTACAAAATCTGAATACCATGATCAATACAACAAGAATACTAAGAACAATTCATTAATCTCGGACAAAATCAATGAATCACGAAGAAACCCCAAAAAATACACAACTAGGGTTCTACAGAAGAAATACCTCGATCCGGCGAAGAACAAGGTTTTGATGTTCATTTAATCGACCAAGGCCTTCCAAAAAGCCTTGGAAATGAGTAGAATCGGCCAAGAATGTCACTCCCCGTCGCACCGTCCGAGAGCCGCCCGCCAGAAAAAGAAAAACGCGCACAAATGAGGTATGGCCGAAGCCCAGGACTTAAATAGCCGACAGTGTTACTGCCATAACCGGCAGAGCCTTACGGCCGTAACTGGGTCAACTCCCTTTACGTACGTAACGGCCGCTGCCTTACGTACGTAACAAGTACGCCTTACGGACGTACTCGACGCGGCCTTACGGCCGTAACCAGGTCCCCAGGACTACTGCCCGAAATCTGCCGACGCATTACGGTCGTAATCGGCAATGCCTTGTGGCCGTAACGAAGCCTTACGGCCATAATAGGATAACCCTTACGGCCGTAACAGGATGACCCTTACGTCCGTAATCGAGTCCTCCCAGGACAGGGTGTGCAGGTATCTTACGGCCGTAATTGGCCAGGCTTTACGGCCGTAACGCAACCCAGCCAGCCCTCCGACTGCCCGGCTAGAGACTCGATGATGTCTCGATTACGCAAACGCACCAAATAAGAACCAAAACAATAACGAACAGGCTACGAAACTCAACGTACCATAGTGCAAGCACACGATTCCAAAGGCACGGACGACAAAAATCCATTCGACTGAAGAAAAATTCGACAAAACTGAAATGAAGGTCTCGGGTTTTACATTCTACCTCCCTTAAAAGAAGTTTTGTCCCCGAAACTTAAAACATAAAACGATCAACGCAAACAGTCCCAGATAACGCATGTTATCCATGCTGATGACTTGCAACGAATCACATGTAGCACGTTGCTGCTACCACCCATATCGCTACACCAGAACAATAACAAAACATAACGAACAAAAATCGATATGGTTAACCAACCTGAACAGCACATCAATCAAAACACGAGTTAATCGTTGAACAAATACGAAATTCCAACGACCCAAGGTTTAGAAGGTCGAATATGAAGTTAATTTTCCGAACTTAAGGAAATTACGAAGTGATTTGAACGCTCAAAACTCATGATACGAGATCAACAAATGCCGGAAAACAACGATTGAGACGACAACAGTTGAACAACCAAAATCCGAATCATAATGGATAACAAAAATCGAATAGAAATCGAATAACATCTCCATAGTTCATAGCTCGACTCAAGACAATATATGATCTGGTGAAAACGACAAGATATGAATTTACATAAGATTCATAGGAGTGGAACCGAATTCCGAAAAAGTCACAACGACAAACGGATTAACCCAAAACAAAAATACAACAATATGTTAAAAATCATTTTCGAAAATTCTCCCAACACTACATAAAAATCAACGACGGTAACATTTTATCAAATGTGTAAAGGTACTTTAAAACAACTCTTTCAAATACCGTCGAGGTTTTATTTGAGAATCCGAGTCCGGCTCGCCAATTCCAAATAATTTTCAAAGTACACACGGAGTCGCCGATTAATAAAAACCGTCATAACTTTATGAAATTTACACGAAAGCATTCTCGCACACACACACACACACACAACAGACATAATTTAAACATAATCAATTATCACATAGCACTACAAAAAGTCCTAACACATATTCCCACACAACCGTTGTCATCACTAGATAGAGTACAGTCGCAGATGGTTGACTGCCAAAGTTAGACCTAACGGCTAAAAATGCAGTTCCATAGCCTCTGCCCAGCCTGATTAGCGTGCGCTATAACAAAGGTCAGCGTGCGCTAAACATGCCACGTTAGCGCGCATTAGCCTCGTACTAAGCCTGCGCTAACTGCTGTAATCAACAACACGATTGCAACCATATACAAGGCAATACTAGAATCGAATGTTACAAATAAGAAACAACACAAGAGTCTGAATGCCATCGATTCACATAATTACAACATCTCACAAGCAACCATCTGTAACACCCCCGATATATTCAGGAATATTACAGCGCCGTAAATCCTTTACATAAGGATTTACAAGGCTGAAGAATTGAACAGACATTAAAAGGTACTAACGAATGGAAATAACGGAATTAAGATACAACAGTCCTGACCAAATACTGAAAGTACAATTGTTCGACAGGAACTTAATAATACATCACCAAATTCAAATTCAGCATAAATGACTTCGTACTCGAGTACTTATTGAAATAACCAATAAACAACAGACAAATAAACCCGGCCGGGACATCACTCTGCACCCTCGTCGTCATGCAGCTCCAGTTGTTTTCCCGCTCTCCTGGATCCTGAACATAAACAAAATGTTCACCCCCGAAGGGGTTAGCACAACGATGCTAGTACAAGTACCACAACATATTATTCAATGTCACACGCAGAATAATAATAATAACGTAAATGATAAAATGTCAAACGATTCTTCTCCTGCGAGAAACTCAAACATAACATACACAATTGATAATCACAACATAATATCATAACATACACATGGTAATTCCGTCGATCCAGCGTTCACTGCCTAGAACCCACAATGATCCCGTCAGACCAACCCGTGGTGGAAAAACCCATCCGATGATCCAGCGCACGCTAGCATAGATCCCCCGATGATCCCGTCGGACCAACACGATGTGGACATACAACAACGACATACATGCACGACAATATGTATAACATCAATACATAAAACAAATAAAGTACTTGCCTCGATTTGAATACAAGAACAATACTTCCACGAAAACGAACACTCGAAGGTCGTCCTCCTCAATCAATCACGTAACAAGATCAAACCTTAACAAAATAAATGATATAGGATTTATCTCACGTCGTACGAATGTTTAACAATTCGATTTACGGCCAAAAGTTCATAAAATGTAATCTGCCTGAACTGCTTAGCGCACGCTAAGTACTCTGTCTGGCGTGCGTTAAGTCTGCTCGATAGCGCACGCAAACAACAAAGCCTAGCGTACGCTAACTATGCATGGTCAATACTTCACTGATCAGTCGACTGACTCGTGTGATGGCCTAGCGTACGTTACGTACCAAATGTAGCGTACGCTAACTCGTGCTCGATAGCGCACGTTAATCTTTATAGCTTAGCGTGCGCTATCTGTGCATGGCAGTTTACTGCTGGGCAGTAAACTCTTCTCATCATGATCAAAACAATGAAATCTTCCGTGATAATTCATGTTACCTCCATGAATATCATGTACATACGATTATGAATGATCTTACGGATAACAACAACTTCGGATTCAAGGATATGCATACCATTATAAAACCATATTCCATTTCGACTACAATTCTTCATATGACGATTCGAAAGGCTTAACGGTTGATATCAACACCTTATATCCATCGAAATTATCATGCTGTAGTTGTTTAACATTCCATCTATACTAGATAAATCCTTCCATGATCAATCCCTTAGATTCATCTAACAATAATGATGTTAAAGTCAAGTCCATGATTGTTATGAAGTCATCTACTAGATTCGGATTACCAATGATAGAAGCTTCCTTTACTTGTTCAATGTAATAAGATTCGAATCATGATGATCATAATCAAGGTACTTAAGGCTTATTCATCTCAATATTCCAAACATGATGTACTTTGGATAATTCACTTATGAAAATCAATATCTCGTTAATATGATCATCCAATTCTTTAGAATCCAACTCTAAGTCTGTAGATAGGTTGAACATACCTTAATATGATGAAAATCACTGAACCGTAAGGTAGAATCCGACTCCGGTTGGTTGTATGCCACTCCAAGGTGCTATTCCACTTCCATGATTACTCCCAAGTGATAACCAATATACAAAGACCAACAACATGTGTTCTAAGTGTGTAGAAGGATTATTACAGCTCTCTGTCCTCTCAAGAATGAAGAATGGACGAATGAAATGTAAGCCAAAACGGGTTGTTGTCCCATTTATAATATTCTGCATTTTAACAAGTTAGCGCACGCTACTAAGCTTTCCTTAGCGCGCGCTAATAAGAGTTGACTTGAGCTCCCGTGTTCATCCGCGGGAATCTTATCCGGACCCATGTCCCGGCTGGCGCATGTGCTAGCCGTCCAGCTCAATAATTGAGTTCTTAGCGCGCGCAACTCCTACATGCATAGCGTGCGCTAGTAGTAGCCTGATAGCGCGCGTTAAGCTACATTCTTAGCGTGCGCTATCACGAGTTTGCATGAGAAATTTTGCATGTTGTTTTACTTATGTACAAAGATATCAATGCAAGAAATATCATACTCCAATAATCAAAACCATAAATCCGAATAATACAGGGTTTGAATACAGATGAAATACATCGTAATAAATCCGGATATTACACCATCAAAAGACAATCATCATTCAAAACCGAAATTTCTCCTCTCAGCATGGAGGGTTATCTCAACGTGCACATACCGAATGACTCGGCGTTCACACTACCATCTTAATCACAAAACTAGGCACCATTGCCCAAACGGAGATAACATCATCAATACACATCTTCTGACTAACATTCATGAAACCGAAAAGTTACGAACGAGAGTCACGTCTTGAGTATATTTTGTAGACCTCGTTTGAGTTTAAAACTCGTGTTTTGAAAACTTATAGTACACAATGGAAAAGAATTATCAATAATTCGAGTTTCCAGAACTTTCAGCCCCGAGGTCAGCATACGAAAATCGGACTTTTCCTCCCTTGGAGGACATTTTAAAAAAATTTACGTGACTCCCCAAAAGCATTCGAGAACTTCAAATTCCAAGGTTGTTACTCTTGCAAGAAAAACAGTTTATACAAAGATACATTCAGTAATATCATTCTTCATTCTAGCACAAGACGGGAATCAACAAATATATGCCACATAATCATAAATCACATTTATACTATACCCCAAAATACTAATCACACAACTAGCTCGTGCAGCTCGAAGCACAACATGTAGTAGGGAGACTTACATCCACAGATCACACGAAGATGATGGCTGCACCATGATCCTAATCACGACCGACATCCCAGACGACGCATCGCGATACGACTCAGTCAGACAAAATCTGACAAGACAAGACCCGATAACAGACAACTCAACCCGACAGACTAGGTATCCGCAACCTAAACTCCGATACCATAAATGTAACACACCCGAAATCAAACCGGGAATATTACACGTCGCAGACCCTCTCCGTGAGGATCCACCAGTCTAGACATCGAAACAACACATTACATTACATACCGATGTAACAAAATAACAAATCAATAGACCGATTTGGTCTTTTATCACTAACATACAATCAAAGTATACATTTCTATCTCGACTCATATCCATACAAGGGTAAAATTACACTCACAAACAAAAGTACGACAGCTGAAAAGACCATACAACGAACTCCGACCGACTGTACCTAAAACTTGCCTTCATGTGATTAGTATCATTCGTATTCCACCATCCTTCGCACAGATCCTGTGTTTTGCTCCCAAAACCTGCATGTACCTGGACGCAGAACAGACATCCACCCCCGAATACTCGGGGGTTAGCAAAACTCCACTGTTTTGCTAGTACAAGTATAAAATGCAAATACGAGCCATACACAACACATTCCGAGAATACAACGAAAGACTTCCCGAGATATATTATTTAGTTAAAATAGTTCAAGTCTTGAAACTAGAAATGAAACAAGTAAGCACTTTGAAAACACTTCTAAATCTCGGTGGTTTTGAAAACATTTGAAATTGAAAAGTTCTTAATTCCTCAAAAGCCACTTAGGGTCACAGTCCCAAAGTTCATTTTCTAAAATGCAAATTCGCTAACAAAACACGGGGTCCACAACCCAATAATTCTAGTCACAAAACACAGGGTCCACGACCCGATCATCCACTTCAATTCACTTACAAGTACACATTACACATATTACATTATTCTTATGTTATTCTTGACAAGCACCAAGACTCGACATATAGTGTCTCTCGACCCCGAGCACAAAGCATTGTGATACTCCGGATAATATCACAATTAACGAAAACATCAACGTCATCGTCAAGATGAAAACCACACCTGGTAACCAGCGACCGTACCCCTTAGTATAGGCCCCCAGACGCCCCGTCGAACGCTCCGGGTGGGAAACCACTTTCGCGGCCGTACCCCTATAATCGGCCCCAGATGCCCCGTCGAATGCTCCAGGTGGAAGATCAACAACACACGCACCCAAGTCCACTTCTGTGACCGTACCCCTTAGTATCGACCCCCAGACGTCCCGTCGAACGCTCCGGGTGGAAGGACAACAACTCACACACCCAAAAGATCATAATTCATAGTTGCAAACCACAAGCGTCGAAGGTCAATCACAGTATATATAGTCGATGTACCTTACTAGAATGGCCAGTTCATCCAACACATACTCACGACCAAGTAACGATACAATTAACACTAGAATTCAACGATGCATGTAGTACCAATAACATAGCAACGAGAGAAAATACCTTTCCAACCACACCGAACCGCACAACCTCCTCATAAGGGAGTTACCATCTTTATCTCACAATAACACATGATCATCAATAAACACATGTTTCCCCACACATACCTCAACGAAAGGTTAAACTTTAAATCTACAAACAACATAATCACACAAAACGAAAACCTACGAAAGTAAGGTATTCTTATACTCAACACTAATACACATACTTAGACAAGCACATTTAACAATGAAAACATACGAGTCATCTTTAAGCAAATATTAAAAAGCATATCGATTCCTTTGAAAGTTAATTATAGACATTCATTCAGCACATAACGTCGATTACCAACTATTAAATCCACAAAACACGTAATGTGTGGGCAAGATACTTGCCTCGATACCACGAGCAATGGAACACCGAACGGACATGGTCGGGTAGCTCTCAAACTCCCAAGAACGACCAATAACTCATCAACTCCACGAAAACTACGAAAATAATATCACCACAAATCAATAACGCTAAACGGAATCCGAATCAACCCGAAAAACAACAAGAATCCGAGAGTTTCTTCAAGGAAATCGAGAATCAAGTTCCGGGTTATAAAAATCGATAAATGAGTTACAAAATACGAAGACCATGATCAATACAACAAGAATACAAAGAACAATTCATTAATCTCGGACAAAATCAACGAATCACAAAGAAACCCCAATATAATACACAACTAGGGTTCTATATAAGAAATATATCGATCTGGCAAAGAACAAAGTTTTGATGTTGATTTAATCGACAAAGGCCTTCCAAAAAGCCTTGGAAATGAGTAGAATCAGCCAAGAATGTCACTCCCCGTCGCACCGTCCGAGATCCGCAGCCAAAAGAAGAAAAACGCGCACAAATGAGGTCTGGCCGAAGCCCAGGACTTAAATAGCCGACAATGTTACGGCCGTAACCGACAGACCCTTACGGCCGTAACTGGGTCACCTCCCTTTACGTATGTAACGGCTGCTGCCTTACGTACGTAACGAGTATGCCTTACGGCCGTACTCGACGCGGCTTTACGGCCGTAACCAGGTCCCCAGGGCTACTGCCCGAAATATGCCGACGTATTACGGTCGTAACCGGCAATGCTTTGTGGCCGTAACGAAGCCTTACGGCCGTAACAGGATGACCCTTATGGCCGTAACCGAGTCCTCCAAGGACAGGGTGTGCAGGTGTCTTACGGCTGTAATCGGCCAGGCCTTACAGCGGTAACGCGACCCAACCAGCCCTCCGACTGCCCAGCTAGAGACTCGACGACGTCTCGATCACACAAACGCACCGACTAAGATCCAAAACAATAACGAATAGGCTACGAAACTCAACGTACCATAGTGCAAGCACACGATTTTAAAGGCGCGGACGACAAAAATCCATTCGATCGAAGAAAAATTCAACAAAACCGAAACGAAGATCTCGGGTTTTACATTAGAGGGGCTGGTTCTTCAATTTGCTGCGCCTAAGCCACGGAAGGTATTGTTGGTTCAATGGACTTTGCCGCCAGCGGGACACCTTAAATTGAATACAGCTGCCTCTTTCACGCAAACTAAGTCGGCAGTAGGTATGTTCTTCGTAATTCAGTTGGTTCTCTTATCACAACCATATCCTTTCCAATTGTGTCTTCTTCTTCAGATTTTCAGTCCGAGGTCCTGGCTTTGGATTTTGCGCTTGGTCGGTGTGGTTTCTTGGCTTTTCAGCCTCACTATATCGAGGTTGACTCGAAAGTTCAGGCACTGCATGCGTCATCACCATCTAAAACTTCACCATGGTCTGTCCGAGAGGCCATGGCATGGATCAGATATCGCCTTGCAGGTTCCACTATCACACATATTTATCGTGAAGTCAATTCTATAGCGGACAACTTAGCGTCTTTTGGCCTCTCAATAGATTGTCCTGTTCTTTGTTCATCTCTTGATTCTTTGCCATGGAATTCCCAGGCTCTTTTTGTAACACCCCAAACTAGGTGGATATTACAGTGCCGTTGACCCCCGACTGGGACCCACCAGGCGAATGAAATTTAATGAATTGAATAATATAATTGTAGTACCGAACCACATTATATCATAAATTACTCCGATGAGGAGTTTCATTATAACACACCCAAGATAATACCGAATACATGTATATTTTATATGAAGATAAAATACACAACACTGAATGAAACGGAGTATCCCAATCGAAATCTGCAGCGGAAAAATAAATGACGACAACATGAATGACTGAAAGGATTTGGGGCCCCCTACTAGTATCACTGGGACTTCTCGCTGTCAACGTTCTATTCCCGTGCTTTTGCCTTGCCATGACCTGAAAACAATATCCCCAAACGGGGTCAGTTACACAGAACAACAATCCTCAAGGGTTGAAAATACACAATCATGATATATCTTTAGTTATGAAATATCCTTAGTTATGAATTACGCTGAAGAGGAGCATCATAGTACGCCCATAATGTTTAGTGCAAGTGTACAAGACGAATGACCGGACACACCCGTCCTTGTACCTAATTAGTCTCACGGAGGTAATCGTTACCGTGTGCACAGTACAATGTATCGATCCCAATATATGACCATCGTGTGCTCGACTAAAAATTCCACAAATCCGCACCCGGCCACGCAATATGAACCCAGAAGGTCATATGAACGAGAATGACCATAATGAATATCAATGAACAATAATCCGACAAAGTCAAGAATGACTCACCAAGATGAAAATAATGGTGAAGTGAATGATAGTTCAATGAAATGATTGGAACCGCCGTTCCTCGTGAATGAAGTGATTATTCGACAATTAAAATTCTCAAAACGGTTAATACAATTATGAATAAGTTATGATTATGAATGAACAACAACAAAAGGAATGAATATCCTTTTAATCGAGTAAGAATTAACTTACACAACACCGATGAAGAATGTCCTTCCACGAACAAACGTCCTAAATGAGATGTCGGTCGCTCGAACAACCTTGAATAACACAATTACCAACAATCCGTTCAACATACGAATCAAACACGATGATAACTAACTCAAAACGTCGATACGACTAAACCAAACTCATTGGGGCATTATATCAAACACGTTGTGACCAAACTTCGATTGTTTACAATCAATCCTCAATTATAACAACATCAAATCCCCAAGAAGTGTTTCAAACCAACAAAACATCTTCAATACGATCAATAATCCAATATGAATATCCAAATTCGTGATTACAACAACCATTAATCAAAAACCCCCAAATCCAACTCAATATTCAAATTGTTCTTGAATAACCTTTCAATAATCTAATGAATATTCATACACACTCGTAATCATACGTATATCTCTTCATACAACATGATTATAACGTCTAAAACATCATATATCAACACAAAATCGAAATCCAAGATGTTGAAGAATATTACCTTTGGAGATCCAAGCACTTCGATCCGATGAAAACGTGTTAAATCGACTATCCAAGCTCCTCAAACGAATGAAGATGATGAAAACCGAACACCCTTATGATAGATGATGAAAAATATCTCCCTCAAGCCCTCTCTCTCGGAACAAAGTGAAGAAAATGAGAAAATGAGTAAAAAGTCCCGTCCAATCCTTTATAAACTGCCGGAAGTTACGGCCGTAACTCGGCCTTCTTACAGCCGTAACATCCCGGGTCAACGGCCTTACGGCCGTAACTCGCCATCTCGTACAGCCGTAACTCGGCTTCGTCCAGAAACTGCCGACAGCCATACGGCCGTACCCGCAACTGACTTACGGGCGTAACTCGCCCTAGTCCGAAACACCTGCCGACATCCATACGGCCGTACCCGCACACCTTACGGGCGTAACTCGACCGATACGGTCGTATCCGGCCAAACTTACGGGCGTAAGCCCCCTTCGTTGAAACCGACCAGGCACCCTTCCTGCAACGTACGGCCGCAACCGGCCAAGACTTACGGTCGTACCTGCCTCATCTTATGGTCGTATGCCGCAACCCTTACGGTCGTAAGTCCTTCTCGTCCGACACATCCTGAAAAATACGAACACCCCTTATGGTCGTAACATGTCCATCTTACGTCCGTATCTCGCCTTCGGCTAAAAACGCCTGGGCACCCTACTCGACACGTACGGCCGTAACCGGCCAAGCCTTACGGCCGTATCTGCTCAACTTACGGCCGTATGCCGCAACCCTTACGGCCGTAAGTCCCGTTCGTCGAAAATATCCTGAAATCAACGAATGCCTGTTACGGCAGTATCCGACAATCCTTACGGCCGTAACTCGTTGCCGGACAAGATGAAAATCCGACAACTCCGATTTCTCGCTATGATTGGTGAATGATCCGACATACTATACGTATGTGAAAGTGAACAAGTCCAACACATGCCCAAGATGATACTTCCAGCATAAGACTACCAATCACGATGATAATGATAATACCCCCGTCTCGACACTCAAACGGAGATGAAATGACGATCGGTAACTGATACACGATTACGACATGCCCACAATGAATGCAAATGAATGAATCATGAATGATGAGTGATTATTAATGAGTGAAAATTACTGAGTGACAAATACTGACTGATAATTACCGAATGATAATGAATGAATTACAACCGGCTATTACATACTCCCCCTTAAAAAGAGTTTCGTCCTCGAAACTAAGGGCCAAAAAACTCGGGATAACTTTCCCGCATACTACGCTCGACTTCCCAAGTAGCCTCTTCGATTTCGTGTCTAGACCACTGAATCTTGACCAAAGGAATCGTCTTGTTCCTCAACTGTTTGATTCGCCGCTCTAAAACTCGTATAGGACGCTCCTCATATGAATGATCATCCGCGATCTCGATTCCGCCGAACTGAAATATGTGGCTCGAGTCGGAAACATACTTCCGCAACTGAGAGACGTGAAACACATTATGAATTCGGCTCAACGCCGGATGTAAAGCCAATCGATAAGCCAGACTGCCTACTCGATCCAAAATCTCAAACGGTCCGATAAATCTCAGACTCAACTTTCCCCGTTTCCCAAAATGGAAGATACCTCGACTCGGTGATACCTTGACCAAAACGTGGTCACCCGTCTCGAACTCTAGCGGTCGACGACGGTTATCTGCATATGATTTCCGTCGACTATGAGCTGTCAACAAACGACTCTTGATCAAAGCTACCTTCTCACGGCGGCTATAAGCATATCGGGCTCGGTGCCGATTGATTTTGATAAGTCGTCCCAACACAAAGGAGATCGACAACGACGACCGTACAAGGCCACGTAAGGTGCCATCTTAATCGAAGCATGCCAACTATTACTGCATGTGAACTCAATCCACGGTAGTTGGGCTTCCCAATCGTCTTTCCAAATCGAGGACGCATGCCATCAATACGTCTTCCAATGTCTGAATAGTCCTCTCTGATTGTCCGTCGGACTGAGGATGAAAAACGGTGCTGAGATTAAGCTGAGTTCCCATAGCACGATGTACTGATTTCCAAAAATGTGACACGAATCGTCCATCACGATCGGAAACGATACTCTTAGGAGTACCATGCAATCTCACTATCTCTTTGATGAATAACTGGGCAAGTCTCTCCGGACCCCACATATCCTTAATCTCAAGGAAATGAGCTGATTTAGTCGAACGGTCCACAATTACCCAGATTGTATTCATGCCACGACGACTCGTCGGCAAACTCGTGATGAAATCCATAGAAATATCTTCCCACTTACACTCTGGAATAGGGAGAGGTTCCAGCATACCCTCCGGTCGCTGATGTTCAATCTTGACTTGCTGATAGGTTAAGCATCTCGAAACAAATTCTGCGACTTCTCGCTTCATATTACTCCACCAGTAATTTTGTTTTAAGTCCTTGTACATATTGCTAGACCCCGGATGAACGGAAAAAGGGGTAGCATGAGCTTCTCTCAAAATGGAGTTTTTCAACTTGTCATTCGCCGGTACGCACAACTGATTCTTAAATCACAAAAGTCCATCCTCGTGGACCATAATTCCAGGGGCTTTCCCCTGAGCCACATCCTCACGGATGCGCAATAATGATGGGCCTGAACCCTGATTCTCTCTGATTGCCTCCTCAAGTGGCGATGAAATCTCTAACATGCAAAGTTGCCCTTGCACTCGCTGAAGCCAGACCACGATCTCGGGTCTAAGGAATTCCTGTTGAAGCACCTTCTGAACTGTTAAATGAGCAAGCATTTGCTCCTGAATGTACTTACAACTCAATGCATCGGCAACCATGTTTGCCTTACCCGGGTGGTACAGGATCTCGATATCATAATCTTTGATTAGTTCCAACCACCGCTTCTGTCGCATATTTAACTCCTTCTGAGTAAATATATACTTCAAACTCTTATGATCGGTGAATATACGACAGGTGACGCCATAAAGGTAATGATGCCAAATCTTCAACGCGAAAACCACGGCTGCTAGCTCCAGGTCGGGGGTCGGATAATTAACCTCGTAAAGTCTCAATGGCCGTGAAGCATAGGCAATAACCTTCCCATTCTGCATTAATACACATCCGAGACCGTGTCCGGACGCGTCACTATAAACTACGAATCCTTCCGTCCCTTGTGGCAAGGAAAGTACAGGTGCTGAAATTAACCGGCTCTTGAGTTCCTCAAAACTCCGCTGACACGCGTCGGACCAGACGTATTTCTTATCCTTTCAGAAAAGGTTCATTGTGGGTTGAGTGATTTTAGAAAATCCTTCCACAAATCGCCGATAATAACCAGCTAATCCGAGGAAACTTCGGATTTCCTTAACATTTTTCAGAGGTAACCAATCTCGGGTAGCCTCCGTCTTCTGAGGATCAACACGCACACCGTCTGATGAAATTACATGCCCGAGAAATGTCGCTTCGGACATCCAGAATTCACATTTGGAAAACTTTCCATAAAGTTGCTCTCGTCTCAATACGTCGAGGACCTGATGAAGGTGATCCTCGTGCTCCTCTCGGTCACGAGAATAAATCAAAATGTCATTAATGAAGACAACAACAAACTGATCCAAAAAGTCGATGAAAACTCGATTCATTAACTTCATGAATACCGCAGGTGCATTAGTTAACCCAAACGGCATTACCACGAACTCATAATGACCATAACGTGTATGAAACGCTGTCCTTGCGATATCCGACTCTCGAATTCGTAACTGATGATATCCAGATCTCAAGTCGATCTTGGAAAATACTGAAGTTCCCTGAAGTTGATCTAAAAGATCATCAATACGGGGTAGAGGATACTTATCTTGATCGTCACCCTGATCAACTCCTGATAATTAATACACACACGGAACGAACCATCCTTCTTCTTGACACATAACACTGGTACTCCCACGGGGATGCACTCGGTCGGATATAACCTTTCTCGAACAATTCCTCAAGTTGAATCTTCAACTCCTGCATTTCGGTTGGGTCCATCCGACATGGTGCCTTCGATAATGGGGGCGTATGAGGCTCCAACTCTATTGTGAATTCCACATCCCTCGGTGGAGGTAAACCAGGTAGCTCGTCTGGGAGTACATCGTCAATCGATAACAATGATACCGCGAATGATTGAACACCTCGATTGCCCTAGAACGGTCAATCGATGACAATGGTACAATGAATGACTGAACACCTCGATTGCCTTAGAATGTCCAATCGATGAAAATGATACAATGAATGATTGGACACTTCGATTGCCTTAGAACGGCCAATCGATGAAAATGATACAATTAATGATTGAATACCTCGATTGAGTAATTTCACTGCTTCCATCATATTAATAATTCTTATAGAACAATGAGGATTACCTCCCTGAAATACACACTCGGCTCCAACGACTGAAATGATAGTGACCAAACGCTTACGAACACTGAGGATGGTATCATGACGATCCATCCAACTAATACTGAATTTTACATCGTCCTTAGGTAAATCTACCACGATGAGGTCCGCCAACCAATTGCGGTCATTAAGCTTAATTCGGTATAACTTCCGAAAATTCTTCCACCGACAGGTAGACCAATGATATAAGGTTCACAATCAATAGGACTATCCAAATTAAGTCCATTCAAACATGATTCGGAAATGAATGAATGCGATGCACCAGTATCAAAAAGGGTACACACAGGTTGAGATAAAATTGCGAGTATACCTGAGGTCATTCGGGCCACCGGATCGTCGGTCCTCTTCCTCGCGTGAATTCGGGACTTGCCGGCCCCCGAACCGGACGCTCCCGTCTGATAAATATGAGCTCCGCTTTTTTCGCTTCCGTCGTCTGAAACGATAATGACAAAGCAGTCTGATTCTAAATCGCTGATTGCTTCGGGGCCTGAGATGCCGCCGGAGCCGACTTGGAGTCCCTTCGGCAAAAACGGGCCTTATGCCCAACAATCCCACAATTATGGCACGTGATAGACGGTTTCAGACACTTAGTGCTGTAATGACCCGACGCTCCACAATTGAAATAGGTGATGGCCGAACTGGCCTCTCGGGACAGAGATCCCGTAGGATTTGGTGTCGTAGGAGGTCGCTCAGAAACATTAGGGCCTGCACGAGGCTTCTTGAAAGTTGACTGACTGCCTTCGGACTGATTACGCTTCGTTGATTTCTTGCTGACAGATGAAGGTTGTTACTCAGCAATTTCCTTAGCAGCAGGCTCATACGGAAGAGTTCTCTCGATTAATTTAGCCAGAGTGGCGCAATGATGATTGAGCAATTGCATATGGGTCATCATGACATGCATAAAAGTGAGTGGATCAACCCGAACATCTTCTGATCGAGCCGAGTCCTGGGTACGATTTCCCGACAGCGAGTGATTATTTCCTGGGTTTCGGCCCGCACCGCGGCCTCTCCCCGTGCCTCCCCTAACAGCTCTCTCCATACTGAAGTAGGAAGGTCGCATGATAATCATAGATCTCGTATGAGTACCGCATTATGATTTACGTCATGAAAAGATGAAAATGAGCATACACGCTCTAACATAGTGATTACATGAATGATTAATTGAGGTGACATGATTATCTGATGAAATTCTTGAAATGATTATCTTGAGCAAGTTAACAACATTAATGATATGATCTTTCAGATCAACAACTGAGTAATGAAATGAATTGAGTGATTAATGAGTTAACATGATCGTCCTGATCAAAATGAAAATGATGTTTGAGGATTGTTAACTGATATATTATGAATGAATGATTATTGCCAGAAATTATACCATGGCGTTAGAAGTCTTACAGTTCTTTCGGTCTGATGGGCTCGGCATTTGCACAGGTCACACGTGACGCGAAAGTCCTATGATACTAGTCTGATGACGATGATTTCAAATGAGACATGACTCGGAAGGTAGTATTCAAAACCACGCTCCGATACCAACTCTGTAACACCCCAAACTAGGCGGATATTACAGTGCCGTGGACCCCCGACTGGGACCCACCAGGCGAATGAAATTTAATGAATTAAATAATATAATTGTAGTACCGAACCACATTATATCATAAATTACTCCGATGAGGAGTTTCATTATAACACACCCAAGATAATACCGAATACATGTATATTTTATATGAAGATAAAATACACAACACTGAATGAAATGGAGTATCCCAATGGAAATCTGCAGCGGAAAAATAAATGACGACAACATGAATGACTGAAAGGATTTGGCGCCCCCTACTAGTATCACTGGGACTCCTCGCCGTCAACGTTCTATTCCCGTGCTTTTGCCTTGCCATGACCTGAAAACAATATCCCCAAACGGCGTCAGTTACACAGAACAACAATCCTCAAGGGTTGAAAATACACAATCATGATATATCTTTAGTTATGAAATATTCTTAGTTATGAATTACGCAGAAGAGGAGCATCATAGTACGCCCGTAATGTTCTGTGCAAGTGTACAAGACGAATGACCGGACACACCCGTCCTTGTACCTAATTAGTCTCGCGGAGGTAATCGTTACCGTGTGCACAGTTGAATGTATCGATCCCAATACATGACCATTGCGTGCTCAACTAAAAATTCCACACATCCGCACCCGGCTACGCAATATGAACCTAGAAGGTCATATGAATGAGAATGACCATAATGAATATCAATGAATAATACTCCGACAAAGTCAAGAATGACTCACCGAGATGAAAATAATGGTGAAGTGAATGATAGTTCAATGAAATGATTGGAACCGCCGTTCCTCGTGAATGAAGTGATTATTCGACAATTAAAAGTCTCAAAACGGTTAATACAATTATGAATGAGTTATGATTATGAATGAACAATAACAAAAGGAATGAATATCCTTTTAACCGAGTAAGAATTAACTTACACAACACCGATGAAGAATGTCCTTCCACTAACAAACGTCCTAAATGAGATGTCGGTCGCTCGAACAACCTTGAATAACACAATTACCAACAATCCGTTCAACATACGAATCAAACACGATGATAACTAACTCAAAACGTCGATACGACTAAACCAAACTCATTGGGGCATTATATCAAACACGTTGTGACCAAACTTCGATTGTTTACAATCAATCCTCAATTATACCAACATCAAATCCCCAAGAAGTGTTTCAAACCAACAAATCATCTTCAATACGTTCAATAATCCAATATGAATATCCAAATTCGTGATTACAACAACCATTAATCGAAAACCCCCAAATCCAACTCAATATTCAAAGTGTTCTTGAATAACCTTTCAATAATCCAATGAATATTCATACACACTCGTAATCATACGTATATCTATTCATACAACATGATTATAACGTCCAAAACATCATATCTCAACACAAAATCGAAATCCAAGATGTTGAAGAATATTACCTTTGGAGATCCAAGCACTTCGATCCGATGAAAATGTGTTAAATCGACTATCCAAGCTCCTCAAACGAATGAAGAAGATGAAAACCGAACACCCTTATGATAGATGATGAAAAATATCTCCCTCAAGCCCTCTCTCTCTCGGAACAAAGTGAAGAAAATGAGAAAATGAGTAAAAAGTCTCGTCCAATCCTTTATAAACTGCCGGAAGTTACGGCCGTAACTCGGCCTTCTTACGGCCGTAACATCCCGGGTCAACGGCCTTACGGCCGTAACCAGCCATCTCGTATGGCCGTAACTCGGCTTCGTCCAGAAACTGACGACAGCCATACGGCCGTACCCGCAACTGACTTACGGGCGTAACTCGCCCTCGTCCGAAACACCTGCCGACATTCATACGGCCGTACCCGCACACGTTACGGGCGTAACTTGACCGATACGGCCGTATCCGGCCAAACTTACGGGCGTAAGCCCCCTTCGTCGAAACCGACCAGGCACCCTACCTGTAACGTACGGCCGTAACCGGCCAAGCCTTACAGCCGTACCTGCCTCATATTACGGCCGTATGCCGCAACCCTTACGGTCGTAAGTCCTTCTCGTCCGACACATCCTGAAAAATACGAACACCCCTTACGGCCGTAACCTGTCCATCTTACGGCCGTATCTCGCCTTCGGCCAAAAACGTTTGGGCACCCTGCTCGACACGTACGGCCGTAATCGGCCAAGCCTTACGGCCGTACCTGCTCAACTTACGGTCGTATGCCGCAACCCTTACGGCCGTAAGTCCCGTTCGTCCAAACTAGCCTGAAATCAATGAACGCCTGTTACGGTCGTATCCGACAATCCTTACGGCCGTAACTCGTTGCTGGACAAGATGAAAATCCGACAACTCCGATTTCTCGCTACGATTGATGAATGATCCGACATACCATACGTATGTGAAAGTGAACAAGTCCAACACATGGCCAAGATGATACTTCCAGCACAAGACTACCAATCACGATGATAATGATAATACCCCCGTCTCGACACTCAAACGGAGATGAAATGACGATCGGTAACTGATACTCGATTACGACATGCCCACAATGAACGCAAATGAATGAATCATGAATGATTAGTGATTATTAATGAGTGAAAATTACTGAGTGACAAATACTGATTGATAATTACCGAATGATAATGAATGAATTATAACCGGGTATTACACTTTTATTGTCAGACTCTTGGGGTTTTCCCATTCCGCGTTTAATTAGTCAATAAAATTCTTTCTGAAAAAAAAAAAGATTAATTCATGAAAAAAAATACAAGTCATAATCGTAGTAAAGCATGATAAATATTCATCTTGATCATGATATGTTCAAATCTGGAAATTAGGATTTACTTGAAGCATTCTGCTTAAAAAAATTTAATAATCAGAATTAGATCCAGATTATCTTCAACGAACAAAGATCTATAGTATAAAGAATAGTGGTGTTTTTTGACGATCATTGTAGTTTGCATCAGAAAAAATTATTTTATTCCTCTCCTCTCTCTTCTTTCTTTTCGTGTTGAATTTAACAATACTCATAATAATATTAAATATTCAACAATAATAAATTTTCAAAAATACTCCTAAAATATTAAACTAAATTAAATTAGAAAGACAATTAATTTTCAAAAAAAAAAAATTAGCGGAGATCTAACGGACCTCTGGCCGGAGACCTCCGACGGCCAGCCATTTTTTTTACGTCAGGCATCCGGCCTGCTTTCCGGTGGCCCATCATCGCCCAACCGGCGGACCTTCGGCGACATGACATTTTTTTTACGCTAGTCCGTCGGCCTGTTTTCCGGCCGACCTCCTTCGACCGGCTAATTTTTTTTTTATTTTTATGCCCGGCATTTTTTTTAATTTAAGCAAGGCCGTCGGCCAGCTTTTCGGCGGACCTCCGGCTTCCGGCATTTTTAAGGCAGGACCTTCGGCCGCCGGTAGAAGTTTGGTAACCAATTTATTTTTTTCTAGCAAGTAATCTAATGATTTAATCAATTTAATTTAATTATATCGCCGTCACCGTGTCATGATGGAATGGGTAATCTCTAGTAGAGATATAACTCAAAGTGTCCAACATATGTTTATTTGATAATTTCGTTCAAACATAAAGGTAGGTAAAGAAGCAATTACAGTAGGTTTGGTGTCTGAAATTTATAATATGAAAATGGAGTTCATTGATATAGTAGTTTAGTATAAAAATCATAGTAAATGGAAAATGGATCCAAGATCAAGGTTGGAGTAAATGAAGTTCAAACATGAGTTATTGTCGCAAGGGCTTCAAATAATACTCCCTCCGTCCGCCACCTATGTGCAATAATTTTCTTTTCCGTCCATCCGCAACTTATATGCATTGTTTATTTTTGGCAACAAATTTTACCACAAGTGGACCCCTTACTCCACTCATAACACATGCTACCAACTAAGTCAACTGAAATATTAAAACTCGTACCGGTCAAAACAATGCACATGGTTGGTGGACGGAGGGAGTATCAAAATTGGGTCCAAGATCATTATGGATCATTCAGCATACGTAGAATGAGTTTTGGAGTTGAATAAGTGATGGTGATGTTTGATAACCGCATCTAGGGTAGCTGGTAGGTTGATGATGTTTTAATCATGATTTGATGTGAACAATTCCAATCAAATCATTCGAGTTGCAAATAAAGATAACTCAATGTACTCCAAAATCATTCAAGGGGGACCAAATCCAATTCGATAATAACTATGTCAAATTTGAGCCATAAGTTGAGACATAAAAGTTGTTGCTAAAAATAATGAAGGAAGAAAATGGTATTGCAAAATTCTTATTATTTCTAAGATGTATATGATCAATCCTTTACTTGGAAGTAACAAATATAACTCAGAATTATGGTGTGGATGAAACTTGGTAAAATTAAATAATAAATGCTTCAGAAAATTTAATTAAAAAGATATCTAACGAGCCGAAATTTATTCAAACTTATTTTTTCGTTTTTCTACGATACTTTCTTTAAATTGTAAATAAAATCAGAACTTAAGTTAGAGCGTGTATGAATTGGATAAAAATAAAATTTTAAACATTTTGAAATTTTTATTAAAAACTTTTTTCAAAAGGGGTCGGGTCTCCCCGCCAACAGATGTGAAGAATATAAATGTGAGAGTATTAATATTTGGCATTATTCAAAGATATCAATTTTCTAATTATTTAATTATTGTCTAGATGGTTCTTGAAGTCTAGATACTATTTCTTATTTAGATTGACAATGGCGTTCTTAGTAGATTATAAATATTTATTATGGAATTGTATTACGAAAGACTTGCAACTTTTTTTATTTAATGTAGGAGACGGTTCCGATTTATAAGGAGAAGTGATGCGATCTAACAACGGATGCAGAAGTGATGCGATCTAGCAGCAGATGGAGATTGCATGATGCTTGAAGAGTACAAAACATGTTGATAGTGAAGATTCGTGTGCAACAAGGGGAATTCGTACTTCTAAAGTTCGATGTTCTTCCCATGAAGATTCGAGAAGCTGGTGTATTACATTTTCTATACAAGAATGAATCCGAGAAGAAGAAATACTCCTACGAAAGATTCAGCATTGAAGACAAAGTCTACATCATGTATGGGTGACCATACATGATGTAGAACTATTTGTCAAGTCTCTTCGTATACCTGTATATATAGTGCACGAGAGCTCATAATATAGTACGCATAATCCGAGCATATTACTATCATACTTGAAAGCTCGCAAATAATTTCTCATTTTATATATTGTATTCAAGATTCGGGTTGACTTTTAAAACAATGACTTTGTAAATTTGGTGCTTGGGCACCATCATCAGCTTGGAGGAATTCTCTGTCATAGCTACTTAAGTCTACTAGGTGGCCATTAGAGTCATTAGAATAGTGAATGTAAGATTTGGTTAGAAGAGAGTCATGTATGTGTAAATACAAACTATTGCTCTACCGAGAGGATTCTAAGGGGAAGTGATAAACTTCCCCGTGAAATCAATTTTATTGTATTTGCTTCCTTTTACTTTTGATGTTTTTACATTAAAACTTTTTTTGCTTATTAAATTGTAAAATCCCCAACATTTTAAGTGACACCACCACAGGTTCCTGATGCAATAAACAACAGGATAAATCCAAGTAGAAATCCATGATGGCGATCTTTCTGCACTCTTCAGGAGAAAACCACCGGGAGATCACTGAATCTTTCTGCAATAAGGATACTGTTGTTCCAAAACTAAAAGACCTTGGATGCTAAGGGACAGAATGCTAAGGACAAATCAAAAGAAGAAGCCAACCACAAGGCTCTCCATGCAATCCTCACTAGGGGTGTGCAAAAAAATGATTAAATCGAAAAACCGCACCGTACCGAAAAACCCGGACCGAAAAAACCGATAAACCGCTTAAACCGACATATATGATTTTTATTTTTTATAAAACCGAAATTTCGATAACGATATGGTATTTGACTTAAATACCTAAAAAACCGTACCGTACCGTTATTTATATTGAATATTTTTATGGTAATATATCATATATATATATATATATTCTTGATATCGCTGATGCGCCTTTATGGAGCGAGATTACGAGATGGAAGAGAGGCTATTTCTCCAGCCCTGTACTTTATAGTACTGGCGTGTATATATATATATATATATATATATATATATATATATATATGTTTGAGGAGAAAAGTAAAGACAACAATCAATTGTATTGATAACAATGAATAGAGGGGCCTTTATATAGGCATTACAAAGAGAGTCTTTCCATACATAGGATTCCTAGTTAAGGTAAGACATCTAACAAGATCCAACTACTTATGGAAGAGTCTAGAACCTTCCATAACTCTTATCCCCCTACAACTAGTATTAGGTAAGACACCAATACGGGAAGGATTTCTCGGAACACTCCCCCTGTGTCGAACGCTAATACTAACATGGTGCACAAAGTGTTGCCTCGGTAAAAAACCTTTCCAAGTCAAATAAAACCCCGTGGGAAAAACAAAGACTTTGGTGAGGAAAAAGAGCGCAACGCACCAACTACAAAAGTCAGAATCATGTGAAGTATACTCCCCCTGAGGTATACATGACAGCTCATTCCATCGAGCCATCTTTAGTTGAGCTCGGATAATCGACACATTCCGATGCTTCTCACATGTTTCTCAAATGTAGATTTCGGCAGAGACTTAGTGAACAAGTCTGCGATATTCTCATCGGAACTCACTTGTTTCACTTCGATATTCAGCAATTTCTGCTGCTGCTGATTATAGAAGAACTTCGGCGCAATATGCTTGGTATTGTCACCCTTTATGAAACCTAACTTCATCTGCTCAATGCATGCCGCATTGTCCTCAAAGATGCAAGTAGGGGTTGCTGTAGTGGGATCTAATCCACACGTTCCTCGTATATGGTCTATGACTGACCGGAGCCAAATGCACTCCCTTACGGATTCGTGCAATGCAATTATCTCTGCATGGTTCGAGGAAGTAGCAACCAGGGTCTGCTTGGTAGATCGCCAAGATATCGTCGTATTCTCAATGGTGAACACATAACCAGTTTGGGAACGTCCTTTATGCGGGTCAGAGAGATAACCGGCATCAGCAAATCCAACTAACGTGTCGTTAGGATTCTCTGCATAAGGGGTAAGTTTGCTTGCATTAGCACTTCTGGTAGTCAAGCTACCATGATTAGCTGCAATATCAGAGGAAGATCGACAGTCGGTATGCATCGTCTTAACCTCAACAATTCCTTTCCGAATATCACTCTCTTTTGCGTAGGGAAAGAACAATCCAAGGTCACTGGAGCCTTTCAAGTATCGAAAGATGTGTTTTACTCCATTCCAATGCCTTATCGTGGGAGCGGAGCTAAATCTCGCTAACAGATTCACAGAGAATGCGATGTCTGGACGAGTACATTGAGCCAGATACAACAACGCACCGATTGCGCTAAGGTACGGTGTTTCTGCTCCAAGGACCTCTTCATCCTCCTCTTTAGGACGAAACGGATCCTTGTTTATTTCCAGACTTCGACCAATCATGGGGGTAGCAAGAGGATGTGCCTTGTCCATGCTAAATCGCCTGAGCATTTTGTGGACATAGGCAGACTGATGAATGAGTATACCATCATCTCGATATTCTAGCTCTAAGCCCAAGCAGAATCGAGTCCTCCCCAGATCTTTCATCTCGAATTCGGATTTAAGGTAGCGGGCCGTTTCATTGACCTCATCTATGGTACCGATGACATTCATGTCATCTACATAGACGGCTACAATCACGAATCCTGCATCTGTTTTTTTCACGAATATGCATGGACAGATGTCACTGTTCTTGTATCCCTTCCCAACCAAGTATTCACTTAGGCGGTTGTACCACATCCTTCCGGATTGTTTCAAACCATACAGTGAACGACGCAATTTCACAGCGTACGCGCTCCGTGGTTTAGTGCTACTTGATTTGGGCCATGAAATCCCTTCGGGGACTTTCATATAGATATCCGTATCTAGATCCCCATAAAGATACGCTGTAACCACATCCATAAGCTGCATGTTCAGTTTTTCGGACACAACCAAACTGACTAAGTAGCGGAAAGTGATGATGTCCATAACGGGAGAATACGTCTCCTCGTAGTCAATGCCAGGGCGCTGCGAGAAGCCTTGGGCAACTAGTCTCGCTTTGTAACGCATGACCTCATCCTTATCATTGAGTTTACGAACAAAGACCCATTTATGTCCAACTGGTTTAACGCCCACGGGTATTGGCTCGATACGGCCAAATACCTCACGTTTAGCCATTGAGTCTAGTTCAGCCTGCATTGCATCTTTCCATTTCGGCCAATCGGCTCGTTGTTGACCCTCAGCAATCGAGCGCGGCTCAGCGTCGTCGTCTTCAATAATTTCTTGAGCGACGGAGTAGGCAAAAGCATCGTCGACTAGCGTGGACGACTTGTCCAGTAGTACGTATTCACTCGTACATTGCATCGAGATTTCTTTATTTTATGACATCAACAAAGTTTCCGACGCGTCCGTCGATTGTTCCATTGTTGATTCGAGGACATATCCGTAGTCAGAGATAATCTCGTGTGACGGAGTCACTGTGTCGATGATGAGAGGATTTTGTGCCTCCGTTCCTCTTCTCTTTCGAGGTTCGGTATCCTTTCTACCCACTGGCCTCCCCCTCTTTCGAGTAGGGATAAGAGCAGCCGAAGCAGCCGTCCCACCACTAAGGTTGACGCCGGTGGCATCATTCCTTTGGGCGGCTGAACCTTGCCCTATAACTAGGACTTCCAACCTTGCAGGAACATTCGCAGCGGGAATGGTAGATCTTGTCACTTTCGCAGTATCAGTAAAGCTATCGGGCATCGAATCCGCAACTTTCAAGGCGAGAATACGTTGCACTTCTAGCTCGGATTGAGGCATGCGGGGATCTTGATGAGGCAAGGAGGAGCACACCGCACAATTTCTGGCGTTCTCTGGAATCTTTTGATTCCTCTCTCCCTAACGACGGGAAGTTTGTCTCATCAAAGTGACAATCGCAAATCTTGCAAAGGAATGATCTCCTGTCAAAGGTTCCAAATAGCGGATAATTTTAGGCGATTCATAGCCAACATATATACCTAATCGTCTTTGCGGACCCATTTTAGTACGCTGTGGAGGCGTAATTGGCACATATACCGCACAACCAAAAATGCGTAAGTGTGAAATATCGGGCTCATATCCAGCTACCAACCGTACGCACTAAACGGTTGATTGGCGGTGGGTCGGCGAATAAGTATAGCCGCATGCAAAATTGCATAACCCCAGCGTAAATCGGCAAGTTGGTGCGCAATACCAATGCTCGGGCGATAAGTCAGAACCGCTTAATCATAGCCTCGGCAAGGCCATTCTGCGAATGAACGTGGGGGACGGGATGTTCAACATCAATCCCAATCGACATGCAATAGTCGTCAAAAGACTTTGACGTAAACTCTCCAGCATTGTCTAATCTTAATGACGAGATTGGGAAGTCGGGGTGGTTAGCCCGTAACTTGATGATTTGTGCTAGGAGTTTAGCAAATGTAGCGTTTCTTGTGGATAGCAGAGCGACGTGTGACCATCGCGTCGATGCATCAACCAGAACCATAAAATATCTAAATGGTCCGCACTCTGGTTGAATAGGTCCACATATGTCCCCTTGAATTCTTTGTAAGAAGCGAATATTTTGTGTTGAGTCTTTAGCAAAGGACGGAGAGGGTATCAACTTTGCTAGTGAACAGGCTTTACAAAACGATTTATGGGCATTAGAAATTGCCACAGAAGCCTCGGGATTTACGAGAGATGCACCGTCAACCTTATTAGGGCGTGCGATCTTTAGTCCCGGTGATACGGTATCAAGCTCACTCACATCAATGCCGATATCGAGTGGTGCTTCCAATCGTTTCTGGACTTGAAAACGGATGACCATGTGAGTTTTTCAAAATGCGAATCATCATGTCGCGTCGTGGTGACCGATTCGGTCATGCCATAGTTGGTATGCTTCTAATCACACAATTCGTGACTCACAAAGATAGATTCAATAACCCTTATTGTAGTCCGGTATAAACCGCTACTTAGACTCATAAGTTTCTCGAGAACGCAGCGGCGTCTTCCGCATTCCGCGCAGTAACACACAAAAATTCTCGTCCCATTCTCACAATGTGTATCAAGGTGATAACTGTTGGCACGGATGTCCCTAAAACTTAGCAAGGTTCGGTTTGCTCTTGGGGCATAGAGAGCATTTGTGACATTAATATGCGTACCATTAGGTAGCAAGAAATGAGCAGGTCCCCTCCCTTGAATTACTTGGGAGGAACCAATCATTGTTGTCACTGAGGATATGTATGGCACAATATCCTTGAATAATTGCCTATTCCGAAGAATAGTGTGGGTTGTTCCACTATCAGCAAGGCACTCAATTTCGCCACGAGACATCTACAATAAGACATGAAACTCGATTAGTCTTATGATTAGAGACATAGCGAAAACTCATTTACATCGAGTTTGGGGAAATTCGACCAAGTTGGTTAGGATCAAAGTTAGCACAATCGCTGGAAATAATTTCCGCGCAGCTTGACCTTTGTTCACTAAAACAGCAATAACTTCTTCGTTAAGAAGGCTATGGACGAATGGTCAGTTGTTCTGGAAACTAGACTTCCGTATCTTTCTATCCATAGGTTGTGCACTTTCTGGATCATTAAACTCAGATCTCAGTGCTCGTTTCAATTTGCTATTTTGGTATTTCCCTATTGTTGAGTGAAAGAGCAAGGTTTAAGCCTTTTTCAAAGGCATTATTGTTGATACAATACTATGGAAATATGGCCATAGGAGCGTTTAGATACTTTAAAACGCATCTTGGTTTACGATTTATATCTCTACTAATGATCCTTTCGGTAACTCCAACTTGGTAGACTTGCAGAGAAAGTAGGAATGTCAGTGACAAAAGGCTGTTTAAAAACCACTGATTCCGTTTGAACTCTCAAAGCATAAACAAATACCAAGGAGGATGCGCCTAGTCTTGATCAAAAGTTTTGATGAAATCCTACCAATGTATCAAATTTTTAACCAAGCAATTCGTTGCTAGCAATTATTTTGTGATAAACCAAACATGCTTTGAAGGGAAAAATAAAATTCATCTTTGCACAATCACAGCAATTAAAAGAATTTTATTCATCATGGCCAACTTTATTACATTCATGAAAATCCAAAGTAGTTCTCGGAAACTAGAAACAAGACAAAACATAACCAAAGCGTAAAACTAGTCAAAGTCGGCAACATCCATATGTTGGTCTTTGTCCGCAATGGTGAGAGGAGGGATCTCGGTCTGGATCTCAATATGGTTCACCTCCGTATTCTCATTATCTTCTTCCATGTAATTCGACTCTTGAGTCAAATATTGTTTATAGTGCTTGTAGTGAGCTTGGATGTTCTTTGGCGCTTTGCAATTGCGGTAAGTATGCTTCTTCGATCCGCAAGTATAGCAATTCCGGCCTTCCTTTGGAGTGGTTCCATTCCCGGTGGCAGGAGGCGGCCCACGTCGTTGGGTTCCACTAGGTCCCGTCGCCGAGCCACCTTGCCTCTTCCACACGTTGGAACGACGACCTCGTCTTTTCCCTCGCTTGCTCGAGTCATGCATCCGTGGTGCTTGCAAAAACTGAGTAGCGTTGCCTTTTCTATTTTGTCGTGGTGCTTTCCTGTGGTAGCTTTGATTCACTTCCGGAATCGGCTTCGTACCAGCTGGGCGCGCATTGCTATTGAGAATAATTTCATGGTGCCTTTCTTTTTTCGCGAGGTGGGAGATAAGGTCACTAAAGTTCTTAATTCTCCCTTCCTCATAGGCAACGCGCAGCTGATGAGCAATTACACTTGCTCCCACGGGAAACATGTTAAGAGTCTTCTCGATCAAATCTTGATCAGACTTCTTGACACCACAAAAACCAAGATCAGCGCGAAGATCGAGGATAGCTTGATTATAGGCTTCCACATTCGCATAATCCAAAAATCGGATTTGCTCCCACTGAAGTTGCAATTCGGGGAAGCGCTGATCATGCACATTATTAAATCGTTGTTCGAGGGTGTCCCATAGTTCTTTAGGGGTTTGTAAGTTCATATAACACTTTTTCAACAACGGATGTATATGTCTACGCAAGTACATCAGTGCATTAGCCTTGGTTTCCTCGCTCGGTTCTTGAGCGGTAGGATCGTTAGAGGGAAAGATGGTGGTAGTAAATCTCTTACCGACGAACGCCAAGCAAACGCGTCGAGACCCACCTATGGTACTCCTTACCGGATGGTCAAGGATGTCGAACTCCGGATGAACATTGGAGCTTTGTGCCATCTACAAGATATAAACAAGAGGAAGTTAGTCTTGTTGGATTTTCAGTGACAATGTAAACGGTCACAATCGATGCTTTTAAAAGCGTGTAACATAACCGTTACTCGATTTACTTCCCTTAATTGTTGTTTAGTAAAGTCGACAAAAAACGGCGATATCAGATCGCACCCGGATACGTGGTGTATGCAACAACCACAAGTATCGACTTTTCAACAATCCGTGACTCCCAGACCGTCACACGCTTTCTTCGACACGCAGAGATACCGACTTCTCTCGCGGTCTCATCCACCGCAAAGTAGCGTGGGAGATAAAGAACCCAAAACCCGTGTCCCCAAAAGAAAAATTCCCAAAAAGGAGAGAATTGAAAAGGGACAAGTCAGATAGTTACCTCGATTATAAAATTAGGCACCTGTTGAATCTGTGGTGTGCTTCGATCTACCGGTTGGTACTCGATGCGACGACGTGAAACCGGAGGCGCAATTTTGGCGGCTCAAGATAAGTTGATGTTCGGGTTTTGGTCCGAGTCGGAACTGGCCCAGGTCGGACTGGGCGGTCCGCGGTGGTCGCGGCGCCGCGGCGGTGTGGCCTCAGCGCGAGGCGGCGGCTGGCCAAGCGTCAGCGGCTGGCATTGTGGCGGCGGGCGCGGCGGCTCTGGTGGCGGCGGAGGCGCGCTCTGGGCGCGGATGTCCGGCGCGAGGTGGTGCTCGGTGGGTGGCTGGCCGGGGTACTGGGCGGCGAGTACTGGGGCGGTGGCGCTCGGCGGCGGAGGTCCTGGCGTGCAGAGTGGCGGCCAGTAGAGGCAACGGCGCTTAGCGCGGCTGGCTGGCGCTGGCGGTCAGAAGTGGCAAAGCCGCGGTGGCTAACGGAGCGACAGCGCGGCGGCCGACGGTGCAGGCAATGCGTGGGCACTGGCGGCGGAGGCAGGCGGCGGATGTGCTCGGCCGATTTTTTTTTTTCTTCTTTTGTTCGAGCTACGTGCTGATAACGTGTTTGAGGAGAAAAGTAAAGAAAGCAATCAATTGTATTGATAACAATGAATAGATGGGCCTTTATATAGGCATTACAAAGAGAGTCTTTCCATACATAGGATTCCTAGTTAAGGTAAGACATCTAACAGGATCCAACTGTTGGGATTCGGTGCCTAAAACGAAGGCCCAGCGGAAGCGGTAAAACGAAAATTAATTCGATCCGAATCCCTACGAGGATCGATCGAGCTACGTATATACGAATATATAAACGAAAAACAAGAGTCATAAGAAACTAACCCTCGAAGTCCGTTGATTAAATGGAAACCTTCTCTTGAGCTATTCCCCAAGCTCTTGAACGATCCAACGCCGAAAGTACCGCGTCTCTACTTGCCACGCGCCGGAGAAACGAACGGAACGATGATCACCTTGCTATCCTCCGAGGATACGGCTAGAGCTAAGTGATGAAGCTTCCAATATGAGATTATCACACTCTAAGTGTATAACTCACAACTCTCATTTATTTCTTGATTTTTCTCCAAGAATCACCAAGAACAAGTTGAAGAAGAAGATGAAGATAAGTGTTTGAACTCAAAGTCTCACTTTCTCTCTCTCTCAATGTATCTCACGGTTGGCAACTTGGAATGAATGAGTGAGAGAAGTCTTCTTCTTCATTTATTCAACTCTTCACATGTTACATCTCATTATTATGAGAATCCAAGCCCCACCACCTCAATGATCAAAACATAAAGAATGGGACAAGGGTCCATATGAAAGTGGGTGGAAATGTGGGGGGCGGCCCATGTAGAAATCGGACAAGTTCGGTTCGTTTGACTCCCACGAGTCCAAACAGATAAACTCCGATTCCGTTCCGATGTATTTGTGTCGTTTAATTAATCCAATTATTTAAACATATCAAATACAAAATAACATAATTAATTTCTCCAAGAAATAATTATATTCATGAATTAAATTAATCACCCAGTGAAATATTTAATTCATTAGGCCGTAAATCAATTTATCCGATAAATTGATTTAAACATCCAATGTCCCAAATTAGATATCCAATATCTAATATTCATAATGAGAGAATTAGCTTAATTCATTCCGTCGTCAATCCTAATGCGCGACTCGGTAGGTCCGTCTCGGCCAAAGAATGGGAGGAACCAAAGAGTAGTAGCACCACCTAGCCACTGGCGCCTACACTGCACTTAACCGAGAACGAATGATTGGGATCATTCAAGAACCATTCTCGTGAATACCAAGAACGATAAACCCTTCTTTCAAATGTCCCGATCAAGTTTTAGGGTCACGGTCGACCAAACCCTATCTCGTACTTGACGCTATGCATGCGTTAATGCAAATCGAGATCATCGAGTCCGTGTATCTAATACAATCGGCTCCAATGCTTTGGCCAAAGACTTATGATCTCATCCGCCAATAACCGCATAGGACATATAACCCGCTCACTAACGGGAGAAAGAATTCTATCTTGGTATTCGGTAGGACTCGCTACTTGCCCGTCAAGATGCACGTCGAGGTTGACCCCGCCTTCCGGTTTACGTGGTCGAACTACTCTAATGAAAATCTTGACGCCACAAGCACATCCCTACTAAATCCTCAAGTCGAAGGTTCACGAATACCTATCACAACCTTCGATTCCGTCATTGATCGTCCCCGAGTGAAATCCATGTGACGAATCGAGGTGAGTCGTTCGAGTATACTAATCTAATTAGCATACCTATAACGTGTGCTCCCACTAACTATTAGTGTTCGACAGTGCACTCTCCATGTCAAAGAACACGTCATACAAGTCTTTACATAAACTTAACGCCACCAAGTTTCATCGACTTGCGAACGATTAAGTATTTGAGCTATAAACCTTTCCGGTGCCGACCCCCTTATCCAATAAGGAGTGGAACGTTTTGCTCTCAAATACACGGACTAGTTTCTATATGTTTATTTACGAGTTAGGAATGCCAGTAACTACCAAGAAATAAAGAAACAATCATTTGCCTTATATAAATGGTTTACATAATTACAAGTACAATGCCCTCACTCAACAACCTCTGAGTGGCATTCGAGGGCATACTCCTAACAATCTCCCACTTGCACTCAATGCCACACACTATGGTATCTAATACCCATGTTCTCCATGACGCTCCAAGCTAGTCCGAGATAGTGGCTTGGTCACTGGATCGGCGACGTTGTCGGCCGAGTCTACTCTATGCGGACAATGTATCCCTTGCGAACAAATTCTCTTACGAGATGATACTTCCTCTCAATATGTTTGGTGTCGTTGTGAAACCTCGGCTCCTTGGCTGCGCTACGGCTCCGTCGTTGTCGCAAAGATGAATGAACAGCAAAGACATGGTATCACTTGAAGTTCTCCTTAAACTTCTTAATCCGTAACCCTTCCTTGAAGCCTCCGAGGCCGCTTGATACTCACTGACAGTGGAATCAGCGATCGCGCTTTGCTTGGCACTACGCCAAGATACTGCTCCTCCATTAAGAGTAAATATGTAGCCGAAGTGGACATCGAGTCGCCCTTCGTCCTTGGAAGTCCGAATCGGTGAATCCCACCACATCCAATTCTCCACCTCCATACATCGTAACCATATCTCTAGTCCTTCTCAAGTACTTGAGAACGTTCTTTACGGCACCAATGTTCCCTACACAGGTTTGCACGAAACCTACTCACCACGCTTACGGATGCGCGATGTCGTCTTGTACACAACATAGCATACATAAGGCTACCCACGGCCGAAGCATATGGTATATTACTCATTTCCTTTCGTTGTTCCTCACTTTGAGGACACATCTTCAAGGTGAGTTTTATTCCATGTCGCATCGGTAGGAACCCTCTTTTAGAATCATCCATCTTAAATCTCTTTAAGATTTTGTCTATATAGAGGGCTTGGGAAATTCCTATTGTTCTCTTCGCTCTATCCGGTAGAGTCGAATACCAAGAATATAGGTAGCTTCTCCCAAGTCTTTCATGGAGAAATTACTCAAAGCCAAGCTTTCACAGGCCGAGCATTCCCACATCATTTCCTATTAGTAGAATGTCATCTACATATAGTACTAAGAATGCGATCTTGCTCCCACTAACCCTCTTGTATACACAAGGTTCCTCTTCATTTTGCACGAAGTCAAACTCTTTGGTTGCCTCGTCAAAACGAAGATTCCAACTCTGCGACGCTTGCTTGATCCATAAATGGAATGAAGCTTGCACACTTTCGAATATCGACTTCGGATACAAAGCCTTTGGTCGCTCCATATAGATTTCCTCCTCGAGGAATCCATTAAGGAAAGCCGTCTTTACGTCCATTTGCCATATCTCATAATCGTGGTAGGCGGCTATAGCAAGCATCATGCGAATAGACTTGATCATGGCTACGGGCGAGAAGGTATCGTGGTAATCGATTCCTTCCTTCCAGGTATAACCCTTTGCCACTAGCACGGCCTTATAGGCGTCAACCTTGCCATCACCATCGGTCTTTCTCTTGTAGATCCACTTGTTCCCAATAGGCACTATGCCCTTGGGGCGGTCTACTAGAGTCAGACTGATTGACATGCATCGAGTCTATCTCGGCTTCCATAGCTTCACGCCATTTCGCGAGTCTACATCCACCATCGCTTGGTCATAGGTCGTCGGGTCGGTCTCTTGGCTATCACTTGGAACCTCATGGAGACCCAGCTCCTCCAAGTGCACAAGCCCATACCTCTCAGGTAAATGAGACACCCTACTAGACCTACGAGGTGGTTGTACTTGTGTTTCGAAAGTTCGGTTCAGTTTCTTGCACAGTGTCTCTCGAGGAGTTTCATTGTATTCTTCTAAAGAAATACTTCTACCTGCTCCGCCTTCCTGAATGAACTCATCTTCCAGGAAGTGTGCTTGTAAAGCAACAATGATCCTTCGATCCTCGGGCATGTAGAATAGATATCCCATCGTCCCAGACGGGAATCCAATGAAACGTCCCTTCGCAGACCTAGCTTCCAACTTTTCCACCTTAGTCTTCTTGACATAGGCGGGACATCCCCAAATCCTAATATGATTAAGACTTGGTTTCCTTCCCTCCCACATCTCATGTGGAGTTTTTGGAACGGATTTGGAAGGACATCTATTCAAGATATACGCGGCAGTCAGGAGTGCATACCCCCACAGGTAAATCGGCAAGTCAGTATAGCCCAGCATGGAACGGACCATGTTCAACAGGGTCCGGTTCCTTCTTTCTGACACACCATTTAACTGAGGAGTACCTGGAGGTGTTAGTTGTGAAACTATTCCATGTTCCTTAAGGAACTCGTCAAACTCTGTACTCATATACTCGCCACCTCGGTCCGACCGAAGTGCTTTGATATGATTACCAGTTTGTTTCTCGACTAGGGCCTTGAATTCCTGGAATTTCTCAAAGGCCTCGGATTTATGTTTCATTAAGTATACATAACCATACCTAGTATGATCATCTGTAAACGTAATGAAATATTGATATCCGTCACGTCTTTGCTTCTAAAGCACCACATACGTCGGTATGGATTAATCCCGATTTATCGGCTCTTTCAAAAGTCCTGTGAATGGGGACTTAGTCATTTGCCTTTAAGGCAAGATTCACAAGTAGGAAAGGGATCCGATCCCAATGGACCCATAAGTCCATCTTTTTCCATCTTGTAAACCTTGGTCGACCAACATGACCAAGTCTAAGATGCCATTTCAAAACTTGATTGGTTTCATCCTACCACGTTTTCTAGTCATAGTATTCACAACTACTTTGTTCTTGAGATTTAGATGATACAATCCATTCAACAATGTAGCAAGACCCACTAGTTTATTTCTAAAATAAATTTTGCAGAACCATCACCAATGAAAAATGAAAAGCCTTTTCGGTCTATGACCAGAATGGATACAATGTTTTGTGCCCCTTGGGCAAAACAAGTACATCTTCTAAAGTCAAAACAAAGCCGGATTCTAAACCCAAAAGAAGTGATCCTATGTCGGTCGCCTCGACACTATGCCCGCTTCCGACCGTGATCATAACTTCTCCACCTCAAGCTTCCTACTTTGTTCCGATCCCGATTCACGGTACAAATATGAGAACTAGCACCGTAATCCAAGATCCAGAAGTAGAAAATACGGTAGCGAGAACAATTTGTTTCCAAAACTAAAAGTTACAGCACATTGCCATGAAGAATCGGACAGTCTCTAGCCCAGTGGCCCGACTCACCGCACTTGAGACAAGTATCCTTTTCTTCTTGTTCTTCTAACCATTGGGGCCTTGCCCTTACCCTTAAGGTCCTTAGCTTGTGGTCACCGCTTCTTGGTCTTTTTCTTCTTATTCTTAGACCTCCGAGGTCCGTAAGAAATCACAAGAGCAGACTCCTTCATCCGCGGAGTCTTCATTTGAGGCGAGCGGTCACAAGTTTGTTCATTAGCCCGACTAAATTACATGCAATCTCATTGCGGTTGAAGTTCATAACAAACCGTGAGAAGGAATCGGGGAGACTGTAGGATAAGGTCGGTTTGAGAGAAGTATCCATTTTAAAATCAAGAGCCTCCAATCTCTCGATCATGGATATCATTTTGAGGACGTGTTCCCCAACCTTCTCACCTTCCTTCATCCTTGCACCGAGCGATTTGCTTGGATATCTCATATCTAGCGATTCTGCGTGCTCACCATAAAGCTCGGTTAAGTGAGATAGAATCGCCAGCGAAGTCATTTTCTCATGAGCTCTCTGAAGCTCATTAGACATGGAAGCCATCATATAAGCACGGACTTTCACGTCATCCTTAACCCACTTTTCGTGGTTTTCAATCTCTTCCTGATTGGCTCGAGTCCGCATAGGAGGCGCCGGAATGTCCGTCTCCAAGACATATCCCAGTGCCTCTATACTGAGGACAATCATCAGATTGCGGAGCCAATCCACAAAGTTTGGTCCCATTAAGGTGTTCTTTTCGAGTAGAATTGCGAGTGGATTCATTGTCATATTGAGTTATGTCTGCATTAAGTATAACAGATTAATTAGTGACTTGTTATATTATGATCTGAGTATAGAATTAAGGTCCTTTCTATTCTTGTTACCCAGCTCCCACTATTTTTATCTAATAACACACTCCCATGTGAAATCCTAAGTATCGTCGCTCTACTTCATAGTGGTGATCGAGTTCTTTATAAATCTTAATAGAGGGCAACCGAACAGGTTTCTAGTCTATTAATTTTCATAAAGTGGTGTCCAACACCAACCCATCTAATGGATGATTCGATCTTCTTTTCCCCTTGTTCACTCCCCTCAACCTATACGGTTTCTATGGTTCGTGAACAAGTTAAGTTTATACCATCGACGCAAATCGGTTTCACAATTGAATCTTATCAAGCAACCTATCGTGTTTCTAGGGATAAAATTTGCTCCAACCGAAGGCATCCAATGCGCTCCTTAATTTATCCGTCCTCCCGAACGACTACCCCGATAACTCGGAAGCATAGCACATCCGGTTTGGATTTCAATTTCAAAACTCGATGGAGGGAAGGAAAACCTTGAAACCTTATAAACTTAATAATTTATAGTGGGAGAATTTTCGCGATTAACGTTACACTTTGCACATTAATCATATTAGCGCGTTTGAGGCATTCATACAATATGAAAAACCATTCACAACCTAGTTGCTACCAACATGTGGTTCATGGACCGTTCTAGAAAACAAAAACTCCGTAATCTAATTACAAGTCTTCGTCTTGAATCTTCGTCTTCTCGAAATGGATCTTCCTCCGGTCTTCGTCATTACATATAAATTTTACATTGAAAATTGCATCCTAGATACAAATTTTTCTAGTAAAATAAATAGGCTCAAAACGGCCTTTACAACCCAATCGAATAAAACGAACGATTCAAAAACTAAGTCCACGAACCACATCCCCATTCAAAAGCATTCATCCAATAAATACTAAATAAATGGAAAGCGTGAGATACATTGATCCAATCAACAATACGACCGATCCAATCGATTCACACAATCGGTAATGTAATAACGTTCAAAATAATTGATCGACCATAAATATTCCAATTAATCAAATTTCCTTATAAAATGAAATACCATAAATCATTTTAATCATATTAAATCCAATTTAACATGCGGGAGATTAATTTTCAAGAATACACGGAAAAATCGGCCGGGTGAAAACGCGGCATGACCGAGTCACCTCGGCGGCCTGGCGATCACTCGGCTTGGCCGAGTCACCCTCGGAAGATGCCGGCCAGACACGACCGAGTCACCCAGACACGGTCGGGTCGCTCAGCGATGACTTGGCAGATTGCCGGACACGACCGTGTCACCCAGACACGGCCGAGTCACTCGGCAGACACGCCCGTGTCTCCGGACACGGCCGGGTCTCCGTGCAGTGCTGCCACATCGCTGACACGACCGTGTCACCCAGACACGGTCGAGTCATCCTCGGCCAAATTACCCTTTTTGTCCAAAAAGTCGTCCGACGACGATTCGGGCTAGATTTTCGATAGGATATCGATATCAATATTTTCCGACTTTCATATCTTCAATATAAATCATATTTCCACGAAATTTAAGATTTATATTTAGACATAAACTTACGAAAAATACAATTATTACGAACGAAAAACATATACCACGATTATGACTAAAATGATTCCAAATCATTCACCATTTAATCGAGCATTCCAAATGCCAATATCGTATATACGATCGCAAGACCTACGCTCGATACCACTGTTGGGATTCGGTGCCTAAAACGAGCCCAGTGAGCGGTAAAAGCGAAAATTAATTCGATCCGAATCCCTACGAGGATCGATCGAGCTACGATATACGAATATATAAACGAAAAACAAGAGTCATAAGAAACTAACCCTCAAGTCCGTTGATTAAATGGAAACCTTCTCTTGAGCTATTCCCCAAGCTCTTGAACGATCCAACGCCGAAAGTACCGCGTCTCTACTTGCCACGCGCGCCGGAGAAACGAACGGAACGATGATCACCTTGCTATCCTCCGAGGATACGGCTAGAGCTAAGTGATGAAGCTTCCAATATGAGATTATCACACTCTAAGTGTATAACTCACAACTCTCATTTATTTCTTGATTTTTCTCCAAGAATCACCAAGAACAAGTTGAAGAAGAAGATGAAGATAAGTGTTTGAACTCAAAGTCTCACTTTCTCTCTCTCTCAATGTATCTCACGGTTGGCAACTTGGAATGAATGAGTGAGAGAAGTCTTCTTCTTCATTTATTCAACTCTTCACATGTTACATCTCATTATTATGAGAATCCAAGCCTCACCACCTCAATGATCAAAACATAAAGAATGGGACAAGGGTCCATATGAAAGTGGGTGGAAATGTGGGGGGCGGCCCATGTAGAAATCGGACAAGTTCGGTTCGTTTCGGACTCCCACGAGTCCAAACAGATAAACTCCGATTCCGTTCCGATGTATTTGTGTCGTTTAATTAATCCAATTATTTAAACATATCAAATACAAAATAACATAATTAATTTCTCCAAGAAATAATTATATTCATGAATTAAATTAATCACCCAGTGAAATATTTAATTCATTAGGCCGTAAATCAATTTATCCGATAAATTGATTTAAACATCCAATGTCCCAAATTAGATATCCAATATCTAATATTCATAATGAGAGAATTAGCTTAATTCATTCCGTCGTCAATCCTAATGCGCGACTCGGTAGGTCCGTCTCAGTCAGCAATGGGAGGAACCAAAGAGTAGTAGCACCACCTAGCCACTGGCGCCTACACTGCACTTAACCGAGAACGAATGATTGGGATCATTCAAGAACCATTCTGTCGTGAATACCAAGAACGTATAAACCCTTCTTTCAAATGTCCCGATCAAGTTTTAGGGTCACGGTCAGTCAAACCCTATCTGTACTTGACGCTATGCATGCGTTAATGCAAATCGAGATCATCGAGCTGTCGTGTATCTAATACAACTGGCTCCAATGCTTTGGCCAAAGACTTATGATCTCATCTGCCAATAACCGCATAGGACATATAACCCGCTCACTAACGGGAGAAAGAATTCTATCTTGGTATTAGATGGGACCTGCTACTTGCCGTCAAGATGCACGTCGAGGTTGACCCCGCCTTCCGGTTTACGTGGTCGAACTACTCTAATGAAAATCTTGACGTCACAAGCACATCCCTACTAAATCCTCAAGTCGAAGGTTCACGAATACCTATCACAACCTTTCGATTCCGTCATTGATCGTCCCGAGTGAAATCCATGTGACGAATCGAGGGTGAGTCGGTTCGAGTATACTAATCTAATTAGCATACCTATAACGTGTGCTCCTACTAACTATTAGTGTTCGACAGCACTCTCCATGTCAAAGAACACGTCATACAAGTCTTTACATAAACTTAACGCCTACCAAGTTTCATCGACTTGCGAACGATTAAGTATTTGAGCTATAAACCTTTCCAGTGCCGACCCCCTTATCCAATAAGGAGTGGAACGTTTTGCTCTCAAATACACGGACTAGTTTCTATATGTTTATTTACGAGTTAGGAATGCCAGTAACTACCAGTAAATAAAGAAACAATCATTTGCCTTATATAAATGGTTTACATAATTACAAGTACAATGCCCTCACTCAACAACCTCTGAGTGGCATTCGAGGGCATACTCCTAACACCAACTACTTATGGAAGAGTCTAGAACCTTCCATAACTCTTATCCCCCTACAACTAGTATTAGGTAAGACACCAATACAGGAAGGATTTCCCGGAACAATATATATATATATATAGTACTTACAAACATGAATATTGCATTCTCCGTCGCCTTCTTTTTCCCATAAAACCCTATCAAAAAGAGCGCAGTCTCGCCCATTGCCCCATTCTCCGTCAGTTGCCTTCTTCTCCTAGTAAACGTCGGTAAGTATTTCATCATCTCTCTCGTTTCTGCCTCTCTCTCCTATTTTCTTCTATCTTCCGATTCTTCAGTTTTGCCAAAAAAAATCCTTTTTTTTTTCAAATTTTGATTCCTTTGTAAACTAAGATGGGGTGATCCAGTTGTTCAGAAGAGTTCATCAGAATTTAGGTTATGGGATGTATTATCCAATTCATCTTACTACAAGTTGTCTTAACATCCCCTGGTTCACTTTAGGTCTAAGAGTGTAATATTAGAATTGAAGGACATATGGGGTATTACGGGGATAGGTGTCATGTTCCATTTTTATGTCCACCTTATCAGAGATTACTAATCTTAATGTTTATAAATTAACCTGATTTTGATATTGCAAATGGAGACACCTATTGAAGTTGATGATCAAAATCAAGAGACGGGGGCTAAGAAAGACACAGTTAATGAGCATGCAAATGAAGAATCTGGAAAAAATGATGAGTCTGTGTTGGGAAAAACAAGCACCCTGTATCGAATCAGCCGGGATACCCAATCCCTGTATCGATTGTTATTTGTTATTGAGAAGGTTTTGACATATATGCCAAAAACAGTAAAGGAAACTGTATCGAGGATTTAAGGCTTTATCCTGTATCGAAGACCTGCCTCGAATCAGCATAAGTGAAGCTCGTCGATGACAAGAAGACTTGTAAAAGACCAAGTATGGAAGCTGTCTCGATGCCCTAAATACGATCATCTTCCATACGGTTCACAAAAGGACAAGAAAGAACACAAGTCAAGTTCCGTTGAACAAAGAAGTATTTAAATACTCAAGGATAAAGTATTTAAATACCGATCTTCAGATCTTCAGAATCCCGCAAAATCCGGATCATGTCATATTCCCGTTGAAGGAAATCTTATTCAAACGGATATCTCAACGGATACTTTCTTCAGAGACTATATATATCCTTGAAGACATTGAAGATCAGTTATCAATCGAAGTAACCTAACTCTCAAAGCTATCAAAGTTATCATCTGAGCAAACATATCTCCAAAACATATCGCAAGTTAGAACGAAAGAGATATACAGTGCTCAACATCAAGAACAGCCATCATCAGCTCAAGATCTTGATATTCAAAGCTGCTGTTCTTACCTGGTTACCCACCTTTTACCTCTGTGTAAAAACCGAGCTCTGTGTGAACTCAACAAGTTATTCTGACCTATGTGGGACGAATAAGGACAAAGCTTTGGAACTGTGTGTGAAGAATCTAGTCAAGAAGGAAGCTTTAACCAATCTGTGTGAACGGTTGAAAGTGACATTCTTTGTATCAATCTGTGTGAACGATACAAGGATAGGTTTGTTTATAATTACGTAGTTGTGTACGCAGTAATTATAATAAACTTTTTACTCCTGTGTGGAGGACCAGTGGACGTAGAGGGGTTTACCTCGAACCACTTAAATTACTGTGTCATTTACCTTCAGCTTTTACTGTTTGAAATTACTGTGATATATTAAGTATACACCAAATACTTCGTTGCTGTATCCACGGCAACTAACTGTATCCAAGACTTCCGCTATGCACTCAGATTTAGATTCCGTACAGTTTGTTGTTTAAACTATTTTCCAAACTGTATCCAGTATACTTAAGTGGCCAACAGTCTGCACAGAAGGCGAGGTCTATTGTCTGGGACCATTTTAAATATGTAAAAGGTGCGACCAAATTTGAATGCCCTTACTGTAAAGAAAAGTTGAAATATATTCCTAAGAACGGAACATAGGGTCTTAAGAATCATTTAGAGAACGTTTGTAGGATATATCCATTGCTAAAAGGGAAAAAAAGTTGATAAGAGCGAACAATCGGTGCTGAGTTTTAAACCATCAGTGAAAGGGGAGGCTTCTCTTACTACTGGTCAGTCTTTTAACGCAGAAAAATGTCGAAAAGCTCTTGCTAGGATGTGCATAAAGGACAATAGGCCTTTTAGTGTAGTGGATGATGAGGGTTTCCAATAATATTCATTGGAATTGAACCCCTTGTTTAAAATCCCTTCATGATGGACAGTAGCAAGAGAGTGCTTAACGATTTACAAAGAAGAGGCTAATGTTATCAAAAAACTTTTGGAAAATCAAACAATCTCTCTTACTATTGATACTTGGTCGTCTTGTCAAGATATCAATTACATGTGTCTCATTGGGCATTGGGTTGATGATGAGTGGATATTAAGAAAAAAGATCCTAAACTTTTGTCCTATACTAATTATAAGGGAGGAACAATTGGAAAATTGGTCTATGGATGTTTGCAAAAATGGGGTATCGAGCGGGTTTTCACGGTTACGGTGGATAATGCGTCATCAAATGATGGGGCTATAAAAATTTTGAAGACTATGCTTAGAGGACCAAATTCTGTAATGGATTGTAAGTACATGCATTTAAGATGTTGTGCACATATAATAAATCTTGTTGTGAGATATGGCTTGGATGAGCAGGATTAATCTATTGCAAAAATCAGAAATGCAGTGAGATATGTTAGGTCATCTCCTGCTAGGGCTGCGAGGTTTAGAGAATGTGTTGAGAAAGTTAAAATTGATTGCAATAAAAAAACCATGTCTTGATGTTGAGACTAGGTGAAACTCAACCTTTTTAATGTTAGAAACTATAGTTCAGTATGTTGATGCTTTTGACAGAATGAATATGATAGATTATCAGTTCAAAACATACTTTGGTGGTGGTGATGAAGATGAGTGTAAGAGTAACACAAGAAAGAGAAAGAAAAGATATAGTTGTGGGTCTTCAACAAGCAAGTGATTGGGAGAATGCTAGACAGTTCCTTGAATGCTTGAGGGTATTTTATGATGTTACAAATTTAATCTCCGGGTCAAAGTATGTTACTTCCAACATGTTCTTTAGTAAACTTGTTACTATGCATGCAAGCATCTCACAAATGTGCAATAGCGCTGATAAAAAATAAGAAGAAAGTGGCTATTTCAATGAAGGCTAAATATGAGAAGTACTGAGAGAATATGGACAATATGAATTTCTTGTTGTATGTTGCGGTGGTTTTAGATCCCCGAAATAAAATGTGTTTTCTTGACTGGTGTTTAGAACAAATCTATGCAATAGGTTCTCCGAAAACCAAGGAAATTCGTAGAGTTATAAAGACATTAAATGATTTATTTGATCACTACAAAATGAAAGCGGAAAAAGTAGGTGGTGAGAGCAAGGGTCAATCTTCAAACTTTACCAAGGCCTCTAGTTCTATCAACACCGATATTAAAATAAATTTGGAATCAAGTTTCTTGAAGTATTTGGAAGAACATGGAGGTGTGACAAAGAAATCGAAGGTTGAGATATATTTATCGGATGGAATGGAGAATCGGGATGAGATGTTTGACATTTTAAATTGGTGGAAGACTAACTCTTTGAAATTTCCAATCCTTTCCAAAGTTGCTAGACATGTATTGGAAATGCCAATATCCACCGTTGCTTCGAAGTCAGCTTCTAGCACCGGTTCGGAGTCAGCTTTTAGCACCGACGGTAGGGTGATTGACCCATTTAGGAGTTCTCTTACTCCTAAAACCGCCAAAGCTTTAATATGCGCACAAGATTGAATTCGTTCTACACCCACAGATATTGAACCGTCGGATGTGCATGCTAAGGCTATTGTGGAATTGCAAGACAAATTGGAGAAACTTGAAGTTGGTATGATTTTTTGCATTATTATATCATTTCTTTATTTTATGTACTAAATTATACAATATATATATTGTACATGCATTTGAAAGTGGACCAAAATTCTTCGTCACGTGTATGATCGATGATTGATTGTTATCTGGGTAAGATGCATTCTATTCCATATGGATTTGAGACACTTGTTTGTCTTTTTTTTTTCTTTTTATCCTCCAAAATTCGTATAATATTGTATAAACTATTTAAATGGTTTTGTAATGAAAATGTCTGTTAATAGTGAATTCCCACATTGACTGTAATAATGTTGGTTTTTCGGTTCTACTAATAATTTACACCTATCCGGATGTTGAGTTTTGCATGATCCTTATTATTACATCAGTCACATTAACTGTTCACTCCCAGACACCTATCCCTTCACATTTGAGTATTTTTGTCTTATTAATATTATCAAGTATTAAGTAGAAAAACCGAAAAAATACCGTAGCAATGTAAACCAAACCGAAATACCGATAGCAAACCGAAAAAACCCGTATGTTTATGGTATTAAACCATAATAAACCGAATATATTTGGTATGGTATCGGTTTTACCCTAAAACCATACCATACCGTACCATGCACACCCCTAATCCTCACGGCCATGGACCAAACTCGTCACAGGATGCCACTATGATCAATAAATGCATTTAATCACTACTCAAGGCCGTTTGGCCACCAAGATATAAAGCAAGTAAGCTCTGCAACGTTCCACTATAAATCCTTATTATTACAACAATGGTGCAAATATTACCTATGGTGACCGTCTTTACTTTTGGATTTGATACCATAATGTTCACCTGAGGACTCTGTTGGAGCTCAAGCAAAAAATTTCTTCACCAGCTATGGTCGAAGTCAGCCTCCCAGCTGCCCATCCATTGTTCATTACATGAACGGTAGCACGTGCTTCATCACCCTTTCTCTCTTTCCTTAACTTCCTCTCCTCATCTCTCTCTTTCCTCAGCCAACTCTCCACTGTTCTCTGCAAATTACACGATATATATGCAGTTACTGAATCAATCTCGGAAAAGAAATATTAATCACTCGAAGTTGTTAACTCCAAAACTTTCGGACACTCGTGAATCTCTTCATTACACTACTAAATACTAATACTATTCTTTGATGAGCATTTGTTATTAGGTTTGAACATGCAGTTACTGAATCAATCTCGGAAAAGAAAGAACCACTTAAATGTGCAAAAAAATCAAATAATTCACATAACTTCATGCATGGTTAAAGATATCAATAGTTTGCTCAAGACAAATACAGTAGAGCGACTAACCATCAGGGACAAATTGCTGATCTCCTTAATTTTGCTCATTGGCATGGCTAGTTGCAATTTCCCATGAGCCACATAAACCTGACCAAAAAAAAAAGGGTACAATCATATCACTTTATGATGCATATACTAAAGAAATGTTAGTCATACTCACAATATGAGTTGGCCAATTATCAAGACCGTCAAATATATGGGTTGCATAAATAATTGTAGAGCCTCGTTGCACACATTCCTTCTTAAGAAATCTAAGAAGGTCGGCCCTAGCAAGCACATCTAAGTCAACTGTGATCTCATCAAGCAGGAGGACCTGAAAAGCAAAGAAGGCATAACACAATCTCATAAGCAAAGGCCATAGAGGAAGATAAAATAAAAAGTTAACAGAGAAAGAAACCTTGAATGGTTTTAGAAGGCCCATACAAATTTGAACACGCCTTCTTTGGCCATCAGATACTTTATGCATTCTCCAGGAGAGGTCAATACCTAAAACCTACAATGGAAGAACATTTTAGTTTTCGTATAAATGCGCTCAAGCTTTGCCTGTTCACATGTGGCCTAGATTTGAGAAGTGTGTTTCGGTTGGTGAAGGATGAAAACATATTCACCAAGTTTCAATTTTAGAGAGCCTCAATCATGGCCCAGCCTGATGGCATCTATACAGATGGGAAAACTTCATTCATTGTTGATTCCAAAAACCACGCATGTATTTTTTTTTTTTATCAATAAATAAATTTATTCTTGAAATATGGGTATAAGAAGTAGCCCTCCTTACGGATCAGAATACAGAAATTCAAATGTGTCCAGACATTACAAAAAACTCTAGCACTGAAGTACCAATCTTGGGTTTGACACCCATTCATTGTAACTATATGTGATGCACCTTGATTCTTTAGTAGATATATCCAGCTCCATATTCTTGCCTTAAGCTTATCGACCACTTTGGCTAAAATCATAAACATTATGCATGTGTAACATTGGTTCTGTAATATGTGTAATTACGCATGTGGCGTAGCAGTATGTAACTTCAAAAAGTATGTGTAGTATTACCGACAATGACTAAAAACTATCGAAAAGGCCACTTGAATTCACTCTGTGCCTTTTTTTTACTTTTCCAAACAGCCCATTTCCGCCGTTTCAGCCTGCTCCGCCCGTTTCCGCCACAGCTAGGTAAGGTTTTTTCTCCTCTTTTCCTCTTTTCATATGCAAGGTATTATTCTTCCAGTGACTTGACTTAGTATGTAAACATAATTTATATGGTAAATTCGTATCTCTCTGTCATGTAAATTGGTTTCATATTATAGAATATGGATTGGCACCGGCATGGAAATCTCGTGGAGGTAACGGGAACGGGAGAAAAAAGATACAAATACGTTAAATGTTTTGCCGTAAAGTAATAAGAGTATTTCGAAGAAACGTCACTATGCGTGTACGAAAAAAAGTCGCCCCATGCGTTATTGTTTCGAGTGATGCAAAGAAAGAGATGTCAGATTACTTGAAATCAGCCGAGGAGGCAAGATCAGACCGCCTCAACCTAGGCGACTAGGTGCCCGCCCGAACAACGTCCAGGGGACCAGTTTTATAAATAATACTAGTGGATGACTCGTGCCATAATGGCACGATGGAAGTGCCATAATTGAATTAAAATTGTCAAATTACCAGATTACCATGCTAGAAAAAAAATGTTGACCGACGAAGGTATGCTTGCAGCCATATAGGTCTGTGGAAAAATGGAAATTGCCGGTGGGCTACCGGTGTGTCACAGGGTGCGGCTCACTGAGGTTCAGGCCGTCGAATTCGTGCAGCGGATCACGAATCACCCATGCGCCTAGGAGACTTCCGAGTCTCCGTCCGGCTACCATCATCGAGTACATATAATACCATCTACAGATATATCCTGCACTGTTCCATTGTGCTGCGTAAAATGCTAGGCACCCGCCTGTCCTTTGCCTCCGACAACCTAGGGGCCGGTATCTCATACCCTTCAAGCACATCCCGCAATGGCACACGGCACTAGGGGTCACTTGCATGCCCGAAGTGCAATTCCTCGTGCTCGAGACCGACCCGGGACTTCCTAGGTGCAGTACCTTGGAGCCCTTGAGAGTACCTCACTCGAGACGGACAACCTTTTAGATCTTGGCTTAGATTCATGCCATCAATAGATATTTGCCCCTCACATCGTGAGACTACTTCGCGTACCGACATATTACCATCAATCCGCAATGTGGTGTTGTCTCGCAACCACATGTACAAGCCAACGATCCCCGCAGCATAGCCCCGATAGCTAATGCTTACGAGTCAGCTCACGAGGCTTATGATTTAGATGAGTGCCTCGATTGCCCAATCGACAAAGAGGAAGTGTTATATGGCCGACGGCATCCCTCCGGTCACACTAGAGCCTCCATGCCAACCGAAAGCCCAACGCAGACCCCATAGGTCCCACGCCGCCCTCACGATTTCCAACTCGATCGGGAACTCTTCGCACACTTCGAATGCTTAGAGTTGGCCCCCTACAGGTACCCCCTACCTCTAGGAAGATTGCACGCTTAGAACTCGACAGCACGAGGAAGACTGGCCGTTTGCCCACCATTGCCCATCTAAGAGCTGTCCTCCCTATAATAGGCTTAGAGAAATATTGCCTTGCGAGTGCACTAGACATTGATTGGCCGAAGGAGCACATCGGGTGTAACTCCCTCATCCGAACTCCAAATCCTTACCCGCTTGAATTGTAGAGTAGCTTAGGACATTCTCTATATGTCCTTAAAGTTTCAGCCCCATCCGACACTCGAGGAATGGGGAATTGCCTCTGCAATATTCTGAAACTACTACAATGCCACTGCACTGCAACATCTCGATCCTTCGCATCGTTCGCTACTCAAACGGAACCGTCTAGCTGTGAAACTTGGTGGAGACCTTCCCAACACTCCTAGGAACTCCCCAATCCAAGCATTCCACGAAACTCTTCTCCTAAAGCCCTCTGCTCAACGTCTCAAGGTCATGCTCGTGCACGGACACACTCCGGACGCCGACCACTATCGCACGTCCCCAACCTTATTCGTGTCACATGGTAACTATCCAACATAATCCTTTGTTAGTCTGGGGCAATCCCGGGTACTCCGGATAATATGGAAAGCGCCCCGTGAAATCCTCCCCCTCTCTATCCGTTGACGTCCTCGTCAACGCATGCACACAACCTGCTCTATGTACATGCGCTGCCCATCTCATCATGAAAATACTTGGGCAACGAACCCGACACTTTACCTCCATCTCCTAGACTCGTGTGCTTCAGCATAACACTCTCAGTTCCATCGAGTGGCACCTGCTTGGAAAGTCGGAGGCCCAACTCGAAGAACGCCTGCACGGTAACTCAATAATCACAATTTCCCACCGCTCACTCGGCAAATCTTGCGCATTGCGCATTCGAACTCATAGATCATAGGGATGCAGTGTGTGCGATCAATGCACTCTCCCTTCTCCCGGATGTTGCCGCTCATGGCGCACACCCAAACTCTAATCTTGGCAAGAATCACTCTTTCCATACCTCAATGTTATCGAAAATGAACTGATGGTGCTAGATCACAACTCTAGCTCTAATCAAGTTACTCCCTCACTGTCAAGTCCGAGACTAGCAACAAGTTCTCCGAATTAAACCGGGTCGATTTGCCTGAACGTCAGGAGTACATGATACATCCAAGAGTGCTTACTAACACCAAAACCCCATCCAAAAGAGCCTTGCGATCCGCTCAAAATACCACCGCGGCTGCCCTCTCAAAAATCCTTACTATACCCCATAATACGGATTCCGAATTCTATCAAGGACGAGCCAAACCCAATATGAAACTTTGTAAGACAAGTGCCCTCTAGCACAAGTCGAAAGAGGCCTGCACGGCTGTTCACAGATCACTAAACTCTCGGCCCTCTGGCCACCGCACTTCTACGGCAAGGAGCTTGAAGGCTGTGCGCGTGATCAACGCACCCTCCCCCCTTGAAGGTGATGCCTAATTCTCGGCACACCGCGTCCCCGGTCCTCTGACCTGGCGTGACGAAAACTCGAGGGTTGGTCTCGCTGGTCCTCTGACTCAGACGATGACACGAACCCAGGCCCTCTGGCCTAACTCGTGCCTGGCCGTCTGGCCTTATTGCTCAACGCACGATTGTGTACCCCGTACGAGCACACCTCATTCGGCTTGCTCCCATCAGAAATCCTTCGACCAACAGTACCCATAATATTGGCTTCCAAATCACTTCCAAGAACAGTCGTCTCAAAATCGCTCACATGTGTGGCCTACATGGACACACCTCCTCGGTAACCAAGAAGCCCAACGCTCCATATAACTCAGTCCCCTTCGAAAAATCCCTCAGCCACAGAGCCCCTTTGGAATCCCCTTAAGGAACATCGTTCTCAAATCAGCCCATTCTGTACTCTTAAGTGACGCACTTCGTCTCGAGAGTTTAGCCCTCCCCCACTCGTGTTGGCGGCCAGACCCAAATCTCTTGTTCCTCATAGACGGCTGGGGCATGCAACATCACATTTGGAGCATGCCCATTCTCATATCTGCCCGAACTCGAACCAGGAAGACTGAACACTCCACTCTTGCAACTTCCGTGGTGGCTGTGTTACGATTGCACCTCATGTGCGAAAGCGCTTTGCGCATAACCATTCAGATCTCATTGTAACCCACGTAACTGATGCACCTTAAGTGCTATGACGCTTGCACGCACTAAGATTCAGCCCAAGTTTTGCACCTGAACGTGCTGTGGCGGTTTCCCGTACTGAAGTTCTCGCACAAATAGGTCTCAAAACCAAATCACCTCTCAATCTGCGGCGCTACGCAAACATGGCTGCAACTTGCGTACGTGGCTATCAGACACCACCTACCACCGGCATGTCTCCTTCTACGAGATCAAGATATCTTATAAGCCCACAAAAATAGGCTAACACAGTTTTTGATTAGATTACACCAACCCCATTACTCACGCGTCCGCAATTTACCGATGAGAATGTTCACCTCACATTAACCAACTGCCAACCGTACTCGCAGGGAAAAAATATAGTAATTAAACACGTCGTAACTCGGTTACTACCATTCGCCGGAATACTAATGCCAACAACTCGCACGAACAAAGCCTTCGAAGTTTGAACATCACTGAAAAAAACCAAACAACCAAGGTACTACCATTCACCCAAATGCAAAGCCAACTCGAGGTACTACCATTCGCTCGAGTCCCACTGCCGACTTAATTCTCAACTCAACCACAATACGTAAGATCGCACTGCAAGCCCTTCGCTGAAATGCCACTACAATGGCTAATAAGAAAAATTCAGCACAATTTGGTATCCGGTTCTCAAGGGGAAGCAAGATATTCAACAATGCTCAATGCTCAGCTAAACTTGGATGCGACATTCCAGGCTCCGATACCACCTGTCACAGGGTGCGGCTCACTGAGGTTCAGGCCGTCGAATTCGTGCAGCGGATCACGAATCACCCATGCGCCTAGGAGACTTCCGAGTCTCCGTCCGGCTACCATCATCGAGTACATATAATACCATCTACAGAGATATCCTGCACTGTTCCATTGTGCTGCGTAAAATGCTACACCCGCCTGTCCTTTGCCTCCGACCAATTAGGGGCCGGTATCTCATACCCTTCAAGCACATCCCGCAATGGCACTCGGCACTAAGGGTCACTCGCATGCCCGAAGTGCAATTCCTCGTGCTCGACACTGACTCGGGACTTCCTAGGTGCAGTACCTTGGCGCCCTTGAGAGTACCTCACTCGAGACGGACAACCTTTTAGATCTTGGCTTAGATTCATGCGATCAATAGATATTTGCCCCACGATGTTTGAGACTACTTTGCATACCGACATATTACCTTCAATCCGCAATGTGGTGTTGTCTCGCAACCACATGTACAAGCCAACGATCCCCCGCAGCATAGCCGGAACCGATAGCTAATGCTTACGAGTCAGCTCACGAGGCTTATGATTTAGATGAGTGCCTCGATTGCCCAATCGACATAGAGGAAGTGTTATATGGCCGACGGCATCCCTCCGGTCACACTAGAGCCTCCATGCCAACCGAAAGCCCAATGCAGACCCCATAGGTCCCACGCCGCCCTCACGATTTTCAACTCGATCGGGAACTCTTCGCACACTTCGAATGCTTAGAGTTGGCCCCCTACAGGTCCCCCTTACCTCTAGGAAAATTGCACGGTTAGTACTCGACAGCACGAGGAAGACTGGCCGCTTGCCCAGCATTGCCCATCTAAGAGTTGTCCCCCCTATAATAGGCTTAGAGAAATATTGCCTTGCGAGTGCACTAGACATTGATTGGCTGAAGGAGCACATCGGGTGTAACTCCTTCATCCGAACTCCAAATCCTTATCCGCTTGAACTGTAGAGTAGCTTACGACATTCTCTATATGTCCTTAAAGTTTCAGCCCCATCCGATACTCGGAAATGAGGAATTGCCTCTGCAATATTCTGAAACTACTACAATGCCACTGCACTGCAGCATCTCGATCCTTCGCATCGTTCGCTACTCAAACGGAACCGTCTAGCTGTGAAACTTGGTGGAGACCTTCCCAACACTCCAAGGAACTCCCCAATCCAAGCATTCCACGAAACTCTTCTCCTAAAGCCAACTGCTCAACGTCTCAAGGTCCTGCTCGCGCACGGACACACTCCGGACGCCGACCACAGTCGCACGTCCCCAACCTTATTCGTGTCACAGGGTAACTATCCAGCATAATCCTTTGTTAGTCCGGGGTAATCCCGGGTACTCCGGATAATATGGAAAGCGCCCTGTGACACGGTGGCAGCCCACCGGAAAGCGGCCGACAGGCCGGACGGAAAAAAAAATCTGGCGATCGGCGGCGAATGAGCCGGAATGTAGTCTGGCAAAAAACAAATGGCCAACCGACGGAAGTCCGCCGACAGGAGAATACTGCCCCACTGGAAAAACTGTCTGGCCGCCATCTGGCGACCCGCTAGAGGTCCGCGGGGGTACCCGTCAAGAACAAAAAAAACTAAAAGATTTGTTGTCCCTTTAATTTAATATTCTAAGGGTACTTTTAGAAATTTATTATTGTTGAATATTTGATATTATTAAATATAATACAGAAAGAAGGGGGTGGGGTAAAATGGTCTGTTCAGGTGCACATTACGCAGACAAAAAAACATCATTGTCCGTTATATTATAGACTAGAGATAGCTCGTACCATTATTGGATTTAAATTACAATAGGCATGCCGCACAAAAAAAATAGATGTAGCCGGAGGTCTGCAGGCTTCCGGATTACAAAAAAATGGTCGGCCGCCAGAGGTCTGTCGACGTCGGCAATGGACCAGCCAGAAAGCAGGCCGGAAAAAATAAAAAATAAATAATTGGCCAGCGTCGGGCCGATGGAAAGAAAACTAGTCGGCCACTGGAGGTCTGTCAGTGGCAGGCGGCGGCCCCACGAGACGTCCAGTGGCCGGCGACCGGCCGAAGATCCGACAAAAAACCCCGTTAGGAAAGAATTTTTTTTTTTGACAATTAGTTACCCCTTCAATTAATGTTCTAAGAGTACTTCAAAAACACATCATTGTCCAGACTAGAGATAGCCCGCGCCATCATTTGATTAAAATAATTAAATTACAATAGGCCTGCCGCACAAAACAAAATGGGTGTCTCTGGAGGTATGCCGGCTATCACACCACAAAAAATGGTCGGCCGCCGGAGATTTTCCGGCGGCCGATGGTGGACCCGCCGGAAAGCAGGCCGGCAGAAAAGAAAAAAAAATAATTGACCGGCGGCGGGGCCGAAGGAAAGAAGACCGGCAGGCCTGCCGTTAAAAAAAATACTCGTCCACCGGAGGTCTGTCAGCGGCAGGCGGCGTCCAAGCTGGACGGCCGGCGTCCGGCGACCCGCCAAAGATCTGACGTAAAACCTGTTGGGAAGAAAAATAAAGTTTTAACAGTTGGTTCCCCTTTTAATTTAATATTCTAACGGTACTTTTGGAAATTTTTTATTGTTGAATATTTGATATTATTAAATTTAACATATAAGAGACGGAAGTGGTAAAGTGGTCATTTCAGGTGCCCACTACAACCAAAAAACACCACTGTTTATATATATATATATATATATATATATATATATAATATCTAATTATTCTTAAAACATGATAAGTAAAATAATAAATAACATTCCTCCAACTCAAACAAAACTTACAAACACACCATAAATAATATAATAAAATAACTAGGGTTTAATATCCAATTCCTCGTTTCCAATAATTCAAATCTCAAATATCAAAAAGTTATCAATAAACCCCTCATTTTCACAAGCATGATCATCAGTAGTAACAGCATCATCCTGTCTTTCAAGCTCATCGTCATCCTTAATATCTTCATCGTGTGGAAAAGGTTCAACCACTTTATTCTCGTCAATCAACCTTGACGTAGTAGTATTACGGCGTCAAGAATAACTCAAGATTGATGCGCCCATAGCTTCACCAACATTAGCACTCCTAGAAAGACTACGACCCTCAAGATTGCTTGATGCACCAATTGCTTCATCAAAAAGGCGCCATGAAAGATCTTCCCACGAGAGACTACAGCGGGCGATGGGCGGAGAGACTTGGAGTTGAAGCAGTCAACTGATTAGAAGTCAAAATTATTGTTTCTATTTTTTCAAAATTATTTCTCGATGATCCAACCATACAGATGTTAAGATGTATCTAATTTATTGATATTTCCAAATTTTCAAAAAATAAAAAATTAATTTGGTTAAAGATCTTAGTAGATCACTGTTATTCTAACTAGTACTCGTAACTAGTGCTTTGTCCCGGATTATTATTTTTATTTTTTTTAAATTATTTCTGGATGTCGAACCGTATGGATATCAAGATGTATCTAATTTATTGATATTTCCAAATTTTCAAAAACTAAAAAATTAATTTGGTTGGAGATCTTAATAAAAAATAAAAAATTTAAAGCATACATTTTTTCGAGCCTTTTCGAGCCGAACCGAGCTCGAACGATTTTGAGCCGAGCTCGAGCCATGCATGGTGAAAGCTCGGCTCGAGCTCGTTTTCTTATCGCACATATTTTTGTGTTCAAGCTCGGCTCGAGCTCTTAACGAATCGAGCCGAATCGAGCCCTTAACGAGCCGAGCTCGAGCTTGTTCATTGAAAGCTAGTTTCGTTTACAGCTCTACTAGTAACTGTTCTTGTTTAGATATTGGTAGATTTTTTTAAGAACGACATTCCTTCGAATGTTGTAAGCTCTCCACTTCATTAGTATGTTCCCATGTATTGCAAATTTCGAAGGTGGTTCATAGCCACCAACATCTCATGAACTTAGACGTTGGACTAGATAGAGAAGTTAATCCATTTGCAAATGAGTTTTCTCTTGAACTTTTTTGATCAACAAAATCTTAGTCAAGCAAGTGAACAAGCCTAATTTAATCTTCTGATGAATGGACACATTAGCATCATAATGATAATATGGATTGACAAAATAGGCCGCCTAAGTTAATTAATTGTCTTCCTAGCATATCGGATAATATTGATACCCCCTTAAGCACAGCTAAGAGCGTATTACGGGTACGAGAAATTTCACATGTATATGTTTTCGTATTGTCGATTTCAAATGTTTCTTGCCATCACTTACATTTGATTTTAATTGTTATAGTTGATTGGTGGATTTAATACGGAGATGAGACACCATATATAACAGATTTTGTGGTGAAAGTATTGAGTTTAACACGTTCATCATTTGCACCTGAACGTAATTGGAGTAATTTCAAGAAGGTATCACTTCATATAGAATTTAGAAATTATTATATTGCGACCAATATTAACAGGCTAGGAATCATCATCACCCCTTTAAATCTTTTCTAATTAATTATAAATTGTTTCAATTTTTCTAGCAACAAACAAAGAAGAGGAATAGTTTACGTACATACTTTAAACAACTTGTCTTTGTTATGTATGTATAATAAAAGGTTGAAGTCATATGGTTGAAAAAGACGTCCCTCAAAGAGGATGAGGATCCTTTAGTATTAGATGAGATTCCATCGAATGGTGAATGGATGGTTGAGGAAAATGAATCGGATAAAATAGGATCCATATTCACGGACAATATGGGTGATGAAGTAGTAGAGGTGGACGCTAGAAATGGTGGAGACAACAAAGATGCTCGTGAGGTCGACGAATATGGTGGTCGTGGTCGTGGCCGTGAGAGTGGCCCATGGCAAACAGAAGGGCGAGGGCAAGGCCGAGGTCCAGGGGAGAAAAAATAAAAAGAGATGCTCTAGGTTGCAGTCAATATATATAACACTGCATTGTTTTTATACAATTTCCTACAATTTAATATCGTGGCCCTTATAGTTTTCATAATGTTTTATACGAAAGGAAAAGGGCTACAGTTGTTGGATGAAGAAGATGAATTCAAACTTATCAAATCGGATGATCTTGAAGAGGATAATGATAATGTTGAGTTATCTCATGATAATGACAACGAAGGTGGTGGAAATATTAGTGGTTTTGATTCATGTTTCAAACCATTTGATAAATATGATCTCGTTTTTAATTTGTCATGAACTTAAGATATCTTTGTCCTATCGTGTTTTTGTTTTTAAATGAAAAACTCAATTATATTATGTTTTAATGCTAATTATTTTGGTGGAATGAATATGTACTTCAAAGATTGCTATTTGCATATGTTCCATTATTAAATTATGAAGGTTTTATTCTATTTTTTTTATTGAGGCTTAGGCCTTGGCACACCTTTGAAAACATTGTCTTGAACAAAATATCGTGTTCAAGCTAGTGTCATTATGCAAACGAACCGAACTCAAATGAGCTTTTAGTGATCTATATCAAGCCAAATATCGAGTAACTTGGTTTGTTTTTCATCCCTAAGAATCAGTACGTTCAAGGAAGTGCACAACGCTTAACATGGTGGTCCAATAATGAGTAAATAAATATGCATTTGTTCTAGACAATGACTTGTTGTTTCATAATTTTGCCACCACATTTGCTATACTTTTACCTATATATGCATCCTCAATTGAGGCCCTAGCATTTAAAAATTTGACCATCTGTTTAAGCATTAACTGGAGTATCATAAGAAGCCAATTTATCCCGATCGGCAGAAAAAAGAAGAATTCGATCTGCTCAAGAAAGGTAGAGGAGAGTTTATTTTGTTTATTATAGTAAGATGCATCAGTTCGGATAAAACACAGCAAATAAAAATAATTAACTTTTCATTTAGGGACGGATACAATTTCTTATATAAACAGTTTTCGCAGTCTCCCACATGGAAAAATAAAAAATACAAATCCAACCTAAAATATTACCTTAACTAACTCAGCTCGCCTTTGGGGTTGGATACCTGCTACTCCGTATATCATTTTCTCGGCAGAAACATCCATCTGAATGGGAACCTCAAAACCAGCAAAAGCAACTTCACGTCTCCACTGCAAATCAGTATTATGACTTTTCACACATCAATACTACTGAGTATGGGCATGATTACTTGAAACACAATTTGTACCCAAATGAATAGCATTTCCTCATTTTAAGAACAACTACTCCACAACAAAGGCCCTTTAATTAGCATTCCTCCAAACAAAAAGCAATACAAGTCTTTGCAAGCTATATTATCCGGATTATATCACTTCCACAAACTTTAATAGCGTACTCCACTTATGATCTTGGTGAATCCACAAAGCCCTTCACGTATAACATCCATTGTAAAACTAGGGGAATTAGTTATTGTCTGATAGCATATTGTTACGACAGTTCATTGAGTTTTGAGAGTAATGAAATTACTTCTTGATGAATTTGAAATCACACTTCAATTCAGCAGTACCAAGCACATTCATTTCAACTAACTAATTCTAATTCCCTTACCACATAATAATTATAAATGCAAACAGTATTCCACACTAATAACATTTATTATAAAACGAGGCATTATCCAACCCGTACGATGCACGGTCTTTAGTTGAATATCTACGTGTTTTGTACGTAATGTTGGGGCAGAAGGTTGAATGAGCAGATGGCAGAATTTAAATGCCTTTTAGAGAAGTTTATATGTTTTTTTATTGTTATTGTCCTTTTATTTTAGTCTATGTAATTAGTTATATGAAATGAGGCTTTACTAACCCGTATCTTGCTCCGGAGTTGTTTTTGGTTTATTCAACCTGTGCGATGCACCGATTGTATCAAAGATTTCATAGCTAAAATTTAACCATCTTGTAATTTATACTATCATTTAAAAGTTCATTTTAATCACCTTGTGTATTAGAAGGTGCACGTGTTTTGTACGTAATGTTGGGGCAGACGGTTGAATGAGCAGATAACAGAATTTAAATGCCTTTTAGAGAAGTTTATATGTTTTTTTTATTGTTATTGTCCTTTTATTTTAGTCTATGTAATTAGTTATATGAAATGAGGCTTTACTAACCCGTATGTTGCTCTGGGTTGTTTTTGGTTTATTCAACCCGTGCGATGCACCGATTGTATCTAAGATTTCATAGCTAAAATTTAACCATCTTGTAATTTAGTCTATCATTTAAAAGTTCATTTTAATCACCTTGTGTATTAGAAGGTGCATTTGCATTGTAATGTTTATCATAACTTTTGAATTTAAATTAGTTTATTTACATTAAAAGTTACAATTAAAATAGCATCTTGATATATTTACAATTAAAAGTTGCAATTAAATCACAATTATATAGTATAGATAATTGAAAAGCAAAATAAGAAGAGAAAAATAGAGCTGAAAATTTACCTCGCCACCAAGATAAGAAAGATCGCCAGAGGCAGTCAAAGCGGTGTCGTGAAACGCTGATCGTCCCAACACCCTCACCATATCTTGCTCAACCATGTGCTTTCCTCCAATTATTTTCAAGATCGTTGTTTTACCTAAAAACCCACATCAGGTAATCAATTTTCAGCTTTGTTACAAGAAAAATAGTGATAAACCAATGAAATAGAGAGAGAGTGAGAGAGAGAGAGAGGGAAAACCAGCGCCATTTGAGCCGACGAGGAGGCAGCGATCTCCGGAGAAGAGTGAGAGAGAAAAATCATCGATCAAAGTTGTGGAGACCGGCGGATGATGGCCATCGATACTGGCGTAGGTGAATCTCAGCTTCTTAATCTCCAGTGTCGGTTGAGGTTTGTCCACCTCCGCCATTAATTTTTGAGTTAAAATCAGACAAATAGTGTGGTAATGGGGAGGTTTTACAAATCGGACTTTGGTAAGTTCCAATTTTTAGTTAGTTTCTGGTGTTATCCATCATACTCTGCCCGAAGTTATAATCATTTTCTTTCCTACGTGTGTTGTTTAGATCCAGTTCTATCGTGGATAACAGTACGTTACCTACGTTGCCTTTCAAATATTACCACGCACTTCAAATCACCGAGCAAGAGGTTCATCTTAGTGATATATTATATACTATAAAATTTTGAATATAATATAATGACAGGAAATATATATAAATATGACAAGTGTATATTTATATAGCAAAATAGAAACATTACTAGATGTTTTTGGGGTGCGTGATACAAATCCTGATGTGACCTAGTCCTAATATATTTGAGATATGAGATATTCATGCTTAAATATACATTACTAACATATACTCCATATATTCTCTTATCATTACAATATTTTCACTTTCACATTCTCAGTGCACAACTTTGAATATATCTTTAATGTTAAATTTTAAAAATTTTGATATTTTAAAAATATAGTAGTTGGAATATTCTATTCCACATAATTATAAAATGGTTTTGATGATGAGTTATTGATGTGTTGTTGATCAAAGAAAACAACAATAGAACGAACCAAAACAACAAAGAAATCGAAGACACTCGAAAAGGACAGAGAAGCAAACAAGTGATGATTAACGAAGCTAACGTACGTTGTGACTATAGGATTAATGTGCGTAATGAATATCACCTGAAGGCAGACGAGACTGTAGCTGACATGTTTAACGCACGCTACATGAAGTGAATAACGCACGCTAAATGACTGAGTTAGCGCACGCTAGGAAAGAAGCTAACGCACGCTAACAAAGGAATATATCCGTTGTGAAGACTTTCAACACGGAGATCATACGGAATCTGAAAAGTGAAGTTTGAATTGAAAAATGAAGTTTGAACAGATAGCGCACGCTATGGCAAGAACTTAGCACACGCTAAGTTTGAAATATGTCCGTTGGACAGAAGACTTTTAGCATAGCGCACGCTAAGGGTTAATGTTAGCACACGCTAACGAAAGAGGCAGAAGCTACTGGACTAAAAAAAAAAGAACAGTTAACGTATGTAACCATGCAATATTAACGTACGTAACATAGATTATCGCACGCTAAACAAAGGCAATAGCGCACGCTAATGAAGACAGCCAGTAACGGCTAGTTGGGACTTTATGCCTATAAATACCAAGTCATTTGGTATCATTCTACACAACAACTCCAAGCAAATCATATATACATATGATATTGTTATATTCATCTTTGTTGTTGTAACCGAGCTATATTGTCAAGTGTGAGTGTTCATATACGAAAACATATAATCGAGAAAAAAGAAAGGGTTGTAGATTGATTCGGTGTTATTAGGACCGTTGATCCGGCATTATTAGAATTATATCTAATACGAGTGAGGTTTGTCTAGTACCAATCGAAAGCTAGATAGGTTGCTTCATTGTCCGATAGAAAAGGAAAACGATTTATCTTGGACCAACATAAAGACAAGAGTGTAACGTTTTATCTCGGACCGACATAAAGCGAGATTGTAACGGTATCCCTCGGACCGATAGAAGACGAGGTGTAGAGGTTCATCTTAAGCTTATAGAAAAAGATACGGAGAGAGAACATAGGCATGTTTGGCCGAACCTCTATAAATCTTGTGTCGTTTATCTTCCGCAATTTAATTCCGCTTCCGCAAACGCAAAAGAGTTTGAAAACTCTATTACTCCGCACCATTCTAAGTGGGCTACCAATTTTCGACAATTGGTATCGGAGCGGTATCTCTAAAAGCGGCTTAACATCCGAGGAGAAAAAGATCCAATGGCGCTCCAATTTGCCCCGGTCGAAGGTCTTTCCTTAAACCGACCTCCATTCTTTGATGGATCAAACTTCATGACTTGGAAGAAGAAGATGTCGATGTTCATCCGAGCTTATGCTATCGAGCTTTGGAAAGTTATTTGCCTAGGTTCAAAAATTCCTACAAAACCGGACGACTCTCAAAAGCTTTGAAGATTATAGTGATGAAGATTGGAAAAATGATCGTCACAATTGTAAAGCAACACAATTGCTTTATTGTGCTCTAAATCCGGAAGAACCCAACCAGATATCATCATGTGATAGTATCAAAGAGATTTGGAAAATGCTTGAAGTAACTCATGAAGGAACATCGCAAGTCAAGGAGACCAAGATAAATATGCTTCTCCACGACTACGAGCTATTTATGATGAAAAGTGACGAGTTCATAACAAACATGCTCGACCGATTTTCGGTCATTACAAATGGAGTAGCTTGTTTTGGAAAACCATTAACAAGTAGTGAATAAATGAAGAAACTCTTACGATCACTACCTATTGAATGGGACGGGACGGTTATGGAGATTATGGAATCGAAAGATTTAAATAATCTTGATTTTAGTGCCCTCGTTGGTTCACTAATAAACTACGAGAAAGTTCTTAAATCTCGGAACGCCAAGTCGAAACCGAAAGAAAGATCAATAGCGTTGAAATCTAAGATGTCGAAGAAGGAAGAAATCCCGGTAGATGAAGATGATGAAGAATTGGCATATTATGCCAAAAATATAAATAAGTACCAAAACTTATTAAAATGGTGAAGAAAAGACATCAACTCGACCGAGTCAAAGAAATTCGACAATAATTCTCAAAAGTGTGGTAAACCAGGCCACTTTGCTAGAAATTGCCGAGGCTCGACTTCCAAGAAAGGAGTTTTAATAGCTACATGGAGTGACGAAGAGGAGATGATGAATATATTCAAAATAACCACGCACTCATGGCAAGGAGTTCATTCGACGAAAGCGACATCGAAAGCCAGGTTAGTACCTTATCTCAAGATGAATTATTTGAAGCATTTGAACTTTTACATACCGAGTTTCAAAATGCTTTAATTGATAATAAATCCCTAAAAGTGGAAAATAAATTATTAAAAATCGAAATTTTCAAAATGAAATAAAAAGGGGAAGTTTTTGAAACCGATCATTCTCAATGTCTTGAAAATGAAAACACTTGAATGATCTGTTAAAAGTTCAAAAAGAATTTAAGAATTTAACGAATAAATTTTCTAGTGGTAATGACAAATTTTAACAATTACTTTCCATTAAAAAAATTTCACTAAATAAACAGGGATTAGGATTCAAACCGAGTAATAAAACCGAATCCTTAAATTTTAAAATGCCATTATGTGATAAATGTTTAAAAATTGGGCATCAGATTTCGATTTGCAAAAGCCCAAGACGGACAATCAAAACTAAAAAAGTTTGGATTCCTAAAAGAACCACAATACCGAATACGGTCTAAGTATCAAATAAAAAACCAACTTTCGGTTGAATCCCAAAAAATCAAAATTAATATATTTCTTCGAATGATATTTTTAAAATTAATATTTTTTAATTGGTATTTAACTCAGGGGGGTTATAATTTTAAAATGGGAAAATCTATTTTAGAGGGGGAGTTTTACCCGTTAATGGTCATACTTAGTTTTATCGACTTTTGATATTATTGCAGTTTTTGATTATGACAAAAAGGGGGAGAAGAAGAGAAGGATATGAGAATGGGAGAACAGGTGTCATGGAAGAATGATAAGAAAAATAAAAATAATATAACGATCAAGATAGGGGGAGAAAAGACGAAGGAGAAGCAAGTCGAGAAAAGAAAAGAATAAGTTGAAATGAAAAAAAAAATGAGAAGAAGTTGAAAAGCGAAACGGACAAAGCCGAAAACTTTGATCTGTATTGTTTTATATTTTTGCAGGTATAAATCTCATCAAAAGGTTGTTGTTTTGTCATCATCAAAAAGGGGGAGATTGTTGGAATATTCTATTCCACATAATTATAAAATGGTTTTGATGATGAGTTATTGATGTGTTGTTGATCAAAGAAAACAACAATAGAACGAACCAAAACAACAAAGAAATCGAAGACACTCGAAAAGGACAGAGAAGCAAACAAGTGATGATTAACGAAGCTAACGTACGCTGTGACTATAGGATTAATGTGCGTAATGAATATCACCTGAAGGCAGACGAGACTGTAGCTGACATGTTTAACGCACGCTACATGAAGTGAATAACGCACGCTAAATGACTGAGTTAGCGCACGCTAGGAAAGAAGCTAACGCACGCTAACAAAGGAATATATCCGTTGTGAAGACTTTCAACACGGAGATCATACGGAATCTGAAAAGTGAAGTTTGAATTGAAAAATAAAGTTTGAATAGATAGCGCACGCTATGACAAGAACTTAGCGCACGCTAAGTTTGAATATGTCCGTTGGACAAAAGACTTTTAGCATCAGACCGTTGTAAACGAAAACCAGCTAGCGCATGCTAAGGGTTAATGTTAGCGCACGCTAACGAAAGAGGCAGAAGCTACTGGACTGAAAAAAAGAACAGTTAACGTACGTAACCATGCAATATTAACGTACGTAACATAGATTATCGCACACTAAACAAAGGCAATAGCGCACGTTAATGAAGACAGTCAGTAACGGCTAGTTGGGGCTTTATGCCTATAAATACCAAGTCATTTGGTATCATTCTACACAATAACTCCAAGCAAATCATATATACATCTGATATTGTTATATTCAACTTTGTTGTTGTAACCGAGCTATATTGTCAAGTGTTTGAGTGTTCATACACGAAAACATATACCCGAGAAAAAAGAAAGGATTGTAGATTGATTCGGTGTTATTAGGATCGTTGATCCGATATTATTAGAATTATATATAATACGAGTGAGGTTTGTCTAGTACCAATCGAAAGCTAGATAGGTTGCTTCTGTAATATCCGCATTTTTCTTCTCCCCGTATTTTTATTTTTGGTGTATTTTTTGTTTTTAGCAACTCGCTTGTAACCGTATTGATATTTCGAGAATTTTAATATTGGAGTTTTTGTCGTCCAATCTTGTTTCAGACTCGTTTTACTCAATTCCGCATTTTATATCATTTTCGTCGCTATTTTGTTCTATTCTCATAATTTATTGTTCGAAACCGCCATTTCGGGGTTGCCGAAGATCCGTCTCATGTTATTATGCGTGTTGTGAGCTTTTGGTTGGTGTTTCGACCGTGTATCGTGCATTTCGGATGTTTTGGGCCGTTTTGTAATTTCCCAAAGTTTTGGGGTAATTGCTATCCTTGTCTTTTCCGAACCCTCGGGTAGTCAGAATCACGTTTCATTTTAACGCTTTAGTTTATGACTTGAATCCGTCGTGAGTGTATCCGTTGGTCGTTGGTACGCCTTGGTATTTTCCGATCATTCCTCGTCAAGTAGTTACTTCAGATTCTGACCTGCTGTCACAGGCCATGTTACGGCCGTAAGCCAATGATGTTACGCCATAAGACTTGAGAGTTACAGCCGTAAGCTTCCCTTTATACGGCCGTAACAAGACTCCGTTTTCTTGCTTTTTGTCCAGTAAGGAGTTACGGGCATAACATGCATGAATTACGACTATAATAATTCATACGGCCGTAATCGTGTATTGATACGGCCGTATGTTGACTTGGTTGAATTGCCCAGTTTCGTTCCAGGGGCCAGTTACGGACGTAAAGACAAGCACGTTACGACCGTAATGTTCTTATGTTACGGCCATAAGTGAGGTATGTTACGGCCGTAACACCTGCTAGTATATAATCTGACAACGGCCGATTTTTCTTCATTTCTCATCTTCCTCTTTTCTCTTCGCGATGGGAACGACTTTGGAAGCTAGGGTTCGTCCGATTTTTACCCAAACTCCATTGTAGGAGTATATTCAAGCATCATATCATCCACCTATCACTAATCATTCGTTGTTCATCTCCGAATCAAGGTAAAATCGAACCCTACTTTTGGGAATTTTGGGGATTTTCAATTTTATGACCGTTTCGTTTCGTGTGGTTGATTAATCCTTGATGGGTCTGATTAATCTTAGTAGTATTCATGTGTTTCATATGAAATTTCGGTGATTTTCGGTGTTTTCTTGAAATCGAGATGGTTTGGGGTTATTGTCCGCCCTCGTCGATTTTATCGTACGAAATTACATGAATCGTAGTTGGGTTTCCGGGTGTTTCCGTTATCGTTGTTTTTTCGAGTTGTTCTAATCGTGTTTGACGAATCTTCTAGGTTCGGTTTCTCGCAACCGCGGTCGTAATCTTTCCCGTTTCTCGTTGTCATTTAATCGAGGCAAGTATTCTTAAATGAACTTACACTCTTAACATGATAGCATTGCATGAGTGATGGGTGTGTGTGTGTGTATGCTCACTATGGGTTAGATCTGACGGGATCTCGGTAGGGATCCATAGAGGCATGGATCGAAGAGCTTTGCTTTTAACCACTACGGGTTAGATCCGACGGGGTCTCGGTAGGGGTCCACGGAGGTGTGGATCGACGGTTAATTGTGGTGCATTTTACAAATGTGATTTGATTATGGCATTTGCAGAAATGAGTACTTTTGAACTGTGATTTCATGTTTGCATGCATTGACTAAATGTGTAAGATGTAAGTTGTTCATTTGGCCTACTTGCACTAGCGTAATTGCTAACCCCTTTGGGGGACCCTTTTTGGGGAAATTCATTTTATGAATTTCAAGTTATGTTCAGCCGGACAAGCGGGCATTGGGATAGTACGAGGATACTGGTCAGGGTTGTTGACATGTGCAAGCGACTTTTTTTATTTTTCGTTGCCCATTTCAATATGGTTGTTTTCTCAACTTGTGAACTAATAATAGATGTACTCGAGTACTTAGGAGCTTTCGATTTGGTTTGAAATATGTATTGGGTTGTCCGTTATGTTTTCGTTGGTTTATTGTGTGGCTTGAATGGCCGGTCGAACCGGGTGGATTTTATTGTTTTGCGTCTTTGTGATGTGGTATTATTGCGTCGATTCCGTGAGTCGATGAGTGAAGTTGATTACCTTGCCTGGTGGTTCCCATGTAGGGATACACGACACTGTTACATTCCCGAGATTTCTTGGGGGTGTTACAGAAAATGGTATCAGAGCACTGGGTTTATGGATACCTAGGCTTGTCGGTTAATTGGGTCTAGTTGTGTTTTGTTTTGCATATTGTCACCCCGCTGCCATCATCTCGGTATCTCCGGTGCTCGTAAGTTTTCCTTACTCGGTTCCTTGTTTCCTTGTATCGTACTTCTGATTCTTGAACCGTGACTGTTATTCCTCTCGTACTTACCATCATGTTGCAATTGCTACCTCTTATCTTCAGTATGGATGCTGGGAGAGGCCGAGGTAGAGGTCGCGGCCGTGGCCGTGGACGCGGTCGGGGACATGGGGCAGCCATTGAGGCGGCCACGTAACACAATTCTGGAGCTGGTAGTACTGATGGTCATCAAAGCCATAGTGCTACTCAGGAGGGCGCAAACGGTGGTGGCGTCGATCTTGGTGTTGCAGCTGTGATGCAACAAATGGTGAACCAAATGGCTGCGATAGCTCAAGCGGTTCAGAACCCGATTCCGGCCCATGCTGCTAGGGGCAGAGCAGACTGTTGGCTTCAGGATGTCATCAAGATGCATCCTCCTCAGTTCTCGGGGGCTTCAGACCCGATTGGCTGGGAGGGGTGGATCAAGGAGATGTCCAAGGTCTTTGTTGCCACCAACTATCCCGAGGATCGCAAGGTCCCCATTACCCAGTACTTTCTCACTGGGGACGCTACTGACTGGTGGGAGGCTATTGAGCCTAAGGACCATGCTGCTTCATGGCTTGAGTTTAAGGACCTGATGGAGACCGAGTATTGCCCGTGGCCAGTTAAGCAAGCTCGAGTCCATGTTTCCCAGGCTATTGCTGACTACAACTGGGAGTTGGGCTTCGTGAATACCCAAGTTAGAGAGGAGAGCGACAAGATTTTTCATTTTTCCAGACGGATGAAACTGAAGATTCATGACTACATGTCTGGGATCGCCTGCACCACCTTGAAGGATTATCAGAGTAGAGCTCTTGCATACGATATGTCTTTGACAGCCAGTGAGGCGGCTCGTGAGAGCAAGAAGCAGAAGTCCACTGCAAATTTCTCGGGCCGCAAGGGGGGAGGTCAGCAGAAATCTCAGTCTACTAACTTTTCCACTAGTGGTGGTCCAGCTCGTTCTACTGGGGGTTTCCACGGGGCTGCCAGTACTCCTTCCTGTGATGTGAAGTGTTTTAACTATGGCCGACCAGGCCCCGTCAGTCGAGCTTGTCTGAGTCCGTTGCTGACGTGTAATCGGTGTGGCCAGCTGGGCCACAAGGCTGCTTTCTGTGCTGAGAAAGAGAGGACTCTTCGTGCCCAGGCTTCCTTCCCAGCGCCTAGGGAGCCGAGTGTGAACCAAGGGCCATCTAATCCACAGCCTCCGCCGAGTACCAGTCGAGGAAGAGGTCGGGGTCAGCCTGCTAGAGCGGGAGCTTCCAGTGTCGGCTCCGCTCATCCGCGAGTTTACGAGATGAGGAGGGACGATGATTCAGCAACCACCGTGGCCACAGGTACCATTCACATCCATTTTCATCCTGTCAGTGTGCTTTTCGATTCGGGTGCTACGCATTCATTCATCTCTCTGGAGTGTGTGTGCCATTTGAGTCTCGACTGTTTGACGCCTTGTGAGCCTTTCATCGTTAAGCTTCCTAGCGGTGATAGGATCGTTGGTGATCAGGAGGTCCGAGACTGTTCTGTATTTATTTGTGAGAAGGCTTGGCTCTCTAACCTTATTGTTGTGAGTATTGAGGGTGAGGATTTGATTATCGGGGATGATTGGCTCGAGCGACATGGTGCAATCATAAACTACCGCACGAGGATCATCACCATGTTAGCCAAGAACGGCACCGAGCACTCTTTCGCGGGGCGAAAGAGGGGAAACCAGAAGTTTGTAATTAATGCCTTGAAGGCGATGAGACTCCTGCGGAAGGGGTGTACTGGTTATTGGTGTTACGCCTTGGAGGCGGAGAGTGGTGGAGTCGAGTTTTCATCGATTCCCATCGTTAGTGAGTTCCCGGATGTCTTTCCTGACGAATTGCCAGGGTTGCCACCGGACCGGGAGGTTGAGTTTGCTATCGAGTTAGAGTCGGGTGCGGCTCCGATATCGAAGGCGCCGTATCACGTGGCACCTTCAGAGATGGCCGAGTTGAAGAAGCAGTTGAGTGAGCTTCTTGAGTAGGGGTATATTCAACCGAGCGCTTCACCTTGGGGCGCACCGGTTCTGTTTGTGCGAAAGAAGGATGGTTCACTGCGTTTATGTATCGACTACCGCGAGCTAAACAAAGTGACTATCAATAACAAGTATCCCTTGCCGAGAATTGATGACTTGTTTGATCAGTTGCAAGGAGCTGCGGTATTCTCGAAGATTGACTTGAGATCGGGGTACTATCAGCTTCGGGTGAAGGAGTCTGATGTCCCGAAAACAGCTTTCCGGACGAGATACGGGCATTATGAGTTCGTGGTCATGCCCTTCGGGTTGACTAATGTGCTAGCGGTGTTCATGCAGTTGATGAACAAGGTCTTTATCGAGTATTTGAATAAGTGTGTCGCCGTCTTCATTGACGATATCCTTATCTATTCGAGGAATGAGCAGGAGCATGCGCATCACCTGCGTGTAGTGTTAAACATTTTGAGAATCGAGCGACTCTATGCGAAGTTCTCGAAATGCGAGTTCTGGCTGAGGGAAGTGATGTTCCTGGGTCACGTGATTTCAGCCGAGGGGGTCCGTGTGGATCCACAGAAGATTGAGGCAGTGCTGGACTGGGCACCGCCTTGGAATGTGAAGGAGGTCCATAGTTTCTTGGGTTTGGCTGGCTACTATCGTAGGTTCGTCGAGAGGTTCTCGAAACTGGATCGACCACTTACACCGTTACTCCAGAAATCCGAGAAGTTCGTCTGGAATGACGAGAGACATGCGAGTTTTGATGAGCTAAAGAGGCGTTTGACTTCAGCCCCGATCTTAGCGTTGCCGTGTAGAAACGAGGGTTTTGCTGTTTATAGTGATGCTTCGGGTCAGGGTCTTGGGTGCGTATTGATGTATCACGGCAAGACCATTGCGTATGCGTCAAGACAGTTGAGTCCGTACGAGCTCAACTACCCTACTCACGATTTGGAGTTAGCGGCAGTTATCTTTGTGCTTAAGATTTGGCGTCACTATCTTTTTGGCACTGCATGCCAGATTTTTACCGATCATAAAAGTCTGAAGTACATATTCACTCAGCGGAAGCTAAATATGAGGCAGAGGAGGTGGTTGGAGTTGATTAAGGATTATGACCTCGAGATCCTTTATCATCTGGGCAAGGCGAACATCGTGGTGGATGCCTTCAGTCGGAAACCGGATGCGTTGCGGACGCTCGAGATGCTTACATCTCGATCTGAGCTTCAGCGGGATTTGATTGAGTTGAGTGTTGAGATTTTGTTGCCAGGAGCTGTCGGGTAACTTTGCTCTTTGGAGATTTCGTCGTCGTTGATCGATGAAATTAAGCAGAAACAGATGGAGGATCCGATGATTACTCAAATCCGAGAGAATGTTCTTAAGGGAAAGTCTCCTAGATTTGTGATTCACGAGGATGGCGTGTTGAGATTCCAGGGTTGGCTTTGTGTACCGAACGACTTGGAATTGAGGCACAATATTTTGCGAGAGGCCCATGCTACGCCTTACTCAGTTCATCCTGGTTCGAGTAAGATGTACAAGGACCTGAGGAGGAATTTCTGGCGGAATGACATGAAGGAGGAGGTCACATGGTTTGTAGCAAGATGCTTGACTTGTCAGCAGGTCAAAATCGAGCATCAGCGGCCAGCCGGGTTATTGCAGTCGCTTCGCGTTCCAGAATAGAAATGGGAGGATATTTTGATGGACTTCGTCACGAGCTTGCCGAGATCGAAGTCTGGTATGAATATGGTTTGGGTGATTGTGGATCATTTGACCAAATCGGCACATTTTCTGGGCATCAAGGATACTTGGGGTCTGGAGAGGCTGGCTCGTGTGTTTATTGCGCAGATTGTGAGGCTTCACGGTACTCTGAATTCTATTGTTTCGGATCGTGATGGCCGTTTTGTATTGCATTTTTGGCAGGCGGTACATAAGGCGTTGGGTACTCGGTTGCGTCTGAGTACTTCTTTTCATCCTCAGTCGGATGGGCAGTCGGAACGCACTATCCAAACATTTGAGGATATGTTGCGTGCTTGTGCTCTCAATTGGAGCAATGATTGGGAGGAGCATTTGCCATTGATCGAATTCACGTACAACAATAGTTGGCACACGTCGATTCGGATGGTACCGTATGAGACGCTTTATGGGCGGCGATGTTGATCGCCGATTTGCTGGAACGAGGCGTCCAATTTGGTTGGGACCGAACCGGATATCGCTATGGAGACGAGGCGGAAGGTGGAATTGATTTGGGAGAGAATGTTGACTGCTAAGAGTCGATAGAAGTCATATACTGATTTCCGTCGTCGACCTTTATAATTCAAGGTGGGAGACCATGTTTTGCTAAAGGTGTCGCCGACGAGGGGAGTTTTCCGCTTCGGGAATAAGGAAAAGTTGAGTTCGAGATTTATTAGGCCATTCGAGATTCTCGAGAGAGTCGGTGAGTTGGCATACCATTTGGCGTTGCCTCCAGCCTTAAGTCACGTTCATAGCATTTTCCATGTTTCCCAACTGAGGAAGTATGTTCCGAATCCTCGTCACATCATCAATTATGGTGAGATTGATGTCGCCGAGGATATTACCTTCAAGGAGTGAAGATTTTGGAGCACTGTGAGAAGCGACTGAGGCATAAGACCATACCTTTGGTCAAGGTTAAGTGGTCGAGGCATGGTGTCGAAGAAGCAACTTGGGAAACCGAAGATAACATGCGTGCTAGGTACCCCGAGTGGTTTGTTTCTTAAGTTTCGGGACGAGACTTATTTTTATAGGGGTAGAATGTAATATCCACATTTTTCTTCTCCTAGTATTTTCATTTTTGGTGTATTTTTCGTTTTTAGCAACTCTCTTGTAACCGTATTGATATTTCGAGAATATTTAATATTGGAGTTTTTGTCGTCCGAGCTTGTTTCAGACTCGTTTTACTCAATTCCGCGTTTTATGTCATTTTCATCGCTATTTCATTCGATTCTCGTAATCGTTGTTCGGAACCGCCGTTTCGGGGTTGCTGAAGATCCATCTCATGTTATTATGCGTGTTATGAGCTTTTGGTTGGTGTTTCGACCGTGTATCGTGCATTTCGGATGTTTTGAGCCGTTTTGTAATTTCCCAAAGTTTTGGGGTAATTGCTATCCTTGTCTTTTCCGAACCCTCGGGTAGTCGGAATCACGTTTCATTTTAACGCTTTAGTTTATGACTTGAATCCGTCGTGAGTGTATCCGTTGGTCGTTGGTACGCCTTGGTATTTTCCGATCATTCCTCGTCGAGTAGTTACTTCAGATTCTGGCCTGCTGTCACAGGCCATGTTACGGCCGTAAGCCAGCGATGTTACGGCCGTAAGACTCGAGAGTTACGGCCGTAAGCTTCCCTTTATACGGCCGTAACAAGACTTCATTTTCTTGCTTTTGGTCCAGTGAGGAGTTACAGGCGTAATGAATTACGACCGTAAGAATCCATACGGTCGTAATCATGTATTGATACGACCATATGTTGACTTCGTTGAATTGCCCAGTTTTGTTCCAGGGGCCAGTTACGGCCGTAAAGACAGGCACGTTACGGCCATAATGTTCTTATGTTACGGCCGTAAGTGAGGTATGTTACGGCCGTAACACCTGCCAGTATATAATCTGGCAGCGGCTGATTTTTCTTCATTTCTCATCTTCCTCTTTTCTCTTCGCGACGAGAACGACTTTAGGAGCTAGGGTTCGTCCGATTCTTACCCAAACTCAATTGTAGGAGTATATTAAAGTATCATATCATCCACCTATCACTAATCATTCGTTGTTCATCTTCGAATCAAGGTAAAAACTCTTAGAACCCTACTTTTGGGAATTTTTGGGATTTTCAATTTTATGGCCGTTTCGTTCCATGTGGTTGATTAATCCTTGATGGGTATGATTAATCTTAGTAGTATTCATGTGTTTTATAAGAAATTTCGGTGATTTTCGGTGTGTTCTTGAAATCGAGAGGGTTTGGGGTTATTGTCCGCCCTCGTCAATTTTGTCATACGAAATTACATGAATCGTAGTTGGGTTTCCAGGTGTTTTCCGTTATCGTTGTTTTTGTCGAGTTGTTGTAATCGTGTTTGACGAATCGTCTAGGTTTGATGTTCGGTTTCTCGCAACCGCAGTCGTATTCTTTCCCATTTCTCGTCGTCGTTTAATCGAGGCAAGTATTCTTAAATGAACTTACACTCTTAACATGATAGCATTGCATGAGTGATGGGTGTGTGTGTGTATGCTCACTATGGGTTAGATCTGACGGGATCTCGGTAGGGGTCCACAGAGGCGTGGACCGACGAGCTTTGCTTTTAACCATTATGGGTTAGATCCGACGGGGTCTCGGTAGGGGTCCACGGAGGTGTGGATCGACGGTTAATTGTGGTGCATTTTACAAATGTGATTTGATTATGGCATTTCTGGAAATGAGTACTTTTGAACTGTGATTTCATGTTTGCATGCATTGACTAAATGTGTAAGATGTAAGTTGTTCATTTGGCCTACTTGTACTAGCGTAATTGCTAACCCCTCTGGGGGACCCTTTTTGGGAAAATTCGTTTTATGAATTTCAGGTTATGTTCAGCCGGACAAGCGGGCATTGGGACGGTACGAGGATGCTGGCCAGGGTTGTTGACATGTGCAAGTGAGTTTCTTTATTTTCCGTTGTCCATTTCAATATGGTTGTTTTCTCAACTTGTGAACTAATAGACGTACTCGAGTACTTAGGAGCTTTCGATTTGGTTTGGAAAATGTATTGGGTTGTCCGTTATGTTTTTGTTGGTTTATTGTGTTGCTTGAATGGCCTGTCGAACCGGGTGGATTTTATTGTTTTGCGTCTTTGTGATGTGGTATTATTGCGTTGATTTCGCGAGTCGATGAGTGAAGTTGATTACCTAGCCTGGTGGTTCCCATGTAGGGTTCCACGGCACTGTTACATTCCCAGGATTTCTTGGGGGTGTTACAGCTTCCTTGTCCGATACAAAAGGAAAATGGTTTATCTTGGACCAACATAAAGACAAGAGTGTAACTGTTTATCCCGGACCGATAGAAAACGAGATTGTAACGGTATCCCTCGTACCGATAGAATACGAGGTGTAGAGGTTGATCTTAAGCTTATAGAAAAAGATACGGAGAGAGGACGTAGGCACATTTAGCCGAACCTCTATAAATCTTTTGTCGTTTATCTTCCGAAATTTAATTCCGCTTCCGCAAACGCAAAAGAGTTTGAAAACTCTATTACTCCGCACCATTCTAACTGGGGTACCAATTTTCAACAATATTTCAAGACGAATCTATCATATGATATATTTCTCATTCGTATAAATCACAAAAAATATTCAAAATAGAGTGTGTGAATGGTCTAAAAGTCAATATGTTGAGATAATAAGAGAATATATGAAGTATATTGTTGTTTGAGTAAGCTGTGAATAATATAATTGAGGATGAACAATGAATAAAATAGTTATACTGATATCATTGATAGAGAGCTCTTCACATAGACCTTATAATGAGTCTACTTCCATACATAAGATTTCTTACCATAAAAGTGATAAGGAAAATCCTACTACCTTAAGGTTCTAAAATCCTTATTATCTAGGTTGTAACATCCACCAGGCGAATCATAGCACAACAATAATCAACATAAAGTAACTACAGTACCAAACCACATTATGTTACAAAATACTTTGATGAGGAGTTTATACAATACTTCGACTAACAAATGGCAATCATTCCAAGATCATCAAAACACAAGTGTAATCCATATGAAGATGGATATACCAAAACAGAAACAAAATACACAGGAGTACAATGCAGCTAAATAAATATCCAGTACAACAGGAATCAAAAAGACTCGAACTCCCAACTAATATCCTTGAGATCCTTCGCCGTCACCATGCTCATCATGTGTGTTAGCCTTCCCTCGACCTAAGATACGATTTAAAACATATTTCTCCCAAGACCACATGGTCATTATACAAGGTAATAAATCTCAAGATCTTGAACATATAGAATCACACATGATGTATGAACCAACAAAATCAAATACTTAACCATTGAGCATATGCAATCACACATGATATATGAACCAACAAAACAATATCAAATCGTCGAACATACACAATTGCACATGTTAAATGAACTGACAAATCATATGGCTCATAGGATGGACGTCACACTACGTTCGGGATGGAATGTGTCCGTGCACGTATCACCAGCGTATACGGAATTCTGATGCACATATACGATCATCCACCGAATCAATCTCACAGAAGTTCCCCTCACTACTACAAAAAAGACATTTAACATCACTTATTTAACATCAGTTCTGGGAAAATAGATGTTAAAAATGACGTGGTGGCATAATTATAATTTGAAAGCAAATTAACGTCGGTTTTGAGAGAACAGATGTTAAAATCTCCCATTTCACATCGTTCTTAACAATCGATGTACATCTCCCATTTACATCGGTTCCGAGAGAAGAACCCATGTAAAATGGGAGATTTTAACATTGGCTTTAGCATAACCAATATTAATAGTTAATTTAACATCGGTTTTCCGTAGGCATTATGCTAAATTATCTAATTTAACATTAATTATTCAAACCAATGTTATATCAATTTTTTAAATATATAATATAACTTAATATATATTTAAATTTATATTATAATATATATATATATATATTCATAAATTATATTATAAATTTTTAGTTTTATTTAAATTCTATGATAATATATATATTATATAAGGTTATATTTTAATATATATTAGTTATATTATTCTTTTAGTTCTATCTTCCGCTCGTTCGTTTAGTTCCCGTGAGAGCATCACAAGGAGGAAGTAAAGGGAGCCCTAATGAAAATAGGTAGAGCTAAGTCTGTAGGCCCGGATCATATCCCTATTGAGGTGTGGCTTTGTCTGGGGGAAGTTGGAGTTCAGTGGCTAGCAAAGCTGTTCAACATCCTCCTCAGAGGCTCTAAGATGCCGACAGAGTGGAGGCATAGTATTGTCGTGCCTTTTTTCAAGAACAAAGGCGATGCTCAGAGTTGTAGTAACTATAGGGGTATTAAACTCCTCAGTCATACTATGAAACTTTGGGAAAGAGTGGTGGAATGCAGGGTTAGAAGAGAAGTTGTGATCTCAGAGAACCAATTTGGCTTTATGCCGGGGAGGTCCACGACTGAGGCCATTCATCTCGTCAGACGCCTTATGGAGAAGTTTAGAGAGCGGCGTAAGGACCTCCATATGGTGTTCATAGATCTAGAGAAGGCTTATGATAGCATTCTGCGTGATATTATTTGGAGGAGCCTAGTAGAGAGGAGGGTGTTGTTGCCGTTCGTTAGGGTGATCCAAGACATGTACTCCCAAGCTAGGACGTGCGTTAGGACCCCAGTTGGTGACACCCAGTATTTTTCGGTTGAGATAGGGCTACACCAGGGTCGGCTAAGCCCTCTTCTCTTCGCTCTAATCATTGACGTCATTTCGCAAGGGATTCAAGATGGCATCCCATGGTGCATGCTTTTGTCGATTTACATTGTGTTAGTGGCGGAGTCGAGGAGGGAGGTGAACTCGCAATTGGAGCTTTGGAGGGCTAAGTTAGAATCCTGTGGATTGCGTGTGAGCCGGTCTAAGACCGAGTATCTCTGGTGTAACTTTAGTGGTGAGGCCAACGAGGAAGATGTTGAGGTAATGATTGCGGATCAGATCGTACCCCGTACGGATAAGTTCAAGTATTTGGGTTCGATCATTCAGAAGGAAGGTGAGTGTGAAGATGATGTCATGCATCGCATCAAGGCGGGGTGGCTAAGGTGTAGAGAAGCGACAGGGGTCCTGTGCGACAAGAAAGTCCCTCTAAAGTTGAAGGGTAAATTCTATAGAGCGGCAATCCGACCTGCAATGTTGTATGGCTCCGAATGTTGGGCGATGAAGAAGTCGCTTGAGAGCAAGTTGGAAGTGACTGAAATGAGAATGTTACGTTGGTCATGTGGTCGCACTATGTTAGATAGAATTGCGAACGGGATTTTCAGGAACGCGCTGGAAGTAGCGCGCATTTCAGCGAAAGTTAGGGAATGGAGATTGAGATGGTTTGGTCACGTCCGCAGGAGGCAGGCATCTGCTCCGGTGAGGAAGGTCGAGAGTTTATTGGTTGTCGGTGAGAGGAGGAGAGGCAGACCGAGGAGGACGTAGGAGGAGCAACTGAGACTAGATTTGAAGGCCTTAAACCTTTCCGAGACCATGACTGTTGATAGGTGCGCTTGGAGGCGCCAGATCAGAGTTGTGGATTCTTTTGTAGGGAGCGGTGCTGTAGTTGAGAGCCTCAGGGTTGGGTTGTCTCGGTTAGCTTTGACCTAGAGCATTGCATTTTTACTTTTATTGTATATTTTATCATATTGTCTTTGCGTGTGGTGCATTTTTGACAGGGAGCTGTGCGCAGAGCCAATCTCTCTTTTATTAGAGCATCGTTCTGTAATATCCGCAATTTCGAATTTCGGTAATTTTCTTTTTTCGGAGGAAGTTCGTTTTGACGACTCGCTAATGACCTTTCGTCATTTCGAGAATGATTAATTCCGCACTTTTTGTCATCCGAGTTCGTTTCGGTGTCGTTTTATTGAGTTCCGTGTCCTTAATCGACTTTTTCACGTGGGAGCTCGACTTTGTAAAGTCACCATTAATTTTTGGTAACTCCAAAAATTCTGAATCTTTGCAATATTATAGAGCATCGAGTTAGCTTTCCAATGGTTCGAACGGTGAGTCAATCGGAGTCCGGACGAGAGAGTTATGGTCGTTTTAGCTCACCCGCCGTTATCGCCGATCACCGCCGGCCGAACTCGGCCGTGTCGTCCGACACGCCCGTGCTGCACTCGCCCCGGATAAGCCGGAAGTTTCTGTCTCAGGGCCCGACCGTGTCGCCCGACACGCCCGCGGCCGAACTCTTCCGGATTGGCTCGAGACGATCGCCGACACGCCCGGCCGTGTTCCAGACACGGCCGAGTCGTGCCGAAGTCGCTTCGACGGCCATCCGCCGGAAGGCCCTCCGCCGCGACCGTGTCTAGCCGGACACGGTCGAGTCCTCGCTGTCAATCAGCTGCGCCACGACCGTGTCGGCGGACACTGGCGAGTCTCTGTGTGCTATTTAAAGCCCAGCAATGCTTTTTTCGCCATTTTTCTCCTTCTTCCACTTCTCTTCAGAAATGGCGTGTTCCAAGATTGTAGCCATGTTGTTTAACAACATATACATGAAGTTTGGAGGTTCATATCATCAATCATCCGTCCTATAACATCCTTTGATCGAGCGACCGTGCCGATTTCCTAGAAATCTAGTTTTGGGGAATTTGGGGTTTTTGTTGTTTTCGTCCGATTAATCCGATTTAACTTAGGATTTTGATGGATTGATGATTATTTAGATGTATTATATCATTTCCTTGTTATTCCATGGTTGGATCGTATCGATTCGTTGTTTGAGTCGAGTTCTTGACCGACGCCTTGAAGGTGTCCTAAAATGTCTTAGAGGGGTTTTCGGGCGTTCTACGATTATTCTTCCTCGTATGGTCGATGATTTATTGATTGTATGATGTTAGGGTCGTGTTTCTTGCGAAGAAACCGTGTTGAACCTTTCGCTCGCCGCCGTCTTCCGCTTCGATAGCATTGGCGTTTCAAAGCTTCCGGTTGAGCCGTGTTCGTTAATACTTGCGTCGATTTTGAGGCAAGTATCTTGCCCATACATTTCATGTTTCGTTGATATAATTCTTGATAAATGGTTTTATGCGAAATCCAATATTTAATGAACGTAAAAAGGGATTGGTATGTTCTCGATAAATGATGTCTTTCAACGATAATTCGTATACTTCGTGAATATGTATTCTCGGAATATGTGTGTTGGTTTTGTATGTTGAAAGATAATATGATCAATTCGAGTGAGTTTGATAGACCGTAATCCTTTGTCGGGATTACGTATTGTTATTATGTACTTGTTCTAAGAACGTAATGTGTGTGATATTAGTTGTTACTCCTTGAAAGGAGTTTGTGATGCTTAATGTTGTTCGATTGATAAGTGATTATTGTTGTGTGATTGATGTATTGTGATGTGCCTCCGTTTATGATTTGTTGATACTCCTTTATCCATACTTGCTTGTATGGGTCGGGCGAAACCGTAAGGTTATCCAATACGGGTATTTATTGCTGGGACTCCGAGGTTCGGGCTTGCTAGCCCGATGCCGGATAACTTGTAGGGTTATCATCGGGTATGTCTTATGGGACTCCGAGGTTCGTGGCTTGTTAGCGCGATGCCGGATAACTTATGGTTGTGGTTTGATTATGTACGTATATGTGCTTGTAGTCACGTGATCAAGTTACGGTGACATGTGATTTGATATGTTTTTCCTATTGGGTTATTCACTCGGGTTTGTTCTTCGGGAGCATCTGAGGTTCGTGGCTTGTTAGCACGGGACACGAATAATCCTTAGGAACATGTGATTTGTGATTTGGGTCACGGACCCCGTGTTTTGTGAAATGGGTTATGGACCCTGCGTATTGTTACCGGAACTTGAATTTTGGAGAATGACTTTTGGGTTGTGTCCCTAAATGTTTTTGAAAGGTTTGAGAATTCTTAAAATCCCAAGTGTTTTCAAAACTCCCGAGATCGTAAAATGTTTCCACAAGATGTATATCGGGTTTACCCCTATCTTTCGATTTAACCGTTTTGATTAAGTGATTTACCTCGGGAAGTATGTTTATGATTAACATGTTCCGTGGAGTATGATATGTATGGCTCGTTTTCGTATTTTATACTTGCACTAGCAAAACAGTGGAGTTTTGCTAACCCCCGAGTATTCGGGGGGTGGATGTCTGTATTGCATTCAGGTTTTGGAGCAGAGCACAGGGTCGGCATGAAGGATGATGAAAGATGAACGATACTAATTGTAACACCCCCAATCCGCTCAGGGATATTACACGCCGTAGAACCTTTCCTCAAGGATCTACCAGGCTGGTAACGACATTTAACATCTCGACAATGCCTTCGAGGCTACAATGACTCATTAGACCGATTTGGTCTTTCCACAAATACATACAACTCAAATACAACTCATGCCCACGCAGGGGACAAAATACAACTACACCCGCATAACGGAACAATACAAAGAAATGAAAATAAAGTACAACCGAACCAACACACGATGTACGGTTCCTAATGTGATTAGTATCGATCATCTTTCATCATCCTTCGTGCCGACCCTGTGTTATGCTCCAAAACCTGAATGCAAAAACAGACATCCACCCCGAATACTCGGGGTTAGCAAACTCCACCGTTTTGCTAGTGCAAATACAAAGTGCAAATACGAGCCATACAATTCACATTCCACGAATAACAATAACCGAGGATCCTCAAAGATCCAAACGAAACGAAAAGTACTTCCCGAGGCAAGGGTTTGAGAAAACATTTCAAAAACGAAATATCATAAATCAATGGAAGTAATTTATAAAAGCTTTAGAATGCCATCGAGAGTTTTAATAGAAAACTATTTAGGATTATCAAATCCTACTTTTCAAAACCGAAAGACAAAAGGGGTCACCGCCCCAAAGGTTTACTTTCAAAATGACATTAACCAACCGTTGGGATTTTAGCCCCAAATCCAGAAACGACTTTTACAAAACCATTGGGATTTTAGCCCCAAATCTCATCAACTCACAAGACACAAGAACGACTGTGAGGTTCGTATCCCAACATCAAAATCCACAAATAAAGGATTTAAAACAAACAACAAAATACTCCAAAGCCATCCTAGCCAAGTAAGCCAAACGAACACTTACCTCTTACACACTTAGTCAATGCATGCAATCATGAAAACCGCTCAAAGCACTCATTTCCTAAATGCCAATATCAAATCACATTAGCAAAATGCACCACAATTAACCGTCGATCCACACCTCCGTGACCCCTACCGAGACCCCGTCGGATCTAACCCGTAGTGGTTAAAAAGCAAAGCTCGTCGATCCACACCTCCGTGGACCCCTACCGAGACCCCGTCGGATCTAACCCGTAGTGAGCATACACACACACACGTTACTCATGCAACACTAATATGCTAAGAATGTAAGTTCATTACGAATACTTACTAGAGATGGCCATTAACTCGACACCATTATCAAACTCTTCAAAATTACGATAACAAGATTAAATAAGGAAATACACGATTCCATAACTTAAACAATATGAGTATCATCATAAAAATCCTTCGACGCTCAAAATAATCAATTCATAATCAATTCTCAAAACATCGCTCACAAAACACACCCGTTTTGAAAGAAAGCCTTTAACGAGGCCAAATCAAATTCCTTTGAAACTTCATTTCAAATAACCAAACAAACACATAAAGACGACCACCGATCATCATATACATAAAACGAGAAAAGTATGGGCAAGGTAATTGCCTCGATACCACGAGCACGGAACCACGAACGGATACGGCTCAACCGAAGCTTCTAACGCCCGATGCTAACGAAAAGGAATACGACAACGAACGGAACGGAAGAATCAAGCACGACCGCGAGGAACCGACGAAAATGAACCTAACGATTCGAATAGCACAATCACAACCACTTCTAAACGATTACGGAAATGGAATACACCCGGAAACCCGCCTACGATTCATGTATATTCGCACAAAAATAACAACGAGGGCGGACCACAACCAAACCCTCTCGGTTCCGTAAAAATCACGAAATATACCATGAATCCGTAGGGAAACTAAGAATACCAACAAGAATAATCATATTCATCATGAATCCATCAACGAAACGGAAAGAATCGGACAAAACCCCAAAATCCCCAATTATCCAAAAAGGTAGGGTTTCAAGAGATATTACCTTGAGTGATTCAGGTGTTAAGATCCGTAGAACACGCGTTAGATTGATTATCCGAGCCTCACAACCGAAAAGAAATGATGAAAATCGACCCCCGGATGAAGAATTCTCTCTCCCTCTATATCTCTCTCGCGACGCCGTGCAAAATGGGGAAGGAAATGAGCAATTCGCTCAAACGACACATTTATAGTGTAACAAACAGACCCTATCGGTCGGCCTATCGGCCGATAGGCCCAACCGATAGCCATACGGAATGCCGCGTAGGGTCTATCGACCCCCTATCGGCCGAAAGGCTCCCGGAAGTGCTCGGCCAAAACTAAAACGACCATAACTCTCTCGTCCGACTCATTGACTCACCGCTTGAACCATTGGAAAGCTAACTCGATGTTATATAATATTGCAAGATTTATAATTTTTGGAGTTACCAAAAATTAATGATGATCTAACAAAGACGAACTCATACTTAGAAAAGTCGCTTAGTAATCCCGCATTCAACAAAGCGACACCGAAACCCGAACTCCGAATACGAACCGAAGATACGGTTACGAAGTACTCACAAAGACGAATCTAAGAGCTAGTAGAACGCACAATTCCGACCACCCGAAGGCTCGAGATTCGACAACGGAAGGTAATTACCCCAAACTTTGGGAAATTACGAAAATGGCCCAAATGCCCGAAAATCACCATACGTGATCGAATAACCAAACCGAAGTTCACAACACGTCTAACAAAGTTAAACGGACTTGGGAAACTCAAATGTTAGCCGGTCGAGATTCGCAAGACTCGAACTCAAGTGCGGAAAAGTCGCTAAAAAGCACAGAACTCAACGAAACGACACCGAAACGAACTCGGATGTCAAAAAGTGTAGAATTAATCATTCTCGGAATGACGAAACGGTCATGAGCGAGTCGTCAAAAACAGACTCACCGAAAAAAGAATTACCGGAAATCAAAAATTGCGGATATTACATTCTACCCTCCTTAAAAGAAGTTTCGTCCGAAACTTAAAACAAGTAGGAGAAGAAATATTCCGCCAGAAAACTCAACGAGACACACAAGAATGCGTAACTAATGCCCAACGCGAAATGTTACAAACAACGCAAAGGAATATACGGCGTGTAAACACGCTCCACGGTGACCAACACAACGTCGCCGTTAGGGATATAATAAAACCGACAAGTGACAAGCGTCATCAAACGGATACTATAGCCAAGTCAATTATCCGATAATCACAAAACACAACGAACGAAAATCAATATGATTGATCAACCCAATGGTACATCAATCAAAACGCGAGTCAACCGCTGAACAAACACGGAATCCCATCGCCTAAGGGATGGAAGATTGAAAACGAAACTAATTTCCCGAACTAAAGGGAATTACGAAGGAGCCTGAACGTTCAACAATCACGAAACGAGAACAAAAACCGAACAAACAAACGATCGAGACAACAAAAATCGAAGAATCATGTTCGAATCACGAAGAACAATAAAGTTCGACAATAACTCCGAGGATGATCTGGTGAGAACTACAAGACATGCATTCCCATAAGATCCACAGGAAAGGGAATAGCGATTGAAAAGTCACAACGACAAATATGTTATTCCGAAATGATATCACACTCGTTCGATAAACAAAAACAAGGGCAGGACAAGCTCGTAAATGTCAACGAACATAAATGAGTCGACAAAGTAGAAAATACGAAGTTCAAAATCCGATCCCTTCAATAAAAGGACTAGTAGAACCAAATGATGTTACTCCCCAACAAAGTTCACAAGAATCGAACCGAACTCGAAAAAGTCACACCGATAACCAGATCGGCCCACAACAAGATCACACTGCTCGGACGATGAAATCAAATACCGAACAAGTTCATAAAGTACCAACGAACATGAGCGAATCGATAGATCGGGAAGAGAAAACACGAAGTCAAAATAGTACGGCATTACCTCCGACTCGCCCACGAAATTCACAAAAACGGAGCAAGGTAACAAGACATTAAACAATCGACGATAACGGAACCATCACCGATGCACACGGCCATACCAAACCAAGCTCTAACAACTCGCACATGCGCGACAACGCAGAGATTGCCATGAGGCGACAACATTCAATACCAACACTCCGCCTCTCACGGGGCTAGCACAACCAATGTGTGGAAAGCGTCTCAACGCTCACACCGCCAATTCGATCATACTGGAGAAAGTATCCAAATGACAACGCGAACATCACACATACATACCCACCCTCAAACGGGAATGGATAGGTTTTAAAAAAACGAAAACCTCATTTTGAAAATAATTTAGAAGAATTCGTTGATCTTGAGTATCACCTTTCAAAAAGTATAAACGTGAAACATCGTTATCGAGACACCGAGAACCATTTCGCATTTGATAAGAATGAAGATACTTTCTCTTAATGAAAACTTTCAAAATATTCGACCTCGGTCTAAATAAAAGTGTTGAAAATATCTCAAAACATTTTGGTCCTCGAGGTAGAAAATTTTTGAAATACATGTGGCATCTTGGATGTACCACAAGAAAATAACCCATTTGAAAAGTATGTCTCAAATTTATTTTTCTAAGATACTCAAGGTTTTCAAAATCCAATAGCCGTAATGCCCAAAACTCACACATACCGACGTTCACTAAAACAACTCCTAGCACACGCATCAAAACGTTTAAAATCAAGACAATACATGTCTTTAAACGAAAATAAACGATAAAATACCATATTCGTAACAAAACCACCGATAAAATACCCTCCCGTGATCAAGCTAGTGGACAAGTCGAACGCGTATAAGCACAAAGCTTCCACAATAGAACTTGTAAAACGTGCAAATCGATTCGAAAATCATCAACAACGGAGAAAAACAACAATAAAAAGACATCACAACGATTTACACTCCTCGTATAAATCAAATACGAGAGTCGACTAAATACATATCGTGAAATCAAAATTCACATAAAATTCCACCACTTAACAAATAATCATAAAAATAGCTCGTGTCACACGAGGCACAACACAAAGAAGGGAGACTTACTTCCACAGTCGCACGAAGATGATGATCGCCCACGATACTAATCACGACCAACAAACTCAAACGACGCGTCGCGACACGACTCGATCGGATAAAAATCCAACGAAACAAGACTCAAACAACACGACTTGACCCGACACCTAGGTTTCCTCAACCTAAGCTCCGATACCATTTATGTAACACCCCAATCCGCTCAGGGATATTACACGCCGTAGAACCTTTCCTCAAGGATCTACCAGTGGTAACGACATTTAACATCTCGACAATGCCTTCGAGGCTACAATGACTCATTAGACCGATTTGGTCTTTCCACAAATACATACAACTCAAATACAACTCATGCCCACGCAGGGACAAAATACAACTACACCTGCATAACGGAACAATACAAAGAATGAAAATAAAGTACAACCGAACCAACACACGATGTACGGTTCCTCATGTGATTAGTATCGATCATCTTTCATCATCCTTCGTGCCGACTCCCGTGTTATGCTCCAAAACCCGAATGCAAAACAGACATCCACCCCCGAATACTGGGGTTAGCAAACTCCACCGCTTTGCTAGTGCAAATACAAAGTGCAAATACGAGCCATACAATTCACATTCCACGAATAATAATAACCGAGGATCCTCAAAGATCCAAACAAAACGAAAAGTACTTCCCGAGGCAAGGGTTTGAGAAAACATTTCAAAAACGAAATATCATAAATCAATGGAAGTAATTTATAAAACAGCTTAGAATGCCATCGAGAGTTTTAATAGAAAACTATTTAGGATTATCAAATCCTACTTTTCAAAACCGAAAGACAAAAGGGGTCACCGCCCCAAAGGTTTACTTTCAAAATGACATTAACCAACCGTTGGGATTTTAGCCCCAAATCCAGAAACGACTTTTACAAAACCATTGGGATTTTAGCCCCAAATCTCATCAACTCACAAGACACAAGAACGACTGTGAGGTTCAGATCCCAACATCAAAATCCACAAATAAAGGATTTAAAACAAACAACAAAATACTCCAGGTGCCATCCTAGCCAAGTAAGCCAAACGAACACTTACCTCTTACACACTTAGTCAATGCATGCAATCATGAAAACCGTTCAAAGCACTCATTTCCTAAATGCCAATATCAAATCACATTAGCAAAAATGCACCACAATTAACCGTCGATCCACACCTCCGTGGACCCCTACCGAGACCCCGTCGGATCTAACCCGTAGTGGTTAAAAAGCAAAGCTCGCCGATCCACACCTCCGTGGACCCCTACCGAGACCCCGGATCTAACCCGTAGTGAGCATACACACACACACGTTACTCATGCAACACTAATATGCTAAGAATGTAAGTTCATTACGAATACTTACTAGAGATGGCCATTAACTCGACACCATTATCAAACTCTTCAAAATTACGATAACAAGATTAAATAAGGAAATACACGATTCCATAACTTAAACAATATGAGTATCATCATAAAAATCCTTCGACGTTCAAAATAATCAATTCATAATCAATTCTCAAAACACCGTTCACAAAACACACGCGTTTTGAAAGAAAGCCTTTAACGAGGCCAAACCGAAATTCCTTTGAAACTTCATTTCAAATAACCAAACAAACACATAAAGACGACCACCGATCATCATATACATAAAACGAGAAAAGTATGGGCAAGGTACTTGCCTCGATACCACGAGCACGGAACCACGAACGGATACGGCTCAACCTAGAAGCTTCTAACGCCCGATGCTAACGAAAAGGAATACGACAACGAACGGAACGGAAGAATCAAGCACGACCGCGAGGAACCGACGAAAATGAACCTAACGATTCGAATAGCACAATCACAACCACTTCTAAACGATTACGGAAATGGAATACACCCGGAAACCCGCCTACGATTCATGTATATTCGCACAAAAATAACAACGAGGGCGGACCACAACCAAACCCTCTCGGTTCCGTAAAATCACGAAATATACCATGAATCCGTAGGGAAACTAAGAATACCAACAAGAATAATCATATTCATCATGAATCCATCAACGAAACGGAAAGAATCGGACAAAACCCCAAAATCCCCAATTATCCAAAAAGGTAGGGTTTCAAGAGATATTACCTTGAGTGATTCAGGTGTTAAGATCCGTAGAACACGCGTTAGATTGATTATCCGAGCCTCACAACCGAAAAGAAATGATGAAAATCGACCCCCGGATGAAGAATTCTCTCTCCCTCTATATCTCTCTCGCGACGCCGTGCAAAATGGGGAAGGAAATGAGCAGTTCGCTCAAAACGACACATTTATAGTGTAACACAGCAGACCCTATCGGCCGGCCTATCGGCCGATAGGCCCAACCGATAGCCATACGGAATGCCGGCAGTAGGGTCTATCGACCCCCCTATCGGCCGAAAGGCTCCTGGAAGTGCTCGGCCAAAACTAAAACGACCATAACTCTCTCGTCCGGACTCCGATTGACTCACCGTTTGAACCATTGGAAAGCTAACTCGATGTTATATAATATTGCAAAGATTTATAATTTTTGGAGTTACCAAAAATTAATGATGATCTAACAAAGACGAACTCATACTTAGAAAAGTCGTTTAGTAATCCTGAATTCAACAAAGCGACACCGAAACCCGAACCTGAATACGAACCGAAGATACGGTTACGAAGTACTCACAAAGACGAATCTAAGAGCTAGTAGAACGCACAATTCCGACCACCCGAAGGCTCGAGATTCGACAACGGAAGGTAATTACCCCAAACTTTGGGAAATTACGAAAATGGCCCAAATGCCCGAAAATCACCATACGTGATCGAATAACCAAACCGAAGTTCACAACACGTCTAACAAAGTTAAACGGACTTGCGGAAACTCAAACAATAGCTTTGGTCGAGATTCGCAAGACTCGAACTCAAGTGCGGAAAAGTCGCTAAAAAGCACAGAACTCAACGAAACGACACCGAAACGAACTCGGATGTCAAAAAGTGTAGAATTAATCATTCTCAGAATGACGAAACGGTCATGAGCGAGTCGTCAAAACAGACTCCGACCGAAAAAAAAGAATTACCGGAAATCAAAAATTGCGGATATTACACTAATCACACGAGGACCCGTTGTTGTCGTATTGGTATAGTTGTACTTTATTTTCCGCTGCTATATTTTTCCCGTTGTACGGGTGTGGTTGTATTTTGACCCCTGCGTGGGCATGAGTTGTATTCGAGTTGTATGTATTTATTGAAAGACCAAATCGGTCTACTGAGTCATTTTTGCCTTGAAGGCATTGTCGAGATGTTAAATGTTGTTACCAGCCTGGTAGATCCTCGAGGAGAGGGTCTACGGCGTGTAATATCCCTGAGTGGATTGGGGGTGTTACAGAATGGTATCGGAGCTTTAGGTTGTGGAAACCTAGGCTGTCGGGTCAGTGGTGTCTATTGAGTTTTTGTCTCGTCGGATTTTGTCTGACTAAGTCGTGTCGCGACGCGTCGTCTGAGTTTGTTGGTCGTGATTAGTATCGTGGGCGATCATCATCTTCGTGCGACCTGTGAATGTAAGTCTCCCTTCTTTGTGTTGTGCCTCGTGTGACACGAGCTATTTTTATGATTATTTGTTAAGTGACGTAATCCTCTTATGGATTTTGATTTTGTGATATGGGGTTATTTGACTCTCATATTCCGTTCATATGAGGAGTAATGTTGCTCGATTGTGTATGTTGAACCGTATTTCTTTTATCCGCTGCGTGAGTTCTTTTGCAATGACTTTCGGTATTTTACCGACCGAGTTTTATTTCGAAAACCAATTCCTTAACCGAGTTTTTGGCATTATGGCCTTGATCGCTTTGGCGAAATTCTTATGACGGTATTTAGCATGTTGTAAAATGGCTTTTGTGAGTTTTTGAAACATTACCGTCATCGGCCTTTTTGGCATTTTTGTAAATGGTTTTTAGTCTGGTGGGTTCCGTCGTGGGACCACGGCGCTATAATGTTCTGTGTAATTACCTGAAATTTTTGGGCATTCTAGCCCATTGAATTATTTTTGAAAACCTTGAGTATCTTAGAAAATTAAAATTCGAGACGTACTTTTAAAACGAATTATTTTCTCAAGAGATTTCAAGGTGCCTTCTAGTACCGTAATATGTTTCAAAATCATTCCAATTGAGGACCAAAATATTTTGAGATATTTTCAATTACTTTTAGAAATGCAGTTGCTTAGACCCAAGTGTCGATTATTCTGAAAGTTTTTCACTACGAGAAGGTGTCCTCATTTTTGTTCAAACGCAAGATGATTTTCAAAGTCTCAAAATGATGTTTGTTCAACTTTTGTAAAATGATACTCAAGATCAACTGGTGTTTCCAAACTGTCTTCAAAGGTGGTTTTCGTTTTTAAAACCTATCATTCCTGTTTGCGGACCGGAAATGCGTGTATGGTTTTCGAACTTTCGTTACGGTGCCAACCCCAAATTGTGATTGAATTGGTTGCGTGAGCGTCGAGTCGTTCGCCACGTATATGTTTTGTTGGCCCTCTGTGAGAGGTGTGAACTGGTATTTACTATTTATCGCCTCGTGGTGATTTGCGTGTTGTCGCACTAGTGTGAGTTGTTAAAGCCTGGATTTTTGTGCGTTATACACATGGGTGATTGTTTCATGATGTTTGTGATTGAGTGCTGGCTGTCGTCGATGTTGTAATCGCTTAATGATGCCGTTGTTGTTGTGATTTTTGTATGCGTTGATATGTTATGCTGAGTTGGCATCTCCGATATGTTGTTTTGCGGTGTTTTGATCCATTGTATCGAGCATTTGTATTTTCGGTATGCCGAGCCGAGACGTTTCAACCGTAATGTGCCGGGGCATGCACGTGTATATTGTCCTTCTCGTCGGTAACACATTTCAAGTGTGGACTCGAGGGACACCGAATTCAATTTTGCGAATGGCTACCGAGACTTTGGAGTTCGCGCTCAAAGACAAGTATCGTAATCGGCTTTGAGAGGCCTTCAAGGATGTTTCGCCGGTTGCTTGTTGTGTCGTCACCTTGATTTTTTGTTGTGAGTTGCGGGCGACCTTCTTTTATAAGAGGTCGAATGTAGTACCCGTGTTGTTTTTAGACTCTCGCATTTTCTCTTTCTCGAGTCTATCGACTCGCTCGTGTTCGTTGATACTTTCGAACTTGTTCTCGTATTTCGGTTTCGCTGCTCGAACGAGCCGTGATCTTGTTTTGGGTCAACTGCTATCGCTGTGACTTTTTCGAGTTCGGTTCGATTCTTGTGAACCTTGTTCGGAAGTGACATCATCTGGTTTTACTAGTTCTCTTATTCGAAGTGGATCGGATTTGGAACTTCTGTATTTTCGACTCTGTCGACTCGTTTATGTTCGTTGACATTTCTGAGCTTGTCCTGCCCCTTGTTTTTGTTTATCGAACGAGTGTGGCATCATTTCGGAATAACTCGTTCGTCGTTGTGACTTTTCAATTGCTATTCCCTTTCCTGTGGTTCTTATGTGAATGCACATCCTGTTGTTTTCACCGGATCATATATTGTCTCGAGTCGAGATGTGAACCTTGGAGTTGTTGTTTGAATTTTATTATCCTTCGTGTTTCGGACATGATTGTTCGATTTTTGTTGTCTCGATCGTTTGTTTGTTCGGTTTTTGTTCTCGTTTCGTGATTATTGAGCATTCAGACTCCTTCGTAATTCCCTTCAGTTCGGGAAATTAGTTTTGTTTTCGATCTTCCATCCCTTAGGCGGTGGGATTCCGTGTTTGTTCAGCGGTTGGCTCGCGTTTTGATTGATGCACCGTTGGGTTGGTCAATCATATTGATTTTCGTTCGTTGTGTTTTGTGATTGTCGGATAATTGACTTGGCTATATTATCCGTTTGATGCCGCTTGTCATTTGTTGGTTTTATTATATCCCTAACAGCGACGTTGTGTTGGTCGCCGTGGAGCGTGTTTTCACGCCGTATGTTCCGTTGCGTTGTATGTAACGTTTCGCCGTTTGGCATTAATTACGCGTTTCTTGCGTATCTCATTGAGTTTTCCTGGCGGAATATTGCTTCTCCCTACTTGTTTTAAGTTTCGGACGAAACTTCTTTTAAGGAGGGTAGAATGTAATATCCGCAATTTCAATTTCGGTAATTTTCTTTTTTCGGAGGAAGTTCGTTTGACGACTCGCTCATGACCTTTCGTCATTTCGAGAATGATTAATTCCGCACTTTTTGTCATCCGAGTTCGCTTCGGTGTCGCTTTTATTGAGTTCCGTGTCCTTAATCGACTTTTTCACGTGGGAGTTCGACTTTGTAAAGTCACCATTAATTTTTGGTAACTCCAAAATTCTGAATCTTTGCAATATTATAGAGCATCGAGTTAGCTTTCCAATGGTTCGAACGGTGAGTCAATCGAGTCCTGACGAGAGAGTTATGGTCGCTTTAGCTCACCCGCTCGTTATCGGCGATCATGCCGGCCGAACTCGGCCGTGTCGTCCGACACGCCCGTGCTGCACTCGTCCGGATAAGCCGGAAGTTTCGCCTCGTGGCTCGACCGTGTCGCCCGACACGGCCCGTGCCGAACTCTTCCGGATTGGCTCGAGACGATCGCCGACACGCCCGGCCGTGTTCCGGTGACACGGCCGAAGTCGTGCCGAGTTGCTTTTGACGGCCACCGCCGGAAGGCCCTCCGCCGCGACCGTGTCTAGCCGGACACGGTCGAGTCCTCGCCGTCAATCGGCGCGCCACGACCGTGTCGGCGGACACGGCCGAGTCTGTCAGCTATTTAAAGCCCAAGCAATGCTTTTTTCGCCATTTTTCTCCTTCTTCCACTTCTCTTCAGAAATTGGCGTGTTCCAAGATTGTAGCCATGTTGTTTAACAACATATACATGAAGTTTGGAGGTTCATATCATCAATCATCCGTCCTATAACATCCTTTGATCGAGCGACCGTCGATTTCCTAGAAATCTAGTTTTGGGGAATTTGGGGTTTTTGTTGTTTTCGTCGATTAATCCGATTTAACTTAGGATTTTGATGGATTGATGATTATTTAGATGTATTATATCATTTCCTTGTTATTCCATGGTTGGATCGTATCGATTCGTTGTTTGAGTCGAGTTCTTGACCGACGCCTTGAAGGTGTCCTAAAATGTCTTAGAGGGGTTTTCGGGCGTTCTACGATTATTCTTCCTCGTATGGTCGATGATTTATTGATTGTATGATGTTAGGTCGTGTTTCTGCGAAGAAACCGTGTTGAACCCTTTCGCTCGCCGCCGCTTCCGCTTCGATAGCATTGGGCGTTTGAAGCTTTCCGGCTGAGCCGTGTTCGCGGAATACTTGCGTACCGATTTTGAGGCAAGTATCTTGCCCATACATTTCATGTTTCGTTGATATAATTCTTGATAAATGGTTTTATGCGAAATCCAATATTTAATGAACGTAAAAAGGGATTGGTATGTTCTCGATAAATGATGTCTTTCAACGATAATTCGTATACTTCGTGAATATGTATTCTCGGAATATGTGTGTTGGTTTTGTATGTTGAAAGATAATATGATCAATTCGAGTGAGTTTGATAGACCGTAATCCTTTGTCGGGATTACGTATTGTTATTATGTACTTGTTCGGTAAGAACGTAATGTGTGTGATATTAGTTGTTACTCCTTGAAAGGAGTTTGTGATGCTTAATGTTGTTTGGATTGATAAGTGATTATTGTTGTGTGCTTGATGTATTGTGATGTGCCTCCGGTAGGATTTGTTGAATCTCGGATCCATACTTGCTAGTATGGGTCGGGCGAAACCGTAAGGTTATCCAATACGGGTATGTCTTATGGGACTCCGAGGTTCGGGGCTTGCTAGCCCGATGCCGGATAACTTGTGGTTATCATCGGGTATGTCTTATGGGACTCCGAGGTTCGTGGCTTGTTAGCGCGATGCCGGATAACTTATGGTTGTGGTTTGATTATGTACGTATATGTGCTTGTAGTCACGTGATCAAGATTACGGTGACATGTGATTTGATATGTTTTTCCTATTGGGTTATTCACTCGGGTTTGTTCTTCGGAGCATCCGAGGTTCGTGGCTTGTTAGACGGACACGAATAATCCTTAGAACATGTGATTTGTGATTTGGGTCACGGACCCCGTGGTTTGTGAAATGGGTTATGGACCCTGCGTATTGTTACCGGAACTTGAATTTTGGAGAATGACTTTTGGGCTGTGTCCCTAAATGTTTTTGAAAGGTTTGAGAATTCTTAAAATCCCAAGTGTTTTCAAAACTCCCGAGATCGTAAAATGTTTCCACAAGATGTATATCGGGTTTACCCCTATCTTTCGATTTAACCGTTTTGATTAAGTGATTTACCTCGGGAAGTATGTTTATGATTAACATGTTCCGTGGAGTATGATATGTATGGCTCGTATTTTATACTTGCACTAGCAAAACAGTGGAGTTTTGCTAACCCCCGAGTATTCGGGGGGTGGATGTCTGTATTGCATTCAGGTTTTGGAGCAGAGCACAGGGTCGGCATGAAGGATGATGAAAGATGAACGATACTAATCACACGAGGACCCGTTGTTGTCGTATTGGTATAGTTGTACTTTATTTTCCGCTGCTATATTTTTCCCGTTGTACGGGTGTGGTTGTATTTTGACCCCTGCGTGGGCATGAGTTGTATTCGAGTTGTATGTATTTATTGAAAGACCAAATCGGTCTACTAAGTCATTTTTGCCTTGAAGGCATTGTCGAGATGTTAAATGTTGTTACCAGCCTGGTAGATCCTCGAGGAGAGGGTCTGCGGCGTGTAATATCCCTGAGTGGATTGGGGGTGTTACACGTTCATCAGGAGTGAAATAGCCAAATTCCGCTTAGGTAAGTCCCATGTGGATCAAGCCATGGGCTCAGGTATGGTCACGAGCTTTTGCGAATCATATGTTTTTCCTTTGTATTTATCACACAAGATTCTGCTGTGCACTAAGCTGGGGGTCTTCACGGAAACAGCCTCCCTACCATAATAAGTAGGGGCATGGTCTGCATACATCTTACCCTCCTGCACTCGCTCCGAGCGGGATATACCGAGTATGTTTGGTTTTGTTTGGTTTTTATATTATTCTTTTACTGATAAATGTTTATATTAGTATGATTTTTGAATATATAATATGAAAATATATTTTGAAAGTTATATTTGATATAAATTTATATTATATATACTCAATTATAATTAAATTTATATGACAATATATATAAAGTTATACCATAATATATATAATATAATTTATATAAATATATATATTTATAAATATATATAAATTTAATATATATAAATATATATAATTATATTCTATGTTGTATTATATTTATATTCGTATGTATATTTAAAGTTATTGTATATATTTATATTTTAATATGAAAATATATATTTATATATTAAGTTATATTATATTATATATATTTAAACTTACATTATATTACGCACATATAGTTATATTATAATGTGTATACAGTATCGATATATGAATCTTTTTATCAATAAATAGTTTTATATTTTTATGAATTTTAAATCAATGTTAATATATATCTCTAAATTTATATTATAATATGTAGATATAAATTTATATTAGATTAAATTCACTTATATTTCAAATTATATATATATATACACACACACACATATATATATATATATATATATATATATATATATTTAATGGTATATTATAATAAACTCATGTTACCTTTTTACCAATGAATAGTTTTATATCATAATCACTTTATATTCAATATATCTTAATACATATTTTAATGTTATATTATAATATGTATATAAAAATTTATACATTATAAATGTATTCAATTATATTTAAAGATATATATATATATATATACATATATAGTAAGATTATATATTCAAATATATTCAAAGTTATATGATATATATATATATTAAGTTATGTTATATTATATAAATTTATAAATGTATATAGTATATAAATATATAATACATAGCAACAAATGTATAAGAAGTTCATATGGTGGAGTGGTAAGATTACACTTTCACGAGCAAGTGGCCGTGGGTTCAAAACCCATCAACATCGGAATTTAATGGTATTTGTTGCGGGTTGGAGGGTAGTTGGGGCAGGTGGTTGGGCGAGTGGCTGGGTTGGGGATGGGGTCAAGGCTAACTGCTAGCGCATTCCGATAATATTTTAAGATCACGAAATTTAACATCAGTTCTAGGGAAACCGATGTTAAATGTCGTAATATCAAAATTAACATTGGTTGTTATAACAACCGATGTTAAAGCCGAAGTTTAACATCGGTTATTAAAACTATTGTTAATTTTAACATCGCGATATTTAACATCGGTTCCAAAATCGATGTTAAATGCAAAAGAATAATGTTATATGTCTTTTTTGTAGTAGTGACTTCCGTGTGAAAAGTCCAATGTGAAATAATATACATGACTATATATGCTCGATCAGAATCCTACATATTACCAATCGCCACGCTAATATAACCTTAATAACACAATAACAAAAGTAACAACTAAATACAATAATGACCAATGAATCCGACGAAGATAAAAAACTCACTGAAGTGAAACCCGAATCCAACAAGGATCATATCAATTCACCAAAGTGAAACGTGAAACCAACAAGGATCAAACAACTCACTGAAATGAAACAAAAGTAACACAAGAGAACCTGGCCATTGTTCTTCAAGTACGAATGATCGACACGATCAACAATATCATCTCAATATGAATCAACATTTACAAAGCATAACAACGTACGTCATACATACATCATACATAAACTATATTATCCTTATAACCAGGCAAGGATTAACTTGCCTCAACGCTGAAGATAGAAAGTCCAACCACGAACAAGATGTCTCCCAACAAATGACTAAATGAGTAAATGAACAAACGAACGAATGAAACATAATTCATCCAGTATCAACAATCCCACAATACCAATATCAAAATCAACACGATAAATATCATTAATTCAACACGAATCGATCAAACTTCTCATACAAATATCGTAGTGTTCTTGAAGAATTCAATTTTCTTGGTGATACCCCATGTAATTATCGTAAAACTGGACCAAAAGTAACCTACAGCGAACCAATTACTGTCAGGCAATTATATCATTTTTTTAAATGGCGCATATTTGTTTCTGGAGTCTTGATCTAGAATTTGGTTTGTTTAGGGTTCCATTGCAGAAAGTTCTATCTCAGGGTTTGTTGGTCCAATACTTTATATTTCTCTTGTATCTTTGCTGTCAGGTGATTAATGACTTACTGGACCCAACTGGCCAGAATTTGTGTGTGAGAGAAGATGCTCAGCTTTTTATCATGCCGTCTTTTCCATTTATGTTTTGTATGTCTTGTGCCTTTTCAGCTTTGCTTTTCAAACCACCATTGTCTCTGGGCTACACATTCCCAGTATTGTATTGGTGATGACTTCACCTCAATACTCCAGACTAGTGACATGAATTATATATTAATAGATTTCACTTCAACACACAGTAACTTTTAATAGTTGAAACTGTAAAGAGCACTAATTAACACTTTACATACAGACTATACTGATATATATAGTACTTACAATTGCCTGATGTGTATTGCAAGTTCTTAAGTTTTCATTGTCTCACCACCTTTGTTTTTTTGAACCAACACTAATTTGGTTGTTGAAGCCATTTTCTGCATTCTTAATGCTCCATCTTGTACTCATTTAATCAGCCTTACTAAATGTGTACAAGGAACTTATGTTGAGGGCATAAAGGAAGAAGTTGTTTTGTCCCTTGGACATGCTCTTTCATTTATTGCTGCCGGAGAAGGTGCATATCTTTGTTGCTTTCGCTTTTAATTTTATATGCATAATCCATTATATAGTGATTTCTTCATACAATTAATGAAGTTTCATTTGATATATGGTCTTCTAATATAATGACGTTTATTTGCCTTTTTTGCTCTTCTAACATCTGATTTTTTCCGTTTGTCGCAACCTCGAATTTCAATAATTCAAACCGGTTCCAGATGATTGAAAGCGGTGCACATGGAGATGATTATGATGGTGTAATATTCTCACAGTTGGTATGCCTATCTTTTAAACATTTCAATTGTCAAGAATCATAGTTCAATCACCACATTTGGGTTGTTTTACTTTTGTATGTAGAATAGGATTTCAACAATTCCTTGGCCCTTTCCATGTAGAACATAATTGATTTATCGGGGTCTGAAAGTTCGAAAACTGAAACAACCGGGTTAAGGAGAAAGGAAGGATCTTACATCAATAAAAGTCTTTTTACACTTGGAAGTGTGAGTCTTATTGTTATTTCTTGAGACACACAATATTGTGTTTCCTGATATCCTTGTGGTTGCTCACTCAATGTATGTTATGTTGGTTTGTTAAGTTCGGGATGGAATGTGCCCGTGCACGTATCACCAGCGTATACGGAATTCTGATGCACATATACGATCATCCACCGAATCAATCTCACAGAAGTTCCCCTCACTACTACAAAAAAGACATTTAACATCACTTATTTAACATCAGTTCTGGGAAAATAGATGTTAAAAATGACGTGGTGGCATAATTATAATTTGAAAGCAAATTAACGTCGGTTTTGAGAGAACAGATGTTAAAATCTCCCATTTCACATTGGTTCTTAAATAACCGATGTAAATCTCCCATTTACATCGGTTCCGAGAGAAGAACCCATGTAAAATGGGAGATTTTAACATTGGCTTTAGCATAACCAATATTAATAGTTAATTTAACATCGGTTTTCCGTAGGCATTATGCTAAATTATCTAATTTAACATTAATTATTCCGAAACCAATGTTATATCAATTTTTTAAATATATAATATAACTTAATATATATTTAAATTTATATTATAATATATATATATATTCATAAATTATATTATAAATTTTTAGTTTTATTTAAATTCTATGATAATATATATATTATATAAGGTTATATTTTAATATATATTAGTTATATTATTCTTTTAGTTCTATCTTCCGCTCGTTCGTTTAGTTCCTGTGAGAGCATCAGCAAGGAGGAAGTAAAGGGTGCCCTAATGAAAATAGGTAGAGCTAAGGCTGTAGGCCCGGATCATATCCCTATTGAGGTGTGGCTTTGTCTGGGGGAAGTTGGAGTTCAGTGGCTAGCAAAGCTGTTCAACATCCTCCTCAGAGGCTCTAAGATGCCGACAGAGTGGAGGCATAGTATTGTCGTGCCTTTTTTCAAGAACAAAGGCGATGCTCAGAGTTGTAGTAACTATAGGGGTATTAAACTCCTCAGTCATACTATGAAACTTTGGGAAAGAGTGGTGGAATGCAGGGTTAGAAGAGAAGTTGTGATCTCAGAGAACCAATTTGGCTTTATGCCGGGGAGGTCCACGACTGAGGCCATTCATCTCGTCAGACGCCTTATGGAGAAGTTTAGAGAGCGGCGTAAGGACCTCCATATGGTGTTCATAGATCTAGAGAAGGCTTATGATAGCATTCTGCGTGATATTATTTGGAGGAGCCTAGTAGAGAGGAGGGTGTTGTTGCCGTTCGTTAGGGCGATCCAAGACATGTACTCCCAAGCTAGGACGTGCGTTAGGACCCCAGTTGGTGACACCCAGTATTTTTCGGTTGAGATAGGGCTACACCAGGGGTCAGCGCTAAGCCCTCTTCTCTTCGCTCTAATCATTGACGTCATTTCGCAAGGGATTCAAGATGGCATCCCATGGTGCATGCTTTTTGCTGACGACATTGTGTTAGTGGCGGAGTCGAGGAGGGAGGTGAACTCGCAGTTGGAGCTTTGGAGGGCTAAGTTAGAATCCCAGGGATTGCGTGTGAGCCGGTCTAAGACCGAGTATCTCTGGTGTAACTTTAGTGGTGAGGCCAACGAGGAAGATGTTGAGGTAATGATTGCGGATCAGATCGTACCCCGTACGGATAAGTTCAAGTATTTGGGTTCGATCATTCAGAAGGAAGGTGAGTGTGAAGATGATGTCATGCATCGCATCAAGGCGGGGTGGCTAAGGTGTAGAGAAGCGACAGGGGTCCTGTGCGACAAGAAAGTCCCTCTAAAGTTGAAGGGTAAATTCTATAGAGCGGCAATCCGACCTGCAATGTTGTATGGCTCCGAATGTTGGACGATGAAGAAGTCGCTTGAGAGCAAGTTGGAAGTGACTGAAATGAGAATGTTACGTTGGTCATGTGGTCGCACTATGTTAGATAGAATTGCGAACGGGATTTTCAGGAACGCTACTGAAGTAGCGCCCATTTCAAATAAAGTTAGGGAATGGAGATTGAGATGGTTTGGTCACGTCCGCAGGAGGCAGGCATCTGCTCCGGTGAGGAAGGTCGAGAGTTTATTGGTTGTCGGTGAGAGGAGGAGAGGCAGACCGAGGAGGACGTAGGAGGAGCAACTGAGACTAGATTTGAAGGCCTTAAACCTTTCCGAGACCATGACTGTTGATAGGTGCGCTTGGAGGCGCGGATCGTAGTTGTGGATTCTTTGTAGGGAGCGGTCCGTAGTTGAGAGCCTCGTGGTTGGGTTGTCTCGGTTAGCTTTGACCTAGAGCATTGCATTTTTACTTTTATTGTATATTTTATCATATTGTCTTTGCGTGTGGTGTATTTTTGACAGGGAGCTGTGCGCAGAGCCAATCTCTCTTTTATTAGAGCATCGTTCATCAGGAGTGAAATAGCCAAATTCCGCTTAGGGAAGTCCCATGTGGATCAAGCCATGGGCTCAGGTATGGTCACGAGCTTTTGCGAATCATATGTTTTTCCTTTGTATTTATCACACAAGATTCTGCTGTGCACTAAGATGGGGGTCTTCACGGAAACAGCCTCCCTACCATAATAAGTAGGGGCATGGTCTGCATACATCTTACCCTCCCCAGACCCTGCTCTGAGCGGGATATACCGAGTATGTTTGGTTTTGTTTGGTTTTTATATTATTCTTTTACTGATAAATGTTTATATTAGTATGATTTTTGAATATATAATATGAAAATATATTTTGAAAGTTATATTTGATATAAATTTATATTATATATACTCAATTATAATTAAATTTATATGACAATATATATAAAGTTATACCATAATATATATAATATAATTTATATAAATATATATATTTATAAATATATATAAATTTAATATATATAAATATATATATAATTATATTCTATGTTGTATTATATTTATATTCGTATGTATATTTAAAGTTATTGTATATATTTATATTTTAATATGAAAATATATATTTATATATTAAGTTATATTATATTATATATATTTAAACTTACATTATATTACGCACATATAGTTATATTATAATGTGTATACAGGTATCGATATATGAATCTTTTTATCAATAAATAGTTTTATATTTTTATGAATTTTAAATCAATGTTAATATATATCTCTAAATTTATATTATAATATGTAGATATAAATTTATATTAGATTATATTCACTTATATTTCAAATTATATATATATACACACACACATATATATATATATATATATTTAAAGGTATATTATAATAAACTCATGTTACCTTTTTACCAATGAATAGTTTTATATCATAATCACTTTATATTCAATATATCTTAATACATATTTTAATGTTATATTATAATATGTATATAAAAATTTATACATTATAAATGTATTCAATTATATTTAAAGATATATATATATATATACATATATAGTAAGATTATATATTCAAATATATTCAAAGTTATATGATATATATATATATATATTAAGTTATGTTATATTATATAAATTTATAAATGTATATAGTATATAAATATATAATACATAGCAACAAATGTATAAGAAGTTCATATGGTGGAGTGGTAAGATTACACTTTCACGAGCAAGTGGCCGTGGGTTCAAAACCCATCAACATCGGAATTTAATGGTATTTGTTGCGGGTTGGAGGGTAGTTAGCGGTGGTTGGGGCGAGTGGTCGGGTTGGGGATGGGGTGGGTTGGGCTAATGGCTAGCGCATTCCGATAATATTTTAAGATCACGAAATTTAACATCAGTTCTAGGGAAACCGATGTTAAATGTCGTAATATCAAAATTAACATTGGTTGTTATAACAACCGATGTTAAAGCCGAAGTTTAACATCGGTTATTAAAACTATTGTTAATTTTAACATCGCGATATTTAACATCGGTTCCAAAATCGATGTTAAATGCAAAAGAATAATGTTATATGTCTTTTTTGTAGTAGTGCCTTCCGTGTGAAAAGTCCAATGTGAAATAATATACATGACTATATATGCCTGACTGTAAATCCTACATATTACCAACTGCCACGCTAATATAACTCCAGAATAACACAATAACAAAAGTAACAACTAAATACAATAATGACCAATGAATCCGACGAAGATAAAAAACTCACTGAAGTGAAACCCGAATCCAACAAGGATCATATCAATTCACCAAAGTGAAACGTGAAACCAACAAGGATCAAACAACTCACTGAAATGAAACAAAAGTAACACAAGAGAACCTGGCCATTGTTCTTCAAGTACGAATGATCGACACGATCAACAATATCATCTCAATATGAATCAACATTTACAAAGCATAACAACGTACGTCATACATACATCATACATAAACTATATTATCCTTATAACCAGGCAAGGATTAACTTGCCTCAACGCTGAAGATAGAAAGTCCAACCACGAACAAGATGTCTCCCAACAAATGACTAAATGAGTAAATGAACAAACGAACGAATGAAACATAATTCATCCAGTATCAACAATCCCACAATACCAATATCAAAATCAACACGATAAATATCATTAATTCAACACGAATCGATCAAACTTCTCATACAAATATCGTAGTGTTCTTGAAGAATTCGATTTTCTTGGTGATACCCCATGTAATTATCGTAAAACTGGACCAAAAGTAACCTACAGCGAACCAATTACTGTCAGGCAATTATATCATTTTTTTAAATGGCGCATATTTGTTTCTGGAGTCTTGATCTAGAATTTGGTTTGTTTAGGGTTCCATTGCAGAAAGTTCTATCTCAGGGTTTGTTGGTCCAATACTTTATATTTCTCTTGTATCTTTGCTGTCAGGTGATTAATGACTTACTGGACCCAACTGGCCAGAATTTGTGTGTGAGAGAAGATGCTCAGCTTTTTATCATGCCGTCTTTTCCATTTATGTTTTGTATGTCTTGTGCCTTTTCAGCTTTGCTTTTCAAACCACCATTGTCTCTGGGCTACACATTCTCAGTATTGTATTGGTGATGACTTCACCTCAATACTCCAGACTAGTGACATGAATTATATATTAATAGATTTCACTTCAACACACAGTAACTTTTAATAGTTGAAACTGTAAAGAGCACTAATTAACACTTTACATACAGACTATACTGATATATATAGTACTTACAATTGCCTGATGTGTATTGCAAGTTCTTAAGTTTTCATTGTCTCACCACCTTTGTTTTTTTGAACCAACACTAATTTGGTTGTTGAAGCCATTTTCTGCATTCTTAATGCTCCATCTTGTATTCATTTAATCAGCCTTACTAAATGTGTACAAGGAACTTATGTTGAGGGCATAAAGGAAGAAGTTGTTTTGTCCCTTGGACATGCTCTTTCATTTATTGCTGCCGGAGAAGGTGCATATCTTTGTTGCTTTCGCTTTTAATTTTATATGCATAATCCATTATATAGTGATTTCTTCATACAATTAATGAAGTTTCATTTGATATATGGTCTTCTAATATAATGACGTTTATTTGCCTTTTTTGCTCTTCTAACATCTGATTTTTTCCCGTTTGCTGCAACCTCGAATTTCAATAATTCAAACTGGTTCCAGATGATTGAAAGCAGTGCACATGGAGATGATTATGATGGTGTAATATTCTCACAGTTGGTATGCCTATCTTTTAAACATTTCAATTGTCAAGAATCATAGTTCAATCACCACATTTGGGTTGTTTTACTTTTGTATGTAGAATAGGATTTCAACAATTCCTTGGCCCTTTCCATGTAGAACATAATTGATTTATCGGGGTCTGAAAGTTCGAAAACTGAAACAACCGGGTTAAGGAGAAAGGAAGGATCTTACATCAATAAAAGTCTTTTTACACTTGGAAGTGTGAGTCTTATTGTTATTTCTTGAGACACACAATATTGTGTTTCCTGATATCCTTGTGGTTGCTCACTCAATGTATGTTATGTTGGTTTGTTAAGTTCGGGATGGAATGTGTCCGTGCACGTATCACCAGCGTATACGGAATTCTGATGCACATATACGATCATCCACCGAATCAATCTCACAGAAGTTCCCCTCACTACTACAAAAAAGACATTTAACATCACTTATTTAACATCAGTTCTGGGAAAATAGATGTTAAAAATGACGTGGTGGCATAATTATAATTTGAAAGCAAATTAACGTCGGTTTTGAGAGAACAGATGTTAAAATCTCCCATTTCACATTGGTTCTTAAATAACCGATGTAAATCTCCCATTTAACATCGGTTCCGAGAGAAGAACCCATGTAAAATGGGAGATTTTAACATTGGCTTTAGCATAACCAATATTAATAGTTAATTTAACATCGGTTTTCCGTAGGCATTATGCTAAATTATCTAATTTAACATTAATTATTCCGAAACCAATGTTATATCAATTTTTTAAATATATAATATAACTTAATATATATTTAAATTTATATTATAATATATATATATATATATTCATAAATTATATTATAAATTTTTAGTTTTATTTAAATTCTATGATAATATATATATTATATAAGGTTATATTTTAATATATATTAGTTATATTATTCTTTTAGTTCTATCTTCCGCTCGTTCGTTTAGTTCCTGTGAGAGCATCAGCAAGGAGGAAGTAAAGGGTGCCCTAATGAAAATAGGTAGAGCTAAGGCTGTAGGCCCGGATCATATCCCTATTGAGGTGTGGCTTTGTCTGGGGGAAGTTGGAGTTCAGTGGCTAGCAAAGCTGTTCAACATCCTCCTCAGAGGCTCTAAGATGCCGACAGAGTGGAGGCATAGTATTGTCGTGCCTTTTTTCAAGAACAAAGGCGATGCTCAGAGTTGTAGTAACTATAGGGGTATTAAACTCCTCAGTCATACTATGAAACTTTGGGAAAGAGTGGTGGAATGCAGGGTTAGAAGAGAAGTTGTGATCTCAGAGAACCAATTTGGCTTTATGCCGGGGAGGTCCACGACTGAGGCCATTCATCTCGTCAGACGCCTTATGGAGAAGTTTAGAGAGCGGCGTAAGGACCTCCATATGGTGTTCATAGATCTAGAGAAGGCTTATGATAGCATTCTGCGTGATATTATTTGGAGGAGCCTAGTAGAGAGGAGGGTGTCGTTGCCGTTCGTTAAGGCAATCCAAGACATGTACTCCCAAGCTAGGACGTGCGTTAGGACCCCAGTTGGTGACACCCAGTATTTTTCGGTTGAGATAGGGCTACACCAGGGGTCAGCGCTAAGCCCTCTTCTCTTCGCTCTAATCATTGACGTCATTTCGCAAGGGATTCAAGATGGCATCCCATGGTGCATGCTTTTTGCTGACGACATTGTGTTAGTGGCGGAGTCGAGGAGGGAGGTGAACTCGCAGTTGGAGCTTTGGAGGGCTAAGTTAGAATCCCAGGGATTGCGTGTGAGCCGGTCTAAGACCGAGTATCTCTGGTGTAACTTTAGTGGTGAGGCCAACGAGGAAGATGTTGAGGTAATGATTGCGGATCAGATCGTACCCCGTACGGATAAGTTCAAGTATTTGGGTTCGATCATTCAGAAGGAAGGTGAGTGTGAAGATGATGTCATGCATCGCATCAAGGCGGGGTGGCTAAGGTGTAGAGAAGCGACAGGGGTCCTGTGCGACAAGAAAGTCCCTCTAAAGTTGAAGGGTAAATTCTATAGAGCGGCAGTCCGACCTGCAATGTTGTATGGCTCCGAATGTTGGGCGATGAAGAAGTCGCTTGAGAGCAAGTTGGAAGTGACTGAAATGAGAATGTTACGTTGGTCATGTGGTCGCACAATGTTAGATAGAATTGCGAACGGGATTTTCAGGAACGCGCTGGAAGTAGCGCCCATTTCAGCGAAAGTTAGGGAATGGAGATTGAGATGGTTTGGTCACGTCCGCAGGAGGCAGGCATCTGCTCCGGTGAGGAAGGTCGAGAGTTTATTGGTTGTCGGTGAGAGGAGGAGAGGCAGACCGAGGAGGACGTAGAAGGAGCAACTGAGACTAGATTTGAAGGCCTTAAACCTTTCCGAGACCATGACTGTTGATAGGTGCGCTTGGAGGCGCCAGATCAGAGTTGTGGATTCTTTTGTAGGGAGCGGTGCTGTAGTTGAGAGCCTCAGGGTTGGGTTGTCTCGGTTAGCTTTGACCTAGAGCATTGCATTTTTACTTTTATTGTATATTTTATCATATTGTCTTTGCGTGTGGTGTATTTTTGACAGGGAGCTGTGCGCAGAGCCAATCTCTCTTTTATTAGAGCATCGTTCATCAGGAGTGAAATAGCCAAATTCCGCTTAGGTAAGTCCCATGTGGATCAAGCCATGGGCTCAGGTATGGTCACGAGCTTTTGCGAATCATATGTTTTTCCTTTGTATTTATCACACAAGATTCTGCTGTGCACTAAGATGGGGGTCTTCACTGTAACACCCCCAATCCGCTCAGGGATATTACACGCCGTAGAACCTTTCCTCAAGGATCTACCAGGCTGGTAACGACATTTAACATCTCGACAATGCCTTCGAGGCTACAATGACTCAGTAGACCGATTTGGTCTTTCCACAAATACATACAACTCAAATACAACTCATGCCCACGCAGGGGACAAAATACAACTACACCCTGCATACGGGAACAATACAAGAATGAAAATAAAGTACAACTGAACCAACACACGATGTACGGTTCCTCATGTGATTAGTATCGATCATCTTTCATCATCCTTCATGCCGACCCTGTGTTATGCTCCAAAACCTGAATGCAAAAACAGACATCCACCCCCCGAATACTCGGGGTTAGCAAAACTCCACCGTTTTGCTAGTGCAAATACAAAGTGCAAATACGAGCCATACAATTCACATTCCACGAATAACAATAACCGAGGATCCTCAAAGATCCAAACGAAACGAAAAGTACTTCCCGAGGCAAGGGTTTGAGAAAACATTTCAAAAACGAAATATCATAAATCAATGGAAGTAAGTTATAACGCAGTTTAGAATGCCTTCGAGAGTTTTAATAGTAGTCAATTTAGGATTATCAAATCCTACTTTTCAAAACCAAAGACAAAAGGGGTCACCGACCCAAAGGTTTACTTTCCGAAAATGACATTAACCAACCGTTGGGATTTTAGCCCCAAATCCGTAAAACGACTTTTACAAAACCATTGGGATTTTAGCCCCAAATCTCATCAACTCACAAGACACAAGAACGACCAGAGGTTCGTATCCCAACATCAAAATCCACGGATAAAGGATTTAAAACAAACAACAAAATACTCCAAAGGCCATCCTAGCCAAGTAAGCCAAACGAACACTTACCTCTTACACACTTAGTCAATGCATGCAATCATGAAAACCGTTCAAAGCACTCATTTCCGAAATGCCAATATCAAATCACATTTGCAAAAATGCACCACAATTAACCGTCGATCCACACCTCCGTGGACCCCTACCGAGACCCCGTCGGATCTAACCCGTAGTGGTTAAAAGCAAAGCTCGTCGATCCACACCTCCGTGGACCCCTACCGAGACCCCGTCGGATCTAACCCGTAGTGAGCATACACACACACACGTTACTCATGCAACACTAATATGCTAAGAATGTAAGTCCATTAAGAATACTCACTAGAGATGGCCATTAACTCGACACCATTATCAAACTCTTCAAAATTACGATAACAAGATTAAATAAGGAAATACACGATTCCATAACTTAAACAATATGAGTATCATCATAAAATCCTTCAACGCTCAAAATAATCAAATCATAATCAATTCTCAAAACACCGCTCACAAAACACACGCGTTTTGAAAGAAAGCCTTTAACGAGGCCAAATCAAATCCTTTTGAAACTTCATTTCAAATAACCAAACAAACACATCAAGACGACCACCGATCATCATATACATAAAGCGAGAAAAGTATGGGCAAGGTACTTGCCTCGATACCACGAGCACCGAACCACGAACGGATACGGCTCAACCGGAAGCTTTAACGCCCGATGCTAACGAAAAGGAAGACGACAATGAACGGAACGGAAGAATCAAGCACGACCGTGAGGAACGGCGAAAATGAACCTAACGATTCGAATAGCACAATCACAACCACTTCTAAACGATTATGGAAATGGAATACACCGGAACCCGCCTACGATTCATGTATATTCATACCGAAAACAACAACGAGGGCGGACCACAACCAAACCCTCTCGATTCCGTAAAAATCCACAAAATATCCATGAATCCGTAGGAAAACTAAAGATACTAACAATATCAATCGTATACATCATGAATCCACCAACAAAACGGAACAAATCGGAAGAAAAACCCAAAACCCCCAAATTAATCGAAAATAGGGTTTCAAGAGATATTACCTTGAGTGATTCAAGTATTAAGATCCGTAGAACACGCGTTAGATTGATTATCCGAGCCTCACAACCGAAAAGAAATGATGAAAATCGACCCCCGGATGAAGAACTCTCCCCCTCTATAGCTTCTCTCTCGCGACGCCGTGGAAAAGTGGGGAAGGAAATGAGCTTCACGCTCAAAACAACACATTTATAGTGTAACACAGCAGAACCTATCGGCCGGCCTATCGGCCGATAGGCCCAACCGATACCCATACGGGATGCCGGCAGTAGAGTCTATCGGCCCCCCCTATCGGCCGAAAGGCTCCTGGAAGTGCTCGGCCAAAAACTGAAACGACCATAACTCTCTCGTCCGGACTCCGATTGACTCACCGTTTGAACCATTGGAAAGCTAACTCGATGTTCTATAATATTGCAAAGATTTATAATTTTTGGAGTTACAAAAAATTAATGGTGATCTAACAAAGACGAACTCATACTTAGAAAAGTCGTTTAGAAATCCGGAATTCAACAAAACGACACCGAAACCCGAACCTGAATACGAACCGAAGATACGGTTACGAAGTACTCACAAAGACGAATCTAAGAGCTAGTAGGACACACGATTCCGACCACCCGAAGGCTCGAAATTCGACAACGGAAGGTAATTACCCCAAACTTTGGGAAATTACGAAAATGGCCCAAAGGCCCGAAAATCACGATACGTGATCGAATAACCAAACCGAAGTTCACAACACGTCCAACAAAGATAAACGGACTTGTGGGAAACTCGAAACAGCAGTTTCGGACGAGATTCGCAAGAATCGAACTCAAGTGCGGAAAAGTCGCTAAAAAGCACAGAACTCAACAAAACAACACCGAAACGAACTCGGATGACAAAAAGTGCAGAATTAATCATTCTCAGAATGACGAAACGGTCATGAGCGAGTCGTCAAAACGGACTCCGACCGAAAAAAGAATTTTACCGAAAATCGAAAATTGCGGATATTACATTCACGGAAACAGCCTCCCTACCATAATAAGTAGGGGCATGGTCTGCATACATCTTACCCTCCCCAGACCCTGCTCTGAGCGGGATATACCGAGTATGTTTGGTTTTGTTTGGTTTTTATATTATTCTTTTACTGATAAATGTTTATATTTGTATGATTTTTGAATATATAATATGAAAATATATTTTGAAAGTTATATTTGATATAAATTTATATTATATATACTCAATTATAATTAAATTTATATGACAATATATATAAAGTTATACCATAATATATATAATATAATTTATATAAATATATATATTTATAAATATATATAAATTTAATATATATATAAATATATATAATTATATTCTATGTTGTATTATATTTATATTCGTATGTATATTTAAAGTTATTGTATATATTTATATTTTAATATGAAAATATATATTTATATATTAAGTTATATTATATTATATATATTTAAACTTACATTATATTACGCACATATAGTTATATTATAATGTGTATACAGGTATCGATATATGAATCTTTTTATCAATAAATAGTTTTATATTTTTATGAATTTTAAATCAATGTTAATATATATCTCTAAATTTATATTATAATATGTAGATATAAATTTATATTAGATTATATTCACTTATATTTCAAATTATATATATATATATACACACACACATATATATATATATATATATATATATATATATATATATTTAAAGGTATATTATAATAAACTCATGTTACCTTTTTACCAATGAATAGTTTTATATCATAATCACTTTATATTCAATATATCTTAATACATATTTTAATGTTATATTATAATATGTATATAAAAATTTATACATTATAAATGTATTCAATTATATTTAAAGATATATATATATATATATACATATATAGTAAGATTATATATATTCAAATATATTCAAAGTTATATGATATATATATATATATATTAAGTTATGTTATATTATATAAATTTATAAATGTATATAGTATATAAATATATAATACATAGCAACAAATGTATAAGAAGTTCATATGGTGGAGTGGTAAGATTACACTTTCACGAGCAAGTGGCCGTGGGTTCAAAACCCATCAACATCGGAATTTAATGGTATTTGTTGCGGGTTGGAGGGTAGTTGGGGCAGGTGGTTGGGCGAGTGGCTGGGTTGGGGATGGGGCTGGGTTGGGCTAACTGGGCTAGCGCATTCCGATAATATTTTAAGATCACGAAATTTAACATCAGTTCTAGGGAAACCGATGTTAAATGTCGTAATATCAAAATTAACATTGGTTGTTATAACAACCGATGTTAAAGCCGAAGTTTAACATCGGTTATTAAAACTATTGTTAATTTTAACATCGCGATATTTAACATCGGTTCCAAAATCGATGTTAAATGCAAAAGAATAATGTTATATGTCTTTTTTGTAGTAGTGCCTCCCGTGTGAAAAGTCCAATGTGAAATAATATACATGACTATATATGCCTGACTGTAAATCCTACATATTACCAACTGCCACGCTAATATAACTCCAGAATAACACAATAACAAAAGTAACAACTAAATACAATAATGACCAATGAATCCGATTTAAGATAAAAAACTCACTGAAGTGAAACCCGAATCCAACAAGGATCATATCAATTCACCAAAGTGAAACGTGAAACCAACAAGGATCAAACAACTCACTGAAATGAAACAAAAGTAACACAAGAGAACCTGGCCATTGTTCTTCAAGTACGAATGATCGACACGATCAACAATATCATCTCAATATGAATCAACATTTACAAAGCATAACAACGTACGTCATACATACATCATACATAAACTATATTATCCTTATAACCAGGCAAGGATTAACTTGCCTCAACGCTGAAGATAGAAAGTCCAACCACGAACAAGATGTCTCCCAACAAATGACTAAATGAGTAAATGAACAAACGAACGAATGAAACATAATTCATCCAGTATCAACAATCCCACAATACCAATATCAAAATCAACACGATAAATATCATTAATTCAACACGAATCGATCAAACTTCTCATACAAATATCGTAGTGTTCTTGAAGAATTCGATTTTCTTGGTGATACCCCATGTAATTATCGTAAAACTGGACCAAAAGTAACCTACAGCGAACCAATTACTGTCAGGCAAATTTGGGTACCAAAAGGCAATAACATCGATGGACCCAAAAATCAAAGGGGCCTAAATCTACCTAATTTCTTTGCTTACAGGACATCAAAAAGAGAAAGACATCTGGTACTTCGACAGCAGATGGTCTCGGCACATGACAGGAGATATTAGAAAGCTGTCATATTACATAGAAGGTCGCGTTCAAAAGGTGCGATTCGGTGACAAATCCAAAGGAAGAACAAGAGGGAAAGGAATCCTACTTGTAGGAAAGTTTAAAGTAACCAATGTCGCCTATGTTGAAGGATTACAACTTAGTATTAGCCAGTTCTGTGACAAGCAGTTCTCGGTAGATCACTGTAGGGTGAAGGACATCAAGACCAATCAAGTCGTCCTTATAGGAAGCCAGTCATGAAATATGTACATTGCTGACTGGAAGCCCACAAGCTCCATTATTCCATGTTTTGTTGCCAAATGCACTGCAGATCAAAGCTGGCTATGGCACAAAGGGGTGTCGCACATCAACTTCAAGACTATCAACAAGCTCACTCGACATGGAATGGTCAAGGCTTGCCCGATGTGTCATTTCATAAAAACAGCGTCTGTGGACCCTGTCACAAAGGCAAGCAAGTTAAGACCATCCTGAAAATCAAGTCATATCTATCCACCCACAGGGTACTGGATTTGTTATACATGGACCTATACGGCCCTGTAGACCATGTAAGTTTGGGAGGTAAGAAATACTGTCTTGTTATTGTTGATAAATTTTCCAGGTATGCTTGGATAATCTTTCTGAGCAAGAAGAAAGATACCATCACAAAGTTGCCAAAGCACTTGAAGAAGCTACAGAATGAGAAAGTGCTGATTATTGTATCCATTCATTCCGACAAAGGAACAGAATTCACAAATTGCTTCATATAGCAATACTATATAGACAATCGAATACAACAAGAATACTCAGCAGCCCGAACTCCTCAACAAAATGGCGTTGCCGAGCAAAAGACAGGACGCTCAAGGAAGCAACAAGGACCATGCTGGCTGCAAGTAAATTGCCGCAGCGGTTTTGTGGAGAAGCAATGAATACAGCATGCTATACACAAAATCGATGTATCATCAACAAGCATCACAACAAAACAGCATGTGAGGTATGGAATAATAAAAGTCCAATGGTTGCATACTTTCACATTTTTGGATGCAGGTGTTATGTACTAAACAATAGGAAGGACCAACTCAAGTCCTTCGACGAAATGTCTAATGAAGGTTTCATAGGGTACTCCTCTATCCACAAATCTTTCATGATATTTAAAAAAAGAAAGCTCACAATAGAGGAATCTGTCCATGTATAGTATTCGATGAACTTCATTGTGACCCTACAAGAGTAGAAGACATAACCCAGAATATCCAAACACTCTCTATTGATGATCCCCAAACTCCAATAGAACCTGTCATAGACCTAGAAATCAATCTCGCCAATGTAAGAACCAAAGCAGTCGAAGTTGAAGCTGTACAAGTTGAAGCTGAAGCTACAGTACTGTAACACCCCCAGATTTAACCGGAAATATTACAGCGCTGTGGGCCCCGAGATGGAACCCACAAGGCTAAAAGAAATTTTCGCAAACATTTACAAATGCCCAAGAGGATAACGACAGTACTATCTTTAAAAATATTCGAAGACGTTATAAAACTCATTTATCAAAAGCGTCATAAAACTTCATTTTGAAAAGGGCAAGGCCCAATGGCCGGAACTCAATAGTTTAGAAAACGATCTCCAAAGTAACTCAAGTTACTAGATATCCAAAAGTGATTTAAAATACTCACGCAACGGAAAGGACAACCAAGTAAAATTACTCTAGCAGCGGAATACAATAACTGATCAGGAATTCAGTTCATAAAAACATGCCCTAGCCAGTATCCTCCGGGAAGCTCATCTCTTCACGACCGCTACAAGCTCGATATCCAAAGAATCTAAAAATAAAGCCCACGACGGGGTCAGCCATAATATCCAACAATGATAACCGTCACATCACATTAATAATTACATACCAATGAGAATACAAAGAAATAAGAATACGACCAATGTAATCTTATAGTCATAACTCTACCAAAATTGACATTTCGTACTGTGACTCACACAATACCCCAAAATCCTCCAAACATCATCATAACTCACTATTACGAAAATCCACTAACTCTATCCAACCCAAATCCATCGAGTGACATCATCAAGTCTCAACACAAAAACCGATTGTCCATCAAAGACAAATACCAAGGAAAATACGAAACATACCTCGAGATGCACAATACCACGACAATCATATCAGTCTAATCCCAGATCAGATCAATGCAACATACGAGCACGGTCCTAACACAAGACCTATACATGCATACTCATATGACAACGTCAATATGATCACAACAATAACAATGATGTATACTCAATGGAAATCCGACGATCCAGCGCCCTCAGCATAGATCCCCTTGATGATCCTATAAGATCATCATAAGGTGGATAACCAACAATACACATATGAACAACAACACATGATAAAATCAATGATGCGAATTCACAAGATTCCATCAACATAATACTGGTAATCCAAAGATCCAGCGCCCTTAGCATAGATCCCCATGATGATCCCGTCGAACCAACGCATGGTGGAAAACCTGTCCAACGATCCAGCGCCCTCAGCATAGATCCCCATGATGATCCCGTTGAACTAACGCATGGTGGACATCCAATCCAGCGCCCTCAGCATAGATCCTCATGATCCCTTTGGATCATTTACAACATAACAATGCAGTTATGCATAGACATATGCAACTCAATATGTTCATCAACATGAACAACATATGAATCAAAACATGAAACGACACTATGATAAACAACTAGGACGACCTCATGTTCGGCAACATAAATGACAACCTGCATGATCAACATCATAAGTACTAAACCGAATCAAACTAAGATACTGTCCTGAATCCTTCAGGAGAAATCTCAATGTCAAATCATCACCGACGATTATATTCGATGCTCGGCGATCCAAACGTACCCTAGACTATAGATACTCATATCCTCGTTTTCATCGCAATGTAACCTCAATACCCGAACATACCAATAATCGAGATAAAGCATATACAGTATGATTTACCTCCCAGAATCGGAAGAACGATATACAATCCAAATACTCCGAGTTCACAATAATAATCATCGCTATATGCATTATAAACGAAATGAAACTGAAACCATTCATTAAATATTATAACTGAGCAAGTAATAACTTGCCTCGATACCGATACCACGAAGTTGTTACCGAACCCATTGCCTTTGTCTACGAGCTCCTCAGCCCCGATCAAAAGTAACACAACGGTCGTAATCCATGATCAATTATCGCAACCTAATGCAATAATCAACTGACAACACATCCGATAATAATCAACAACCGACATAACCAACCAATCGAACTCAACGGTTCAACAAAAACCTCGAATAAACGCAGTCTGAACAAACCAAATCAAACCATCCCGAATTCATAATCACAACACAAAAATATCAAGATCGTCGCCTACTTAGCGCACGTTAAACGCATAACGTAGCGTGCGCTAAGTTGCTCCCGTTAGCGTGCGCTAGCCAGTAAGCTTAGCGTGCGCTAATGCTGTACAGTGGCATGCGTTCCAAGCATCGACTAACACTTTGCGACTACTAATCCGAATGAAAAGGAAATCATACTGCAAGATTAACAATAACTTTTCCAAATTCAATCTCATCATCATGATCCACATCTTATCACGAACATACGAAACTAAAATCATAATGTTGGTTTTAATCATCTTATCCATATTTATAATCAAAACCATTGTATATCCTTATATCATCTTAACATCAAAATCCGAAATGAAAGGAGACATAAATCTCCATATCTCTTGAAGATAAACAACACCATAACTATCACAAGGATCATATCAATGTCCCTATATCAATAACAACATCAACAATCAAACCAACTCGATAACAAGGATCATATCATACTCAAGCCAGAATTAAACCTCATATCATGATTCATCTCATCTAAATTGACCAATATAATTACCAAGATTCAAAAATCCATCTTAAATCGGGTTAAATGAATCAACATCCTTATAATATGAAGAATCTTAACTAACATCCGAAACTCTTATAAAAATTCTATTGAATCTCATATAACATCATCGTCTCATTATCCAACATGCTCCTCGCATGTAATCATCTAAGAAAAACGAACCACCATCAAAGGGATACGAAAATTACCTGGATTGGATGAACCAAGAATAAGAACACTTGACTCCATTCCAAGAATCATGAATAACTTGAAGAACAAGGCTTGAATCCATGCTCTCCATCTTAATCTTGTTAAAGATCATCATTATATAGTGTTTGAGAACTTTAAATACATCCCAAGACTCTCTCTCTCTCTCTCTCTCACTCTCTCTCTCTCTCTCTCTCTCTCTCTCTCTCTCTCTCTCTCTCTCTCTCTCTCTCTCTCTCTCTCTCTCTCTCTCTCTCTCTCTCTCGACTGAAGGAAGGAGAATGGACAAAATGCCTCTCAGCACCCGCCTGTCCCCTTTTATAATATACAATATTAGCGTCCGCTAACATCTCATGTTTAGCGTGTACTACAGCCTTAGCGTGTGCTAACTGACTTTGTTAGCGTGCGCTATCGCAGCCCAGAGGGTATTGCCTCACTTCGTAAACTAGCTTACGTACGTAATGCCCATGCATTAACGTACGTAAAACATCATGTCTAGCGTACGCAAGTCCTTGCCCTTAGCGTGCGCTATCGGAAGTTGACTTACTACAGTATTCACCTACCACTCCTGCCCCCACATGCCGAAAGCATCCGCGATTTCTGGGATTCCTCTGATCGATCTGGAATTAGCGTGCGCTAACCATACGGTTTAGTGTGCGCTAGCCCAACATGACAAACACCCACTGACCTTATCTGGACACGCATCACAAGTGGCCGGGTCCACTCGCCGAAATCTAAGATTCCCTATCGGACGATCTGATATTAGCGTATGTTAACCATCATTGGTAGCGTGCGCTAAATGCCGATAAACATTAACCCGGGCCTACCTGTCGGCCGCCTTTCGAACCTTTCCCAGAATGCCTTGCATACGTTAAGGATCCTCCTTAGCATACGTAATGCGAACCTATTAGCGTACGCTAACTGCACCACGTAGCATGCGCTACTCATACCTCATAGCGTGTGCTAAGCATATTTCATAGCGTGCGCTAACGTGGTTGTACTTAGCCATTTCCAACTCTTCTCGTCCGTCTCGACATACTGGATACATACACTCACATATTGAATACATATACTCAATCCAATAATATTCCCGGATACACGATATCCTCAATTGTAATTGTCTCCCAAATACGTCAATTGTACCAATACTGACATCTCAGTCCTTTATTTATTTTATCCATATTGTACAGATTCCACACTGTACAATATAACTCGGATAAAATAATCTCAAACAACAGTAGTAGAAATTCCGGATATTACATTCTACAACACTTAAAATAAGTTTCGGCCTCGAAACTTGCAATCCACCATAAAAACGAACAAACATACTATTCAACCAAAATATTTCGAAACTATTACAATACGATCAATCATCTTCATTACTGAATAACCAAAAGAGCACACTTACAAATACGCAGGTCGACGATCTCCTGAGATACTAGCAAGCAATCTCACTGTACAGTACCACTACGCTTACAATCACAATTCCTTGAGTCTCAACAAAATATATCATCTTCGGATGAAACAATCTCCCCAAATCAAATCATGTCTGCCTGATTACATAATCAAGTCCCAATTCTGATAAGAGGAATAATACACAATATATCTGCGTTACAACTGCCCAAAACAATGACACGAATCCCGAAATGTTGACACAAAATTCGAATGCACAGATGATCACCAACAATGATCAACAATCAACCGAATTTATCATCAACATGATAAATTCCAATATGACCAACCAGAGGTCGAAACACAATCGAGAATATCATCAACATGATAAACTCCAATATGACCAACCAGAGGTCAAAACACAATCAAGAATATCATCAACGTGATAAACTCCAATACGACCAACGAACGATCAACGATAATCGAGAATACCTTCACACGGTAAGCTCCAACATGATTAACACAGAACCACAGAAATAGATATACGAAAGAATAATATTCTCAAAACGACACACCAATCACATATAATGGTTCTCAATAAACACACCTGACGGTCGAACATACTCCTCCGCATACGAACAACCAATCATAAACCGACGAACATATCCAATCATACATGGAGTGGGAACGACCACTCAATATCCAAAACCACCAGCAGGGGGTCACCATCCCCAAATCTACACTTACAGAGAAATAAAAAAAATCACTATGGTAAAATCGCACTACTACCATACCAATGGAATCGCATAGCACATATGTCCCGGTTTCAGAAAATCCAAAGTTCCAAAATCATATTCTGTACCCGAATCTACGATACGCATTAATTCTTGTTATCCGATAAATCAACCGATCATCCCTGGATAACCAAACTACCATACTGAAGTTCGAATCTCTATTCATCGTTCCATACTGATGTCTCATCCAGTTTGTGAGTCACACCCATAACTTCATCATGATATGCACTATGCACTAAATGCGTATGTATATCAGTCACAATTTCAAAACCAGTTTGAAATCATATAGTCTTGTCAAGAAGACAAATTTTCGAAAGTTCTTTCAAAAATTTCAAAACTCAAAACATAAATTTTGGTAAGACCACTGAATCAATTTTCGAAAAATTAAATCGGCTCGCTGGTGCCACGTATTCGATAACAGTTTCCTTCGATTCCACACGATTTCGAAGTTTAAAATGAAAACTATGCAAATGCTGGACTATATCCATACTACTGTATACCAATTCGGTTCGTCACCAATATCCACTGATATTCCATCGGAAAACCACATGATAGAGTTCCAAAATTTCAATATATAAATTCCGACTAAAACTCCTTTTCCACATATGACTCGCAACGTCGACCATTTTCCATCATGGATCACCTCAATTATGCTATGAGACTGCATTGAAACAAATCAACACAGCGAAAGACTTCCCGAGAGGTTTCATTTGAACCAATAAATCAAAACCCCGAAAGGTAGTGATAAAGTAGATAAACGATTGATAAAGTATTTTACAAATCTCGGGAGTTTTAAGGAAAATAGAAAACCTTTTGAAACATTAGGGTCTCAGCCCGTATCTTGTTCCGCATTACAAGAAGTTTAAAAAGTAGGAAACTCTCTTTCGGACCCCAAGTCCCGAGTTATAAAACTATTTCAAAATCTATTGGGTCTCGGCCCAAAAATCATTTACGGTAAAACATCCGTAAAACATTCATTTTGAAAAGTATCATTCCCAAATGCTCAAAAACAGTTCATATATCACAAAATGAACTAACATGACTACATGTTCTCCTCAACAATCCACGACATTCTCCCAAATGCACAATTCCGTTCCAAAAATTAACCGACATATTGATTTCCAAAATCATAACTTCTCAAGATCATCAATCATGTCTCAACTCTGTCACCTTATACTGTAATGCATAAGATTCTGCTGAATCTCAAAGCATATCAACTTAGAACGGCAATAAATCTCGAAGAAATTCAAAAATCCAAATACTTACAGATCGTGAAGCCGACGATTCCCCGTGATACTGGCACATGTCTCGACTCAAAAAAATACTCGACACAGACATTTACAAAACACACATTTTGCAAACTCAGTTCAACTCGAGAACACAACGCAGCTCTATCTGAAGAAACCCGTTAGCACCATTTGGAAAAGCTTACAACAATCCCAGTACCACACTGATAAATCACATAACCTATAAGCCCGAGTGAACAACAAAAACTCACGGCTCTAGTATTTGTCAATCGACAACTCGAATGACGCGACCAAAACAAGACCCAACTCGACCCAAATGCCTAGGTTTTCTCAACCTAAGCTCTGATACCATATTCTGTAACACCCCCAGATTTAACCGGAAATATTACAGCGCTGTGGGCCCCGAGAAGGAACCCACAAGGCTAAAAGAAATTTTCGCAAATATTTACAAATGCCCAAGAGGCTAAGGACAGTACTATCTTTAAAAATATTCGAAGACGTTATAAAACTCATTTATCAAAAGCGTCGTAAAACTTCATTTTGAAAAGGGCAAGGCCCAATGGCCGAAACTCAATAGTTTAGAAAACGATCTCCAAAGTAACTCAAGTTACTAGATATCAAAAAGTGATTTAAAATACTCACGCCGCGGAAAGGACAACCAAGTAAAATTACTCTAGCAGCGGAATACAATAACTGATCAGGAATTCAGTTCATAAAAACATGCCCTACCCAGTATCCTCCAGGAAGCTCATCTCTTCACGACCGCAACAAGCTCGATATCCAAAGAACCTAAAAATAAAGCCCACGACGGGGTCAGCCATAATATCCAACAATGATAACTGTCACATCACATTAATAATTACATACCAGTGAGAATACAAAGAAATAAGAATACGACCAATGTAATCTTATCGTCATAACTCTACCAAAATTTACATTTCGTATTGTGACTCACACAATACCCCAAAATCCTCCAAACATCATCATAAATCACTGTTATAAAAATCCACTTACTCTATCCAACCCAAATCCGTCGGGTGACATCATCAAGTCTCAACACAAAAACAGATTGTCCATCAAAGACAAATACCAAGAAAAATACAGAACATACCTCGTGATGCATAATACCACGATAATCATATCAGTCTAATCCCAGATCAGATCAATGCAACATACGAGCACGGTCCTAACACAAGACCTACACATGCATACTCATATGACAACGTCAATATGATCACAACAATAACAATGATGTATACTCAATGGAAATCCGACGATCCAGCACCCTCAGCATAAATCCCCTTGATGATCCTATCAGATCATCATAAGCTGGATAACCAACAATACACATATGAACAACAACGCATGATAAAATCAATGATGCAAATTCACAAGATTCATCAACATAATACTGGTAATCCAACGATCCAGCGCCCTCAGCATAGATCCCCATGATGATCCCGTCGAACCAACGCATGGTGGAAAACCTGTCCAACGATCTAGCGCCCTCATCATAGATCCCCATGATGATCCCGTCGAACCAACGCATGCAGGACATCCGATCCAGCGCCCTCAGCATAGATCCTCATGATCCCTTTGGATCATTTACAACATAACAATGCAGTTATGCATACACATATGCAAATCAATATGTTCATCAACATGAACAACATATGAATCAAAACATGAAACGACACTATGATAAACAACTAGGACGACCTCATGTTCGGCAACATAAATGACAACCTGCATGATCAACATCATCAGTACTAAACCGGATCAAACTAAGATACTGTCCTGAATCCTTCAGGAGAAATCTCAATGTCAAATCATCACCGACGATTATATTCGATGCTCGGCGATCCAAACGTACCCTAGACTATAGATACTCATATCCTCGTTTTCATCGCAATGTAACCTCAATACCCGAACATACCAATAATCGAGATAAAGCATATACAGTATGATTTACCTCCCAGAATCGGAAGAACGATATACAATCCAAATACTCCGAGTTCACAATAATAATCATCGCTATATGCATTATAAACGAAATGAAACTGAAACCATTCATTAAATATTATAACTGAGCAAGTAATAACTTGCCTCGATACCGATACCACGAAGCTGTTACCGAACCCATTGCCTTTGTCTACGAGCTCCTCAGCCCCGATCAAAAGTAACACAACGGTCGTAATCCATGATCAATTATCGCAACCTAATGCAATAATCAACTGACAACACATCCGATAATAATCAACAACCGACATAACCAACCAATCGAACTCAACGGTTCAACAAAAACCTCGAATAAACGCAGTCTGAACAAACCAAATCAAACCATCCCGAATTCATAATCACAACACAAAAATACTGCACTGTCTGCCTACTTAGCGCACGTTAAACGCATAACGTAGCGTGCGCTAAGTTGCTCCCGTTAGCGTGCGCTAGCCAGTAAGCTTAGCGTGCGCTAATGCTGTACAGTGGCATGCGTTCCAAGCATCGACTAACACTTTGCGACTACTAATCCGAATGAAAAGGAAATCATACTGCAAGATTAACAATAACTTTTCCAAATTCAATCTCATCATCATGATCCACATCTTATCACGAACATACGAAACTAAAATCATAATGTTGGTTTTAATCATCTTATCCATATTTATAATCAAAACCATTGTATATCCTTATATCATCTTAACATCAAAATCCGAAATGAAAGGAGACATAAATCTCCATATCTCTTGAAGATAAACAACACCATAACTATCACAAGGATCATATCAATGTCCCTATATCAATAACAACATCAACAATCAAACCAACTCGATAACAAGGATCATATCATACTCAAGCCAGAATTAAACCTCATATCATGATTCATCTCATCTAAATTGACCAATATAATTACCAAGATTCAAAAATCCATCTTAAATCGGGTTAAATGAATCAACATCCTTATAATATGAAGAATCTTAACTAACATCCGAAACTCTTATAAAAATTCTATTGAATCTCATATAACATCATCGTCTCATTATCCAACATGCTCCTCGCATGTAATCATCTAAGAAAAACGAACCACCATCAAAGGGATACGAAAATTACCTGGATTGGATGAACCAAGAATAAGAACACTTGACTCCATTCCAAGAATCATGAATAACTTGAAGAACAAGGCTTGAATCCATGCTCTCCATCTTAATCTTGTTAAAGATCATCATTATATAGTGTTTGAGAACTTTAAATACATCCCAAGACTCTCTCTCTCTCTCTCTCTCTCTCTCTCTCTCTCTCTCTCTCTCTCTCTCTCTCTCTCTCTCTCTCTCTCTCTCTCTCTCTCTCTCTCTCGACTGAAGGAAGGAGAATGGACAAAATGCCTCTCAGCACCCGCCTGTCCCCTTTTATAATATACAATATTAGCGTCCGCTAACATCTCATGTTTAGCGTGTACTACAGCCTTAGCGTGTGCTAACTGACTTTGTTAGCGTGCGCTATCGCAGCCCAGAGGGTATTGCCTCACTTCGTAAACTAGCTTACGTACGTAATTCCCATGCATTAACGTACGTAAAACATCATGTCTAGCGTACGCAAGTCCTTGCCCTTAGCGTGCGCTATCGGAAGTTGACTTACTACAGTATTCACCTACCACTCCTGCCCCCACATGCCGAAAGCATCCGCGATTTCTGGGATTCCTCTGATCGATCTGGAATTAGCGTGCGCTAACCATACGGTTTAGTGTGCGCTAGCCCAACATGACAAACACCCACTGACCTTATCTGGACACGCATCACAAGTGGCCGGGTCCACTCGCCGAAATCTAAGATTCCCTATCGGACGATCTGATATTAGCGTATGTTAACCATCATTGGTAGCGTGCGCTATATGCCGATAAACATTAACCCGGGCCTACCTGTCGGCCGCCTTTCGAACCTTTCCCAGAATGCCTTGCATACGTTAAGGATCCTCCTTAGCATACGTAATGCGAACCTATTAGCGTACGCTAACTGCACCACGTAGCATGCGCTACTCATACCACATAGCGTGTGCTAAGCATATTTCATAGCGTGCGCTAACGTGGCTGTACTTAGCCATTTCCAACTCTTCTCGTCCGTCTCGACATACTGGATACATACACTCACATATTGAATACATATACTCAATCCAATAATATTCCCGGATACACGATATCCTCAATTGTAATTGTCTCCCAAATACGTCAATTGTACCAATACTGACATCTCGCTCTTTATTTATTTTATCCATATTGCATGATTCCACACTGCATAATATAACCTTGATAAAATAATCTCAAACAACAGTAGTAGAAATTCCGGATATTACATTCTACACCACTTAAAATAAGTTTCGGCCTCGAAACTTGCAATCCACCATAAAAACGAACAAACATACTATTCAACCAAAATATTTCGAAACTATTACAATACGATCAATCATCTTCATTACTGAATAACCAAAAGAGCACACTTACAAATACGCAGGTCGACGATCTCCTGAGATACTAGCAAGCGATCTCACTGTACAGTACCACTACGCTTACAATCACAATTCCTTGAGTCTCAACAAAATATATCATCTTCGGATGAAACAATCTGCCCAAATCAAACCATGTCTGCCTGATTACATAATCAAGTCCCAATTCTGATAAGAGGAATAATACACAATATATCTGCGTTACAACTGCCCAAAACAATGACACGAATCCCGAAATGTTGACACAAAATTCGAATGCTCAGATGATCACCAACAATGATCAACAATCAACCGAATTTATCATCAACATGATAAATTCCAATATGACCAACCAGAGGTCGAAACACAATCGAGAATATCATCAACATGATAAACTCCAATATGACCAACCAGAGGTCAAAACACAATCAAGAATATCATCAACGTGATAAACTCCAATACGACCAACGAACGATCAACGATAATCGAGAATACCTTCACACGGTAAGCTCCAACACGATTAACACAGAACCATAGAAATAGATATACGAAAGAATAATATTCTCAAAACGACACACCAATCACATATAATGGTTCTCAATAAACACACCTGACGGTCGAACATACTCCTCCGCATACGAACAACCAATAATAAACCGACGAACATATCCAATCATACATGGAGTGGGAACGACCACTCAATATCCAAAACCACCAGCAGGGGGTCACCATCCCCAAATCTACACTTACAGAGAAATAAAAAAAAATCACTATGGTAAAATCGCACTACTACCATACCAATGGAATCGCATAGCACATATGTCCCGGTTTCAGAAAATCCAAAGTTCCAAAATCATATTCTGTACCCGAATCTACGATACGCATTAATTCTTGTTATCCGATAAATCAACCGATCATCCCTGGATAACCAAACTACCATACTGAAGTTCGAATCTCTATTCATCGTTCCATACTGATGTCTCATCCAGTTTGTGAGTCACACCCATAACTTCATCATGATATGCACTATGCACTAAATGCGTATGTATATCGGTCACAATTTCAAAACCAGTTTGAAATCATATAGTCTTGTCAAGAAGACAAATTTTCGAAAGTTCTTTCAAAAATTTCAAAACTCAAAACATAAATTTTGGTAAGACCACTGAATCAATTTTCGAAAAATTAAATCGGCTCGCTGGTGCCAAGTATTCGATAACAGTTTCCTTCGATTCCACACGATTTCGAAGTTTAAAATGAAAACTATGCAAATGCTGGACTATATCCATACTACTGTATACCAATTCGGTTCGTCACCAATATCCACTGATATTCCATCGGAAAACCACATGATAGAGTTCCAAAATTTCAATATATAAATTCCGACTAAAACTCCTTTTCCACATATGACTCGCAACGTCGACCATTTTCCATCATGGATCACCTCAATTATGCTATGAGACTGCATTGAAACAAATCAACACAGCGAAAGACTTCCCGAGAGGTTTCATTTGAACCAATAAATCAAAACCCCGAAAGGTAGTGATAAAGTAGATAAACGATTGATAAAGTATTTTACAAATCTCGGGAGTTTTAAGGAAAATAGAAAACCTTTTGAAACATTAGGGTCTCACCCGTATCTTGTTCCGCATTACAAGAAGTTTAAAAAGTAGGAAACTCTCTTTCGACCCCAAGTCCCGAGTTATAAAACTATTTCAAAATCTATCGTCTCGGCCCAAAATCATTTACTAAAACATCCGTAAAACATTCATTTTGAAAAGTATCATTCCCAAATGCTCAAAAGCTTCATATATCACAAAATGAACTAACATGACTACATGTTCTCCTCAACAATCCACGACATTCTCCCAAATGCACAATTCCGTTCCAAAAATTAACCGACATATTGATTTCCAAAATCATAACTTCTCAAGATCATCAATCATGTCTCAACTCTGTCACCTTATACTGTAATGCATAAGATTCTGCTGAATCTCAAAGCATATCAACTTAGAACGGCAATAAATCTCGAAGAAATTCAAAAATCCAAATACTTACAGATCGTGAAGCCGACGATTCCCCGTGATACTGGCACATGTCTCGACTCAAAAAAATACTCGACACAGACATTTACAAAACACACATTTTGCAAACTCAGTTCAACTCGAGAACACAACGCAGCTCTATCTGAAGAAACCCGTTAGCACCATTTGGAAAAGCTTACAACAATCCCAGTACCACACTGATAAATCACATAACCCATAAGCCCGAGTGAACAACAAAAACTCACGGCTCTAGTATTTGTCAATCGACAACTCGAATGACGCGACCAAAACAAGACCCAACTCGACCCAAATGCCTAGGTTTTCTCAACCTAAGCTCTGATACCATATTCTGTAACACCCCTAGATTTAACCGGAAATATTACAGCGCTGTGGGCCCCGAGAAGGAACCCACAAGGCTAAAAGAAATTTTCGCAAATATTTACAAATGCCCAAGAGGGTAAGGACAGTACAATCTTTAAAAATATTCGAAGACGTTATAAAACTCATTTATCAAAAGCGTCGTAAAACTTCATTTTGAAAAGGGCAAGGCCCAATGGCCGAAACTCAATAGTTTAGAAAACGATCTCCAAAGTAACTCAAGTTACTAGATATCAAAAAGTGATTTAAAATACTCACGCAGCGGAAAGGACAACCAAGTAAAATTACTCTAGCAGCGGAATACAATAACTGATCAGGAATTCAGTTCATAAAAACATGCCCTACCCAGTATCCTCCAGGAAGCTCATCTCTTCACGACCGCAACAAGCTCGATATCCAAAGAACCTAAAAATAAAGCCCACGACGGGGTCAGCCATAATATCCAACAATGATAACTGTCACATCACATTAATAATTACATACCAGTGAGAATACAAAGAAATAAGAATACGACCAATGTAATCTTATCGTCATAACTCTACCAAAATTTACATTTCGTATTGTGACTCACACAATACCCCAAAATCCTCCAAACATCATCATAAATCACTGTTATAAATATCCACTTACTCTATCCAACCCAAATCCGTCGGGTGACATCATCAAGTCTCAACACAAAAACCGATTGTCCATCAAAGACAAATACCAAGGAAAATACGGATACCACGAAAACCGATTGTCCGTCGAGTTCACAATAATAATCATCGTTATATGCATTATAAATGAAATGAAACTAAAACCATTCATTAAATATTATAACTGAGCAAGTAATAACTTGCCTCGATACCGATACCACGAAGCTGTTACCGAACCCATTGCCTTTGTCTACGAGCTCCTCAGCCCCGATCAAAAGTAACACAACGGTCGTAATCCACGATCAATTATCGCAACCTAATGTAATAATCAATTGACAACACATCCGATAATAATCAACAACCGACATAACCAACCAATCGAACTCAACGGTTCAACAAAAACCTCCAATAAACACAGTCTGAACAAACCAAATCAAACCATCACGAATTCATAATCACAACACAAAAATACTACACTGTCTGCCTACTTAGCGCACGTTAAACGCATAATGTAGCGTGCGCTAAGTTGCTCCCGTTAGCGTGCGCTAGCCAGTAAGCTTAGCGTGCGCTAATGCTGTACAGTGGCATGCGTTCCAAGCATCGACTAACACTTTGCGACTACTAATCCGAATGAAAAGGAAATCATACTCCAAGATTAACAATAACTTTGCCCAATTCAATCACATCATCATGATCCACATCTTATCACGAACATACGAAACTAAAATCATAATGTTGGTTTTAATCATCTTATCCATATTTATAATCAAAACCATTGTACATCCTTATATCATCTTAACATCAAAATCCGAAATGAAAGGAGACATAAATCCCCATATCTCTTGAAGATAAACAACACCATAACTATCACAAGGATCATATCAATGTCCCTATATTAATAACAACATCAATAATCAAACCAACTCGATAACTAGGATCATATCATACTCAAGCCGGAATTAAACCTCATATCATGATTCATCTCATCTAAATCGACCAATATAATTACCAAGATTCAGAAATCCATCTTAAATTGGGTTAAATGAATCAACATCCTTGTAATATGAAGAATCTTAACTAACATTCGAAACTCTTATCAAAATTCCATTGAATCTCATATAACATCATCATCTGATTATCCAACATGCTCCTCACATGTAATAATCCAAGAAAAATGAACCACCATCAAAGGGATATGAAAATTACCTGGATTGGATGAACCAAGAATAAGAACACTTGACTCCATTCCAAGAATCATGAATAACTTGAAGAACAAGGCTTGAATCCATGCTCTCCATCTTAATCTTGTTAAAGATCATCATTATACAGTGTTTGAGAACCTCAAATACATCCCAAGACTCTCTCTCTCTCTCTCTCTCTCTCTCTCTCTCTCTCTCTCTCTCTCTCTCTCTCTCTCTCTCTCTCTCTCTCTCTCTCTCTCTCTCTCTCTCTCTCTCTCTCTCTCTCTCGACTGAAGGAAGGAGAATGGACAAAATGCCTCTCAGCACCCACCTGTCCCCTTTTATAATATACAATATTAGCGTGCGCTAATATCTCATGTTTAGCGTGCGCTACAGCCTTAGCGTGCGCTAACTGACTTTGTTAGCGTGCGCTATTGCAGCCCAGAGGCTACTGCCTCACTTCGTAAACTAGCTTACGTACATAATGCCCATGCATTAACGTACGTAAAACATCATGTCTAGCGTACGCAAGTCCTTGCCCTTAGCGTGCGCTATCCGAAGTTGACTTACTACAGTATTAACCTACCACTCGTGCCCCCACATGCCGAAAGCATCCGCAATTTTCGGGATTCCTCTGACCGATCTGGAATTAGCGTGCACTAACCATACGGTTTAGCGTGCGCTAGCCCTACATGACAAACACCCGCTGACCTTATCTGGACACGCGTCACAAGTGTCCGGGTCCACTCGTCGAAAGCTAAGATTCCCTGTCGGACGATCTGATATTAGCCTACGCTAACCATCCTTGGTAGCGTGCGCTAAATGCCGATAAACATTAACCTGGGCGTACTTGTCGGCCGCCTTCCGAACCTTTCCCAGAATGCCTTGCGTACGTTAAGGATCCTCCTTAGCGTACGTAATGCGAACCTATTAGCGTACGCTAACTGCACCACGTAGCGTGCGCTACTCATACCTCGTAGCGTGCGCTTAGCATATTTCATAGCATGTGCTAACGTGGCTGTACTTAGCCATTTCCAACTCTTCTCGTCCGTCTCGACATACTGGATACGTACACTCACATACTGAATACATATACTCAATCCAATAATATTCTCGGATACACGATATCCTCAATTGTAATTGTCTCCCAAATACGTCAATTGTACCAATACTGACATCTCAGTCCTTTATTTATTTTATCCATACTATACAGATTCCATGTTGTACAATATAACTCAGATAAAATAATCTCAAACAACAGTAGTAGAAATTCCGGATATTACAAGTACCACAAGATACAGCATGGAATGTGGAGTTAGAACCTGACAGGAGGTGGCAAAGAGATCACCCCTTTGAGTTGATAATAGGATATATCGATGCCGGAGTAACCCCTTGTAGGAAAGTACAGAGTACACAAGGCATTTTACTTTGTGTACAGGAAGAAATAGATTATGAAAATTGTCAATTTCGTGTATAGAAATCTCAATCCGAACTTAGGAGACTAGCTATATGTACCCTAGATATATTTCTTAGCCCAGTCCGAACCTGTTTCGACCAATGAAGCTCTGAATAATTCTCACTGGATCACTTTAATGGAAGAAGAGCTCAATGGTTTCGAAAGAAACAATGTATGGTATATAGTACGCAGACCAACTTATCAAGCTGTAATTGGAACCAAATGGGTATTTAGAAACAAAAGTGATGAAAATGGACTTGTCATAAGAAATAAATCCTGACTAGTTGATCAAGGTTATAGACAGGAATGAGGCATAGACTACGATCAAACTTTTGCCCCTGTAGCCAGGCTAGATGCCATAAGAATATTCCTATTCGCCGCTCACAAGAACTTTATGGTCTATCAAATGGACGTTAAGGGCGCATTCCTGAGTGGAGAACTTGCCGAAGAAGTCTATGTTGAACAACCACCAGAGTTTGTCAACACTGAAGGCAAAGACCTAGTATACAGGCTTCGGGAAGCACTGGACTTAAGCAAGCTCCTAGATCCTGGTATGCAACCTTGTCACTATATCAAATCAACAATGTATTTGAGAAAGGTGCATTTGAAAAGACTCTCTTAAGATACAGGAAGGCGACGACCTTCTAATGGTACAAATTTATGTCAATGATGTTATATTTGGTTCAACTAACCTTGCTTTATGTCAAAGGTTCTCTCATCTCATGCAAAGTAAATTTGAAATGAGTATGATGGGAGAACTTAGTTATTTTCTAGGACTGGAGGTTAAGCAATTTTCTATAGGTATATTTATCAATCTGGAAAAGTACAGAAAGGAGCTTCTCAACAAATTTAGGATGAACAACTCCAAATCCTTGTCAACCCCCATGAGCACTTCCACGCAGATAAGTGCTGACGAAGCCGAAAAACCAGTTGATCAATCACTCTACAGGAAGCTAATAGGCTCACTCCTGTACCTAACATCTAGCAGGCTCAATATCCAATTTGCTGTTGGAGTGTGTGCTCGGTACCATATAGCACCTAAGGAGTCACACTTCACCACAGCCAAACGAATCCTTAAGTATGTAAAAGGAACAATCGATGTAGGATTGTGGTATCCTAAGAAAGGAGCATTCGATTTGGTAGGCTACAGCGACTCGGATCTCGGAGGCTATAAGTTGGATAGGAAGAGTACAAGCGGCACATGTCACTTCCTTAGACAAGACTTGTGTCTTGGTTCAGTAAGAAGCAATTGGCCAACTCGCTTTCTACATATGAATCGGGATAGTATGCTGTTGGAAGTTGTATACAGATTCTCTGGATGCAACAACAGTTACAAGATTATGGAATCCATGCCAGAGAGACACCAATCACGTGCGATAGCACGAGTGCAATTGTAATCACGCACAACCCTGTATTGCACTCGCGAACTAAGCATATTGATATGAAGCATCATTTAATAAGGAATCATGTTGAGAATAAAGATGTTCGGATCGAGAAGATTCATACAGAAATCCAATTAGCCGACATCCTTACAAAACCTCTCAGCACCACCTGATTTTGCATGCTTCGCCAGGAATTGGGAATATTACAGCAAGACTCCCTGTAAGTTTTTATAGTTTACTCATCAATTGAGGTGGAATGCTGTAAGACCCATTAATATCCAGTTTAATTAACTGTACACTCAAAACTCCAAGTCGTATCTTTACTGTAGGAAGAAGAATCATATACCCTTCCGACAAATGATGTGTGTATTAATTAAGCTGGAAGACAGTATGACCCATGAACACATTATTAATCCGATATTGGTTAAGGATTGAATCAAGTATGTGCCTTTTTAAGAGAGAACACTGTATATTTTCTCAGATACGGCACATACACAGTAGGATATCAATTAATATTTTAATTGTGTCCAAATTCATACATTTACACACACCAAAATGTTTTAAGTCCACGTGCTCTGTCTGAATTTAAAATGATTTATCTTTCAATACTATAAAGACACCTGGACTTCACTGCCTCAAATACTGTGATTTCAAAATTCAAACCGCCACTTCGTGCAATGGTGGAAGACGAACTGTGTCAGAAGTGGGACCGCTCATTAATTTAAAAACTGATGGATAGGCGTACAAGTTACATCTAAGCCCATCCTGTACGTTCATTTAAAGACAGTTCTTATCCCTTAAATTTGACCATTCACTGTATACCTAATCTTCCCTGCACCCCAAAGGACAGCACATTGCTCTCACAGACTCTTTACACCTTCTGCAAATTAAAGAGTCTACAACAATATGTCTACATACCTTCTAAGAACTTTTACTTGATTTCTTGTTACTTCACAACTTTTGTTCGAAAATGTCTTCCTCACAGACTTCATTGATCTCTTTGAAAAAGAAAGAAATCATCATCGATGGATGCATTTTCGTAAAATCCATGCTTTTGGAGAGGATTACTTATGAAGATTAAGATGCTAGTTACTCGTGTGAAGCAACAGGGTATGTAGCATTTGGAAAGTCATCATTCTGATAACTACAACGAATAAATGGTTGAGTAATTTTATCTGGATGCAATGTTCAAATATGCATCGCAAAGAAAAGGTTCTGAAATTACTAACATCATTGGAACTGTGCAAGTAATAGAAATCTCTATGAACAAGGAACTTCTGGAGAAGATCAACAAATTGCCATCTGATGGGCTAAAAATGGAAGAACAGAAGAATTCCAAGTCTGAAAGTTTGTTTTCGGTCTAATGGAAGCTTTTCACTAGCTCTACCATGGCCATAAATGTCCACCCTTCTTGACACAATAAGAACTTCACCCTCCCCTACGTTTATCTTCACGATTTTTGATGTAGGGTAATTGAAAATTGAACTGATGCCTTCGAGATGTGCACCAAGCTGAGGTACAGAATGATAGTTGTCATCATATCTGGTGAGAAAGTAAATTGGTGCCAAATCATTCTGAAGCGCATTCAGGAGGAGGCGTCCAAGCCTGAGACTGCGAAGATATCTTTTGGCCTGATTCTGAGCCACATTCTTACTCATTGCGGAGTACAGCAATCTGTAGAGGCCAAGAAGATTCTGATAGGAAAGTTCGTCGATGGATTCAAACCTAATGTCTACAACCAAGAAACCATTCTTGCTGACTGTAACACCCATACTTTTTAAAACATAATTAATACTATGGTTCACATGACTACCATATGTTTAGCCATGGTTTCCAATACGTGGTTTGACCAAAACCCAAACAGTTATCAGAATTTAGAAACGGTGTTACCAAATTACATATCATAACCATAGTATGAGGAAAAGAAACATAACCATAAAGACTAATATAAGTCTTCCAAAATGTCTTCACTAACATATTGCTCCTAGTCTTTAGCTCCCGAACCTGAGTACATAGTATTTAAACAAAACAAATACATAAGATGTAATGTCTCATGAGATACATGGGTTTAGACCCATCAAAACATTTGAAATATAATCAGTAACTTTCATAAAACATAAGCAATTCATGAAACCATTAATACTATAACATACGGGAAATCTACGCCCTTAGTTGGTGACTACCAACCCATCGTACGGGGAGTTCATACCCCTAGCCAATGATTACCGGCTCTTTACTAACCACGGGAGAGCTAATCCTTTGTGGTCTATAGACGACTACTTCACGACGGGAGGTACCATCCCAGTAGTGTCTTTTGTCCCATTACATGGACGTGTCCGGACCTTTCCGTTCCTTTAAACTGGATGCATCCATAAAAAAACATAAAACATAATCATAAGTTCAATCCTTGAGCAATAAATCAATTTCAATTGATAATATATGACATGATAAAGCCTTTCAAAACAACAACAATGAGATTGTCTTTTCAAAACATTACTCATGATATTGAATAATACTTTAGTATCAAACTTACATTCATAAAATCATTTCATACTTGAAAATTTTGTTTTGCTATGTACCCATAAAAATCCAACATGTACTCATCTTACAACTACTGTAGCGGTCAGAACTACTATTGGAGGCTAGGATGAGCTTATTCCTTGATCAATCCAGTATATATGACCAATAGCCCCATTACCTAACTTGCTACTTAACAATACTTATAATGTGTTATTTATAACTTTACTTTCAGTATACCAGCCGTTCATTGACTTTTCATATCTTACATCCCTTTCTTAGTGGAATTATTTCATATTCTGAAAATACACTTTTTTAGCTTTCTATGGATGTAAAAATCATCCTCCCAAGACTTTTGGTTGATTTACTACATATTTTACAAGTTGACCCAAAAATCTGTCAACTTTCAGAACCACTTTGAAAAGGTTGCAACTTTCACCCTAGGAAGAATGAAAGTAAGACCTTAGTAAAATTATCCAGTAAACTATACACATGTACTAAATTATGGCTTTTGGTCTCATCTTATTTGGAGTTCTAAAAATTTATTTAAAAATCTCCCATTCAGCCATGAATTCAGAAGACTGTTTGGATCAGTCTGTAAAGATTTAACTTTTCACCATAATTAGGAATAGAATACGATTACGCCCTCTAAGCGGAAGAAACTAACACATCCATACAAAGCTCTTGGAACTGGAATAAACTCGTTGGGAGTCTTTATGAATTTACTATGAATTTTTGAAGTGGAGTGATACATGCAGCGACCTGTATGGACCACTAAGCAAAACTTGCTACTTTTCAATTAATCTACTGGGAAATAGTATTATACAATTTTAGGAGATGAAAATAGACTCATATGAAAGACTCCGACATCTGAGTTTGCCCCAAAATACTTTTTCTACTATTTTTGGTGATTTTTACAAAACAGTAGACTGTTTGGACACTATGCTGATTTTTGTTAAAGCTATGTGTCAATTTCATTCTCACTCATCAATCACTTAATAAAAAGACTTTTATCCATTAAACCATTAAGACACAGGAAAAACACCATTGAAGTATGACATGCACACATTTCAGCCACCACATGATGGTAGTGTCATGATGGTGCCATGGTGGTTCTTGAAATTTTTACAAGATTTCATGAAAAAGTTACATTACCTTAATCCTCTAAGCTTGATGATTAAGAATTCTTAATTTCATAGATGAATCCTTCTGTAACACCCCCAATCCGCTCAGGGATATTACACGTCGTAGACCCTTTCCTCAAGGACCTACCGGGATGGTAAACAACACCGTAAATCTCAAAAATGCCTTTAAGGCTAAAATGACTCAACAGACCGATTTGGTTTTTCAATAAAAACATACAACTCAATTACAATTCATGCCCACGTAGGGGTCAAAATACATCAGCTCCCGTACAACGGGGAAAAAATATTGCAGCGGAAAATAAAGTACAACTAAACCAATACACAACGTACGGTTCCACATGTGATTAGTATCGATCATCTTTCATCATCCTTCATGCCGATCCTGTGCCACGCTCCCTGAAACCTGAATGCAATACAGACATCCACCCCCCGAATACTCGGGGGTTAGCAAAACTCCAATGTTTTGCTAGTGCAAGTACAAGTGCAAATACGATCCATATAATTCAAGTTCCAAAGATAACAATAATCATGAATTCTCAAAGATTCAAATACAACGAAACGAATACTTCCCGAGGCAAGAGTTTGGGAAAAACATTAGAAAACCGGAAGATCACAGATCAAGGGAAACAATTTACAAAATGGTTTAATAAACCATCGGGAGTTTTAATAGAAAACAATTTAGGATTATCGAATCTTTCTCTTACCAAAATCAACAGGGGTCACAACCCAAAAGTTTTTGTTTTCACAAATAGAAAACCGACAACAATTCACAGGGCCAAAACCCAAGTCACGTGTCCTCGAAGGACATAAAATCAATACGACATAATCACACACAAGCATCGCCTAGGATCGGGACGAAGCCACGAATCCCACTCGAGGCCTCTAAGGACCCTCCCGAGCTGGCCATATCATAAAACAAATCACGCACATGCATCGCCCAGGACCGGGACGAAGCCACAAATCCCACTCGAGGCCTCTAAGGACCCTCCCGAGCTGGCCATATCATAAAACAAATCACGCACATGCATCGCCTAGGACCGGGACGAAGCCACAAATCCCACTCGAGGCCTCTAAGGACCCTCCCGAGCTGGCTAGCTAAACAAATCACAACATCTCACGGTTGGATCAATCACTTGTTGCATCCTGGCCACATGATCACATGCCATGTGCCACCGTAGATTATCTTTGGGGCTCACGGTTGGATCAATCACTTGCTTCATCCTGGGCACATGATCACATGCCATGTGCCACCGTAGGCCCCGCCCACATCCACACAATCACACACATAGCACAATGCAACAAAGATATCCAAACAATTCAGCCAGAGGCATCAAACACTAAGCCAAATACCACGTCAAACCACAATGCACCGAAATGAAGCCATATACGTACACACGCATTACAAAGCATAACATCAACACCAAACATATCCAAAGGATTCACGTAGTCGCTTACAACCCACACAATTTACAAAGCACGCGCATTTTGAAAGTGAGCCGTTAACGAGGCTAAACCGAATCTTTTGAAAGTTCAAATCAAACGATCAAACAAACACATAGAGACGATCACTAATTATCATATCCACAAAACAAGAATTTTATGGACAAGGTACTTGCCTAGGAGTCGGCACGGAGGTATTCCAACGAACGCATTTCACCCGGGAAGCTTCAAAACGCCCGATGCCATCGAAAAGGAAGATGACGACGAACGGAATGGTTCAACACGGTTTCTTCGCAAGAAACTCGACCCTAATATCATATAATTAATAAATCAATGATCATACGAGGAAGACTAATCGTAGAACGCCCGAAAACCCCTCTATGACATTCTACCGGACACCTTCAAGGCGTCGATCAAGAACTCGACCAAAACAACGAATCGATACGATCCAACCATGGAATAACAAGGGAAATGATATAATACATCTAAATAATCATCAATCCATCACAATCATAAGTTAAATCGGATTAAACGGATGAAAACAACCAAAACACCCAAATTCTCCAAAACTAGATTTCTAGAAAATCTGACCTGATTCGCTCGATCAAAGGATGTTATAGGATGGATGATTGATGATATGAACTCCAAGACTTCATGGATTTAACACCTGACAACATCCCTCCATGATCATCAAAGCTCCAGCCGCAGAAGAGGATGAAACGAGTGAGAAAAATGATGAAAAACCCGTTTGCTGGGTCTTAAATACACAGCCTGCCGGACGCCTTACGTACGTAATCGGCCATGGCTTACGTACGTAATCGGCCATGGCCGAACTCACTGCCCATAAATGCCGGCATCATTACGTACGTAACCGGCCATGGCTTACGTACGTAACCGGCCTTACGTACGTAACTGCCGGGCCCTTTCGGCCGTAACTCGGCCAGGGGTGGCCTGGCCCCAACATGCCTGACCATGACTCGGTCGGGGCCAACTCCGACGGCCCAGACGACCCTGAAATCTGAACCTGAATACGAATCGAAGATACGGTTACGAAGTACTCGCAAAGACGAATTCGAGCACTAAGAGAACACATGATTCCGACCACCTGAAGGCTCGAAATTCGACAACGGAAAGTAATAACCCCAAACTTTGGGAAATTACGAAAATGGCCCAAAATATCCGAAATACACGATACACGATCGAAACACCGAGCCGAAGCTTGCAACATGAATAATAACATTAAATGAACTTATGAGAAACTGGAAACAATAGTCTCGGACGAGATTCGCAAGAATCGAACTTAAGCACGGAAAAGCCGCTTAAGAACACGGAACTCAACAAAACGATACCGAAACGAACTCGGATGACAAAAAGTGCAGAATTAAATACTCTCAGAATAACGAAACGATCACCAGTGAGTCGTCAAAACGGGCTCCCGCCGAAAAAAAAGAAAATCATCGAAATCCGAAATTGCGGGTATTTCACCTTCATCCAAATCTTGAAAAATCTCAGAAATAAGCTCAAGTGTTGTTCATGGTGTTTGAGAGAAGGTTCTTGGATGTTTTTAACTTTTTTGCAAAAGTATACATGAATGGTTATTAAATCACCCACTTAAGCTGTTGGCAGGCGCGTCAACCGTCATCCGATTCAGCTCAAATTTTAACCATGTGTGTCCTTGCATGTCCTTTGATTCTGGTAAAAATTTCAGCCTGGTTGGACTTGACACGCGCCCTCACTCTCTTCTACACTGAGAAAGGATCGTTGCTGTATTTTCAACAGTTAGCCAATACTTCCAATGTTTTCTCCTGATTTTTACCTATTTTGTTTTGGTCATAAATTTCTCATATGAGCTCTAAATTTAACAAATTATATTTATATAGAAAGGTGAGAATGAGTTCAAAAACTTTTATTAAGATACATATGGATGAATCCTTACATATCTTAACTTATTCAGCCCTAAAGTCAGCACCAAAAACTTTTGAAAGTCTCACCACCTTTGAATGAAATTTCTTCCAACTTGCAAGATAATATCTTGAGCATTTCTTAACCAATTAAGCTGATTCTTTTTTATTTGTTTAGTACTTTATGTCTATTTTCCATTCCTACTTTACTTGACCTCTTACTCTTTCTCCTTGATGGCTTATCAAGGGTCCAAAGTTGGTCCTCTTTACCATTTTATGTGAACTTGTGTTTTCACAAGTTTCCTCATATGAATTCTTGATTCTATCCAATGAACTACACACAACTATATATAGTGTAGTAATTACTTGAAATAATCTTACTTACCATTATTTCCCTTGTTGGTCATGTGAAACGACCATTTTACCCATTTGACCATCTTGCCCTTTAACATAAACTTTACATTAAAAATTCACATCATACTTGTTATTATAAAAACTTAGTTGTCACACTGATAGGCCCAACCCTTACAGCATGCCAATCTCGAGTGATCCTCAGGATGTTACTCTCAGGAGTTCCGATGATGGTAAGAAGAAGAGAAAAGAGCACTTCCCGGCAGCAGCTCCCCTTAAGCTGTCGAGAAAAGGAGAAGAAGATGAAGTCTTCGAAAGCTGTTCCTACAGTGACTACAACGGTCACTGTAGACGTCCCATCTACCGAACCAACTGCTGAAAATATCCCACAGGGAGCAACCCCTATGGAAGAAATGATTGCTGCTCATACAACAGTTTTCGAGCCTGTGGTGACTATGACGGAAGAACAATTGTTTGCCAAGATTGAAGGTTCTTGCGAATCGGCTGACCCTTCAGAGCCGAATGTCACAACTCCCAATAGGGTACCCACCCCTGTAAGGTGTAACACCCCCAAGTTATTCAGGGTATATTACAGCGCCGTGAGCCCCGCCGTGGGACCCACAAGGCTAAACATACGCGAAACTATAAACTTGACCGATAAGGTCTACATACAATAGAATGAAAGACGATACAAATGGTATTCAAAACCATAACCAATGAAACCATATGCATCACTGCACAAATCAATACCTCGGCAACACAGGCCGGAACATCAAGGAAACTGAAATACAATACTCGAGTATTAAAAATCCATTCCAGTACAACAACACTGAATGGAGGAATCCAAGAAAATAACCGGAGACAAGACAGATCACACTTGCCCATCATCTTCATGCCGACCCGATACCCGTCGTCCGCTCTCCCGAACTCAAATACATGAAACGTATTTCCCCATAAAGGGGTTAGCCGTCGAATAGCTAGTGCAAGTATAACAATATGAAACATGATACTCCTCGACAATAAAGTAAATGTAATCCGTCAATTCATCAATATCCGTCAATTCATCAATATAAGACTAGTATTCCTAATGACTAAAATCTCAAGACGTATGTGAATGCCGTAAAAACGGTTCGTTCATATCATACGCCGTTACATGTAGGAATGCCGTCAAAACGGTTCGTTCATTACATGCCAACATTATTTCATATGAATGCCGTAGAAACGGTTCGTTCATATCAACCATGGAATCGCACTGCAGGCTACGAAACCCTCGAGGACCATAGGCCCGTCCGAGTGGCTAGAAATAATCAAATCATCAATATTTCATACTTTCAAAGTCGAGAACGTACAATCATAAATGTATACTTGCCTTAATAAACGTTACCGAAAATCCCGAAGAACACGGTTCGACCGGGAAGCTTGAACCACGAAGAAGACAACGAACGGAAGGGTTTCGACTTGAGTTCTTCACAAGGATTCTGTCCCTAAGTCATATCAATGATAAATCAACAATCGTACGATGAATAATAATCGTACAACGCACAAACCCCCCCTCCTAGACCTTTTGTCGGGCACCTTGAAGGCGTTGACTAATAACTCAACCAAAACGACGAATCAATACACTCCAACCAAGGAATAACGATGGGAATGATAGAATACACCTAAATCATCATCAATCCATCACTAATCTAAATTACTACGGATTAAAAGGATGAAGTCAAACAAAATCCCCAATTTCCAACACAAAATTCAAAGTGTTCTTGAATAATCTTTCAATAATCCGATGAATACTCCAACAAGACCATAATCATGCGTATATCACTTCATACCCCATGATTTTAACATCCAAAACATCATTACCCAATACAAAAATCGAAATCCAAGATGTTGAAGAAATTACCTCTTGAAGATCCAAGCACTATGATTCGAAGAGCACGCGATAGAATGATGATCCGGGCTTAAAAATCGAAAATAGATGAAGAGAAATCACTCACTCAAGTGATAGGTGGAGAAACATCTTCCTCTCAAACCTCCTCTCTCGCCCAAGTGAAGAAATGGGAAAAGTATAGGTTGAATCGCACAAAAAACGCAGATATAGGGGTAATCTGTCATGTGTGCCGCGGCTCAGTATATGTGTGCCGCGGCACAGTGCCCAAAATTCGCTCCTGTGGCTCGGCGGTGCCGCGGCTCAGCCTGTGTGTGCCGCGGCACCGGTACACAGCGCTTTGGACGAATCTGGAAAATGAGAGTGACTTAGCTATTTCGACCATAACTCCCTCGTCCGGACTCCGATTGACTCACCGTTTGAACCATTGGAAAGCTAACTCGATGCTTTATAATATTGCAAAGATTAAGAATTTTTGGAGTTTCCAAGAATTTACGGTGATTTAACAAAGTCGAACTCATACGTGGAAAAGTCGCTAAAGAACACGGAATTCAACAGAACGATACCGAAACGAACTCGGATGACAAAAAGTGTAGAATTAATCATTCTCGGGATGACGAAACGGTCCCAAGCAAGTTGTCAAAAATGGACTTCCGCCAAAAATAGAAAATTTCCGGGAAACAAAATTACGGGTATTACATTCTACCCTCCTTAAAAGAAGTTTCGTCCCGAAACTTAAAACAGCAGGAGAAGAAATATTTCGCCAGAAAACTCAACGAGATACACAAGAGCGAAACTTACGCCCAAACGGCGAATAATCAATATAGAACACAACAATACATTACCCGAAGGTAAACCAAACCAATGCCGAAAAGATACGAATTCACAATGCCCGAAGGCTCCAACGGAAAACCGATACATCACAATGGCTCGAAAGCCGAATGTACCCCAAAGTCAGAATCATCACAATACAGATCTCAAAGAAGCAAACGTGACTGTCGGACATACCCCTCGGCGTATGAACAACCAGTCGCAAATCGTCGGACATATCCAGTACAACATGGACTACGAACGATCAATCAATAAAGCTCAAGAGGGACATCACAGTACGCCCGATCCGGAAATGTGTCCGTGCACATGTCCACCCCGTATACGGAATCCAGAATATACGTGTGACAATGTGCCTAATTAGCCTCAAGAACTACGTCTCGTGTGCACGGTCCAATGCGGAAATATCCACGCATGACCGTCGAGTGCCTGGCTAATAATCCTACACATAACCAATCGGCACGCAGACATGATTCCAGATATGCCACGATACAACATGACAACGAAACTCAAGAGATAAAACATCCAATACGGATCATACGACTCACCAAGTGAACGATGACACACGAATAATGAAAGATCGACACGACCAACGATATTCAAAACAACCATCCTGGGATCAAAATCCCTAAGGACCGATTAACACGAACAACGATCACAACACAACAGTTCGGGAAATCCTCAACCTTCAAAGATCACAAAATTACCGAGTTCACAAGAATAATAGTGTGCTGCCTTGAATCGGTCAACACGACAATAATAATTCAACGGATGGGAATTATCGTTGATAATCCCAATTCAATACTTCGATTACCGTAGAATGGCCAATCGATAACAACGATACAACGGATGAGAATATCTTTGACAACGGATGGGAATTATCTTCGATAATCCCAATTCAATACCTCGATTACCTTAGAACGGTCAATCGATAATCAATGATACGATAGAATAGATGTCCCGGTGTCTTAAACCGACCACCGAAACGGAGATGACAAAAGGATATATCAAACGTCCCCAATCGGTTAACGCAACATCATAGCAACAGTTCCAATTCGACGATAAAGATTCAACGATGTCTCAGAACGACATTAATCGCGAACAATAATAATCGATACATCGATACCGCGAACCGGCTATCGATAGCAACTTGCCAACAAGTATCGTAATGCCTCGAACCGGCCTTTTACAAACAATAGTAACATTTGGCATAATTTTCCGACGGGCGACGTATCAATGATCCCCTGATATCAATACAATCATAAAGAGGCCAAGTCCCGAAATGATACACACATTCGTACGCCTACACAATAACATTAGTCTCATTGATTAGTACGAGTATAAAACTTGCCTCGATATCAATACAACGAACTGTTACCAATTCAGTCGATTTCGTCTTACGAGTCTCGACCAAGTTAATCTACGAACCCTTCAACCTTAACCGCAACACAAAAGTCATAATCTATGATCAAACATCATATCTTACTGTAAAACGAAGGATTGATAATCAACCGGTTCGATGACGACCAATATCAATACCACCAAACCACGAACTCAATCGTTTCACCATATCTCGACCAATCATAGTCCGAATCGGCCCAACTCAGACCCTCACGAATCCATGTCCACAATACGAGCCGAAATCCGATGATCATATCAGCAATCAATTCGGACCAATAATAAGGGTCTAAATATTATCGGTTCCAAACTCAATTCTTAAACACGAATTGAGAAGGTTCCCTTCTCGTAAATCCGTAGTTAAAATTTTCCGATGATCATCGTTAATTCTAACCATCCAATTAGTTCAGCATTATAGATAATCATATTAAAAAGGTTATCGAACAATCCAATCACTCGATTTGAATATTTGCTCCGTAGGTATGGGCTTCCAAATTCAGAGATGAATAATAGTCTCATCAAGCTCATAATCACATTCGTATTTCCTATACGAATATTATTTCCAACACATAGTTTAGCTCTAGATATGAATATTCCATATTCATTTTCAAAACATCAACACTTCTAATTTTTTTTTTTTTTTTTCATCACCTCGTATAATTCAAGAGTTCTTCAAGAACATGAAATATCCGAAATCACGTTCAGAACAACATATCCGAGGTATATATCTCCATGTTACCATTTTCTTCATCATGTCATTCATACAATCTCAAGAATCGCAACAAAACCCTTATCACCATATGAAGAAGATCTCAATGATCATATCAACATCCGAAATCTCTTATTACAATTCCAATGAATCTCGTATAGCATTATCACATGATACCATATAATACCTCAATACCGAATACCTTCCCGTACACAATCTTCTATGTACGATTACCACAAAACATACCTCTATCCGGACTTCCTTCCGAATTGTATACCATAGACCAAGAATATCCAAAATGACATCAACAATTTCCGAATTCTTCAATCTTCACCCCAAAACCTTACGGAGTATTACACGCCGTAAACCCTTCTCACAAGGATTTACCCGCTAAGCACAATTTTCCAAGTCATTTCAAAAATGTCAAAAGATCGATGACGGTAATATTTTTCAAATACTAAAAAAATCATTTTCCAAATACCGTCAAAACGATCAAGGTTAAAATGCCAAAACTCAATTTAGGGAATCGGTTTTACAAAATAAAATTTCATTGGCAAAATACCAAAATCCATTTCAAAAATACTCACGCCATGGATAAAAGTACACCCAATTTATGCATTTTCATTGAAATAAGACGAACATCAAAATACACGATTCCCAACACACTCCCTCCCAAGTAGTAATCCAAAAGAAAAAAAATGAGCCACTATCAAAGGGATACGAGGATTACCTTGTATGGACGAACCACGAAGGAAGAATAATTGAACTCCATTCCAAGAATCATTAAATCATCATAGTCATCATATGGCCTCAAGAACATCAAGATCTCTATGATTCCATAATCATAATCAACATATTCAAAGCATATCATTATCTTCCTTCAACATAAACCTCATAGAATATGGATAACACAAGAAATCACTTCAAGAATCAACAATAGTTCCATAACTAAGCTCTAATTCCATGATTCCAAGCTCACAATCATGTTAAAAGCGTTTAGAACACTCTTAAAAGTAAAGAGGGACGAGTTTTGGAGAGAAATATCTCAAAGGATCGTGAGAGAAATGAAAGGCAACACTTCAATATATAAATTGCACTCTCATTACGTACGTAAGTGTCCTTTCTTAACGTACGTAACAACTTTAACGTACGTAATCCAATATCCATAACGTACGTAACCAACTCACTGTCTCATTCCGCGTACCCATTACGTACGTAACCCATACCATAAAACGTACGTAATATACCAGTTGACTTGCTACGGTACAATGGTTGTGTTACGTACGTAACACGTCCTGTATAACGTACGTAACACGTCCTGTATAACGTACATAAAACGTACGTTGACTCACCTGTCAACATCCTCCGCCGAAAGTGCCGAAACAGGGTCCCACCTGCCGACCAGGACTCGGTTCTGTCCGATGCCTTCGTTACGTACGTAATACCTTAGCCGTAACCATGCCAATCTTACGTACGTAATCTCACCTTATCAACGTACGTAATAATTCCATTCTTAGTCAATTTCAACAATTCCTGTCCAAAGTCATGACATACCAAATACGAGCATACGGCAAAATCAATACATATACTCAATTCAATAACATTTTCAAACGTTCACAACGTCCTCGAGCATAATTAACCATCCACGATATCCAATATATAAACGAAAAAAAATATATCCGGAAAATCGGGGTATTACACTCTACCCCCCTTAAAACTAGGTTTCGTCCTCGAAACTTACAATCACTGCATAAACAACATTTCAACGGGAATTCAATTTCACCAAGAATTATCGAATAATTCGAACAACATACTTACAAGTCCGCGAAGTCGAAGATCTCCCGTGATACTAGCATGCGACTCCTAAACAAAGTCTCAACATAATACCGATACACACCATTATCGAAATTAGCAACTTAACAAAATCTCAAGGAAGAGTTCACGTCCGTGACCACGGCCACGATTCTTCCTACTTTCAGCCAACAATCTGAAGGGCACATACATGCGTAAGTATAATCCGAATCGCACATTCTCGAAGCGACCAATTTCCAAGAATACCAAGCTATAGACGAAACGATTAAGAAGAATACAAGAAGAGTGAGAGGACTTACAAGTACCGGTCGCACTGTGATGATGGCAGAGTAGTGATATCAGGCAAATGCCGACTCAATCGACCAAAAGACCGGCACCTAGGTATCCATAAACCTAAGCTCTGATACCATATTCTGTAACACCCCCAAGTTATTCAGGGTATATTACAGCGCCGTGATCCCCGCCGTGGGACCCACAAGGCTAAACATACGCGAAACTATAAACTTGACCGATAAGGTCTACATACAATAGAATGAAAGACGATACAAATGGTATTCAAAACCATAACCAATGAAACCATATACATCACTGCACAAATCAATACCTCGGCAACACAGCCGAACATCAAGGAAATCAAATACAATACTCGAGTATTAAAAATCCATTCCAAGACAACAACACTGAATGGAGGAATCCAAGAAAATAACCGGAGACAAGACACATTATCACACTTGCACATCATCTTCATTCCGACACGGTACCCGTAAGTCCCCTCTCATTGAACCTGAAATACATGAAACGTATTACCCCCAAAAATGTATTAGCCGTCGAATAGCTAGTGCAATTATAACAATATGAAACATGATACTCGACAATAAAGTAAATGTAATACGTCAATTCATCAATATCAGTCAATTTATAAATATAAGACTATTATTCCTGAATGACTAAAATCTCAAGACGTATGTGAATGCCGTAAATACTGTTCGTTCATATCATACGCCGTTACATGTAGGAATGCCGTCAAAACGGTTCGTTCATTACATGCCAACATTATTTCATATGAATGCCGTAGAAACGTTCGCTCATATCAACCATGGAATCGCACTGCAGGCTACGAAACCCTCGTAGAGGACTACAGTTCGCCCCGAGTGGCTAGAAATAATCATATCATCAATATTTCATACTTTCAAAGTCGAGAACGCATAATCATAAATGTATACTTGCCTTAATAAACGTTACCGAAAATCCCAAGAACACGGTTCGACCGGAAGCTTGAACCACGAAGAAGACAACGAACGGAAGGGTTTCGACTTGAGTTCTTCACAAGGATTCCGTCCCTAAGTCATATCAATGATAAATCAACAATCGATGAATAATAATCGTACAACGCACAAACCCTCCTAGACCTTTTGTCGGGCACCTTGAAGGCGTCGACTAATAACTCAACCAAAACGACGAATCAATACACTCCAACCAAGGAATAACGATGGGAATGATAGAATACACCTAAATCATCATCAATCCATCACTAATCTAAATTACTACGGATTAAAAGGATGAAGTCAAACAAAATCCCCAATTTCCAACACAAAATTCAAAGTGTTCTTGAATAATCTTTCAATAATCCGATGAATACTCCAACAAGACCATAATCATGCGTATATCACTTCATACCCCATGATTTTAACATCCAAAACATCATTACCCAATACAAAATCGAAATCCAAGATGTTGAAGAAATTACATCTTGAAGATCCAAGCACTATGATTCAAGAGCACGCGATAGAACGATGATCCGGCTTAAAAATCGAAAATAGATGAAGAGAAATCACTCACTCAAGTGATAGGTGGAGAAACATCTTCCTCTCAAACCTCCTCTCTCGCCAAGTGAAGAAATGGGAAAAGTATAGGTTGAATCGCACAAAAACGCAGATATAGGGGTAATCACATGTGTGCCGCGGCTCAAGATATGTGTGCCGCGGCACGTGCCCAAAATTCGCTCCTGTGGCTCGGCGGTGCCGCGGCTCAGCCAGTGTGCCGCGGCACCGGCACAGCGATTTGGACGAACTGAAAATGAGAGTGACTTAGCTATTTCGACCATAACTCCCTCGTCCGGACTCCGATTGACTCACCGTTTGAACCATTGGAAAGCTAACTCGATGCTTTATAATATTGCAAAGATTAAGAATTTTTGGAGTTTCCAAGAATTTACGGTGATTTAACAAAGTCGAACTCATACGTGGAAAAGTCGCTAAAGAACACGGAATTCAACAGAACGATACCGAAACGAACTCGGATGACAAAAAGTGTAGAATTAATCATTCTCGGGATGACGAAACGGTCCCAAGCAAGTTGTTAAAAACGGACTTCCGCCAAAAATAGAAAATTTCCGGGAAACAAAATTACGGGTATTACATAAGGAGTCCCTCTCCCAACATGGCACCCCACCCTATCAGGGATCCCTCTCCCCAACAGGCTCCCATACCTGTTGAGGATCCCCACCGAACAATAGAGCCATCTGTTGTTCGGAGTCCCTCCCCAATGGCTATAATAAATCAAATAGTCCTCTAAGTACAAATTGATGAAGCCTCAGAGCATTTCAAAATCGGGAAGTCATACAGGGTCGCCCCTTACGACAACCTGTATAACTGGAAAGAATGGAGAGAAGAAGAATTGTTTGCTATGGAGGTCACGGACACCCAGAATATTGAGGTCTTGATCAAATGGGAACATATCTTACTTCATGGCAAAAGTGAAGGCTCGACTAAAAGGGAAATCACAGTCCGATGACAAAGCTCCCACACCAAGTCATCACTCCGGCCCCAACTCTAATGACGACGATTAGGCCCTACAGACTGGACTTTGGATGAGCCGTGAAGAGGCTCGGGAAGGAGAATTTGCTGAGATTCAGGCTCAACAGATCTAGGGGACATCCACTGAGAAACATCAGTCCCCTACCCCGCAAGAGGAAGTAGCCCAAGAAAAAAAACAAGAGGAATCAATCCTTCTTGTCACTAATGAAGAAGCTGGAATCTCCCGCACAAGAGGAATTTGTAGGTCACAAGTCGTCCAGGAATAAGTCTAGAGGGGGGAGGGGGGTGAATAGACTTATTGAAACTCTTAAACTCTTTTTTCACAAAGAGTAAGTTTCTTCAGCTGATAGATATGCAAATGACTTAGAGTCGTTCGTTCTCAATACGTGCGGAAGTCAGCTGATGACGAATACAAAACAACTAATGAAACACTTAACAATGAATGCAGTAGTTAAAGTATGATGCTATAAAACAGTAAAATACGCAGGCAATTATAGTGGTCTCAGAGGTGGGGTAATCCTCTACTAATCAACTTTTCTCCAAACCAGTTGGAGATGAATTCACTATAATTGTCAACCAGTGATAAAGATTACAGTGATTCAACCAAATTACAACAACTTCCAACCAGTGGAAATCCTTGCTGTTGCAACTCCCTTGACTGCCTTGCACGTCTTGATCCGCGATCCTTGGATGCCTTTACATTCTCGAACTTCAAACAGTGAAGTACCCCAAACTCAGGATTAAAGACACAAGTTTTTGTCTTCTCCAACTAAGAGCTTCTTCAAGTATGAACTTTTGATAACTACTCTTTTCACGATGCTATAGTTCGCTTTTCGATTGCTTTGAATGCTTTGATTGCTTGAGATTTTGTTCGCACCAATGTTGTGTGTTTTGATCAGCTTCAAATCTTTGGATATATATAGGTCACGATCCTTGAGCATTTCCTTCATAGTGTAACACCCCAAACTAGGCGGATATTACAGTGCCGTGAATCCCCGACTGGGACCCACCAGGCAAATGAAAATGATGAATTAAATAATATAATTGTAGTACCGAACCACATTATATTACCAAGTACTCCGATGAGGAGTTTAAGTACATTACACCAGGACAAAACAGAATACTAGTATATTTTATATGGAGATAAAATACACCACCCTGAACAAATAAGCATCTCAAGTGGAATTTTGCAGCGGAAAAATACAAATGACGGAATAACTGAAATGACTGAAACAAACGAAATGAATGGGCCCCCTACTAGTATCATTGGGACTCGTCGCCGTCAACATGCTCTTCCCGTGCCTTTGCCTTGCCGTGACCTGAAAACAAAATCCCCCAACGGGGTCAGTTACACAGAACAACAATCCTCAAGAGTTGAAAATACACAATCATGAATTAACTGAAATTATGAAATATCCTTAGTTATGAATTACGCTGAAGAGGAGTATCATAGTACGCCCGTAATGTTCTGTGCAAGTGTACAAGACGAATGACCGGACACACCCGTCCTTGTACCTAATTAGTCTCACGGAGGTAAGCGTTACCATGTGCACGGTCCAATGTATCGGTGAACCCAATACATGACCATCGTGTGCCCGACTAAAAATTCCACACAGCCACACCCGGCCACGCAATATGAACCCAGAAGGTCATATGAACGAGAATGACCACAATGAATATCAATGAATAGTAATTCGACAAGGCCAAGATGACTCACCGAGATGAAAATAAAAGTGACATGATTGATAACCCAATGAAATGATTTGGAACCGTCGTTCCTCGTGAATGAAATGATTATTCGACAATTACAAGTCTCAATATGATTAATACCATGATGAATGAGTTATGATTATGAGCAATCAACAACAAAAGGAATGAGTATCCTTTTAACCGAGTAAGAATCAACTTACTCAATACCGATGACAAAGTCCTTCCACGAACAACGTCCTAATCGAGATACCGGTCGCTCGAACAACCTTGAATAACAATAATTACCAACAACCGTTCAATACACGTATCAAGCAACAAAACACGACTAACCCAAAGGTCGAAACAACGATAATCAAACTCATAGGGGCATTCTAACGAATACGTAACCAACCACACGACTTCGAAAATATCCAATCCCGAATATATCGAAACCAACACCAAAATGAGTATTTCAAACCATCAAAACACTTCTAATGATATCATTAATCCAATAGGAATCAATAATTCGAGACTACAACTACATCAATCGGAAAATCCCCAATTAACCGAAGTCAACCCCAAGGGTTCTTGAAAGAATTCCGAAAATAACCATTAAATCCGTAAGAACATACTTATCCAAGGTAGATAATCCATATCTAACATATTCCAATGATAATCCAAGCTTATACGAAGAAATCGGAACGAAAAACCCAAAAATCCGAAATTCTAGATCCAAGAGATCAATACCTTTGATTCGATGTTAAGGAGAGGATGAAGTGATGATAATCCAACTCAAAGCCTTGAATATGATGATAGGCGATAGAAGCTCGAAGAGAACTCTCCAAAATGTCCGAAATCGCCCGAAACCGATGAGGGAATGAGAAAGAATGATAAAATGACGAACTCAGGCTAACTGTCCAATATATAGCCAATCCAGGTTAGCGTGCGCTAGCCCTTGTGCGTAGCGTGCGCTAACGGGTAATTTGGGTAGTCCAGTACCCACTGTCCGAACACGGTAGCGCGCGCTACGTACCTTTTTGTAGCGTGCGCTACGGCCATACCACTAGCGTACGTTAAAACCCATTGTTAGCGTGCGCTAACGAATTAGGTGATGCCCAGTACTGGAATCCAGAAACTGTCTGTCCTCTGATCTGACTTCGGTAGCGTGCGCTACAACCAACAAGTAGCGTACGCTACTACACCGCTTGCGTACGCTAAATATCACTCATAGCGTGCGCTATGAATTAATCCAAAGGCACCAAGAGCCACCGGACTCAACTCGATCCGCCCTTAGCGCGCTTACTCCACATATTTAGCGTGCGCTACTACAACCCATTAGCGCGCTACTTACCACTCGTAGCGTGCGCTACTAATAACTCACTGCAGTCAGTACCTTCGGATCGCAGCTTGGTAACATTAGCGTGCGCTAATGCCGAGTGGTAGCGCGTCGCTACTCGTATTCAATTAGCGTCGCTAAAAAGAGTACGTAGCGTGCGCTACTCCTCACGCACAGCCCACAACGAAAAAGACAACGATGATAAACATGGCACGAAACTCCAATTAGATTAGTGATGAATGACGATTGATACACGATACAATTACTCTGAATGATGAATACCATGATTGAATATGAGTGACAAATGCTCAATAATGAGTGAAATTACTGAGTATCAATTACTGAATGATAAATAATGAATGATAATTAATGAATTAAAACCTGTTATTACATACACCCCCCCTTAAAAGAGTTTCGTCCCCGAAACTAAGGGTCAAACAACTCGGGATAACTCTCCCGCATACTATCCTCGGTTTCCCAAGTAGCCTCTTCGACTCCGTGTCTAGACCACTGAATTTTAACCAAAGGAATCGCCTTATTCCTCAACGGTTTGATTCGTCGCTCTAAAACTCGTATAGGACGCTCCTCATATGAATGATCGTCGGCGATCTCGATTTCGTCGAACTGAAGTATGTGACTCGGGTTGGCAACATACTTCCGCAACTGAGAGACGTGAAACACATTATGAATTCGGCTCAACGCCGGAGGTAAAGCCAATCGATAAGCTAACTCGCCTACTCGATCCAAAATCTCGAACGGTCCAATAAATCTCGGACTCAACTTTCCCCTCTTCCCAAAACGGAAGATACCACGACTCGGGGATACCTTGACCAACACATGGTCACCAGCCTCGAACTCTAATGGTCGCATTACAGCTATCTCGCATATGATTTCGCCGACTCGAGCGTCAACAAACGACTCCTGATCAAAGCTACCTTCTCACGGGCGGCTATAAGCATATCGGGATCGGTGCCGATTGATTCTGATAAGTCGTCCCAACACAACGGAGATCGACAACGACGACCATACAAGGCCTCGTAAGGTGCCATCTTGATCGAAGCATGCCAACTATTATTATACGTGAACTCGATCAATGGTAGTTGGGCTTCCCAATCGTATTTCCACTCGAGGACGCATGCCCTCAACATGTCCTCTAATGTCTGAATAGTCCTCTCTGATTGCCCGTCGGACTGAGGATGAAAAGCGGTACTGAGATTAAGCTGAGTTCCCATAGCACGATGAACTGATTTCCAAAAATGCGACACAAACCGTCCGTCACGATCGGAAACAATACTTTTAGGAGTACCGTAAAGTCTCACTATCTCTTTGATGAAAAGCTGGGCAAGTCTCTCGGGACCCCACGTATCCTTGATCTCAAGGAAATGAGTTGATTTAGTTAAGCGGTCCACGATCACCCAGATTGTATTCATGCCACGACGACTCGTCGGCAAACTCGTGATGAAATCCATAGAAATGTCTTCCCACTTCCATTCGGGAATAGGAAGAGGTTTCAGCATACCCGCCGCCGATGTTCAATCTTAACTTGTTGACAGGTTAAGCATCTCGAAACAAATTCTGCGACTTCTCGCTTCATATTACTCCACCAGTAATTTTGTCTCAAGTCCTTGTACATCTTGCTGGACCCCGGATGAACAGAATAAGGGGTAGCATGAGCTTCTCTCAAAATAGAGTTTTTCAACTCGTCATTTGCCGGTACGCACAACCGGTTCTTAAACCGCAAAAGTCCATCCTCGTGGACCACAAATCCAGGGGCTTTCCCCTGAGTCACATCCTCACGGATGCGCAACAATGAAGGGTCTGAACTCTGATTCTCTCTGATTACCTCCTCAAGTGACGATGAAATCTCTAACATACAAAGCTGTCCCTGAACTCGCTGAAGCCAGACCTCGATCTCGGGTCTAAGAAATTCCTGTTGAAGCTCCTTCTGGATTGTTAAACGAGCAAGCATCTGCTCCGGAACGGACTTACGACTCAAGGCGTCGGCAACAACGTTCGCCTTGCCCGGGTGGTAAAGGATCTCAATATCATAATCTTTGATTAATTCCAACCACCGTCTCTGTCGCATATTTAACTCCTTCTGAGTAAATATATACTTTAAACTCTTATGATCGGTGAATATCTGACAGGTAACGCCATAAAGATAATGACGCCAAATCTTCAAAGCGAACACCACGGCTGCTAGTTCCAGGTCGTGTGTCGGATAATTATCCTCGTAAGGTCTCAATTGCCATGAAGCATAGGCAATAACCTTTCCATTCTGCATGAGCACACATCCGAGACCCTGTCCGGATGCATCACTATAAACCACAAATCCTTCCGTCCCCTGCGGCAAGGAAAGTATAGGTGCTGACATTAACCGGCTCTTGAGTTCCTCAAAACTCCGTTGACACGCATCGGACCACGTGTATTTCTTATCCTTCCATAAAAGGCTCGTCAAGGGTTGAGCGATTTTAGAAAATCCTTCCACAAAACGCCGGTAATAACCCGCTAATCCGAGGAAACTTCGAATTTCCTTAACATTCTTCGGGGGTAGCCAATCTCGGATAGCCTCCGTCTTCTGAGGGTCGACACGAACTCCGTCTGATGAAATTACGTGTCCGAGAAACGTCACTTCGGACATCCAGAACTCATATTTGGAAAACTTCCCATAAAGTTGTTCTAGTCTCAACACGTCGAGCACTTGATGAAGGTGAAACTCGTGTTCCTCTCGGTCACGAGAATAAATCAAAATGTCATCGATGAAGACAACAACAAACTGATCCAAAAAGTCGATGAAAACCCGATTCATTAACTCCATGAATACCGCAGGTGCATTTGTTAATCCAAACGACATAACCACAAACTCATAATGACCATAGCGTGTTCGAAACGCCGTCCTCGCGATATCCGACTCTCGAATCCGCAACTGATGATATCCAGATCTTAAGTCGATCTTAGAAAATACTGAAGCTCCCTGAAGTTGATCCAAAAAATCATCGATACGGGGTAAGGGATACTTATTCTTGATTGTCACCCTGTTCAACTCTTGATAATCGATACACAAGCGAAAAGAGCCATCCTTCTTCTTGACAAATAACACTGGTGCTCCCCACGGGGACGCACTCGGTCGAATATAACCCTTCTCGAACAACTCCTCAAGTTGGTTCTTTAATTCCTGCATTTCGGTCGGGGCCATCCGCACGGTGCCTTCGATATCGGGACGTACTGTGCTCCAACTCAATCGTGAATTCCACATCCCTCTGTGGAGGCAAACCAGTAACTCGTCTGGAAAACATCGGCATATTCCCTCACTACCGGAATATCCGTCAACATTATCGATGATTTCTGGTTTTGGTCATAAAGCACCAATAACCAACACACCCTCGATTGAGTAATTTCACCGCTTTCATCAAATTAATGACCTTACTGCAATAGGATTACCTCCCTGAAACACACATTCAACCCCATCGTCCGAAATGATAGTGATCATACGCTTACGGACACTAATGATGGCATCATGACGATCCATCCAATCAATACCCAAGATGACGTCGTCCCTCGGCAAATCTACTACGATTAGGTCCACGGCCATACCCGACCATGAAACCAGATCGGACAATTCAACCTCCCGACACGACAATTCGTCTACCATCGATAGACCAATGACATAAGGCTCACAACTAGTAGCACTACCTAAGTAGTCTACTCACACATGACTCGGAAATGAATGAATGCGATGCACCAAGATCAAAAAGGGTACACACAAAGGTTGAGATAGAATATCGAGTGTACCCGAGATCATCCGGCCTCGGGATCATCGGTCTTCTTCATCTCATAAATCCGGCTTGCTAGTCCTGCACCGACGCCTCCTGTCACTGGCTATAGGCTCCACCTTTTGTTGCTCCTGTCATTTTAAACGACGCTGATTGAGTGGCCTGATTCTGAACGGCTGACTTCTTAGGGGCCTGAGATGACGTCTGAGTAGGTTTGGAGTCCCTACGGCAAAAACGGGCCTTATGCCCAGCAATCCCACAATTATGACATGTGATAGTCTGTCTTGGACACTTGGTACTGAGATGACCAAGATCCCCACAGTTAAAACAGGTGATGGCCGAACGGCCGCTCGAGACCGAGATTCCGCGGGTTTAGACGACACAGAGGTCGCTCGAAAGCGAGCCCGCACGGGGTTTCTTGAAGGTTGTCGACCACCTTGATCGATTACGATTCTTCGATTTCTTGCTAGCGAAGGTTCTTTGCTTAGCAATCTCTTTAGCGGTAAGCTCATAGGTGAGAGCTTTCTCGATGAATTCGCCAACGTGGTGCAATTATGATTAAGCAATCAGCCTCATACGGGGTTTCACCTCTTCTTGCCGAAATACTTGATTTTATCCGCCTCTGAATGAATGATGGATGAGGCGAACGGAAGAAGTTCTAAATTTATCGGCAATGGCGAGAACATCCTCGTCTGGCCGAGGGTCGGGGTGAGTAACTCGACACTTGGCCTCTCTGAGTGGGGCCGGATAATACCTCTCCATCATGAGAGTCTTGAACTGATCCCAAGTACATGATCCTTCGGTGGGCTTCAACGACAACCACCAAGAATGTGCGCTCTTACCCAGGTAGTAAGCCGCAACAGAAACTTTGTGTCCTTCGGGACACTCTACCATAGCAAACAACTTCTCGAAATGTTCGAGCCAATGAATATTATCCGCCGGCTCAGACGATCCCTCAAAAGTAGGTGGCCTCTGGCGAGAGATGTCGCCAATGATATTGCTCACATTCCTCTCTTGCCTCTGAGGTGGCGGCGGAGGAGCCTGTTGATTTTGATTGACGGAGTTATGCATCGTCTCCATAAGTTGTGCCATCTGCGTCATTTGGGCCATCATACCCTGCATAAAAGCGAGTGGGTCAACCCGGACACCTTCTGACTGATCCGTGTCCCGGGTACGACTCGCCGTTAGTGAATGATCGCGTCCAGGAGAGTGAGTGGCAACATCACTACTCGATGAATTAGCATTATCCCTCGCGTTTGCACGTGTATTCACACGAGCTCTTGGGATTCGGCCCGCTCCACGGCCTCGTCCTCCACGTCCTCTTCTTGCCCTCTCCATACTGAAGTAGGAAAGTCACATGATGATTATATTTCCTGCATGAATAAAACGTTATGATTATGACATGAGATGCTGAAAATGAGCTTACGCGCTCTAACACCGTGGTTACATGAATGATTAATTGACGTGACATGATTATCTGATGAAATTAGTGAAAGGATTATCTTGAACGAGTTAACAAGATTAATGATTTGATCTTCCTGATCAACAACTGAATAATGAAATGAATTGAGTGATTAATGAGTTAATCTGACCGTCCTGGTCAAAAAGACAATGATGATTGAGGATTGTTAACTGATGAATTATGAATGAATGATTATTGCCAGAAATTATACCATGGCATTAGAAATCTTACAGTTCTTGGTCTGATTGGCTCGGCATTTGCACAGGTCACACGTGACGCGAAAGTCCAATGATACTAGTCCGATGACGATGATTTCAAATAAGACATGACTTGGAGGGTAGTATTCAAAACCACGCTCCGATACCAACTCTGTAACACCCCAAACTAGGCGGATATTACAGTGCCGTGAATCCCCGACTGGGACCGACCAGGCAAATGAAAATGATGAATTAAATAATATAATTGTAGTACCGAACCACATTATATTACCAAGTACTCCGATGAGGAGTTTAAGTACATTACACCAGGACAAAATAGAATACTAGTATATTTTATATGGAGATAAAATACACCACCCTGAACAAATAAGCATCTCAAGCGGAATTTTGCAGCGGAATAATACAAATGACGGAATAACTGAAATGACTGAAATGACTGAAACAAACGAAATGAATGGGCCCCCCTACTAGTATCATTGGGACTCGTCGCCGTCAACATGCTCTTCCCGTGCCTTTGCCTTGCCGTGACCTGAAAACAAAATCCCCCAACGGGGTCAGTTACACAGAACAACAATCCTCAAGGGTTGAAAATACATAATCATGAATTAACTGAAATTATGAAATATCCTTAGTTATGAATTACGCTGAAGAGGAGTATCATAGTACGCCCGTAATGTTCTGTGCAAGTGTACAAGACGAATGACCGGACACACCCGTCCTTGTACCTAATTAGTCTCACAGAGGTAAGCGTTACCGTGTGCACGGTCCAATGTATCGGTGAACCCAATACATGACCATCGTGTGCCCGACTAAAAATTCCACACAGCCACACCCGGCCATGCAATATGAACCCAGAAGGTCATATGAACGAGAATGACCACAAAGAATATCAATGAATAGTAATTCGACAAGGCCAAGATGACTCACCGAGATGAAAATAATAGTGACATGATTGATAACCCAATGAAATGATTTGGAACCGTCGTTCCTCGTGAATGAAATGATTATTCGACCATTACAAGTCTCAATATGATTAATACCATGATGAATGAGTTATGATTATGAGCAATCAACAACAAAAGGAATGAGTATCCTTTTAACCGAGTAAGAATCAACTTACTCAATACCGATGACAAAGTCCTTCCACGAACAACGTCCTAATCGAGATACCGGTCGCTCGAACAACCTTGAATAACAATAATTACCAACAACCGTTCAATACACGTATCAAGCAACAAAACACGACTAACCCAAAGGTCGAAACAACGATAATCAAACTCATAGGGGCATTCTAACGAATACGTAACCAACCACACGACTTCGAAAATATCCAATCCCGAATATATCGAAACCAACACCAAAATGAGTATTTCAAACCATCAAAACACTTCCAATGATATCATTAATCCAATAGGAATCAATAATTCGAGACTACAACTACATCAATCGGAAAATCCCCAATTAACCGAAGTCAACCCCAAGGGTTCTTGAAAGAATTCCGAAAATAACCATTAAATCCGTAAGAATATACTTATCCAAGGTAGATAATCCATATCTAACATATTCCAATGATAATCCAAGCTTATACGAAGAAATCGGAAGGAAAAACCCAAAAATCCGAAATTCTAGATCCAAGAGATCAATACCTTTGATTCGATGTTAAGGAGAGGATGAAGTGATGATAATCCAACTCAAAGCCTTGAATATGATGATAGGCGATAGAAGCTCGAAGAGAACTCTCCAAAATGTCCGAAATCGCCCGAAACCGATGAGGGAATGAGAAAGAATGATAAAATGACGAACTCAGGCTAACTGTCCAATATATAGCCAATCCAGGTTAGCGTGCGCTAGCCCTTGTGCGTAGCGTGCGCTAACGGGTAATTTGGGTAGTCCAGTACCCACTGTCCGAACATGGTAGCGCGTGCTATGTACCTTTTTGTAGCGTGCGCTACGGCCATACCACTAGCGTACGTTAAAACCCATTGTTAGCGTGCGCTAACGAATTAGGTGATGCCCGATCGAATCCGTAAACTGCCTCGTCCTCGATTCGACTTCGGTAGCGTGCGCTACAACCAACAAGTAGCGTACGCTACTACACCGCTGACGCTAAATATCACTCATAGCGTGCGCTATGAATTAATCAGGCGCCCAAAGAGCCACTGGACTCAACCTGATCCGTCCTTAGCGCGCGCTACTCCACATATTTAGCGTGCGCTACTACAACCCATTAGCGCGCGCTACTTACCACTCGTAGCGTGCGCTACTAATAACTCACCTGCAGTCCAGTACCTTCTGGACTGCAGCCAGGGTAACATTAGCGTGCGCTAATGCTGAGTGGTAGCGTGCGCTACCTGTATTCAATTAGCGTACGCTAAAAAGAGTACGTAGCGTGCGCTACTCCTCACGCACAGCCCACAACGAAAAAGACAACGATGATAAACATGGCACGAAACTCCAATTAGATTAGTGATGAATGACGATTGATACACGATACAATTACTCTGAATGATGAATACCATGATTGAATATGAGTGACAAATGCTCAATAATGAGTGAAATTACTGAGTATCAATTACTGAATGATAAATACTGAATGATAATTACTGAATTACAACCGGGTATTACATACACCCCCCCTTAAAAGAGTTTCGTCCCCGAAACTAAGGGTCAAACAACTCGGGATAACTCTCCCGCATACTATCCTCGGTTTCCCAAGTAGCCTCTTCGACTCCGTGTCTAGACCACTGAATTTTAACCAAAGGAATCGCCTTATTCCTCAACGGTTTGATTCGCCGCTCTAAAACTCGTATAGGACGCTCCTCATATGAATGATCGTCGGCGATCTCGATTTCGTCGAACTGAAGTATGTGACTCGGGTCGGCAACATACTTCCGCAACTGAGAGGCGTGAAACACATTATGAATTCGGCTCAACGCCGGAGGTAAAGCCAATCGATAAGCTAACTCGCCTACTCGATCCAAAATCTCGAACGGTCCAATGAATCTCGGACACAACTTTCCCCTCTTCCCAAAACGGAAGATACCACGACTCGGGGATACCTTGACCAACACATGGTCACCAGCCTCGAACTCTAATGGTCGACGACGGTTATCTGCATATGATTTCTGTCGACTCTGAGCGGTCAACAAACGACTCCTGATCAAAGCTACATTCTCACGGGCGGCTATAAGCATATCGGGCCGATTGATTCTGATAAGTCATTCCAACACAATGGAGATCGACAACGACGACCATACAAGGCCTCGTAAGGTGCCATCTTGATCGAAGCATGCCAACTATTATTATACGTGAACTCGATCAATGGTAGTTGGGCTTCCCAATCGTCTTTCCACTCGAGGACGCATGCCCTCAACATGTCCTCTAATGTCTGAATAGTCCTCTCTGATTGCCCGTCGGACTGAGGATGAAAAGCGGTACTGAGATTAAGCTGAGTTCCCATAGCACGATGAACTGATTTCCAAAAATGCGACACAAACCGTCCGTCACGATCGGAAACAATACTTTTAGGAGTACCGTAAAGTCTCACTATCTCTTTGATGAAAAGCTGGGCAAGTCTCTCGGGACCCCACGTATCCTTGATCTCAAGGAAATGAGTTGATTTAGTTAAGCGGTCCACGATCACCCAGATTGTATTCATGCCACGACGACTCGTCAGCAAACTCGTGATGAAATCCATAGAAATGTCTTCCCACTTCCATTCGGGAATAGGAAGAGGTTTCAGCATACCTGCCGGTCGCTGATGTTCAATCTTAACTTGTTGACAAGTTAAGCATCTCGAAACAAATTCTGCGACTTCTCGCTTCATATTACTCCACCAGTAATTTTGTCTCAAGTCCTTGTACATCTTGCTGGACCCCGGATGAACAGAATAAGGGGTAGCATGAGCTTCTCTCAAAATAGAGTTTTTCAAGTCGTCATTTGCCGGTACGCACAACCGGTTCTTAAACCGCAAAAGTCCATCCTCGTGGACCACAAATCCAGGGGCTTTCCCCTGAGTCACATCCTCACGGATGCGCAACAATGAAGGGTCTGAACTCTGATTCTCTCTGATTACCTACTCAAGTGACGATGAAATCTCTAACATACAAAGCTGTCCCTGAACTCGCTGAAGCCAGACCTCGATCTCGGGTCTAAGGAATTCCTGTTGAAGCTCCTTCTGGATTATTAAACGAGCAAGCATCTGCTCCGGAACGGACTTACGACTCAAGGCGTCGGCGACAACGTTCGCCTTGCCCGGGTGGTAAAGGATCTCAATATCATAATCTTTGATTAATTCCAACCACCGTCTCTGTCGCATATTTAACTCCTTCTGAGTAAATATATACTTTAAACTCTTATGATCGGTGAATATCTGACAGGTAACGCCATAAAGATAATGACGCCAAATCTTCAAAGCGAACACCACGGCTGCTAGCTCCAGGTCGTGTGTCGGATAATTAACCTCGTAAGGTCTCAATTGCCGTGAAGCATAGGCAATAACCTTTCCATTCTGCATGAGCACACATCCGAGACCCTGTCCGGACGCATCACTATAAACCACAAATCCTTCCGTCCCCTGCGGCAAGGAAAGTACAGGTGCTGACATTAACCGGCTCTTGAGTTCCTCAAAACTCCGTTGACACGCGTCGGACCACGTGTATTTCTTATCCTTCCGTAAAAGGCTCTTCAAGGGTTGAGCGATTTTAGAAAATCCTTCCATAAACCGCAGGTAATAACCCGCTAATCCGAGGAAACTTCGAATTTCCTTAACATTCTTCGGGGGTAGCCAATCTCGGATAGCCTCCGTCTTCTGAGGGTCGACACGAACTCCGTCTGATGAAATTACGTGTCCGAGAAACGTCACTTCGGACATCCAGAACTCACATTTGGAAAACTTCCCATAAAGTTGTTCTCGTCTCAACACGTCGAGCACTTGATGAAGGTGAAACTCGTGTTCCTGTCGGTCACGAGAATAAATCAAAATGTCATCGATGAAGACAACAACAAACTGATCCAAAAAGTCGATGAAAACCCGATTCATTAACTCCATGAATACTGCAGGTGCATTTGTTAATCCAAACGGCATAACCACAAACTCATAATGACCATAGCGTGTTCGAAACGCCGTCCTCGCGATATCCGACTCTCGAATTCGCAACTGATGATATCCAGATCTTAAGTCGATCTTGGAAAATACTGAAGCTCCCTGAAGTTGATCCAAAAGATCATCGATACGGGGTAAGGGATACTTATTCTTGATTGTCACCCTGTTCAACTCTCGATAATCGATACACAAGCGAAAAGAGCCATCCTTCTTCTTGGCAAATAACACTGGTGCTCCCCACGGGGACGCACTCGGTTGAATATAACCCTTCTCGAACAACTCCTCAAGTTGGTTCTTTAATTCCTGCATTTCGGTCGGGGCCATCCGGTACGGTGCCTTCGATATCGGGGACGTACCAGGCTCCAACTCAATCGTGAATTCCACATCCTTCTGTGGAGGCAAACCAGGTAACTCGTCTGGAAAAACATCGGCATATTCCCTCACTACCGGAATATCCGTCAACATTACTGATGATTTCTCGGTTTTGGTCATAAAGCACCAATAACCAACACACCCCTGATTGAGTAATTTCACTGCTTTCATCAAATTAATGACCTTACCAGAACAGCCGGGATTACCTCCCTGAAACACACATTCAACCCCATCGTCTGAAATGATATTGATCATACGCTTACGGACACTAATGATGGCATCATGACGATCCATCCAATCAATACCCAAGATGACGTCGTCCCTCGGCAAATCTACTACGATTAGGTCCGCTGGCCATACCCGACCATGAAACTGAATCGGACACCAACCTCCCGACACGACAATTCGTCTACCATCAGGTAGACCAATGACATAAGGCTCACAACTAGTAGCACTACCCAGAAGTAGTCTACTCACACATGACTCGAAAATGAATGAATGCGATGCACCAGTATCAAAAAGGGTACACACAGGTTGAGATAGAATATCGAGTGTACCTGAGATCATCCGGGCCTCGGGATCATCGGTCTTCTTCATCTCATAAATCCGGGGCTTGCTAGTCCCGGCACCGGACGGTCCCGTCTGCTGGCTATAGGCTCCACCTTTTGTTGCTACTGTCGTTTTAAACGACGCTGATTGAGTGGCCTGATTCTGAACGGCTGACTGCTTAGGGGCCTGAGATGACGTCTGAGTAGGTTTGGAGTCCCTACGGCAAAAACGGGCCTTATGCCCAGCAATCCCACAATTATGACATGTGATAGTCTGTCTTGGACACTTGGTACTGAGATGACCAAGATCCCCACAGTTAAAACAGGTGATGGCCGAACTGGCCGCTCGAGACTGAGATTCCGCGGGTTTAGACGACACCGGAGGTCGCTCAGAAAAAGCAGAGCCCGCACGGGGTTTCTTGAAGGTTGTCTGACCGCCTTCAGACTGATTACGATTCTTCGATTTCTTGCTAGCAGACGAAGGTTGCTGCTTAGCAATCTCTTTAGCGGTAAGCTCATAGGTGAGAGCTTTCTCGATGAATTCGGCCAACGTGGTGCAATTATGATTAAGCAACTGCAGTCTCATACGGGGTTTCAGCCTCTTGCTGAAATACTTGATTTTATCCGCCTCTGAATGAATGATGGATGAGGCGAACGGAAGAAGTTCCTGAAATTTCTCGGCAATGGCGAGAACATCCTCGTCTGCTGAGGGGTCGGGGTGAGTAATTCTGACAGCTTGGCCTCTCTGAGTGGGGCCGGATAATACCTCTCCATCATGAGAGTCTTAAACTGATCCCAAGTACATGATCCTTCGGTGGGCTTCAACGACAACCACCAAGAATGTGCGCTCTTACCCAGGTAGTAAGCCGCAACAGAAACTTTGTGTCCTTCGGGACACTCTACCATAGCAAACAACTTCTCGAAATGTTCGAGCCAATGAATAATATCCGCCGGCTCAGACGATCCCTCAAAAGTAGGTGGCCTCTGGCGAGAGATGTCGCCAATGATATTGCTCACATTCCTCTCTTGCCTCTGAGGTGGCGGCGGAGGAGCCTGTTGATTTTGATTGACGGAGTTATGCATCGTCTCCATAAGTTGTGCCATCTGCGTCATTTGGGCTATCATACCCTGCATAAAAGCGAGTGGGTCAACCCGGACACCTTCTGACTGATCCGTGTCCCGGGTACGACTCCCCGTTAGTGAATGATCGCGTCCAGGAGAGTGAGTGGCAACATCACTACTCGATGAATTAGCATTATCCCTCGCGTTTGCACGTGTATTCACACGAGCTCTTGGGATTCGGCCCGCTCCACGGCCTCGTCCTCCACGTCCTCTTCTTGCCCTCTCCATACTGAAGTAGGAAAGTCACATGATGATTATATTTCCCGCATGAATAAAACGTTATGATTATGACATGAGATGATGAAAATGAGCTTACGCGCTCTAACACCGTGGTTACATGAATGATTAATTGACGTGACATGATTATCTGATGAAATTACTGAAAGGATTATCTTGAACGAGTTAACAAGATTAATGATTTGATCTTCCTGATCAACAACTGAATAATGAAATGAATGGAGTGATTAATGAGTTAATCTGACCGTCCTGGTCAAAAAGACAATGATGATTGAGGATTGTTAACTGATGAATTATGAATGAATGATTATTGCCAGAAATTATACCATGGCATTAGAAATCTTACAGTTCTTGGTCTGATTGGCTCGGCATTTGCACAGGTCACACGTGACGCGAAAGTCCAATGATACTAGTCCGATGACGATGATTTCAAATGAGACATGACTTGGAGGGTAGTATTCAAAACCACGCTCCGATACCAACTCTGTAACACCCCAAACTAGGCGGATATTACAGTGCCGTGAATCCCCGACTGGGACCCACCAGGCAAATGAAAATGATGAATTAAATAATATAATTGTAGTACCGAACCACATTATATTACCAAGTACTCCGATGAGGAGTTTAAGTACATTACACCAGGACAAAACAGAATACTAGTATATTTTATATGGAGATAAAATACACCACCCTGAACAAATAAGCATCTCAAGCGGAATTTTGCAGCGGAAAAATACAAATGACGGAATAACTGAAATGACTGAAATGACTGAAACAAACGAAATGAATGGGCCCCCCTACTAGTATCATTGGGACTCGTCGCCGTCAACATGCTCTTCCCGTGCCTTTGCCTTGCCGTGACCTGAAAACAAAATCCCCCAACGGGGTCAGTTACACAGAACAACAATCCTCAAGGGTTGAAAATACACAATCATGAATTAACTGAAATTATGAAATATCCTTAGCTATGAATTACGCTGAAGAGGAGTATCATAGTACGCCCGTAATGTTCTGTGCAAGTGTACAAGACGAATGACCGGACACACCCGTCCTTGTACCTAATTAGTCTCACGGAGGTAAGCGTTACCGTGTGCACGGTCCAATGTATCGGTGAACCCAATACATGACCATCGTGTGCCCGACTAAAAATTCCACACAACCACACCCGGCCACGCAATATGAACCCAGAAGGTTATATGAACGAGAATGACCACAATGAATATCAATGAATAGTAATTCGACAAGGCCAAGATGACTCACCGAGATGAAAATAATAGTGACATGATTGATAACCCAATGAAATGATTTGGAACCGTCGTTCCTCGTGAATGAAATGATTATTCGACAATTACAAGTCTCAATATGATTAATACCATGATGAATGAGTTATGATTATGAGCAATCAACAACAAAAGGAATGAGTATCCTTTTAACCGAGTAAGAATCAACTTACTCAATACCGATGACAAAGTCCTTCCACGAACAACATCCTAATCGAGATACCGGTCGCTCGAACAACCTTGAATAATAATAATTACCAACAACCGTTCAATACACGTATCAAGCAACAAAACACGACTAACCCAAAGGTCGAAACAACGATAATCAAACTCATAGGGGCATTCTAACGAATACGTAACCAACCACACGACTTCGAAAATATCCAATCCCGAATATATCGAAACCAACACCAAAATGAGTATTTCAAACCATCAAAACACTTCCAATGATATCATTAATCCAATAGGAATCAATAATTCGAGACTACAACTACATCAATCGGAAAATCCCCAATTAACCGAAGTCAACCCCAAGGGTTCTTGAAAGAATTCCGAAAATAACCATTAAATCCGTAAGAACATACTTATCCAAGGTAGATAATCCATATCTAACATATTCCAATGATAATCCAAGCTTATACGAAGAAATCGGAACGAAAAACCCAAAAATCCGAAATTCTAGATCCAAGAGATCAATACCTTTGATTCGATGTTAAGGAGAGGATGAAGTGATGATAATCCAACTCAAAGCCTTGAATATGATGATAGGCGATAGAAGCTCGAAGAGAACTCTCCAAAATGTCCGAAATCGCCCGAAACCGATGAGGGAATGAGAAAGAATGATAAAATGACGAACTCAGGCTAACTGTCCAATATATAGCCAATCCAGGTTAGCGTGCGCTAGCCCTTGTGCGTAGCGTGCGCTAACGGGTAATTTGGGTAGTCCAGTACCCACTGTCCGAACACGGTAGCGCGCGCTACGTACCTTTTTGTAGCGTGCGCTACGGCCATACCACTAGCGTACGTTAAAACCTATTGTTAGCGTGCGCTAACGAATTAGGTGATGCCCAGTACTGGAATCCAGAAACTGTCTGTCCTCTAATCTGACTTCGGTAGCGTGCGCTACAACCAACAAGTAGCGTACGCTACTACACCGCTTGCGTACGCTAAATATCACTCATAGCGTGCGCTATGAATTAATCCAGTGCAGTCCAGTAGCCACTGGACTCAACCTGATCCGTCCTTAGCGCGCACTACTCCACATATTTAGCGTGCGCTACTACAACCCATTAGCGCGCGCTACTTACCACTCGTAGCGTGCGCTACTAATAACTCACCTGCACCCAAGACTTCGGATCGGCTAGGGTAACATTAGCGTGCGCTAATGCTGAGTGGTAGCGTGCGCTACCTGTATTCAATTAGCGTACGCTAAAAAGAGTATGTAGCGTGCGCTACTCCTCACGCACAGCCCACAACGAAAAAGACAACGATGATAAACACGGCACGAAACTCCAATTAGATTAGTGATGAATGACGATTGATACACGATACAATTACTCTGAATGATGAATACCATGATTGAATATGAGTGACAAATGCTCAATAATGAGTGAAATTACTGAGTATCAATTACTGAATGATAAATACTGAATGATAATTACTGAATTACAACCGGGTATTACACATAGCCGTTGCAAATCTTTTTAACAAATCCATCCGTTGGAGAGGTAGACTTCATTGTTTTCTTTTCTGAACATTGCAAGGCTGGATTCCCAAATTTTAATCCATCTTTCGACCGTTGTGAAGACTTTACATGTGAGGCGCCGTATCTTTTGAATATAAAAAGATTAAAGTCTTCAGTGGTAGGCCTGAATGAATTATTTAATTCATATCCTTTGCGGGAATCTCTCCAATATGTCTCTTCACGCTTGCATGTGACTTTCCGTAATATTTGACTATTCAACGCATGCTGACGTGGACTTGGAGTACTTGGCTGATCTCAAGCAGGCTGATGTACAGTCAACTTCTCTGCAGTCTGGACTTCTCTGATGGTGACTGTTTGGGACTCGCCTGATCAGATGGCTTGTCTGAGGTCACTTGAGTGCAGTCTGGTCAAACATCTCTGATGAATTCTTGTTGACCAGAACTTCTATGACTTGACTCGGTTGTACCTCTCTGATGAACTCAGCTGTACTTTTGTACTTAGCCGATTTGAGCCTAACTTATTTTGGCCTATAGAAGATACTCATTTGGTTCTTCTTTACATTTTGCCAAGTATTAAACTTAACATAATTTGACCTATGGAAGATACTCATTTAGTTCTTCCTTACATTTTTGCCAAGTAATAAACATTTGAATTACATTTAATGACATCATCAAAATCTAACAAGTATTCCTAACAGAATCTGTCTAGCTAACAGAGGAAGATGCCACCCGCACCGTCCGACAAGAAGAATCAGTCCGTCTCCAGGAATAGGCGGCCGCTGAGAGTCTGCAAGAGGAATCAGTCCCTCATGTACTTCCGACTACCGAGACCCAACAGCGGCTGAAAAAATCATCCCCTTCTATCTCCCAGACAGAACATGCAGCACAACCTATACAAGCACCCACTCCCGAACAGTTTGAAATTCCTATCTCTATAAGATCCCCATCTGGATCAGATAGGTTTCCTTGCTGATGATGAGCCGCGCAAGCCTCATCACAATGTGGTAATTAAACATCTTGGAGAACTATCTGACTCCAAGATAGTGCTCCACACTCTCCGCACACAGAGGCACGCATCGAGCAACTCGAAGCCATCGGTCCCCAAACCATGTTCTTGCAGGATGCCATCCAGTCCCTATACGACGTCGGGAAGGAACTCGACTGGATAATGAAAACATCTCAGGATGAGCTCCAGAAGCTGCAAAGGGCCATTACAGATGTGGAAGAGGCTTTCCGCCTCATGCCCAATGCATTATGGCAAGCCCTGAATCAAATGAAGCAGCATCAGGAGCGAATCCTATAACAAGAATAAGAGAAGCTACATGTCGTTGAAGCCAAGACTATTGCTGCCCTAGAATTCATAGGATCAAAGCTCACTGACCATGATTACAAGATAAATGATCTAACAGCAGTGGTTGCGAGACTGATGGAAAGTGTCATTGACCTGAAGGACAAATAGGCTGAATCAATGGAACTCTTTTGGGATATTCACGGCAAAGTCTTAGATCTTGATACTGCCAAAAAGGGGGATGAGTTGAAAGAGGCTGCTAGAAAGTGGAGACTGGGAAGAGAGAAGGAAATGGAGGCTGCTCTAGAATAAAATGTTGCAACTGCCATTGGAAGATTGGCCGGACCCGTGCCAGGTCAGGGAGCAAAATGATACATGGTAACTGGTTATCGACCTGAGTTCCAGGATCCTAATTTTCCTTGGAAAAATATAGTAAGCAAGCCTGCCGAGTTATTTCTCCCAACGGATCGACAACCTACAGGAGAAGAACTAAAGGCATGGAAAAATAATGAACTCCTCAGATACTTATGTATTCTCATCAGGGAGTCCACCATGTTCAACAAATTCAAAACCCTGGAGGATGCCGCTAATGAGTTCTCGAGACTCCTAGCAGAAAAAAAGCTCCCCTTGCAACTAAAAATGAAGTCTAAGCATCAGAAGGTTGATCGGGTAACTCACCGTGAAGATTGGATTCTCGACTACGATGTCTCCTACAAAGGACAAAACATCTACAAGGACCGAGGTAGAGATTAACTAATCAAATGGTGGAGAGGAACCAAACATGATCCCTATCGCAAGATGGAAGCATCAGCATTATAGGGACTAGCTTTTATTAGTTGTACTTTGTATTTTATCCTACTTTATGCTCTTCGATGTAGTACTTTCATTTCTTTCAAGTACTATAATTTCAAGTATCAATAAAAATTCATTGTCTTGAAAGATTACAGCTTGTAATCTACTTTTACTGTTTTGATTACGATTATATATTGAAATACTCAACAAGTATAAAAACTTGATAATTCTTAAGCTGTAAGAACTTGTCTGCGAACAGTTCATAGATTAAGTTATATTCAATTAAGATTACATCCTGTAAGATTGTGCCTACGCGCCAATCATAAGTTAAGTTGTAATACACTTAGTCCTGTAGGATCTTTAATTTTAGAACTTGCATGCAAGCAGTTCAAATTTTTAGACTAAGTCATGAGGTCAGATCTTTAGACATAAGACTTGAAAACAGCCTCTCAGTATCAAGGAAGTTTGGCATTATCAAAAAGGGAGAAATTGTTAGAAAAAAATACAGTCTTGTTTTGATAATTGCCCTATACAGCATAAGGTCTTCAAAGTCAGCATTTCGCTCTAAGTATGGAAGCTGTTAGGAAACTTCATACAGCCTGTCCATACAGCAAGAGATCTTTCTGCATAGTTCGTTCCTATAGCGCTTTCACTATTATACAGCAGAGATGAATAAGTAGGATACAGCAAACATGCTGTAGGTATTTTACCTAGGAAAAGTAAAACACATATCCAACAGGACTGAAGAAAAGCTTTAAATAGTTGTGAAAGAAACATTGTTTATTCATAAAGTATTCATGGTTAAAGTAGCTTTTAATGCTAATAGGTCAAGTATTTAATGTGGCCGAGAGACACTACAGTCTGAACATGCTGAAGAGCATTTAATGCTAAGTCAAAGAGAATATCTGAAGCATTAAATGCGAATCGCCTTTAATTCAAATATTCTGCAGCCGCCAATCAGAGTTGTCCTAATCTCACCAAACCGGCCAACGACTACATTTATAACGGATCTATTTCTAAGGTTATAAATAGCCCCAAGCAAGAGGACATTGCTCACTAGAGATATTATCCCGCTAAATACATCTGACGTATTAGCTCTGACAATCTAAATATCAAGCTAACAAAGAGCAGTATATTTCCTTGAGCATAGAGCATCATCAAAGGAAAGAAATATACAGTCCTCAATGCAAACAACACACCTTACAGCGAATGCTCATCAAAGCATATAACTGCTGTTTCAACCTGTCCTACCCAAACCTTAAGTTGAGATCAACTTAGCCCTGTGTGGACTAAGAAGCCCTTGCTAGTTCCGACCTGTGTGGGAAGAATATCATTGAAGGTGAAGCTTCGATTTGTGTGAGACAAAGCAAGTCAAAAGGCCAAGCCAATCTGTATGAATGGCCCAATCTATTGTCAGCTGTATCAATCTTTGTGAACGATACAGCGACGGATTTAGTTAAAGTCACGTAGTTGTGTACGCTGTGATTTTAATAAACATCTTACTCCGGTGTGTAGGACTAGTGGACATGGAAGTTTACCTCGAACCACTTTCTGTGTGTATTTACATCCTGTCATTTTCTATTTTCATATCTGTCTGTGTGATTTAGAGTATACATATTGCAAAAACCCTGTACGCACCAAGCAAACATGTGATTATCTAGTTGCTGTATTTACAGCAACTTAATATCAGTCTTCCGCTATGCCAACTTCGAAAAAGATACAGCTTATTCAACCCCCCTCTAAGCTGTTTATTGTGTACTTTGTGGCCAACACATCCACTAGTATAATACATAAAACTGGTCCCCTGGATGTTGTCCGGGCGGGCACCTAGTCGTGTAGGTTAAGGCGGTCTGATCTTGCCTCCTCGGCTGATTTTAAGTAATCCGACATCTCTTTCTTAGCATCACTAGAAACTTTAACGCATGGGGTAACATTATCTTTGTACATGCATAGTGAAGCTTCTTCGAATTATTCATCTTATTACTTTTCGTCAAAAGTTACATTTAACGTATTTGTATCTTTTCCTCCCGTTCCCATTACCTCCATGAGATTTCCATGCCGGTGCCAATCCATATTCTATATTATGAAACAAATTTACATGACACAGCAGATACAAATTTACCATATAAATTAAGTTTACATACTAAGTTAAGTCACTAGAAGAATAATACCTTGCATATGAAAAGAGGAAAAGAGGAGAAAAACCTTACCTAGCTGTGGCGGAAACGGGCGGAGCAGGCTGAAACGGCGGAAATAGGCTGTTTGGAAAAAAAGTTAAAAAAAAATGCACAGAGTGAATCCAAGTGGCCTTTTTGATAGTTTTTAGTCATTGTCGATAATACTACACACATACTTTTTGAAGTTACATACTGCAACGCCAGATGCGTAATTACATATATTACACAACCAATGTTACACATGCATAATGTATATGATTTCAGCCAAAGTAGTTGATAAGCTTAAGGCAAGAATATGGAGCTGGATATGGGGATTTTAGAATTTAATAAGCAAAAAATGTTTTAATATAAAAACATCAAAAGTAAAAGGAAGCAAGTACAATAAAATTGATTGCACGGGGAAGTTTCTCACTTCCCCTTAGAATCCTCTCGGTAGAGCAAAGTTTGTATTTACACATACGTGACTCTCTCCTAACCAATCTTATATTCACTATTCTAATTACTCTAATGGCCACTCTAATGGCCACCTAGTAGACTTAAGTAGATATGACTGAGAACTCATCCAAGCTGCCATGCCCAAGCACCAAAATTACAAAGTCATTGTTTTAATTTTCCAGTAATATTAGAATATAAACCCAAATCTTAAATACAATATATAAAATGAGAAAATATTTGTGCGCTTTCAAGTATGATATCAATATGCTCGAATTATGCGTACTATATTATGAGGTCTCATGCACTATATATACAGGTATATGAAGAGACTTGACAAATAGTTCTACATCACGTATGGTCACCCATACATGATATAGACTTTGTCTTTAATGCTGAATCGTCGTAGGAGTATTTCTTCTTCTCGAATTCATTCTTGTATAGAAAATGTAATACATCAGCTCTCGAATCTTAATGGGAAGAACAACAAACTTTACAAGTACGAATCCCCTTGTTGCACTCGAATCTTCACTATCAACATGTTTTGTATCCTTCAAGCATCATGCAATCTCCATCTGCTACTAGATTGCATCACTTCTACATCTGTTGTTAGATCGCATCACTTCTCCTTATAAATCGGAAGCCGCTGTCTCCTACATTAAATAAAAAAGTTGCAAGTCTTTCATATAAAACTAAGAGATCTAAACATATTCCTACTTCACTTAGGAATACAATTCCATAATCATATTTATAATCCACTAAGAAATCCATTGTCAATCTAAATAAGAAATAGTACAGACTTGTCTTTAGTTACTTGTTTGGCTACCAAGTAAAATCTAGTCTTCAAGAACCATGTAGACAATAATTAAAGAATTAGAAAATTGATATCTTTGAATAATGCCAAATATTAATACTCTTACACTTATACTCTTCAAATATGTTGGTGTGAGGACCCGACCCTTTTTGAAGAAAGTTTTTTAATCAAAATTTTAAAATATTTAAAAGTTTATTTTTATTCAGTTCATACACGCTCTAACCTAAGTTCTGATTTCATTTACAAGTTAAAGAAATTATCCTAGAAAAACAAAAAATTAAGTTTGAATACCATTCCATAACTTTCGCTCGTTAGATATATTTTTAATTAACTTTTCTGAAGCATTTATTATATAATTTTGCCAAGTTTCATCACACCATAATTCAAGTTATATTTATTATTTCCAATTAAAGGATTGATCATACACATCTTACAAATAATAAGAATTTTTCAATACCATTTTCTTCCTTTATTATCTTTAGCAACAACTTTTATGTCTCAACTTATGGCTCAAATTTGACATAGTTATTATTGGAATTAGACTTGGTCCCCCTTGATTTTGGAGTACATTGAGTTATCTTTACTTGCAACTCGAATGATTTGATTGGAGTTGTTCACACCAAATCATGATTAAAATATCGTCAACCTGCCAGCTACTCTAGATGCGGTTATCAAACACCACCATCACTTATTCAACTCCAAAACTCATTCTATGTATGCTGAACGATCCATAATGGTCTTGGACCCAATCTTGACACTACGCCATATATGGGCTTTAACAACGCTTTTTTCAATGTTACAAGCAAAAATATAACCATATATGCCTTGAAAGTGATCTAGGCCTACACTTTTTTTTGGTAGTAGCATTGCTATAAATCACTATTACGGTAGACATTATTCAGTATCTACGGTAATGTTGAAGTCGGTGTAGCCGTTGGTCTTTAAAAATGTGTAACCATTGATCTTTAAAAATCAATAAAAAATAGGCGAGCTCAATGATTGTCCGAATATTAGTCAATTAAATAGGCCGGCTCAATCCTTGTCCAAATATTTCAACTAAGCGGGTCAAATTTCAATTATTCTCTCCCAACTCTCTCTCAACTCTCTCACAGCTCAACCGTTGACCAGCCAACCGACAAATACATTTCGTATCGTATATCTTATATATATATATATAACGGTAGGAAAAATAAATATAAGTAAAGTAAATATAAGTTTTATATATATATATATATATATATATATATATCCTATCCTACTATCTTAAAAGAGCGATCGCCCATTTGATCGAAAATGCTTTTCTTAGTTGGCGCTTCTCTCTTTTTTTTTTCTTTTTTCTGGACGTGGTTTCACTTTCTCTTCCACAAACACGCGTCAAACTCTCCTATCTTGAAACCTTACACACACAATTCTACATCTTCAACAAAGCATACGGATTGTGCAAAAAAAAGGCATACAGATTGTGCATGCTAAACACACGCCGCGGTGGATTCGAAACCAGAACTATGCGGCGGTGGCGAGCATTCGCGATGGTGGTGGTGAGGAGACGGGTCTCGCTCGGTGCTGGCTTAAAATGGAGGTGCGAGTCGGGTCGGCTCTAATTTAGAATTGTGAATCGATTCTTGGTTTGGGGTTTGATCGACCAGTGGCTCACCCTTTTGGGGAAACTAGATGGATGTCACAGGGCTGGTTCAGGGTCAACTGGAGGCAGGTATAGGTTTGGATTTTTTTATTCTTAAACTGTATTTAGGTTTACGATTGAAGTGCCTAAAGGTCAATGTGGTTTATTGGGTTCGTTTATGATCATTTCGAACGAACTTCATGTAGGGTTTGGGGTCTAGTGTTATTTTCGGATTATGCAGTTTTTTACCGCCTCGAGTTCTTCTATTCTTATCACTGTCTCTTCGCACTTTGTTCTTCTTCATCACTTACAGGTCCTTGATTATTTAGATTTTCTGTTGGATTGTCTTTGTTTGACTTTTCTTTTAACAATTTTCTATTAGAAGGGTAATAATCTGTTGGTTGATTTCATAGCCATATGGAGTCTTTATGTTTGTGATAGTTCTAGCCTAAGATCCATTTATGGTTTTCCTTAAACGTCGCTGATCTTGGCGCTGGTGAGTTAAATCCGTATAGCCGAATCCTAACACGCACGTTATTTGATTTAGTTTAATTGGGTGTAACTGACTTGTTATGTCTGTGTAGCGCTGAATGCAGAGGATAGAGCCGACATTGTTAATGCTCTAAAGGTTAGTTTCCCCTTTTTTTTTTAACTCTACAGTTGTTGTTTGTAGTTATTTGTTGGTGTACTTTGCAGGTGTGTGGAGGTTTGGGGTAGTGAAATTTTCTTTCTGTTACTTTTTTTTTATTTTGTTGTCGTTCTTTTTGACATTGTTCTTCGTTTTTCAGAATAAACTTCACGATCTTGCTGGTAAGCACTCAGACTTTCTCGAGAATTTGCCCCCCAATGTCAGGAAGTGTTTTGACACCCTACGGGAAATACATTCTTTTATGCAGTCTTTTGCCATGTTAAATCTTGCGATTAGGCCCTAAATCTTAGGGGATAACTAGGAATATGACAAAATTATTTGTTAAATATACAATGTTTAAGCGTATTGAACATCCTAATTAAATTACTCATGCAAGTATTGTAACACCCCAAAAAATGGCGGCTATTATAGTGTCGTGTACCCCACACCGGGACCCATCAGGCGATATCAAAACATAATTTAGACGCCACATAGATGTGGTACAGGATCCAAATCCAGTATAAACCATATGGAGATGGAATACACCTAAAACAATAATAATACATTCGTCCAAATTAAAATAGAAAAACGAAATTCCATAGTTAAGATATAACCGACCAACAAAAGACTTGGGCCCCCTGAACTAGCACCCTTCAATACCCTTCACTACCATCGTGCTCTTCCTGCGCCTTGCCCTTTCCTCGCCCTGAAATACAAGTATTTCGCCTGAACCACAGGGTCAGTTATACATGATAATAATTCTCATGGCATTATATAATTCATATACATACGGATCTCAAAGAAACAACCGACTACTGAATATACCCCTCGGGCATATAAACAGTCAGTCCCAACTGTCGAACATATCCAATCATAATGGAATATGAACGTCCAAACAACATGGCTCAATACGGACGTCACAGTACGCCTGATCCGGAAATGTGTCCCTGCACATGTCCACCCCGTATACGGAATCCAGAATATACGTGGGACGATGTACCTAATTAGCCTCACAAACTACGTCTCGTGTGCACGATCCAATGCGGAAAAATCCATGCATGACCATCAAGTACCCGGCTAAAAATCCTACATATAACCCATCGGCATGTATATATGACTCCAGAGATGTCACGATGCAATATGACAATGAAACTCAACGAATTACACATTTATCCAAGAATTGAAAGACTCACCGAAGTGACAACAAGGCTCAACGAGACCAACGGTATTGAAGGCGATCAACTAGGGAATACAATCCCACCACAAAACGGTAATACGATCAAGAACAACATTATATCATGAAACGTACAATATTCATAAGAATTCAACCATCATTATAACCAAGCAAGATAACTTGCCTCAATTCCGTAGACGAATATCCCTTCTTCAAATGAACGAATGGTCGGAATCCTCGACCACTAATACTCACTCGAATGAGCAATCTTGAACAAAATGTAACTCATTCAACAACACATTCATGCAATAATGATATCAATTCCTAGGAAACGAGACCCGAAATATTACTCGAATGGTTCATCCTATTCCAACGAATATCCCATAGCTTCATTAACGAATTATGATTTACTAAGTTCATCTTTAAAAACCGGTTTTACCAAGTTATTTAGGTTCACCCATATTTACGTCTTCTATTTTACAAGGATCGTTGTAAATGAATTCGGACACTAATTCTATAGTATAATTATCATCCATGTAATCATCCTAACAACACTATCAATGTATTAATATGATGCTCAACACCTTCTTCAATTATCAACACATCCGATGAATTTGAATATATAAAGGTTTGTTCCGGAAAATTCTTCCCGTATTGGTGTCTTACCTAATACTGGTTGTAGGGGGATAGAGTTATGGAAGGTTCTAGACTCTTCCATAAGTAGTAGGATCCTGTTAGATGTCTTACCTTAACTAGAAATCCTATGTATGGAAGGAATCTCTTTGTACTGTCTATATAAAGGCCCCTCTATTCATTGTTATCAATACAATTGATTTGCTGTCTTTTACTTTCTCCTCAAATACGTTATCAGCACGTAGCTCGAACGAAAAAAAAAAAATCGGCCAGCCCTCTGCCGCCTTGACCTGCCACCGCCCGGCCGCGCCCGATTCGTCTGTGCCGCCAGCCTTGTGCCGGCGCCGCGTCGCCCGGCCCACCGCCGGTACCACCGCCACCAAGCACCACCGCCGACTGTCCAGAGCCGCCACGCGGCCATCGCCCAGCTGCCCGGCCCAACCACCGCCCACCGCCACCGCGCCCTGCCACACTGCCGCTGCTGGCCACTTGCAGCACTGCCACTTGACCAGCCGCGCGGCCAGCTGCTGCCCGCCACACGCGCTACCTAGCTAGCCGCCTGAAACCACCAGCCACAGCCGCCGCCGCCGCTACCCAGCCGCCGCCGCCCAGCGCCACTGCCGCCGCCGCCCAGCGCCACTGCCGCCGCCAGCCGCCGCCCAGCACCGCCACCGCCGCTGCCCAGCCGCCGCCGCTACCCAACCGCCGCCGATCCAGTCCAGCCGGAACATCACCGCCGGACCGCCGCCGCCGTCGACCGCCGACCGCCGCCGACCAGCTCCAGCCTAGCCAAGTCCGACTCGGTTCTGAATCTCGGACCAAAACCCAAACATCAACTTATCTTCGGAAGCCGCCAAAATTGCGCCTCCGGTTTCACGTCGTCGCATCGAGTACCAACCGGTAGATCGAAGCACACCACAAATTCAACACGTGCCTAATTTTATAATTGAGGTAATTATCTGACTTGTCCCTATTTCAATTCTCTCCTTTTGGGAATTTTTATTTTGGGGACACGGGTCTTTGGGTTCTTTATCTCCCACGCTACTTTGCAGTGGATGAGACCGCGAGAGAAGTCGGTATCTCTGTGTGTCGAAGAAAACTGTGTGACGGTCCTGGAGGAGTCACGAAATTGTTGAAAGTCGATACTTGTGGTTGTTGCATACACCACATATCTGGGTGCGATCTGATATCGCCGTTTTTTTTGTCGACTTTACTAAACAACAATTAAGGGAAGTAAATCGAGTAACGGTTATGTTACACGCTTTTAAAAGCATCGATTGTGACTGTTTACATTGTCACTGAAAATCCAACAAGACTAACTTCCTCTTGTTTATATCTTGTAGATGGCACAAAGCTCCAATGTTCATCTGGAGTTCGACATCCTTGACCATGCTGGTAAGGAGTACCATAGGTGGGTCTCAGACGTTCACTTGGCGTTCGTCGGTAAGAGATTTACCACCACCATCTTTCCCTCTAATGAGCCTACCGCTCAAGAACCGAGCGAGGAAACCAAGGCTAATGCACTGATGTACTTGCGTAGACATATACATCCGTTGTTGAAAAAATGTTATATGAATTTGCAAACCCCCAAAGAACTATGGGATACACTCGAACAACGATTTAATAATGTGCATGATTAGCGCTTCCCCGAATTGCAACTTCAGTATCCGATTTTTGGATTATGCGAATGTGGAGGCCTATAACCAAGCCATCCTCGATCTTCGCGCTGATCTTGGTTTTTGTGGTGTCAAGAAGTCTGATCAAGATTTGATCGAGAAGAATCTTAACACGTCTCCCGTGGGAGCAAGTGTGATTGCTCATCAGCTGCACGTTGCCTATGAGGAAGGGAGAATTAAAAATTTTAGTGACCTTACCTCCCACCTCGCGAAAAAAGAAAGGCACCATGAGATTATTCTCAATAGCAATGCGCGCCCAGCTGGTACGAAGCCGATTCCGGAAGTGCATCAGACTACCCACAGGAAAGCACCACGACAAATTAGAAAAGGCAACGCTACTCAGTTTTTACAAGCACCACGGTTGCATGACTCGAGCAAGCGAGGGAAAAGACGAGGTCGTCGTTCCAATGTGTGGAAGAGGCAAGGTGGCTCGGCCATGGGAGCCAGTGGAACCCAACCACGTGGACCGCCTCCTGCCGCCGGTAATGGAACCACTCTAAAGGAAGGGCGGAATTGCTATACTTGCGGATCGAAGAAGCATACTTACCGCAATTACAAGGCGCCAAAAAACATCCAAGCTTACTACAAGCACTATAAACAGTACTTGACTCAAGAGTCAAATTACATGGAGGAAGATAATGAGAATACGGAGGTGAACCATACTGAGATCCAGACTGAGATCCCTCCTCTCACCATTGCGGACAAAGACCAACATATGGATGTTGCCGACTTTGACTAGATCATTGTAGTTTGACTAGTTTTACGCTTTGGTTATGTTTTGTCTTGTTTCTAGTTTCTGAGAACTACTTTGGATTTTCTATGAATGTAATAAAGTTGGCCATGATGAATAAAATTCTTTTAATTGATGTGATTGTGCAAAAACGAATTTTATTTTTCTCTTCGAAAGCATGTTTGGTTTATCACAAAATAATTGCTAGCAATGAATTGCTTGGTTAAATTGATACATTGGTGGATTTCATCAAAACTTTTGATCAACACTAGGCGCATCCTCCTTGGTATTTGTTTACACTTTGAAAGTTCAAACGGAATCAGTGGTTTTTAAACAGCCCTAGCTGTACCGACATTCCTACTTTCTCTGCAAGTCTACCAAGTTGGAGTTACCGAAAGGATCATTAGCCGAGATATAAATCGAACACCAAGATGCGTTTTGAAGTATTTAAACGCTGAGTTTAATGATCCAGACAGTTCACGACCAATGGACAGAAAGATACGGAAGTCTAGTTTTCAGAACAACTGACCGTTATTCCATATCCTTCTTAACGAAGAAGTTATTGCTGTTTTAGTGAACAAAGGTCAAGCTGCGCGGAAATTATTTCCAGCGATTGTGCTAACTTTGATCCTAACCGACTTGGTCGAATTTCACCAAACTCGAAGTTAATGAGTTTTCTCTATGTCTTTAATCACAAGACTAATCGAGTTTCATGTCTTATCGTAGATGTCTCGTGGCGAAATTGAGTGCCTTGCTGATAGTGGAACAACCCACACTATTCTTCGGAATAGGCAATTATTCAAGGATATTGTGCCATATATATCCTCAGTGACAACAATGATTGGTTCCTCCTAAGTAATTCAAGGGACGGGACCTGCTCATTTCTTGCTACCTAATGGTACGCATATTAATATCACAAATGCTCTCTATGCCCCAAGAGCAAACTGAACCTTGCTAAGTTTTAGGGACATTCGTGCCAACGGTTATCACCTTGATACACATTGTGAGAATGGGACAAAATTTTTGTGTGTTACTCTGGCAGAATGTGGAAGACGCCGCGTTCTCGAGAAACTAATGAGTCTAAATAGTGGTTTATACCAGACTACAATAAGGGTTATTGAATCCTATGCTGTGAGACACGAACTGTGTGATTCCGAAGCATACCAACTATGGCATGACCGACTCGGTCACCCTGGATGCGACATGATGATTCGTATTTTGAAAAACTCACATGGTCATCCGTTTTTCAAGTCCAGAAAATGATTGGAAGCACCACTTGATATCGGCATTGATGTGAGTGAGTTTGATATCGTATCACCGGGACTAAAGATCGCACGCCCTGATAAGGTTGACGGTGCATCTCTTGTAAATCCCGAGGCTTCCATGGCAATTTCTAATGCCCATAAATCATTTTGTAAAGCCTGTCCACTAGCAAAGTTGATACCCTCTCCGTCCTTTGCTAAAGACTCAACACAAAACATTCGCTTCTTACAAAGAATTCAAGGGGACATATGTGGACCTATTCAGCCAGAGTGCGGACCATTCAGATATTTTATGGTTCTGGTTGATGCATTGACGAGATGGTCACACGTCGCTCTGCTATCCACGAGAAACGCTACATTTGCTAAACTCCTAGCATAAATCATCAAGTTACGGGCTAACCACCCCGACTTTCCAATCTCGTCATTAAGATTGGACAATGCTGGTGAGTTTACGTCAAAGTCTTTTGACGACTATTGCATGTCGATAGGGGTTGAAGTTGAACATCCCATCCCCCATGTTCATTCGCAGAATGGACTTGCCGAGGCTATGATTAAGCAGTTACAGCTTATCGCCCGAGCATTGATATTGCGCACCAACTTGCCGATTTCTGGGGTTATGCAATTTTGCATGTGGCTATACTTATTCGCTTTCGACCCACTGCCAATCAACCGTTTAGTGCGTACCAGTTGGTAACTGGATATGAGCCTGATATTTCACACTTACGCATTTTTGGTTGTGCAGTCTATGTGCCAATTACACCTCCACAGCATACTAAAATGGGTCCGCAAAGATGATTAGGTATATATGTTGCCTATGAATCGCCTAAAATTGTCCGCTATTTCGAACCTTTGACAGGAGATCTGTTTAGTGCAAGATTTGCAGATTGTCATTTTGATGAGACAAACTTCCCGTCGTTAGGGGGAGAGAGGAATCGAACGATTCCAGTTAAACGCCAGGAAATTGTCTGGTGTGCTCCCTCCTTGCCTCATCAAGATCCCTGCACAGCTTAATCCGAGCTAGAAGTGCAACGTATTGTCAGTCTTCAGAAAGTTGCGGATTCGATGCCCGACAGCTTTACTGATACTGCGAAAGTGACAAGATCTACCATTCTCGCTGCGAATGTTCCTGCAAGGTTAGAAGTCCCAGTTATAGGGCAAGGTTTAGCCGCCCAAAGGAATGATGCCCTTGGCGTCAACCTTAGTGGTGGGACGGCTGCTTCGGCTGCTCTTTTCCCTCCTCGAAACAGGGGGAGGCCAGTGGGTAGAAAGGATACCGAACCTCGAAAGAGAAGAGGAACGGAGGCACAAAATCCTCTCATCACCGACACAGTGACTCCGTCACACAAGATTATCTCTGACTACGGATATGTCCTCAAATCAACAATGGAACAATCGACGGACGCGTCGGAAACTTTGTTGATGTCAGAGAATAAAGAAATCTCGATGCAATGTACGAGTGAATACGTACTATTGGACAGGTCATCCACGCTAGTCAATGATGCTTTTGCCTACTCCGTCACTCAAGAAATTATTGAAGACGACAACGCTGAGCCGCGCTCGGTTGCTGAATGTCAACAACGAGCCGATTGGACGAAATAGAAAGATGCAATGCAGGATGAACTAGACTCAATGGCTAAACGTGAGGTATTTGGCCGTATCGAGCTAATACCCATGGGCGTTAAACCAGTTGGACATAAGTGGGTCTTTGTTCGTAAACGCAATGATAAGGATGAGGTCATGCGTTACAAAGCGAGACTAATTGCCCAAGGCTTCTCGCAGTGCCCTGGCATTGACTACGAGGAGACGTATTCTCCCGTTATGGAGATCATCACTTTCCGCTACTTAGTCAGTTTGGTAGTGTCCGAAAAACTGAACATGCATCTTATGGATGTGGTTACAACGTATCTTTATGGGGATCTAGATACGGATATCTATATGAAAGTCCCCGAAGGGGTTTCATTGCCCAAATCAAGTAGCTCTAAACCACGGAGCGCTTACGCTGTGAAATTGCGTCGTTCACTGTATGGGTTGAAACAATCCGGAAGGATGTGGTACAACCGCCTACGTGAATACTTGGTTGGGAAGGGATACGAGAACAGTGACATCTGTCCATGCATTTTCGTGAAAAGAACAGATACAGGATTCGTGATTGTAGCCGTCTATGTAGATGACATGAATGTTATCGGTACCATAGATGAGGTCAATGAAACGGCCCGCTACCTTAAATCTGAATTCGAGATGAAAGACCTGGGGAGGACTCTATTCTGCTTGGGCTTAGAGCTAGAACATCGAGATGATGGCATACTCATTCATCAGTCTGCCAATGTCCACAAAATGCTCAGGTGATTTAGTATAGACAAGGCACATCCTCTTGCTACCCCCATGATTGGTCGAAGTCTGGAAATGAACAAGGATCTATTTCGTCCCAAAGAGGAGGATGAAGAGGTCCTTGGAGCAGAAACACCGTACCTTAGCGCAATCGGTGCGTTGTTGTATCTGGCTCAATGTACTCGTCCAGACATCGCATTCTCTGTGAATATGTTAGCGAGATTTAGCTCCGCTCCCACTATAAGGCATTGGAATGGAGTAAAACACATCTTTTGATACTTGAAAGGCTCCAGTGACCTTGGATTGTTCTTTCCCTACGCAAGAGAGAGCGATATTCTGAAAGGAACTGTTGAGGTTAAGACGTTGCATACCGACCGTCGATCTTCCTCTGATATTGCAGCTAAGCATGGTAGCTTGACTACCAGAAGTTCTAATGCGATCAAGCTTACCCCTTATGCAGAGAATCCTAACGACACATTGGTTGGATTTACCGATGCCGGTTATCTCTCTGACCCACATAAAGGACGTTCCCAAACTGGTTATGTGTTCACCATTGGGAATACGTCAATATCTTGGCGATCTACCAAGCAGACCCTGGTTGCTACTTCCTCGAACCATGCAGAGATAATTGCATTGCACGAATCCGTAAGGGAGTGCATTTGGCTCCGATCAGTCATAGACCATATACGAGGAACGTGTGGATTAGATCCCACTACAGCAACCCCTACTTGCATCTTTGAGGACAATGCGGCATGCATTGAGCAGATGAAGTTAGGTTTTATAAAGGGTGACAATACCAAGCATATTGCGCCGAAGTTCTTTTATAATCAGCAGCAGCAGAAATTGCTGAATATCGAAGTGAAACAAGTGAGTTCCGATGAGAATATCGCAGACTTGTTCACTAAGTCTCTGCCGAAATCTACATTTGAGAAACATGTGAGAAGCATCGGCATGTGTCGATTATCCGAGCTCAACTAATGATAGCTCGACGGAATGAGCTGTCATGTATACCTTAGGGGGAGTATACTTCACATGATTCTGACATTTGTAGTTGGTGCGTTGCGCTCTTTTTCCTCACCAAGTCTTTGTTTTTCCCACGGGGTTTTATTTGACTTAGAAAGGTTTTTTACCGAGGCAACACCTTGTGCACCATGTTAGTATTGGTGTTCGACACAGGGGGAGTGTTCCGGGAAATCCTTCCCGTATTGGTATCTTACCTAATACTGGTTGTAGGGGGATAGAGTTATGGAAGGTTCTAGACTCTTCCATAAGTAGTAGGATCCTGTTAGATGTCTTACCTTAACTAGGAATCCTATGTATGGAAGGAATCTCTTTGTAATGCCTATATAAAGGCCCCTCTATTCATTGTTATCAATACAATTGATTTGCTGTCTTTTACTTTCTCCTCAAACAAGGTTATAATTGTGTTCTTCATAATACATTATTATCCCTTAAAGATTTGCTCAAAACATAATTATATCATTGAGGGTTTTCGAAACTCTAAAGACATCATTCAAATCTTTGATACTCATCAAATTCTTCCCAACGAGTTTGTTAAACCCTCTCCAATTTATGGCTATCACATCATAGGATCTTACTATAATTAAGAACATACTCATAAACCCTAATCACCTAGTTTTAACATGATTTCCTAAGGGTTTTATAATGAACATGTTATTCCACAACCTCATCAATCATTCAAGGGATGATACTAACAATATTATCATGTTCCAAACTAAGTTTGTTCATAAATCCAATAACCATCATGTTCTACTTGATTATTCTAACACTACAAGAATTACTCCTTACTAACATCATCAATCATATGAAACAACATGAGTTAAGATAACCAACCTCAAGAAAAGGATGAAGAATATCACCAAAACTCCAAGAACACACTCTAAGTTTCTAGTTACCAAGCTATAATCCAAGTGTTGTAGCACTAACACGAGATTGGAGGGGCAAAATGTGATTTAGCAGGGTAGGGGATCGTTTCTGAGAGAGAGAGAGAATGAGATAGGGTCGTGCAGAAATGAAAGGAAACCCATGCCTTTATAATCTCCATTAAGCATTATGTACGCTATAGCTAATGCTTAACATACGTTAAGCATATTATGTAAGTAACCATACGGGCATTACATACGCAATGAATCCCCAGAGCCAACTGCCTCAAATCACATATACTATTACGTACGTTGTCAAATTAACGTACGTAAGGCCCAGACACATTACGTACACTAACGCAGAGCCATTCCGTACGTAATGGCCGTTGACCAGGCTGTCACGATCGGATCACCGACCACTGTCTACATCTGGACCCACCCGCCGAAAGGCGAGATGCTGTCTGATACACCACGTTACGTACGTTAACGTAGCAGTGTGACGTACGTAATGTTACATAAATAGCATATGTAATGATAATATGGTAGCGTATGCTAAGGCAACACATTGTCAAAAAGTGAAATTCTCCAAGCAATATCTAACAATCAACTATAGTGTGAACGACAAAGATAAACAATTCGATTTAACATATCTCAAAAATATACTCATAATAATATATACGGATATGGTACGACAATACTCGAATTATCCGAAAAATACAACAGTAAATACGAGAGTTCAGGCGATATTACATACTCCCCCCTTTAAAGGAGTTTCGTCCCCGAAACTAAGGGGTAAATAACTAGGGATATCTCTCCCGCATGCTATCCTCAGTCTCCCACGTAACATCCTCGATTACTTGTCTCGACCACTGAATCTTCAATAAGGGAATCATCTTGTTCCTCAACTGTTTGACCCTCCTCCCAAGTATCCGCACAGGATGCTCTTCATATGAATGGTCGTCGGCTATCTCGACCTCTTTGAATCGAATAATGTGGCTCGGGTTAGCAACATACTTCCTAAACTGAGATACATGAAATACGTTGTGAATCCGACTCAAAGCTGGTGGTAATGCCAAACGATAGGCTAGGTCGCCTATACATTCCAAAATCTCAAACGGACCAATATACCTCGGGCTCAGCTTGCCTCACTTCCCAAAACAGAAAACACCACGAGTCGGGGACACTTTTACTAGTACATGATCACCAATCTTAAACACGAGTGGTCATCAACAATTATCTACATACGATTTCTAGCGGCTCTGAGCCATTAATAGACGACTCTTAATCAGAGCAATCTTCTCGCGGGCTGCTAACAACATATCAGGCTCCGTACCCACAGATTCGGACAAGTCGTCCCAACACAAAAGGGACCTACAACGACGGCCATATAATGCCTCATAAGGTGCCATTTTAATCGAAGTGTGCCAACTGTTATTATAGGTGAATTCCACCAATGGTAGTTGGCTTCCCAATCGTACTTCCAATCAAGAGCGCACACCCTCAACATACCCTCTAGAGTTTGGATAGTCCTTTCAGACTGACCATCAGTCTACGGATGAAATATCGTACTAAAGTTCAACTGCGTACCCATCGGATGATGAACTGCTTTCCAGAAGTGTGACACGAATCGCCCGTCATGATATGATACAATACTCTTGGGGGTACCATGCAACCGTACAATCTCTTTAATAAATAGTTGGGCCAATCTCTCGGGCCCCCATGTGTCTTTAATCTCCAAAAAGTGGGCTGATTTGGTTAGACAGTCCACAATCACCCAAATCGTATTCATCCCTCGATGACTCATCGGCAAGATAGTGATAGAATCCATCGAGATGTCCTCCCATTTCCACTCAAGAATCGGGAGCGGTTTCAGCATTCATGCGGGTCGCTGATGCTCAATCTTAACCTACTGACAGGTTAAACATCTCGAAACGAACTCTGCAACTTCACGTTTCATATTCCCCCACCAATAACATTGCTTCAAATCCTTATACATCTTGCTAGACCCTGGGTGAATGGAGTATGGGGTAGCATGGGCCTCCTTCAGAATAGTGTTCCTCAACTCTTCATCCTCCGATACACAAACTCGATTCCTGAAGCGTATCAATCCATCCTTGTGGATAACAAATCCATGGGCTTTCCCTTGGTCTACTTCTCCCCGAATTCTAGATAAGAACGGGTCCGTCACTTGTTTCACCCTGATTACGTCTTCAAGGGACGATGAGATCTCAAGCGTGCAAAGTTGACCCTGAACATGCTGTAACCAAATCTCAATCTCCGGCCTCGTGAACACTAACTGCAATTCTCTCTGAACTGTTAAGCGGGCAAGCATCTGCTTCTGAACTGTCTTACGACTTAAGGCGTCGGAAACCACATTCCCTTTTCCCGAATGATAAAGGATCTCGATATCATAGTCATTGATTAGTTCTAGCCCCCTTCTCTGCCTCATATTCAACTCCTTCTGAGTAAAAATGTACTTCAGGCTTTTGTTGTCAGTAAAGATCTGGCAGGTAACTCCATACAGATAGTGACACCAGATTTTCAAAACAAACACTATGGCTGCTAGCTCCAAATCATGGATCGGGTAGTTGACCTCGTAGGGTCGCAGCTGTCTTGATGCGTAGGCAATCACATTCCCATTCTGCATTAACACACATCCAAGGCCCTGTCTCGACGCGTCACTATACACCACAAATCCTTCCGTTCCTTTTGGTAGAACCAAAATAGGTGCTGAAATCAATCGACTCTTGAGTTCATAAGAACTTTGCTGACATGCCTCCGACCACAAATATTTCTTATTTTTCCTCAACAGATTAGTCATCGATTGTGCAATCTTGGAAAAACCTTCCACGAACCGTCGGTAATAGCCTGCTAGACCCAAGAAACTACGAACTTCCTTCACGTTCTTCGGAGGTAGCCAGTATCGGATAGCTTCTGTCTTCTGTGGGTCTACTCTCACCCCATCGACTGATATCACATGCCCAAGAAAAATAACCTCTGGCATCCAGAATTCACATTTGGAAAATTTTCCATAGAGATGTTCCCGCCTCAACGCATCGAGCACCTGACGGAGGTGATACTCGTGCTCTTCATGGTCAAGAGAGTAAATCAGAATGTCGTCAATAAAAATGAGTAAAAAGCGATCCAAATAATTAATAAAGACTCAATTCATCAACTCCATGAATACCGCTGATGCATTAGTCCGTCTGAATGGCATCACTACGAACTCATAATGCCCATAACGAGTACGAAAAGCTGTCTTCGAAATATCAGACTCTCGAATCCTCAACTGATGGTAACCGGATCTTAGGTCGATCTTGGAAAATACAGCGGCGCCTTGGAGTTGATCCAGCAAGTCATCAATACGAGGCAACGGATATTTGTTCTTGATTGTTACCCTGTTCAGTTCATGGTAATCAATACACAAACGCAGAGATCCATCTTTCTTCCGTACAAATAACACCGGCGCTCCCTAAGGGGACGCACTGTGTCGAATATAGCCCTTTTCAGTCAACTCCTCAAGCTGGCTCTTCAACTCCTGCATCTCAGTCGGTGCCATACGATATGGTGCTTTCGATAGCGGGGACATCCCTGGCTCCAACTCAATGGTGATCTCTACCTCCCGATGTGGGGGTAAGCCTGGCAACTCGTCTGGAAATACATCTAGGTAGTCTCAAACTACCATAATATTGGCTAACTCAACTAGTCGATCGGTTGTCTTGGTTATGCAGCACCAATAACCAACACACCCCTGATTAAGCAGCCTCACTGCTTTCATTGCGCTGATGATTCTCCCGAAATAACTGGGATTATCACCCTGAAAAATACACTCAACACCATCATCATATGTGACGGTCACTATCCGCTTGTGGATGCTAAGTATGGCATCATCACGATCCATCCAGTCGATGCCCAAGATCACATCATCTTTAGGCAAATCGACCACAATCAAGTCTGACAACCACTCACGATCGTTCATGCGAATCGGACAGTTCTGCACTTTATGATTACCAATAATTCTTCTACCATCGGGTAGACTAATGACATAAGGTTCACAATTGGTAACATGATCTAATTGCAAACGCCTCAAACAAGAGGTAGATAAGAAGGAGTGTGAAGCACTAGTATGAAAAAGGACACAAACAGTCTGAGAGTGGATCTCGAGAGTACCTGCAATCATGCTGGCTTCGGGATCATCGGCCTTCTTCATCTCATAGACTCTGGGTTTTGCAACTCCGGTACCAGGTTTACCAGCTTGATTTCCACGGCCCATCCCTTTGTTTGCCCTGGTAGTCTGATAAGAAGTGGATGGAGGTACACAATCCTGAACAGATGACTGTACTGGAGCAAGAGATGCTACTAGAGCACGCTCGGGTCCACCCCTGCAATAATGAGCACGATGTCTATTCTTCCCACAAGTATGGCATGCGATGGCCGGCTTCGGGCATTTGGAGTTGATGTGTCCCTCGTCCCATTGCTCGAGAGTGCGATCCGGTCGGATTCGGCGCCATAGGTGGCCATTCAGAAGGATTTGGTACAAATTGGGGCTTCCTGAACGTCCCCCGGTTACTGTCTGCCTGGGTCTGGTTCCTGTATCTCTTGTTGGAAGACTGAGGCTGCTTCTTGGAAATCTCCTTTGTAGTAAGTTCGTATTCCAGAGCCTTCTCGATAAACTCCGGTAGGGTCGTACAGTGGTGGTTAAGCAACTGCATCCTCATCCGGGGTTTAATCCTCTTGAGGAAATATTTGATCTTATCAGCTTCCGTACGAACAACTGACATGGCAAAAGGAAGAATTGCCTGGAATTTCTCGGCAATAGCTAACACATCCTCTTCCTCAGATTGATCGTGGTTCAACAATTATGACAATTTGGCTGCATGGAGTGGTGCGGGATAGTAGCGATCCAACATGAGATTCTTGAAGTCTTCCCACGTACTCACGCCATCAGCAGGTCTCACAGAAAGCGACCAAGTATGGGCGCTCTTACTAAGGTAGTAAGCCGCCACAGCAACTCGGTTCTCTTCTGGGCACTCCACAATCTCGAATAGTTTCTCGAAATTCTCTATCCAATGTACAATATCAGTAGGCTCAGAAGAGCCTTCAGAGGTCGGAGGTCGCTGCCGCAATATGTCGCTAATGATCTAGCTCACGATCCCGCCGTGCACCGGAGGCGGATGCTTCTGTCCCTGCTGTTGGCCAGTAGTAGCATTCCTCTGCATAGCTTCCATCATCTGACCCATTTAGGTCATCTGGGACATCATGCCCTGCATAATCACATAAGGGTCGACATGGGCACCCTCATGTCGTTCGGCGTAGTGGGACTGACTCCTAGTGGGTGAATCACTCCCCGCCAAGCTTTATCCCACACTCAAACGCATGTTAGCGCATGGTCTCGGGATTCGGCCTCTCCTGCGGCCTCGACTGCCTCTACCACGGCCTCTCAAGTTATGTTCCATACTGAAAGAATCAAACAATAATCGTAAGCATAACCCAATATACATCTTTACGACCAGGTTACCAATTTATGCTAAATTAATAGCAAAAATTGAACTATATATATATATATATATATATATATATATATATATATCAAGAAAACAGTTGTGAGTACCACGCAAAATATCATATCGACATCAAATCGAAACAGTTTCGATTAATTACTCAATTTAGGATTTTCCTCATGAAATCAAACAGATGAATCTTACCACACATTCTCGAAATGCCAAGATCAACAAAGAGATCAATTTGTCATCAATATTATGCCACTAATTAAATCATGGTTCATGAGAAACATACCGTATTCGACGGGTCATGCACTTGCACAGGTCACACGTGGAACGAAGGTTTCTTGATGCTAGTTCAATCCACAATGACTCAAAAAGAAAAAGACTCTCTCTGATACCATCTTCTGTAACACCCCAAAAAATGGCGGCTATTACAGTATCGTGGACCCCACACCGGGACCCACCAGGTGATATCAAATCATAATTTAGACATCACATAGATGTGGTACCAAACCACAATAACTTAATCATAACTCCGATTAGGAGTGTAAACCGTATACATCAACTCATACAACCGTACACAGGATCCAAATCCAGTATAAACCATATGGAGATGGAATACACCTAAAATAATAATAATACATTCATCCAAATTAAAATAGAAAAGCGAAATTACATAGTTAAGACATAACCGACCAACAAAAGACTCGGAGCCCCCGAACTAGCACCCTTCAATACCCTTCGCCGCCATCATGCTTTTCCTGCGCCTTGCCCTTTCCTCGCCCTGAAATACAAGTATTTCGCCCAAACCACAGGGTCAGCTATACATGATTATAATTCTCATGGCATTATACAATTCATATACATACAGATCTCAAAGAAACAACCGACTACTGAATATACCCCCCGAGCGTATAAACAGTTAGTCCCAACTGTCGAACATATCCAATCATAACAGAATATGAACGTCCAAACAACATGGCTCAAGACGGATGTCACAGTATGCCCGATCTGGAAATGTGTCCGTGCACATGTCCATCCCGTATAAGGAATCCAAAATATACGTGGGACGATGTGCCTAATTAGCCTCACGAACTACATCTCGTGTGCACGGTCCAATGCGGAAACATCGACGCATGACCATCAAGTGCCCGGATTAAAATCCTACACAACCAATCGGCACGTAGATATGACTCCAAAGATATCACGATGCAACATGACAACGAAACTCAACGAATTATACATTTATCCAAGAATCGAAAGACTCACCGAAGTGACAACAAGGCTCAACGAGACCAACGGTATTGAAGGCGATCAACTAGGGAATACAATCCCACCACAAAATGGTAATACGATCAAGAACAACATTATATCATGAATCGTAGATTCACAAAACATTACTTATACACGAAACATACAATATTCACAAGAATTCAACCATCATTATAACCAAGCAAGATAACTTGCCTCAATTCCGTAGACAAATAGCCCATCTTCAAACGAACGAATGGTCGGAATTCTCGACTACTAATACTCACTCGAACGAGCAACCTTGGACAAAACGTAACACATTCAACAACACATTCATGCAATAGTGATATCAATTCCTAGGAAACGACACAGGAAATATTACTCGAATGGTTCATCCTATTCCAACGAATATCCCATAGCTTCATTAACGAATTATAATACACTATGCTCATATTTAAAAACCGGTTTTACCAAGTTATTTAGGTTCACCCACATTTACGTCTTCTATTTTACAAGGATCGTTGTAAATGAATTCGGACACTAATTCTATAGTATCATTATCACCCATAATTGTTATAATCATCCTAACAACACTATCAATGTATTAATATGATGCTCAACACCTTCTTAAGTTATCAACACATCCGATGAATTTGAATATATAAAGGGTGTAATTGTGTTCTTCATAATCCATTATTATCCCTTAAAGATTTGCTCAAAACATAATTATATCATTAAGGGTTTTTGAAACTCTAAAGACATCATTCAAATCTTTGATACTCATCAAATTCTTCCCAATGAGTTTGTTAAACCCTCTCCAATGTATGGCTATAACATCATAGGATCTTACTAGCATTAAGAACATACTCATAAACCCTAATCACCTAGTTTTAACATGATTTCCTAAGGGTTTTATAATGAACATGTTATTCCACAACCTCATCAATCATTCAAGGGATGATACTAACAATATTATCATGTTCCAAACTAAGTTTGTTCATAAATCCAATAACCATCATGTTCTACTTGATTATTCTAACACTACAAGAATTACTCCTTACTAACATCATCAATCATATGAAACAACATGAGTTAAGATAACCAACCTCAAGAAAAGCATGAAGAATAGCACCAAAACTCCAAGAACACACTCCAAGTTTCTAGTTACCAAGCTATAATCCAAGTGTTGTAGCACTAACACGAGATTGGAGGGGCAAAACGTGATTTAGCAGGGTAGGGGATCGGTTCTGAGAGAGAGAGAGAATGAGATAGGGTCGTGCATAAATGAAAGGCAACCCATGCCTTCATAATCTGCATTAAGCATTACGTACGCTATAGCTAACGCTTAACGTACGTTAAGCATATTATGTAAGTAACCATACGGGCATTACATACGCAATGAATCCCCAGAGCCAACTACCTCAAATCACATATACTATTACGTACATTGTCAAATTAACGTACGTAAGGCCCAGGCACATTACATACGCTAAGGCAGAGCCATTACGTACGCAATGGCCGTTGACCAGGCTGTCACGATCGGATCACCGACCACTGTCTATGTTTGGCCGTACCCGCCGAAAGGTGAGATGCTGTCTGATACACCACATTACGTATATTAACGTAGTAGTGTTACATACGTAATGTTACATACATAGCGTACGTAACCATAACATGGTAGCATACGCTAAGGCAACAAAAAGTCAAAAAATGAAATTCTCCAAGCAATATCTAACAATCAATTACAGTGTGGACGACAAAGATAAATAATTCGATTTAACTTATCTCAACAATATACTCATAATAATATATACGGATATGGTACGACAATACTCGAATTATCCAAAAAATACAACAGTAAAGATGAGAGTTCAGGCGGATATTACAAGTATAATTAAATTATACTTTTTATTTCGTAACTATGCTTTATATACCTGCGAGTTCAGATAAACTGTGAGCCACAGGAAGTGCCTGCTGCTACGATTAGGCACTTTTACGTTCCTAAACAATAGGTACAATGCAATTTCCTAAATTTCTATTCGTGTTTTTGTTATTTTTCCTTTTTTTGTTTGCATTTTTGATACATTTGAAATTACCATTATCGGTAAAATCAAAACACGAATTTCTAAAACTTTGATTTCGGGCAGGTAATAGAATTTGGCTATCAATTTTGATGTAGACGAGAATCAATCTTATTTTAAGATGTTAGTCTCTGATTGTTTCTGTGCTGGTAGAACGAAATACCTTATGAAAGTCGGCTTCCCTAACAAAACATGTCTTTTCTCATTCTCATCATTTTACTGCTAGGTCCAATTCACCATCGTGTTTCTTCATCTGCCGATTCTTTTGCCTCTCTTCATCTGGAATTTTTTCCCCTTCATTTACCGGCCATTGATTTTGATTTATTTGTGGTTTCTAAGGGCAATAGAGGTTCTATAATTTCTTTTAATTTATTTGTGGTTTTTTTCCTAAGGATCTCTATTTATCGTTGATATGGTGTTTTTGGTTTGATTTCACAACTTATTTTTTAGATTGTCGTTGATGTTGAAGGGGTGTGTCTCTGCCAGAGCAACCCATCACCGGCACCACTCAAAAAACATGTATTGTGTGCTTATTGTGAGTTTTTATACAAACGTTAATTTTAATGTTATTCATCCGTTGGTTGATGTCGGTGAATACATGTAAACAATTAATTACTTTGCACAGACTGCATCGAAACTAACTAATTATCTTAATTTCAGTTCCGTTGTACAATTGGTTAGGTTGGTGGTGGTCAAAATTATATTTTATGCTTGTGTAGTCAGATTTAGTAATTGCAATATCAAACTGAGGTAGTAGGAAAAACATCATACTAAGAAATCATTTGATTTTGTTATGTGATATTTCATTTAGGAATCGCTCTGTATGATTTTGCTATTTATTATGTTATATTTCACCAGGTACCTGTTTGATTCGTCGAGATTTATCTTTCTGTTGCATATACCATATTTCATAAGGTATATGTCTCCCAATACTAACTTTTATATCCTGTCTTACAAGTTTAAATACGTTGTTTATATTCATGTCAATCTGTGCAGGACTACTCAATTGAACAAACCCCGTAATTGTTATGACATCAAATTTTTGTTCGGTTGCCCGAAGCCTACAATTGTTGTGTAGTTAGGCAAAACCTCAGGGTTAATTTTATAATTAGTCCATAAGCTTATAAATTAATATTTGCTCATGCTAAAAATATTTGTATTTATCATTTTAGTTTTCAAAATTCAAGATTTTGGAATGGGAATTCAGATTCCGTTTGATAAACAGACCCTAAGCGACAATTTTTTTCTACTACAGGTTTTGAATGTGTTGTTGAGATTAGCATGGATGCAAACTGTGATGAGTATCATCATTTTTTGTAACGGGTGGATATACTCGGCCCTTTAGTGATTCAAATCATTGCGATAGGATCCTTAACATCCTTATATTTATTTTGGATTTATGTAGTTATTTCGGATGGTTTATATATTTGGATGGTTGTTTGATAACCTTATATGTATTGAGATGTTTGAATTTATTTTTAATGGGTAACTCTATTTTTAAATGTCATATGTTGAATTTTAGCATTTAGAGTGTTGGTAAAAGACCTGCGAAAATGTAGCCATTGACCCCAAAAATATACTCTTTATGTGTTGGTAAAAGAATAACATAGTGTAGCCAAAGATATTAAATTGTTTAAGAAATAAGTGTAGCCATAATGATAAAGGGTGTTGCCAACAATATCGAAGTGTTTCACAATTTTATATTACAGTAGTACTAAACAGGTGTAGCATAGGTCTACAGCTATACTTTTAATGGTGTCACCACATAGATAGCGGTGTTGGCATAGGTCTACAACATCACCTCTTAAGGTGTAGGAACAGAACCAAAAGGTGTTGGCATTGGGGTCTACAGCTGTAATATCCGGAATTTCTATTACTGTTGTTTAATGTTATTTTATCCGAGTTATATTATACAACGTGGAATCTATACAGTATGGATCAAATAATTGTAGAACTGAGACATCTGTACTGGTATAATTGTCGTACTTGGTCGACAAAGGATATAGTGTGTCATGTATACGTATCTAGTATGTTGAGACGACGAGCAAAGATCAGTGTAAATGGCTAAGTGTAACATTATTAGCGCACGCTAATAATCATGAGTAGCGCATGTTACCATACAGGGTTAGCGCATGCTAAAGGTAAAATTATAGCGCACGCTAATGCAGTCAGATCGGAAGGAATCTGCGTGTGGACCAGGCCACTTTCGGCGCACGTTCTGATAAGTCAACGGATGTTTGTAATGTAGTACTAGCGCATGCTAAACCCTAAAGGTTAGCGCACGCTAATGGTATATGGGACAAAAAGGAATCTTATCCTCGTCAGCACTTTCGGCATGTGGACCAGTCTTCGGAGCATACAGACAAACGAGTCAACTGATATTAGCGCACATTAAATGCAAGGACTTGCGTACGATAGAGAGTGTAAGTTACGTACGCTAATGCATGGGCGTTACGTACATAAGCACATGTACGAAGCCAGACTGTAGCCTATGGACTCCGATAGCGCATGCTAACAAAGTCAGTTAGCGCGCGCTAGGGCAATACGCACGCTATTTTATGAGAGTAGCGCGTGCTAGTAATGTTTATTATTTAAGGGAACAGACGGGTTTTGAGATGCATTTAGTCCATTCTATCTCCTTCAGTCGATATAGAGAGCTTTGGGAGGTTCTTGAGGTTCCCAAACACGGTGAGGTGGTGATTTTTAACAAGATTAAGATAGTGAGCATAGATTCAAGCCTTGTTCTTCAAGTTACTCATGATTCTTGGAATGGAGTTCAAGTGTTCTTCTTCTTGGTTCATCTAATCCAGGTAATATTGGTATCCCTTGTTAGTTGTTCGTTTTTAAGGATGATTACATGTGAGGAACATGTTGGATAATCATGTGACGATATTATATGAGATTTTATGGGATTATGATAAGAGTTTTCGGATGTTATTTAAGATTCTTCATGTTAATGGTGATTCGCTTAACTTGATGAGGTTGAATCATGGATTTCTGAATCATGATAATTTCAGTGGTCGATTTAGATGAGTTAAATCATGATATGAGTTTGTATTCCAGATTATGTATGAGATGATCCTTGTTATCGGGTTGGTTTGATTATGTGATTTGCATGATGAAGAAAATGATAAACATTATGATATGTACCTCAGATTATGTGTTTTGATATAATTTCCGTTTAAGAATACGAATATGATTCGAGTATGATGTGAATTTGGATCTGGAAAGTTATTGTTAATCTTGGAGTATGATTTCCTTTTTATTTGGATTCGTAGTCGCAAGGTGTTAGTCGATAATTGGAACGCATGCCACTATACAGCATTAGCGCACGCTAAGCTTACTGTCTAGCGCACGCTAACGGGAGCGACTTAGCGCACGCTACGTTATGTGTTTAACGTGCGCTAAGTAGGCAGACAGTGCAGTATTTTCGTGTTGTGGTTATGAATTCGTGATCGTTTAAGTTGGTTTGATCAGACTTGTGGTTAACCGAGATATTGTTGAGCCACTACTACAAAAACAGCATTTACTGACACTTAGTTTCTGACACTTTATCAAAAGTGTCAGTAACTTCAGACATTTGACTCATTTTTTTTTTTAACATAATTGTGTCATAAAATACTGACACTTAACTATAAGTAATTTAAGTATCAAAATTTACTGACACTTAAATATCAATAATAACAAAAAAACTCAATTTATTTAAAACATATAATTTATTTATAATGCTTCACCCCTAACCCTACACGTACGCCGATCTCTATCTCCCTCATTTACATCAACACGTACGCCAATCTCTATCTCCCTCATTTACATCAACACGTACGCCGCCCCCCATTCTCACATTCTTCAGCTTCACCAACGATGGTTCGATCTCCGGCGGGTTCCTTCTCCCTCTTTCGCAAAATCTTCCTCAGGTAAACACAATCGAGCATCTCCGTGCGATTCTAGGGTTCATCTTCATCGAGCATCAATCAATGCATATAATCGATCGCATATTATTCTCTGTTTTTTTTTTCTTTTTTTCTATTTTAGCCTTCTCCTTTCTTCCTTCCCCAGTAAATATTATCTTCTTTTCGATTTCAGTTGAGGAAGCTTCATGGAAATATTATCTACCCTAATCTCTACAGGGAAATGGTAAAAATCCACTCTAATCTCTACCCACGATGGTGATGTGCTTCCTATTTTTTTTCCTAATTCTTTTTCTTTGAATGCCATCATTTTTCAGGCTCCAAAGAAGGGCATAAAGCTGCCGGCCGCTGCTAAGAAGAAGGCGGAGAAAGTCGTAAATCCTCTGTTCGAGAAAAGGCCAAAGCAGTTTTGGTATAGGAGGTGCACTACCACCCAAGAAGGATCTTCGCAGGTTTACGAAATGGCCGAAAGGTGTGAGGATCCAGAGAATGAAGAGGATCTTGAAGGAGCGATTGAAGGTTCCGCCGGCGATTCATCAATTCTCCAAAACCCTTGACAAGAATTTGGGTTCGTTATCTATCTATATCTACTCTGGTCTGTCTTATTTAATGACAGCGGGTCATAATTTTCTTGGTTTGATGTACTGTTATTGAATACCGTAAGAACTCGTCCGTGCTGTTTTGAAGCTGCATTTTTCATTTTGTAAGTAGTGTGCAGCTCCTTAAACAGCATAACTAGTAGTATCAGTTACAAGTTTATGACAAATCATATGCCGATCTCATGTTTTTTTCTTCAGTGTTTGTTTTTCTTTTTGAGTATTTTGTTTATGCAGGAGCATCCTTCATGGTCCCAAATTGCTGGATATCATATATCTATGAAATTATGATGTCATATTTTGTGTATTTTGTGGGGAAGTAGTGGGATGCAAATTGCTTTTTGTTTGGTGTTATGCAGTTCATTGTAGAGCGTGAATCGGATGTTGCTCTATTTTAAATGTTGTTGCATGATGGTTCAGTGCAGGTTTTTATCTTTTAATTTTTGTACGTAGGGGGGCATTTTTTGTTTGTTGAATCAAGAAATGGTAATTGAGGGGTGTATTCCATTGGGATTTTCTGCAAGAAAGTTGTTTATGCAACACTAGAAATACATGCCCAGCAATCTGATAAAAGAGGCTTAATTACTTCGATTCGCAAGGCACAGTTCTTAGGTTGAAATGTATACTGAGTTCACTCTTATATCAAGAGGATTACCTGTTTTCTTGCTGAAATTTAGTAGCTGATTATTGACTGTGATAGTTGTTTTAGTTTTCATTTCAGCATCAAGTAAGCTAGGTATTGATTTTGCAGGAAAAACGATGAACTTAGGAAGGATGCTGTTGATGCGCTTTTGGTCTATCAAGATTGGTAGGAAAAAATTTCTGTTCAAGTGCTGCATGTCTTCTTCATTCTCTCCCTTTTTTTCCTTTTTATTAATAAATTGTTAATAGACCAAAAGAGAATATCGTTTCGGCAATGCTAAGAATTACAAGTTTGTCTTAATAACCATTTTTGTAAGAGTTAGCGTTGTTATCCTTTATCCTTTCTCCCACTGGTTTATTTGGGTTTACAACCTTCGACAATTTCTTAAGTGTTATTTTCTTTCTCTAGTTGGTGCTTCACGGTAGCAATCACTTGAGGGAAGAAAAAGAGAGTATAAGTAATCAGTCCCATATTGTGCAGCATGTGACTCAAGGTTTAACTATTATGCTTCTTATGTCAGGGCCTTGAAGATAGAGCTTGGAGAACGAGCGGGCGGTGTACGGCTACTAGGTGCTATGGCTTACTATGCTCCACAAAGAACTCTCTCAGTGTCTTCCCAAGATTGTGCCAAAGTTGACCGAGGTTTGTGCAATGACATAAATATATCTCTTGCTTTAACATGGTTGTTTCTTTATTTTATGCATGCTTATGAGTTGGTGTAGTTGAGCTGTTTTCTCAACTATATCTAGGTTCTCACGGATACTCACCCCAAAGTTCAGTCGGATGGGCAAACGGCCCTCCAGCAAGTAAAATAATAATTATCTAATGTTCACTTAATGCATTTGTATTAGTCATATTTTGACAGATAGTTTTCTTAGGTTGGAAGTGTGATAAAAAATCCAGAAATATCTGCTCTTGTACCAACTCTTTTGATGGGTCTCACTAATCCCAATGATTATACCAAGTATTCTCTTGATATTCTTCTCCAGGTAATTTATCAACCATATGCATTTTCATGGTCGAGTGTATTGATTCTTAGACATGCCGAAACGATGTTTTCTTTTGGTCTATTAACAATTTATTAATGAAAAGGAAAAAAGGGAGAGAATGAAGAAGATATGCAGCACTTGAACAGAATTTTTTTCCCACCAATCTCCATAGTGTTGTCTATTTTGCAGGAAAAACGATGACCTGTTTGCCACCTGAATTTTAGATTGCATGGTGGTTGGTATTATCTTTGATTTTGAACTTGTTCTGACCTTTTGTCCATATAAGAGAGTTCCATAGCCTCTATGTTTTGTAGCTTAGACGTTTATAGTTTTTGGTTGCCACTTATTGCTTCAATCATGAGTTTCTTCTGGATTTTTCACCAAGAATTTTTTTTCTGAATGTTATGTGTGTCGTCCCAGGGCTCTAAAACTCAGAAGTGGAAGCTTCTTGTCAGAAATCTTCCATTGAAGGTTGTTGACATTTACTTAGATATTTTGATTTTTAAGTTTGATAATCAAGTTACTTCCAGGAATGATAACTCCAGCCGATTCGCGAGTTCTATCTGTCAATTACTTAGATATTTTGATTTTTAAGTTCAATCTTATTAAGTTTACAAATGCGAAAATCTGGTCCGCATAATTGCGAAAATCAGTCCGTAATTGCAAAAATGCAGTGCATAATTGCGAAAATCAGTCCGCATAATTTGAAAATCAGTCCATTTGCTCAATCTTATTAAGTTTACAAATGCTTCAATATTCTGTTGACACTCTTATTTTTGTGAATTTGAAATGTCAGTTCAAGGGAATCGATAACTACAACATGAAAGATCTTTCGGAACTACGTGATCGATGGGCTACATATGTTGCCAAGTTATTTACAACTTACAATCGTGAGGTAATTTTAATATGAGTCATTTATATACAAAATTCTTCTGAATATCTATGGAACATTAGTTAGATATAGTATGTTAATTGATTCTTTACACTTGTACAGGTGGGAAAAATTTGAAGTTGTTGAGCATGTAGGTGTGGTGGGACAGATTGATGTTGCTGATGGTTATCATTGTATTTTGCATTGTATGCTTAAAATCCATTGTTTTTGTGTTGATGGAGATTGTTAGAGCTGGAGGAATTTTTTTTGTGAGGTTTGGCAGCACATTTGTTGCGAAATTTGGTTGATTATGTGTTTTGTTAGTAGTTAAGTTGAATGCTTGATTAGTATACTTGATTGAGGTGTTTTGTTGGTAGTTTAGTATTTTGATTGTATTTTGATGGCTCAGGATGCTTGGTTTTGTATTGCTCTTTTTAAGTGCATTGCATTTGGGATGTTTTATAATTGAATTATCTGTTTGAAAATTTCAATTTATGGTATTTTTTTTTCATGTAATTAAACAAAAATGTAGTATTCATAAAAATAGAATTGAGATAAAAATAATTTTTTTTCACAAATCTGAGGATATACTGACACTAAAATAGTGTCGATTATTTCTTGACACTTTATAATAGTGTCGTAATGCTAAAGCAGAACATCGACACTAATGTTTAGTGTCAGTAAAAAAAATACTGATGCTATTTTAGTGTCAGTATTTATTAACTCTTGTATTACTGACACTAAAAATTAGTGTCAGTATTTTCTGGCTTTAGCATTACTGACACTATTACAAGGTGTCAGCAAAATTAATTACTGACACTATTTTAGTGTCAGTAAAATTTGTACCGACACTCAAGATGTTTTATCCCTTGTTAGTTGTTCGTTTTTAAGGATGATTACATGTGAGGAACATGTTGGATAATCATGTGACGATATTATATGAGATTTTATGGGATTATGATAAGAGTTTTCGGATGTTTTTTAAGATTCTTCATGTTAATGGTGATTTGTTTAACTTGATGAGGTTGAATCATGGATTTCTGAATCAAGATAATTTCAGTGGTCGATTTAGATGAGTTAAATCATGATATGAGGTTGTATTCCAGATTATGTATGAGATGATCCTTCTTATCGGGTTGGTTTGATTATGTGATTTCCATGATGAAGAAAATGATAAACATTATGATATATACTTCGGATTATGTGTTTTGATATAATATTCGTATAACAATACGAATATGATTCGAGTATGATGATGAGTTTGGATCTGGAAAGTTATTGTTAATCTTGGAGTATGATTTCCTTTTCATTCGGATTCGTAGTCGCAAGGTGTTAGTCGATAATTGGAACGCATGCCACTGTACAGCATTAGCGCACACTAAGCTTACTGTCTAGCGCATGCTAACAGGAGCGACTTAGCACACGCTACATTATGCGTTTAACGTGCACTAAGTAGGCAGACAGTGCAGTATTTTCATGTTGTGGTTATGAATTCGTGATCGTTTAAGTTGGTTTGATCAGACTTGTGGTTAACCGAGATATTGTTGAGCCGTTGGGTTTGTGCATTGGTTTTATCGATTGTTGATTGTTGTCGAACTTGTTGTCTATCGATTATTATAATAGGTTGAGATTATTGATCGGTAATTATAACCGTGTGTTGCGGTCGAGTTCGAGGATGTTCGTGAATTGCATTGATTGGGGCCGAGGGACTTGTAGATGACGGCGATGGAATTGGTAACGGCTTCATCGGTATCGAGGCAAGTTATTACTTGCTCAGTTTATAATATTTAATGAATGGCTTCAGTTTCATTCGTTTATAATTCGTATAGCAATGTTATAAATCGTAATCACATGTGATTTGGGATTATAGGTTGTATTCGAGTTTTGGGAATTTAAATCATAATATATATGATTTACAATTGTCGTTGGTATACTTGTTATCGAGGATACATCATGGTATTGACGAAAACGTGAATTATCTACCGTCCGTGATGTTTTGGATAGGTGAATATTCAGAATAATGGGTGGTGATGGTTTAGATATCGAGATTGCTCTCGAAGGACTCGGAGCAAGTATTTTAATCATTTATGTCATTTGTGTTGATCATGTTGTGATACATTCGTGTATCTTTGTTGTCATGCATTGGGGCATTGTTGTTGTCGTGCAATGTGATGTGTACTGTTGTTTTGTGTAGTCGTGCATTGTTGTCGTATGTCCACCATGTGTTGGTCCGACGGGATCATCATGGGAATCTATAGCTGTGTGCGATGGATCGCTGGACAAGTAATGCCACCATGCGTTGGTCCGACGGGATCATCATGGGAATCTATAGCTGTGTGCGCTAGATCATTGGATTACCATATGTGTTGTTGTTGTTGTGCATATGTATATTATGGGTTTGCCATAAGTATACATTGTCGTTATTGTTGTGATCATATTGATGTTGTCATATGAGTATGCATTTGTAGGTCTTGTGTTAGGACGATGTTCGTATATTGTGTTGATCTGATCTTGTATTAGACTGACGTGATTTCGTCAGGGTATTTCTTATATTGAGGTATGTTTCGTATTTCCTTGTTACTTGTCTTCGATGGACAATCGATTATCGTATTGGAATTGTCGACGTTATCCGATGGATTGAATTGTCCAGAGTTGGTATAATTTCCGTATCGCGAATTATGATAATGTTTTGAGAACCTTGAATATTGTTGAGATACGTACAGATATTTCGGTATTATCTTATTACGTTGTTAAGGATACGAATCGCGGATTTTTGTAAAGTTACGATGGTAAGATTACATTGGTTGTATTCTTACTTAGTATTTCCATTGATATGTAATTATTGACATGATGTGATGGTTATCATTGTTGGATATTATGGCTGACCCCGTCGTGTGCTTTCTTTTTAGGTTCTTGGATTATCAAGCTTGTAGCGGTCGTGAAGAGATGAGCTTCCTGGAGGATACTGGCTAGGACATGTATTTGTGTATTGAGCTTCTGATCAGTTGTTGTATTCCGCTGCTAGAGTATTTTAATCGTTTGTCTTTTTTCGCCGCGTGAGTATTTTTAAAATGACCTATTGGTATCTGGTAACTTAGGTTACTTTGGAAATCATTTTCTAAATTTGTTATGTCGGTACGTGTAATCGATAGCTTAACATATGTTTTTAAACTGTTGAGTCTTGGCATTTCGGGCCTTGTGGTTTCAAATTAGATTTTACGACGGTTTGATTAACGAGTTTTATAAGGTCTTCGAATGTTTTTAAAAGACAGTACCGTCGTTAGCCTCTTGGGCCTTTGTAAATGTTTGCGAAAATTTCCTTCAGCCTTGTGGGTTCCATCTCGGGGCCCACGGCGCTGTAATATTCCCGGTCGGCTCTGGGGGTGTTACAACAGCTACACCTTTCCGCAATGTTACGAGAAACTATAAAAGTGTTAGCATAGACCCCATGGTAGCGGCCATTTTTGTAACACCCTCAAATTTTGTCAAAGTGTAGCTGTAGCCTGTTTTGTTTCTTTTACCAATAGTTTTTGGGCTGTGAACACATTTTTTTAGGTGTGACTGAAGACCATATATGGCGTAGTGTGATATTGTTCTAAGGTCTTGCGACAATAACTCATGTTTGAACTCCATTTACTCCAACCTTGATCTTGGATCCATTTTCCATTTACTATGATTTTTATACTAAACTACTATATCAATGAACTCCATTTTGAGATTATAAATTTCAGACACCAAACCTACTGTAGTTGCTTCTTTACCTACCTTTATATTTGAACAAAATTATCAAATAAACATATGTTGGACCTTTGAGTTATACTTCCACTAGAGATTACCCATGCCATAATGGCACGGTAATGGTAATATAATTAAATTATTAGATTACTTGCTAGAAAAAAATATATTGATTCCCAAATTTCTACTGGCGGTCGACGGTCCTGCCTTAAAAAGAAAATTGATGGAAGCCGGAGGTCCGCCGGAAAGATGGCTGGCGGCCTTGCGTTAATTAAAAAAAATTGCCGATCGCCGGAGGTCCACCGGGCATAAAATTAAAAAATAGAGTTGGTCTGTCCCTGAGGTGGCTCGTCGGAAAATAAGCCGGTGGCCTGGTGTTAAAAAAAATGGCCGATTGAAGGAGGTCCACCCAAAAACAGGTCGACGGCCTGGCGTAAAAAAATGACCTGTAGCCGAAGGTCCGCAGGCCAGCAGTGATGGGCCTCCGGAAAGAAGGTCAGCGGCCTGACGTAAGAAAAAAACTAGTCGGCCGTCGGAGGTCTCCGGCGACCGACCGCCCTACCGGAAAAACTGATCGCGCGGAGGTTATTTAGAGATCATCGTAAAAAAAGATTTTTTTTATTGAAAATTAAGTTTCATTTCAATTCAATTAAATTTAATATTTATGAGTATATTTTAAAATTCATCAGATGAAGATTCTTGAGGAAATAGATCGAACATTTTTAAAGAATTATCGATGATTTTATCAGATATAGCAGAATTTTAGTCGCCTAATTGGGTCAGAGGTCGGAGTAACATAAAGGCCGACATTCCGATAATAAAAAATGCAACAATGGACCCATTGGAAATATATATTATTTTTATTCAAAAGTTGGGCTCAATTGACCCAACTTCACCTACCGATTGATTAATTGAGGAGCTGTCATTTTTGTTTTCGTCCTTTATCCATTGTTCTAGTCATATATCTCTCTTCCTCACGTTTTCTCTCTCTCCCTCTCTCTCTGAAAAAATGAAACCCATCGAGTGGAGACAAGAGAACGGCACCGAAGAAAACTAACTAGAATGGCCGAATGGACACTGAAAGAGACTACCACGGTAGAGCTCCAAGAATGGCTGATTTTTAAGTTATGGTATGGAATTTGTCGGAGATGTATACAGCTGTGACTAGATTTCAGGTCTACGATTAGATATACCTAGATCCCTTTAGTTCTGGGTAACATGAGAATGGCGGCCGACGGGTTGTTCATGACTGGGGTTCGCGGGTTGGAGCCATGGGTAAAGGGTTGTGAATCCAGGCAGGTTGTGTCAGTGTATTGCAGATCTATGTGTGTTGGAGGTGGAAGTAGTTGCAACTGGGGTTATTATTCTCTGATTTGCTACCGACAATAATAGCGGCGTGCGCGTCGACTCATGGAGGAACTTAGGTAGGATGGTTCAATTTTCAGCAGGCCTGGGTTGATTTCTGGTGAGGCGGCCAGTGGCTGAGATGTTGGGTTTTGCCGACTCCCAGGGTTAGAGGTTGGGCTCGGGTTCGAGGCTTTGCGTGTTTGTACCTGGGTTTGTTGGTTGGGTTCCGATCACAACTACTATGTGTGTGCCGGATTATATATGTGTGTGTATATCACACTCTGTATGTATGTATATGTAGGTGTTATGTGTGTAAGTTTGTATGTGTGGTTTGTGTGTTTATGTGTGTGTTGTATGTGTGAGTTTGTGTTCCGTGTGCGTGTGCTGTTTGTATATGCATATTATGCATATATGTAAGTTTGTGTGTCTGTGTGCTTCTGTGTGTGTGTCGGTGTGTGCTGGTGTGTGTGTGCTATATATATATATATGTGATGGTTACCATAGTGCTCATGGGGGTTTCGGCTTTGGAGTTAGGAATGCAGGAGGTTCCGCACTGTTGGAGTTTGCCATTGCGGATGAGTTGGTAATTGCTAACTTTGTTTTTCAGAAGAGAGATAAGCACCTCATCACCTTCGGTAGTGGGGGGCACAACAGGTAAATTGACTACATTCTTTTGCGCAGTCGTGATGCTAGGGCGTGCGTAGACTGCAAGATGTTTCATGAGTGAGGCCTGTGCTTCTCAAAACCGGCTGCTAGCTATGAGTTATTCATGGGAGGTCGTGTTGTTAGCAGGGCTGGAGAAGCTAGACCTAGGATTCTCTGGAGGATCTGAAGGGTGAGAAGGCGGCAGAATTCAGGGAGTCTCTGAACCATGAAGTAGGTTTTTTGCGGGGGCGATGCTAACCTTATGTGGATTAGCATGGACAATTCTATTAGGAGTGTGGGCAAGAAGGTGGTAGGGGTTTCTTCGGGCAGGTGTATTGGACCTAGGGAGGCATGGTGGTGGAATGAGGAGGTTCAAAAGAAATTTAAGGCTAAACAAGCGCTATTTAAGGAGTTTTTGTCGGTTAGTGCTAGGGAGGAGAGAATCTTGAAGTTTGTAGCTTACAAGGTGGTGAAAAGAGAGGCTAAGAAGGCAGTGGCTAAGGCTAAAGGTGAGGAATACGAGGATATGTACAAGCGCCTAGACACTAAAGAAGGAGCGAATGCTATTTTTAAACTAGCGAAAGCTAGGGAAAGTGGGTGGCGCGACCTGGGTCCCGTTAAGTTTATTAAGGATGATTTGGGCCAAGTGTTAGTGAACGATGTGGCAATTAAGGAGAGGTGGAATATGTATTTTTCGAACTTTTCAATGAGGTTAGGGGAAGCAACTCGGTGGTGCAAGGAGTTAGTCTATCTTCTGCTCGTTCGTTAAGTTCCTGTGAGAGCATCAGCAAGGAGGAAGTAAAGGGTGCCCTAATGAAGATGGGTAGAGCTAAGGCTGTAGGCCCCGATCAGATCCCTATTGAGGTGTGGCTTTGTCTGGGGGAAGTTGGAGTTCAGTGGCTAGCAGAGCTATTCAACATCCTCCTCAGAGGCTCTAAGATGCCGACGGAGTGGAGGCGTAGTATTGTGGTGCCGTTTTTCAAGAACAAAGGCGATGCTCAGAGTTGTAGTAACTATCGGGGTATTAAACTCCTCAGTCATACTATGAAACTTTGGAAAAAAGTGGTGGTATGCAGGGCTAGAAGAGAAGTTGAGATCTCAGAGAAGCAATTTGGCTTCACGCGAGGGAGGTCCACGACTGAGGCCATTCATCTCGTCAGATGCCTTATGGAGAAGTTTAGAGAGCAGCGTAAGGACCTCCATATGGTGTTCATTGATCTAGAGAAGGCTTTTGATAGCATTCCACATGATATATTTGGAAGAGCTTAGAAGAGAGGAGGGTGTCGTCGCCATACGTTAGTGCGATCCAAGACATGTACTCCCAAGCTAGGACTTGCGTTAGGACCCCAGTTGGTGACACCAAATATTTCCCGGTTGAGATAGGGCTACACCAGGGGTCGGCACTAATGTAACACCCCCAGAGTCATCCGGGAATATTACAGCACCGTGGGCCCCGGAACGGAACCCACAAGGCTGAAGGAAATTTTTGCAAACATTTACAAACGCCCAACAGGCTAACGACGGTACTATCTTTTAAAAACATTCGAAGACTTAATAAAATCCGTTTATCAATACCGTCGTAAAATCTCAGTTGAAACCACAAGGCCAAACAGTCGAAACTCAATAGTTTAGAAAATAATTTGCCAAAGTAACCTAAGTTACCAGATACCAAAAGGCCATTTAAAAATACTCACGCAGCGGAAAAAGACAAACAATTAAAATACTCTAGCAGCGGAATACAAAAACTGATCAGGAAACCCAATCCACAAATACATGCCCTGGCGAGTATCCTCCGGGAAGCTCATCTCTTCACGACCGCTACAAGCTTGATATTCCAAGAACCTAAAAAGAAAGCCCACGACGGGGTCAACCATAATATCCAACATAGATAAGAATCACATCACGTCAATAATTACATACCAATGCAATTACTAAGTAAGAATACGACCAATGTAATCTTACCGTCGTAGCTTTACTTACTCGAATAATCCTCATCAAAATAACTATTATCATATTGTACATCTCATAATCTCGATTAACAAATAAACTCAAACATAACATCAATATTGTTCCTTAAACAATACACAAGGTTATCAGAATATCCTCACTAACTCATGATACGGAAAAATACCAGCTCTGACCAATTCGATCCCTCGGATAACATCATCAATGTAATACCCAAGATTTTTGTTCCAGTTATTTTGGATTTTTTTCGGATATTTCCCGGTTGTCGAGTGCTGGTATTATTTTCTCGACAACTGATTTTGGATTTATGGCCGTATGGTGTGATTTGTTATCCGTTGTTTTCATTCCGTATGGATGTTGTTGTCCCCGAGCGTTTTGTCGTGTTTGTTCCGTGCGATTCCGAAAAATCGAGTCATCGAGTCGTGGCGGCTGGGCACTGGCCAGACGTGTGCGGGCACTGACCGGACCGGTGCGGTAGGAACCGCAAAGCGCACGCTACTGCCGGAAGGGCAGCACACGCTATAGCCGGAAGGCTGCGCACGCTAGTTGGCCGACGCAACAGGGGCAGAGAGGTTCTGGACTTCGGGCAGATAGCAGGTAGCGCACGCCACTGTCGGACACGGCGCACGCTAGTCGGCAGGCGTAGCGCACGCTACGGCCGGAAGACTGCGCGCGCTACCGCGGTCAGACAGGAAGGTTCTGGATAGCAGGACAGGTCGGCAGGATAGGTCAATGCGGGACCCGGCTGAACATTCTCGACCATGACCGCCCGTTAGCGCACGCTAGCTCGGCAGCCTAGCGCACGCTAGGCTGCACCAGTATAAATATGACCGAGCAGTCATATTTTCACTCATTTTTCATTTCCTATCTTCCCTGTCCGTGGATGTAGCCTTGGTGAGCATGAAGATATGTTGTTATACTATGAATCCACGAAGTTTGGGAGCATATATCATCGATTAATCACTCCATAACATCCTTCAATCCAGCGAATCAAGGTTAGTTTTCCTAAAATCCTAGTTTTGGGAAAATTGGGGGTTTTTGCTTGATTTCGCCTGTTTGATCCATGAAAACTTAGATTTGTGATGGATTGATGATTATTAAGTCATATTAAACCAATTTCCTTGTTGATCCATGGTTCGATTGCTAAAGATTCTTCGTTTTGTTGAGTTCCTAATCAGCGCCTTGAAGGTGTCCGGTGAAAATCCTTAGAGGAGGTTTCGGGCGTTCCATGATTATTCTTCCTCGTACGATCGTTGATTATTGATGGTATGATGTTAGGGTCAGGTTCCTTGCAAAGAACTCGATTCGGAACTCTTTTGTTCATCGTTTCCCGATCGTTGTGTTACCGTTGTTCCCGCCGGAGAATTGTAGGTGTTCGAGGTTACCCGGTTGAGCCGTGTTCGTCGGAGTATCTGGTATCGATTATAGAGGCAAGTATCTTGCCCATACATTACGTGTTTTGTGAATAGAATGGTAGAAAATTGACGATATGTGCTAAATGAATGTTTACAACCTTTTCCCAAAAGAATTGGTATATTTACAATCATGGTTTTTCTTAAAGGACGACTCTTGTGTTCGGGACTTAACGTGCTTATTTGACTATGTGTGTTAGTGTTGAGTATAGGATCTCCCTACTTTCGGGTGATGTCATTATGTGTGAATATGTCGTCGGTAATTTATGGTTCAATCCTTTTGTTAAGAATTTTGCGTGGAGTCATGTGGTTATCGGTGGTTATGTGAGTTGTGTGATATTGGTTGTGTCGTTTGGTGTTGCTGAGATAAGTGTGCTTACTTGTGGATAGTATTAATTCTGGGTCGTGAGTATGTGTGGGATATTTGGCCATTCTAGCAAAATACCTCGACTATATATATTGTGATTGACTCTTGAGGATTGTGGCTTTGGAAATGTGAATTGATGAGAGTTGTAAGGTTGTTCTCGGGTACTCTCACTCGGGGATTAACTCGACGGGGTCATACGGGGACCTGGTGTCTTAGCGGCTGGATCGGGTCGCGAGGGTTACTTTGAGTGGGCATTCTCACCTGGGGATTGCTCGACGGGGCACACAGGGACTTGGTGGCTGGAGGGCCGGACCGGGTCGCGAGAATTGCCAGAGTGTTTGTACTGTTGATTAATTGTGATATGTCCGGAGTATCACAATGCTTGGTGCTCAGGGTCGAGAGACATTATATATCGAGTCTTGGTATTTGGCTAAAATGGCATAAGAATAATGTGTTATGTGTAATGTGTTTTTGGAAGTGAATTGAAGTGGATGATCGGGTCGTAGACCCTGTGTTTGATGATCGGAATGATCGGGTCATGGATTCCGTGATTTGTTAACGGATTTGTATTTTGGAAAATGAACTTTGGGGCTGTGACCCTGAGTGGCTTTCAAAGAATTAAGAACTTTTCAATCACAAATGTTTTCAAAACTCCCGAGATTTGGAAGTGTTTTCAAAGTGCTTTCTTGTTTCATTTCTATTTTCAAGACTTGAACTATTTTTAATTAAACAAAATATCTCGGGAAGTCTTTCGTTGTATTCTCAGAATGTGTTGTGTATGGCTCGTATTTGCACTTTATACTTGCACTAGCAAAACAGTGGAGTTTTGCTAACCCCTGAGTATTCGGGGGGTGGATGTCTGTTTTGCATCCAGGTACATGCAGGTTTGGGAGAAAAACACAGGATCGGCGCGAAGTATGATGGAAGGTGAATGATACTAATCACACGAAGTCCAAATTTGGATGCAGTCAGTCGGAGTACGTGTATGGTCTTTTCCGCTATCGTACTTTTGTTTGTGAGTGTATTTTACCCTTGCATGGGTATGAGCCGAGATAGAAATGTGTATTTTTGACTTGTATGTTATGACGAAAGACAAGTTGGTCTACGGATTTGGTATTTTATCATGTCGGTATGTAAGTTATTGTGTGGATTCAATGTCTAGCCTGGTGGATCCTCACGGAGAGGGTCTGTAGCGTGTAATATTCCCGGTTTGAAATTGGGGGTGTTACATTTATGGTATCAGAGCTTAGGTTGCGGAAACCTAGGCTGTCGGGTCCAGTCGGGTATTGTCGTGTCTTGTTCTGTCAGATTGTGTCTGTCTAAGTCGTGTCGCGACACGTCGTCTGTGATTTCGGCCGTGATTAGTATCGAGGTGCAGCCATCATCTTCGTGCGACCTGTGGATGTAAGTCTCCCTACTATATTGTGCCTTGTGATATACGAGCTTGTATGATTTTGTGTTATGATGTGGAGTTTAACGGTGATTCGTGATTATTTGGCCTATGTTGTTTGATACTCGTATGATGCTAGAATGAAAGTGGTGCCAACGTATATGTATATATACACACATCCTGATATATGTCGTTTTTACAAGAATAATGCCCTTGGTGTGGTTACACAAAGAAAAATTCATCAATGTGATATTTTAAAACTTTACATGTTTTTGGGTAGTCACGTAAATTTTGTTTTAAAACATCCTCCAAAGGGAGGAAAAAGTTTGATTTTTGTATAATGACCTGAAGGCCGAATTTTTTTTTAAAAATTCAAACTACCGATATTTTATTTTCATCTTATATTATAAGTTTTCAAAACACAATTTTTAAACTCATGTGAGGTCTACAAAATGTAATCAAGACGTGACTCTCGCTTTCAACTTATCGGTTTTATGGTTGTTAGTCGAGAAATATGTGATGATGTTCTTGTTGTTTGGGCAGTGTTGCAAGTTTTAGATTAAAACAGTGATGTGAATGCTAAGTTGTTTGGTATAGTTAAGATAGTTCTCTTTATTAATAGACGAGATTTCTATTTTGGATAACAGTTTTATTTTGATGGTTGCTCGCGAGGTGTTGTAATAATGTGATTCGATGACAATTAGATTCGTATGTTGTGTTGTTTTTTAATTATGACCTTCAATTCTAGTAATGTCGTATATATGTTCGCGATCATGTTGCTGAGTTGGAGCAGCTAGCGCACGCGGAGTGCGAGGCTAGCGCGCGCTAATGCAGCATGGATAGCACACGCTAAATAATTGTTGTAGCGCGCGTTAGTTAGCTGGGACAGAGGCTAGAGAACTGCATTTCTTTTAACTGTTAGGCTTAACCTTGGTAGTCGATCACTCGTAACTATATTCTATGTGTGTTGTCTAGTGATGACAACTGTTTTGTGTTAACGTGTGTTATGACTTTTCGTTCGCGCTAAGGGATAATTGATTTTGTTCAGTGAATTGATAAAATTATGGCTACTGTGTGTGTTCGAGAACGCCTTCCTGAAGCTTTTCATAAGTTTGTGCAAGTTGCGGAAAATCAACTCTCGAAACTACTTTGACGGTGCGATAAGTCGGCGGCTTCGTATGAACTTTGGAAATTGTTTGAAATTTGTGAGTCGGCCTAGGATTCTCAAATAAAACCTCGACGGTATTGAAAAAGTTGTTTTAAAGTACCTTGAACATTTTGTAAAATGTTACCGTCGTTGATTTTTTGTGTAGTGTTGGGAGAATTTTCGGAAATGACTTTTAACGTACTATTCTATTTTCGAATAATTCGAGTACATGATTTTCAAAAATCTTTCACACAAATTTTTTTAAAAAAACCCAATTCGATTTTTATTTTTTCAAAAATATATAGTGAAAGATGAAAAATCTTACTCGATTTAAACTTCAAACTCGGATTTGGAAAGTTTCCTATACTGATTAAAGTATGTACGGGTGATTTGATGACCTTGCGTGGTTAACTTGTTTGTTATTAACGGTGATAATGGTTTGTAGTGGCGTGGTGATTTTGATAATGCCGGTTGCACAGAAAATATTGCTTTGCAAATGATTTCAAAATGAGATGGTTAAAGTCTGTTATTTACAAGTTTTGATAAAACAGCCCGAGGTACCAAAAATACTTTCAAAGTTTTATTTTGAATATCATCCAAATTCAAAGATTTTCAAAAGGATACCTCGTGGATTTTCTTATCGAGTTGTTATTAGTTAACTTATGTGGTATGTCGTGCTGAGTTGGCATTTTAGTATGTGGTTTTGTGAAGTTGTGCCATCGTATTGAGTGAGTATCCGCTTAGTATGCCGAGGGACAGAGGACGCGGTTGTGACCATGATGCTAATGGTCATAAAGATCGGATGCGGGACCAAGAGGATATGGCCGGGAAGGTTGCTATTCCAGCACTTCGTTCTCGTTGTTTAGGTTTCGGGACGAAACCTCTTTTAAAGGTGATATGATGTGATACCCATATTTTTTTTTCGCTTCCGTTTCGTTCGACCGTATCGACTGGATTGTGTTCGTTGATGTTTCTGACCTTGTGTTGTTCTCACCCTTGTCATTCGAGCGAGTTCGCATATTGTTCCAAATTGATGTGTATATCGTTGTGATCGTTCCAAGTTCGGATCGATTTCTTGTGAACCATGTTCGAAACTAACACCTCGTGGTTCCTACAAGTTTATTGATGTCTTGATTTGAGATGTGAACTTCATAGTTAAACGTTGTTGTTCGATCCTTACTATTTGTTCGTCATTGTCCAATCATATTTGTTGGATCTTGTAATTGTGATTACTGAACATCTGGTCCACTTCGTAATTTCCATAAGTGTTGGGAAATTGTCTTCATATTGATCTTCCAAATCCTCGAGTTATTGAGATTTCATACCTTTCAGCATTGGAATCGCGATTTGATTTTTGTACTACTCGATTTTATCAACCGCAGTGATTCATGCTCGTTGCTTTTCGTAAGCATTCTTGTGTATTGAATCGGATCGTAGTAGCTTTATACTGCATGGAGCTCTGGTGTGTTGTCGAGAGTCGCCTTGCTTTTGTTTTAAGTTTCGGGACGAAACTTATTTTTAGGGGGGTAGAATGTAATACCCAAGATTTTCGTTTCGGTTATTTTGGATTTTTTTGGGATATTTCCCGATTGTCGAGTGCCGGTATTATTTTCTCGACAACTGATTTTGGATTTATGGTCGTATGGTGTGATTTGTTATCCGTTGTTTTCATTCCGGATGGATGTTGTTGTCCCTAAGCATTGTGTCGTGTTCGTTCCGTGCGATTCCGGAAAATCAAGTCATCGAGACATGGCGGCTGGGCACTGGCCGGATGTGTGCGGGCACTGGCCGGATGGGTGCGGGCACTGGCCGGACAGGTGCGGAAGGAACCGGCATAGCGCACTCAACTGCCGGAAGGGCAGCGCACGCTATGGCCGGAAGGCTGCGCACGCTACGACCGGAAGGCTGCACACGCTACGGCCGGAGGCTGCGCATGCTAGTCGGCCGAGGCAGCAGGGGTAGAGAGGTTCTGGACTTTGGGCGGATAGCAAGTAGCGCACGCCACTGTCGGACATGGCGCGCGCTAATCGGCACGCGTAGCGCACGCTACGGCTGGAAGGCTGCGCACGCTACCGCGGTCGGACAGGAAGGTTATGGACACCAGGACAGGTCGACATGATAGGTCAATACGGGCCCCGGCCGAACATTCTTGACCATGACCGCCCGTTAGCGCACGCTAGCTCGGCAGCCTAGCGCACGCTAGGATGCACCAGTATAAATATCACCGAGCAATCATATTTTCACTCATTTTTCATTTCCTATCTTCCCTGTCCGTAGCTGGAGACTTGGCGAGCATGAAGATATGTTGTTATACTATGAATCCACGAAGTTTGGGAGCTCATATCATCGATTAATCACTCCATAACATCCTTCAATCCAGCGAATCAAGGTTAGTTTTCCTAAAATTCTAGTTTTGGGAAAATTGGGGGTTTTTGCTTGATTTCGCCTGTTTGATCCATGAAAACTTAGATTTGTGATGGATTGATGATTATTAAGTCATATTAAACCAATTTCCTTGTTGATCCATGGTTCGATTGCTAAAGATTCTTCGTTTTGTTGAGTTCCTAATCGGCGCCTTGAAGGTGTCCGGTGAAAATCCTTAGAGGAGGTTTCGGGCGTCCCATGATTATTCTTCCTCGTACGATCATTGATTATTGATGGTATGATGTTAGGGTTAGGTTCCTTGCAAAGAACTCGATTCGGAACTCTTTTGTTTGTCGTTTCCCGATCGTTGTGTTACCGTTGTTCCCGCCAGAGAATTGTAGGTGTTCGAGGTTACCCGGTTGAGCCGTGTTCGTTGGAGTATCCGGTATCGATTATAGAGGCAATTATCTTGCCCATACATTACGTGTTTTGTGAATAAAATGGTAGAAAATTGACGATATGTGCTAAATGAATGTTTACAACCTTTTCTCAAAAGAATCGATATATTTACAATCATGGTTTTTCTTAAAGGACGACTCTTATGTTCGGGACTTAACATGCTTATTTAACTATGTGTGTTAGTGTTGAATATAGATCTCCCTACTTTCGGGTGATGTCATTATGTGTGAATATGTCCTCGGTAATTTATGGTTCAATCCATTTGTTAAGAATTGTGCATGGAGTCATGTGGTTATCGATGGATATGTGAGTTGTGTGATATTGGTTGTGTCGTTCGGTGTTGTTGAGATAAGTGTGCTTCCTTGTGGATAGTATTAATTTTGGGTCGTGAGTATGTGTTGGATATTTGGCCATTCTAGAAAAATACCTCGACTATATATATTGTGATTGACTCTTGAGGATTGTGGTTTTGGAAATGTGAATTGATGAGAGTTGTAAGGTTGTTCTCGGATACTCTCCCTCGGGGATTGACTCAACGGGGTCACACGGGGACCTGGTGGCTTAGCACTGGACCGGGTCGCGAGGGTTACTTCAAGTGGGCATTCTCACCTATTGATTGCTCGACGGGGCACACAGGGACTTGGTGGCTGGAGGGCCGGACCGGGTCGCGAGAATTGCCAGAGTGTTTGTACTGTTGAGTAATTGTAATATGTCCGGAGTATCACAATGCTTGGTGCTCAGGGTCGAGAGATTATATATCGAGTCTTGGAATTTGGCTAAAATGGCATAAGAATAATGTGTTATGTGTAATGTGTTTTTGGAAGTGAATTGAAGTGGATGATCGGGTCGTGGACCCTGTGTTTGATGATCGGAATGATCGGGTCATGGACCCCGTGTTTTGTTAACGGATTTGCATTTTGAAAAATGAACTTTGGGGCTGCGACCCTAAGTGGCTTTCAAAGAATTAAGAACTTTTCAATCACAAATGTTTTCAAAACTCCCGAGATTTGGAAGTGTTTTCAAAGTGCTTTCTTGTTTCCTTTCTATTTTCAAGACTTGAACTATTTTTAATTAAACAAAATATCTCGGGAAGTCTTTCATTGGATTCCCGGAATGTGTTGTGTATGGCTCATATTTGCACTTTATACTTGCACTAGCAAAACAGTGGAGTTTTGCTAACCCCCGAGTATTCGGGGGGTGGATGTCTGTTTTGCATCCAGGTACATGCAGGTTTGGGAGAAAAACACAGGATCGGCGCGAAAGATGATGGAAGGTGAATGATACTAATCACACGAAGGCCAAATTTGGATGCAGTCAGTCGGAGTACGTGTATGGTCTTTTTCGCTGTCGTACTTTTGTTTGTGAGTGTATTTTACCCTTGCATGGATATGAGTTGAGATAGAAATGTGTATTTTTGACTTGTATGTTAGTGACGAAAGACCAAGTTGGTCTCAGGAATTGGTATTTTATCATGTCGGTATGTAAGTTATTGTGTGGTTTCGATGTCTAGCCTGGTGGATCCTCACGGAGAGGGTCTGCGGCGTGTAATATTCTCGGTTTTAAATTGGGGGTGTTACAATCAAATCCCAACATGATAATCGATTGTCTATCAAAAGACAAATACCAAAGGAAATACGGAACATACCTCAAGATATGAAATGTCACGACGAAATCACATTCGTCTAATCCAAGATCAGATCAATACAACATACGGACATGGTCCTAACACAAGATCTACAAATGCATAATCATGTGACAATGTCAATATGCACATCAATAACAACAATGTATACTTATGGCAAACCCATTATATACATATGCACAATAATAACACATGGTAATACGATGATCCAGTGTTCACTGTCTAGATCCCACGATGATCGTGTCAGACCAACCGTGGTGGAAAAACTTGTCCGATGATCCAGCGCACGCTAGCATAGACCCCCCGATGATCCCGTCGGACCAACACAAGGTGGACATACGACAACAATGCACAAATACATATTAACAACATTACACGAATGTATGACGACAACAATACACAAATGTATCACAACATGCTCGGCAAGAAATGACAAAAATGATTAGGGTACTTGCCCGGAGTCCTTCGAGAGCAATCTCGATGTCTAAACCATCATGAACCATTATCCTCAATAGTCCAAAATATCACAGATTGCAGATAATTCATATATCCGTCTTTATCACAATGTATCCTCGATACCCAAGTATACCAATAACAAATGTAAATCATATACATTATGATCTAATTCCCAAAACTCGAATACAACTTATAATCCCGAATCTCCTGTGATTACGATTATAAATATTGCTATACGAATTATAAACGAATGAAACGGAAACCATTTATTAAATATTATAAACTGAGCAAGTAATAACTTGCCTCGATAACAATGAAGCCGTTATCAATTCCTTGCCGTCATCTACGAACTCCTCAGCCCCGACTAAAGCAATCTACAAACATCCTCAAACACGACCGCAACGCATGGTTTTAATCACTGATCAATAATCTCAACCTATTACAATAATTGATAAACAACAAGTTCGATAATAATCAACAATCGATATAACCAATTCACAAACCCAACGGCGAAATAATATCTCGATTAACCCCTAGTCCGAACAATCCAACTCAATCCATTATGTACCCATAACCGTAATACAATTATGTACACTTTCTGTTGATATAACGCACGTTAATCAATTAACATAGCGTGCGCTAAGTCGCTTTCGTTAGCATGCGCTAGCCAGTAAGCTTAGCGTGCGCTAATGCTATACAGATGCATGCCTTACAAGTATCGATCAACAAATGGGGATTATCAAGAACACTAAGTGATTCGAAACCATGTTCATAGCTATCAAAACAACGAAATCCGATATCCTTTAACATATAAATAATCATCCAACTCATAATCCAAGTCATATATTCATAGATCATCTTCTTCCTCAATATCAACATATGAATACCAAGAACCATAACAACACTTCCATAATCTATCATTATAGGGAGTAATCATCAACAATAACATCAACATCCGAAAAGGAGGAGAAGGATTAGCCAACTTATCTCAAGAAGACGAACAACACAATTCAAACCACAAGAATCATGTCAATATCCATATATCAACAACAACATCATCATGATCCGATAATCCATCTCATAGTCATGTTTATCAACTTGCTTATATGATAATCATCAACTCAAGAACATCAACATTCAACCCAAAATGAAATCCAAAGGTGAAGAGTAATTACCTCTTTGAAGGAATAGATTGATTTCCAAGGTTGAATCCATCCTCAATCACTTCCAAGCTTCAAATGTTGTTAGGAACGATCAACTAAAGTGTTTAGAACCTCAACTTCTCTCTAAGAACTTTCTCTATCGGTTCACATGAAGAAATGGACGGAAATGACGAATAATGCCCAACTGCACATATATATTGTACATTATTAGCGTGCGCTAACTTACTTTGTTAGCGTGCGCTATCGAGGTCCATAGGCTACTGACTTACTTCGTACAATGATTTTCGTATGCAATTCCCATGCAATAGCGTACGTAAATGCCCCCTATTTAGCGTACGCTTTTCGACCATAGCGTGCGCTACTCATAGTTGACTCGTTTGTCTATATGCTCCGAAGACTAGTCCACACGCCGAAAGCTCTGACAAGGATAAGATTCCCTTCTAATCTGGTCTGAACTAGCATGCGCTATCCTTTGCCTTTAGCGTGCGCTAAACCTGCACGATAGCGTGTGCTAAGCTTGAATATTAGCGTGTGCTAATCAGGCTATACTTAGCCATTTTCAGCTATTCTTGTCCAACGTCTCAACATAAAGAATATGAACATACGGCATACCGAGTACACATACTCCTTCCCATAGTATTCTCATATGATACACACTATCCTCAAATGTAATTGTCGACCAAGTACAACAATTATACCAATACAGATGTCTCAGTCCTTCAATTGTTTTATCCATACTGTACAGATTCCACGATGTACAACATAACTCGGATAAAATAACATTAAACAATAGTGGTAGAAATTCTGGATATTACAGCTAAGCCTTCTTCTCTTCGCTCTAATCCTTGACGTCATTTCGTGGGGGATTCAAGAAGGCATCTCGTGGTACATGCTTTTTGCTGACGAAATTGTGTTAGTGGCGGAGTCGAGGAGGGAGGTGAACTCAAAGCTGGAGTTATGGAGGTCTAAGTTAGAATCCCAGGGCTTGCGTGTGAGCCGGTCTAAGACCGATTATCTCTAGTGTAACTTTAGTGGTGAGACCATCGAGGAAGAAGTAGAGGTAATGATTTCTGATCAGATCGTACCCAGTATGGATAAGTTCAAGTATTTGGGTTCGATCATTCAGAAGAAAGGTGAGTGTGAAGATGATGTCACTCATCGTATCAAGAAGGGGTGGCTAAGGTGGAGAGCAGCGACAGGGGTCTTGTGCGACAAGAAAGTCCCTCTAAAGTTGAAGGTTAAATTCTATAGAGCAACAATCAGACCTGCAATGTTGTATGGCTTCGAATGTTAGGCGATGAAGAAGTCATTTGAGAGCAAGTTGGAAGCGGATTAAATGAGAATGTTACGTTGGTCGTGTGATTGCGCAATGTTGGATAGAATCCCGAACGGGGTTTTCAGGAATGCGCTAGAAGTGGCGCCCATTTCAGCGAAAGTTAGGGAAGAGAGATTGAGATGGTTTGGCCACTTCCACATGAGGCAGGCCTCTACTCCGGTGAGGAGGGTCGAGAGTTTATTGGTTGTAGGGGGGAGTAGGAGAGGCAGACCGAGGAGGACGTGGGAGCAGCAACTGAGATTAGATTTGAATGCCTTAAACTTATCCGAGTCCATGACTTTTGATAGGTTCTCTTGGAGGCGCCAGGCCAGAGTTGTGGATTCATTTTTAGGGAGCAGTTCTGTAGTAGAGAGCCTCAGTGTTGGGTTGTCTCGTTTAGCTTTGACCTAGAGCATTGCATTTATTTTTATTTTTATTGTATATTTTATCCTATTGGCTTTTGCGTGTGGTTTATTTTTGAAAGGGTGCTGTGTGCAGAGTCTACCTCTATTCTGTTAGAGCAGCGTTCAGCGAGAGTGTAGTAGCCAAAGTCCCCTTAGGTAAGTCTCATGTGAACTAAGCCATGGGCTCACGTATGGTTTCAAGCTTTTTCGAATCATATGCTTCTTTGTATATGGCACTCAATATTTTGGTGCGCACTAAGCTGGGGTCTTTACGGAAACAGCCTCCCTACCGTAAAAAGTAGGGGCATGGTCTGCGTACATCTTACCCTCCCCAGACCCTGCTATGAGCGGGGTATACTGGGTATGTTTGGTTTGGTTTGGTTTTTTGTGTGTGATGTATGTACCGTGTGTGTGTGTGCGTGTGTATGTGGTCTATATAAATGTATATATATTTGTTATATACATATATGTATGTATGTGTATCCGTGTGTGTGTGTGTATACACACATACACATATGTATATATATATATATATATATATATATATATACACATATGTGTATATATATATGATCAAATAAGAATGGTTCTTATCCTGTGATTGCGAATATGCATGAGTTTTGTACTAATCATGCATGAAATATATGCATTTCGTGCATCAAAATTGCAATGCATTATATGCATCAAAATATCAATGTATTAAAATATTGCATTATATGCATCAAATTTTTGTGAGAATAAATCTAGGCCATCCATTTATCAAGATTTATGGCTGAAATTCATTCTTATTTATTAACTTAAATTGCATTCTCACCTGAACTCATATATATATATATATATATATATATATATATATATATATATATATATATATGTGTGTGTGTGTGTGTGTGTGTGTAATTATGGTAGTCCAGATGTGTGTGTATTGGAATTATGGACGAGAAAGATGACGTAGACGTAGATGAAGGTTTTGATAATTTGATCTACGAGCGATTGAGTGTATTTGCACCTATGGAGTGAGCCTGAGTTTCGAGTTTGTGTTCGGAGCAATAATGGAGATGTGAATCTGGGATAGTATCGTTAGTTGTTTGATTCGATCGATAAATTAAGGGCACAATTGAGGTATTATATCATCTAATTAATTACCTTGTAAATATAATATAATAAATTCCACCCTTATATTAAATTATCAATTAATAATAAGGTTGGGATTTTAATGGATCGACCGGGTTGACCGAGCTAGGCTTATTTCGAGTAAAACCATCTTCGGTGAAGGCAAGTATCCTTACTATACATCTCATATTTTTCTTAAATATAAATATGCTTATCACTGTTTGTTTTATTGTCTTAATTTGATTTGGTTAGTGATTAAGTAACCTAGTTTGTTATAATTATTTATTTAATAATTATATATGGATATGTGGTTCTTGGTATGAATCATGTCGTTTGAGATGAGAGAGTACCGCTGTGATTGTGATATTCATGCATTTATGTTATTTTGGACTCGAAGAAATCTTGTAAACAACTATTGTGAAATTGATAATTGGTGTATCATTAGACGATCAATGTTTGTTGGATTGATTATAAATGTGTTACTCCATGGTTGGGAATATGTGTCGACTAAAGTGGCCATTTATAGCAAGTACCTTAATTATGTTTTCCATATTAATGTCATTCATATTGTCATGCGTATGTGTCTTTGTCATTTGTCCACCTCGTGTTGATCCAACGGGATCACCTTGGGATCTATGCTAGAGTGCGTTGGATCATTGAATGGGTTTTCCACCTCATGTTGGTGCGACAAGATCATCTTGGGATCTATGCAGTAAACGCTGGATCATCGTATTACCATATGTATGTTGAGCATGTCATCTTGAGTGTGCATATATATGTACTTGATACTTGGCTAGAATGGAACCAGAAGTAAATAATATGTATATAATTCAGGGTTTATAGTTTTAGTAAATTACCCAAGATATCAAAGTATATTTCAAACTTTACTTCAAGGAGTTATACGAACTCAAGGGTATTAAAACATTTTTGATTTAAGGGAATGTATCTCGAGATTTTTCAAAAGATTATTTTAAATGATTGATTTGTCTGTCGTTGTGAAGTGACTTGTCTGTTTATGTTCGGAATATGGTTTGTATTGCTAGAATACTCGTACTAGCAAATTCGAATTTCTAACCCCTTAAATGAGGGAAATGCATTTCATGCATCTCTGGTATTTCTAGATCGGGGGAGCAGTCATATGATCGACTGAAAGATGATGAAAGACATGATGTTAATCACAAGAGAGTCGGTAAATTGTCTGTGTTATTTGAATTGTATTTTTCTTTCATTATCATGTACATACCCTTGCAAGGGTATGTTATTGTATTTGAACCATTGTGTATTATGAGTACACACATGTCATCATTTATTCGTTGTTTTTTGTCACAGTTTTATGTATGGTTTGACCTTGCTGGTCACTTGTGGGTCGTGTTGTACTGTATTTAGCCTAGTAGATCCTTGTGAGAAGGGCCTACGGCGCTGTAATATTTCCGGATGATTCTGGGGTGTTACAGAATATGGTATCAGAGCTTAGGTTGATGAAACCTAGCTTGTTGGGTCGAGTGGGGTCATGTGTTGTCGTGTCGTGTCGCGTCATCCTAGTTGTTGGTTGTCGAGTCGAGTTATGTGTCCTCATATAGTGTCATTTGAGTTGTTGGTTGTGATTAGTGCCGTGGTGCAGCCATCATCTCCGTGCGACCAGTGGATGTAAGTCTCTATTCCTGTGAACCCTGTGTAAACGTTTGCACATATGTTTATATTCGTCTGATTTTCAAATACATCCTTATTTGATATAAATTCTAAATGGTTCATTTAGAATAAATGCGGACTTCTTGAACGGCGAGAATTGGTATCGATTAACTACGTAGAGTACTCGAGAATTTAAATCGATGGTATAGTATAGCATAATTGAGATAATGGGTATTGCCTATATTTTTGGAGATTGTGAGTAATGGTATTTCGATACTGCTGGCAAAGACGATAATTGTAAGGCAGTCCGTCTTGATCGAGTCAGAAGAAGGTTGAGTGCTATGATCCAGTGTATTAGATTTGGTCTGGGTGTGATTCGATTTTTTTTTATCATGACGGTTGCGATTAGATTTTGGACATGGTGGCAGACTTACATGCATCAGTCAAGTGACAGCGTGGTGTTTTAATGCCTTTGATTGTTTGGGCTTAATGCTCGTAAAATTTAAACTCGTAAATGAGTTGTTTTTATAAAATGTGTGAGTTATATTTTGAAGTAATAATAATGGTCGTTTATAAATAGTAAACTATTTTGATATTTTGGACAAATGAGTTGATTTTTGCAACTAGATAAATTATATTGAGGATTAAAAAATAATTTTTGTTTATGTCTTGAACAACAAGTTGATGCGTCGACATTTTATTCATTTTGAATAAAATCTCTTGTGAGTATTTTAAAATGGAGAATAATAATAATTTTATATTTTGATAAAAGGAGAATTTGAGCAACTTTAAGAAAAAGTTTTTTTGATATTTTGGAAAAAAAAAATCAAAAGGTGCACGATACGAATATATATTTTAGAGTGATGTTTTTAAAATGAAAAGGTGAGATAAGGTGTTTAAATTTGATATGTTGATATATCCCTCCCCTATATATATATATATATATATATATATATATATATATAATGCGTATATGTCTGATTGTGTGTGTTTGTGATGAATATATATTATATATGGGATGGGTTCTTGTGAGAATTATACTTAATTTAAGAAATAAGAATGACTTTGATCTGTAGATCTTGATTAAATGGATGGCTAGATTTATTCTCACAAAAACTTATGCATAGAATGTAATATTTTAGTGCATCGATATTTTGATGCATATAATGCAGAGATTTAATGCGTTGCAAGTTTAATGCGCGAAATGCATATATTGCATGTATAAGCCAATCTGGACCGCACATCACACAAAGATTAATGATTCAGATTTATTCTCAATTCACAATATAAAAACCATTCTCATATGATCCTAAGTATTATATATATATATATATATATATATATATATATGTGTGTGTGTGTGTGTGTGTGTGTGTGTGTGTGTGTCCGTTTTGCGGAGCAAGATTGGTAGGTATCGCCGTTTCGAGATAGAGTTATAAAACTCTTTCGCATTGCGGAAGCGATATAAATAGGAGTGCAGAAAATAAATCGACACAGGATTTATAGAGGTTCGGCCAAACGTGCCTACGTCCTCTCTAGGTATCTTTTTCTATAGGCTAAAGATAAACCTATGCACCTCTCTTCTATCGGTCGAGGAATAACCGTTACAAGATCGTCTTATATCGGTCTGAGTAAACCGTTCTAATACTTGTCTTTATGTCGGTCTAAGTTAAACTGTTTTCCTTTTCTATTGGACAAGGAATCAACCAATCTAGCTGTAACACCCCCAAATCCCATTGGGTCATTACACTGCCGTGGACCCCACACCAGGAGACCCACCAGGTGAACATGACTAAAATACAACAAACTGACCAAAAGGGGAATCACAATCCCTACACTGACATCCAACATAATATTCCGATATGGAATTTCAATGACAATAGTGGGCCTACATGGCCTAAATAAAATACAACGACATCCACGAGCCTTGCTCGGATGATACAAAATGACAACGACTGAACAAAACTGGAGTACTCCAAATTGTCTGACCGACATGAACTCCAAAACATCTCGGACTAGTATCTCTCGAATACCTTGTCGCCATCGTCCAATCCCTGTGTCTCAACTCTCTCCTCGCAAGCACCTAAAACATGAAAATATGTTCCGCCCCCACGGGGTCAGTCATCCAGATAATGAATATCAAATACATGGACAACATGATATGCATCCAAAGGCAGAATGAACAGTACAACAATGGTAGACGAGATGCTCACAAACCAAAGCAAGAATCGAGCATTCGTGAAACACTATGCCCACGACATACGATCAATACCTGCTCAACAGGTTAGAACATAAGTGCCCAACGACGAATCATCAATACAGAACATAACAATGCATTACCCGAAGGTAAACCAAGCCACAGCTGCAACAGATACGAATCACAATGCCCTAAGGCTCCAACAGAAATACCAAGACATCATAAAGGCCTGAAAGCCCCCCAGACGAAGCTGCCAAGATATTACAAAGGTCTGAAACCACTATGCCGAAGCTGTCAATCATCACAATGGCCCGAAGCCAAAACAGCTCGAAGCTGTATCAATGAGGGCCAAAGCCACGGCACGAAGCCGTATCACAATGAGATCATCTAATGACCATGACCTGCTGAATTGCAGGTGCTGGGAAACCAACTGCGAAGGTTCAAGCCCCGGACTTACCCATAATGAGATCATTAACATGACCGTGACCTACTGAACTGTAGGTGTTGGGAAACCAACTGCGAAGGTTCAAGCCCCAAGCTTACCAAATTCACAAGAATAATAGCGTGCTGTCTTGAGTCGGCCAACATGACAACAATAACTCATGGATGGGCACCGTCCACGGCGGCCCCAATTCAAATACCTCGACTGCCTTGAAATGGCCAATCGATCACAACAACTCAACGGATGGAAACTATCCTTGACAGTCCCAATTCAATACATCGATTACCTTAGAACGGTTAATCGATAACCAATGATACAATGGATGGGAATTATCTTTGATAATCCCAATTAAATACATCGATTACCTTAGAACGGTTAATAGACAGCCAATGATACAACAGATGGGAATTATCTTGGATAATCCCAATTCAATACGTCGATTACCTTAGAGCGGTCAATCGATAACGATGACACAACGGATGGGAATTATCTTCGATAATCCCAATTAAATACATCGATTACCTTAGAACGGTTAATCGACAACCAATGATACAACAGATGGGAATTATCTTGGATAATCCCAATTCAATACGTCGATACCTTAGAGCGGTCAATCGATAACGATGACACAACGGATGGGAATTATCTTCGATAATCCCAATTAAATACATCGATTACCTTAGAACGGTCAATCGATAACCAATGATACAACGGATGGGAATTATCTTCGATAATCCCAATTAAATACATCGATTACCTTAGAACGGTTAATCGACAACCAATGATACAACAGAGGGGAATTATCTTGGATAATCCTAATTCAATACCTCGATTACCTTAGAACGGCCAATCCATAACCAATGATACGTTAGGATAGATGTCCCGGCGCCTTTAACCGACCACCGAAATAGAAATGATAAACGAATATATCAAACGCCTTCAATCGGCCAATACAACATTATAGCAACGGTTCCAATTCGATAATAACGATTCAACGATGCCTCACAACGACATTAACTTCAACAATAATAATCGATACATTGATACCGCAAACCGGCTATCGACCACATCAGTATCAACAAGAATCTCAATGCCTTAAACCAGCCGTTTAACGAATAACCATAACATCTAGCCTAATTGCCGAAAGGTATTGCATCAAACAATTCCCGAACATCAACAAATCACGAAGAGACTAAGTCTCGAAATGATACAATACATTCATATACATATATGATAACATTAATCTCATTGTCTAGTACAAGTATAAAACTTGCCTCAAACCGAAGGAGAGAAGGTCCTTCCACGATCAACACCCCAGCACGAAACGACGATCGGTGCCTCCCGATGATCACAAACACTCAAACAACCTTGAATGAAAACGATTCATTCAAAAACACAAAATCAATAGAAAGCAATGACAAGGACAAAGCCCGATTCAAACACGAATCGATCACACCGCACGAACGAATATCATAGTTCTCAACTATGAATCCTAACATCCTCCAACACCTCGATGATCAATTAAATGATCATTACGTTCTTAACACTTGGGAAATCCATTCAACAAGATTCACTTAAGAACAATCATCAAAAGGAACATCTCAAAATGATAATATCACCAATATCATCAAATTGATCCTCCTACAATGATAATATTATCAATATTATCATTATCACCCCAAGAACATCATCAACTCAATAATCATGATGTCTGAAACAAAAATCCTTCATCAATACATCATGAATTCAGATTAAACAACAAAATTCACTCAACCATTTCAAATTATGATAATCACCCCTAAATCATCATAAATCCTTATTAAAATGGTTAAAATCTTTCAAGAACACCACCAACGACAATAATCATCTCAAGACTATGTTAATCATATAACAAACTTAACATAATCCTTCCTAAACATGATTAAAAACCTCCAAACAATCTAAAACATCAAGAACATAATCCAACTCAAGCAATACCATCATGTTCTTCATCAAAAGTTTATCAAAACTATGAAGAATCATGATATACTCCATCAATCAAACAATACCCGAAGAAAATAACAACAACAACATCATCAAACTCGAAAATCACTTGAAGAACAAGAGATTGAGGGAACTTACCAAAGAAGAACAAGAAAAACCCTCCAAACACCAAAGGAGCACCAACAAGCTTCCAACTTCAAGCTTCCAACTTCAAGCTTCAATCCAAGCTACGATGATCAAGATCGAGTTGGAAGGGGCTAAACATCAATAACAAGTCCAAACGGACGATCCTAGGGAGAGAAATGTGTTTTGGTTCGTGAGGAAATGAAATACGAAACCAAGATAAATAGACTGACAAGTCCAATACGTACGTTATACGCCCATGCTAACGTACATAAGGGCCTTTACGTATGCTATGTAAAAACATTAACGTACGTAAAGCCAAATCCAGAACTAACTGAACTAAAATACGAAGGCCTTAATGTACGTAAACAAAAGCTATTACGTACGTTAACAAACCTGAATTACGTACGTAGAGCTCACCTCTTAACATACGTAAGGGTCCATTGACTGCAATAGTGAGATCTGATCGGAAGATGCTCGGGACCCACCGGCGGAAAGTGACTACGAGGAAGGTTCCTACCACCTACCAAGCATTACGTACGTAACCTTACAGGCATAACGTACGTAATGTCAACAAGCTAGCGTACGCAATGCTACATCCGTAGCGTACGTTAAGGCTAGTATAATTAGCCAAAAATCCAAACTCTCAAACCAACATTCAAACGACGAAACCAACCCGACGACAAGAATAAATATTCCGATCCCGAAATATTCCAATATAATATACATTGTATCAGTCCAAAACAACAATACTTGTACAATTCCAAATGAATACGTACAACTCAACAGTAACACGAAAAAAAAATTATCCCCGGATATTGCATACTCCCCCCCTTAAAAAGAATTTCGTCCCGGAAACTCAGGGTACGCAACAAGGGATAAAGACTATCCACCAGGATAAGAAAACAACATCTCCAGGAATACTCCTCACTGCGAACCACTTCGTCTGAGTAATCAGGCCAATCCCACGGGTCCCCGCGTCTCCTCTACCCGAACATGGCGAAAAACAAGGGATAAAAACACTCAACCAACTGCGAGATCAGCCGAATCATAACTCCCGCTAGAGACCAGCCAGGAAGTCGTACCAACCGCATGACTAGTAGCACCGGCGTACACATCCCGAGGGAACCACTCATTGCACATGCCTACAACCATCGGTGTACACTTCCCCGTTCTTATCAGCATCGAACGTCCATGCAAACACTGACTCACGCTACGCAAAAATAATGACAACACAAACATAGTCCTCGGGACCATATAAATCGCACGCCCAAGTCCTCACGACTCGGCATCTCGAATTGCAATGAACAATTACCCAGATTACCACAAAAATCTCGGGTACACTACCGAAAGAGAAAGAATAACGCATCAGATGACGTCAAATCTCAAGATTCTCAAAAGTTATCATAACAATATAGATCAATAATAAATGGTTCACAACCACAACATTACAATACAGACTGAGTCAATCATCAATCCAAAAAACAAAGGAAAGACAAATCAAGGTTACATCTCAAATGTATCCGAAATCAACATCCTCCAGGTCATCGAACTCCTCGATCTCATCGACTGGAGGATGACCCAAATCTGAGCTCGCCGCGCCTCCTCGGGTGTCCATACCTCTGGCTCCCGAAGCCCGATATGACCCCTTAGATGGAGTACGGACTGAAGCAACAAAATCTCTTGAGGCCCGTGAGCTCCCTTGAGATCTACTGGCACTAGAACCCCTGCAGTATTTCTGAAGGTGTCCCTGCCTCCCACACAGAAAACAAGCAATAGACTGCATCGAGCACTGAGTACTGCGATGTCCTATTGTATCACAGTTAAAGCAAACAACGGTCGAACCCGTAGCCTGAGAAGAAGATGCTTTCCCAGCACGAAGACGACTAGAAGATGACCTCTTGGACGTCGGAGCCCGATGTCCCTCTGAACGAACCGGCATCCTAGTCCTCTCACCCAAAGAGACTGAAGGATTCTTCCGAGCAAGCTCCTTGATCAAAAACTCTGCTCCAAGAGCCTTCTCGATGAATTCACCAAGTGAGTTACAATTATGGTTGAACAACTGCATCCTCAACCATGGGTTTAGCCTCTTGCTAAAATACTTAATCTTATCCGCTTCAGTACGGATAACAGATGAAGCAAACTGAAGAAGTCCCTGAAACTTCTCAGCAATAACAATAACACCCTCGTCCTTGATGGATTCGGGATTCAAAACCTCCGACAACTTGGCTTCACGAAGTGGAGCCGGATAATACCTCTCTAACATGAGAGTCTTAAACTCACTCCAAGCACAATCACGATCAGTGGGTTTCATAGAAAGCCACCAAGAATAAGCGCCTTTACTCAAATAGTAAGCCGCTACTGCCACCTTACTCTCTTCCGGACACTGAACCATGTCGAAGAGTTTATCAAAATGTTCAAGCCAGTGTACAACATAAGCTGGTTCTGAAGAACCCTCAAAGATAGGCGGTCTCTGACGAGAGATGTCGCTGATAATCTGACTCACTCTCCCAGCCTGTCCATAAAACGGCACCTGGAGTCCCTGCTGCTATGTACCACGAACCATCGAGGTCTGCATGGTTTCCATTATCTGCATCATCTGAGTCATCTGGGTCATCATGCCCCTCATAAGCAAGAAAGGGTCGATGTCAGTCTGATCGACTCCTCGACTATGATGTTCCGAAGGGGAACCGATCGCATAAGTCACATCTCCGGCCGAATTCTGATCCATCTCGGCATCCGCACGTGCATAAACACGAGGTTCTGGGTTTCGGCCTGCTCTGCAGCCTTTACCCCCTCTGCCACGTCCTCGGTTTCCTCTATCCATACTGAAAGAATAACGCTCGATCATGAACAAAGCTCAAATATGCCTCAACGGCCAATCCACAATGCTAAGTCAATAACCAAACACGAGTATACATACTCAAAAAATAAACAATCACTTCAAACATGCTAATTATAGCCAATACTGAGCCCACATGCTCCAAAACAAATAATCATGAATGAATCGTAACACAAATGTTACATACAGGTTTTCAACAAATCATGTATAATCAATGACATAATGAATGTATGAACATACAAGAGAATCGAGTCCTTACACAGGTCATACGAAGCTTCGATTTCTTGCGATACTAGTCTTCACTGACAACGACTCGATGAAAGAAAGACTCATACAGTCGCTCAACTATCACGACTCACAAAACCCGACTGTCCAGATTGTCATAACCTGACAGCCCCACTACTACCACGTCGGTAGAGCCACATAACTCACATATCAGGGTATCTCACAACCCAATTCTCTGATACCATCTTCTGTAACACCCCCAAATCCCATTGGGTCATTATAGTGCCGTGGAACCCACACCAGGAGATCCACCAGGCGAACATGACTAAAATACAACAAACTGACCAAAAGGGGAATCACAATCCCTACACTGACATCCAACATAATATTCCGATATGGAATTTCAATGACAACAGTGGGCCTACATGGCCTAAATAAAATACAACGACATCCACGAGCCTTGCTCGGATGATACAAAATGACAACGACTGAAAAAAACTGGAGTACTCCAAACTGTCTGACCGACATGAACACCAAAACATCTCGGACTAGTATCGCTCGAATACCTCGTCGCCATCGTCCTGTCCCTGTGTCTCAACTCTCTCCTCGCAAGCACCTAAAACATGAAAACATGTTCCGCCCCCACGAGGTCAGTCATCCAGATAATGAATATCAAATACATGTATAACATGATATGCATCCAAAGGCAGAATGAACAGTACAACAATGGTAGAAGAGATGCTCACAAACCAAAGCAAGAATCGAGCATTCGTGAAACACTATGCCCACAGCATACGATCAATACCTGCTCAACAGGTTAGAACATAAGTGCCCAATGGCGAATCATCAATATGGAACATAACAATGCATTACTCGAAGGTAAACCAAGCCACAACTGCAACAGATACGAATCACAATGCCCGAAGGCTCCAACAGAAATACCAAGACATCATAAAGGCCTGAAAGCCCCTCAGACGAAGCTGACAAGATATTACAAAGTTCTGAAACCACTCAGCCAAAGCTGTCAATCATCACAATGGCCCAAAGCCAAAATAGCCCGAAGCTGTATCAATGAGGGCCGAAGCCACGGCACGAAGCTGTATCACAATGAGATCATCCAATGACCGTGACCTGCTGAATTGCAGGTGCTGGGAAACCAACTGTGAAGGTTCAAGCCCCGGACTTACCCATAATGAGATCATTAACATGATCGTGACCTACTGAACTGTAGGTGTTGGGAAACCAACCGCGAAGGTTCAAGCCCCAAGCTTACCAAATTCACAAGAATAATAGCGTGCTGTCTTGAGTCGGCCAACACGACAACAATAACTCACGGATGGGCACCGTCCACGGCGGTCCCAATTCAAATACCTCAACTGCCTTGGAATGGCCAATCGATCACAACAACTCAACGGATGGAAACTATCCTTGACAGTCCCAATTCAATACATCGATTACCTTAGAATGATTAATCGATAACCAATTGTAATATCCATAATTTCTACTACTGATGTTTAATATTATTTTATCCGAGTTATGTTGTACAGCGTGGAACATGTACAGTATGGATAAAATAGTGAAGGACTGAGATGTCAGTATTGGTATAATTGTTGTATTTGGTCGACAATTGTATTTAAGAATATTATTGGATTCAGTGTTTGTGTTCAGTGTGTCTTATGTTCGTTTTTGGTATGTCGAGATGTTGGACAAGAATAGCTAAAATTGGCTAAGTGTAACATTATTAGCGCACGCTAATAATCATGAGTAGCGCATGCTATCGTGCAGGTTTAGCGCACACTACGGATATAAGATAACGCACGCTAATGCAGTCCGATTGAAAGGAATCTATACGTGGACCAGGCCACTTTCGGCGCACGATCTGATAAGTCAACGGATGTTGTAATGTAGTGTTAGCGCACGCTAATGCATGTTGATTAGCACACGCTAACTGTATATCGGTCACCAGTGAATCTTGGCTTTATTGGTTGCTTTCGGCATGTGGGGTCACGAGCATCTTCGTGGTAGGTGTAGACTGTAGCAAGTCAACTGGTATTAGCGCACGCTAAATGTAAGGACTTGCGTACGCTAGACAATGTAAGTTACGTACGCTAATGCATGGGCATTACGTACGTAAGCACATGTACGAAGCCAGACAGTAGCCTCTGGACTGCGATAGCGCACGCTAACAAATTCAGTTAGCGCACGCTAAGGCTGTTGCGCACGCTAAACATAAGGTTTAGCGCATGCTAGTAATATACTTTATGAAAAGGGACAGAAGGGTGTTATGAAGCATTTCGTCCATTCCTTCCTTGCAAACGAGAGAGAGAGTTTTTAGAGAGAAGTTTGAGGTCCCAAACACTGAGAGATGATAATCTTTAACAAAGATTAATCTGAGGAACATGGATTAAAGTCTTGTTCTTGAAATTATTGATGATTCTTGGAATGAAGTTGATTGTTCTCCTTCATGGTTCGTCTATACAAGGTAATAGCTCTCTTCACTTTTGGATTTCATTTGGATTGATTATTGATGTTCTTGAGTTGATGATAATCATATATTCGAGTTGATGAGCATGATAACGAGTTGGATTACCGTACTAAGTTAGTGTGTTATCAATATATGAGTATTGATATGTTTCGTATGGTTTTGTAACGAATTCAAGAGATATGTTGATGTAATTCCCTTCTTCAATTTTTGATGTTTTGTCGTTGGTTACTTCGTATGGTGTCGATTATGGTGGTGCTATTGTGATTCTCGAAGTTATATGAATTGTATGTCGAAGAACATGATGAATAAGGATTTTTAGATGTTAGAACACATCGGATTTTGTCATTTTATGGATCATGAACGTGAATTCGGATAATTTGTGTTCTTGAAGAACTATTGAATTATATATGTCATGATTGTTATGAATAAGAACTGAAATTGGAAAGGTTACGGATGACTTTGGAATATGATTATTCATGATAATAATCGGTAAATTGTTCTATGAAGTTACCAAATATGAACAAGAAGGAATCTTGCTGATTCGTGTTTAAAGATAAAAGTTGGAATCGAATATGTTATGAAATCCTTAATATCGAGATGAGTTGATCATTGATATGATGGAAGTGTTAAGACGATGCCTGGAATGCATGACACAGCACAGCATTAGCGCACGCTAAGCTTACTAGCTAGCGCACGCTAACGGGAGCAATTTAGCGCACGCTACGTTATGTGTTTAACATGCGCTAAATAGACAGTCAGTGCAGTATTTTCGTGTTTTGATTATGAATTCGTGATGGTTTGATTTGGTTTGTTCTGACTGTGTTTATTTGAGGTTTTTATTGAACCGTTGAGTTCGATTGGTTAGTTTTGTCGGATGTTGATTGTTATCGGATATGTGTTATTTGATTACTTCGATAGGTTGAGATTATTGATCGGTGATTATAACCGGATGTTGCGGTCGTGTTCGAGTATGTCCATTGTATTGCTTTTTATCGGGAATGAGGAGCTCGTAGACAAAGGCAATGCGTTCGGTAGCAGCTTCGTGGTATCGGTATCGAGGCAAGTTATTACTTGCTCAGTTATAATGTTTAATGACCGATTTCAGTTTCATTTCGTTTATATTGCATATAACGATGATTATTATTGTGAACTCTGGGTATTTGGATTGGATATCGTTTTCTGGGAGTTAAATCATAATGTAGATGATTTATTTCAGTTATTGGTATATTTAGGTATCGAGGATACATTGTGATAAAGATGAGGATTCGAGTATTTGTGGTTCATGATATGTTTGGATCGTCGAGCGTTGTGGATAATCGTCGATGATGATTGGACATCGAGGTTGCTCCCGAAGGACTCGGGGCAAGTATTCCATATTGATTATGGTTTAGTGTTATTTATTTTGGTATCTTACATTTTCTTTCATGTTGTTGAACATGGAGTCGTCCTAGTAAATTGTCATGTTGTCGTGCATGTTATGTTGTTCATGTTGATGAACGTGTTGATTTGCATATGTGTATGCATATTGTGTTGTTTATGTTGTGTAAATGATCCGATGGGATCATGAGGATCTATGCTGAGGGCGCTGGATCGAATGTCCACCATGCGTTGGTTCGACGGGATCATCATGGGGATCTATGCTGAGGGCGCTGGATCGTTGGACAGGTTATCCACCATGCGTTGGTTCGACGGGATCATCATGGGGATCTATGCTGAGGGCGCTGGATCGTTGGATTACCACTATTGTGTTGATGGAATCTTGTGAATTCGCATCATTGATTTTATCATGTGTTGTTGTTCATATATGTATTGTTGGTTATCCACCTTATGCTGATCTGATAGGATCAACAAAGGGATCTATGCTGAGGGCACTGGATCGTCGGATTTCCATTGAGTATACATGATTGTTATTGTTGTGATCATATTGACGTGGTCATATGAGTATGCATTTGTAGGTCTTGTGTTAGGACCATGTCCGTATTGCATTATTCTGATCTCGGATTAGACTGATGTGATTGTCGTGGCACTTCATATCTCAAGGTATGTTCCGTATTTCCTTTGGTATTTGTCCTTGATGGACAATCGGTTATCGTGTTGGGATTTGATGATATTATTCGATGGATCGTATTGGTCAGAAATGGTATATTTCCGTATCGTGAGTTGGTTATGATAGTTTGAGAATCTTGAGTATTGTTTGAGGTACAATACAGATATTATGTTCGAGTTTATTGGTTAATCGAGTACAGGATGTGAAATGTGATAATGGTTATTCTGATGAGAATTACTTGAATAAGTAAAGTTATGGGGGTAAGATTACGTTGGTCAAATTCTTATGTTGTATTCTCATTGGTATGTAATTATTAATGTGATGTGACGGTTATCATTGTTGGATATTATGACTGACCCCGTCGTGGGATTTCTTTTTAGGTTCTTGGAGTATCGAGCTTGTAGCGGTCGTGAAGACATGAGCTTCCCGGAGGATACTGGCTAGGACATATTTTGTGCATTGAGTTTCTTGATTGGTTCTTGTATTCCATTGCTAGAGTATCTTTATGGTTGGTCTTTTTCCACTGCGTGAGTATTTTGAAATGCTCTTTCAGTATCTGGTAACTGAGATTACTTTGGAAATCGTTTTCTAAACTTTTGAGTGTCGGCCGTTTGGCCTTGCGATTTCAAATGAGTTCTTACAATGGTTTTTGACAAATGGATTTTATAAACCTTTGTGCATTTTTAAAGATAGTACCGACGTTGGCCTCTTGGGCATTTGTTAATGTTCGCAAAAATTTCTTTTAGCCTTGTGGGTTCCATCTCGGGGCCCACGACGCTGTAATATTTCCGGTTAAATCTGGGGGTGTTACAGAATATGGTATCGGAGCTTAGGTTGAGAAAACCTAGGCATTAGGGTTGAGTTGGGTCGTGTTTTGGTCGCGTCATTCGAGTTGTCGATTGACTAATACTAGAGACGTGAGTTTTTTTTGTTGTTCACTCGGGCTTGTGCGTTATGTGATTTACCAGCGTGGTGCTGGGTTTGTTGTAAACTTTTCCAAATGGTGTTAACGAGATTCTCTGGAATGAGATGTATTGTGTTCTTGAGTTGAACTGATTTTGCAAACGTGTGTTTTGAAAATATCTATGTCGAGTATTTTCTTTAGTTGAGACATGTGCCAGTATCACGGGGAATCATCGGCTTCACGATCTGTAAGTATTTGGATTTTGGATTTCATTGAGATTTATTGCAGTTCTAAGTTGATACGTTTTGAGATTCAGAAAGATAATACGCGTTACAGATATTATGCGTTACATAATGAGATGACAGAGTTGGGACAGGATTGATGATCTTGAGGAATTATAATTTTGAGAATCAGTATGTTGGTTAGATTTTAGAACGGAATTGTGTAATCGGGAGAAGGACTATGGATTGTTGAGAAGAATATGTAGTCATGTTAGTTCATTTTGTGATATATATGAACTGTTTTGAGCATTTGAAAATGATACTTTTCAAAATGAGTATTTCACGGATGTTTTATGGAAAATGATTTTTGGGCCGAGACCCAAATCGATTTTGATATGGTTTTGTAATTCAGGACTTGGAGCCCGAAAAGAGTTTTCTACTTTTTAAACTTCTTGTAATGCAGAACGAGATACGGGCTGAGACCCTAATGTTTCAAAAGGCTTTTCTGTTTTTTAAAACTCCCGAGATTTGTAAAACACTTTGCCAATCGTTTTTATTTCCGCCTTTTGAGGTTCTTGGTTTACTTGTTCAAATGAAACTTCTCGAAGTCTTTTCTTTGTGTTGATTTGTTTCAATGTTTTGTCATAGCATATTTGAGGTGATCCGGGATGGATTAATGATTGACGTTGCGAGTCATATGTGGAAAAAGGAGTTTTTGGGTCGGAGTGTATATATTGAGATTTTGGAACTCTATTGTGTGGTTTTTCCGATGGAATATCAGTGGATATTGGTGACAAACCGAGTTGGCATACAGGAGTACGGATGTGGTTAATCATTTGCATGGTTTTCATTTTAAAACTTCGAAATCGTGTGTATTCGAAGGAAACTGTTATCGAATACTTGGCACCAGCGAGCCAATTTAATGTTTGAAAATTTATTTTGTGGTCTTACCAAAATTTGGGTTTTGAGCTTTGAAATTTTTGAAAAGAATTTTCGAAAATTTGTCTTTTGACAAGGCTATATGATTCCGAACTAGTCTTGAAAATATAATCGATATACATACGCATTTAGTGCATAATGCATATCATGGTGAAGTTCTGAGTGTGACTCACGATCTGGATGAGATGTCAGTATGGAACGATGAATAAAGATTCGGACTTCAGTATGGTAGTTGGTAATCCAGGGATGATCGGTTGATTTATCGGATAACAAGAATATGCTGCGTATCGTAGATTCGGGTACAGAATATGATTTCGGAACTTTGGATTTTCTGAAACCGGGACATATGTGCTATGTGATTCCATTGGTATGGAAGTAGTGCGATTTTACCATAGTGATTTTTTTAATGATTTCTCTGTAAGTGTAGATTTGGGGATGGTGACCCCATGCTGGTGGTTTTGGATATTCAGTGGTCGTTCACACTCCATGTATGATTGGATATGTTCGTCGGTTTATGATTGGTTGTTCGTATGCCGAGGAGTATGTTCACCAGTCGGATATGTTTATTGAGATCCAATGTATGTGGTTGGTGTCATTTTTGAGAATGTTATTCTTTCGTATATCTGTTTCTGTGGTTCTGTGTTGACCGTGTTGGGCTCCTCGTGTGAAGGTATTCTCGATTATGTTTTGACCTTTGGATTGGTCGTATCAGAGTTTATCATGTCGATGATATTCTCGGCTAATTTATTGGTTGAACATTGTTCGTGATCATATGAGCGTTCAAATTTTGTGTCGATGTTTTGGAATTTATGTCGTTGTTTTGGGCAGTTGTTTCACAGTTGTATTGTGTATTATTCGTCTTATCGGAAGTAGGACTTGATTATGTAATCAGGCAGACAGGATTTGATTCGGGCAGATTGTTTCATCCGAAGAGGATATATTTGGTTGGGACTTATGGAATTGTTATTGTAAGCGTGTTGAGGCTTTACAGTGAAGTCACTTGCTAGTATCTCAGGAGATCGTCGACTTGGCGCATATGTAAGTATGCTACTTTGGTTATTTGGTAATGATGATGATTGATCATTGTCGTGATGGTTTTGGGATATTTTGGTTGAACGGTATGTTTGTTTATTTTTATGACGGATTGCAAGTTTCGAGGACAAAACTTATTTTAAGTGGTGTAGAATGTAATGTCCGGAATTTCTACTACTGATGTTTAATATTATTTTATCCGCGTTATGTTGTACAGCGTGGAACATGTACAGTATGGATAAAATAATGAAGGACTGAGATGTCAGTATTGGTATAATTGTTATATTTGGTCGACAATTGTATTTAAGAATATTATTGGATTCAGTGTTTGTGTTCAGTGTGTCTTATGTTCGTTTTTGGTATGTCGAGCCGTTGGACAAGAATAGCTGAAATTGGCTAAGTGTAACATTATTAGCGCACGCTAATAATCATGAGTAGCGCACGCTATCGTGCAGGTTTAGCGCACGCTACGGATATAAGATAACGCACGCTAATGCAGTCCGATCGGAAGGAATCTACGCGTGGACCAGGCCACTTTCGGCGCATGATCTGATAAGTCAACGGATGTTGTAATGTAGTGTTAGCGTATGCTAATGCATGTTGATTAGCGCACGCTAACTGTATATCGGTCAACAGGGAATCTTGGCTTTATTGGTTGCTTTCGGCATGTGGGGTCACGAGCATCTTCGTGGTAGGTGTAGACTGTAGCAAGTCAACTGGTATTAGCGCACGCTAAATGTAAGGACTTGCGTATGCTAGACAGTGTAAGTTACATATGCTAATGCATGGGCATTACGTACGTAAGCACATGTACGAAGCCGCATAAAGAGCCTCGGATCGCGATAGCGCACGCTAACAAAGTCAGTTAGCGCACACTAAGGCTGTTGCGCACGCTAAACATAAGGTTTAGCGCACGCTAGTAATATACTTTATAAAAAGGGACATAAGGGTGTTATGAAGCATTTCATCCATTCCTTCCTTGCAACCGAGAGAGAGAGTTTTTAGAGAGAAGTTTGAGGTCCCAAACACTGAGAGATGATAATCTTTAACAAAGATTAATCTGAGGAACATGGATTAAAGTCTTGTTCTTGAAATTATTGATGATTCTTGGAATGAAGTTGATTGTTCTCCTTCATGGTTCGTCTATACTAGGTAATAGTTCTTCACTTTTGGATTTCGTTTGGATTGATTATTGATGTTCTTGAGTTGATGATAATCATATATTCGAGTTGATGAGCATGATAACGAGTTGGATTACCGTACTAAGTTAGTGTGTTATCAATATATGAGTATTGATATGTTTCGTATGGTTTTGTAAGGAATTCAAGAGATATGTTGATGTAATTCCCTTCTTCAATTCGGATTTTTGATGTTTTGTCGTTGGTTACTTCGTATGGTGACGATTATGGTGGTGCTATTGTGATTCTTGAAGTTATATGAATTGTATGTCGAAGAACATGATGAATAAGGATTTTTAGATGTTAGAACACACCGGATTTTGTCATTTTATGGATCATGAATGTGAATTCGGATAATTCGTGTTCCTGAAGAACTATTGAATTATATATGTCATTATTGTTATGAATAAGAACTGAAATTGGAAAGGTTACGGATGACTTTGGAATATGATTATTCATGATAATAACCGGTAAATTGTTCTATGAAGTTACCAAATATGAACAAGAAGGAATCTTGTTGATTCGTGTTTAAAGATAAAAGTTGGAATCGAATATGTTATGAAATCCTTAATATCGAAATGAGTTGATCATTGATATGATGGAAGTGTTAATACGATGCCTGGAATGCATGCCACTGCACAGCATTAGCGCACGCTAAGCTTACTAGCTAGCGCACGCTAACGGGAGCAATTTAGCACACGCTATCTTATGCGTTTAACGTGCGCTAAATAGGCAGTCAGTGCAGTATTTTCATGTTTTGATTATGAATTCGTGATGGTTTGATTTGGTTTGTTCTGAATGCATTTATTCGAGGTTTTTATTGAACCGTTGAGTTCGATTGGTTAGTTTTGTCGGTTGTTGATTGTTATCAGATATGTGTTATTTGATTACTTCTATAGGTTGAGATTATTGATCGGTGATTATAACCGGATGTTGCGGTCGTGTTCGAGTATGTCCATTGTATTGCTTTTTATCGGGAATGAGGAGCTCGTAGACAAAGGCAATGCGTTCGGTAGCAGCTTCGTGGTATCGATATCGAGGCAAGTTATTACTTGCTCAGTTATAATGTTTAATGAATGATTTCAGTTTCATTTCGTTTATAATGCATATAATGATGATTATTATTGTGAACTCTGGGTATTTGGATTGGATATCGTTCTTCCGATTCTGGGAGTTAAATCATAATGTACATGATTTGTTTCGGTTATTGGTATATTTGGGTATCGAGGATACATTTAGATAAATATGAGGATTCGAGTATTTGTGGTTCATGATATATTTGGATCGTCGAGCGTTGTGGATAATCATCGATGATGATTGGACATCGAGGTTGCTCCCGAAGGACTCGGGGCAAGTATTCCATATTGATTATGGTTTAGTGTTATTTATTTTGGTATCTTACATTTTCTTTCATGTTGTTGAACATGGAGTCGTCCTAGTAAATTGTCATGTTGTCATGCATGTTATGTTGTTCATGTTGATGAACGTGTTGATTTGCATATGTGTATGCATATTGTGTTGTTTATGTTGTGTAAATGATCCGGTGGGATCATGAGGATCTATGCTGAGGGCGCTGGATCGAATGTCCACCATGCGTTGGTTCGACGGGATCATCATAGGGATCTATGCTGAGGGCGCTGGATCGTTGGACAGGTTTTCCACCATGCGTTGGTTCGACGGGATCATCATGGGGATCTATGCTGAGGGCGCTGGATTGTAGGATTACCAGTATTATGTTGATGGAATCTTGTGAATTCGCATCATTGATTTTATCATGTGTTGTTGTTCATATATGTATTGTTGGTTATCCACCTTATGCTGATCTGATAGGATCAACAAAGGGATCTATGCTGAGGGCGCTGGATCGTCGGATTTCCATTGAGTATACATGATTGTTATTGTTGTGATCATATTGACGTGGTCATATGAGTATGCATTTGTAGGTCTTGTGTTAGGACCGTGTCCGTATTGCATTGTTCTGATCTCGGATTAGACTGATGTGATTGTCATGGTACTTCATATCTCATGGTATGTTCTGTATTTCCTTTGGTATTTGTCCTTGATGGACAATCGGTTATCGTCTTGGGATTTGATGATATTATTCGATGGATCGTATTGGTCAGAAATGGTATATTTCCGTATCGTGAGTTGGTTATGATAGTTTGAGAATCTTGAGTATTGTTTGAGGTACAATACAGATATTATGTTCGAGTTTATTAGTTAATCGAGTACAGGATGTGAAATGTGATAATGGTTATTCTGATGAGAATTACTTGAGTAAGTAAAGTTATGGCGGTAAGATTACGTTGGTCGAATTCTTATGTTGTATTCTCATTGGTATGTAATTATTAATGTGATGTGACGTTTATCATTGTTGGATATTATGACTGACCCCGTCGTGGGATTTATTTTTAGGTTCTTGGAGTATCGAGCTTGTAGCGGTCGTGAAGAGATGAGCTTCCCGGAGGATACTGGCTAGGACATATTTTGTGCATTGAGTTTCTTGATTGGTTCTTGTATTCCGCTGCTAGAGTATCTTTATGGTTGGTCTTTTTCCGCTGCGTGAGTATTTTGAAATGCTCTTTCAGTATCTGGTAACAGAGATTACTTTGGAAATCGTTTTCTAAACTTTTGAGTGTCGGCCGTTTGGCCTTGCGATTTCAAATGAGTTCTTACAATGGTTTTTGACAAATGGATTTTATAAACCTTTGTGCATTTTTAAAGATAGTACCGACGTTGGCCTCTTGGGCATTTGTTAATGTTTGCGAAAATTTCTTTTAGCCTTGTAGGCTCCATCTCGGGGCCCACGACGCTGTAATATTTTCGGCTAAATCTGGGGGTGTTACACCAATGATACAACGGATGGGAATTATCTTTGATAATCCCAATTAAATACATCGATTACCTTATAACAGTTAATCGACAACCAATGATACAACGGGTGGGAATTATCTTGGATAATCATAATTCAATACGTCGATTACCTTAGAGCGGTCAATCGATAACGATGACACAACGGATGGGAATTATCTTCGATAATCCCAATTAAATACATCGATTACCTTAGAACGGTTAATCGACAACCAATGATATAACGGATGGGAATTATCTTGGATAATCCCAATTCAATACGTCGATTACCTTAGAGTGGTCAATCGATAATGATGACACACCGGATGGGAATTATCTTCGATAATCCCAATTAAACACATCGATTACCTTTGAACGGTAAATCGATAACCAATGATATAACGGATGGGAATTATCTTCGATAATCCCAATTAAATACATCGATTACCTTAGAACGGTTAATCGACAACCAATGATACAACGGAGGGAAATTATCTTGGATAATCCCAATTCAATACCTCGATTACCTTAGAACGGTCAATCGATAAACAATGATACGTTAGGATAGATGTCCCGGCACCTTTAACCGACCACCGAAACAGAAATGATAAACAAATATATCAAACGCCTTCAATCGGACAATACAACATTATAGCAATGGTTCCAATTCGATAATAACGATTCAACGATGCCTCAGAACGACATTAATGTCAACAATAATAATCGATACATCGATACCGCAAACCGGCTATCGAAAACATCAGTATCAACAAGAATCTCAATGCCTTAAACCGGCCATTTAACGAATAACCATAACATCTAGCATAATTGCCCAAAGGTATTGCATCAAACAATTCCCGAACATCAACAAATCACGAAGAGACTAAGTCTCGAAATGATACAATACATTCATACACATATATGATACCATTAATCTCATTGACCAGTACAAGTATAAAACTTGCCTCAAACCGAAGGAGAGAAGGTCCTTCCACGATCAACGCCCCGGCACGAAACGACGAACGGTGCCTCCCGACGATCACAAACACTCGAACAACCTTGAATGAAAACGATTCATTCAAAAACACAAAATCAATAGAAAGCAATGACAAGGACAAAGCCCGATTCAAACACGAATTGATCACACTGCACGAACGAATATCATAGTTCTCAACTATGAATCCTAACATCCTCCAACACCTCGATGATCAATTAACATGATCATTACGTTCTTAACACTTGGGAAATCCATTCAACAATATTCACTTAAGAACAATCATCAAAACGAACATCTCAAAATGATAATATCACCAATATCATCAAATTAATCCTCCTACAATGATAATATTATCAATATTATCATTATCACCCCAAGAACATCATCAACTCAATAATCATGATGTCTAAAACAAAAATCCTTCATCAATACATCATGAATTCGGATTAAACAACAAAATTCACTCAACCATTTCCAAATTATGATAATCACCCCTAAATCATCATAAATCCTTACTAAAATGGTTTAAATCTTTCAAGAACACCACCAACGACAATAATCATCTCAAGACTATGTTAATCATATAACAAACTTAACATAATCCTTCCTATACATGACTAAAAACCTCCAATCTAAAACATCAAGAACATAATCCAACTCAAGCAATACCATCATGTTCTTCATCAAAATTTTATCAAAACTATGAAGAATAATGATATACTCCATCAATCAAACAATACCCGAAGAAAACAACAACAACAACAACATCGGCAAACTCGAAAATCACTTGAAGAACAAGAGATTGAGGGAACTTACCAAATAACAACAATAAAAACCCTCCAAACACCAAAGGAGCACCAACAAGCTTCCAACTTCAAGCTTCAATCCAAGCTAGGATGATCCAGATCGAGTTGGAAGGGGCTAAAGATCAATAACAAGTCCAAATGGACGATCCTAGGGAGAGAAAATGTGTTTTGGTTCCTGAGGAAATGAAATACGAAACCAAAATAAATAGACTGACAAGCCCATTACGTACGTTATACGCCCATGCTAACGTACATAAGGGCCTTTACGTACCCTATTTAAAAACATTAACGTACGTAAAGCCAAATCGAGAACTAACTGAACTAAAATACGAAGACCTTAACGTACGTAAACAAAAGCTATTATGTACGTTAACAGACCTGCATTACGTACGTAGAGCTCACCTCTTAACATACGTAAGGGTCCGTTGACTGCAATAGTGAGATCCGATCGGAAGATGCTCGGGACCTACCGGCCGAAAGTGACAACGAGGAAGGTTCCTACCACCTACCAAGCATTACGTACCTAACCTTACAGGCATAACGTACGTAATGTCAACAAGCTAGTGTACGCAATGCTACATCCGTAGCGTACGTTAAGGCTAGTATAATTAGCCAGAAATCCAAACTCTCCAACCAACATTCAAACGACGAAACCAACCCGACGACAAGTATAAATATTCCGATCCTGAAATATTTTAATACAATATACATTGTATCAGTCCAAAACAACAATACTTGTACAATTCCAAATGAATACGTACAACTCAACAGTAACACGAAAAAAAAATTATCCCCGGATATTACACTAGCTTTCTATGGGTACTAGATAAACCTCATGTAGATATCGATTGCAATTCTAACGATGCCGGATCCTTGATCCTAATAACACGAATCCAATCGTATCCTTTATTTCTCCTCTCGTGGATGTCTTGAATGTATAAACACTCAAACTATCAATATATGCACAATTAAAACAACAAGATTATCAATATCAATATCTGATCAATGAATCGTTTGCTTTGTGTTGTTGTATGATGAATACCTTAGAAAGTGGTATTTACAGGCATTTCTCTTCCAGCTAGCCGTTAGCCTCTACAGCCTTTATTGCGTACGTTAAACCCTCTTCTTTACGTACATTAGATTTGTTACGTACGTTAGCAGATCTTCTTTACGTATGTTAACGTATTACAGTTTCAGTCCAGTAGCTTTCGTTTTTTCTTTTACGTATGTTGCCTCTTCATATTACGTACGTTATTTTGCTGTTGTAGCGAACGTTAAGTAAATGTTTTAGCGCACGTTAATCATACTAGCCGTTGCCTGCATTTGTCAATCTGACCGTTTGAATCTATGACTTTGACCCTGACTTTTCCCAACGTTCATCTGATTTGAAATGATATTATGTATGTTAGCCGGTCCGTTTTACGTACGTTAACTACCTTTTGATAGCATGCGCTATGCAGTACGCATAACGTGTGTAAAAGGCTCTTCAAGACCTTGGTTCGAATCCTCAACCCCAACCAGGGTCTTATCAGCCATCCTTCTTGGAGGATATATGTCAATTAAAGAGAACAAGGCGGAGGTTGTTGCAGAAATGCTTTTCTCGGCGGGGATCGAGACTCAAGTCAAGGGAGATCCTTCCATATAGACCCCAAAGTGACTCGAGGAAGCATGCAGTCCAGATTGTGACTTCCACTCCTTCGATGTTTTGCTTCGCCTCTTTGTTGTTTTGCTTTGTTTAGCAACTTTATTCATCAAAACTCTACTAATGAAGGAATAAAATATTCCAACAATCTCCCCCTTTTTGATGATTGCAAAACAACACCTATGAATGGATAAATACCTGCAAAAATAAAATATATGTATATTTCTACGAATCAAATTTTTGACTGTGATCGTTTTGTTAGTTCTCCCAATTTTTCTTTTTCTGTCCTTTTCGACTTCTTCGTTGTCATTTTTGATTTTTCGACTTGTCTCTCCCCTTTTTTGTTTTTCACGGGATCAATATTTTTCGACTTCTGCGTCTTTTTCTTTTCTCCCCCTTTTTGCATTTTATTTTTCTCGTCATTCTTCCATGACGCTTTTTATCTCATTCAGCTCTTTTCTCCCCGTTTTTGTCATCAGCAAAAAGTGTAAATAATATAAACGAATAAAAATACCAATTGATGTGCAATACCCGTAATTTCAATTTTCGGTAATTTCTTTTTTCCAGCGGAAGTCCGTTTTGACGACTCGCTCATGGCCGTTTCATCGTTCTGAGAATGATTAATTCTGTACTTTTTATCATCCGAGTTCGTTTCGGTGTCGTTTTGTTGAGTTCCATGCTTTTTGGCGACTTTTCCGCACTTGAGTTCGATTCTTGCGAATCTCGTTCGAAACTACTGTTTCGAGTTTCCCGTAAGTCCGTTTAATTTTGTTAGACGTGTTTTGAACTTCGGTTTGGTTATTCGATCACGTATCGTGATTTTCGGGCGTTTTGGGCCATTTTGTAATTTACCCAAACTTATGGGTATCCGTATCTGTAATTGTTGTCTCGACCCGTTTCTTGGTCGCGTATCATTAATTATTGTATTATCTTTTCATTTCGGGTCGATGATGTTGTCCGCGAGCTTTTCGTCGTGTTCGTTCTGTACGTTTTCGGAAATCGAGTCGTCGGGCCATGACGGCTGAACAGCTGGCCGGACGGTGGCGGGTCCTGGCCGGTCTGACGCGGAAGGAACCGGCGTAGCGCATGCTACTTCCGGAAGACTGCGTGCGCTAACTGGCAGGAGTAGCGCACATTATGCGACCGGCCGACCCACGCTAGCGGGCCGAGGCAGTAAGGCAGTGGGGTACTGGACTCGGGTGGATCAGCAGGTAGCGTACGCTACTGCCGGACACTACGTACGCTACGACTGGTAGGTAGCACACGCTACGGCCGAAAGGCTACGCGCGCTACCTGGCCGAGCAATGTCTCTGGACTGCGGCCTGGCTTATAGCGCACGCTAGTCCGGGAAGGCTAGTGCACGCTAGTTCCGGCCCAGTATAAATGTGACACAGCAGTCGCATTTTCATTCATTTTTCACTTCCTTCCTTTTCTGTCCGCGGCTGGCGATTCGGAGGTGGCGAATCCATGTTGTTTAACAACAAATCCATGATATTCTTGAGGTTATATCATTGATCAATCATCCTATAACATCCTTCGATTCAGCGAATCAAGGTGAGATTTCATAGAACCCTATTTTGTGAAATTTTGGGGGTTTTGCGTTTTCGTCCTATTCGTTCCATATTATTGATTAATTCATGTTGGGTATGATTAATCTTGGTAGTATTATTGTGTTTAACATCATTTAATCCATCGTTCTTTGTCGAATCGAAGTATAATTCTTGATTTCATTCGAATCGACTTTTTGGGGGATTTGTTCTCGATCTCGTTTTCCATCCATTTTTGATGGATCGATTGCGGTTAAATGATGTTATTAAACATATTCTATGGATTGTATATCCATATTTCAACTTGGAATTCCGTTTTCATGTTTTGACGGGACGAATCGTGTTCTTGGCCGTTTCGGGGGAAACACTTGAACTTTCGTCATTCGTTCTTTGAATTCAACGGCTTTAAGTCGTGCTATGGAATTCATTTCATTGTTGTTATTGTCCTTCGTAGTTTATTATCGCGAGTTGGCGATCAGTGGAGTGGCGGGTTCGTAGTCGGTTCGTGTCAACCTACTTCGGTCGATTCTCCGCGTTGTTCTTATTCGAGGCAAGTACCTTGTCCATACTATTCAAGTTTTGTGGATATGATAATTAGTGATCGTCTAAATGTGGTTGTTTGGTCGTTTAAATTGAACCTTCAAAAGATTTGGTTAGCCTTGTTAAAGGCCCTCTTTCAAAACTGTGAGTGTTTTGTGATTAGTGTGTTTCGTGAACGAGTATGTGAATCTTACGGATATGTTTGGTATTGATGTTGCGCTTGATAATGCATGTGTACATATATTATCTCCTTTCGATGCGTTATGGTTTGACGTGTCGTTTTGCTTAGTGTTTGATGCCTCTTGTTGAGTTGTTTGTATATCCTTGGTGTGATATGTTATTTGTGCATGATTGATTCGCTAGCGAGCTCGGGAGGGTCCTTCGAGGCCTCGGGTGGGATGTCTGTGGTGGCGTCCCGGTCCTAGGCGATGCCTGTGCGTGTATGTTTAGTGAATGTATTTTGCTCACCCTGGGAATCTATGACTTCACTCTGGGTTCACGAGTAAAAACTTCACAGGTTGGTGTGTATGTTTTGTGAATGTGTTTGCTCACCCTGGGACGGTCCGACGGGGCCTCAGGGGAATCTATGACTTCACTCTGGGTTCACGAGTAAAAGCTTCACAAGTTGGTGTGTATGTTTTGTGAATGTGTTTGCTCACCCTGGGACGGTCCGATGGGGCCTCGGGGGAATCTATGACTTCACTCAGGGTTCACGAGTAAAAACTTTACAGGTTGGTGTGTATGTTTTGTAAATGTGTTTGCTCACCCTGGGATGCTCCGACGGGGCCTCGGGGGAATCTATGACTTCACTCTGGATTCACGAGTGAAACTTCACGGGTGCGTGTGTATTTTATGTCCGTCGAGAACGCGTGACGGGGGTTTTAACCTTGTGTATTGTTGTTGGTTTCAATTGCGAAAACAAAACCTTTGGGCTGTGACCCTGTTGATTTTTGGAAAGATAAGGATTCGGTAATCCTAAATTGTTTTCTATTTAAACTTTCGATGGCATTTTAAACTGTTTTATAAATTGTTTCCCTTTAATTGTGGTCTTTCGGTTTTGGAATGTTTACCCAAATTCTTGCCTCGGGAAGTACTTTTCGTTACGTTTGGATTTTTAAGGATTCCTGGTTATTGTTATTCGTGGAATGTGAATTGTATGGCTCGTATTTTCACTTTGTTCTTGCACTAGCAAAACAGTTGAGTTTCGCTAACCCCCGAGTATTTGAGGGGTGGATGTCTATTTTTGCATTTAGGTTTTGGAGCATAACATAGGGTCGGCACGAAGGATGATGAAAGATGATCGATACTAATCACATGAGGAACCGTACATTGCTTATTGGTTCAGTTGTACTTTATTCTCCGCTGCTATATTTTTCCCGTTGTACGGGTGTGGTTGTATTTTGACCCCTACGTGGGCATGAGTTGTATTTGAGTTGTATGTATTTATTGAAAGACCAAATCGGTCTACTGAGTCATTTTAGCCTTAAAGGTATGGTTGAGTTGTTATATGTTGTTACCAGCCTGGTAGATCCTTGAGGAAAGGTTCTACGGCGTGTAATATCCCTGAGCGGATTAGGGGTGTTACATAAATGGTATCGGAGCTTAGGTTGTGGAAACCTAGGCTGTCGGGTCAAGTCGTGTTGTTTGAGTCTTGTTTCATTGGATTTTATCTGACTGAGTCGTGTCGCGACACGTCGTCTGAGTTTGTTGGTCGTGATTAGTATCGTGGGGCGATCATCATCTTCGTGCGACCTGCGAATGTAAGTCTCACTTCTTTGTGTTGTGCCTCGTGTGACACGAGCTATTTTATGATTATTTGTTAGGTGACGGAATCCTCTTATGGATTTTGATTTCTTGATACGTGACTATTTGACTCTCATATTTCGTTCATGTGAGGAGTAGTGTCGCTGGATTGTGCATGTTGGACTGTATTTCTTTTATCCGATGCGTGAGTTATTTTGTAATGGCTTTCGGTATTTTACCGACTGAGTTTTATTTCAAAAATCCATTCCATTGACCGAATTTTTGGCATTATGGCCTTGATCGTTTTGGCGAAATTCTTACGACGGTATTTAGTACTTTGTAAATGACTTTTGTAAGTTTTTGAAATATTACCGTCATCAGCCTTTTTGGCGTTTTTGTAAATGGTTTTATCCTGGTGAGTTCCGGCGCGGGATCCACGGCGCTATAAAGTTTTGTGTAATTACTTGAAATTTTGGGCATTCTAGCCCATTGAATTATCTTTGAAAACCTTGAGTATCCTAGAAAATAAATTTCGAGACGTACTTTTAAAATGAATTATTTTCTCGTGGTACATCCAAGGTGCCACAACATGTTTCAAAATTCTTCTACCTCGAGGACCAAAATGTTTTGAGATATTTTCGATGTTTAGAAACACTTATACTTAGACCCGAGGGGCGAATATTTCTGAAAGTCTTTCGCTAAAAGAAAGGTGTCCTCATTTTTGTTCAAACGCAAGATGATTTTCAAAGTCTCGAAAATGATGTTTGTTCAACTATTTGTAAAATGATACTCAAGATCAACAGGTGTTTCCAAACTAATTTCAAAAGGTGGTTTTCATTTTTAAAACCCATCATTTCCTGCTTGTGTTCGGACAAAGTGTGTATGATGTTGGTATTGAATGTTGTCGCCTCGTAGTGATTTCTGCGTTGTCGCGCATGTGCGAGCTGTTAGAGCTTGGTATGGTATGACCGTGTGCATCGGTGATGGTTTCGTTATGTGTCGGTTGTTTAATGTCTTGTTACCTTGCTCCCGTTTTTGTGAATTTCGTGGACGAGGTCGGAGGTAATACCCGTACTATTTTGACTTCTGTATTTTCTCTTTCTCCAGTCTATCGATTTACTCGTGTTCATTGATACTTTCTGAACTTGTTATGTACTTTGGTTTCATCGTTCGAACGAGCTGTAATCTTGTTTTGGGTCAATCTGGTTATCGCTGTGACTTTTCCGAATTCGGTTCGGCTCTTGTGAACCTTGTTCGGAAGTATCATCTTTTGGTTCTACTAGTTCTTTTATTCGAAGTGGATCGGATTTTGAACTTCTGTATTTTCGACTCTATCGACTCGTTTATGCTCGTTAATATTTTCTGAACTTTCCCTATCCCTTGCTTTGTAGATCGAACGAGGGTGGTATTGTTTCGGAATAACTCGTTTGTCGTTGTGGCTTTTCAATCGTTATTCCCTTTCCTGTGGATCTTATGGGAATGCACGTCTTGTTGTTCTCACCAGATCATCCTGGGAGTTTTTGTTTGAATTTTATTATCCTTCGTGTTTCGGACATGATTGTTTGATTTTTGTTGTCTCGATCGTTTGTTTGTTCAGTTTTTGTTCTCATTTCGTGATTGTTGAGCGTTCAGGCTCCTTCGTAATTCCCTTAAGTTCGGGAAATTAGTCTTGTTTTCGATCTTCCAACCCTTGGGCGGTGGGATTCCGTATTTATTCAGCGGTTGGCTCGCGTTTTGATTGATGTACCGTTGGGTTGGTCAATCATATTGATTTTCGTTCGTTGTGTTTTGTGATTGTTCAGATAATCGACTCGATTGTATTGTCTATTTGATGACGCTTGTCACTTGTTGATTTTATTATGTCTCTACCGGTGGCGTTGTGTTAGTCGTCGTGGAGCGTATTTTCACGCCGTATGTCTCTTTGCATTTCTTGCAGCGTTTCGCCGTCGGGTACGAGTTTTCGGTTTTTGTGTATCTCGTCGAGTTTTCCTGGCAGGGGATATTGCTTCTCCATACTTATTTTAAGTTTCGGGACGAAACTTCTTTTAAGGAGGGTAGAATGTAATACCCGTAATTTCGATTTCCGGTAATTTCTTTTTCGGCGGAAGTCCGTTTTGACGACTCTCTCATGACCGTTTCGTCGTTCTGAGAATGATTAATTCTGCACTTTTTGTCATCCGAGTTCGTTTCGGTGTCGTTTTGTTGAGTTCCGTGCTTTTTGGCGACTTTTCCGCACTTGAGTTCGATTCTTGCGAATCTCGTTCGAAACTGCTGTTTCGAGTTTCCCGTAAGTCCGTTTAACTTTTCTAGACGTGTTGTGAACTTCGGTTTGGTTATTCGATCACGTATCGTGATTTTCGGGCGTTTTGGGCCATTTTGTAATTTACCCAAAGTTATGGGTATCCGTATCTGTAATTGTTGTCTCGACCCGTTTCTTGGTCGCGTATGATTAATTATTGTATTATGTTTTCATTTCGGGTTGATGATGTGGTCCGCGAGCTTTTCGTCGTGTTCGTTCCGTACGTTTTCGGAAATCGAGTCGTCGGGCCATGGCGGCTGAACAGCTGGCCGGACGGTGGCGGGTCCTGGCCGGACAATTGCGGGCACTGGCCGGTCTGACGCGGCAGGAACCGGCATAGCGCACGCTACTGCCGGAAGACTGCGTGCGCTAACTGGCAGGAGTAGAGCACGTTATGCGGCCGGCCGACGACGCGAAGCGGCCGAGGCGATGCGCGCTGGGTATCGACTCGGTGGATCGGCAGTAGCGTACGCCATCGCCGGACACTACGACGCTTACGACCGGCTGTGTAGCGCACGCTACGGCCGAAAGGTCGCGCGCGCTTACCCGCCGAGCAAAGTTCTCCGGATCGCGGCCGATAGCGCACGCTAGTTCGGGAAGGCTAGCGCACGCTAGCCCAGTATAAATGTGACAGAGTAGTCGCATTTTCATTCATTTTTCACTTCCTTCCTTTTCTATCCGCGGCTGGCGATTCGGAGGTGGCGAAGCCATGTTGTTTAACAACAAATCCATGAAGTTCTTGAGGTTATATCATTGATCAATCATCCTATAACATCCTTCGATCCAGCGATTCAAGGTGAGATTTCCTAGAACCCTATTTTGAGAAATTTTGGGGGTTTTGCGTTTTTGTCCGATTCATTCCGTATTATTGATTAATTCATGTTGGGTATGATTAATCATGGTAGTATTATTGTGTTTAACATCATTTAATCCATCGTTCTTCGTCGAATCGAAGTATAATTCTTGATTTCATTCGAATCGACTTTTTGGGGGATTTGTTCTCGATCTCATTTTCCATCCATTTTTGATGGATCGATTGCGGTTAAATGATGTTGTTAAACATATTCTATGGATTGTATATCCATATTTCAACTTGGAATTCCGTTTTCGTGTTTTGACGGGACGAATCGTGTTCTTAGCCGTTTTGGGGAAACACTTGAACTTTCGTCATTCGTTCTTTGAATTCAACGACTTTAAGTCGTGCTATGGAATTCATTTCATTGTTGTTATTGTCCTTCGTAGTTTATTATCGCGAGTTGGCGATCGGTGGAGTCGGAGGGTTCGTAGTCGGTTCGTGTCAACCTACTTCGGTCGATTCTCCGCGTTGTTCTTATTCGAGGCAAGTACCTTGTCCATACTATTCATGTTTTGTGGATATGATAATTAGTGATCGTCTAAATGTGGTTTTTTGGTGGTTTAAATTGAACCTTCAAAAGATTTGGTTAGCCTTGTTAAAGGCCCTCTTTCAAAACCGTGTGTGTTTTGTGATTAGTGTGTTTCGTAAACGAGTATGTGAATCTTACAGATATGTTTGGTGTTGATGTTGCGCTTGATAATGCGTGTGTACATATATTATCTCCTTTCGATGCGTTAGGGTTTGACGTGTTGTTTTGCTAAGTGTTTGATGCCACTTGTTGAGTTGTTTGGATATCCGTGGTGTGATATGTTATTTGTGCATGATTGATTCGCTAGCCAGCTCGGGTGGGTTCTTCGAGGCCTCGGGTGGGATGTCTGTGGGGGCGTCCCGGTCCTAGGCGATGCCTGTGCGTGTATGTTTAGTGAATGTATTTTGCTCACCCTGGGACGGTCCGACGGGGCCTCGGGGGAATCTATGACTTCACTCTGGGTTCACGAGTAAAAACTTCACAGGTTGGTGTGTATGTTTTGTGAATGTGTTTGCTCACCCTGGGACGGTCCGACGCGGCCTCGGGGGAATCTATGAATTCACACTGGGTTCACGAGTAAAAACTTCACAGGTTGGTGTGTATGTTTTGTGAATGTGGTTGCTCACCATGGGATGGTCCGACGGGGCCTCGGGGGAATCTATAACTTCACTCTGGGTTCACGAGTAAAAACTTCACAGGTTGGTGTGTATGTTTTGTGAATGTGTTTGCTCACCCTGGGACGGTCCGATGGGGCCTCGGGGGAATCTATGACTTCACTCTGGGTTCACGAGTAAAAACTTTACAGGTTGGTGTGTATGTTTTGTGAATGTGTTTGCTCACCCTGGGACGGTCCGACCGGTCCTCGGGGGAATCTATGACTTCACTCTGGATTCACGAGTGTGTATTTTATGTCCGTTGAGGACGCGTGACGGGGGTTTTAACCTAGTGTATTGTTGTTGGTTTCAATTGCGAAAACAAAACCTTTGGGCTGTGACCCTGTTGATTTTTGGAAAGATAAGGATTCGGTAATCCTAAATTGTTTTCTATTAAAACTCTCGATGGCATTTTAAACTGTTTTATAAATTGTTTTCCTTTAATTGTGGTCTTTCGGTTTTGGAATGTTTACCCAAATTCTTGCCTCGGGAAGTACTTTTCGTTACGTTTGGATTTTTAAGGATTCCTGGTTATTGTTATTCGTGGAATGTGAATTGTATGGCTCGTATTTGCACTTTGTTCTTGCACTAGCAAAACAGTGGATTTTTGCTAACCCCCGAGTATTTGGGGGGTGGATGTCTATTTTTGCATTCAGGTTTTGGAGCATAACACAGGGTCGGCACGAAGGATGATGAAAGATGATCGATACTAATCACATGAGGAACCGTACATTGTTTATTGGATCAGTTGTACTTTATTCTCCGCTGCTATATTTTTCCCGTTGTACGGGTGTGGTTGTATTTTGACCCCTGCGTGGGCATGAGTTGTATTTGAGTTGTATGTATTTATTGAAAGACCAAATCGGTCTACTGAGTCATTTTAGCCTTAAAGGCATGGTTGAGTTGTTATATGTTGTTACCATCCTGGTAGATCCTTGAGGAAAGGTTCTATGGCGTGTAATATCCCTGAGCGGATTGGGGGTGTTACATAAATGGTATCGGAGCTTAGGTTGTGGAAACCTAGGCTTCCGGGTCAAGTCGTGTTGTTTGAGTCTTGTTTCGTCGGATTTTGTCTGACTGAGTCGTGTCGCGACGCGTCGTCTGAGTTTGTTGGTCGTGATTAGTATCGTGGGGCGATCATCATCTTCGTGCGACCTGTGGATGTAAGTCTCCCTTCTTTGTGTTGTGCCTCGTGTGACACGAGCTATTTTATGATTATTTGTTAGGTGACGGAATCCTCTTATGGATTTTGATTTCTTGATACGTGATTATTTGACTCTCATATTTCGTTCATGTGAGGAGCAGTGTCGTTGGATTGTGCATGTTAGACTGTATTTCTTTTATCCGCTGCATGAGTTCTTTTGTAATGGCTTTCGGTATTTTACCGACTGAGTTTAATTTCGAAAATCGATTCCATTAACCGAGTTTTTGGCATTATGGCCTTGATCGTTTTGGCGAAATTCTTACGATGGTATTTAGTACTTTGTAAATGACTTTTGTAAGTTTTTGAAATATTACCGTCATCAGCCTTTTTAGCGTTTTTGTAAATGGTTTTATCCTGGTGAGTTCCGGCGCGGGATCCACGGCGCTATAAAGTTTTATGTAATTACCTGAAATTTTGGGCATTCTATCCCATTGAATTATCTTTGAAAACCTTGAGTATCCTAGAAAATAAATTTCGAGACGTACTTTTAAAATGAATTATTTTCTCGTGGTACATCCAAGGTGCCACAACATGTTTCAAAATTCTTCTACCTCGAGGACCAAAATGTTTTGAGATATTTTTGATGTTTAGAAACACTTATACTTAGACTCGAGGGTCGAATATTTCTGAAAGTCTTTCGCTAAAAGAAAGGTGTCCTCATTTTTGTTCAAACGCAAGATGATTTTTAAAGTCTCGAAAATGATGTTTGTTCAACTATTTGTAAAATGATACTCAAGATCAACAGGTGTTTCCAAACTGTTTTCAAAAGGTGGTTTTCGTTTTTATAACCCATCATTTCCGGCTTGTGGTCGGACAAAGTGTGTATGATGTTGGTATTGAATATTGTCGCCTCGTAGTGATTTCTGCGTTGTCGCGCATGTGCGAGCTGTTAGAGCTTGGTATGGTATGACCGTGTGCATCGGTGATGGTTCCGTTATGTGTCGGTTGTTTAATGTCTTGTTACCTTGCTCCCGTTTTTTTGAATTTCGTGGACGAGGTTGGCGGTAATACCCATACTATTTTGACTTCTGTATTTTCTCTTTCTCCAGTCTATCGATTCGCTCTTGTTCATTGATACTTTCTGAACTTGTTCTGTACTTTGGTTTCATCGTTCGAACGAGCTGTAATCTTGTGTTGGGTCGATCTGGTTATCGCTGTGACTTTTCCGAATTCGGTTCGATTCTTGTGAACCTTGTTCGGAAGTATCATCTTTTGGTTCTACTAGTTCTTTTATTCAAAGTGGATCGGATTTTCAACTTCTGTATTTTCAGCTCTATCGACTCGTTTATGCTCGTTAACATTTTCTGAACTTTCCCTATCCCTTGCTTTTGTTGATCGAACGAGGGTGGTATTGTTTCGGAATAACTCGTTTGTCGTTGTGGCTTTTCAATCGCTATTCCCTTTCCTGTGGATCCATGCATGTCTTGTTGTTCTCACCAGATCATCCTCGGAGTTGTTGTTTGAATTTTATTATCCTTCGTGTTTCACACATGATTGTTCGATTTTTGTTGTCTCGATCGTTTGTTTGTTCGGTTTTTGTTCTCGTTTCGGGATTGTTGAGCGTTCAGGCTCCTTCGTAATTCCATTAACTTCGGGAAATTAGTCTCGTTTTCGATATTCGAACCCTTGGGCGGTGGGATTCCGTATTTATTCAGCGGTTGGCTCGCGTTTTGATTGATGTACCGTTGGGTTGGTCAATCATATTGATTTTCGTTCCTTGTGTTTTGTGATTGTTCGGATAATCGACTCGATTGTATTATCTATTTGATGACGCTTGTCACTTTTTGATTTTATTATGTCTCTACTGGTGGCGTTGTGTTAGTCGTCGTGGAACGTATTTTCACGTCGTATGTCTCTTTGCGTTTCTTGCAGCGTTTCGCCGTCGGGTGCGAGTTTTCGGTTTTTGTGTATCTCGTCGAGTTTTCCTGGCAGGGGATATTGCTTCTCCCTACTTATTTTAAGTTTCGGGACGAAACTTTCTTTTAAGGAGGGTAGAATGTAATATCCGTAATTTCGATTTCCGGTAATTTCTTTTTTTCGACCGAAGTCCGTTTTGACGACTCGATCATCACCGCTTCGTCGTTCTGAGAATGATTAATTCTGCACTTTTTGTCATCCGAGTTCGTTTCGGTGTCGTTTTGTTGAGTTCCGTGCTTTTTGGCGACTTTTCCGCACTTGAGTTCGATTCTTGCGAATCTCGTTCGAAACTGCTGTTTCGAGTTTCCCGTAAGTCCGTTTAACTTTTCTAGACGTGTTGTGAACTTCGGTTTGGTTATTCGATCACGTATCGTGATTTTCGGGCGTTTTGGGCCATTTTGTAATTTACCCAAAGTTATGGGTACCCGTATCTGTAATTGTTATCTCGACCCGTTTCTTGGTCACGTATGATTAATTATTGTATTATGTTTTCATTTAGGGTCGATGATGTTGTCCGCGAGCTTTTCGTCGTGTTCGTTCCGTATGTTTTCGAAAATTGAGTCGTCGGGCCATGGCGGCTGAACAGCTGGCCGGACGGTGGCGGCTCCTGGCCGGACGATTGCGGGCACTGGCCGGTCTGACGTGGCAGGTACCGGCATAGCGCACGCTACTGCCGGAAGACTGCGTGCGCTAACTGGCAGGAGTAGCGCACGTTATGCGGCCGACCGACGCACGCTAGCGGGCCGAGGCAGTAAGGCAGTGGGGTACTGGACTCGGGTGGATCGGCAGGTAGCGTACGCTACTGCCGGACACTACGTACGCTACGACCGGCAGGTAGCGCACGCTACGGCCGAAAGTCTGCGCGCGCTACCTGGCCGAGCAGTGTCTCTGGACTGCGGCCTGGCCGATAGCGCACGCTAGTTCGGGAAGGCTAGCGCACGCTAGCCCAGTATAAATGTGACAGAGTAGTCGCATTTTCATTCATTTTTCAATTCCTTCCTTTTCTGTCCGCGGTTGGCGATTCGGAGGTGGCGAAGCCATGTTATTTAACAACAAATCCATGAAGTTCTTGAGGTTATATCATTGATCAATCATCCTATAACATCCTTCGATCCGGCGAATCGAGGTGAGATTTCCTAGAACCCTATTTTGAGAAATTTTGGGGTTTTTCCGTTTTTGTCCGATTCGTTCCGTATTATTGATTAATTCATGTTGGGTATGATTAATATTGGTATTATTATTGTGTTTAACATCATTTAATCCATCGTTCTTCGTCGAATCGAAGTATAATTCTTAATTTCATTCGAATCGACTTTTTGGGGGATTTGTTCTCGATCTCGTTTTCCATCCATTTTTGATGGATCGATTGCGGTTAAATGATGTTGTTAAACTTATTCTATAGATTGTATATCCATATTTCAACTTGGAATTCCGTTTTCGTGTTTTGACGGGGCGTATCGTGTTCTTGGCCGTTTTAGGGGAAACACTTGAACTTTCGTCATTCGTTCTTTGAATTCAACGGCTTTAAGTCGTGCTATGGAATTCATTTCATTGTTGTTATTGTCCTTCGTAGTTTATTATCGCGAGTTGGTGATCGGTGGAGTCGAAGGGTTCGTAGTCGGTTCGTGTCAACCTACTGCGGTCGATTCTCCGCGTTGTTCTTATTCGAGGCAAGTACCTTGTCCATACTATTCATGTTTTGTGGATATGATAATTAGTGATCGTCTAAATGTGCTTGTTTGGTCATTTAAATTGAACCTTCAAAAGATTTCGTTACCCTTGTTAAAGGCCCTATTTCAAAACCGTGTGTGTTTTGTGATTAGTGTGTTTCATGAACGAGTATGTGAATCTTATGGATATGTTTGTTGTTGATATTGCGCTTGATAATGCGTGTACATATATTATCTCCTTTCGATGCGTTATGGTTTGACGAGTTGTTTTGCTAAGTGTTTGATGCCTCTTGTTGAGTTGTTTGGATATCCTTGGTGTGATATGTTATTTGTGCATGATTAGTGGTCCTTCGAGGCCTCGGGTGGGATGTCTGTGGTGGCATCCCAGTCCCAGGCGATGCCTATGCGTGTATGTTTAGTGAATATATTTTGGTCACCCTGGGACAGTCCGACGGGGCCTCGGGGGAATCTATGACTTCACTCTGGGTTCACGAGTAAAAACTTCATAGGTTGGTGTGTATGTTTTGTGAATGTGTTTGCTCACGCTGGGACGGTCCGACGGGGCCTCGAGGGAATCTATGACTTCACTCTCGGTTCACGAGTAAAAACTTCACAGGTTGGTGTGTATGTTTTGTGAATGTGTTTGCTCACCCTGGGACGGTCCGACGGGACCTCGTGGGAATCTATGACTTCACTCTGGGTTCACGAGTAAAAACTTCACAGGTTGGTGTGTATGTTTTGTGAATGTGTTTTCTCACCATGGGACGGTCCGACGGGGCCTCGGGGGAATCTATGACTTCACTCTGGGTTCACGAGTAAAAACTTCACAGGTTGGTGTGTTTGTTTTGTGAATGTGTTTGCTCACCCTGGGACGGTCCGACGGGGCCTCAGGGGAATCTATGACTTCACTCTGGATTCACGAGTGAAACTTCACGGGTGCGTGTGTGTTTTATGTCCGTCGAGGACGCGTGACGAGGGTTTTAACCTTGTGTATTGTTGTTGGTTTCAATTGCGAAAAAAAACCTTTGGGCTGTGACCCTGTTGATTTTTGGAAAGATAAGGATTCGGTAATCCTAAATTGTTTTCTATTAAAACTCTCGATGGCATTTTAAACTGTTTTATAAATTGTTTCCCTTTAATTGTGGTCTTTCGGTTTTGGAATGTTTACCCAAATTCTTGCCTCGGGAAGTACTTTTCGTTACGTTTGAATTTTTAAGGATTCCTGGTTATTGTTATTCGTGGAATGTGAATTGTATGGCTCGTATTTGCACTTTGTTCTTGCACTAGCAAAACAGTGGAGTTTTGCTAAACCCCGAGTATTTTGGGGGTGGATGTCTATTTTTGCATTCAGGTTTTGGAGCATAACACAGGGTCGGCACGAAGGATGATGAAAGATGATCGATACTAATCACATGAGGAACCGTACATTGTTTATTGGATCAGTTGTACTTTATTCTCCGCTGCTATATTTTTCCCGTTGTACGGGCGTGGTTGTATTTTGACTGCAGGCATGAGTTGTATTTGAGTTGTATGTATTTATTGAAAGACCAAATCGGTCTACTGAGTCATTTTAGCCTTAAAGGCATGGCTGAGTTGTTATATGTTGTTACCAGCCTGGTAGATCCTTGAGGAAAGGTTCTACGGCGTGTATTATCCCTGAGCGGATTGGGGGTGTTACATGATGTATATAAAAATATGTATGATATGGGTATAACTCCCCCTAACAAAAATACCCATAAAAAATATTACTCCCCCTTAGTAAAATACAATTTGATGAAAATCAATTTTGGGGACCCAACCGAGAGTTGGTTTTTGTTGTGATACATGGATGATGTTAGGAATAACGGTTCCTTTAGGAATCCAAATCTTTTTTATTTTAACCGTCCGTCGTGGGCTTTTGCAATTCGTAAAATGATGCCTAAATTTCAAACATTTTTCACATTGGGGTATCTTCAAATTTAAGGATTCGTTTTTCAAATTGGGTTTGAATCCCAACACCTATTTATTCAAAGTATATTTTTGAAGACAAAGCATTTGTTCAAATTTATCATTTCCGCATGAAAATTTCTTCGTCAAAATTTTAAGTTCATCTTGAACTTTTAAAAGATCATTCTTCAAAATATTTTCATTTTCAACACATTTTGAATGATCGGTTTCGACAATTTTTCCCTTTTCAAGAATTTTGGAATTTTCAATTTTCAATGATTTATTTTTAGATTTAAGGGATTTAATCTTGGATAAAGCATTTTGAAAATCGGTATGCAGTAATTCAAATGCTTCAAATAATTCATCGTGAGACGATGTACTAACCTGGTTTTCGACGTCGCTATCGTAGAATGAACTTCGGGCCATAATAGCGAGATTATTTTGATTGATAACAAGAAAGCGCCATCGAGACAATCACTGGCTGAGTCCCGATCGGCAGCCTGCTGGTCTCGGTTGGTTCGTCCGATCGGGACTCCTCTTCGTGCTGGACTTCTTTCTCTTTCTTAATTTGTGTGTTCCAACTCGATTACAATTTTATTCGAAATAAAATACATCGAATTTACAGCAAATTACAAGAAAAATAAATCATATTCTACCCGTAGATTTTCTCACGGGAAAAACTTATACATACCTCAAAAACGGGCCAAATCACCAAAAAAAAACGCGTAAATAAATCAAAAACATCACATAGCCATGATAATTGAATCATATTCTCCTGCAGGACAATTTCTTGCAAAATATTCCAAATATCAGATTACATGAATATTTAATTGCTAGCATATTAATCACCAAATTAATTAAATTGAAAAGTACCTAAAGACTGGCTCCGATGCCAATTGTTGGAATATAAAACGCAGCGGAAGCTAGTTGGTGAAAATATTTTATGAAAGGTTTTATAAACTAACCAACATAAAAACCGGATCTATTTAGGCTTGTCAATTAATTAACTAAACAAATTAATAAACAATTAAATACACATATTTACGCATGGGAGTCGGTAATTTATACCTTTGAAGCGAAGCGGCAAGTTTACATTAAAAGGTTCACCTATATAGGATGTAATACATAATATCGAAGCAACATTTTGTATTAGATGTAACACCCCCGATATATTCAGGAATATTACAACACCGTAAATCCTTTACATAGGATTTACAAGGCTGAAGAAATGAAAAGACAATAACAGATACCAACGTATCAAAGTAACTGAAATAAAATATAACAGTTCTGATCAATACTGAAAATACAAATGTCCAAAGGAAAAGTATTAATACATCAACAAATCCAAATCATCACAAACGACAACGTACTCGAGTACTTATTAAAACAATACAAATAACAGACAATTAAACTCGACCGGAACATCACTCTGCACCCTCGTCGTCATGCAACTCCAGTGGTTGTTTCCCCGCTCTCCTGGATGCTGAACATAAACAAATATTCACCCCCGAAGGGGTTAGCACAACGATGCTAGTACAAGTACCACAACATATTATTCAACATCTCACGAAGAATAATAATAACATAAATGACAAAGAACCAAAGAGTCTTCTCCTGCGAGAACTCAATAATAACATACATATATGATAATCACAACATACACATGGTAATTCTAATGATCCAGCATTCACTGCCTAGACCCCCCGATGATTTCGTCAAGCCAACCCGAGGTGGAAAAACCCGTCCGATGATCCAGCACACGCTAGCATAGATCCCCCGATGATCCCATCGGACCAACACGAGGTGGACATACAACAACGACATACATGTACAACAATATGTATAACATCAATACATAAAACAATTAAGGTACTTTCCTCGATTAGAAGACAAGAATAATACTTCCAAGACGTACAGACATCTAACAATCCAAATTACAGTCGGAAGTTCATAAAACGTAACCTGCCTGAACTGCTTAACATACATTACGTACCATAGGTAGCATACGTTAAACTTACTCGTTAGCGCACGTAAACTACGAAGTCTAGCGTACGCTAACCATATATTGACAGTCTCTCACTGATCAGCCGGCTGACTCATCTGATGACATAACGTATGTTACGTACCAAACGTAGCGTACGTTAACTATGCCCGTTAGTGTACGTTAACTATACAGCATAGCGTACGCTAAGCGTGCATGGCAGTTTCTCACTAGGTAGACGACTGTTCTAACTGTGATGAAGTTTACGAGATCCTCAGTGATTAACATATGTTATCCTTCTACATAACATGTTCATCAAAACTATGAATGATCTTACGGATTCAAACATCTTCGAATTCAAGGAAATATATATCATCGCAACACTTTTATTCAATCTCGAATATCATATGTTGTTGCCCAAAATATTTATCCGAAGATTAATACTGCTGGAAGACGGACAACAAACAACAATTGCGGGAGCACTTCCGAGAGTAGATAAATAATACAAGATTTGCCGGGTTTGTTAGGCCCGGGCTTGAATGCTCTCGCGAGATGTTATTAATACGAATATTCGTGGATACAAGTATTAATGAGAGAAATCTAAATACAATGAGTGTAAAAAGACTCTGTTAATCCGGCTCTTGAGCGAAGCTTGGTCTTCTTCGTCCCCGCCGATAATCTGCTGGATGAGATAGGCCGGGAGAAGTAAGACCGAATGATAGCTGTTGCCAAGAGTTGGAGATTAGCCAATTGTGTGTATTTTGCTCCTGTATAGTGTGAAATCCGAAGGGAGTTGAAGTGTTTTGTGTGCCAAAATCTCGGTTCAGTGCCGAAGAGTTTTCCGGTCCTTGGACAAGTGCTGGGAGCCTTGTTTATATAGGGGCAGCCGGGTCCTGTCCTGTAGTGGCCGATCGCCTGCCGGCCAATATTATAATGGGGCGATCTCCTGGGCTGTCGGGCTAAAGTCCAAGGAAGATGCTGGCTGTCGGGCTAAAGTCCAAGGAAGAGGCTGCCACGGTGGCGGTCAATAAGGAGCCATCACGTGTCCGAATCGATCAACATGCGCCCTGCTTGACAAGCTTTCGCGGCTTGTCTACCGGTGGAGAGAATCGCTGATCGTGGTCAATGGCCCGTGATTCGCGGATCTTGTCCCGGATCTTGCACGTGGTGTCAGTCTTGAGGCTCGGTCTTCGCCGACTGGATGGCCATCGGTGGAGATCGACATGAGGCGGTCGTCTCTAGCTGATCATCAGAGGTCGCCATCGGCCAGTGGATGAAGGTCGGCAATGGTCGGTCTCCAAGGGTAGGTCGGCAAGATGCCGAGAGAGGATCGCCCGCTTGTCAGTCGCCAGGAGTCGGTCGCTGAGTACCGGGAGGGGATCGTCCATTAGTAGATCGCCAGGGGTCGGTCGCCGAGTATCGAGAGGCGATCGTATCTGAGGTTGATCGCTCGATACCTGGACTTGTCCTGGGGCCTTCGGTCGGTCGATGTAGCTCGTCCGCTGGGTTAAGGCTCGGTCGCCAGGTCGCTGATCGGCAGACCTGCCTTGGACGATCGGCAGTGACTCGGTCGCCCGACTTCCTAGACGATCGCCGGTCGGAAGGTGTTAATTCTTGACACAACAATTGCCCCCCATCTTGCTCCTATGTTGAAGACATGGGGCGAGGTGGTTCTTGCTGGTGATCGTGTTCGGATGAGGACGGGCGATCTTCCTGAGCTGACTTAGGATTCGGACTTGGGCTATCATAGTCGATTGGCTAGCTATCTTTCAGTCTTGTACCTGCAAAAAACAACATTGGCCGATCCCCCATGGAAACTTTGGTGGTTTCGCTTTGTTTGAGGAATCGTGCACAGTCGCGGAGATCGATGGACCGACTCCATGACCGTGTCTTGGTGCGCGAAGACATTGAGTGTCTCGTGACTCACTTTATTATGAGGGTCCTCTCATAGCTGCGCCGCCTCGTATTTAAACGAAGGGCGTGCGGTCTCGTCTAGAGGAGTCCTTGCGCGGGCGGCGTCGGATGAATCAACTCCACGCCCGCGGCTTGTTAGCTCTGCTTCCACCTCGGCCACCATGGAGATGGCCGACTGGACGGTGTACGTTGAGACGGGGTTGTGGCATGTGTCCACCGATTAATGTTGGAGAGCCTTAGACTACGCCGGCCTCGTATTTAAACGAAGGGCGGGCGATCTCGGCCGAAAGGGACCTTGCATGGCCGGGCGGCCTTCCATCGACCGCCAGACCATGGCTTTATGATGTGCGGTGGAGGCGATCTTATGCCTTAGTCCGTCATGTTATATCTTTGGATCAGATGGCGATCGTGTCCACCGGTTGCCGATGATGTAGCGATCTGCCGAAGATCGGCGATCGTCGCTCGCGGCCGATCGCTTTATTCGTAGGTCGATATTGGCGATCGGGCGCGGCTAGTCCCTCATTTAAAATGGATGTAGGCGGGATCGAGTCCTCCGGCTCGCCGGGTAGTAGCGATCGGGCCGAGACGGAGGTCGTCAGACGGCGCCGATCGCTCTACTCCTAGCCGAGAAGAAGCCTTTGCACAGACAGAAATCTGCGGCTCTAGCCGGAAGGCTGCGTAGGTCGTCGGTAGGTTTTCGTGAGATGCTGAACATAGGCGAAGCCACGAAAACCTCCTAGGACCGCGTAGAGGGCGGTCTCATCGCTTACGGGCTCGCCGTTGAGGATGATCATGTCAACCCGGTCGATGTAGTCCGAGTCGGACTCCTCTTCCCCTTGCCTGATCCGCCACATGCGATGGGGACCTTCTGGCCGAGCGGCCCTAGTGGCGAAGTATTCTGTGAAGACGTGCGCCAGCTCGTTAAAGGAGCCAATGGACCGAGGTGGCAATGAGGTGTACCACCGGTGGGCGAGGTCGTCTAGTGTCAGAGGGAACATTCGGCACCTGGTCGCGTCCGATGCCCCACACCCGGTCATGTAGATGTTGAACTTGTGCAGGTGTGTTTGGGGGTCCGATCGCCCCTGGTACACGAGTGTCTGAGGAGGAGCGATCTTGTGCTGCACGGGGGCGAGCTCGATGTCGATCGCGAGCGGCTCGCTTGGCGCGGCGATCGTCTTCACGGCGCCTGCCCCGGATTGCAGGAGCGCCTTCACATCGTCGATCTGACGTTGCATTGCGGCAATCGCCGCGGCTCGGCTGCTTGCGGATCGGCTTTGGGAGCGGGGGCCGAGGCGATCGTGTACCGACCTCCGGACTCCGCTGCTGCCGACCTCAGGAATCTGGCGAGCGGGAGCCAGGCGGCTGGATCGCCTTGTGGGAGCTGGGTAGGCCGAGCTCCTGGTGACGGACACCAACTCCGTCGTCTCGTAGCTGGGGCCGGACTGCCCCGGTCGCCAGGTCGGGTCACTGCCCAGGCGATCGAAGACAGACGTGCCCCGGCTGCCGAGCGCCTCTCCTTGCGGGCGAGAGCCTCCTGGCGATCGCTCGGCCAGCAATGCCTTGAGCTTCCGCTTGGACTTCCGGCGGGCGGCCGAGGGAGTGATAGCAGGAGGCGCGTCGAGAGCACTCCGTCGTTCCTGAAGGGCGGCTATGGCCTCTTCGATCTGTTCATTGGTTCGGAACTGATCGAGCGAGAGGCTCGGGCCGCCCCGGACGGATCGGCGTCTCGACCGCGGCCGCCTTCCACCATCGGGCGGCTCGGACCGGGACGGAACGGGGTCCGGGCCGGTCGGGCCGCTTTCTTCGACGCGGAGGCGGAAGACATGTTTTCTGAAGGATTTCTTTGAAGTGCAGTAAGTGTCACTTCAAGTATCTTCCCCGAGAACAGTGAGTGTTCTTCGGGACGGTAGGTATAAAAATCGAGGGTTGGATCCCCTTCTTCTAGCGCCAATTGTTGTTGCCCAAAATATTTATCCGAAGATTAATACTGCTGGAAGACGGACAACAAACAACAATTGCGGGAGCACTTCCGAGAGTAGATAAATAATACAAGATTTGCCGGGTTTGTTAGGCCCGGGCTTGAATGCTCTCGCGAGATGTTATTAATACGAATATTCGTGGATACAAGTATTAATGAGAGAAATCTAAATACAATGAGTGTAAAAAGACTCTGTTAATCCGGCTCTTGAGCGAAGCTTGGTGTTCTTCGTCCCCGCCGATAAACTGCTGGATGAGATAGGCCGGGAGAAGTAAGACCGAATGATAGCTGTTGCCAAGAGTTGGAGATTAGCCAAGTGTGTGTATTTTGCTCCTGTATAGTGTGAAATCCGAAGGGAGTTGAAGTGTTTTGTGTGCCAAAATCTCGGTTCAGTGCCGAAGAGTTTTCCGGTCCTTGGACAAGTGCTGGGAGCCTTGTTTATATAGGGGCAGCCTGGTCCTGTCCTGTAGTGGCCGATCGCCTGCCGGCCAATATTATAATGGGGCGATCTCCTGGGCTGTCGGACTAAAGTCCAAGGAAGATGCTGGCTGTCGGGCTAAAGTCCAAGGAAGAGGCTGCCACAGCTGGGCGGTCCAATAAGGAGCCATCACGTGTCCGGAATCAGTCAACATGCGGCCCTACTGACAAGCTTTCGGCGGCTTGTCGGCTGGTGGAGAGAATCTGTCAGACTGTGGTCAATGGCCCGTGATTCGCGGATCTTGTCCCGGATCTTGCACGTGGTGTCAGTCTTGAGGCTCGGTCTTCGCCGACTGGATGGCCATCGGTGGAGATCGACATGAGGCGGTCGTCTCTAGCTGATCATCAGAGGTCGCCATCGGCCAGTGGATGAAGGTCGGCAATGGTCGGTCTCCAAGGGTAGGTCGGCAAGATGCCTAGAGAGGATCGCCCGCTTGTCGGTCGCCAGGAGTCGGTCGCTGAGTACCGGGAGGGGATCGTCCATTAGTAGATCGCCAGGGGTCGGTCGCCGAGTATCGAGAGGCGATCGTATCTGAGGTTGATCGCTCGATACCTGGACTTGTCCTGGGGCCTTCGGTCGGTCGATGTAGCTCGTCCGCTGGGTTAAGGCTCGGTCGCCAGGTAGCTGATCGGCAGACCTGCCTTGGACGATCGGCAGTGACTCGGTCGCCCGACTTCCTAGACGATCACCGGTCGGAAGGTGTTAATTCTTGACACAACATCATACTCATGTGAAGTTCGGGTGATCTAAGGTTGATGCACTAGATTCCAATATCATCATTACTTTCAGACATCATCTAAAAGAACTAACAAATCCAACTTATAAGAAATGATACAACCTTCGATGATTCTTTCTTAAGTCCATTTATCAAAAGTGATATCAATCTCCAAGTCTATGATCAATATGGCAACGCTATTCAATACGGTTAATCAATCTCAGAACCTTACTCTCATCATTTGACGTAATAGGATTCTAGAAAGATGTTTACAACAATGATATCTTAAGCATAATCATCCCAACTTCTAAATGTGATGTTTGGTCGAATAATTCATCAATGGAACTTAATATCTTGATAGCATGATCATCATATCCTTAAGAACATGAAACCAAGGTTGGAGTTGGTATAATATACCTTAAGTGAATGAAACATGATAAGTGTCAGTTTTGTACACTTATCCATGGTTTGTATCGATAAAATTCACCCATAATTGAGCTAGTCTATTCGTTTTTTTGCTTTTAATTAATTAATTAGTTTTAATAATTTTATTTTTATCGGATGATGATCAGATTAAATAACTGATTTACTCAAGAAATAACATGTTTATTAAATATTCTCTTTGTTAAATTTTGATATATTCATGTTGTAGGGCTTTCCGAGACGAATTCCGCAGTCTTTCCGGATTCAAAATCAGAGTTATATATCAAAAGTTATCATCCGAAGAAGATCTGGGGCAAACATGCATAGTCTGAGAAATTCTGGGCTGAAAACGTAACTATCAAAGCATCCAGTGAGCAAATTTACGAAGCCAAGTTACGGCCGTAACATTCAGGAGTTACGGCCGTAAGTATGATTTGTCTAATTTTTTATACTTTTGGTATATTATTGCGGGGATGGCTGGCATTGATCCGATCTAATGTAATAATGCTGGAGTTTTGGAGCTATTAGATGACTTTAGGTGTATAAATAGACCCCTTAGATCCTTCATCATTCATCATTCATCTTATAATTTTCCATTTTTTGTAAACTTTTCTTTTTGTGTGAAGAACACACTTGTGTTCTTGAGTGATATTTGTAAGTGTGGTATAGCATATGTTGTTCAGAGAGTTTATTGATTCTATCTCCATTATATACTAAGGGAGTTAGGATCAATTCTTTCTCTTGATTCAACTAATAATGACCACCAAAGCTTGTAATATGTATAATAAACCCTTCATGGGCTAAGTTACCTTTAGTTGGGATTATAAACAAGGTTAGTTATGTTATTTATGTTTGTATAAAAGATCTATTGTGAATTACTTATTATTGTGTGTGATTTTCATTGTTTTAACAATCTTTATTTATTTGGCCAATAAATGACGATATTTATGGTCTTCATATGTTTCGAAAGAAAATATGTTTGATTAGATCAAATGATCTTCACTCTAAGTTGTTCTAGGGGATAGAAATATACCTCTAGTCCTTAGATGATTCTTTGAGTTATTTTCATAAATCCTAATGCTATGTATTGAAGCCAATCAACATAGAAATATAGTGGATTGATTCAATATGTAAGGGGCGTTTTATAGTTCGAAAGAGAAACCGTCTTTTTAAGGAAAATCGAATCTACACAACATAATAAGTAAATTCATTTTATGATCTCCTATACATCTTTTATAACTAATGACGAACTAAGTTTGTAATCCCAACTATTTCATTTTATCGTTAATCAATCTATTAGTATTGCAATCTTTTTATTTCCTTAAAATATTAGAACTATTATTGCATTTACTTTGCAACAATTAAACCAAACTCTTTAAATTGTGTGTTTCACTCATCTTAGTATCTATAAAAATAGACTAATAGTGTATAATTCAAATTATAACCAAACTTTCTTGTGGGATCGATAAACCGGACTCAAAAAGTCCACTTTACTACTTGATACGATATCATGCACTTGCCATAGTTACACTAAAAACGTGTCAAGTTTTTGGCGCCGTTGCCGGGGAAGTATAAGTTATATTTGAAATCTTACATTGTAAACTAATTTTATAGGTACAAATTTCTCGACATTGTAACTTAAGTACTAAATTGTGCTTGTCCGGTCAAGTGGCGGATAACGGTACTCCGTGACTATTAAAGTCGGATTTTTCAGTTTCCCACAACAACTGATATTTGTAGATATTTCCTTCAATTATTTTTATTGTCTTTTTATTTTTTTTTTATCATGGAAGAAACGTTGTATAAAATTGAAAAAAGATTCCCCTTTCTAAGCAAAAATGCAATTTTAAAAATTTACAAGGCAAGGCTTGAAAGGATGAGGTTGCTTATGAATAAAAGCATACCTTTTGACATCAGATTCATAATTGAAGCCAAAGTAAGAATAGAGGGTGAATTTACAGAAACACCGACTAGATTATTACCAGGGCTAGGAAAAAGTTCATATGCCAAGAAACGACGAGCAAAGATGATAGACGTTTGCTCTAAATGTGCTAGATGGAACTGTAATTTTGTAACACCCCCAAACCATTCGGGAATATTACAGCGCCGCAGACCCTCTCCGCGAGGATCTACCAGGCTAAATACAAAACAATGCATCACTTCACATGCCGACATGGCTACGTAAAGGACCGTTAGAACGATTAGGTCTTATATCACAACACACACAACATTACATACATGATACTTGCCCAGAACACATACCCACGCAGGGGCTAGAATACAATAACACTCCCATAAATCGGGGTAACAACACATCGGAGGGATAACCAACACGACTCCACCAAATACTCTATAATTGGTCTTCACGTGATTAGTATCTTCGTTTCCCATCATCCTTCGTATCGATCCTGTGATTCGCTCCCCAGCTACCTGCAAGTACCTGGACGCAATACAGACATCCACCCCCGAATACTCGGGGGTTAGCAAAACTCCACTATTTTGCTAGTGCAAGTATAAAACCAAAAGTACAAGCCATACACAACGTGCTTCAAGAATATAAAATTTTGAATATATTTCCCGAGATAAATCACTTAATCAAAACAGTTTGATTTATAAAAGGTAGGAAAAGAACCATGTGTCTCATACAAAATATTTTACGGTCTCGGGAGTTTGTAAACATTTAGAAATAAGGAATTCTCAAGTCTTTCGAAAACACTTGGGGACACGGCCCAAAATCATCTTTCCAAAATACGATTCCAATAATAAAACGCGGTTTCACAACCCAATTCACAACACACGGGGTCCAAGACCCAAATCATAAGCCACAGGGTCCACGACCCGAATCACATAACACATGTTCCCAAGGATTATTCGCGTCCCGTGCTAACAAGCCACGAACCTCAGATGCTCCCGTAGAACATACCCGAGTGAATAACCCAATAGGAAACCATACCAAATCACATGTCCTCGTGACAACAGTCACGGAACCATTCCATACCACAACCATAAGTTATCCCGGCATCGGGCTAACAAGCCACGAACCTCGGAGTTCCCGCAAGACGTACCCGATGATAACCCCACAAGTTATCTCGGCATCGGGCTAGCAAGCCCCGAACCTCGGAGTCCCCGCAAGACATACCCGGATTGGATAACTCTACGGTCACGCCCGACCCATACTAGCAAGTATGGATCCCGGAGATTCAACAATCCTACCCGGAGGCACATCACTATCAACGATCACATGACAATGAGCATAATATCAAGCCAAGCAACACTTAAACATCACAACCTCCTTTCAAAGGAGTATCAACTAATATCACACCCAGTACGTTCTTACCGAACAAATACACATAACAATACGTAATCCCCGGCAAAGGATTACAGTCTATTAAACTCACTCAAAGTGGTCATAGCATCTTTTCAACATACAAAACCAACACACATATCTCGAGAACACATACATTCACGAAGTACACGAATTATCGTTGAAAGACAACATTTATCGAGAACATACCAATCCCTTTTTACGTTCATTAAACATTGGGTTTCGTATATAATCATTTATCAATAATTACGCCTACGAAACATGAAACGTATGGGCAAGATACTTGCCTCGATATCACGAGCAAGCAACGAGCACGGCACGATCGGGCAACCTTGAACCTCAAAAGCGATCAAGACTTGACAGCCCACGAATACTACGAAAATAGCATCACCACGAATCAATAACACTAATCGAAATCCGAAACGATCCTAAAAACGACAAGAATCTAAGTATTCGCAAAGAAATCAAGAATCGTTGATCCGGGCGATAAAATCGATGAACGGTTAACAAAAATCTGAAGATTACGGTCAAGACAAACAAGAACAAATAACCGATCGGATGAGATCGGTCAAGAATCACAAATCCAAGCAAAAACCCCAAATTTAAGAAAATAGGGTTCTAACAAGAGATTACCTTGATTTGGACCAAGAAGACGATTAGATGTTGTTAAACATCTACAAATCCGCTCAAAGATGAAGCTAGAAGAAAAAGATCGGTCCTACTCGCCTCTGGATCTCACTCCCGTCGGAAGGGATGAAGAAAAGTGGGAAATGACGACTTAATGCTGCTGTCCAGTATTTATACTGGACAGTTATTAGCGTGCGCTAATCACCCTTTATTAGCGTGCGCTAACGGGGTCAACGCTCCAGAGAAACCGCGTATAACTTAGTTAGCGTGCGCTAGCCAACAGCCGTAGCGCGCGCTAACGGGTCACAAAAACCACCGGTAGCCCACAGGCGAGCGCACCTACCGAGTAGCGTGCGCTAGAAAGAAGAGGGAGCGTGCGCTAAGCGACCGATAGCGTGCGCTAGCTATCGGCCTTAGCGTGCGCTAACAAAGCTCGGTCCCGATCCGGTAGCTCTTTGGCCCTCTGGCTTGCCGGTTTAGCGTGCGCTACACATTCAGTAGCGTGCGCTAAACACCATGCAGTAGCGTGCGCTATGCTTCAAGCATTAGCGTGCGCTACACCACAAAATCTCAAAAACTCACAAAGTGATCCGAAATGCCTCCAAAAACATGTCCCAACAAGTCGCAACCAAACATGGCACGAAATTCCTACGATGAGGACCATGACAATCCGATAAAACCCAGAAAACCCAACGAATCCGGAATAAAGATCTCGGGTATTACATTCTACCCCTCTTAAAAGAAGTTTCGTCCTCGAAACTTGAAACATGGAACGAACGACGCAAAACAAACTCAGATAACACACGATATCCGTTGCCGAAATAACAAAACACGACGAACGAAAATCAATACGGTTGAACAATTCAACAGTACAACAGTCAAAACACGAGCTATTCGCTGAACCAATACAAAATTCCACAGCCCAAGGGTTGAAAGATCGAACACAAAACTAATTTCCTGAACTTAAGGAAATTACGAAGGAGTCCTAACGCTCAACAATTACGAAACGAGATCAACAAAAACTGAACCATCAAATGATTGAGTTACAACGATCGAGACAACAACAGTTGATCAATCATGTTCGAATCACGACGACAATAATACTCAAACAACAACCCCAAAGTTCACATCTCGACTAGAGATAATATACGATCCGGTGACGGCAACAAGATGAGCATTCACATAAGATCCACAGGAAAGGGAATAGCAATTTGGAGAGTCATAACGACAAACGGGTCATTCTGAAACAATACCACAACTCGTTCGATCAATAAAAGCACAGGACAGGATAAGATCAGAAAATATCGACGAATATAAACGATTCGACAGAGTCGAGAGTACAGAGTTCAAAATCCGATCCACTTCAAATAAAAGAAGTCAATCTCACGAATTTGAAACAACAAAGCAAGGAAATAATTCAACATGCAATCGACAGACCACGCCCCTCCGGATCGCTCAGCCGATCTGATATCAAAGTTCAAGTCCTCGCCTCGGAATGCTCGGTAACCATCTCGCAAAACCGAACCGGTGTCCCTCGAGTCCACTTTGTAACACGTTGCGGCGGAGAAGGACAATGTGCACGAACATGTCCCGCCACATTACTGTTAAAACATCTCTGGCTTTACCAGAGTCGAGCGAAGACTTGGAACTCTCAGTTCCACGCATCGAGCGATGGAGCTTCACAGCGGAAAGGCTACGACATTGAAAACTAGAAGTACCAACTCCTGCACCGTCCACACGATCGTCGGACTTCCTCTGCTTCTTCGACTCGGGCACACGCTCCGACGATAGCGAAGCTAGTTCACGGGCTAATGCTCGATCTTGATAGTCCCTCAACGAGGTGCAATTGAATCCCAACATATACACGCGAATATCCGGCTTCATCCGTCTGTCAAAGTGGAGGATTCTCTCTTCCTCGGTTCTCACCCGGTCTCGCACATAACTGAGTTGTTTGCTATAATCAATGATAGCTTGCGACACCGATATATCTTGCGGTTCTGCCAAGTAGAATTCGCGAATCCTCTGCTTTCTAATCGGTTTCGGACAGAACTCAGCTTCCATAAATGCTTGGAACTCCGCCCACGTGACATCACGATCACGAGGTTTAACAGCTTCCCACCAATTAGCGGCATCTTTGTCGAGAAGGTACTGAGCGATAGGTACCTTCCGCTCTTCGGGACATCCGACCTCGAAAATCTTTCCCAGTGGAAAATCCAACCATCCCAGCCCAACGCATCCGCGGACCGCGAATCGAGGGGGATTCATACGAACTACCTCGCGAAGCCATTGATTTACACCAACGTTCTGACTCGCGTCAATGCTACGTTGAACCACCTGGGTCAACTGAGTCATCTGAGTCGCTACTTGTTGCAATATAGTAGCAACACCCAAACCAAAATCATTCCCAGCGGCATTCTCTCGATTCCGCATCTGATCCCCGTGGCCATCAGCGCCACGATTTCGACCACGACCTCTGCCCCTCGGCATACTAACAAACAACAACCTAAGGTAAAGAAAGATCATAACACATAGCAAGATATTCAAGTCTCTGTCTTTAATCCAACATCATTAAATCATATACACATTACCATTTAATTCCAGCTAGAACACAATATACAAACTATTATACCAACAATCTTCATTTATAATGCCGTTGTTATGCGATTTATAAATGTAATGAAATTGAAATCATCCAGTATATCAAAATCACTTTACATGCGGTTTCGCGGAACTCACCAAGTTGAAAACCATTTTCAAAACGTTCCAAAATGCCGAGAAAGGCCGATGACGGTAATACTTTCCAATTACTCCCAAAAGTCATTTTCCAAATACCAAATACCGTCACCAAATACCATTTGAAATTACAAGGCGTAGACGCGAAAACTCAATAGTTTCAAAATATATGTTAAATGGACCGACAAAAGAGTTGGGAAAAAGGGTCAAAGAAATAATTCAAATTTACAAACACGGAAGGTCATTTTGAAACACACACTATTTGGTAAAAGTACCAAAAAGTCAGTTTGAACTTTACACACGCGGGACAAGAACACGGTTCAAATTACACATAACCACACCCAACAATTGTTATTCATGGACAACACACATGGAGTACCGTTTCAAGCGGTCGGCTAACAATCGCAAAAGTTAGACTTACGGCCGAATGTAGTTTAGAAGCTTACGCTCGGCCGGTTAAGGTATGATTCAACAGAGACTTAGCGTGCGCTAGCCATGCCACGTTAGTGCACGCTAGTTATACTAATTCAGCAACACATTCATGAGCATATATCAAATAATGCCAAACGCCGAAGGTTACATATAAACAACAACATACGAATCCAAACGCCAACAATTTACATTCTCACTACATATCGTTTAATCGAAAAAAAAAAGTTGAAGGCGAAAGTCACGTCTCAAGTAAATTATTGGTAGACCTCGTTTAAGCATTTAAAATCAAATTTTGAAAATTTTCAATGCAAGATGAAAATATAATATGTGTAGTTTGAATTCTCAAAATCTTTGGTCTCGAGGTCATCATACGAAAATCAAATTATTTTTCCTTCTCGAAGGATATTTTTTAAATAGAATTTACGTGACTTCCCCAAAACATTTGAAATTGAAATATCACATTGATAAACTTTTATTGAGTAACCAATCCAAAACATCACTCCTGTAAAAACGATTTCACACAAGGATGTATACATATATACATGCATACCGGTACTACTCTTTATTCCAACACAATACGAGAATCAAACAAGTATGGAATAAGTATTCACGAGGCACAATTAAACTCCACATAATAACACAGAATCACATAAACTCGTATAACACGAGATATAATAAAATAGGGAGACTTACATCCACAGATCGCACGAAGATGATGGTTGCACCTCGATACTAATCACGACCGACAACTCAGACGACGCGTCGCGACACCACTCAGTCAGACCAAATCTGACAAGACAAGACCCGACAACACACAACTCAACCCGACACCTAGGTTTCCTCAACCTAAGCTCCGATACCATATTCTTAACACCCCCAAACCATTCGGGAATATTACAGCGCCATGAACCCTCTCCGCGAGGATCTACCAAAGCTAAATACAAAACAATGCATCACTTCACATGCCGACATGGCTACGTAAAGGACCGTTAGACCGATTAGGTCTTATATCACAACACACACAACATTACATACATGATACTTGCCCAGAACACATACCCACGCAGGGGCTAGAATACAATAACACTCCCATAAATCGGGGTAACAACACATCGGAGGGATAACCAACACGACTCCACCAAATACTCTATAATTGGTCTTCACGTGATTAGTATCTTCGTTTCCCATCATCCTTCGTATCGATCCTGTGATTCGCTCCCGGCTACACCGCAAGTACACGGGCCTTGTCTGAGACATCCACCCCCCGAATACTCGGGGGTTAGCAAAACTCCACTGTTTTGCTAGTGCAAGTATAAAACCAAAAGTACAAGCGATACACAACGTGCTTCAAGAATATAAAATTTTGAATATATTTCCCGAGATAAATCACTTAATCAAAACAGTTTGATTTATAAAAGGTAGGAAAAGAACCATGTGTCTCATACAAAATATTTTACGGTCTCGGGAGTTTGAAAACATTTAGAAATAAGGAATTCTCAAGTCTTTCGAAAACACTTGGGGACACGGCCCAAAATCATCTTTCCAAAATACGATTCCAATAATAAAACGCGGTTTCACAACCCAATTCACAACACACGGGGTCCAAGACCCAAATCATAAGCCACAGGGTCCACGACCCGAATCACATAACACATGTTCCCAAGGATTATTCGCGTCCGTGCTAACAAGCCACGAACCTCGGATGCTCCCGTAGAACATACCCGAGTGAATAACCCAATAGGAAACCATACCAAATCACATGTCCTCGTGACAACGATCACGGAACCATTCCATACCACAACCATAAGTTATCCGGCATCGGGCCTAACAAGCCACGAACCTCGGAGTCCCCGCAAGACGTACCCGATGATAACCCCACAAGTTATCTCGGCATCGGGCTAGCAAGCCCCGAACCTCGGAGTCCCGCAAGACATACCGGATTGGATAACTCTACGGTCACGCCCGACCCATACTAGCAAGTATGGATCCCGAGATTCAACAATCCTACCGGAGGCACATCACTATCAACGATCACATGACAATGAGCGAATATCAAGCCAAGCAACACTTAAACATCACAACCTCCTTTCAAAGGAGTATCAACTAATATCACACCCGATGCGTTCTTACCGAACAAATACACATAACAATACGTAATCCCCGGCAAAGGATTACGATCTATTAAACTCACTCAAAGTGGTCATAGCATCTTTTCAACATACAAAACCAACACACATATCCCGAGAACACATACATTCACGAAGTACACGAATTATCGTTGAAAGACAACATTTATCGAGAACATACCAATCCCTTTTTACGTTCATTAAACATTGGGTTTCGTATATAATCATTTATCAATAATTACGCCTACGAAACATGAAACGTATGGGCAATATACTTGCCTCGATATCACGAGCGAAGCAGACGAACGGGCACGATCGGGCAACCTTCGAACCTCCAAAACGATCAAGACTTCGACAGCCCACGAATACTACGAAAATAGCATCACCACGAATCAATAACACTAATCGAAATCCGAAACGATCCTAAAAACGACAAGAATCTAAGTATTCGCAAAGAAATCAAGAATCGTTGATCCGGGCGATAAAATCGATGAACGGTTAACAAAAATCTGAAGATTACGGTCAAGACAAACAAGAACAAATAACCGATCGGATGAGATCGGTCAAGAATCACAAATCCAAGCAAAAACCCCAAATTTAAGAAAATAGGGTTCTAACAAGAGATTACCTTGATTTGGACCAAGAAGACGATTAGATGTTGTTAAACATCTACAAATCCGCTCAAAGATGAAGCTAGAAGAAAAAGATCGGTCCTACTCGCCTCTGGATCTCACTCCCGTCGGAAGGGATGAAGAAAAGTGGGAAATGACGACTTAATCTTTCTTTGTCGGATTTATCTTTGGGCCGATTATTAGCGTGCGCTAATCACCCTTTATTAGCGTGCGCTAACGGGGTCAACGCTCCAGAGAAACCGCGTATAACTTAGTTAGCGTGCGCTAGCCAACAGCCGTAGCGCGCGCTAACGGGTCACAAAAACCAGTCCAGTAGCCCCTGGACAGAACTGCACCTACCGAGTAGCGTGCGCTAGAAAGAAGAGGGAGCGTGCGCTAGCTATCGGCCTTAGCGTGCGCTAACAAAGCTCGATCCCGATCCGGTAGCTCTTTGGGCGCCTCTGGCTTACCCGGTTTAGCGTGCGCTACACATTCAGTAGCGTGCGCTAAACACCATGCAGTAGCGTGCGCTATGCTTCAAGCATTAGCGTGCGCTACACCACAAAATCTCAAAAACTCACAAAGTGATCCGAAATGCCTCCAAAAACATGTCCCAACAAGTCGCAACCAAACATGGCACGAAATTCCTACGATGAGGACCATGACAATCCGATAAAACCCAGAAAACCCAACGAATCCGGAATAAAGATCTCGGGTATTACAAATTTAAAATGTCGATCTTTAGGAATTCCATCTACAAACAGAGAAGATAAAATTCAATTCATTAAGGATGGTCTGAATAAGGAGAATTTAAATGATATCGAAATTTCTCTTGACACGCACCCTAGTGGACTCGTACATTATGGAATTCGATGTTTGTGGAATAAATTCCAACCAGAATATGAACAACGTCTTGGGAATCTGACGCTAAAAGACCCTGTTTGCCAATTTGTAAGAAAATTGGATGGGAAGCTTCTCCCCGACTCATAGAAGGCGTTTAGGCCGTTTCTGAACGTAAAATCAGAGGAAGATGTGAGCCACAATAACAACTACTGTACATACGCGTAAGTATCTATTATTTTTGTCGTGTGGTGAGATTTTCTGAATAAAAAATCTGATACGCGATAAATGCTTTCATTATTCTATTGAGTAGTTGAAGCACAATCAAACACAATCACAAACTTGTTAAACAATTTTTACCTTCTTTTTCTTCTATAAATAAACTTTGTGCTTGTTTCTTTCATTCATCCCTCAAACTTGCACTTTTCTATGTTTCTCTCTAAATAATTTCATTTCAAAAATGGAGTCATCATCTTCAATAAAAAAATTTAGCACAGTCTGCATTTTTGGTAGAGCTAGTTATGGAAAAGAGGCATGCTTTACTGAAGCAGCCCACAACTTGGGTCGTACCTTAGGAGAAAAATGCGTTCATGTAGTTTACGGAGGAGGAAGTCTAGGATTAGTGGGACGAGCTGCTGCTTCTGCCTATATGGAAGGAGTAAGAGTGTTGGGAATAATCCCAAAACCTCTGGCTGAAAGTAAAATCACCGGGTCAACTATTGGAGATGAGTTTAGATCTGTGAATATGCAAGATCGCATAACTCACATGATAAATAATTCTGGCGCCTTTATCACCCTTCCCGGTGGTTTTGGCACCCTTGAGGAACTTTTTCATGTGGTTACAGGCCAGCTAAATGTTCATCAAAAACCAATAGGTGTGCTTAATGTCAATGGTTTCTTTGATGGTTTACTGTCTTTCATCGACTACTCTGCTGAAAAGGGTTTTATTTCCGAGCGTGCTAAACGAATCATAGTCGTTGCAACAACACCAGAAGAACTAATAATAAAACTCAATGAATTTGTTCCTCAACCAGATCCAGCTCTAGCTAAAATTGTCAGGGTAGAAGATTTTACCGTGAGAAAACAAAAAGTGGATTCATTCCTCTCCCTTTGATAACCCATGTCGGACCTCTTGTATTTTTACTTTCTGTCGTGTGTAATATGTTGTTGCCCAAAATATTTATCCGAAGATTAATACTGCTGGAAGACGGACAACAAACAACAGTTGCGGGAGCACTTCCGAGAGAAGATTAATAATACAAGATTTGCCGGGTTTGTTAGGCCCGGGCTTGAATGCTCTCGCGAGATGTTATTAATACAAATATTCGTGGATACAAGTATTAATGTGAGAAATCTAAATACAATGAGTGTAAAAAGACTCTGTTGATCCGGCTCTTGAGCGAAGCTCGGTGTTCTTCGTCCCGCCGGTAATCTGCTCGAGGAGAAAAGGCCGGGAGAAGTAAGACCGAATGAAAGCTGTTGCCAAGAGTTGGATGTTAGCCAAGTGCAAGTAATTTGCTTCTGTATTGAGTGCTTGAATCGTGAAGTTGCAGAGAGTTTAGAGAGTCAAAAAATCTCGGTCCAGTGCAGAAGAGTTTCGGTCCCTTTTACAAGTGCCTGCTGCCTTGTATATATAGAGGCTGAGAGGCCCTGTCCCCTAGTGGGCGATCGCCTTTCGGCATTTAATGTAACGGGGCGATCGTCCCAAAGGGCACGTGGGCTGCCTGCTAAAAGTCCATAGATCCAGCCGGCAGCTAGCTGAGTGGCCCAATGAGGAGCCGGCACGCGTCCGGAAGCACTGTCACAGGAGGTCCCACTTTGCTACTTTCGGCGGACTTTGTCAGTAGGTGCAGTAGGCGCCAGGCTGTAGTCACATGTCTTGTCCGCCAACTCCTTTCGCAGGTCTGGGCCCTGCTGGTAGGTGAGGTAGGTGACAGGTTTGTCAGCGCCTTTTGTGGATCTGCACGTGGGGTCAGTTTTGAGACTTGGCCTTGGCCGACTGGATGGCCATCGGCCAGTCACTGAAGGTTGGCAACGGTCGGTCACCAAGGGTCGATCGGCAGATGCCCAGAGAGGATCGTCCGCTAGTCGATCGCCAGGAGTCGGTCGCCGAGTGCCGAGTGATGATCGTATCTGAGGTCGATCGCTCGGCACGGGACTTGTCCGGGACCTTCCTTTGGCGATTTAGCTGGTCCCATTTGGGTTGAGGTTTGGTCGCACAGTCATTGCTCGCAGATCTGCCTTGGCCGCTCAGCGATAAGTCGGTCGCTCGGCCTCGGAGGCGATCGCCGGTCGGAAGGTGTTAAATCTTGACACAACAATTGCCCCCCAGCTTGCTCCTATGTTGAAGACATGGGGCGAGGTGGCTCTTGCTGGCGATCGTGCTGAGCTGACTTACGATTTCGGACTTGGGCTACCATGGTCGATTGGCTTAGCTATCTTTCGGTCTTGTACCTGCAAAAACAACATTGGCCGATCCCCCATGGAAACTTGGTGGTTTCGCTTTGTTTGAGGAATCGTGCACAGTCGCGGAGATCGATGGACCGACCCCATGACCGTGTCTTGGTGCGCGAAGACAATGAGTGTCTCGTGACTCACTTTATTATGAGGGTCCTCTGTTAGGCTGCGCCTCGCCTTGTATTTAAACGAAAGGCGTGCGGTCTCGGTCTAGAGGAGTCCTTGCGCGGGGCAGCGTCGGATGAATCAACTCCACTCCCGCGGCTTGTTAGCTCTGCTTCCACCTCGGCCAGCCATGGAGATGGCCGACCTCGACGGTGTACGTTGAGACGGAGTTGTGGAATGAGTCCACTGATTAATGTTGGAGAGCCCTCCGACTACGCCGGCCTCGTATTTAAACGAAGGGCGGGCGATCTCGGCCGAAAGGGACCTTGCATGGCAGCGGCGGTTTCATCGATCGCCGGGGCCATGGCTTTATGATGTGCGGTGGAGGCGATCTTATGCCTTAGTCCGTCATGTTATATGCTTTGTAGATGGCGATCGTGTCCTCGGATCGCGGATGATGTAGCGTGATGATCGCGATCGGGTGGAAGGCGCCGATCGTCGCTCACGCCGATCGCTTTATTCGTAGGTCGATATTGGCGATCGGGCGGGAGATCGTCGTCCGGATGCCGATCGCGCCGCTCACGAGGCTAAGAAGAAACCTTTGCTGGCCGTAAAATCTGCGGCTCTTGCCGGAAGGCTGCGTAGGTCGTAGGTTGGGTCTTCGTAAGATGCCTGAACATAGGCGAAAAACCCTGAAAACCTCCTAGGACCGCGTAGAGGGCGGTCTCATCGCTTATGGGCTCGCCATTGAGGATGATTACGTCTACCCGGTCGATGTAGTCCGAGTCGGACTCTTCTTCTCCCTGCTTGATTTGCATCATGCGAAGGGGACCTTCGGGCCGGACGACCCGGGTGGCGAAGTACTCAGTGAAGCCGTGCGCCAGCTCGTTAAAGGAGCCAATGGACCGAGGTGGCAATGAAGTGTACCACCGGTGGGCGAGGTCGTCCAGCGTCAGAGGGAACATTCGGCATCTGGTCGCGTCTGATGCCCCACACCCGGTCATGTAGATGTTGAACTTCCTCAGGTGCACTTGGGGGTCCGATCGCCCCTCGTACACGGGTGTTAGCGGGGGAGCGATCCTGTGCTGCACGGGGGCGAGCTCGATGTCGATCGCGAGCGGCTCGCTTGGCCCGGCGATCGTCTTCTTGGCGCCTGCCCTGGATTCCAGGAGCGCCTTCATGTCGTTGAGTTGACGTTGCATTGCAGCCATCGTCGTGGCTTGGTCGCTTGCAGATCGGCTTTGGGAGCAGGAGCCGAGGCGATCGTGTACCGATCTCCGGGCTCCGCTGCCGCCGGCCTCGGCAATTCGGCGAGTTGGAGCCAGACGGCTAGGCTGCCTTCTGGGAGTCGGGTAGGCCGAGCTCCTGGTGACGAACTCAAACTCCGTCGTCTCGTAGCTGGGGCCGGACTGCCCCGGTAGCCAGGTCGGGTCACTGCCCAGGCGATCGAAGACAGAGGTGCCCCGGCTGGCGAGCGCCTCTTCCTGCGGTCGGGAGCCTCCTGCCGATCGCTCGGCCAGTAGTGCCTTGAGCTTCCGCTTGATCTTCCGGCGAGAGACCGGGGGGGCGGTAGCTGGAGGCGCGTCGAGAGCACTCCGTCGCTCCTGTAGGACGGCCAGGGCCCCTTCGATCTGTTCCTTGGTTCGGAACCGATCGAGCGAGAGGCTTGGGCCGCCGTCCAGGGACGGGATCGAGCGTCTCTGACCGCGGCGGCTACCTTCCACCATCGGCTGCGGCTCGGACTGGGACGGAACAGGGGGTTTGGCCGGCTGCTCGGTGGCTTTCTTCGACGCGGAGGCGGAAGACATGATTTCTGAAGGATTTCTTTGAAGTGCAGTAAGTGTCACATCAAGTATCTGCCCCGAGAACAGTGAGTGTTCTTCGGGACGGTAGGTATATAAAATCGAGGGTTGGATTCGCCGCCCTTCTTCTAGCGCCAATTGTTGTTGCCCAAAATATTTATCCGAAGATTAATACTGCTGGAAGACGGACAACAAACAACAGTTGCGGGAGCACTTCCGAGAGAAGATTAATAATACAAGATTTGCCGGGTTTGTTAGGCCCGGGCTTGAATGCTCTCGCGAGATGTTATTAATACAAATATTCGTGGATACAAGTATTAATGTGAGAAATCTAAATACAATGAGTGTAAAAAGACTCTGTTGATCCGGCTCTTGAGCGAAGCTCGGTGTTCTTCGTCCCGCCGGTAATCTGCTCGAGGAGAAAAGGCCGGGAGAAGTAAGACCGAAAGAAAGCTGTTGCCAAGAGTTGGATGTTAGCCAAGTGCAAGTAATTTGCTTCTGTATTGAGTGCTTGAATCGTGAAGTTGCAGAGAGTTTAGAGAGTCAAAAAATCTCGGTCCAGTGCAGAAGAGTTTCGGTCCCTTTTACAAGTGCCTGCTGCCTTGTATATATAGAGGCTGAGAGGCCCTGTCCCCTAGTGGGCGATCGCCTTTCGGCATTTAATGTAACGGGGCGATCGTCCCAAAGGGCACGTGGGCTGCCTGCCAAAAGTCCATAGATCCAGCCGGCAGCTAGCTGAGTGGCCCAATGAGGAGCCGGCACGCGTCCGGAAGCACTGTCACAGGAGGTCCCACTTTGCTACTTTCGGCGGACTTTGTCAGTAGGTGCAGTAGGCGCCAGGCTGTAGTCACATGTCTTGTCCGCCAACTCCTTTCGCAGGTCTGGGCCCTGCTGGTAGGTGAGGTAGGTGACAGGTTTGTCAGCGCCTTTTGTGGATCTGCACGTGGGGTCAGTTTTGAGACTTGGCCTTGGCCGACTGGATGGCCATCGGCCAGTCACTGAAGGTTGGCAACGGTCGGTCACCAAGGGTCGATCGGCAGATGCCCAGAGAGGATCGTCCACTAGTCGATCGCCAGGAGTCGGTCGCCGAGTGCCGAGTGATGATCGTATCTGAGGTCGATCGCTCGGTACCGGGACTTGTCCTGGGACCTTCCTTTGGCCGATTTAGCTGGTCCGCTGGGTTGAGGTTTGGTCGCCTGGTCGCTGCTCGGCAGATCTGCCTTGGCCGCTCGGCAGTAAGTCGGTCGCTCGGCCTCGGAGGCGATCGCCGGTCGGAAGGTGTTAAATCTTGACACAACATAATAATCATGCTAAATGATGGCAGCTTAAGGAGTTTCTTCTTGATCTCTTGACGCGCATCTATTCGCGATTTATGTATTGTTATTTTATTGCTGTAATTTTTATTGCGTGTTTTGCTTTTATAAAAACTTTGATGGCAGCGTAAGGCGACTCTTCGGACTTTCTTGATACGCATCTTAAAAATTGTGTTATACTTACGAGTATATTTTATTTTCTTTTGTTGTGTGCCTCGTATATTTATTCTCTTGCAGATTCTAAAAGGCGTTCGCTCAGACATCAACTTTCTTAATAGGGAGTTCTGTTTTTCTGCATTGATTTTTATTTTATTTTATTTTTTATTTTTAAAAAACTGAGGACAGTTTTATTTTCAAGTTTGGGGGTGGTTTGTTTTATTATTTTGGTGTGTTGTAATTTTGGTGTGTTTTGATTGATTTGGTTATTTGCCTTAAATTTTTTTTTATATATATATATATTTCTAGATATATATATATATATTATTTTGATTTATGAGATTTCTAGATCTGGCCATAACATCAATAAATTAGCTATATACAAGCTTCTAAATCGTTTTAACCGGTAAAAAATTTTTGTATATTCCAAAATTTTTGAGCCTTAATCTCTCTTTCCAAGCCTTGTAGTTATCATATAAAATCGAGTCATTCGTTACCTTGAGAAAAGTACCTTCGAGGCAAGTACCTTGTCCATACTATTCATGTTTTGTGGATATGATAATTAGTGATCGTCTAAATGTGCTTGTTTGGTCATTTAAATTGAACCTTCAAAAGATTTCGTTAGCCTTGTTAAAGGCCCTCTTTCAAAACCGTGTGTGTTTTGTGATTAGTGTGTTTCATGAACGAGTATGTGAATCTTACGGATATGTTTGTTGTTGATATTGCGCTTGATAATGCGAGTGTACATATATTATCTCCTTTCGATGCGTTATGGTTTGACGAGTTGTTTTGCTAAGTGTTTGATGCCTCTTGTTGAGTTGTTTGGATATCCTTGGTGTAATATGTTATTTGTGCATGATTAGTGGTCCTTCGAGGCCTCGGGTGGGATGTCTGTGGTGGCGTCCCAGTCCCAGGCGATGCCTATGCGTGTATGTTTAGTGAATATATTTTGCTCACCCTGGGACGGTCCGACGGGGCCTCGGGGGAATCTATGACTTCACTCTGGGTTCACGAGTAAAAACTTCATAGGTTGGTGTGTATGTTTTGTGAATGTGTTTGCTCACGCTGGGACGGTCCGACGGGGCCTCGGGGGAATCTATGACTTCACTCTGGGTTCACGATTAAAAACTTCACAGGTTGGTGTGTATGTTTTGTGAATGTGTTTGCTCACCCTGGGACGGTCCGACGGGGCCTCGTGGGAATCTATGACTTCACTTTGGGTTCACGAGTAAAAACTTCACAGGTTGGTGTGTATGTTTTGTGAATGTGTTTGCTCACCCTGGGACGGTCCGACGGGGCCTCGGGGGAATCTATGACTTCACTCTGGGTTCACGAGTAAAACCTTCACAGGTTGGTGTGTATGTTTTGTGAATGTGTTTGCTCACCCTGGGACGGTCCGACGGGGCCTCAGGGGAATCTATGACTTCACTCTGGATTCACGAGTGAAACTTCACGGGTGCGTGTGTATTTTATGTCCGTCGAGGACGCGTGACGAGGGTTTTAACCTTGTGTATTGTTGTTGGTTTCAATTGCGAAAAAAAACCTTTGGGCTGTGACCCTGTTGATTTTTGGAAAGATAAGGATTCGGTAATCCTAAATTGTTTTCTATTAAAACTCTCGATGGCATTTTAAACTGTTTTATAAATTGTTTCGCTTTAATTGTGGTCTTTTGGTTTTGGAATGTTTACCCAAATTCTTGCCTCGGGAAGTACTTTTCGTTACGTTTGAATTTTTAAGGATTCCTGGTTATTGTTATTCGTGGAATGTGAATTGTATGGCTCGTATTTGCACTTTGTTCTTGCACTAGCAAAACAGTGGAGTTTTGCTAAACCCCGAGTATTTTGGGGGTGGATGTCTATTTTTGCATTCAGGTTTTGAGAGCATAACACAGGGTCGGCACGAAGGATGATGAAAGATGATCGATACTAATCACATGAGGAACCGTACATTGTTTATTGGTTCAGTTGTACTTTATTCTCCGCTGCTATATTTTTCCCGTTGTACGGGCGTGGTTGTATTTTGACCCCTGCGTGGGCATGAGTTGTATTTGAGTTGTATGTATTTATTGAAAGACCAAATCGGTCTACTGAGTCATTTTAGCCTTAAAGGCATGGTTGAGTTGTTATATGTTGTTACCAGCCTGGTAGATCCTTGAGGAAAGGTTCTACGGCGTGCATTATCCCTGAGCGGATTGGGGGTGTTACATGATGTATATAAAAATATGTATGATATGGGTATAACTCCCCCTAACAAAAATACCCATAAAAAATATTACTCCCCCTTAGTAAAATACAATTTGATGAAAATCAATTTTGGGGACCCAACCGAGAGTTGGTTTTTGTTGTGATACATGGATGATGTTAGGAATAACGGTTCCTTTAGGAATCCAAATCTTTTTTATTTTAACCGTCCGTCGTGGGGTTTTGCAATTCGTAAAATGATGCCTAAATTTCAAACATTTTTCACATTGGGGTATCTTCAAATTTAAGGATTCGTTTTTCAAATTGGGTTTGAATCCCAACACCTATTTATTCAAAGTATATTTTTGAAGACAAAGCATTTGTTCAAATTTATCATTTCCGCATGAAAATTTCTTTGTCAAAATTTTAAGTTCATCTTGAACTTTTAAAAGATCATTCTTCAAAATATTTTCATTTTCAACACATTTTGAATGATCGGTTTCGACAATTTTTCCCTTTTCAAGAATTTTGGAATTTTCAATTTTCAATGATTTATTTTTAGATTTAAGGGATTTAATCTTGGATAAAGCATTTTGAAAATCGGTATGCAGTAATTCAAATGCTTCAAATAATTCATCGTGAGACGATGTACTAACCTGGTTTTCGACGTCGCTATCGTAGAATGAACTTCGGGCCATAATAGCGAGATTATTTTGATTGATAACAGCAGGCCAGTCAGTCGAGACAGCTGCTGGCTGAGTCCCGATCGGCAGCCTGCTGGTCTCGGTTGGTTCGTCCGATCGGGACTCCTCTTCGCGCTGGACTTCTTTCTCTTTCTTAATTTGTGTGTTCCAACTCGATTACAATTTTATTCGAAATAAAATACATCGAATTTACGGCAAATTACAAGAAAAATAAATCATATTCTACCCGTGGATTTTCTCACGGGAAAAACTTATACATACCTCAAAAACGGGCCAAATCACCAAAAAAAAACGCGTAAATAAATAAAAAACATCACATAGCCATGATAATTGAATCATATTCTCCTGCAGGACAATTTCTTGCAAAATATTCCAAATATCAGATTACATGAATATTTAATTGCTAGCATATTAATCACCAAATTAATTAAATTGAAAAGTACCTAAAGACTGGCTCCGATGCCAATTGTTGGAATATAAAACGCAGCGGAAGCTAGTTGGTGAAAATATTTTATGAAAGGTTTTATAAACTAACCAACATAAAAACCGGATCTATTTAGGCTTGTCAATTAATTAACTAAACAAATTAATAAACAATTAAATACACATATTTACGCATGGGAGTCGGTAATTTATACCTTTGAAGCGAAGCGGCAAGTTTACATTAAAAGGTTCACCTATATAGGATGTAATACATAATATAGAAGCAACATTTTGTATTAGATGTAACACCCCCGATATATTCAGGAATATTACAACACCGTAAATCCTTTACATAGGATTTACAAGGCTGAAGAAATGAAAAGACAATAACAGATACCAACGTATCAAAGTAACTGAAATAAAATATAACAGTTCTGATCAATACTGAAAATACAAATGTCCAAAGGAAAAGTATTAATACATCACCAAATCCAAATCATCACAAACGACAACGTACTCGAGTACTTATTAAAACAATACAAATAACAGACAATTAAACCCGACCGGAACATCACTCTGCACCCTCGTCGTCATGCAACTCCAGTGGTTGTTTCCCCGCTCTCCTGGATGCTGAACATAAACAAATATTCACCCCCGAAGGGGTTAGCACAACGATGCTAGTACAAGTACCACAACATATTATTCAACATCTCACGAAGAATAATAATAACATAAATGACAAAGAACCAAAGAGTCTTCTCCTGCGAGAACTCAATAATAACATACATATATGATAATCACAACATACACATGGTAATTCCGATGATCCAGCATTCACTGCCTAGACCCCCCGATGATTTCGTCAAGCCAACCCGAGGTGGAAAAACCCGTCCGATGATCCAGCACACGCTAGCATAGATCCCCCGATGATCCCATCGGACCAACACGAGGTGGACATACAACAACGACATACATGTACAACAATATTTATAACATCAATACATAAAACAATTAAGGTACTTTCCTCGATTAGAAGACAAGAATAATACTTCCACGACGTACAGACATCTAACAATCCAAATTACAGTCGGAAGTTCATAAAACGTAACCTGCCTGAACTGCTTAACATACATTACGTACCATAGGTAGCATACGTTAAACTTACTCGTTAGCGCACGTAAACTACGAAGTCTAGCGTACGCTAACCATATATTGACAGTCTCTCACTGATCAGCCGACTGACTCATCTGATGACAAAATGTATGTTACGTACCAAACGTAGCGTACGTTAACTATGCCCGTTAGTGTACGTTAACTATACAGCATAGCGTACGCTAAGCGTGCATGGCAGTTTCTCACTGGGTAGACGACTGTTCTAACTGTGATGAAGTTTACGAGATCCTCAGTGATTAACGTATGTTATCCTTCTACATAACATGTTCATCAAAACTATGAATGATCTTACGGATTCAAACATCTTCGAATTCAAGGAAATATATATCATCGCAACACTTTTATTCAATCTCGATTATCATACTCATGTGAAGTTCGGGTGATCTAAGGTTGATGCACTAGATTCCAATATCATCATTACTTTCAGACATCATCTAAAAGAACTAACAAATCCAACTTATAAGAAATGATACAACCTTCGATGATTCTTTCTTAAGTCCATTTATCAAAAGTGATATCAATCTCCAAGTCTATGATCAATATGGCAACGCTATTCAATACGGTTAATCAATCTCAGAACCTTACTCTCATCATTTGACGTAATAGGATTCTAGAAAGATTTTTACAACAATGATATCTTAAGCATAATCATCCCAACTTCTAAATGTGATGTTTGGTCGAATAATTCATCAATGGAACTTAATATCTTGATAGCATGATCATCATATCCTTAAGAACATGAAACCAAGGTTGGAGTTGGTATAATATACCTTAAGTGAATGAAACATGATAAGTGTCAGTTTTGTACACTTATCCATGGTTTGTATCGATAAAATTCACCCATAATTGAGCTAGTCTATTCGTTTTTTTGCTTTTAATTAATTAATTAGTTTTAATAATTTTATTTTTATCGGATGATGATCGGATTAAATAACTGATTTACTCAAGAAATAACATGTTTATTAAATATTCTCTTTGTTGAATTTTGATATATTCATGTTGTAGGGCTTTCCGAGACGAATTCGGCAGTCTTTCCGGATTCAAAATCAGAGTTATATATCAAAAGTTATCATCCGAAGAAGATCTGGGGCAAACACGCAAAGTCTGAGAAATTCTGGGCTGAAAACGTAACTATCAAAGCATCCAGTGAGCAAATTTACGAAGCCAAGTTACGGACGTAACATTCAGGAGTTACGGCCGTAAGTATGATTTGTCTAATTTTTTATACTTTTGGTATATTATTGCGGGGATGGCTGGCATTGATCCGATCTAATGTAATAATGCTGGAGTTTTGGAGCTATTAGATGACTTTAGGTGTATAAATAGACCCCTTAGATCCTTCATCATTCATCATTCATCTTATAATTTTCCATTTTTTGTAAACTTTTCTTTTTGTGTGAAGAACACACTTGTGTTCTTGAGTGATATTTGTAAGTGTGGTATAGCATATGTTGTTCAGAGAGTTTATTGATTCTATCTCCATTATCTACTAAGGGAGTTAGGATCAATTCTTTCTCTTGATCGAACTAATAATGACCACCAAAGCTTGTAATATGTATAATAAACCCTTCATGGGCTAAGTTACCTTTAGTTGGGATTATAAACAAGGTTAGTTATGTTATTTATGTTTGTATAAAAGATCTATTGTGAATTACTTATTATTGTGTGTGATTTTCATTGTTTTAACAATCTTTATTTATTTGGCCAATAAATGACGATATTTATGGTCTTCATATGTTTCGAAAGAAAATATGTTTGATTAGATCAAATGATCTTCACTCTAAGTTGTTCTAGGGGATAGAAATATACCTCTAGTCCTTAGATGATTCTTTGAGTTATTTTCATAAATCCTAATGCTATGTATTGACGCCAATCAACATAGAAATATAGTGGATTGATTCAATATGTAAGGGGCGTTTTATAGTTCGAAAGAGAAACCGTCTTTTTAAGGAAAATCGAATCTACACAACATAATAAGTAAATTCATTTTATGATCTCCTATACATCTTTTATAACTAATGACGAACTAAGTTTGTAATCCCAACTATTTCATTTTATCGTTAATCAATCTATTATTATTGCAATCTTTTTATTTCCTTAAAATATTAGAACTATTATTGCATTTACTTTGCAACAATTAAACCAAACTCTTTAAATTGTGTGTTTCCCTCATCTTAGTATCTATAAAAATAGACTAATAGTGTATAATTCAAATTATAACCAAACTTTCTTGTGGGATCGATAAACCGGACTCAAAAAGTCCACTTTACTACTTGATACGATATCGTGCACTTGCCATAGTTACACTAAAAACGTGTCAAGTTTTTGGCGCCGTTGCCGGGGAAGTATAAGTTATATTTGAAATCTTACATTGTAAACTATTTTTATAGGTACAAATTTCTCGACATTGTAACTTAAGTACTAAATTGTGCTTGTCCGGTCAAGTGGCGGATAACGGTACTCTGTGACTATTAAAGTCGGATTTTTCAGTTTCCCACAACAACTGATATTTGTAGATATTTCCTTCAATTATTTTCATTGTCTTTTTATTTTTTTTTATCATGGAAGAAACGTTGTATAAAATTGAAAAAAGATTCCCCTTTCTAAGCAAAAATGCAATTTTAAAAATTTACAAGGCAAGGCTTGAAAGGATGAGGTTGCTTATGAATAAAAGCATACCTTTTGACATCAGATTCATAATTGAAGCCAAAGTAAGAATAGATGGTGAATTTACAGAAACACCGACTAGATTTTTACCAGGGCTAGGAAAAAGTTCATATGCCAAGAAACGACGAGCAAAGATGATAGACGTTTGCTCTAAATGTGCTAGATGGAACTGTAATTTAAAATGTAGATCTTTAGGAATTCCATCTACAAACAGAGAAGATAAAATTCAATTCATTAAGGATGGTCTGAATAAGGAGAATTTAAATGATATCGAAATTTCTCTTGACACGCACCCTAGTGGACTCGTACATTATGGAATTCGATGTTTGTGGAATAAATTACAACCAGAATATGAACAACGTCTTGGGAATCTGACGTTAAAAGACCCTGTTTGCCAATTTGTAAGAAAATTGGATGGGAAGCTTCTCCCCGACTCATAGAAGGCGTTTAGGCCGATTCTGAACGTAAAATCAGAGGAAGATGTGAGCCACAATAACAACTACTGTACATACGCGTAAGTATCTATTATTTTTGTCGTGTGGTGAGATTTTCTGAATAAAAAATCTGATACGCGATAAATGCTTTCATTATTCTATTGAGTAGTTGAAGCACAATCAAACGCAATCACAAACTTGTTAAACAATTTTTACCTTCTTTTTCTTCTATAAATAAACTTTGTGCTTGTTTCTTTCATTCATCCCTCAAACTTGCACTTTTCTCTGTTTCTCTCTAAATAATTTCATTTCAAAAATGGAGTCATCATCTTCAATAAAAAAATTTAGCACAGTCTGCATTTTTGGTAGAGCTAGTTATGGAAAAGAGGCATGCTTTACTGAAGCAGCCCACAACTTGGGTCGTACCTTAGGAGAAAAATGCATTCATGTAGTTTACGGAGGAGGAAGTCTAGGATTAATGGGACGAGCTCATGTCGCCTATATGGAAGGAGTAAGAGTGTTGGGAATAATCCCAAAACCTCCGGGCCGAAAGTAAAATCACCGGGTCAACTATTGGAGATGAGTTTAGATCTGTGAATATGCAAGATCGCATAACTCACATGATAAATAATTCTGGCGCCTTTATCACCCTTCCCGGTGGTTTTGGCACCCTTGAGGAACTTTTTCATGTGGTTACCAGAGCCCAGCTAAATGTTCATCAAAAACCAATAGGTGTTCTTAATGTCAATGGTTTCTTTGATGGTTTACTGTCTTTCATCGACTACTCTGCTGAAAAGGGTTTTATTTCCGAGCGTGCTAAACGAATCATAGTCGTTGCAACAACACCAGAAGAACTAATCATAAAACTCAATGAATTTGTTCCTCAACCAGATCCAGCTCTAGCTAAAATTGTCTGGGTAGAAGATTTTACCGTGAGAAAACAAAAAGTGGATTCATTCCTCTCCCTTTGATAACCCATGTCGGACCTCTTGTATTTTTACTTTCTGTCGTGTGTAATAATCATGCTAAATGATGGCAGCTTAAGGAGTTTCTTCTTGATCTCTTGACGCGCATCTATTAGCGATTTATGTATTGTTATTTTATTGCTGTAATTTTTATTGCGTGTTTTGCTTTTATAAAAACTTTGATGGCAGCGTAAGGCGACTCTTCGGACTTTCTTGATACGCATCTTAAAAATTGTGTTATACTTACGAGTATATTTTATTTTCTTTTGTTGTGTGCCTCGTATATTTATTCTCTTGCAGATTCTAAAAGGCGTTAGCTCAGACATCAACTTTCTTAATAGGGAGTTCCGTTTTTCTGCATTGATTTTTATTTTATTTTATTTTTTATTTTTAAAAAACTGAGGACAGTTTTATTTTCAAGTTTGGGGGTGATTTGTTTTATTATTTTGGTGTGTTGTAATTTTGGTGTGTTTTGATTGATTTGGTTATTTGCCTTAAATTTTTTTTTATATATATATATTATTTTGATTTATGAGATTTCTAGATCTGGCCATAACACCAATAAATTAGCTATATACAAGCTTCTAAATCGTTTTAACCGGTAAAAAATTTTTGTATATTCCAAAATTTTTGAGCCTTAATCTCTCTTTCCAAGCCTTGTAGTTATCATATAAAATCGAGTCATTCGTTACCTTGAGAAAAGAAGAATCAATTGGTTGATGAAAAATAGAACTGAAATTTACTTAATTTGTGGAGTTTTTGATTTTTCATGCTTAACTAAAAAATGATTTTCTGCAAAAATTCTATTCCCTAAAAAAAAGGAGTCATTGGTGAAAAGAGATACACGTTAGCAAATAATGGTGTGAAAGCTATCACCTTAAAAAAATAAATGACGAAAAGGAGAAGTGTTGAGCAGCAACAGCTGCCTAATTTTGGGGGTCTTAAATTTTGCGAAAAATAAAGGACTAACCATTGTTGGTGCGTAGCTGCCGTCTCAGAAAAATTGGTGAAAAGAGCTACACGTTAGCAAATAACGGTGTGAAAGCTATCACCTTTTTACGAAAAAAATGAGATAGAAATTGTGTTAGTGAAAAGAGCTACACGTTAGCAAATAACGGTGTGAAAGCTATCACTAAAAGGGATGTAGTTTATGAGCAGATTTAAATTAATTAGCGGCTGAATTTCAATACACTCAATTTCGTGAATGATCACAATATTTGATGACGCCAATGAAATTCTTCTTCATATTGAGTCGAAAAATAAACGAGTGATCGAGAGCAACCATTAAGGGAGTCGTGTGTATCACAAGTAGGAAAGAAATAATCAACCTTTTGGGGGGAAAACCTTGAATTTGGAATTACAAAATAAAAACCGTGTTTTAACTTCAAAATTATTAGTAGATTTATTTTGCATCTTGATTCATTTCTATCTACTGTATAAAGCTGGTTGTTGTGTATTAATGGCATTTTGATCTACTTTTCTCTTTTTATATTTTAATTTATGTGTGTATTAATTTTTCTTATTTTTTGGAGCATGAATAATAAAGAGTCTTGCTCGGGACTAGCAAGAATTCAAGTTTGGGGGTGTGATAAGTGTCAGTTTTGTACACTTATCCATGGTTTGTATCAATAAAATTCACCCATAATTGAGCTAGTCTATTCATTTTTTGCTTTTAATTAATTAGTTTTAATAATTTTATTTTTATCGGATGATGATCGGATTAAATAACTGATTTACTCAAGAAATAACATGTTTATTAAATATTCTCTTTGTTGAATTTTGATATATTCATGTTGTAGGGCTTTCCGAGACGAATTCGGCAGTCTTTCCGGATTCAAAATCAGAGTTATATATCAAAAGTTATCATCCGAAGAAGATCTGGGGCAAAAACGCAAGTTTGAGAAATTCTGGGCTGAAAACGTAACTATCAAAGCATCCAGTGAGCAAATTTACGAAGCCAAGTTACGGCCGTAACATTCAGGAGTTACGTCCGTAACATTCAGGAGTTACGGCCGTAAGTCACCCTAGTTACGGCCGTAACTCCTGAATGTTATGGCCGTAACTCTTGACAGATTGTTATGATTTGTCTAATTTTTTATACTTTTTATTTATTATTGAGGGGATGGCTGGCATTGATCCGATCTAATGTAATAATGCTGGAGTTTTGGAGCTATTAGATGACTTTAGGTGTATAAATAGACCCCTTAGATCCTTCATCATTCATCATTCATTTTATAATTTTCCATTTTTTGTAAACATTTCTTTTTGTGTGAAGAACACAGTTGTGTTCTTGAGTGATATTTGTAAGTGTGGTATATCATATGTTGTTCAGAGAGTTACTTGCTTCTATCTCCTTTATCTACTAAGGGAATTAGGATCAATTCTTTCTCTTGATTCAACTAATAATGAACACCAAAGCTTGTAATATGTATAATAAACCCTTCATGGGCTAAGTTACCTTTAGTTGGGATTATAAACAAGGTTAGTCATGTTATTTATGTTTGTATAAACGATCTATTGTGAATTACTTATTATTGTGTGTGATTTTCATTGTTTTAACAATCTTTATTTATTTGGCCAATAAATGACGATATTTATGGTCTTCATATGTTTCGAAAGAAAATATGTTTGATTAGATCAAATGATCTTCACTCTAAGTTGTTCTAGGGGATAGAAATATACCTCTAGTCGTTAGATGATTCTTTGAGTTATTTTCATAAATCCTAATGCTATGTATTGAAGCCAATCAACATAGAAATATAGTGGATTGATTCAATATGTAAGGGGCGTTTTATAGTTCGAAAGAGAAACCATCTTTTTAAGGAAAATCGAATCTACACAACATAATAAGTAAATTAATTTTATGATCTCCTATACTTCTTTTATAACTAATGACGAACTAAGTTTATAATCCCAACTATTTCATTTTATCGTTAATCAATCTATTATTATTGTAACACCCCAATACACAAATGGGACGTTACACGCCGTAGAACCCTCATGAGGTCTACCAGGCTGACACTTGATACATAAACCACAATATAATCCCAAATGATGCATTCAAAAAGTAAGTAAGGCCGTGGCCTCGGCCAAAACATTTTAAACGGAGTACATGCATATAATATAAATACCAATTCATTGCCCACGCAGGGGACTTAAACCAAGTTTCAAAGTAAACAGTCTAACTCTGGTACTTGACAAATGCAATGACACAACATAAAAGTACTGACTCGAGCCACATCATCAAGCCATCCCATCCTTTACGTGCGTGCCCCGTGCCTGCTCCTCAGCTCTCCCGGTACCTGAAATGCATAAGACGCATTTCCCCCATTTAAGGGGTTAGCATTCGAATAGCTAGTGCAAGTACACAATTACACAACATTATATACAAAAATACGGTTTTGCACAATCGTCTCAAACATAAGTCATTTGCCACATATATATATTCCGGAATACTACATTGGCAATCACATCAATTTCCAATCATCACGATATCACAAAATCACGACTGGTATCCCGTGGCCGTACCCCTTAGTATCGACCCCCAGACATCCCGTCGAACACTCCGGGTGGGATACCACTTCCTCGGCCGTACCCCTTAGTATCGACCCCCAGACATCCCGTCGGACACTCCGGGTGGAAGTTCAATCACACACGCACCCAAGTCCACTTCCGCGGCCGTACCCCTTAGTATCGACCCCCAGACATCCCGTCGGACACTCCGGGTGGAAGGAACACAACTCACGCACCCAAAAATCACCATTCATCATTCTTTTCGAAAATCACAATATACATAACGAAATGTAATACATGTACTTGCCTTGAATGAAACGAAACGAAGGAAACGACGACGGAATAGGTTTCGGTTCGAACAATCCTCCCAAATCCAATCCTAACACAATAACGGTATACACAAGTCTCAATAATGCGGGAAGGTAAGAATTAATCCTAATTCTACCCGTTGGGACAATTCATCGGACACCAAGAGTGCATAAGGAAATGAAATCGGTCAATGGTATAACAACGGGATTTCATCCCAATCAAAACAAGAAAACCATGGGTCGCGAGAATACTATCAAAATCTAATAACAACATCGGTTAATTCGAATTAAAACACAAGATCACCACCAAACCCTCCCCAAAAATCATACTAGGGTTAAAGGAATGCTTACCTCTTGAAGAATCAAGCACTCAAATCCGAAAACCACGTGTTAGATCCGCAATCCGAGCCACCCGATCGAAAAGAGATGAAGAAATATACACAATTAAGTGGGGTATGGAGGAACTCTCCCTCTCACGACTCTCTCTCTCGCATACGGTTGAAGAAGGGGAAGGAAATGAGTGATTTATTTGAATAAAACGCTGATATAGCGGCCACGCGCCGTGTGCCGCGGCACGAGGCCAAAAATTGTGCCGGTGGTGGTGACCGCTCGTTGTGCCGCGGCTCATCCGGTGTGCGCGGCTCGGACTAGGCATGTGCCGCGGCCTTTGCCGGATCTTGCCGCGGCACGCGGTCTGATCGATTTTGGCCGGCAAGTGCCACACGGGTGTGCCGCGGCCGGACAAGTGTGCGCGGCAGACTTCGAGCGTGTGCCGCGGCGCACAATCCTTGTGCCGCGGCACACGGTACAGTTTGATTAGGCAACAACTGGGCGATGTGTGTGCCGCGGCTCATAATCCTTGTGCCGCGGCCCACACCCCCCCTCGGGTCCCAAAATGACGAAAAATGATCCGGAAAGAGAATAAAAGCAACAGGGATCGATATTTGGGCAACAATAACACGAAATGGAAGTACGGAACCCAAAACGATCTGAGGTTCACAACCAAAGTCGAACAAGGGACAAATTCTCTAAACTTCTAGGAAATTACAAAAACGGCCCAAACATACGAAAAATCACGACACAACGTCGGATTAACAATCCAAAACTCGCAACGTGCTCTACACAAGCATACGAACTCATGGAAGTAAGAAAACGACGGAATCGAACGAGTTAAACGAGAATCGAATACACATGAGACATAATATAACACGAGATGGAATTACGTAAAAACATTATCAAGACCCGTCTAAACGGAAAAAAACTCCAAGAACAAAATAGGTTCAGAATTACAAAACAGTGCCAGGCGAGTTGTCCGAAACGAATATGCACCAAAAGTAGAAATTACCAAGGATAGAAAACGCGGATATTACATTATCTCCCCCTAAAAATAAGTTTCGTCCCGAAACTTACAACACGAATAATTCGGGGTATCTCGACCTCATACTCTCCTCTGTTTCCCACGTGGCCTCCTCGGATCCATGCCTCGACCATTGCACTTTGACCAAAGGGATGGTTTTGTGCCTGAGTTGCTTAACTCGACGCTCTAAGATCTGAATCGGCCTCTCCTCGAAGGTAATGTCGGGCCCCAACTCGATCTCTCCAAAATCAATAATATGGCTAGGGTCCGATACGTACTTCCTAAGCTGGGAAACATGAAATACGTTATGCACGTGGCTCACGGACGGCGGCAAGCCTAACCGATACGCGAGTTCTCCAACTCTATCTAAAACCTCAAACGGCCCGATAAATCTCGGACTAAGTTTACCCTTCCGACCGAAGCGGTAAACTCCCCGTGTCGGCGACACCTTAAGCAAGACATGATCTCCCACCTCAAACTCCAACGGTCGGCGACGTGTATCGGCATAAGACTTCTGCCGACTCAGGGCCGTCAGCAATCTACCACGAATCAGGGTAATCTTCTCCCTCGTCTCAACTATCAGATCGGGCTCGGTACCGATTAGCTCGGTCGTATCATCCCAACACAACGGTGATCTGCACCTCCTTCCATACAACGCTTCGAATGGTGCCATTTTGATCGAGGCATGCCAACTATTGTTATACGTGAACTCGATCAACGGCAAGTGTGTCTCCCAATCATCCTTCCAATCTAAGGCACAGGCTCTCAACATATCTTCTAGCGTCTGTATCGTCCGCTCAGACTGTCCGTCTGTCTGAGGGTGGTAGGATGTACTAAGTCTCAACTCGGTTCCCAAAGCTCTATGAACGGGCTGCCAAAAATGTGATATGAACCGGCCATCACGATCCGAAACAATGCTCTTAGGGGTCCCATGCAATCTCACTATTTCCGCAACAAACACTCGTGCAAGCCTCTCCGGCCCCCAAGTGTCCTTAATACTTAGAAAATGAGCTGATTTGGTCAGCCGATCAACAACGACCCAAATCATGTTCATTCCCGTCCGAGTCTTAGGCATATTGGTAATGAAATCCATAGAAATATCCTCCGATTTCCACTCCGGGATAGGAAGTGGTCGTAACAGCCCCGCGGGTCGCTGATGCTCGATCTTAACCTGCTAACAGTTCAAACACTTCGCCACAAACTCGCTAACATCCATCTTCAAATTACTCCACCAGTAGTTACTCCTCACGTCCTTGTACATTTTACTCGTACCAGGATGTATGGAGTAGGGCGTGGTATGAGCTTCGCTCAAGATCTTCTGTCTCAGCTCAATATCACATGGTACACAAAGTCTGCCGCGAAACCTCAAAACTCCATCATCGTGAACCACAAATCCAGGGGCTTTCCCTTTCCTCACATCCTCCCTCAGCTGGACCAAAAACGGATCGTCATATTGCTTCGCCTTGATATCATCAGTCAACGATGAAGTGATCTCTAATGCACATAACTGGCCCTGAACTCTCTGAACCCAAACCTCAATATTCTGACGGATGAAATCTCGCTGGATCTTACTCTGCGGTGTAAGTACCTCTAACATCTGCAAAGCCATCGGTTTTCTGCTCAACGCATCAGCCACTACGTTGGCCTTACCCGGATGGTAAAGTATCTCGAGGTCGTAATCTTTAATTAGCTCTAACCACCTACGCTTCCTCATGTTCAACTCTTTCTGGCTGAAGATGTACTTCAAACTCTTGTGATCCGTAAAAATCTTACATGATGACCCGTAGAGGTAGTGCCTCCAGATTTTTAAGGCGAAAACGACCGCAGCTAATTCCAAATCGTGTGTGGGATAGTTTACTTCATAAGGTTTCAATTGGCGGGACGCATAAGCAATCACTCTGTCTCTCTGCATCAAAACACATCCTAGACCAAGGCCCGAAGCATCACTATACACTACGAAGTCCTCGTTCCCCTGAGGCAATGCTAAAACGGGCGCGGTAGTCAGACGTCTCTTTAACTCGTCAAAGCTATCCTGTCTGTCTGCAGTCCACTCAAACTTCTGAGTTTTCTGGAGCAACTGAGTGAGTGGTCTAGCGATCTTAGAAAATCCCTCAACGAATCTGCGGTAATAGCCGGCGAGACCCAGAAAGCTCCTCACCTCCTTCACATTCTTAGGCGGCTCCCAAGCCATCACCGCCTCTATCTTCTGCGGATCTACCCGAACTCCCTCTGCTGAAATCACATGCCCGAGGAACGTCACTTCCTCGAGCCAAAACTCACACTTAGAGAACTTCGCGTACAACTGCTCATCCCTCAAAGTGTCTAATACAATTCGGAGATGTAAGGCATGATCCTCCCGACTCCGTGAATAGATAAGAATATCGTCGATAAAAACGACTACGAATTTGTCCAGATACTCTATAAAAACCTTGTTCATCAACTGCATGAACACTGCTGGGGCATTGGTTAGCCCGAAAGGCATAACCACAAACTCGTAATGGCCATATCTCGTCCGAAAGGCAGCTTTCGGAATATCGACGTCCCGAATTCTCAACTGGTAGTAGCCCGATCGCAAATCAATCTTCGAAAAGACTGTCGCCCCCTGAAGCTGATCAAACAAATCGTCAATCCTGGGCAAAGGGTATTTATTTTTTATGGTCAGCTTGTTTAATTCTCGATAATCGATGCATAAACAAAGAGACCCATCTTTCTTCTTAACTAAAAGTACGGGCGCACCCCAAGGCAATGCGCTCGGTCGAATATACCCTTTATCTAACAATTCTCCCAACTGGTTCTTCAACTCTAACATCTCCGACGGTGCCATACGGTACGGTGCTCGAGAAATAGGGGCTGCATTCGGCTCTAGATCGATAGGAAACTCCACCTCTCGCTGTGGTGGTAATCCCGGCAAGTCGTCTGGGAAGACATCAGGATACTCGCTAACAACTGGAATTGACGACATGTCAACTCCACCAGCTTCCGCCTTCAGAGCATAGCACCGGTGGCACACGCCACAGTTCGAAGTTTCATCGCCTTCAAGGCGCTAATCACGCTCCCGATCTACCGGCTTACGGTAAGCGAGTATGCTCGGTGCCATCCTCGGCCACGATCGAGATAGTACGAGTCCGATAGTTCATGATAGCACCGTGACGCTCTAACCAATCGTCCCCGAGGATTAAATCCTCACCCTTGAGGTCGATAACAATGAGGTTCGAGGGCCAATATCGGCTCCCGATCCTCACGGGGCAATCCCTAACTTCCCGGTCCCCAACCATACGATCCCCGCTAGGCGTACCCACCACAAACGGTTCACACTCAAACAAGCAGTTAAAGCCAATACGATTCACACAATCCGATGCAATAAAGGAATGGGTAGCACCCGAATCAAAAAGCACGGAAACTGGATGAGTAAGGATCTGAGTGGTACCTGACGCCACCGGAATGTCTGCCTCCTCTGTGCGCCTCATCGATACGATCGGGGTGGATCAACCCGAGCTCGAGGCTGCGCGCGATCCGGGTCCCGACCTCTACCGCGACCGAACCTGCGGAACTGAGTAGCCGGAGTATTATGATCCCTCGATCGGTAGTGGTAGTCGGAACTCTAGCGACCACAGTGGCTCTCTCACAATGAGTCGCCCGATGCCCGGTCTCGCGCAAGTGAAGCAAGCAACGGGGAAAAGGACAATCCTTCATCAAATGCTCATATTGGTTGCGATTAAAACAAACCACCACTAGAAGCGACGGATTTGACCGAGCGGTTACCACGAGATCCACCGGCTGATGGAACGGCCTCTTCCCGGTATGGGAGCGAGCGAGACTTGGCCGACCACCCTTCCCGGTCGAGAATCCACCGGTAGTCTTCTGCTTCTTAGCTTCCGAAACCGACTCTGATTCCGGAACCACCATCTCGATTGCTAGGGCGCGATCCTGGTATTCTTTCAAAGTGGCACACATGAGTGGTGCCATACTCTGCCTAATATGCGGCTTCATGCGCATATTGAAGTAACGGATTTTATCAGCCTCCGATCTCACTTGGTCTCTTACGAACCCCAACTGCTGATTGTAAGAAATGATGGCCTGAGAAATAGGCACATCCTGAGGTGTAGCGGTGAAGAATTCCACAATTCTGCGCTCCTTGACTGGCGGCGGACAATACTCTGCTTCCATAGCAGCCTTGAATTCCTCCCAAGTAGCTCGACGGTCTCAGGCACGGCCTCCCACCATTCCGCAGACTTCCTTATCCGGGAGGTCTTGGGCAATATATACCCTCTGTCTTCGGGACAAGCTACGGCATCGAAGGTCTGGACAACCGAAGAGCCAATTCTCCCAACCGGGAGTCGGAGGATCCGAGAAACGAGGAGGGTGCATCTTAGTCACCGTCTCAAGCCACTTACTAGCCTCCTCTTCCGGTGTCGGGGCGGATTAAGCGTCCACCACGAGCTATCCGAGTAAGTTGGGCTACCAAGCTACTGGCAAATCTGGCGATAGCCGGCGTCGGCATTATTACCCGACGGCACTGAGTGAGAGGCTGAGTCCGCAGAGTACTGAGAAAGTGAGCCCTCCTCATTATCAGCACCCCGACCACGGCCTCGGCCGCGTCCCCTAGCCGGTCTACCACGACCTCTCAACATACTGAAGGAAAGTAAGAAAAGGACAAGATCAGAAAGATTCACAATTCACAAAGTTGGTAACACAAGTCATGATTCCGAACAACGTAAGATAACGAATTACAGAGATATAACAGTTCGAGGAGACTTACAGCCACGGGTCGCACGAAAAGACGGTAGCATGATGATATTAGGCTCAACGACTGACTCTAATGACGCAACTGACAGACCCAAAAATTCACCGACAGCCTAGGTATTCAAAACCTGGCTCCGATACCATAAATGTAACACCCCAATACACAAATGGGACGTTACACGCCGTAGAACCCTCATGAGGTCTACCAGGCTGACACTTGACACATAAACCACAATATAATCCCAAATGATGCATTCAAAAAGTAAGTAAGGCTGTGGCCTCGGCCAAAACATTTTAAACGGAGTACATGCATATAATATAAATACCAATTCATTGCCCACGCAGGGGACTTAAACCAAGTTTCAAAGTAAACAGTCTAACTCTGGTACTTGACAAATGCAATGACACAACATAAAAGTACTGACTCGAGCCACATCATCAAGCCATCCCATCCTTTACGTGCGTGCCCCGTGCCTGCTCCTCAGCTCTCCCGGTACCTGAAATGCATAAGACGCATTTCCCCCATTTAAGGGGTTAGCATTCGAATAGCTAGTGCAAGTACACAATTACACAACATTATATACAAAAATACGGTTTTGCACAATCATCTCAAACATAATTCATTTGCCACATATATATTCCGGAATACTACATTGGCAATCACATCAATTTCCAATCATCACGATATCACAAAATCACGACTGGTATCCCGTGGCCGTACCCCTTAGTATCGACCCCCAGACATCCCGTCGAACACTCCGGGTGGGATACCACTTCCTCGGCCGTACCCCTTAGTATCGACCCCCAGACATCCCGTCGGACACTCCGGGTGGAAGTTCAATCACACATGCGCCCAAGTCCACTTCTGCGGCCGTACCCCTTAGTATCGACCCCCAGACATCCCGTCGGACACTCCGGGTGGAAGGAACACAACTCACGCACCCAAAAATCACCATTCATCATTCTTTTCGAAAATCACAATATACATAACGAAATGTAATACATGTACATGCCTTGAATGAAACGAAACGAAGGAAACGACGACGGAATAGGTTTCGGTCCGAACAATCCTCCCAAATCCAATCCTAACACAATAACGGTATACACAAGTCTCAATAATGAGGGAAGGTAAGAATTAATCCTAATTCTACCCGTTGGGACAATTCATCGGACACCAAGAGTGCATAAGGAAATGAAATCGGTCAATGGTATAACAACGGGATTTCATCCCAATCAAAACAAGAAAACCATGGGTCGCGAGAATACTATCAAAATCTAATAACAACATCGGTTAATTCGAATTAAAACACAAGATCACCACCAAACCCTCCCCAAAAATCATACTAGGGTTAAAGGAATGCTTACCTCTTGAAGAATCAAGCACTCAAATCCGAAAACCACGTGTTAGATCCGCAATCCGAGCCACCCGATCGAAAAGAGATGAAGAAATATACACAATTAAGTGGGGTATGGAGGAACTCTCCCTCTCAAGACTCTCTCTCTCTCGCACAGTTGAAGAAGGGGGAAGGAAATGAGTGATTTCGCTGAATAAAACGCTGATATAGCGCTGACCGCGCCGTGTGCCGCGGCTCGATAAAGCGTGCCGCGGCACGAGGCCAAAAATTGTGCCCGGTGGTGGTGGCCGCTCGTTGTGCCGCGGCTCATCCGAAGTGTGCCGCGGCTCAGACTCGGCATGTGCCGCGGCACTGCCGGACTGTGCCGCGGCACGCGGGGCCGGCAAGTGCCACACGGGTGTGCCGCGGCCCGGACAAGTGTGCCGCGGCACTGACTCGGCTGTGTGCCGCGGCGCACAATCCTTGTGCCGCGGCACACGATACAGTTTGATTAGGCAACAACTGGGCGATGTGTGTGCCGCGGCTCACAATCGTTGTGCCGCGGCCCACACCCCCCCTCGGGTCCCAAAATGACGAAAAATGACCCGGAAAGAGAATAAAAGCAACAGGGATCGATATTTGGGAAACAATAACACGAAATGGAAGTACGGAACCCAAAACGATCTGAGGTTCACAACCAAAGTCGAACAAGGGACAAATTCTCTAAACTTCTAGGAAATTACAAAAACGGCCCAAACATACGAAAAATCACGACACAACGTCGGATTAACAATCCGAAACTCGCAACGTGCTCTACACAAGCATACGAACTCATGGAAGTAAGAAAACGACGGAATCGAACGAGTTTAACGAGAATCGAATACACATGAGACAGAATATAACACGAGATGGAATTACGTAAAAACATTATCAAGACCCGTCTAAACGAAAAAAAACTCCAAGAACAAAATAGGTTCAGAATTACAAAACAGTGCCAGGCGAGTTGTCCGAAACGAATATGCACCAAAAGTAGAAATTACCAAGGATAGAAAACGCGGATATTACAATTATTGCAATCTTTTTATTTCCTTAAAATATTAGAACTATTATTGCATTAACTTTGCAACAATTAAACCAAACTCTTTAAATTGTGTGTTTCACTCATCTTAGTATCTATAAATATAGACTAATAGTGTATAATTCAAATTATAACCAAACTTCCTTGTGGGATTGATAAACCGGACTCAAAAAGTCCACTTTACTACTTGATACGATATCGTGCACTTGCGATAGTTACACTAAAAACGTGTCAAAACACCGAGACAATAGATAGAATCCAACTCCGGTTGCTTGTGTGTCAATCCAAAATGGTTCTCCACTTCAATGAGTAATCTCCAATCTTCAATGATCAAGAAAAGGTGTTCTAAAGGTGTTTAAGGGGACTGGGATATTTCTGGGCACGAAGTATGCTGAAGAATAGGTGAAATGAATGAGCTAAAATGAAATGGTGTCATGTCTTATTTATAATTTTCTGTCCTTAACGTACGTTAGCCTTCATGCATAACGTACGTTAGCCTCTTAGCGTACGCTGCCCAGCAAAATTTAGCGTACGCTATCGTCCTGATAGTTAACTGTCCTGATTCTGACCTAGATTACGTACGTTACACCATCAGGTAACGTACGTAAGTAACACACGTTAGCATACGCTAGACACAATCCTTAGCGTACGTTAACAATCGTTGACTTCAAAAGTGTCCAGGTTCGTCCAAGGGAATCTTATACGGACCCATGTCCGCCTGGCGCATGTGACAGCCGCCTAGCTCAATTATTGACTGGTTAACGCACGCTATGCTACATTCGTAGCGTACGCTATTTCTGACAGATAACGTACGTTAATCTATCCTTGTTAACGTACATTATCACGTATTTGCATGGAAAAATTTACATGTTGCCATACTCATGTACAAGGATACAAATACGAGAAATATCATACTTCAATCATCGATATCACAATTCCGAATAACACAGGGTTCAAATACAGATGAAATACTTAATAATAAATCCGGATATTACATACTCTCCTACTAAAAAGGAGTTTCGTCCCGAAACTCAAGACGAAAATAACTCTGGATATCCGGACCTCATGCTATCCTCCGTTTCCCTAGTAGCTTCTTTCACTCCGTGACGTGAACACTGAACTTTGACCAAAGTGATTGGTTTGTTCCTCAACTGCTTAACTCGACTCTCGAGTATCCTGACTGGTCTCTCTTCAAACGTTCCATCCCGAGCGACTTCGATCTCGCTGAAATCAATGACATGACTAGGATCCGGTATATATCTCCGTAACTGGGATACGTGGAACACGTTATGAACATGGCTCAATGGCGGCGGTAATGCCAATCTGTATGCCAACTCTCCAACTCTTTCAAGAATTTCGAACGGTCCGATATATCTCGGACTCAACTTCCCCTTTCTTCCGAAACGAAAGATTCCCCGAGTAGGAGAAACATTTAAAAGCACGTGATCTCCAGTATTGATCTCCAATGGGCGACGGCGTACGTCTGTGTAAGATTCCTGTCGACTCTGGGCGGTCAACAGCCTTTCGCGAATTAAGGATATTTTCTCTCGTGTCTGCACGATCAATTCCGGTTCCATTCTGATAAAGTCCGATGAATCGTCCCAACATAGGGGCGACCTGCATCTCCTCCCGTATAATGCCTCAAACGGTGCCATCCTAATGGAAGCATGCCAACTATTGTTGTAGGTGAATTCAATGGTAGATGAACTTCCCAATCAGTTGACCAATCTAAGGCACATGCCCTTAGCATGTCTTCCACCGTTTGAATAGTCCTCTCGCATTGTCCGTCTATCTGCGGGTGATAAGCTGTGCTGAAATTCAATTCGGTCCCCAAGGCCTTATGAACTGCTTTCCAAAAATGCGATACAAAGCGACCGTCTCGGTCAGAAATAATAGTCTTCGGTGTACCATGCAATCAGACTATCTCTGAAATAAATACTCGTGCTAACTTTTCGGGTCCCCAAGTGTCCTTAATGCCTAGAAAATGAGCCGATTTGGTTAAACGATCAACTATCACCCAAATCATGTTCATTCCTATCTTGGTTCTCGGCATATTAGTGATAAAGTCCATCGATATGTCCTCCCACTTCCATTCGGGAATCGGGAGCGGCTTCAGCATTCCGACAGGTCGTTGATGCTCGATCTTAACCTGCTGACAAGTCAAACATTTCTAAACATAATCCGCTACATCTTTCTTCATGTTGCCCCACCAAAAGTTCTGTTTCAAGTCCTTATACATTTTACTGGTGCCCGGGTGGATAGAATAGGGCATGCTGTGAGCTTCCTTCATAATCGTCTGTTTCAGAACATCGACATCGGGAACGCAAAGTCGTTTATGAAATCTCAAAGCTCCATCATCATGAATTACGAATCCGGGAGCCTTTCCCTTGATCACTTCATCACGTAAACGAATCATCAGAGAATCATCTACTTGCTTAGATTTCATTTCTTCGGTTAACGATGAAGTTATTTCCATCACGCACAGTTGTCCTTGGACTCTTTGCAACCATACTTCTATTCCTTCTCGAATCATCTCTCGTTGAATGCTGAGCTGCGAGGTCAGAGTCTCCAGCATCTGAACAGAAATAGGCTTGCGGCTAAGTGCATCGGCATCTACATTTGCTTTGCCTGGATGATAAAGAATCTCCAAGTCATAGTCCTTAATAGGTTCTAGCCATCTTATTTGCCGCATGTTCAACTCTTTCTGACTGAAGATGTATTTGAGACTATTGTGATCCGTAAAGATCTGACAGTGAGTCCTGTACAGGTAATGTCTCCAGATTTTCAAAGCAAAAACTACTGCTGCCAGCTCCAAATCATGCGTTGGGTAATTCACTTCATAAGGTTTCAGCTGTCGGGACGCATAAGCGATCACCTTCTCGTTCTGCATCATTACACATCCGAGTCCTTGGTTCGAAGCATCACTGTAAACTATGAATCCTCCAGTCCCCTGTGAGAGTGCTAAAACTGGTGCCGTCGTCAATCTTTTCTTCAATTCATCAAAGCTATTCTGGCACAACTCGTTCCACTCAAACTTTTGAGTTTTCTGCAGTAGTCGAGTAAGTGGGCGGGTAATTTTGGAAAACCCTTCCACGAAACGACGATAATATCCAGCAAGTCCTAAGAAACTCCGGACTTCTTACACGTTCTTTGGAGGCTTCCAATCCATAACTGCTTCGATCTTCTGAGGATCTACTCGGACTCCTTAAACTGATACCAAATGGCCGAGGATCATTACTTCCTTTAGCCAGAATTCACACTTAGAAAGTTTGGCGTACAATTGTTCATTTCTCAACAGGTCTAACACAATAAGTAAATGCTGTGCATGCTCTTCCGAGCTCTTAGAATATACCAGAATGTCATCAATGAACACAACCACAAATTTATCCAAATACTCGATGAACACTCGGTTCATCAATTGCATGAATACAGCAGGTGCGTTAGTGAGACCAAACGGCATCACTACAAACTCACAGTGTCCGTAGCGAGTTCTGAATGCTGATTTCAGAACATTAGATTCCTTAATCCTCAGCTGATGATATCCTGATCTCAGATCGATTTTAGAAAATATTGTTGCTCCTTGTAACTGGTCAAACAAATCATCAATCTGTGGTAATGGATACTTGTTATTACTCGTCATCTTGTTCAGCTCTCGATAGTCAATACATAGTCGAAGCGATCCGTCCCGAACAAAAAGAACTGGTGCTCCCCAGGGCGAAACGCTTGGCTGGATATAGCCTTTGTCCAGTAATTCCTCCAATTGCTTTTTCAGTTCGTACATACGATACGGTGCCTTAGAAATTGGTATAGCTCCGGTTTCCAGCTGGATGGTGAATTCTACATCCCGTCGTGGAGGTAGTACCGGTAACTCGTCAGGGAATACATCCAGAAATTCGTTCACAATAGGAATGGATTAAAGCTCCATAATTCCGTCTTATTTCTTCATTGCATAGCACCAGTATCCGGTACAGCCCTGTTTCAATAATTTGACAACTTTCATTGCCTTGATCATCTTTTCTGAGCTTCCTGGTTTCCACCCTTCAAACAGTATTTTGGAACCATCGTCAGCGATCAGCGATATATTCCTCTTTCGGTAGTTTACAATAGCTCCATATCGATTAAGCCAATCATCTCCGAGTATCAGGTCGTCTCCTTGCATTTCTATCACAATCAGATTTGAGAGCCACTCTATGCCTCCAAATGATACAGGAAAATTTCTAGTTTCTAAGTTTCCAACAATCCTCTCTCCGCTCGGTAAACCCACAATATAAGGTTCACAATCATGAAAACCAGAAATATTCAAACGATTTACACAAGACAAGGATATAAATGAATGCGTATCTCCTGTATCGAATAAAACGCTAACTGGCTGGAAAGGGATCTGAACAGTACCTGATGCGACAACAACATCCCGATCGTCTGTTCTCCTCATCTCGTACAGATGTGGGGGTCCGTCATTTGATGTACCCTTTCGGTCCCACTGTCCTCGGCCTCGTCCGCGGTCAAAATTCTGAGGCGTCTGAACACTTTGCTGCGTCTGTTGTATACTGGCTTCCTTCTGGACTGACTGTGGTCTACGGGCTCTAAAAGACTTTGCAGCCTCTTCACAGAACACAGCACGATATTCCTCTCGACCACAATCAAAACAAGTCATGGCAGGTAGGGGGCACTTCCGTCGATAGTGCCCCGTCTGGGCATAGTTAAAGCATTTCCTAGTGACATCCGTCGTGGTTGATGCTGCTCCGAAGTTCTTTCTGCTCTTAGATGGGTGCGGAGGATTCTTGAAAGAATGAAAGGATGGCTGGGCCTTGCGGGCCCCACTACTCTTGCGTTCCGTAAAATTACCGGAGACTTTCTGCTTCTTGGATTCTGCAAACTTCTCCATTGCTGCTTCCTTGATTTCATACGTCAATGCTTTATCCTGGTATTGACAGAGAGTGGTACATTCAAAACCGGACATGTACCTCTGGATTTGTGGTTTCATTCTCATATCAAAATGGATCATCATTTCTGCATATGTTCTGACCAGATGTCGAACAAATGCCAGCTGCTGGTTAAATGTCTTAATTGCCTGAGATACTGGCACATCTGAAGGCTGAGCAGAGAAGAACTCCCGAACCTTGGCTTCCCTCACAGGACGAGGGCAATACTGAGCTTCCATCATCAATTTAAATTCTGTCCAATTAGCACCATGGTCTACAGGCCGGATGGCTTCCCACCATTTGGACGCTTCTCCTATCAGAAAGTACTGAGCAATAGAGGTTCTCCGGTCGTCAGGGCAATTAATCCCGGAAAAAATTTTCTCTAGTTCTGTTGGGACAAATATTATTGTTTTGATAATTGCCAAAAGCTTGATACAGCAAGCCCTGTATCGAAAGCCGGTTGAAGTTGCAATCCTGTATCGAAGACCTTATCACAGCGCCAGCATACAGCAAGCTCTCACGCTACCAAGATACAGCAACAAAGTCTAAGTAAGCACCAAGTATGGAAGCTGTCTCGAAACCTCAATACAGCGCCCTTCCATACAGCATGGCTACAGCTCTAGTGGATACAGCATCCACATCGGATCAGGACTGAAGATTGTTTTAAAAAGGAATCATGAGTATTTACTAAAGTCAAGCACCGTTTGATAAAGAAGTATTTAAATACTGAAAGGATAAAGTATTTAAATACTGAAGCTGTCAGAGATCTTCAAATCCCGCAATATCCGGATCCTTGTCTTTTCAAGTCAACTATTCAAGTCATCATGAAATCTTGCCCAACGGATCTATCTCAACGGATATATCCAAGAAGACTATATATATCCCCTGAGTTTGAAAATCAAAACACGCATCCGAATTATCATTATATACATCAGAGCAAAACATATCTCCAGAAGCCTTCTGCAAATTAAGAACAAAAGAGATATACAGTGCTCAACATCAAGAACAGTCATCATCAGCTCAAGAACTTCATATTCAAAGCTGATGTTCTTACCTGGTTACCTACCTTTTACCTTTGTGTAAAAACCGAGCTCTGTGTGAACTCAACAAGTTATTCTGACCTGTGTGGGACGAATAAGAGGACGAAGCTTTGGAACTGTGTGTGAAGAAGCAAGTCAAGAAGGAAGCTTTAACCAATCTGTGTGAACGGTTGAAAGCGACAGTCTTTGTATCTATCTGTGTGAAAGATACAAGGATAAGTTTGATTATAAATACATAGTTGTGTACGCAGTATTTATAATAAACGCTTTACTCCTGTGTGGAGGACCAGTGGACGTAGAGGGGTTTACCCCGAACCACTTAAATACTGTGTTATTTACCTTTCGCCATTACTGTTCTCATAATTGTGATTTATAGAAGTATACACTGCAAAACCCTGTACGCACCAAGCTAACAGGAGAATAGACCGAGTTGCTGTATCGACAGCAACTTACTATATTAAAGAATTCCGCTACGCACTCAGATTCGAAAACCATACAGCCTGTTGCTTAAACATTTCCCAAGCTGTATCGAGTATACTTGTAAAAGGGGACCAACAATTGGTATCGGAGCAGTTGATTCTAAAAAGAATCAGTCGCATTTTTAACTGAATCAGATCCTTAAAAATACTTATTTTCGAAAATAGTCTTTGTAATTCCCATCCTCTAATATGGATACCTTTATCTCAAATAAGATATCCATGTTTCACATTAACGAGTTTGATGACTGGAGAAACAGGATGAAGAACAAACTCAAAGCCCTCATTGGAGAATCAAAAGCTCCGCCCGCATCAACAAAGACCGAAGAATGTCCTCAGGTGGTCACTGATAGTAAATCGTCTGATGATGAGCTATAGGATAAATCCTATGTGTGCTCTATGGCCGAAGTTAAAGAAGAAAATGAAGACGGCGATGATGATGAGGTAAGCTCCACCTCAACTATTCCTATAAATGCATCTCATACTTTTGAAAACATGTTGAATGAATTTAATAACATTCAAACGGCCCATGAGATATTGAAAGGAGAAAACATACAGCTTGAAATTTCTAACTTAGAGCTGAAAGAAGAAAATGACTTGCTGAAGAATAATTACGAAAATATGTCAGCTGATTGCGAAAAGAGCAAAGTCAATTTAGAAAAACTCATGGAGAGCAATCATCAACTTGCTCATAATCTAAATGAGACTAAGTATCATCTTGAAAGCAAGACAAATGATTTGGCTCTACTCAAAGCCAAAGTAAAATCTCTCGAGAAACGTGAATGAGAATTAGAGACAATCTTGAAATCTTTCGAGAAATCCTCTAAAAGAATGGAAGAGATCCTAAGCACTGGGCAACATGCTCATGATAAACGTGGCTTAGGGTACAACTCGTTCTCCAACAAAGAAAAATCTAGTACGGTATTCGTCAGGAGTGAGGAATCCATCCCTGTATCGAAAGAAGTTCCGAGTCCTGTGAAGGAACTTGTTGCACCACGAACAGCAAAATCTGCCATTCCACCCCCGCAACTCTACTGTTCGAGACAGTGGAACCAACAGCCACTCAGAAGGCGCACTCAACAGCATGCTCCACAAGCATATCGTAAATGCCAGCAGTCATTCAGGAAGAAGGCTGTATCCAACCAACAAAGGCCCGTACAGCAGTACTCTTAGTACAGCGCGCCTAGGCATTGGATACAAGAGTCCCGTTATCCATCAAGAAAGCAGGTGTCCACGCAGTATCAACAACATCGTTGGGAATCCAACTGGAGACCCATAAGGCAAGATGTTAGGCCAAAGAAAATGGCTCCACCTCCGAGACGACAATCGTACTGGAATAACAACTATAATTCTCGATTTTTCATGCACTATAATTATCATGATTACAACGACTACGTGCCTGCCCCACGTAGATATCGATATAATGGACCAAAAGTAGCCTACAACAAACAAATTGTTGCCTGGCAAATTTGGGTACCAAAAGGCACTATCACACCAGGACCCAAAGTTACTTGATATCCATACGTCGACATGAATTGGAAGCACTACAGCCAGAAATACCTGTAAGTTCTTATGCTTTTACTCATTAAGTGAGGGGGAATGCTGTAAGACCCATGAGTACAGTATCTGCCATTAATTAACTGTACACTCAGAACCGTCAATACAGCACTGTAGGACTGAGAAGGCATGAAACCTTCCTACAGCTGACGTGTGCATTAATTAAGGGGGAATACAGTACGACCCATGAATACAGCGTTAATCCGAACATAAATTGAATCCTGTATGTACCTTTTAAGGAAGAACATTATACTATTTTCACAACAGGACATCAATTATGATTGATAAATTTAGTGTGTATTGCTGTAAGAACTCGTCTGTGAACAGTTCATAGGTTAAGTTGTACTCAACTAGATCACGAATGTAAGATTGTGCCTGCGCGCCAATCATAAGTGTTGTGTCAAGATTTAACACCTTCCGACCGACGATCACCTCTGAGGCCGAGCGACCGACTTACTGCCGAGCGGCCAAGGCAGATATGCCGAGCAGCGACCAGGCGACCAAGCCTCAACCCAGCGGACCGGCTAAATCGGCCAAAGGAAGGTCCCCGGACAAGTCCCGGTACCGAGCGATCGACCTCAGATACGATCATCACTCGGCACTCGGCGACCGACTCCTGGCGATCTACTAGCGGACGATCCTCTCTGGGCATCTGCCGATCGACCTTTGGTGACCGACCTCTCTGGGCATCTGCCGATCGACCGCATCATGACGATCTCCACCGATGACCATCCAGTCGGCAAAGACCAAGTCTCAAAACTGGCCCCACGTGCAGATCCACAAAAGGCGCTGACAAACCTGTCACCTACCTCACCTACCAGCATGGCCCAGACCTGCGAAAGGAGTTGGCGGACAAGACATGTGACTACAGCCTGTCACCTACTCTGACAAAGTCCGCCGAAAGCAACAACGTGGGACCTCCTATGACAGTACTTCCGGACGCGTGCCGGCTCCTCATTGGACCGCACGGCTAGCCACCAGCTGTAGCTTTGGACTGTTGGCAGGCATCCCACGTGCCCTTTAGGACGATCGCCCCGTTACATTAAATGCCGAAAGGCGATCGCCCACAAGGGGAGAGGGCCCCTCAGCCTCTATATATACAAGGCAGCAGGCACTTGTAAAGGGGATCGAAACCTTTACCACAAAAAAGGCTTCAGCTTCTTTCAGCTTCCTTCAAGCAATATTGCGATTCAAACACACTATACAGAAGCAAATTACTTACACTTGGCTAACATCCAACTCTTGGCAACAGCTTTCTTTCGGTCTTACTTCTCCCGGCCTTTTCTCCTCGAGCAGATCACCGGCGGGACGAAGAACACCTAGCTTCGCTCAAGAGCCGGATCAACAGAGTCTTTTTACACTCATTGTATTTAGATTTCTCTCATTAATACTTGTATCCACGAATATTCGTATTAATAACATCTCGCGAGAGCATTCAAGCCCGGGCCTAACAAACCCGGCAAATCTTGTTTTATTTATCTTCTCTCGGAAGTGCTCCCGCATTTGTTTGTTGTCCGTCTTCCAGCAGTATTAATCTTCGGATAAATATTTTGGGCAACAACAATAAGTTTAAAATGTAATATACTTCCCTATTGTATGTTATCATTTTTTTTGAAATTGCTTGCGAGCAGTTCACATTTCTTTTAGATCAAGTGCTGAAGACCAGATCATTTGACAGAAGATTAAGAAGTCTGCTCAAGACTCTTTCCAAAGAGAGGAAACAGTGGGATTAAACATCTCCTGTATCGAAGTCTTCTCATGTTACCATCAAGTGGTTATCAAAAGAGGGAAATTGTTTTAGCTTGAAGAGGTGTTGATATCAAGACCTTGGCATGATCAAGAAGTTTTTGAATCATCAAAGAAGTTTTGGAAATTATCAAAAAGGGGGAAATTGTTGGGACAAATATTATTGTTTTGATAATTGCCAAAAGCTTGATACAGCAAGCCCTGTATCGAAAGCCGGTTGAAGTTGCAATCCTGTATCGAAGACCTTATCACAGCGCCATCATACAGCAAGCTCTCATGCTACCAAGATACAGCAACAAATTCTAAGTAAGCACCAAGTATGGAAGCTGTCTCGAAACCTCAATACAGCGCCCTTCCATACAGCATGGCTACAGCTCTAGTGGATACAGCATCCACATCGGATCAGGACTGAAGATTGTTTTTAAAAGGAATCTTTAGTATTTACTAAAGTCAAGCACCGTTTGATAAAGAAGTATTTAAATACTGAAAGGATAAAGTATTTAAATACTGAAGCTGTCAGAGATCTTCAAATCCCGCAATATCCGGATCCTTGTCTTTTCAAGTCAACTATTCAAGTCATCAGGAAATCTTGCCCAACGGATCTATCTCAACGGATATATCCAAGAAGACTATATATATCCCCTGAGTTTGAAAATCAAAACACGCATCCGAATTATCATTATATACATCAGAGCAAAACATATCTCCAGAAGCCTTCTGCAAATTAAGAACAAAAGAGATATACAGTGCTCAACATCAAGAACAGTCATCATCAGCTCAAGAACTTCATATTCAAAGCTTCTGTTCTTACCTGGTTACCTACCTTTTACCTTTGTGTAAAAACCGAGCTCTGTGTGAACTCAACAAGTTATTATGACCTGTGTGGGACGAATAAGAGGACGAAGCTTTGGAACTGTGTGTGAAGAAGCAAGTCAAGAAGGAAGCTTTAACCAATCTGTGTGAACGGTTGAAAGCGACAGTCTTTGTATCTATCTGTGTGAACGATACAAGGATAAGTTTGATTATAAATACATAGTTGTGTACGCAGTATTTATAATAAATGCTTTACTCCTGTGTGGAGGACCAGTGGACGTAGAGGGGTTTACCTCGAACCACTTAAATACTGTGTTATTTACCTTTCGCCGTTACTGTTCTCATAATTGTGATTTATACAAGTATACACTGCAAAACCCTGTACGCACCAAGCTAACAGGAGAATAGACCGAGTTGCTGTATCGACGGCAACTTACTATATTAAAGACTTCCGCTACGCACTCAGATTCGAAAACCATACAGCCTGTTGCTTAAACATTTCCCAAGCTGTATCGAGTATACTTGTAAAAGGGGACCAACAAGTTCCTTCAACCAATGATCCCAGGTGGGAGTCTCAGAAATACCATTGAATTTAGGTGGTTGCATCTTCGCCACCTCTTGCAGCCATCGGTCGCCTCGATTTCCCATGTCTGGGATACCCTGTTGTCGATCTCCCTGTTGTAACCCTACTGCCACCTGCATTCGGTCCACGACCTAGGCGAACTGAGTCATCTGGTTCACCACTTGAAGAAGAATTTCGGGTACAGCAGGTTCTGGTTTATTATTAATAGATCTCTGTGGCTCGCCTGAGCTGTGGATGGCCCGATTAGAAGGCGAAGCTTCTCTTTCGGCATTCCTTCATCCGCGTCCGCGACCGCGACCACATCCACGTCCACCTCTCAACATACTGTAAGCATAAATACTCAATATACAGGAAACAATATCGATCAATGTTCAAGTATAAAGAGATACAACATGTAAAGGACGAGATAGAGTTTAGGAACTTACAACCACCGTTCGCACGAAGATGTAGGCAGTACAGTGATGTTATTCATGGCCGGTTACCTCAAAAGACATATACGACCCCTATTTTAACCCAATGGACAAGATATCCATAATCTTAGCTCAGATACCATATTCTGTAACACCCCCGATATATTCAGGAATATTACAGCACCGTAAATCCTTTACATAGGATTTACATTCTGAAGAAATGAAAAGACAATAACAGATACCAACGTATGAAAGTAACTGAAATAAAATACAACAGTTCTGATAAATACTGAAAATATAAATGTCCAAAGGAAAAATATTAATACATCACCGAATCTAAATCATCACAAACAACGACGAACTCGAGTACTCCAGTGGTTGTTTTCCCGCTCTCCTGGATCCTGAAAATAAACAAATGTTCACCCCCGAAGGGGTTAGCATAACGATGCTAGTACAAGTACCACAACATATTATTCAACATCTCACGAAGAATAATAATAACATAAATGACAAAGAACCAAAGAGTCTTTTCCTGCGAGAACTCAATAATAACATACACATATGATAATCACAACATACACATGGTAATTCCGATGATCCAGCGTTCACTGCCTAGACCCCTCGATGATTTCGTCAAACCAACCCGAGGTGGAAAAACCCGTCTGATGATCCAGTGCACGCTAGCATAGATCCCCCGATGATCCCGTCTGACTAACACGAGGTGGACATACAACAACGACATACATGTACAACAATATGAATAACATCAATACATAAAACAATTAAGGTACTTGCCTCGATTCGAAGACAAGAATAATACTTCCACGAAAAACGAAACACTCAAAGATCGCCCCTTCGATAAATCATGTAGCAAGCTCGAACCTTAAACAAAAGAAATAATATAGAGTTCATCTCACGACGTATGGACATCTAACAATCCAAATTACGGTCGGAAGTTCATAAAACGTAACCTGCCTGAACTGCTTAACGTACGTTACGTAGCATAGGTAGCGTACGTTAAACTTACTCGTTAGCGCACGTAAACTACGAAGTCTAGCGTACGCTAACCATGTATTGACAGTCCCTCACTGATCAGCTGACTGACTCGTCTGATGACATAACGTACGTTACATACCAAACGTATCGTACGTTAACTATGCCCGATAGCGTACATTAACTATACAGCATAGCATACGCTAAGCGTGCATGGCAGTTTCTCACTAGGTAGACGACTGTTCTAACTGTGATAAAGTTTACAAAATCCTCAGTGACTAACGTATGTTATCCTTCTACATAACATGTTCATAAAAACTATGAATGATCTTATGGATTCAAACATCTTTGAATTCAAGGAAATGTATATCATCGCAACACTTATATTCAATCTTGATTATCACACTCATGTAAAGTTCGGGTGATCTAAGGTTGATGCACTAGATTCCAATATCATCATTACTTTCAGACTTCATCTAAAAGATCTAACAAATCTAACTTATAAGAAATGATACAACCTTCGATGATTCTTTCTTAAGTCCGTTTATCAAAAGTGATATCAATCTCCAAGTCTACGATCAATATGGCAATGCTATTCAATACGGTCAATCAATCTCAGAACCTTACTCTCATCATTTGACGTAACAGGAATCTACAAAGATGTTTATAACAATGATATCTTAACCATAATCATCCCAACTTCGAAATGTGATGTTTGGTCGAATAATTCATCAATGGAACTTAATATCTTGATAGCATGATCATCATATCCTTAAGAACATGAAACCAAGGTTGGAGATAGTATAACATACCTTAAGATGAATGAAACACCGAGACAATAGATAGAATCCAACTCCGGTTGCTTGTGTCAATCCAAAACGATTCTCCACTTCAATGAGTAATCTCCAATCTTCAATGATCAAGAATAGGTGTTCTAAAGGTGTTTAAGGGGGCTGGGATATCTCTAGGCATGAAGTATGCTGAAGGATAGGTGAAATGAATGAGCTGAAATGAAATGGTGTGATGTCTTATTTATAATTTTCTGTCCTTAACGTACGTTAGCCTTCATGCATAACGTACGTGGCTATCTTAGCGTACGCTACCCAGCAAAATTTAGCGTACGCTATCTTCTTGATAGTTAAATATCCTGTTTCTGACCTAGATTACATACATTACACCATCAAGTTATGTACGTAAGTAACACATGTTAGCGTACGCTAGACAAAATCCTTAGCGTATGTTAACAATCGTTGACTTCAAAAGTGTCCAGGTTCGTCCGAGGGAATCTTATCCGGACCCATGTCCGGCTGGCGCATATGACAGCCGCCTAGCTCAATTATTGGCTGGTTAACGCACGCTACGCTACATTCTAGCGTACGCTATTTCCAATAGATAACGTACGTTAAGCTATCCTTGTTAACGTACGTTATCACGTATTTGCATGGAAAAATTTACATGTTGCCATACTCATGTACAAGGATACAAATACGAAAAATATCATACTTCAATCATCGATATCACAATTCTGAATAACACAGGGTTCAAATATAGATGAAATACTCAATAATAAATCCGGATATTATATTAGAGATGCAATATTTTGTAATTCGTGAAAAAGTTGTTTACTTGCACGGGGCATCAACCGCCAAAATGGGGTGGTTATAAACATAGGTTGTTAGCCTCGTACGTCATAATAAGACGCCTCAAAGTTGCTACAGCTGTATCAGTGAGGGCTCTAAGATTCGAGTACACGCCCTTGGGGTGATTTGCTCGCTCCTTTTTGAGCACGTGAACCCCTCTGAAATCCATGTGATTAGTTACAACATAAGCAAGACATAGTCTCCATATTCGAATGCATATTAGATAATGACATTTGAGAGAGATTAAATGCAAAATCCAAAAAGTTGTCTATAAAATATCATAACATCATAGTCTTTGAATATGCAAAAAGGATAATAATGACGATGATGATGATAGAAATAAAGATATTAGTCAAATACATCAACATCAAAATCGACATTATTTCAAACAATTTTACAAGAGAGGTTAACAAAATGAAAATCCAAGACAGTAAAGTCAATAAAGTCCATGTGGAAGAAGTTCGAACAATACAGTCCTGAGGCTTGCTGGTCGTATTCCTCTATTATTTCCTGATATATCAGGCATTGAAGAATTGTATAAGGATTTGATCTATTTCCTTTCTTATATGACAACTTCGTAGCCAAAGGCGCATAACCTGCTAAAAAAAATACGCAGTGATGTATGTTTTAAATGTCTTTCAGCTGAACTATACATTGAGGAATTTCATTAAATACTTATGCTAGATTATGCGAGAAGTACCGGAAGAATTTGTACGGTCAATACCAATAATGCTGCCGGGACTTGAATTATGAATAGCACCATGAGACCTTGACGCTGTGTTTCTTTACCCTGAAAAAATACACTACACCAACTGGAGAAAACCGAAAAATTAAATTAGCTTCACAATTTTTGGTCATTGCTTCTTTAATAGGAAAGGCAAAGGAAAAATGGAAAACTATATCAGTAGCACAATGTTTGCCTCATTGCGTCTTTCTGTTTTTTTGCTTGCATGCCGTGAGAAAAAAGTTTATTATCAAATAGAACGCTTTGAACCTTTTTTTTCTTTTCTCGAATGGAATGAATCTAAACAACGTACACATGAGATGACAGTTCAATTAGTGAGAAATACAGCGCATGTTCAGCTTTGATCATTACATGAGTGGCAAAATTATGTGAGTTTACTACTTCAATTAGTAGATTTAATGTGGCAACAAGCCATAGATGAAACAAATAAAATTAAAAAGAAAATGAAGACTAATGAATATGCAAATGATCATTGATAGAGGCAGGAAAAAAACTTTTGAAAGGTTCAAAACAAGCGAGTTACAGACATTGGCTCTGACTCAATCTTGCATTTACTCCTTTAGTTTTTTTCTCTGTTGAAACCCTCGAGCAATTTTTTTATGGTTGCCGCTATATACAAAACGATCAAAATCTGATACTACTGCATCAATCATGCTTTTTTGGTTAGAGTATGCATCTTCATGATGATATGTTGATCTGTTGTTCGGCATTTTAACCTTTTTAAACAAAAAGATAAATGTGGTAACGTGTTCAATTAAATGCTGTTATGTGGAACGTAGTTCCATTGCATTGCATTGTATAATTGAGGAAATTTCACTGCCATGTGCTGTCAGACCCATTTTTCCGGACTCGTTCTTTTCGCATCTAGCAAAAGGTTCTCTCTAGGGCTTATGTTGTGGCCAGATGTTGCCGAGTAGGATTTTCAGAGTAAATAATGTTCATATTATGTTGGCTAAAAAATGATGGCAACAAATTTGTATTCGGATTTAATGTTGAGAAGAATATGAGAAATATCATGCATGTGACCTAGTTTTCAGTCGGCCGTCAGAGACATTGGCTGTACCTTGCACCTGAACTTTGGGAATGATTCTTTTCAGACTATTTTTCTTTATTCATAATAGCTAGTTAATAACTGAATCAAATAGTAAATGAAGTGACATAATCTCTTTATATATAGACCAAGAATCTATTTCTCAGATAAAATTTGACTCGAGACTGTTGTTGATAGAAGGGTAATCTATTGGCAAAATATAATGTACCTCTTAGAGTTTTAGTTAAGCAGATGTCCTCATCAGAATCAGATTTGCACATGACATTCCTACCTGTTGTGTCTTCAAAAAATATTTTGAAGCATAACGTAACTAAAACCTTGGGAACAAAAGGCACATATTAACTTGTGAGTTCGTGTGAACATGGCTGGTAGAAATCTGAATTTTTTTTACGAGCGAAGCTACTCTGAAGCGCGCCACCTGCAAATTTCAATTGTGTAACAAAAAACCAATCTTGTGATATTTTAACAAAGAAAATCGCAAATGGAACATAAGAATATTAGGTAAAGATAATTTTCAAAAATATTAGGTCAAAAAAAACATCAAAATTACTTATATAGAGAGAGATCGGATAAGCGCACATTGTAAACTGACAAACCTGAAAAAATGAAAATCTGTCAAGGCCAAAATAGCACGAGGTAAAGTCCTGGCCAAACCGCAAAGACTTAAAAAAGTACAAAGAAATTACGCAAAGAAACTCTTTCTCACAAGAGAAGGATTTTTGGGTTTCAAAGCCAAACATCTAATTAACAAAGGCAGAAAAGAATATGACCTCTATATCACCTTATATCAACCTCAAGAAATTTGCAAACAAAAGAACATTGCAAAACAGATTTTTCAGGAAAAAAAATAAAATGTCGTAAGGAGCATAATTAGAATCACAAATGAGAAAGAAAAAGAGAGAGAAGTTCAATCCACTGAAACTGCATAAACATAATAGTTTCAACCCAAGCAACCTTATCAAGATAATGTATGAATCAGAATCTCAATACCAGCATGTCCAGTGTCATGATTAAAAACCTTGTAAAACGAAAACCCGGGGTCGGTCTTTGGGAATTTTTAAAGTAACTATTCATCTGTAAAAATTCGAGACCTCAATGGCAGTCATAAGTAAAACCTCTTGTACAAACACACATAGACAAACACTTGAACACACAAACATAAACACATATACAAACACTCTCAGCACTCTGCACACACTAACAAACACTCCGTATCGTACCAGCAATCGCAAATCTCCACAATGCGTTGACATGCTCTGGTAATGCATAATCGATGCGAACTCGAGGTCCGATCAGAATCTTTTCCGGTTCTGGTCCATCTAGTACTTCCACACCACCTAAGTAAATTACCAGAAAACCAAAAAGGCTGTTAGATGAGTAATTCTCATTTTGCTAGGCAAGGATCACAAAACGTACATTTCATTTTAAAATAATTCACTGCAAAAGAAGGGGACCATTACCAGGCTCAAATAGAGGGTGGTTGGACCAATATGTAGAAATCGCCAACGCCTGACCAATCTAGGGAAAAACAAAATCTTGAATAAAGATCCAAGTAGCAGTTATTAATTTTAAATAACATATTCAGTTGTTAATTTAACTGGTTATACATATTGATATTGATGTAACACCCCCGAGATATTCGAAGTATATTACAGCGCCGTGGACCCCTACATGGGACCCACCAGGCTAAAACAAGAAAACACCACTCGACTAACCATCTCAGTTAGCGAGGACACACATTTAAATAATACAACATATAATAATACGCCTGGAGCAACCGGCGTAATAAACATTAACCGACAACATAGCAACTTTAGTTAATACAGAACGAAGTTCGGAGTGAAAAGCCTAAGTACTCCCGAGTACAATCTATAAGTTTATAAATGTGGGAAACAACCATATCGAAAGGGGCAAGAGAAATAAGAAGACTCGAATGCACATGTCAACGACCCTGGCCAACATCCTCATACTGTCCCAGCGCCCGCTCGTCCGGCAGAACATAACCTGAAATCCATAACAAGAATTTCCCCAAAATGGGTCCCCTAAGGGGTTAGCAATTACGCTAGTACAAGTAATAAGGGCAAACCATTCACTTACATGTTTCATAGTACAATGCACCAAAACATTTCAAAACCAAAACCAGACATGTCTTTTCCGGAAACAAACAGTCAATCACATTTGCCTAGGACCGGCCACTAGAGGCCTCTAAGGACCCTCCCGAGCTGACCATATCATAAAACAAATCACGCACATGCATTACCTAGGACCGGGACAAAGCAACAAATCCCACTCGAGGCCTCTAAGGACCCTCTCGAGCTGGCTAGCTAAACAAACTCATGAATCCAGGGCTAATACCATTGAATTCCCTCCGTGGCCCCGTCGGACCCTCCCGAGGTGAGCAAATCACACAAATTATACATTATCATTTCACGTTAAGCATAAAGGTTTCCAAAAATACTTGCCTTGAATAATTGACGACGCAACGAATGGAAAGGAAAAGCACCGACGAACGCTAGGAACCAACGGAACCGAAACCTAACGATTCGAAGAACATAATCACAACTAACTCTAAACGAATACGGAAATGGAATACACCTGAAAACCCGCCTACGGTTCATGTATATTCGTATAAAAACAACAACGAGGGCGGACCACAACCAAACCCTCTCGAATACACAACAACCACGAAATATACCATGAATCCGTAGGGAAAACAAGAATACTAACAAGATTAATCATATTCAACATGAATTAATCAACCACACGGAACAAATCGAAGAAAAACCCGAAAACCCCTAATTTACCCAAAAGTAGGGTTCTTAGAATATTTACCTTGGATTAGGATGAAAGATTCGTGTTGATGTTGTTATTATACACCAAGAACTCAAAGAAGATGATGGTTGAGATGATTGGAGGAAGAAATCGCCAAGAAATCGCCCAAACTGGTCACTGATGTTCAATTTTGACCGGCTGACAAGTCAAACATCTCGCTACAAACTGTGCGACCTCCTCCCTCATATCATTCCACCATAAATTCCTTCTCAGGTCCTTGTACATCTTACTCGAACCAGGATGAACGGAGTAAGGTGTAGCATGGGCCTCGCGCAAAATACTCTGTCCCAACTCTGAGTCGTTCTGTACACAAAGCCGACTCTCGAATCTCAAAACACCATCCCCATGAATAAAAAACCTAGGAGACTTTCCCTTAAGAATATTCGCTCGGATTTGAGTAATCATCGTATCTTCCAACTGCTTTAGCTTAATTTCATCGATCAGAGACGACGAAATCTCTAAAGCACAAAGTTGCCCGACGGCTCCAGGCAACAAAACCTCAACATCCAACTCGATCAAAACCCGCTGAAGCTCAGATTGAGACGTAAGGATCTCAAGCATTAGCAACGCAACCGGTTTCCGACTCAAGACGTCGGCCACGACGTTGGCCTTGCCCGGATGATAAAGGATTTCGAGGTCATAATCCTTAATCAACTCTAAGCACCTCCTCTGCCTCATATTCAACTCTCGCTGAGTAAATATGTATTTCAGAATTTTATGATCGGTAAAAATCTGACATGCAGAGCCGAAAAGATAGTGACGCCAAATCTTGAGCGCAAAAACAACTGCCGCTAACTCCAAATCATGAGTAGGGTAGTTAAGCTCATACGGCCTCAACTGTCTCGAAGCATATGCAATGGTCTTGCCGTGCTGCATCAATACGCACCCAAGACCCTGACCCAAAGCATCACTATAAACAGCAAAACCCTCGTTGCCACACGGCAATGCGAAAATCGGGGCTGAAGTTAAACGCCTCTTCCGCTCCTCAAAACTCGACTGCCTCTCATCATTCCAGATGAACTTCTCAGACTTCTGGAGCAACTGTGTAAGTGGCCGAGCCAGTTTCGAGAAACCCTCGACGAACCTACGGTAGTAGCCGGCCAAACCCAAGAAACTACGGATCTCCTTCACATTCTTGGGCGGTGCCCAATCCAACACTGCCTCAATCGTCTACAGATCCACGCGAACCCCCTCGGCTGAAATCACGTGACCTATAAACATCACTTCCTTCGGCCAGAACTCACATTTCAAGAACTTCGCATAGAGTTGCCCGGTCCTCAAAATGTCTAACACTACTCGCAAATGATGGGTATGCTCTTCCTCGTTCCTTGAATAAATAAGAATATAGCCAATGAAGACGACGACACACTTATCCAAATACTCGATAAAGACATTGTTCATCAACTGCATGAACATCGTCGGCGCATTAGTTAACCCGAAAGGCATAACTACAAACTCATAATGTTTGTATTTCGTCTGAAAAGCTGTTTTTGGCACATCGGACTCCCTCACCTGGATCTGATAGTACCTCGATCTCAAATCAATCTTCGAGAATACCGCAGCTCCCTGCAACTGATCGAACAAGTCATCAATCCTCGGAAAAGGATACTTTTTCTTGATAGTCACCTTGTTTAGTTCAAGGTAGTCGATACACAAATGCAGTGAACCATCCTTCTTCCGTACGAACAGGACCAGTGCGCCCCAAGACGAAGCACTCGGTCGAATATACCCCGACTCAAGAAGCTCGCTCAACTACTTCTTCAACTCGGCCATCTCTGAAGGTGCCATGCGATACGGAGCCTTCGAAATTGGAGACGCGCCCGACTCTAACTCTATAGCAAACTCGACCTCACGATCCGGTGGTAATCCCGGTAACTCGGCAGGAAATACATCAGGAAACTCACTAACGACTGGAATCGACAAAAGCTCGGCTCCACCATCCTCCGCCTTCAAGGCATAGCACCAATAATTGGTACACCCCTTTCGCAGGAGTTTCATAGCCTTCAAGGCGTTAATAACGAACTTCTGGTTCCCCCTCTTTCGCCCCGTGAAAGAGTACTCGGTGTCGTTCTCGTCTAACATAGTGATGATTCTCGTACGGTAGTTCATGATTGCGCAATGCCGCTCGATCTAATCATCCCCAAGAATCAAATCCTCACCCTCAATATTAACGACAATAAGATTAGAGAGCCAAGCCCTCTCACAAATAAACACAGAACAATCTCGGACCTCTCGATCGCCAACGATCCTATCACCGCTAGGAAGTTTAACGATGAAAGACTCGCACGGGGACAAACAGTCGAGACTCAAACAGCGCACACAACCCAGCGATATGAACGAATGTGTAGCACCAGAATCGAAAAGCACACTGACATGATGAGAATGGATATGAACGGTACCTGTCGCCATAGTGGTCACTCGATCATCGGCCCTCCTCATCTCGTAGATATGCGGCTGGGCGGAGTCGACACTGGAAGCTCCTCCTCTAGCGGGCTGACCCCGACCTCTAACTCGGCTGGCAATCGGCGGAGACTGCGGAGCAAACGAGCCCTGGTTCACACTCGTCTCTAGGTGCTAGAAAAGAATGACGGGTCTCGCGAATATGTCTGACTTGTTCACAAAAGAGAGCCTTGTGGCCCGACTGACCACAAGTATGAAAAGTCAACTTCTGACAAGGACACTGCCGGTTCCTATGGCCCGACTGGCCACAATTAAAGCATGTGGGATCACCAACGGAGTGTAACACCCCCAGAATACGACCGGGAATGTCACACGCCGTAGACCCTTATCACAAGGATCTACCAGGCTAAGCTCCAAAAGACTACTCAATGACTGACCGACCGGGGTCAAAATTAAATGCAAAGCAGACCGACAAGGTCATTAACCAATTCAGAAAATAACGACATTCACATTACAATGACAATAATAAACTTGAACACCAAAAAGAATGACAACTCAATTTAATAAATGAAAACTGCACCCATGCAAGGGTGAACACTCGAACGACAGAGAAATACCGACCAACTGAAACAAAGGAAAAGACTCTGACTCTGGCGTGATTAGTATCATTGTCCTCCATCTCCTTCCAAGCCAATCCTGTGACTGCTCCCGAGCTGCCAAAACCTGAGCGCATAACAGGCACCCACCCCCCGAAAACTCGGGGGTTAGCAAACTGGAATTTTGCTAGTGCAAGTACATAATGTTCAAGATATACGAATAATAACAACACAAAACTCAACAGCCGCGAAGTCTTAACACAAACCATACATTCCCATAGTCAACACAGTATAGCACTCGCATACACAAGGTGAGAAATAATCACATAGTCATATTCTCTTTATGGAACATAACACCAATTAAACTTTAAACGAGCCCAAGGAGTCAAAAGATTTAGTTGAAAATCCATTTTAATAAAGGGGAAAGTATTTTGATAAGATAGTTTGAAAACATTATTAATGACTCGGGCCGTCTTGGGGTTTATAAAATTGAATGGGAATACTTTAAGAAATTAGTTTCACAAGCTCTCGGGTCCTTGACCCATTATAAGGAAAACAATTACACGAAAACCATGTCAATGTTACTTGGGATCCTTGACCCAATTTATAGAACACTGTCACAAACGAAATCATTACAACATCTCACAAGGTTCTCAACACAATCCAAATAACATCATCACGAGAACCAACATCTCAACATTTCACAGTGGTCCTCGACCCAATACATGTAATAGCACCACAATACAATCAACGGCACAATCTCTCATTCGACATATCCTGCTCAAGACCCGACATTAACCCTGAGATTTCACAAACCTCCTTGGTTAATTAACCCCGATACCAACGCTTTAAAAACAAAGTTGAAACAAACTTTCAAAACACGAATCGCGGTCTATATCAAGACAAACATTTAAAAGTGAGTTGAAAGAATTTGAGATAAGAACATCGTTCGATACGGGTCTTAGCTATCACTCAAATACCCGCAACCAATAAGCCTGCCAGCGCCTCCCTTGCGCACTGTACCGGCGTTCACTCCACTATGTTGGCCGCCCCTTGAACATGTCACCGCACGGCGATCACTCCCGACAGAGCCGCCTTGCACGCGCATTAGGTAACACCGGTGTTCACCAAACATATGGAGCCGCACATTGCAAGATACACCAGCCGGAGTGCACGCCCGCCCTCGAGGTTCCCGGATACGACGTTTCTCACAACAAGTATTCACATTATTACAAACATCAAGTACACAATCAATCAAATAAACAATTATCAAATCACTACACCAATTCACACAATTTATCCGATACCCATAACCACACAATAAACAATAACACGTACATTATCAATCAAGATCCAACACAATAAGCCTTCGGCACAACCAACCAACGCTACACATATATCCTTGTATTGCGACTCAACCGGATATATATATATATAGCTATATAGATGTATATATGTATATATACATATAACCTTACTATATTATATGAATAACTATAGTTCATCCATCAATCCAAGTTGAATACGCCAACTAGTGTTAGCATTCACCACTCGTCGTTCACCGACATAGGCATATATATCAATATACGTATATACATACATATATTTAACATATAAATATATATAAATCTATATATATATATATATACACATATATATATATACACACACGTATATATATATATATACATATCCGTATAAATTCATACACTTCGACAACGATGATTTCACGCAGTTACAATTCGTATATCAAGGTACTTGCCTTGGAAATCCCTCACGAATACTTCAGAAAATGCGGTTGATTGGAGAAATCCGGAACTCCAATGAAAACGGCGATCGGAAAGGCTCAACACTAGATTGTTGTGGGGAATTCGTCCCTAGTATCCTATCATCAAATAAACAACAAATCACACGAGGAAAACATCGCAAAACGACCAATTTTCTCTCTGCGGCATTTTCCCGGACACCTTGAAGGCGTCAAACGAAAGTTCATATAAACGACGAATCGGAAATGGTAAAACCGTGGAAAGATGATGAAAATGATAGAATACTACTTAATCTACAATTATCCATCAGAAATATGAGTTAAAACGATCAAATCGGACAAAATCAACTAAAACCCCCAAAACTAGATTTCTAGGAAATCTGACCTGATTCGGTAGATCGAAGGATGTTATAGAACTGATGATTGATGATATGAACCTCCAAACTTCATGGATTTATTGTCCAACAACATCTATACATGATTAGCACAACGTAAGCCTCGGAAGAGAAGAAGAGAAGTGAGAAATGGCTGAAGAAAAACGCCGCCGTGCCTTAAATAAAGCCGATCGCCGGGTTACGTACGTAATCCGGCCATGGCTTACGACGTAATCGGCCATGGCGAACTCTGCTGGAAAATGCGAACGTTACGTGCGTTACGGCCGGGCCTTACGTCGAATCGCCTTACGACGTAATCGCCGGTCACTACCGACGTTACTCGGCCAGTGGCTCGCCCGAGCATGCCGGCCATGACTCGGCCGGGACCAACTCCGACGGCCCGAACGACCGAAACCCGAACACGAGTGCGAAACGAAGATACGGTTCTGAAGTACTCGCAAAGACGAATCCGAGCACTAAGAGAACACACGATTCCGACCACCCGAAGGCTCGAAATTCGACAACGGAAAGTAATTACCCCAAACTTTGGGAAATTACGAAAATGGCCCAAAACGCCCGAAAATCACGATACGTGATCGAATAACCAAACCGAAGCTTGCAACATGAATAATAACATTAATTGAACTTACAAGAAAGTCGAAACAACGCTTTGGACGAGATTCGCAAGAATCGAACTCAAGTGCGGAAAAACCGCTAAAAAGCACGGAACTCAACAAAACGACACCGAAACGAACTCGGATGACAAAAAGTGCAAAATTAATCATTCTCAGAATGACGAAACGGTCATGAGCGAGTCGTCAAAATGGACTTCCACCGAAAAAAAAGAAATTACCGGAAATCGAAATCACGGGTATTACACGGAGGTTCTGGCAGCACCTCAAGAACTTCCAGAAAAATAAGCCGAACCGCCCGAAGGAACATTTGCAGGCTGAGGTTTCTGCTGGCCTCCACCCTTGGGACCAGAAAAATTTCGAACGGACTTCTGCTTCTTGCTCTCACAAGCCGCTTCACTAGCTGTCACCGCCATATCATACGCAATAGCCCTACTCTGATAATCCTTCAAAGTAGTGCAGACGAGCCCAGACATATAGTCCCAAATTAACAGTTTCATCCGCGTGGAAAAGTGAAAATTTTTGTCATTCTCCTCGACAACTTGGGTCTTCACGTAGCCCAACTCCTTGTTGAAATCGGCAATAGCTTGAGAGACAAGAATGTCCCGCGGTTGAGCATCATAGAAGGCATGGACTCGAGCCTGTCTAACCAGCCACGGAAAATACTCGGTCTCCATTAGGTCCTTGAACTCCACCCATGAAGCAACGTAGTCCTTAGGCCAAACAGCCTCCCACCAGTCTGTAGCGTCCCCAGTGAGAAAGTACTGGGCAATAGGGACCTTACGGTCCTCGCGACAGTTGGTGGCAACGAAGACTTTAGATATCTCCTTGATCCACCCTTCCCAGCCGATCGGGTCTGATGCTCCCGAAAACTGAGGAGGGTGCATCTTGATGACATCTTGAAGCCAACGGTCTACTCCGCCCCGATTAGCATGGGCCGGATTCGGGTTCTGAATCACCTGAGCTATAGCTGCAATCTAGTTCACCATTTGCTGCATGACAGCCGCAATACCAAGGTCGGCGCCATCTTGAGAATAAGCATGGCTATGATGGTCACCGGTACTGCCGGCTCCCGAAGAATGCGATGTGGCCGCCCCACCGACTGCCCCATGTCCCCGGCTGCGTCCACGGCCACGACCACGACCACGACCACGGCCCCTTCCAGCATCCATGCTGGTGTTAAGAGGTGGCAAAAAGCAACTCGATGATAAGTAAAAAAAGGATAACCACAGTTCAAGAAACGGAAATACGGTACGAGAAAACAAAGAGTCGAGTAAGGAAGACTTACGAACACTGGAAGTACTGAGATGCTGGCAGCGGTGTGACAATGTGCAAGACAAAACACAACTAGACCCAAATAACCGACAAGCCTAGGTATCCATAAACCTAGCGTTCTGATACCATTTTCTGTAACACCCCCGAGATATTCGAAGTATATTACAGCGTCGTGGACCCTATATGGGACCCACCAGGCCAAAACAATAAAACACCACTCGACTAACCATCTCAATTAGCGAGGACATACATTTAAATAATACAACATATAATAGTACACCCGGAGCAACCGGCGTAATAAACATTAACCGACAACATAGCAACTTTAGTTAATACAGAATGAAGTTCGGAGTGAAAAGCCTAAGTACTCGCTAGTACAATCTATAAGTTTATAAATGTGCGAAACAACCATGTCGAAAGGGGCAAGAGAAATAAGAAGACTCAAATGCACATGTCAACGACCTTGGCCAACATCCTCGTACTGTCCCAGCGCCCGCTCGTCCGGCAGAACATAACCTGAAATCCATAATAAGAATTTCCCCAAAACGGGTCCCCAAAGGGGTTAGAAGTTACGCTAGTACAAGTAATCAAGGCAAACCATTCGCTTACACGTTTCATAGTACAATGCACCAAAACATTTCAAAACCAAAACCAGACATGTCTTCTACGGAAACAAACAGTCAATCACATTTGCCGAGGACCGGGACGAATCTACAAATCCCACTAGAGGCCTCTAAGGACCCTCCCTAGATGACCATATCATAAAACAAATCACGCACATGCATTGCCTAGGACCGGGACGAAGCAACAAATCCCACTCGAGGCCTCTAAGGACCCTCTCGAGCTGGCTAGCTAAACAAACTCATGAATCCAGGGCTAATACCATTTAATTCCCTCCGTGGCCCCGTCGGACCCTTCCGAGGTGAGCAAATCACACAAAATATACATTACCATTTCACATTAAGCATAAAGGTTTCCAAAATACTAGCCTTGAATAATTGACGACGCAACGAACGGAAAGGAAAAGCACCGACGAACGCTAGGAACCAACGAAACCGAAACCTAACGATTCGAAGAACATAATCACAACCAACTCTAAACGAATACGGAAATGGAATACACCCGAAAACCCGCCTACGGTTCATGTATATTCGTATAAAAACAACAACGAGGGCGGACCACAACCAAACCCTCTCGAATACGCAACAACCACGAAATATACCATGAATCGGTAGGGAAAACAAGAATACTAACAAGATTAATCATATTCAACATGAATTAATCAACCACACGGAACGAATCGAAGAAAAACCCGAAAACCCCTAATTTACCCAAAAGTAGGGTTCTTAGAATATTTACCTTGGATTAGGATGAAAGATTCGTGTTGATGTTGTTATTATACACCAAGAACTCAAAGAAGATGATGGTTGAGATGATTGGAGGAAGAAATCGCCAAGAAATCGCCCAAAATTGCCAAAGCCGCGGGGAAGGAGATGAAATGAGAAATAGATCCGTCCAAAGTCAACTCCTGGGTATTTATAGCCACACGGCTTAGCGCGCGCTAGCGGCTAAGTGTTAGCGTGCGCTACCCGGTTATATTACAGTCCAGAACTCACTATCCTGGACCGTTAGCGTGCGCTACTACTATCTAGCGTGCCCTAACAACGACTCGGTAGCGCGCGCTATCGAGCAATAGCATGCACTACCTAGGCACCTGAACGAGTCTAGAACAAACTGCCCAGTACTAGACAGTCGCGTTAGCGCGCGCTAACGGATTACCTAGCGCGCGCTAGCCTTCGAAAAATAACGTTCGCTAGACAACGTAGCATGTGCTAAACCATTAGTCCAAAGGACTGGGATCAGAAATAGGTTCACTGCCACTCCCAGGGCTCAGCTATCTAGCGCACGCTACGAAGCAAACGTAGGGTGCGCTACTAAGGAATCCTCAGCATGCGTTATGCATAAAGATTAGAGCGCGCTAGGCACGGAATATTAACGGCCCAAAACACCGGAACATGAACAAAACATCAAACGGAACATCTCAAAACGCATAATAACATAGAATGGATCCACGGCAACCCCGAAACGGCGGTTCCGAACGACAATTATGAGAATCGGATCAATAAGCGACGGAAGAACCAATAAACGTAGAACTGGATGACAAAAAGTCTCGAAACAAATATTCTCAAAAATTAATACGGTTAGACGAGGGTCCGCTAAAAATGAGAAATACACTGAAAAGTGAAAATACTGGGAAAAGAAAATGCAGATATTACATCCTACCCCTCTAGAAATAAGTTTCGTCCCAAAACTTAAGAAACAAACAACTCGGGGTACCTAGCACGCATGCTATCCTCGGTTTCCCAAGTTGCCTCCTCGACACCATGTCTCGACCACTGCACCATGACCAAAGGGATGGTCTTATGCCTCAGTCGCTTCTCACGATGATCCAAAATCTTCAAAGGACGCTCCTCAAAAGTAATATCCTCGACGACATCAATCTCACCATAACTGATGACGTGACTAGGATCCGGGACATATTTCCTCAGCTGGGAAACATGAAAGACGCTATGAACATGACTCAGGGCCGGGGGTAATGCCAAACGGCATGCCAACCCAATGACTCGCTCGAGAATCTCAAAGGGTCCAATAAATCTCGGACTCAACTTCCCCTTTTTCCCGAAGCGGAGAACTCCTCTTGTCGGAGATACCTTTAGCAAAACGTGGTCTCCCACCTCGAATTTCAAAGGTTGACGACGGACATCGGCATATGACTTCTGTCGACTCTGAGCAGTCAACATCCGTTCCCGAATCAATTCCACCTTCCGCCTCATCTCTAAAGCGATATCCAGCTCGGTCCCGACCAAATCGGATGCCTCATTCCAACAAATCGGTGATCGACAATGCCGCCCATAAAGCGCCTCATCGGTGCCATCCGAATCGACGCATGCCAACTATTGTTGTACGTGAATTCGATCAATGGAAAATGATCCTCCCAGTCACTACTCCAATGGAGAGCACAAGCACGCAACATATCCTCGAACGTATGGATAGTGCGTTCAGACTGTCCTTCTGAATGAGGATGAAAAGAGGTACTCAAATGCAAATGAGTACCCAATGCCTTATGCATCGCCTGCCAAAAGTGCGATACAAAACGGCCATCACGATCCGAAACAATAGACTTCGGAGTACCGTGAAGCCTCACAATCTGCGCGATAAACACATGAGCCAACTTCTCCGGGCCCCAAGTGTCCTTGATGCCCAGAAAATGTGCCGACTTGGTCAGACGATCAATAATCACCCAGATCATATTCATGCCCGACCTCGATCTCGGCAAACTCGTAATGAAATCGATCGATATATCTTCCCATTTCTATTCCGGAATGGGAAGTGACTGCAATAACCCGACTGGTCACTGATGTTCAATTTTGACCTGCTGACAAGTCAAACATCTCGCTACAAACTATGCGACCTCCTCCTTCATATCATTCCACTAGAAATTCCTTCTCAGGTCCTTGTACATCTTACTCGAACCAGGATGAACGGAGTAAGGTGTAGCATGGGCTTCGCGCAAAATACTCTGTCTCAACTCTGAGTCGTTCGGTACACAAAGCCGACTCTGCAATCTCAAAACACCATTCTCGTGAATCACAAACCCAGGAGACTTTCCCTTAAGAACATTCTCTCGGATTTGAGTAATCATCGGATCCTCCAACTGCTTTAGCTTAATTTCATCGATCAGAGACGACGAAATCTCTAAAGCACAAAGTTGCCCGACAGCTCCAGGCAACAAAACCTCAACATCCAACTCGATCAAAGCCCGCTGAAGCTCAGATTGAGATGTAAGGATCTCAAGCATTCGCAACGCAATCGGTTTCCGACTCAAGGCGTCGGCCACGACGTTCGCCTTGCCCGGATGATAAAGGATTTCGAGGTCATAATCCTTAATCAACTCTAACCACCTCATCTGCCTCATATTCAACTCTCGCTGAGTAAATATGTTTTTCAGACGTTTATGATCGGTAAAAATCTGACATGCAGAGCCGAAAAGATAGTGACGCCAAATCTTGAGAGCAAAACCAACTGCCGCTAACTCCAAATCATGAGTAGGGTAGTTAAGCTCATACGCCTCAACTGCCTCGACGCATATGCAATGGTCTTGCCGTGCTGCATTAATACGCACCCAAGACCCTGACCAGAAGCATCGCTATAAACAGCAAAACCCTCGTTGCTACATGGCAACGCTAAAATCGGGGCTGAAGTCAAATGCCTCTTCAGCTCCTCAAAACTCGACTGTCTCTCGTCATTCCAGATGAACTTCTCAGACTTCTGGAGCAACTGTGTAAGTGGCCGAGCCAGTTTCGAGAAACCCTCGACGAACCTACAGTAGTAACCGGCCAAACCCAGGAAACTACGGATCTCCTTCATATTCTTGGGCGGTGCCCAATCCAACACTGCCTCAATCATCTACGGATCCATGCAAACCCCATCGGCTGAAATCACGTGACCTAGAAACATCACTTCCTTCGGCCAGAACTCACATTTCAAGAACTTCGCATAGAGTTACTCGGTCCTCAAAATGTCTAACACTACTCGCAAATGATGGGCATGCTCTTCCTCGTTCCTTGAATAAATAAGAATATCGTCAATGAAGACGACGACACACTTATCCAAATACTCGATAAAGACTTTGTTCATCAACTGTTTGAACACCGCCGGTGCATTAGTTAACCCGAAAGGGATAACAACAAACTCATAATGTCCGTATCTCGTCCGAAAAGCTGTTTTTGGCACATCGGACTCCCTCACCTGGAGATGATAGTACCCCGATCTCAAATCAATCTTCGAGAATATCGCAGCTCCCTGCAACTGATCGAACAAGTCATCAATCCTCGGCAAAGGATACTTGTTCTTGATGGTCACCATGTTTAGTTCGCGGTAGTCGATACACAAATGCATTGAACCATCCTTCTTCCGTACAAACAGGACCAGTGCGCCCCAAGGTGAAGCGCTCGGTCGAACATACCCCGACTCAAGAAGCTCACTCAACTGCTTCTTCAACTCGGACATCTCTGAAGGTGCCATGCGATACGGCGCCTTCGAAATTGGAGCCGCGCCTGACTCTAACTCTATAGAAAACTCGACCTCACGATCCGGTGGCAATCCCGGTAACTCGTTAGGAAATACATCATGAAACTCACTAACGACTGGAATCCACGAAAGCTCGGGTCCACCATCCTCCGCCTTCAAGGCATAGCACCAATAACTGGTACACCCCTTTCGCAAGAGTCTCATCGCCTTCAAGGCGTTAATAACGAACTTCTGGTTCCCCCTCTTTTGCCCCGCGAAAGAGTGCTCGGTGCCGTCCTCGGCTAACATAGTGATGATTCTCGTACGGTAGTTCATGATTGTGCCATGCCGCTCGAGCCAATCATCCTCGAGAATCAAATCCTCACCCTCAATATTAACGACAATAAAATTAGAGAGCCAAGCCCTCTCACAAATAAACACAGAACAGTCTCGGACCTCTCGATCACCAACGATCCTATCACTGCTAGGAAGTTTAACGATGAAAGACTCGCACGGTGACAAATAGTCGAGATTCAAACAACGCACATAACCCAGCGATATTAACGAATGTGTAGCACCAGAATCGAAAAGCACACTGACAGGATGAGAATGGATATGAACGGTACCTGTCGCCACAGTGGTCACTGGATCATCGGCCCTCCTCATCTCGTAGATACACAGCTGGGCGTAGCCGACACTGGAAGTTCCTCCTCTAGTGGGCTGACCCCGACCTCTAACTCGGCTGGCACTCGGCAGAGACCGCGGAGCAAACGAGCCCTGGTTCACACTCGGCTCTAGATGCTGGAAAAGAATCACGGGTCTCGTGAATATGTCTGACTTGGTCACAAAAAAGAGCCTTGTGGCCCGACTGACCACAAGTATGACAAGTTAACTTCTGACGAGGACACTGCCGGTTCCTATGGCCCGACTGGCCACAATTAAAGCATGTGGGATCACCAACGGAGGTTCTGGCAGCACCTCGAGAACTCCCAGAAAAATAAGCCGAACCGCCTGCAGGAACATTTTCAGGCTGAGGTTTCTGCTGGCCTCTACCCTTGGCACCAGAAAAATTTCCAACGGACTTCTGCTTCTTGCTCTTACAAGCCGCTTCACTAGCCGTCATCGACATATCGTACGCAAGAGCCCTACTCTGATAATCCTTCAAAGTAGTGCAGACGAGCCCAGACATATAGTCCCGGATTGACAGTTTCATCCGCCTGGAAAAGTTAAAAATTTTGTCATTCTCCTCGACAACTTGGGTGTTCACGTAGCCCAACTCCTTGTTGAAATCGGCAATAGCTTGAGAGACAGGAATGTCCCGCGGTTGAGCATCATAGAAGGCATGGACTCGATCCTGTCTAACCAGCCATGGACAATACTCGGTCTCCATTAGGTCCTTGAACTCCACCCATGAAGCAACGTAGTCCTTAGGCCCAACAGCCTCCCACCAGTCTGTAGCGTCCCCAGTAAGAAAGTACTGGGCAATAGGGACCTTACGGTCCTCGGGACAGTTGGTGGCAACGAAGACTTTAGATATCTCCTTGATCCACCCTTCCCAGCCGATCGGGTCTGATGCTCCCGAAAACTAAGGAGGATGCATCTTGATGACATCTTGAAGCCAACGGTCTGCTCCGCCCCGATTAGCATGGGCCGGATTCGGGTTCTGAACCACCTGAGCTATAGCTGCAATCTGGTTCACCATTTGCTGCATGACAGCCGCAATACCAAGGTCGGCGCCATCTTGAGAAGACGCATGGCTATGACGGTCACCGGTACTGCCGGCTCCCGAAGAATGCGATGTGGCCGCCCCACCGGCTGCGTCCACGGCCACGACCACGACCACGGCCCCTTATAGCATCCATGCTGCTGTTAAGAGGTGGCAAAAAGCAACTCGATGATAAGTAAAAAAAAGGGAAAATAACCACATTTCAAGAAACGGAAATACGGTACGAGAAAACAAAGATTCGAGTAAGGAAAACTTACGAACACTGGAAGTACTGAGATGCTGGCAGCGGTGTGACAATGTGCAAGACAAAACACAACTAGACCCAAATAACCGACAAGCTTAGGTATCCATAAACCTAGCGCTCTGATACCATTTTCTGTAACACTCCCGAGATATTCGAAGTATATTACAGCGCCGTAGACCCCTACATGGGACCCACCAGGCTAAAACAAGAAAACACCACTCGACTAACCATCTCAGTTAGCGAGGACACACATTTAAATAATACAACATATAATAATATGCTCGGAGCAACCGGCGTAATAAACATTAACCGAGAACATAGCAACTTTAGTTAATACAGAACGAAGTTCGGAGTGAAAAGCCTAAGTACTCGCTAGTACAATCTATAAGTTTATAAATGTGGGAAACAACCATATCAAAAGGGGCAAGAGAAATAAGAAGACTCGAATGCACATGTCAACGACCCTGGCCAACATCCTCGTACTGTCCTAGCGCCCGCTCATCTGGCAGAACATAACCTGAAATCCATAACAAGAATTTTCCCAAAACGGGTCCCCAAAGGGGTTAGCAGTTACGCTAGTACAAGTAATCAAGGCAAACCATTCGCTTACACGTTTCAAATTACAATGCACCAAAACATTTCAAACCCAAAACCAGACATGTCTTTTCCAGAAACAAACAGTCAATCACATTTGCCTAGGACCGGGACGAAGCTACAAATCCCACTCGAGGCCTCTAAGGACCCTTCCGAGCTGACCATATCATAAAACAAATCACACACATGCATTGCCTAGGACCGGGACGAAGCCACAAATCCCACTCGAGGCCTCTAAGGACCCTCTCGAGCTGGCTAGCTAAACAAACTCATGAATCCAGGGCTAATACCATTGAATTCCCTCCGTGGCCCCGTCGGACCCTCCCGAGGTGAGCAAATCACACACAATATACATTACCATTTCACGTTAAGCATAAAGGTTTCCAAAAATACTTGCCTTGAATAATTGACGACGCAATGAACGGAAAGGAAAAGCACCGACGAACGCTAGGAACCAACGGAACCGAAACCTAACGATTCGAGGAACATAATCACAACCAACTCTAAACGAATACGGAAATGGAATACACCCGAAAACCCGCCTACGGTTCATATATATTCGTATAAAAACAACAACGAGGGTGGACCACAACCAAACCCTCTCGAATACGCAACAACCACGAAATATACCATGAATCCATAGGGAAAACAAGAATACTAACAAGATTAATCATATTCAACATGAATTAATCAACCACACGGAACGAATTGAAGAAAAACCCGAAAACCCCCAATTTACCCAAAAGTAGGGTTCTTAGAAGATTTACCTTGGATTAAGATGAAAGATTCGTGTTGATTTTGTTATTATACACCAAGAACTCAAAGAAGATGATGGTTGAGATGATTGGAGGAAGAAATCGCCAAGAAATCGCCTAAAATTGCCAAAGCCGCGGGGAAGGAGATGAAATGAGAAATAAATCCGTCCAAAGTCAACTCCTGGGTATTTATAGCCACACGGCTTAGCGCGCGCTAATAGATAAGTGTTAGCGTGCGCTACCCAGTTATATTACAGTCGAGAACTCACTGTCCTGGACCGTTAGCGTGCGCTAACAACGACTCGGTAGCGTGCGCTATCGAGCTATAGCGTGCGCTACCTGGGTACCTGAATGAGTCCAGAACAAACTGCCCAGTACTAGATAGTCGCGTTAGCGCGTGCTAACGGATTACCTAGCGCGCGCTAGCCTTCGATAAATAACATGCGCTAGACAACGTAGCGTGCGCTAAACCATTAGTCCATAGAACAGGGATCGGAAATAGGTTCACTGCCACTCCCAGGGCTCAGCTCGCTAGCGCGCGCTACGAAGCAAACGTAGCGTGCGCTACTAAGGAATCCTCAGCGTGCGCTATGCATAAAGATTAGCGCGCGCTAGGAACGGAATATTAACGGCCCATACGAAACGTCAAACGGTACATCTCAAAAACGCATAATAACATAGAATGGATCCACGGCAACCCCGAAACGGCGGTTCCGAACGACAATTATGAGAATCAGATCAATAAGCGACGGAAGAACCAATAAACGTAGAACTGGATGACAAAAAGTCTCGAAACAAATATTCTCAAAAATTAATACGGTTACACGAGGGTCACTAAAAACGAGAAATACACCAAAAAGTGAAAATACCGGGAAAAGAAAATGCGGATATTACAATTGATAGGCAAGTGGGACAAGTATTACCTGAATTATAACTTCTAGAAAAGAATGATAATGACTAGGATTCCATCAGAGAACAATTACTACTTCCATGTAAACTATAGAGACGATGTATACAATACATAGTGTACCTCTGCGTATGTTCAAGAGAAAGAGAGGGAGATATGACATGGACACTGACGCAACCTGATGAAGCAACTTAAGATATGGATTTTGTAAATAATATAAAGACCTCTTTAAAACCAAGTTACGGTAATATATGCATAGGTTATTGACACCTTTGTTTCATTTCTAGAGTAATGTACTTGTCTTATAATCACTTGAATACAATACGTTTATAATTATTTCTGTAAGCATATTAGAAGTATTAATATGTAGGCAGCCTTCCCGAACAAACATAAAAATATTATTCACATATAACCCAAGTATGTAAAGAAATTAAAGGACACATAAAATTAGCCAGTTGAAACATCTTTTAAATATATAAGCACACATGGAGTTACATTTTTAAAAGTAAATCAACCTTCCCAGGCCCAGTAAGAAGAACAAGGTTCTTAGTTTTCAAACCACGCAGTTGCTGTATGGTCTCCAACCCTGTTTGTGCAAACAGGAAGAAAAGTAAATTATATTGAAGAAGATACGGTGCAGATCAAAGAGAGGAGATATACTGGTCTAGGAGAAAATATGTGAAGGCCTGAGAGGGGGCTAGTCTTCAAAATTATATACAAAATCTAGTATAAAACGCTGAATTGTTGTAGGGAAAATGTAAACCATATATCCTATCCGAATTACCACCAGCATTCATCTTAATAATCAATGGCCATACTGATCCTAGGGCCTTATGGCTTTCTACTGGCCTTTTCTGCCTTTCTCCTAGGTATAAAATTTGTTACACTATATTTTGAGAATTATATACTGTCAGTTATTCTGTAAGCTATGACTATGGGGTTGTGATATCCTTACGCCCTTTTTTTGGCATGTAAATATAATTAAATGAGAATCTAATATTTATTTATTAATTTCCTAAATTCCATATTTGTGAAATGCGTAAAATTATAAGATAAAATGAAGGGGGTTCCATTTATATATATTTTTAAAGAATTTAAACTAAAAGAATTACCACTAATTGGAGCACAGGAACGAACTAAGACTGCTGCTCTAACACCTTCCTTGTCTGACACAATATTGAGCATACTATGGAGACCATGACATATAGGTAAATATATGCATGCCCACCGGGTCCAAACTGTTACCAGATTTAATTCCAAATTCACTAAAATGAATGCATTTGAGAGGATCTGGAAGTTCATAAGCAACTTTGTGGAATAAATAATGAGAGTACAGTCAGATGCACGAAACTTTGTTACAATATTAAGAATTTCAAGTTCTTTAGCTGCCACCGATGATTTGAAATCGAGGGGAGGGGACTGCCATCCACATGTGTGAAAAGGAAAAAAAGTTGTCATCCGTGCAGTGCAGGGGGTGCTCATTATTGGTTTTGTTGGCTAAGATATGTGGTGTTATTCTAACCATCAAACATGCGGCAAACTAAGGCAGCAACTTTATGCTAATCAGTGAGCACTCCAATACACTTGAAGCACTTGATATTACCAATGGAAAGATATAGCAGGCACTAGAAGGAGAAATACATGAAGACATATTATATAGAAAGCCAATGATATTATCATCCATTGTAGTTATCTGTATTCATATATTTCATTGCCAAGATCCGTCTAATTTCAACAATATCAGGACGGAGTAATTAGTCCTAATTGCAATAGCACAACATAGTTTATGCGGTATCTTATAACTAATAGTTGTTGAATCTACTACCGATTTAGAGATTTTTACAGTTCATTTTAAGAATATATCTTTATCCCTGTTTTAGGTCGTACATGAGAGTTTAAATTCTATATACAGTCACACTGTAGAAATTTGGGGCGAGCTGATTGGTGTTCCAGGAACAATACCTCATCAGTACAGAGACACCTAACACATTATCACTCTGGATATTACGACCCTCGCCATTGTTATGAGAAGGCCATGTCATGACATGTAATATGAATCAAAGAAATACTCGAGCAAGACCTGAAAAAGATCAATATGAATAACAATAGATAAAAAAGATAAAATATGGGCAAACAAAAACGTCGCAAGTTTATATCGCAAAACACATAACACAAAAAATAACAAATATATGTAAAGAGTACCTATTTGAATAGCAAATAATAGAAGATTTGCAGAACCTGAAAAAATATATGATTTATCAAGGGCAAGAAACACCAAAACACATGGCAAAAATATTAATATTAAAACATGGCCAGGCTTTAAGGAGTTAAGGAGTTATGTAATTACAGAGAGAATTGAAAAGTGACCTTATTGCCAGAAACATATCAACCAATCGAAATAGTATTGCTGTTAGTTCAGTTGAGACAATATGTTCAAGACTTTTAAAATCGATATCATATCACACTTTACAGTAGTCAGTATATATATATATATATATATATATATATATATATATATATATATATATATATATATATATAGGGGTGAAAACTGGGCGGATATTTCCCGCCCGATCCGGAGCCGTATCCGATCGGGATCGAATTCGGGATGAAAAATAGGTATCCGGTCGGATTCGGATACGGATCCGGATAGTTGAATTCGGATACGGGTTCGAATTCGGATAATGCAATATCCGCCCGTATCCGAGTTTTCCCATATTTTATCGGATATTATCCGGATAGCAATCCGGATAATAAATTCGGATACCAATCTGGATAATAAATCTGGATATCCATATTTTTAAATCTTAAATATACTTTATTATATATATATATATATATATAACACTTTTGGACTTCAGTGTAATAAATTTTCAAACTTTCAAGAAAAAAAATATTTTTTTCAAAAAAAAAGTATTTTCTGGAAAAATATATTTCTAGGAAAAAAATTATCTTTTCGAAAAAAACATTATTTATGGAAATTTTTTATTTCTTCAAAAAAAATTAAAAAAATATTTTTTCGAAAAAAATTATTTCTGGAAAAAATAAAATTAGTTTCTGGATTTTTTATATTTTTTGAAAAAATAAAAAATACTTTTTGCGAAAAATAAAAAAAATTATTTTCTGGAAAAAAATGATATTTCGAAAAAAAAAATTTTTAAAAGAAATGTATTAGCCAAACACTTTAATACTAACTTATAAGCTATTTATTTCATATGAAATGTATTTTAAAAGAAATGTTCTATTCAAGTAAATACAGGGGCAATTATATATATTATAATAATTGTTAAAAACAATTAAATTACCACTTTTTAGTCTTTGCTAAGTATGAAGTTTATGTTTTTTATGGGAGAGACTGAATAAGTAAAAATGAGGGAACCTTATTATGAAACGATTTTTAAAAAAATTACTATAGTTTGCATTAGAACGTTTATGAAATATTGTGTAGTTAGTTTTTTTATATGCTGCAATCACTTCCAAACGATTTTTGTATGACACGTATTATCCGATTATATTTATTTGAATCCGGCCCGAATCCGTCCTGTATCCGTCCCGTGTCCGTATCCCGAATAATCCGAATTCGTATCCGTATCCGGCCTTCTCGTATCCGACTCCGAATCCGAGAGAAAAATATGGGTTAGGATACGGGAAGAGCACTATCCGTCCGTATCCGATCCGTTTTCACCCCTATATACACACAACACACCATCCGCACACCCACACACGCAGCACCCACAAACACACATAACACCACACACAAAACACATACATACACACATCACCACACATACACAAACGGTACGACAAATACACAACCACACACAGGCTGTTCTTAAAAAACCAGTACACACAAGCACACACACAACACACATATAAACACATACATACACATACACACATGCACACTTAGCACTACACCCACATCAGCACATATACGACGCACAAAACCTCACCGAAACTCGAAATACAAGTCAGAAACACGTTCCTTGTAACAATAGACTCGCAACAATGTAATGTTTTTAAAATTCTGATAGAGATAAATGGACAACCTGAAGACAAACAGTGTTTTTATCCAGTTCCGACGATTTCGGCATCGGTTTGTAAAACTGAACATAGATTTGTGTCCTACTCGTTGAGATAAACAAATTGATATATAGAGTGTGAAATCATGTCAAAGATTTTTTCTTCAACATTTGAACCGACACTATTGTAACACCCCCGATCAAACCGGGAATATTACACGCCGCAGACCCTCTCCGTGAGGATCCACCAGGCTAGACATTAACACAACCCATTATATTACATACTGACGAATCAAAATAATGAATCAATAGACCGATTTGGTCTTCCGTCACTGACTTACAAATCAAAATACATAAACTCATCCAGACTCATACACATGCAAGGGTAAAATACTTGCAACGGCGAACAATAAGAAAGCGGAAAAGATAATACAATGGACTCCGACTAACTGAAGTCAAAACTGGCCTTCGAGTGATTAGTATCATTCGTCTTTCATCATCCCTCGCACCGATCCTGTGTCTTGCTCCCGAAAACTTGTATGTACCTGGACACAATACAGATATCCACCCCCCGATTACTCGGGGGTTAGCAAAACTCCACTGTTTTGCTAGTGCAAGTATAAAGTGCAAATACGAGCCATACACAACACATTCCGAGAATACATCGAAAGACTTCCCGAGATATATTTAGTTAAAAATAGTTCAAGAGTTGAAAGTAGAAACGAAGCAAGTAAGCACTTTGGAAACATTTCCAAATCTCGGGATTTTTGAAAACATTAGAAATTGAAAAGTTCTTAATTCCTCGAAAGTCATTTAGGGTCACAGCCCCAAAGTTCATTTTCCAAAATGAAAATCTGTTAACAAAACACGGGGTCCACGACCCAACCATTCCGGTCACAAAACACAGGGCCTACGACCTGATCATCCACTGCAATTCACTTACAAGGACACATTACACATAACACATTATTCTTATGCCATTCTAGCCAAACACCAAGACTCGATATATAATGTATCTCGACCCCGAGCATAAAGCATTGTGATACTCCGGAACATATCACAATAGTTATCAAAACATCAACATCAATATCACAGAAACGACACTTGGTAACCCATGGCCGTACCCATTAGTATCGGCCCCCAGAGGCCCCGTCGGACCATCCCCAGGTGGGAAACCACTTCCGCGGCCGTACCCATTAGTATCGGCCCCCAGAGGTCCCGTCGAACCGTCCCCAGGTGGAAGAACATCAACACATGCACCTAAGTCCACTTCCGTGGCCGTACCCATTAGTATCGGCCCCCAGAGGCCACACATGCCATCCCCGGGTGGAAGAACAACTCACAGTTTACGAAACCACAACTCTCAAAGGTCAAACACACAAAATATATATAGTCGAGGTACCTTGCTAGAATGGCCATATTATCCAACACGTACTCACGACCCAGAACTATAACAATTCACAAGGAAGCACAAGATTTCAACAAAGACCGAACGACAACTAATATCACACAAACTCACATATTCATCCATAAACACGTGACTCCAAGCACATAATTTGACAAAAGAATTACACTTTACATTTACCAACGACATAATCATACGCAATGACATCACAAGAAAGTAAGGTGATTCTATACTCGACACTAGCACACATATTCAACTAAGCACATTAATTCCCGACACACACGGGTCACCTTTACAAAAACCATGATGGTAAATATACCGATTCTTTTGAAAAATGGTTATTAATATTTATTTAGCACATATCGACGATTAACAACCATAATATCCACAAAACACGTAATGTATGGGCAAGATACTTGCCTCGAATAACCACAACGCAGAGAATCGGCCGAAGTAGGTTGGCACGAACCGACTACGAACTCACCGACTCCACCGAACGACAATCCGCAACAATGAACTACGAACGAAAACAATAACAATGAAAATATATTCCAAAGTACGACCCAAAGCCGCTGAATTCAAAGAACGAATGACGAAAGTTCAAGTGTTTTCCCCAGAACGGCCAAGAACACGATTCGTCCCGACAAAACACGAAAACGGAATTCTAAGTCAAAATATGGATATACAATCCATACAATATGTTTAAAAACATCATTTAACCACTATTTATCCAACAAAAATGGATGGAAAACGAGATCGAGAACAAATCCCCCAAAAAGTCGATTCGAAGGAAATCAAGAAATATACTTCGATTCGACGAAGAACAATAGATTAAATGATGTTAAACACAAGAATACTACCAAGATTAATCATACCCATCATGGATTAATCAACAACACGGAACGAATCGGATAAAAATGCCAAAACCCCCAAATTCACGAAATTAGGGTTCTAAGGAAGATTACCTTGATTCGCTGGATCAAAGGATGATAACGGATGATTGATTGATGTTAAAACCTCAAGAACTTCATGGATTTGTTGTTAAACAACATGGCTTCAAGATTCCCAAGACCACATCCGCGGAAGAGAAAGGAAAGATTGAAAAAAATGGCCAAAAACCCGTCTGCAGGGCCATAAATAGGCTGCACAGTGTGCCGCGGCCCAGCGGGAGTGTGCCGCGGCACAGGCCCAAATCTGCGCCCTGTGATCGGCAGTGTGTCGCGGCCCGGCCGACATGTGCCGCGGCACCAGGTACAGACGGTTTGGCCGGAAAAATGCACGAGTGTGCCGCGGCCCTGCCGGCATGTGCCGCGGCCCACGGTACGGCCTGCTCGGCCAGAAGCTGCCGAGCACTACCGGCCGTAACTCGGCCAGTGCCGGCCTGGGCCCAGATTGCCCGGCCATGACTCGGCCGGGGCCAACTCCGACGGCCCGAACGACCCTAAAACCCGAACCTGAATACGAATCGATGATACGGTTACGACGTACTCGCAAAGACGAATCTAATAGCTAAGAGAACACACAATTCCGACCACCCTAAGGCTCGGAATTCGACAACGGAAATAATTACCCAAAACTTTGGGAAATTACGAAAATGGCCCAAAACATCCGAAAATCACGATACGCGATCGAAACACGAAAGCAAAGCTCGCAACATGAATAATAACATTAAATGAACTTACGAGAAACTCGAAACAACAGTTTCGGACGAGATTCGCAAGAATCGTACTCAAGTGCGGAAAAGTCGCTAAAAAGCTCGGAACTCAACAAAACGATACCGAAACGAACTCGGATGACAAAAAGTGCAGAATTAATCATTCTCGAAATGATGAAACGGTCATGAGCGAGTCGTCAAAATGGACTCCAGCCGAAAAAGAAATTTACCGAAAATCGAAAATTGCGGATATTACATTCTACCCTTCTTAAAAGAAGTTTCGTCCCGAAACTTAAAACAAGTAGGGAGAAGCAATATTCCGCCAGGAAAACTCAACGAGATACGCAAGGAAACACGTAACTTACGCCCATCGGCGAAACGTTACAAGCAACGCAAAGGAATATACGGCGTGAAAACACGCTCCACGACGACCACCACAACGTCGCCGTTAAGGATATAATAAAACCAACAAATGACAAGCATCGTCAAACGGATAATATAGTCAAGTCAATAATCCGAACAATCACAAAACACAACGAACGAACATCAATATGATTGGCCGATCCAACGGTACATCAATCGAAACGCGAGCCAAACGCTGAACAAATACGGAATTCCATCGCCCAAGGGTTGGAAGATCGAAAACGACACTAATTTCCCGAACTTAAGGGAATTAGGAAGGAGCCTGAATTCTCAACAATCACGAAACGAGGACAAAAACCGAACAAATAAACGACCGAGACAACAAAAATTCGAACAATCATGTCCGAAACACGAAGGATAATAAAATTCAAACAACAACTCCCAGGATGATCTGGTGAGAACTACAAGACATGCATTCCCATAAGATCCACCGGAAAGGGAATAGCGATTGAAAAGTCACAACGACAAACGAGTTATTCCGAAACAATACCACACTTGTTCGATCAACAAAAGCAAGGGGCAGGACAAGCTCAGAAATGTCAACAAACATAATGAGTCGACAAAGTCGAAAATACAAGAGTTTCAAATCCGATCCACTTCGAAAAAAAAAAGAACTAATAGAACCAAATGATGTCGCTCCCGAACAAGGTTCACAAGAATCGAACCGAACCCGAAAAAGTCACAGCAATAACCAGATCGACCCACAACAAGATCACAGCTCGATCGGACGATGAAACCAAAATACAGACCAAGTTCATAAAGTATCAACGAACATGAGCGAATCGATAGACTGGAGAAAGAAAAATTACAGAAGTCAAAATAGTACGGGTATTAACTCCGACCTCGTCCACGAAATTCACAAAAACGGGAGCAAGGTAACAAGATATAAAACAACCAACACATAACGGAACCATCACCGATGCACACGGTCATACCAAACCAATCTCTAACAGCTCGCACATGCGCAACAATGCAAAAATCACCACGAGGCGACAACATTCAACACCAACATCCCGCCTCGCACAGGGGGCTAACACAACAAATGTGTGGAAAACGACTCAACGCTCACACCGCCAATTCGATCATACTCGGGAGCAAACATCAAAATGACAACGCGAACATCACACATACATACCCAGCCCTCAAACGGGAATGGATAGGTTTTAAAAATGAAAACCTCATTTTGAAAATAATTTAGAAGAACACCGGTTGATCTTGAGTATCACCTTTCAAAAAGTACAAACGTGAAACATTGTTATCGAGACTTTGGAGAACCATTTCGCATTTGATAAAAATGAGGACACTTTCTCTTAGTGGAAACTTTCAGAATATTCGACCCTCGGGTCTAAATAAAAGTGTTTCTAAACATTGAAAATATCTCAAACATTTTGGTCCTCGAGGTAAATTTTTTTTTAAATATATTGTGGCACCTTGGATGTACAATAAGAAAATAACTCATTTGAAAAGTACGTCTCGAAATTTATTTTTCTAAGATACTCAAGGTTTTTAAAGATAATTCAATGGGCTAGAATGCCCAAAAATTTCGGGTAATTATACGGAACATTATAGCGTCATGGGTCCTGTGCCGGAACCCACCAGGATAAAAACTATTTACAAAAATGCCAAAAAGGTCGATAACGGTAATATTTCAAAAACTCACAAAGCCATTTACAAAATACTAAATACCGTCATAAGAGTTTCGCCAAAATGATCAAGGCCATAATGCCAAAAACACGATTAATGGAATTGGTTTTTGAAATAAAACTCAGTCGGTAAAATACCGAAAGCCATTACAAAAGAACTCACGCAGCGGATAGAAGAAGTAAAGTCAAACATGCACAATCCAGCAACACTACTCCTCATATGAACGACATATGAGGGTCAAATAACCGCATATCAAGAAATCAAAATCCATAAGAGGATTCCGTTACTTAACAAATAATCATAAAAATAGCTCGTGTCACACGAGGCACAACACAAAGAAGGGAGACTTACATCCACAGGTCGCACGAAGATGATGGCTACACCCTGATACTAATCACGACCGACAATACAACGACGCGTCGCGACACAACTCAGTCAGACAAAATCTGACAATACAAGACTCAACAACACATAACTCGACCCGACAGCCTAGGTTTTCTCAACCTAAGCTCTGATACCATAAATGTAACACCCCCAGATCAAACCGGGAATATTACACACCGCAGACCCTCTCCGTGAGGATCCACCAGGCTAGACATTAACACAACCCATTACATTACATACTGACGAATCAAAATAACGAATCAATAGACCGATTTGGTCTTCCGTCACTGACTTACAAATCAAAATACATAAACTCATCCCGACTCATACTCATGCAATGGTAAAATACTAGCAACGGCGAACAATAAGGCAGCGGAAAAGACAATACAATGGACTCCGACTAACTGAAGTCAAAACTGGCCTTCGTGTGATTAGTATCATTCGCCTTTCATCATCCCTCGCACCGATCCTGTGTCTTTCTCCTGAAAACCTGTATGTACCTGGACACAATACAGATATCCACCCCCCGATTACTCGGGGGTTAGCAAAACTCCACTGTTTCGCTAGTGCAAGTATAAAGTGCAAATACGAGCCATACACAACACATTCCGGGAATACATCGAAAGACTTCCCGAGATATATTTAGTTAAAAATAGTTCAAGTCTTGAAAGTAGAAACGAAGCAAGTAAGCACTTTGGAAACATTTCCAAATCTCGGGAGTTTTGAAAACATTAGAAATTGAAAAGTTCTTAATTCCTCGAAAGTCATTTAGGGTCACAGCCCCAAAGTTCATTTTCCAAAAAGCAAATCTGTTAACAAAACACGGGGTCCACGACCCAACCATTCCGGTCACAAAACACATGGCCTACGACCCGATCATCCACTGCAATTCACTTACAAGGACACATTACACATAACACATTATTCTTATGCCATTCTAGCCAAACACCAAGACTCGATATATAATGTATCTCGACCCCGAGCATAAAGCATTGTGATACTCCGGAACATATCACAATAGTTATCAAAACATCAACATGAATATCACAGAAACCACACTTGGTAACTCGTGGCCGTACCCATTAGTATCGGCCCCCAGAGGCCCCGTCGGACCATCCCGAGGTGGGAAACCACTTCCGCGGCCGTACCCATTAGTATCGGCCCCCAGAGGTCCCGTCGAACCGTCCCCAGGTGGAAGAACATCAACACACGCACCCAAGTCCACTTATGTGGCCGTACCCATTAGTATCGGCCCCTAGAGGCCACACATGCCATCCCCGGGTGGAAGAACAACTCACAATTTACGAAACCACAACTCTCAAAGGTCAAACACACAAAATATATATAGTCGAGGTACCTTGCTAGAATGACCATATTATCCAACACGTACTCACGACCCAGAACTATAACAATTCACAAGGAAGCACAAGATTTCAACAGCACCGAACGACACAACTAATATCACAAAAACTCACATATTCATCCATAAACACGTGACTCCAAGCACATAATTTGACAAAAGAATTACACTTTACATTTACCAACGACATAATCATACGCAATGACATCACAAGAAAGTAAGGTGATTCTATACTCGACACTAGCACACATATTCAACTAAGCACATTAATTCCCGACACACACGGGTCACCTTTACAAAAACCATGATGGTAAATATACCGATTCTTTTGAAAAATGGTTATTAATATTTATTTAGCACATATAGACGATTAACAACCATAATATCCACAAAACACGTAATGTATGGGCAAGATACTTGCCTCGAATAACCACAACGCAGAGAATCGGCCGAAGTAGGTTGGCACGAACCGACTACGAACTCACCGACTCCACCGAACGACAATCCGCAACAACGAACTACGAACGAAAACAATAACAACGAAAATAAATTCCAAAGTACGACCCAAAGCCGCTGAATTGAAAGAACGAATGACGAAAGTTCAAGTGTTTTCCCCAAAACGGCCAAGAACACGATTCGTCCCGACAAAACATGAAAACGGAATTCTAAGTCGAAATATGGATATACAATCCATAGAATATGTTTAACAACATTATTTAACCACAATTTATCCAACAAAAATGGATGGAAAACGAGATCGAGAACAAATCCCCCAAAAAGTCGATTCGAAGGAAATCAAGAAATATACTTCGATTCGACGAAGAACAATGGATTAAATGATGTTAAACACAAGAATACTACCAAGACTAATCATACCCATCATGGATTAATCAACAACACGGAACGAATCGGATAAAAATGCAAAACCCCCCAAATTCACGAAATTAGGGTTCTAAGGAAGATTACCTTGATTCGCTGGATCAAAGGATGATAACGAATGATTGATTGATGTTATAACCTCAAGAACTTCATGGATTTGTTGTTAAACAACATGGCTTCAAGATTCCCAAGACCACATCCGCGGAAGAGAAAGGAAAGATTGAGAAAAATGGCCAAAAATCCGTCTGCAGGGCCATAAATAGGCTGCACAGTGTGCCGCGGCCCAGCGGGAGTGTGCCGCGGCACAGGGCCAAATCTGCGCCCAGTGATCGGCAGTGTGCCGTGGCCCAGCCGACATGTGCCGCGGCACCAGGTACAGACGGGTTGGCCGAAAAAATGCACAAGTGTGCCGCGGCCCTGCCGGCATGTGCCGCGGCCCACGGTACGGCCTGCTCGGCCAGAAGCTTCTGAGAACTACCGGCCGTAACTCGGCCAGTGCCGGCCTGGGCCCAGATTGCCCAGCCATGACTCGGCCGGGGCCAACTCCGACGGCCCGAACGACCCCGAAACCCGAACCTGAATACGAATCGATGATACGGTTACGACGTACTTGCAAAGACGAATCTAAGAGCTAAGAGAACACACAATTCCGACCACCCGAAGGCTCGGAATTCGACAACGGAAGTAATTACCCAAAACTTTGGGAAATTACGAAAATGGCCCAAAACGTCCGAAAATCACGATACGCGATCGAAACACCAAACCAAAGCTCGCAACATGAATAATAACATTAAATGAACTTACGAGAAACTCGAAACAACAGTTTCGGATGAGATTCGCAAGAATCAAACTCAAGTGCGGAAAAGTCGCTAAAAAGCTCGGAACTCAACAAAAGGATACCGAAACGAACTCGGATGACAAAAAGTGCAGAATTAATCATTCTCGAAATGACGAAACGGTCATAGGTGAGTCGTCAAAATGGACTCCGACCGAAAAAGAAATTTACCGAAAATCGAAAATTGCGGATATTACAACTATCGTCTCTCTATCCCTCTCTCTCTCTCTCTTGAAGAAAAGGGAATGAAAATGATGATAAAATTGAAGAGGGTGACTATTAACAGATGGACAGAATATTTTGTAACACACCATCGTCCTATTCAAATAGTTTTTTTAAAGATTTATTCTAGAAAAATACAATCATAAGATTGATAGAGATGACAAAAACAAATACAACTATTAGAATTTTTCTTCCAATATTCGAAAAAGACATGATTGGAAAATCTCCGTTTGATTAGTATCGGATATATACTTTTATTTCAAATTACGTAAATCATCGAGGTATAAACCAAGGCCAGATCATCCCAAACGTAATGCTGCCAAACATGCAATCAAAGACTAGCAATCACAAATATAGAAAATAAAAAACCGAGAATCCCTAATTTTTTGTTTTCAAAAAAAAAAAACGGGAATTCCAAGTGGAAATGTCTTTCCAAAATGAATCGAAAATACAAGAAATGAAATGAAATCAGAAATTGTCTTCCCAAAAAGAAATCACAAACTCCACCAACATATATGAGATCAGGCCAAAAAGCTATGACATCTTAGGCCCCCGGAGTCACCGCCTTCACCTCCATCCGCACCACATCCGGAGTCACCGCCGCCACCAACCACACAATCTGGTTCACTAGAGGGCCCGTTAGACAGGTCGCCACATGGTAATTCCGGTGGCAATGAAGACGAGGAAGATGATGAAAAGTACGAGGGCCACCATTGAAAGCATGACATTCGATTACTATCCGGGAGAGACGATATAGATCGTATTTGTCCACCACTTCATCTCTTCCACCTACCTGCCTGCCTTAGTTGGTCGTCTGACACGTCCACCTTCGTTCTTTTTAGTTTCTGAGAAAGCAATTGCTACTGTATGTATTTCTCCTTTCACCTTTTTCTTCTTTCGCGTTATTGCATCCCTTTTATTTTTTCAGAACATATCTGTAAGATATGTATTAATAATAATAAAGTTATTTTTGTTATTGGTAGATAAATAATCACGATTTACGGGCCTATAATTGTCGAGTCAAACATCTTCATCACATTCAAGTTCAAGAACTGCATTTATCTAGGTGTGGGGATTTATTACGCTTTTATTTATTTTAATTGATTTATATATTGTCTTGTATGTGCACGTGAAATCAGTCAGATTCTTGTATTTCTACCTCAAGATCTTCTAGAGTATATCCCGCCTATGCCCGGATGTCGTGTGGGCAACAATCTACCAGACTAAACTTGGACTGCAATGGGGTCAGCCGAATTTTCTTCTCAAGAAACTTACGATTTTTGTTCTCTCTATTTTTCTTGAATATTTTGGTATTTTTAGAAAAATATTGTGTTAACTAAATTATGAAATTCAAGACACAAGTCAAGATCCACAATTAAACACATACACAAAAAATCGGTTTTTTTTGGACAATGAAGGTATGAAAATCGGCCAACACTCATATCCTATTTATAGGTGTTTTGGGCTACTCTAGGGACCTTAAGGAGGATATGGTAAGGACTCTTAATAGATGTCATCTTTCTATATTAGAACTCTTCCTAATATAATGACTCTATTAAATATCAACTTAGTCCACTATAAAGTTGATATTGCACTTCCTACTAAAATCCAAAATTATGAAATTGGGCTCCTTTTTGAATTAATTATTTTCCATGTTTAAGATATTCCATGTCCATTAATTAATTTAAGCTACTGACAACTTTTAATTAATTAATGTGTTATACATGAGTATACCACTCGACCTTTATTATTATATCAGAAAATTAATTCCACCTGCAGGGTTTAATATAATAATCCTTTCGAGTTCCTCAAGGGACATGATCAACCCGACTGGTCGGGACACGATTTCTATCTATAATATTAATTATCATATAAATAATAATAATATTGCCCAAAATATCGAGCATATTGAGTCAATCATTGTGGCTCTCACCCATGATAAATCAAAGCAATAAATATTAAATATACATAATTAAATATTAATCACTAGAATTAAGAAAAAATAATTGTTCGAGATGTACGTTCTTCTTATAGTCAGTACAGAAGAATCTATCTCACCTCGATCCTCTTCAACGTATAACGAATACGCTAATATATGCTAATGGTCAAGACCAACCAATATCAAGCATATACTACAACCTCTCACACAACAGTCTAATGTTATATAGATTATGAACTAAATATTACTATATAAGGAACCGATAATGTGATCTTCTGTGTGACACGACACACCACATTATCTACAATATAAAGTAATTAAACAACATTTGCATAACCATAGCGTGAATAAATATGCAAAACATGTGATAAATGAATTAAATATTCTCATAGATAAAGTCCGTAAAATTAGGTAATACAAGCATAAAGTATGCTTTGATGTATACAACCCTAACAGAGACCTAGTATAGAGGCTAAGGAACGCACTATATGAACTCAAAGCAAGCACCTAGAGCCTATTATGAAAACCTATCCCTGTATCTAATCAACAATGTATTTGAGAAAGGTTCAGTAGACAAGACCCTCTTTAAGATACAAAAAGGTGACGATCTTGTAATGGTGTAAATTTATGTCGATTATATTATATTTAGATCAACTAACGTTGCTTTATGTCTAAGGTTCTCTCATCTCATGCAAAGTAAATTTGAAATGAGTATGATGGGAGAACTTAGCTATTTTCTAAGATTGCAGGTTAAGCAACTGCCTACAGGTATATTCATCAACCAGGAAAAGTATAGCAAGGAGCTGCTCAACATGTTTGGGATGAACAACTCAAAATCCTCATCCATCCCCATGAGCACTTCCACGCAAATTAGTGCTGACGAAGCTGGAAATCCGGTTGGTCAATCACTCTATAGGAAGATAATAGGCTAACTTCTGTACCTAATAGTAGCAGGCCAGATATCTAGTTTGTTGTAGGAGTCTGTGCTTGGTATCATGTAGCACCTAAGGAGTCACACTTCACCACAGTCAAATGAATTAAGTACGTGGAAGGAACAATCGGTGTAGGATTGTGGTATCTTAAGAAAGGAAGATTCAATTTGGTATGCAACAACGACTCGAATCTCGAAGGTTGTAAGTTGGATAGGAAGAGTACATGCAGCACTTGTCACTTCCTTGGATCTAGACTTGTGTCATGGTCCAGTAAGAAGCAATTGGCCAATTCGCTTTCTGCAGCTGAGTCGGAATATTATGCCACTGGAAGTTGTTGTACGCAGATTCTCTCGATGCAATAATACAGTTACAAGATTATGGAATCAGTACCACAGAGACTCCAATCATGTGCGATAGCACGAGTGCAATTGAAATCACGCACAAATCTATATTGCACTCGCGAACTAAGCATATTGAGCTGACATCTTTACAAAACCTCTCAGCACAACCAGATTCTGCATGCTTCTCCAAGAATTGGGAATGTTAAAGCGAGACTCCCTGTAAGTTTTTACATTTTGCTCATCAATTGAGGGGGAATGCTGTACGACCCAAGAATACAGTATCCACTTTAATTAACTGTACACTCAGAACTTCAATTCATATATTACTATAGGAAGAAGAAGGCATATAACCTTCCTATAGGTGATGTGTGCATTAATTAAGGGAGAATACAGTATGACTCATGAACACAATATTAATCCTATATTGCTGTAAGAATTGAATCCTCTATGTACCTTTTAAGAGGAAATGCTGTATTTTCGCGGATACAACACATACACTGTAGGATTCAATTAATATTATAATAGTATCTAAATTAATATAATGTATACACAACAAACTATTTTATGTCTATGTGCTCTGCCTGAATTTAAAACGATTTATCCTTTAATAGTTTTAAGACACCTAGACTTTATTGCCTCAAATACCGCGATTTCAAAATTTAAATCATCGTTCCCGCAACAGTGGAAGACAAACTGTGTCAGAAGTGGGACCGCCTATTAATTTCAAAACTGATGGATTAGACGTACAAGTTACATCTGAATCCATCATATACGTTCTTTTAAAAGACGGTTCCCATCCCTTAAATCTGACTGTTCACTATTAACCTAGTCTTCCTTGTACCCTATAAAAAGACAGCAAATTGCTCTCACAGACTCTTTACGCTTTCTACAAATTAATGAGTCTACAACAATCTATCTACGTATTCTCTGCATATCTTTGATCAATTTCTTGTTACTTCACCACTTTTGCTTGATAATGTCTACTTCTCAGACCTCTTCAATATCTCTGAAAAAGAAGGAAACCATCATCGATGGTCGCATCTTTGCTAAATATGTTCTGTTCGAGAGGATTACTTCTGAAAATGAAGATGAAATCGGGATGGACCTGGTCATTGCTTGAGTGAAGCAACAAGGTCTGTATGGTCTGGGAAGTCATCTGATGATAGATAGTTGAAGAATTCTATCTGGATGCTGCGTTCAAATATTCACCACAGAGAAAAGGCTCTGAAATTACTGACATCATCAGAACTGTGCAAGGTATTGAGATCCTTGTGAACAAGGAACTCTTGGAGAAGATCTATAAGTTACCCTGTGATGGACTGAAAATGGAGAAAATTAAGACTTTCGGGTCTGAAAGTCTGCTGTCCGCTTACTGGAAGCTTTCTACTGGCACTAATATCCACCCTTCATGACACAAGAAGAACTTCACCCTCCAATACATTTATCTTCACGATTTTTATTGTTGAGTCATTGAAAATCGCACTGGTGCTTTCCAAATATGCACCAATTTGAGATTCAGAATGATGGTTGCCATTGTGTCTGGTGAGAAAGTAAACTGGTGCCAAATCATTCTCAAACGCATTCAAGAGGAGGCATCTAATCCGGAGTCTATCAAGAAATCATTTGGCCTAATTCTGAACCACATCCTTACTCACTGCGGAATATAGCAGTCCGTGGAGGCCAAGAAAATTCTGATCGGAAAGTTCGTCGGTGGAATCAAACCCACTGTCTACACCAAAATGCCCATTCTTGCTTACAAGCCCAACCCATACATCATGCCTACTTCGAGTGACCCTCGAGATTTCACTCTCAAGAGTTATGATGATGGGAAGAAGAGGAAAAGAAGTGTTCCCGACAGCAGCTCCCCCAAAGCTGTTGAGAAGAGGAGAAAGAATACAAAGAAATCTTCTACGGCTGTTCCTACAGTGACTATAGCGGTCACCGTAGAAGTCCCATCTACCACTCTGATTGCTGAATCTATCCCACAGTACGCAACCCCTATGGAAGAAACAGTTGTTGCTCATACAGCAGTTCCTGAGCCAGTGACGGCTATGATGAAAGAACAACTATTTGCCAAACTTGAAAGTTTTGGCGAATCGGCTACCCCTTTGGAGCCAAAATCCACAACTCACAACAAGGAAGCCACCCCTGTATGGAGTCCTTGTCCCAGCAGGGCATCCCAACCTGTCAAGGATCCCTCTCCCCAACAAGATCCCACACCTATTGAGAATCCCAACTGGACAATAGAGCCATCTGTTGTTCGGAGTACATCCCCAACAGAAATAATCAATCAAATAGTCCTCCCAAGTGCAAATCGATGAAGCCTTTGAGCGCTTCAAAATCTGGAAGTCATATAGGGTCGCTCCTTACGACACCCTGTATAACTGGGAAGAATGGAAAGTTGGGGAACTGTTTGCTCTGGAGGTCACGGACACCCAGAATGTTGAGGTCTTGATCAAGTGGGAATATTACTTTTGCCTAGAGCTTATTATAATATCCGTACTTTTTATTGACTATTTGACCTTGCTGTTCTTTCTATTTTGTCGCTCTATAAACACTTTGAGATGTTGTCGATGTTGATTTTGAGTTTCGTACCTTTTTTGATCATGATCGTGTTGACTAGACCTTTCGACAGTGTTCTGGGACAGGTAGATAGCACACGCTATTTATACTTGAGTAGCGCACGCTAGCTTTGAGCCTTAGCGCGCGCTAATGTTCGGAGCAGGGCAAAGGCAGTAGCTAATTCTGCTCTCTGGACTAGCAGTTAGCGCACGCCAGGAGTTTGCTAGTGCGCGCTATTCGTGGTTAGTAGCACGTGCTAACATCGTCCTTAGTGCACATTAATGAGCTGAGTCGGCAGATGCAGTGAGGTATTTCTACTTTCTGGACTAGCAGGTAGCGCACGCTAGACAGCAGCCAGCGTATGCTATAGGCGTTGCGTAGTGCGCGCTAATGCCCAATCGTAGCGCATGCTATCGGAGTTGGGCAGTGAACTGGAACTTTTGCAGGACAACATTTAGCGCACACTAAGGTGTGGTAGCGCGCGCTAACGCCTCAGGACAGAAGCCACTGGACTACCGGGTGAGCCTGTTAGCGCACGCTAGCCCCGATTCTTAGCGCGCGCTAACCTGGGATTTATATAAGGGGCAGTCAACCCCTGAAATTATCATTTCCACTTCTTTCTCACTCATTTCAATGGTAGCAGCAGAATTTGGGCGACTCGGAGCGTTTGGAGGCGATCCTTCTTCATATATCATCATCTTTGGTTGAATAAAAAATATTACACAACATCTAATCTATTTCTATCTTCCAAATCAAGGTAAATTTCTTAGAACCCTAGTTTTGGGAAATTTTGGGGATTTTCTTAGATTCGTCCGATTTATCTATTTTGGAGCTTGAGATATTTGAGAATATGATGCATCTACCCCATACCCATGTTTCCCCTATGATTATATGGATTGTTTTGTACCTTGTTCGGACTTGAGAGGGTTTGGGTGATTTTTAAACCTCTACATGATTATCCTTGTAGTTTCGTGAATCGTAGGCGGGTTTCGGGAGTTTCTTCATGTGATTTGAGTATGGATTATTGATTATCGTATTCCTTATGAATCGTTTAGGTGCCGGAAGTGCGTTCTTGGACCTACAGAACTTATACTCTTTTCTTTCCGAATTCTCGATCTCTCAAAGGCAAGTATATGTTTATGATTGTGCATTCTCAACTTTGAAAGCAAGATATATCAATTGTATAATGGTTTATATCCACTCTGGGATGGATCTACAGGTCATCTGAGGATTCCGTGGCCTCTGGTACAGTTCCGAGTTAACCACTCTGGGACAGACCGATGGGTCCTCTGAGGCTTCCGTAGCCTTTGGTGCGGTTCTGTGGTTAATCATATATGTATTGAATGTGATGCTTTGAGATTTAGTTATTTCGGAATACTAGTCCTGAATTGATGAGATGATGATTACATTTACTTTATTGTCCAGGAGTATTGTGTTTCATATTCGATATACTTGCACTAGCTATTTCACGGCTAACCCCTTTATGGGGGAAATACCTTTCATGTATTTCAGGATCCAGGAGAGCGGATAGGCATATACCAGGTCGGCATGAAGATGATGGGCAAGTGTAATACTGTATCTTATCTCTGGTTATGTTTTATTTTTGCTCCATTCAACATTGTTGTACTTGAATGGTTTTTGAAGTTCCGACCTATGTTGCCGGCGTATTGAATTGTGATGTGTTGTATTTGGATATATTTGATATGGTTTGAATACCATTTGTATTGTCCTTCATTTTATTATATTAGACCTCCTCGGTCAAAGTTCATAGTTCCGCATATAATTAGCCTTGTGGGTCCCACGGCGGGGCTCATGGCGCTGTAATATACCATGAATAACTTGTGGGTGTTACAGAATATGGTATCGGAGCTTAGGGTTATGGATACCTAGGCTGTCGGTATTTTGGGTCGATTGAGTCATCGTTAGTCTACAGTATCACTACTTTGCCATCATCACAGTGCGACCGGTACTTGTAAGACCTCTTACTTTCCTAATGTTTCCTTAATCGCTTTACTTTTGAATTGGTATTTTGGGAATCGGTCACTTCGATGACGTGCGATTTGAATTGTACTTACGTGCTTTGTGTATCCTTCAGAATGTCTGCTGATAGGGGACAGAGGCGAGGCCGTGGTTGTGGATGCGGATGAGGACGTGGCGCGGCCGCTTCCCTCAGTTCCGCTACGGGGTCGACCACCCCTATCTTATCTAACTCAGTACATCCTGATACCGAGGGTCATCACGACCAGTCGACCTGCTAAGGAAATAACGTAGATTTTGGAGTTACAAATGTCCTTCAGTATTTGGCTAACCAGATGACTATCCTGGCCCAAGCCATTCAACTGAACAATCCGAACCCGACATCGGACGCCTTGATTCAGAATGTGATCCATATGCACCCTCCGCAGTTCAGCGGTGCTACAGACCCGATGGGTTGGGAGAATTGGTTGGTAGAGTTAGAGAAAGTGTTTGAAGCAGTTGATTGTCTGGAAGTGAGGAAGGTACCGATTACTCAGTACTACATTACCAAGGAGGCCACGACTTGGTGGAAAGTTATCAAGCCACAAGATCGTACTGCTACGTAAGAAGAATTTAAAGAGCTACTGAAGGCCGAGTGTTGTCCTTGGCCAGTGCAAGAAGGTAGAATCTGGGCCTCTTTCAAGGCGAAGCCGCAGAATATTCCAGTCTCACAGGCGATAAGGGAATACAACCAACAACTAAACCACGTGAAGAATCAAGTGCGAGATGAGCGCAACAAGATCTGCTACTTTGACATGCGGATGAATATGGATTTACGGCATTACATATCCAGGTTTGCTTGTAATACCTTGAAGGAATACCAAGATAGGGCTTTGGCCTATGACATGTTGAGCCCCCATAATGATGCCACAATAGAATCGAAGAAGCAGAAGATCGTTGGTAACTTTTCTGGCTCTAAAGGTGGAAAATTCCAGAGATCTCAGACGACTAATCGTTCTGTCGGACGGTCGTCATGTTCTGCTAGAGGGAAGAGGAGTTTCGTTCTGCTCCGGGCACCTCAACACGCCTGGTAATTTATTTTAATTGTGGTCACTGAGGCCAGGTTAATCTGGAGTGCAACTTCCCACCGCTGAAGTGTTACACTTGTGGACAGATAGGACATAGGGCAGCTTATTGCCCCGAGCAAGATCACACTGTGGACATTCGGGCTTCTGCCCCAGCGCCTTTAGATCAGAGTCTGAATCAACGGCAACCAGTTTGACAATCGCAGCAGAGTTATGGCAGAGGCCGGGGATTGTAACACCCCTAATTCGCTCAGGGATATTACAATACTTGCCCACGCAGGGGTCGAACACAACACACGTAGGCCATCCTAGTCATGTCGAATACAACAAACGAACAACTCGACAATTAAAGGATTTAACCCATACAACAAAATACTCTAGTGCCATCCTAGCCATATAGGCTAATGAACAACTTACTTCTTACACACTTAGTCAATGCATGCAATCATGAAAACATAGTTCCAAAGCACTCATTTCCGGAAATGCCATAATCAAATCACATTTGTAAAATGCACCACAATTAACCGCGGACCCACAGCTTCGTGGACCCCTACCGAGACCCCGTCGGATCTAACCCATAGTGGTTAAAAGCAAGCTCGCAGTTCCACAGCTTCGTGGAGCCCTACCGAGACCCCATCGGATCTAACCCGTAGTGAGCATACACAAACACACGTTACTCATGCATTACTAATGTGCTAAGAATGAAAGCTCATCAAGAATACTTACTAGAGATGGTCACTTACTCGATACCGTTATCAAACTCATCACAACACAATACGATTAACACGGAATACGTGATTCCATAACTTTAAACAACAGGGGTATCACCAAAGCCCTCAATGTTCAAAACAATCAAAATCATAATCAATTCCCAAAACACACCGTTCACAAAAACACACACATATTTTTAAAAGAGCCCTTAACGAGGCCAAAACGAATCTCTTGGAAAATCATTTCAAATAACCAAACAAATACACCAAGACGACCATCGATCAACATATCCACAAAACGAGAAATGGTATGGACAGGGTACTTGCCTCGAAACCACAATCGCAATAATACGACGGATGATATACGGTCGAACGGCTCCGAATTCCCGAACACTATCAAGAACGCGATAGCACCGCAATTACTACGGGAAAACACCACACAAATCATCAATCACCAACGATATTCCACATCGGAATCCTCGAGCACCTATAAACCTCCGGAAGGAACAATAACACATGGTTACGAAGAGAATCAAGGCCAAAACAATGGAAATCCCAACAAACTATCGAAGAGAACTCATTGGGACATTTAATCGAACACTCAATGTTCGATAATTCCAAAGAACACTCGAATCAATAATCGAGTTGAACAAACTCGAAATATGGATATAAAACCCATAGAACACGATAAATAACATTGTACTACACCAACCGATGTATCAAAATCGGACTAGAATCGAAATCAAGAACAAATTCTCCGAAAAGTCAACTTGAATGAAAATTAAGAAATATACCTTGATTCGATGAAATACACGGATTGGATGATGATATAATCAACAAGAATCTTCCAAAACGTCTTGGGATTGATTAGAATCGGCCAAGAACTCGATTTCTCGAGCCTCCCGTCGCCAGCCGCCGAAAAAAGGAGAAAAAAACGAGTAAAAATGAAGTCTGGCCGAGCCCAGGCTATATATAGCCGGCAGGGTTACGGCCGTAACTGGCAGTGCCTTACGTCCGTAACCGGCATTCGTCCAAACCCGCCCAGTGCCTGCCGATCGCTTATGGCCGTAACCGTCAGGGACTTACGACCGTAACTCGGCACTTACGGCCGTACCCGGCAGGTCCTTACGGCCGTAACCGGCATTCGTCCGGAAGCTGCCAGGCGCCATACGGCCGTAACTCTCGGCCCTTACGGCCGTAACCGGCATTCGTCAGGCCATGCCTGCCGAGCACGTACGGCCGTAACCGGCACCTTACGACCGTAACTCGGCCAGGCCAGGCCCTGCTCCGGCCGTGGACACTCCGACGGCCCGACGACCCCGAAACCCGAACCTGAATATAAATCGAAGGTACGGTAACAACGTACTCACAAAGACGAATCTAAGAGCTAAGAGAACACATGATTCCGACCACCCGAAGGCTCGAAATTCGACAACGGAAGTAATTACCCCAAACTTTGGGAAATTACGAAAATGGTCCAAAACGTCCGAAATACATGATACGTGATCGAAACACCAAACCAAAAGTCGCAACAAGAATAATAACATTAAATGAACTTACTAGAAACTCGAAGCAACAGTTTCGGACGAGATTCGCAAGAATCGAACTCAAGTGCGGAAAAGTCGCTAAAAAGCACGGAACTCAACAAAACGACACCGAAACGAACTCGGACGTCGAAAAGTGCAGATTTAAATATTCTCAGAATGACGAAACGGTCACAATAAAGTCGTCCAAATGGACTCCCGCCGAAAAAAAGAAAATTACCGGAAATCGAAATTACGGGTATTACACACTACCTTCCTTAAAACAAGTTTCGTCCCGAAACTTAAAACAAGTAGGGAGAAGCAATATCCTGCCAGGAAAACTCAAAGAGATACACAAGAAACGCGTAACTTACGCCCATCGGCGAAATGTTACAAGCAACGCAAAGGGATATACGGTGCGAAAACACGCTCCACGACGACCAACACAACGCCACCGGTAGAGACATAATAAAACCAACAAGTGACAAGTGTCATCAAACAGATAATACAATCAAGTCGATTATCCGAACAATCACAAAAGATAACGAACGAAAATCAATACGATTGACCAACCCAATGGTACATCAATCAAAACGCGAGCTAATCGCTGAACAAATACAGAATTCCACCGCCCAAGGGTTGGAAGATCGAAAACGAGACTAATTTCCCGAACTTAAGGAAATTACGAAGGAGTTTGAATGTTCAACAATCACGAAACGAGATCAACAAAAACCGAACAATCAAATGATAAAACACAACGATCGAGACAACAAAAATCGAACAATCATGTTCGAATCACGAAGAACAATAAAATTCAAACACAACTCCAAGGTTCACATCTCGACTCGAGACAATATATGATCCGATGAAAACAAAAAGATGTGCATTCACATAAGATCCACATAAAATGGAATAGCAATTGAAAAATCACAACGACAAATGAGTTATTCCGAAACAATACCGCACTCGTTCGATCAACAAAAGCAAGGGGCAGGACAAGCTCAGAAAATGTCAACGAACATAAAAGAGTCGACAGAGCCGAAAATACAGAAGTTCAAAATCCGATCCCCTTCGAATAAAAGAACTAGTAGAACCAAGAGGTGTTACTTCCGAACAAGGTTCATAAGAATCAAACTCAGAAAAGTCACAGCGATAATCAGATCGACCCAAAACAAGATCATAGCTCGTTTAGAGAACAAGTTCAGAAAGTATCAATGAACACGAGCGAATCGATAGACTTGAGAGAGAGAAAATGCGGAAGTCAAAAATGATACGGGCATTACATTCAACCTCTTATAAAAGAAATGTCGTTCCCGTAACTCACAACAACGGGAGTAAGGTGACAACACAAAAAGCAAACGAAAAAAACATCTCCCATGGGCCTCTCAGAGCCGATCCTCATATCTGCAATGAAGTTCGCTCCCCGAAATACTCGGAACCCAACTCGCAAAACTGGATCCTGTGTCTCTCGGGTCCACACTTGAAAAGCGTTATTGAGGAGAAGGACAATTTGCACGTACATTTCCCTGGCACATCACGGTTGAAATGCCTCGGCTCGGCATACCGAAAATATAGATGCTAGATACAATGGAACATAACACCGTAGAACAACGTACCGGAGATGCCAACTCATCATAACATATCAACGCATACAAAAATGACAACAACAACGGCATCGTTCGACGATTACAACGGCCCGAACGATAGCCAGCACACAATCACAAACATCATGAAACAATCACCCATGTGTATAAACGCACAAAAATCCAAGCTTTAACAACTCACACTCGTGCGACAACACGCAAATCACCACGAGGCGATAAACAGTAAACACCAGTTCACACCTCTCACAGAGGGCTAGTACAACAAATGCGTGGCAACGCCTCGACGTTCATACCACCAATTCGATCATGCTCGGGAGCAAACATCATAACGACAACGCGAACATCATACATACATACCCAGCCCTCAAACGGGAATGGATAGGTTTTAAAATGGAAAACCTCTTTTTGAAAATAATTTAGAAAAACACCGGTTGATCTTGAGTATCACCTTTCAAAAAAAGTACAAACATAAAACATTGTTATCGAGACTTTGGAGAACCATTTCGCATTTGATAAAATGAGGACACTTTCTCTTAGTGAAAAACTTTCAGAATATTCGACCCTCGGGTCTATGTAAAAATGTTTCTAAAACATTGAAATTTTCTCAAAATATTTTGGTCCTCGAGGTAGAAGAATTTTGAAACATATTGTGGCACCTTGGATGTACCACGAGAAAATAATTCATTTTAAAAGTACATCTCGAAATTTATTTTCTAAGATACTCAAGGTTTTCAAAGATAACTCAATGGGCTAGAGTGCCCAAAAATTTCAGGTAATTACACGGAACATTATAACGCCGTGGGCCCCACGCCAGAACCCACCAGGCTAAAAACTATTTACAAAAACGTCAAAAAGGCCGATGACGGTAACATTTCAAAAACTTACAAAATCCATTTACAAAATACTAAATACCATCATAAGAATTTCGCCAAAACGATCAAGGGCATAATGCTACAAATTCGGTTAAGGGAATCGGTTTTCGAAATAAAACTCAATCGGTAAAATACCGAAAGCCATTACAAAAGAACTCACACAGCGCATAAAAGAATTAAAGTCAAACATGCACAATCCAACAACACTACTCCTCATATGAACGAAATATGAGGGTCAAATAACCACATATCAAGAAATCAAAATCCATAAGAGGATTCCGTCACTTAACAAATAATCATAAAAATAGCTCCTGTCACACGAGGCACAACACAAAGAACGGAGACTTACATCCACAGGTCGCACGAAGATGATGATCGCCTCATGATACTAATCACGACCAACAAACTCAGACGACGCGTCGCGACACGACTCAATCAGATAAAATCCGATGAAACAAGACTCAAACAACACGACTTGACCCGACAGCCTAGGTTTCCACAACCTAAGCTCCGATACCATTTATGTAACACCCCCAATTCGCTCAGGGATATTACACGCCGTAGAACCTTTTCTCAAGGATCTACTAGGCTGGTAACAACAAACGAACAACTCGACAATGCCTTTAAGGCTAAAAGGACTCAGTAGACCGATCTGGCCTTTCAATACAAACATACAACTCGATTACAATACTTGCCCACGCAGGGGTCGAATACAACACACTCCCGTACAACGGGGAAAGAATACTGCAGCGGAAATAAAATACAACTAAACCAATATAACATCAAACGGGTCCTCATGTGATTAGTATCGTTCATCTTTCATCATCCTTCATGTCGACCCTGTGCTATGCTCCAAAACCTGAATGCAATACAGACATCCACCCCCCGATTACTCGGGGGTTAGCAAAATTCCACTATTTTGGTAGTGCAAGTAAAAAGTGCAAATACGAGCCATACAATTCACATACCACGAATAACAATAACCAGGAATCCTGAAAGATCCAAACGAAACGAAAAGTACTTCCCGAGGCAAGAGTTTGAGAAAAACATTCCAAAACTGAAAGATCACAAATCAAGAGAAACAATTTATAAAACGGTTTAAAATGCCATCGAGAGTTTTAATAGAAAACAATTTATGATTATCGAATCCTACTTTTCAAAACCCAAAAGACGAAAGGGGTCACCGCCCCAAAGGTTTACTTTCCGTAAAATAACCTTTACCAAACTGTTGGGATTTTAGCCCCAATTTCTCATCAACTCACAGTATACGAGAACGATGACAAGGTTCGTTTCCAACATCAAAACTCCACAATTAAAGGATTTAACCCATACAACAAAATACTCTAGTGCCATCCTAGCCAAGTAGGCTAATGAACAACTTACCTCTTACACACTTAGTCAATGCATGCAATCATGAAAATATAGTTCTGAAGCACTCATTTCCGGAAATGCCATAATCAAATCACATTTGTAAAATGCACCACAATTAACCGCGGACACACAGCTTCGTGAACCCCTACCGAGACCCCGTCGGATCTAACCCATAGTGGTTAAAAGCAAGCTCGTGGTTCCACAGCTCCGTGGAGCCCTACCAAGACCCCGTCGGATCTAACCCGTAGTGAGCATACACACACACACGTTACTCATGCAATACTAATATGTTAAGAATGTAAGCTCATGAAGAATACTTACTAGAGATGGCCACTTACTCGATACCGTTATCAAACTCATCACAACACAATACGATTAACGCGGAATACGTGATTCCATAACTTTAAACAACAGGGGTATCACCAAATCCCTCAATGTTCAAAACAATCAAAATCATAATCAATTCCCAAAACACACCGTTCACAAAAACACATACACATTTTTAAAAGAGCCCTTAACGAGGCCAAAACGAATCTCTTGGAAAATCATTTGAAATAACCAAACAAACACACCAAGACGACCATCGATCAACATATCCACAAAACGAGAAATGGTATGGACAAGGTACTTGCCTCAAAACCACAATCGCAATAATAAGACGGATGAAATACGGTCGAACAGCTCCGAACTCCCGAACACTATCAAGAACGCGATAGCACCGCAATTACTACGGGAAAACACCACACGAATCATCAATCACCAACGAGATTCCACATCGGAATCCTCGAGCACCTATAAACCTTCGGAAGGAACAATAACACATGGTTACGAAGAGAATCAAGGCCAAAATAATGGAAATCCCAACAAACTATCGAAGGGAACTCATTGGGACATTTAATCGAACACTCAATGTTCGATAATTCAAAAGAACACTCGAATCAATAATCGAGTTGAACAAACTCGAAATATGGATATACAACCCATAGAACACGATTAATAACATTGTACTACACCAACCGATGTATCAAAATCGGACTAGAATCGAAATCAAGAACAAATTCTCCGAAAAGTCAACTTGAAGGAAAATTAAGAAATATACCTTGATTGGACGAAATACACGGATTGGATGATGATATAATCAACAAGAATCTTCCAAAACGTCTTTGGATTGATTAGAATCCGCCAAGAACTCGATTTGCAGAGCCTCCCGTCGCCAGCCGCCGAAAAAAGGAAAAAAAACGAGTAAAAATGAAGTCTGGCCGAGCCCAGGCTATATATAGCCGGCAGGGTTACGGCCGTAACTGGCAGTGCCTTACGTCCGTAACCGGCATTCGTCCAAACCCGCCCAGTGCCTGCCGATCGCTTACGGCCATAACCGTCAGGGACTTACGACCGTAACTCGGCACTTACGGCCGTACCCGGCAGGTCGTTAGGAAAGCCTTCAACAAGAGAAGGAGACCCAAGCCGTAACCTGCATTCGTCCGGAAGATGCCAGGCGCCATACGGCCGTAACTCTCGGCCCTTACGGCCGTAACCGGCATTCGTCAGGCCATGCCTGCCGAGCACGTACGGCCGTAACCGGCACCTTACGGCCGTAACTCGGCCAGGCCAGGCCCTGCTCCGACCGTGGCCACTCCGACGGCCCGACGACCCCAAAACCCGAACATGAATATAAATCGAAGGTACGGTTACAACGTACTCGCAAAGACGAATCTAAGAGCTAAGAGAACACATGATTCCGACCACCCGAAGGCTCGAAATTCGACAACGGAAGTAATTACCCCAAACTTTGGGAAATTACGAAAATGGTCCAAAACGTCCGAAATACACGATACGTGATCGAAACACCAAACCAAAACTCGCAACATGAATAATAACATTAAATGAACTTACTAGAAACTTGAAGCAACAGTTTCGGACGAGATTCGCAAGAATCGAACTCAAGTGCGGAAAAGTTGGTAAACAGCACGGAACTCAATAAAACGACACCGAAACGAACTCGGACGTCGAAAAGTGCAGATTTAAATATTCTCAGAATGACGAAATGGTCACAATAAAGTCGTCCAAATGGACTCCCGCCGAAAAAAAATAAAATTACCGGAAATCGAAATTACGGGTATTACACACTACCCTCCTTAAAAGAAGTTTCATCCCGAAACTTAAAACAAGTAGGGAGAAGCAATATCCTGCCAGGAAAACTCAAAGAGATACATAAGAAACGCGTAACTTATGCCCATCGGCGAAACGTTACAAGCAACGCAAAGGGATATACGGTGCGAAAACACACTCCACGACGACCAACACAACGCCACCGGTAGAGACATAATAAAACCAACAAGTGACAAGTGTCATCAAACAGATAATACAATCAAGTTGATTATCCGAACAATCACAAAACATAACGAACGAAAATCAATACGATTGACCAAACCAACGGTACATCAATCAAAACGCGAGCCAATCGCTGAACAAATACGGAATTCCACCGCCCAAGGGTTGGAAGATCGAAAACGAGACTAATTTCCCGAACTTAAGGGAATTACGAAGGAGTTTGAATTTTCAACAATCACGAAACGAGATCAACAAAAACCGAACAATCAAATGATAAAACACAACGATCGAGACAACAAAAATTGAACAATCATGTTCGAATCACGAAGAACAATAAAATTCAAACAACAACTCCAAGGTTCACATCTCGACTCGAGACAATATATGATCCGATGAAAACAAAAAGATGTGCATTCACATAAGATCCACAGAAAATGGAATAGCAATTGAAAAATCACAACGACAAACGAGTTATTCCGAAACAATACCGCACTCATTCGATCAACAAAAGCAAGGGGCAGGACAAGCTCAGAAATGTCAACGAACATAAACGGGTCGACAGAGTCGAAAATACAGAAGTTCAAAATCCGATCCCCTTCGAATAAAAGAACTAATAGAACCAAGAGGTGTTACTTCCGAACAAGGTTCACAAGAATCAAACTCAGAAAAGTCACAGCGATAATCAGATCGACCCAAAACAAGATAATAGCTCGTTTATAGAACAAGTTCAGAAAGTATCAATGAACACGAGCGAATCGATAGACTTGAGAGAGAGAAAATGCGGGAGTCAAAAATGATACGGGCATTACATTCAACCTCTTATAAAAGAAATGTCGTTCCCATAACTCACAACAACGGGAGTAAGGTGACAACACAAAAAGCAAACGACAAAAACATCTCCCATGGGCCTCTCAGAGCCGATCCTCATATCTGCAATGAAGTTCGCACCCCAAAAGACTCGGAACCCAACTCGCAAAACTGGATCTTGTGTCTCTCGGGTCCACACTTGAAAAGCGTTACTGACGAGAAGGACAATTTGCACGTACATTTCCCTGGCACATCACGGTTGAAATGCCTCAGCTCGGCATACCGAAAATATAGATGCTAGATACCATGGAACATAACACCGTAGAACAACGTACCGGAGATGCCAACTCAGCATAACATATCAACGCATACAAAAATGACAACAACAACGGCATCGTTCGACGATTACAACGGCCCGAACGATAGCCAGCACACAATCACAAACATCATGAAACAATCACCCATGTGCATAAACGCACAAAAATCCAAGCTTTAACAACTCACACTCGTGCGACAACACGCAAATCACCACGAGGCGATAAACCGTAAACACCAGTTCACACCTCTCACAGAGGGCTAGTACAACAAATGCGTGGCAATGCCTCGACGTTCATGCCACCAATTCGATCATACTCGGGAGCAAACATCATAACGACAACGTGAACATCATACATACATACCCAGCCCTCAAACGGGAATGGATAGGTTTTAAAATGGAAAACCTCCTTTTGAAAATAATTTAGAAATACACCGGTTGATCTTGAGTATCACCTTTCAAAAAAAGTACAAACATGAAACATTGTTATCGAGACTTTGGAGAACCATTTTGCATTTGATAAAATGAGGACACTTTCTCTCAGTGAAAAACTTTCAGAATATTCGACCCTCGGGTCTAAGTAAAAATGTTTCTAAAACATTGAAATTTTCTCAAAATATTTTGGTCCTCGAGGTAGAAGAATTTTGAAACATATTGGGGCACCTTGGATGTACCACGAGAAAATAATTCATTTTAAAAGTACGTCTCAAAATTTATTTTATAAGATACTCAAGGTTTTCAAAGATAACTCAATGGGCTAGAGTGCCCAAAAATTTCAGGTAATTACACGGAACATTATAACGTCGTGGGCCCCACGCCAGAACCCACCAGGCTAAAAACTATTTACAAAAACGTCAAAAAGGCCGATGACGGTAACATTTCAAAAACTTACAAAAGCCATTTACAAAATACTAAATACCATCATAAGAATTTCGCCAAAACGATCAAGGGCATAATGCCACAAACTCGGTTAAGGGAATCGGTTTTCGAAATAAAACTCAATCGGTAAAATACCGAAAGCCATTACAAAAGAACTCACACAGCGCATAAAAGAATTAAAGTCAAACATGCACAATCCAGCAACACTACTCCTCATATGAACGAAATATGAGGGTCAAATAACCACATATCAAGAAATCAAAATCCATAAGAGGATTCCGTCACTTAACAAATAATCATAAAAATAGCTCCTGTCACACGATGCACAACACAAAGAAGGGAGACTTACATCCACAGGTCGTACGAAGATGATGATCACCTCATGATACTAATCACGACCAACAAACTCAGATGACGCGTCGCGACACGACTCAGACAGATAAAATCCGATGAAACAAGACTCAAACAACACGACTAGACCAGACAGCCTAGGTTTCCACAACCTAAGCTCCGATACCATTTATGTAACACCCCCAATTCGCTCAGGGATATTACACGCCGTAGAACCTTTCCTCAAGGATCTACTAGGCTGGTAACAACAAACGAACAACTCGAAAATGCCTTTAAGGCTAAAAGGACTCAGTAGACCGATCTGGCCTTTCAATAAAAACATACAACTCGATTACAATACTTGCCCACGCAGGGGTCAAATACAACACACTCCCGTACGACGGGGAAAGAATACTGCAGTGGAAATAAAATACAACTAAACCAATATAACATCAAACGGGTCCTCATGTGATTAGTATCGTTCAACTTTCATCATCCTTCATGTCGACCCTGTGCTATGCTCCAAAACCTGAATGCAATACAAACATCCACCCCCCGATTACTCGGGGGTTAGCAAAATTCCACTATTTTGCTAGTGCAAGTAAAAAGTGCAAATACAAGCCATACAATTCACATACCACGAATAACAATAACCAGGAATCCTGAAAGATCCAAACGAAACGAAAAGTACTTCCCGAGGCAAGAGTTTGAGAAAAACATTCCAAAACTGAAAGATCACAAATCAAGAGAAACAATTTATAAAACGGTTTAAAATGCCATCGAGAGTTTTAATAGAAAACAATTTAGGATTATCGAATCCTACTTTTCAAAACCCAAAAGACGAAAGGGGTCACCGCCCCAAAGGTTTACTTTCCGTAAAATAACCTTTACCAAACTGTTGGGATTTTAGCCCCAATTTCTCATCAACTCACAGTATACGAGAACGATAACAAGGTTCGTTTCCAACATCAAAACTCCACAAATAAAGGATTTAACCCATACAACAAAATACTCTAGTGCCATCCTAGCCAAGTAGGCTAATGAACAACTTACCTCTTACACACTTAGTCAATGCATGCAATCATGAAAACATAGTTCTGAAGCACTCATTTCCGGAAATGCCATAATCAAATCACATTTGTAAAATGCACCACAATTAACCGCGGACACACAGCTTCGTGGACCCCTACCGAGACCCCGTCGGATCTAACCCATAGTGGATAAAAGCAAGCTCGTGGTTCCACAGCTCCGTGGAGCCCTACCGAGACCCCGTCAGATCTAACCCGTAGTGAGCATACACACACACGTTACTCATGCAATACTAATATGTTAAGAATGTAAGCTCATGAAGAATACTTACTAGAGATGGCCACTTACTCGATACCGTTATCAAACTCATCACAACACAATACGATTAACGCGGAATACGTGATTCCATAACTTTAAACAACAGGGGTATCACCAAATACCTGAATGTTCAAAACAATCAAAATCATAATCAATTCCCAAAACACACCGTTCACAAAAACACATACACATTTTTAAAAGAGCCCTTAATGAGGCCAAAACGAATCTCTTGGAAAATCATTTGAAATAACCAAACAAACACACCAAGACGACCATCGATCAACATATCCACAAAACGAGAAATGGTGTGGACAAGGTACTTGCCTCGAAACCACAATCGCAATAATACGACGGATGAAATACGGTCGAACAGCTCCGAACTCCCGAACACTATCAAGAACGCGATAGCACTGCAATTACTACGGGAAAACACCACACGAATCATCAATCACCAACGAGATTCCACATCGGAATCCTAGAGCACCTATAAACCTCCGGACGGAACAATAACACATGGTTACGAAGAGAATCAAGGCCAAAACAGTGGAAATCCCAACAAACTATCGAAGGGAACTCATTGGGACATTTAATCGAACACTCAATGTTCGATAACTCCCAAGAACACTCGAACCACTAATCGAGTTGAACAAACTCTAAATATGGATATACAACCCATAGAACATGATTAATAACATCGTACTACACCAACCGATGTATCAAAATCGGACTAGATTCGAAATCAAGAACAAATTCTCCGAAAAGTCAACTTGAAGGAAAATCAAGAAATATACCTTGATTCGACGAAATACACGGATTGGATGATGATATAATCAACAAGAATCTTCCAAAACGTCTTGGAATTGATTAGAATTGGCCAAGAACTCGATTTCCCGAGCCTCCCATCGCCAGCCGCCGAAAAAAGGAAAAAAAATGAGTAAAAATGAAGTCTGGCCGAGCGCAGGCTATATATAGCCGGCAGGGTTACGGCCGTAACTGGAAGTGCCTTACGGCCGTAACCGGCATTCGTACAAACCCGCCCAGCGCCTGCCGATCGCTTACGGCCGTAACCGTCAGGGACTTACGGCCGTAACTCGACACTTATGGCCGTACCCGGCAGGTCCTTACGGCCGTAACCTGCATTCGTCCGGAAGCTGCCAAGCGCCATACGGTCGTAACTCTCGGCCCTTACGGCCGTAACCGGCATTTGTCAGGCCATGCCTGCCGAGCATGTACGGCCGTAACCGGCACCTTGCGGCCGTAACTCGACCAGGTCAGGCCCTGCTCCGGCCATGGCCACTCCGACGGCCCGACGACCCCAAAACCCGAACCTGAATATAAATCGAAGGTACGGTTACGACGTACTCGCAAAGACGAATCTAAGAGCTAAGAGAACACATGATTCCGACCACCCGAAGGCTCGAAATTCGACAACGGAAGTAATTACCCCAAACTTTGGGAAATTACGAAAATGGCCCAAAACGTCCGAAATACACGATACGTGATCGAAACACCAAACCAAAACTCGCAACATGAATAATAACATTAAATGAACTTACTAGATACTCGAAGCAACAGTTTCGGACGAGATTCGCAAGAATCGAACTCAAGTGCGGAAAAGTCGCTAAAAAGCATGGAACTTAACAAAACGACACCGAAACGAACTCGGACGTCGAAAAGTGCAGATTTAAATATTCTCAGAATGACGAAATGGTCACAAGCAAGTCGTCAAAATGGACTCTCGCCGAAAAAAGAAAATTACCGGAAATCGAAATTATGGGTATTACACACTACCCTCTTTAAAACAAGTTTCGTCCCGAAACTTAAAACAAGTAGGGAGAAGCAATATCCTGCCAGGAAAACTCAACGAGATACACAAGAAACGCGTAACTTACGCCCATCGGCGAAACGTTACAAGCAACACAAAGGGATATGCGGTGCGCAAACACGCTCCACGACGACCAACACAGCGCCACCGGTAGAGACATAATAAAACCAACAAGTGACAAGTGTCATCAAACAGATAATACAATCAAGTCGATTATCCGAACAATCACAAAACATAATGAACGAAAATCAATACGATTGACCAACCCAACGGTACATCAATCAAAACGCGAGCCAATCGCTGAACAAATACGGAATTCCACCGCCCAAGGGTTGGAAGATCGAAAACGAGACTAATTTCCCGAACTTAAGGGAATTACGAAAGAGTCTGAATGTTCAACAATCACGAAATGAGATCAACAAATACCGACAATCAAACGATAGAACACAACGATCGAGACAACAAAAATCGAACAATCATGTTCGAATCACGAAGAACAATAAAATTCAAACAACAACTCCAACTCGACTCGAGACAATATATGATCCGATGAAAACAACAAGATGTGCATTCACATAAGATCCACAGGAAAGGGAATAGCAATTGAAAAATCACAACGACTAACAAGTTATTCCGAAACTATACCGCACTCGTTCAAAATCCGATCCCCTTCGAATAAAAGAACTAGTAGAACCAAGAGGTGTTACTTCCAAACAAGGTTCACAAGAATCGAACTCAGAAAAGTCACAGCGATAATCAGATCGACCCAAAACAAGATCACAGCTCGTTCGAACGATGAAACCGAAATACAGAACAAGTTCAGAAAGTATCAACGAACACGAGCGAATCGATAGACTTGAGAGAGAGAAAATGCGGAAGTCAAAAATGATACGGGCATTACATTCGACCTCTTATAAAATAAATGTCGTTCCCGTAACTCACAACAATGGGAGTAAGGTGACAACACTAAAAGCAAACGACAAAAACATCTCCCATGGGCCTCTCAGAGCTGATCCTCATATGTGCACTGAAGTTCGCACCCCGAAAGACTCGGAACCCAACTCGCAAAACTGGATCCTGTGTCTCTCGGGTCCACACTTGAAAAGCGTTACTGACAAGAAGGACAATTTGCACTTACATTTTCCCGGCACATCACGGTTGAAATGCCTCGACTCGGCATACCGAAAATATAGATGCTAGATACAATGGAACATAACACCGCAGAACAACGTACAAGATATGCCAACTCAGCATAACATATCAACGCATACAAAAATCACAACAACAACGGCATCGTTCGACGATTACAACGGCCCGAACGATAGCCAACACACAATCACAAACATCATGAAACAATCACCCATGTGCATAAGCGCACAAAAATCCAAGCTTTAACAACTCACACTCGTGCAGCAACACGCAAATCACTTTGAGGCGATAAACACTAAACACCAGTTCACACCTCTCATAGAGGGCTAGTACAACAAATGCGTGGCAACGCCTCGACGTTCATGCCACCAATTCGATCATACTCGGGAGCAAACATCATAACGACAGCGCGAACATCATACATACATACCCAGCCCTCAAACGGGAATGGATAGGTTTTAAAAAGGAAAACCTCCTTTTGGAAATAATTTAGAAAAACACCAGTTGATCTTGAGTATCACCTTTCAAAAAAGTACAAACATGAAACATCGTTATCGAGACTTTGGAGAACCATTTTGCATTTGATAAAATGAGGATACTTTCTCTTAGTGAAAAACTTTCAGAATATTCGACCCTCGGGTCTAAGTAAAAATGTTTCTAAAACATTGAAAATATCTCAAAATATTTTGGTACTCGAGGTAGAAGAATTTTGAAACATATTGTGGCACCTTGGATGTACCACGAGAAAACAATTCATTTTAAAAGTACGTCTCGAAATTTATTTTCTAAGATACTCAAGGTTTTCAAAGATAATTCAATGGGATAGAATGCCCAAAAATTTGAGGTAATGACACGGATCATTATAACGCCGTGGGCCCCACGCCAGAACCCACCAGGCTAAAAACTATTTACAAAAACGTCAAAAAGGCCGATGACGGTAACATTTCAAAAACTTACAAAAGCCATTTACAAAATACTAAATACCGTCATAACAATTTCGCCAAAACGATCAAGGCCATAATGCCACAAACTCGGTTAAGGGAATCGGTTTTCGAAATAAAACTCAGTCGGTAAAATACCGAAAGCCATTACAAAAGAACTCACACAGCGCATAAAAGAATTAAAGTCAAACATGCACAATCCAGCAACACTACTCCTCATATGAACGAAATATGAGGGTCAAATAACCACATAACAAGAAATCAAAATCCATCAGAGGATTCCGTCACTTAACAAATAATCATAAAAATAGCTCGTGTCACACGAGGCACAACACAAAGAAGGGAGACTTACATCCACAGGTCGCACGAAGATGATGATCGCCCCACGATACTAATCACGACCAACAAACTCAGACGACGCGTCGCGACACGACTCAGTCAGATAAAATCCGACGAAACAAGACTCAAACAACACGACTTGACCCGACAGCCTAGGTTTCCACAACTTAAGCTCCGATACCATTTATTTAACACCCCCAATCCGCTCAGGGATATTACACGCCGTAGAACCTTTCCTCAAGGATCTACCAGGCTGGTAACAACAAACGAACAACTCGACAATTCCTTTAAGGCTAAAAAGACTCAATAGACCGATCTGGCCTTTCAATAAAAACATACAACTTGATTACAATACTTGCCCATGCAGGGGTCGAATACAACACACTCCCGTACAACGGGGAAAAGAATACTGCATCGGAAATAAAATACAACTAAACTAATATAACATCAAACGGGTCCTCGTGTGATTAGTATCGTTCATCTTTCATCATCCTTCATGTTGACCCTGTGCTATGCTCCAAAACCTGAATGCAATACAGACATCCACCCCCGATTACTCGGGGGTTAGCAAAATTCCACTATTTTGCTAGTGCAAGTACAAAGTGCAAATACGAGCCATACAATTCACGTCGCATGAATAACAATAACCAGGAATCCTCAAAGATCCAAACAAAACGAAAAGTACCTCCCGAGGCAAGAGTTTGGGAAAAACATTCCAAAACTGAAAGATCACAAATCAAGGGAAACAATTTATATAATGGTTTAAAATGCCATCGAGAGTTTTAATAGAAAACAATTTAGGATTATCGAATCCTACTTTTCAAAACCCAAAAGACGAAAGGGGTCACCACCCCAAAGGTTTACTTTCTGTAAAATAACCTTTACCAAACCGTTGGGATTTTAGCCTTAATTTCTCATCAACTCACAGTATACGAGAATGATAACAAGGTTCGTTTCCAACATCAAAACTCCTCAATTAAAGGATTTAACCCATACCATAAAATACTCTAATGCCATCCTAGCCAAGTAGGCTAATGAACAACTTACCTCTTACACACTTAGTCAATGCATGCAATCATGAAAACATAGTTCCAAAGCACTCATTTCCAGAAATGCCATAATCAAATCACATTTGTAAAATGCACCACAATTAACCGCGGACCCACAACTTTGTGGACCCCTACCGAGACCCCGTCGGATCTAACCTATAGTGGTTAAAAGCAAGCTCGCGGTTCCACAGCTTCGTGGAGCCCTACCGAGACCCCATCGGATCTAACCCGTAGTGAGCATACACACACACACGTTACTCATGCAATACTAATATGCTAAGAATGTAAGCTCATCAAGAATACTTACTAGAGATGGCCACTTACTCGATACCGTTATCAAACTCATCACAACACAATACGATTAACGCGGAATGCGTGATTCCATAACTTTAAACAACAGGGGTATCACCAAAGCCCTCAATGTTCAAAACAATCAAAATCATAATCAATTCCCAAAACACACCGTTCACAAAAACACACACATTTTTTAAAGAGCCCTTAACGAGGTCAAAACGAATCTCTTGGAAAATCATTTCAAATAACCAAACAAACACACCAAGACGACCATCGATCAACATATACACAAAACGAGAAATGGTATGGACAAGGTACTTGCCTCGAAACCACAATCGCAATAATACGACGGATGAAATACGGTCGAACGGCTCCGAACTCCCGAACACTATCAAGAACGCGATATCACCGCAATTACTACGGGAAAACACCACACGAATCATCAATCACCAACGAGATTCCACATCAGAATCCTCGAACACCTATAAACCTCCGCAAGGAACAATAACACATGGTTACGACGAGAATCACGGCCAAAACAATGGAAATCCCAACAAACTATCGAAGGGAACTCATTGGGACATTTAATCGAACACTCAATGTTCGATAACTCCCAAGAACACTCGAATCACTAATCGAGTTGAACAAACTCGAAATATGGATATACAACCCATAGAACACGATTAATAACATCGTACTACACCAACCGATGTATCAAGATCGGACTAGAATCGAAATCAAGAACAAATTCTCCGAAAAGTCAACTTGAAGGAAAATCAAGAAATATACCTTGATTCGACGAAATACACGGATTGGATGATGACATAATCAACAAGAATCTTCCAAAACGTCTTGGAATTGATTAGAATCGGCCAAGAACTCGATTTCCCGAGCCTCCCATCGCCAGCCGCCGAAAAAAGGAAAAAAACGAGTAAAAATGAAGTCTGGCCGAGCCGAGGCTATATATAGCCGGCAGGGTTACGGCCGTAACCGGCAGTGCCTTACGGCCGTAACCGCATTCGTCCAAACCCGCCCAGTGCCTGCCGATCGCTTACGGCCGTAACCGTCAGGGACTTACGGCCGTAACTCGGCACTTATGGTCGTACCCGGCAGGTCCTTACGGCCATAACCTGCATTCGTCGAGAAGCTGCCAGGCGCCATACGGCCGTAACTATCGGCCCTTACGGCCATAACCGGCATTCTTCAGGCCATGCCTTCCGAGCACGTATGGCCGTAACCGGCACCTTATGGCCGTAACTCGGCTAGGCCAGGCCCTGCTCCAGCCATGGCCACTCCGACGGTCCGACGACCCCGAAACCCGAACCTGAATATAAATCGAAGGTACGGTTACGACTTACTCGCAAAGATGAATATAAGAGCTAAGAGAACACATGATTCCGACCACCCGAAGGCTCGAAATTCGACAACGGAAGTAATTACCCCAAACTTTGGGAAATTACGAAAATGGCCCAAAATGTCCGAAATACACGATACGTGAGCGAAACACCAAACCAAAACTCGCAACATGAATAATAACATTAAATGAACTTACTAGAAACTCGAAGCAATAGTTTCGGACGAGATTCGCAAGAATCGAACTCAAGTGCGGAAAAGATGCTAAAAAGCACGGAACTCATTAAAACGACACCGAAATGAACTCGGACCTCGAAAAGTGCAGATTTTAAATATTCTCAGAATGACAAAACGGTCACAAGCAAGTTTTCAAAACAGACTCCCACCAAAAAAAAGAAAATTACCAGAAATCGAAATTACGGGTATTACATGGATGGAGTCAGAACGCTAGAGGGGGAGATTCTAGCATCGGTTCGGCACACCCATGAGTCTATGAGATGCGTCGAGCAGACGAACCCGATGCGGCGGTGGCCTCAGGTACCATTCATATCCTATCTCATCCAGTTCGTGTACTTTTTTATTCGGGTGCTACACATTCTTTCATCTACTTGGAGTGTGTACGCCATTTGAATATAACTTGTATGACTACTTGCGATTCTTTCATTGTGAAACTGCCTAGCGGGTATAGAATCGTGGGGAACCGGGAGATTAGAGATTTTCCGGTGAATATAGCCAGTATGGATTGGTTATCGAATTTGATTGTGGTTGATATGGAAGGCGAGGATGTGATCCTCGGCGAGGATTGGCTTTACGGTCACCAAGCGATTATGAATTACCGTACTAAGGTTTTCACTATGATGACTGAAGACGGATCCGAGTACTTATTTTTGGGACGTAAGTCGGGCCAACGTAAGTTGCTTATCATTACCATGAAGGCCGTAAAAATTTTGAATAAAGGTTGCACGGGCTATTGGTGTTATGCTTTGAAGACGGAAGGGAATGAAGTTGATATCTCTTCGATTCCAGTTGTTAATGAGTATCCCAACATTTTTCTGGACAACCTCCCAGGATTACCACCAGATCGAGAGATAGAATATTTCGTGGACTTAGAGCCTGACGCGGCTCCGATTTCTAAGGAACCTTATCAGATGGCACCTTTCGAGATGCAAGAATTAAAGAGTCAGCTAGGAGAATTATTGGAGAAAGGTTACATCAGACCGAGCGCTTCGCCTTGGGGCGCGCCTATTCTTTTTGTGAGGAAGAAGGATGGTTCATTACGTTTATGCATTGATTACCGTGAAATGAACAAAGTGACCATCAAGAACAAGTATCCTTTGCCTCGTATAGATGATTTATTTGATCAGTTGCAGGGAGACGCAATATTCTCGAAAATTGATTTGAGATGAGGGTACTATCAGCTCTGGGTGAAAGAGTCCGATGTTCCGAAGACTGCATTTTGGACGAGGTATGGACATTAAGAATTTATGGTCATGCCTTTTGGATTGACTAATGCACCAGCAGTGTTCATGCAACTAATGAACAATATATTCATCGAATACTTGGACAGATGTGTTGTTGTCTTTATTGATGACATCTTGATTTATTCTCGAGATAAGGAGGAACATGCTTGGCACTTGCGCTTGATACTAGATGTTTTGAGAGCCGAGCACCTCTATGCAAAATTCTCAAAATATGAGTTCTGGTTGGAAGAAGTTATGTTTCTCGGCCATGTGATTTCGGCCGAAGGGGTTCATGTAGACTCGCAGAAGAATGAGGCAGTGCTAGATTGGTCACCACCTAAAAATGTTAAAAAAGTTCGTAACTTTTTGGGTCTTGCTGGATATTACCATCGGTTTGTCGAGGGGTTCTCGAAACTCGCTCGGCCGCTTACAAGGTTACTCCATAAGACAGAAAAGTTTGTTTGGACGGCTGAGAGATAGCAGAGATTCGATGAGCTGAAGAGACGTTTGACCTCAGCGCCGATTTTAGCCTTACTATAGGGTAATTAAGGATTTGAAGTCTATAACGACACCTCGGGCCAAGGACTTGGATGTGTGCTTATGCAACATGATAAGACGATAGATTTTGCGTCACGACAGTTAAAGCCGTATGAGATGAACTACCCTACTCATGATATGGAGTTGGCCACAATTGTCTTCACACTTAAGATTTGGCGGCATTATTTGTATGGCTCTCCATTCGGATTTACATAGATCACAAGAGTTTGAAGTATATTTCCAGTCAGAAAGAGCTGAATATGAGACATAGATGTTGGTTGGAATTGATCAAGGATTATGATTTGGAAATTCTTTACCATCTGGGAAAGGCCAATGTCGTCGTGGACGCTTTGAGCCGCAAATCAGCGTCGCTTCAGATGCTCAAGGTCCTTACACCTCAGACGAAGATTCATCAGGATTTAATAGAGCAAGGAATAGAAGTTTGGCTTCAAAGAGTACAAGGACATTTGTGCATTCTTGAGATTACTTCGTCCTTGGTTGACGACATCAAAGGGAAATAGTGGAGTGACACGATGATCTCTCAACTGAAGAAAGATGTAATTAAAGGAAAAGCCCCTACCTTTATGGTCCATGAGGATAATATTCTGAGATTTCAAGGCAGGATTTGTGTTCCAAATGATCTAGAGTTGAGGCACAGAATTCTCCGAGAAACTCATGCTACGCCTTACTCAATCCATCCCGGAATGAGTAAGATGTACAAGGACTTGAAATGAAATTTTTGGTGGAATAATATGAAGAAAGACGTCACGGAGTTTGTACTACGGTGCTTGATGTGTCAACAAGTCAAGATTGAACAGCAACGACCGGCAGGGTTGTTGAAGCCGCTTCCCATCCCCGAGTGGAATTAGGAAGATATCTATATAGATTTTATCACTGGTGTTGGAGTAATATCGGTATATGCGTTGTTTGTGTGGAAGCGTAAAATAAAATTGCGGAATATAATTGACACGCGGATTTATAGAGGTTCGGCCAAACGTGCCTACATCCTCTCTCGATGTATCGTTTTCTATAGGATCAAGATCAAAACCTCTACACCTCTCTTCTATTGGTTGAGGGATAACCGTTACAAGCTCATCTTCAATCGGTCCGAGTAAAACCATTTTTCCTTTTCTATTGGATAAGGAATCAACCACTCTAGCTTTATATTGGTACTAGATAGACCTCACTAAGATAGCGATTGTGATTCTAACAATGCCGAATCTTTGATCCTAATAACACCGAATCCAATCGTATCTTTTCTTTTTCTCACTCGTGTATGATTTTGTGTATCACACTCAATCACTCTAATTTAAGATCAAGAACAACAACTATAATGTTTACAATGATATCTCAAGTGTATATGAATTGCTCAATGTTGTTGTGTGGAATGATACCAACTCATTTGGTATTTATAGCCTTCTTCCACAAACTAGCTGTTACTGCTAGGTATTATTAGCGTGCGCTAGGCTGCCTTCCTTAGCGTGCGCTATCGCATGTATTTAGCCTTAGCGTACGTTATGTACTGTTACATATTTTCATAGTTGTTTTTGAGTAAGTCATTTTCATCTTTAAGCTCCAAGTTTAAAATGGCGAGCTTTATATTTTCTTGTTTGAGTGTCTCATGGAATTTTTGAATGGCTTTAAATTCATTCAGCATATTTTCAAATGTATGCGATGCATTTATAGAAATAGTTGAGTTTGAGCTTACCTCATCATCATCCTCTATTTCTTTGTCCATAAAGTACATATATGCTTTATCCTCAATTTCATCGTCGGAGGGGTCACTGTCAGTGATCGCCTGTAGGCACTCCTCGGTATTGTTCGATGCGGGGGAGGCTTCTGGTTCACCAATCAGGGCCTTCATCTTGTTTCTCCAGGCACACCTCTTCTCATCCTTTTCATGTTGCTCAGCTTCGGGCAACTTTTTCACTTTAGGATGAGGATATTTATTTACATAATTTCTTGGCTTCCTGCAATTATAACACAGGTAAGAATCTCCAGATGAAGGGGATTCAGAGCTTACCCTGTTAAATGGCTTGGGCCTGTATGGGGCCTTTCCAGACTGTTTGATGAACTTCTTGAATTGTGCATGAGCAGCGCCATCTCATCTTGTGACAGGATGTCACCGTCGCTGTCTGCTGCCTTGTATGCCAATTTGGATGTAGGCTTGACAGGTGACTCTTCAGATTTCTCTCTCCTGTCTATGTCATACTAGAATGCCTTAGGTCAAAAAAAATATAAAAAGTGGAAATATCATTTAAGTTACAGGACACACACATAGCTGTGATTTTTATGCCCCACCGGGCAGGGAGTGATCTAAATATTTTCAAGTTTTTCTCCTTTTAGGTATACACTTTACCCAATGATTGAAGTTCATCGACAATGTCGATAAATCTGAGGTCAAGCTCCTGAAGCGTTTCTATAGGTTTCATTTCAAAAGACTTTAATTGCTGAGTTAGTTTAGAAATTTTATTTTCTTTTGAGAGCTCAGTTCCCTCGCAAATGAGCTTGAGTTTTTCCAGATTTGTTTGGTTGTCTGACAGCTTTTTACCTTGGAGAATGTGCCTTTGTCGAGAGTGACAAATAGCGCATTGTTGGCGACGTTGTCCATGTTTGCACGCTTGCGCTCATCGGTCATCCATTGATTGCGCTCCTTCTCAAGCATCTCCGCATAGGGTTTCCCTTCTATCCTTGCGGGTGTATTGACCTTCATTGTCTTTATTGGTCCTTCTTGGATGACAAAGATAATCTCTTCATGCATCGCTGCAAGATGAGCTTCCATCCTGACTCTCCAGTCATCAAACTCATTAATGGAAAATATAGGAACCTTATTTATCATGGAGGTGTCCATTTTAGAAATAGGATAAATGATGCTAGTGATTGTGGATCTGATTCAGTTAAAATTGACAGATTCTTTTTAGAATCAGCTGCTCCGATACCACTTGTTAGCCATAGAGTATAGAGTAAACAACTTACAAAGGGGAAATACAATAAGTTGTATGTTTTTAGAAGTTATTTGCGTAGCGGAAGAATAAAATTGAGTTGCTGTAAATACAGTAACTAGGCAATCTCCTGTTTTTTTGATGCGTACAGGGTTTTCATAATATGTATACTTTAAATCACATGTTGATATGAAAACATTTAAGACAGAATGTAAAATACACACAGATATAAATGGTTTGAGGTAAACCCCTCTACGTCCATTGGTCCTCCACACAGGAGTAAAATGTTTATTAAAATCCAAATGTACCACTCGATCTACCCAGTTTACAACCCACAAGAGTATGTTCGGTGCCATCCTCAGCTACTATCGATAGTATGTTCGATAGTCCATGATAGCACTGTGAAAATCCAGCAAATCGTCCCCGATGATCAAATCCTCACCCTTTCTACAACAATGAGGTTCGAGAGCCAATCCCGATTCCTGATCCTCACTGGGCAGTATCTGACTTCCCGACTCCCAACCATATGATCCCCACTAGGCATACCCGCTACAACGGATCAAACTCAAAAAAACAGTCAATACCAATATGATGTACACAATCACATACAATAAAAGAATGAGTAGCACCCGAATCAGATAGCACCAAAACTGGATGAGAAAGGTTCTGATGGTACCTGCTGTCACTGGAGCATCTGTATCCTCTGTGCGTCTCATCTGATATAGACGGGGATGTACTGATCCCGAATTCGACACTGGTCGACGGTCCGACTGACCCCGACCCCTACCACGGCCAGAACTCTGAGGAGTCTGAGAAAATGGGGCCTTCTGATCGACACTAATCTCCTTCTATACTGTAGTGGCTGTTGGAGCTCTGGCTGCTCTGGTCGCCCTCTCACAATGAGCTATACGATGCTCACTCTGCCCGCACGAGTAACAAGTAACCAACGGAAACAGGCAATCCTTCACCATATGCTCACTCTGACTGTAACTAAAATAGACTCTGCCACTAGGTATAATAGACTGAATCGAACGGTTTCCATGGGAGCCTCCGTCTTGATGAAATTATCTTCTCCCCGATGCGGGAGCAGATAGCGACTTAGACAACCCACCACCCTTACCGGCTGAGAATTTGCCAGTAGTCTTTTTTTTCTTAGACTCAGAACCCAAGTCTGATTCTGGAATAGCAATCTCAATCGCCAGAGCACGATCCTAGTATTGTTTCAATGTAGCACACATAAATGGTGCCATCTCTGTCTGATATACGGCTTCATACACATGTTAAAATAGCGGATCTTATCTTCCTCAATTCTCACTTGATCTATCACATAGCCCAACTGCTGATTATAGGTAATGATGGCCTGGGATATCGGTACGTCCTGCGGCGTAGCTGTAAAGAACTCAACGATCCTGCACTCTCGAACTGGCGGCGGACAATACTCTGCCTCCATGGTGGTCTTAAACTCATCCCAATTGGCTACACGATCTCTGGCAGCCACTGCCTCCCACCATTCTATGGCTTATTTATCCAGGAGAAATTGAGCAATAGGTACCCTCATGTTGTCCGGACAAGCCACGGCATAAAAAGTTCTTCCCAATTGAAAGAGTCAATTTTCCCAACCTAAGGAATCAATAGAACCAGCGAAACGAGGGGGTACATCTTCGTCACCTTCTGAAGCCATTTGCTGGCTTCGTCTTCCGCAGTCGGGGGCGGATTCTGGTTCCCACCTTGAGCTATATGAGCCAATTGAGCTACCAACTGCTGAAGTATAGCAGTAGCTCTTGCGTCGGCATTATTACCCGATGGTGTGTCCTGGCTAACTGATAGGTCCTAATGTCCATCAGAACTCAAGGGCAGAGTATTCGGCACTGTATGCGAAGCCGAATCTGTGGATAACTGGGAAGGCGTAACTCCCTCATTAGCAGCACCACGACCGTGGCATCGGCCGCATCCCCGAGCTGGTCTACCATTGAGTTCGATGAGATCGAAATAGCTAATGACGGCACCTTCGAGGAGAGACCAATCAAGATACTTGAGAGTCGGATCAAACAGTTGAGGAATAAACCAATACACTTGGTTAAGGTACAATGGTCGCGACACGGAATTGAAGAGGCCACTTGGGAGACGGAGGACAGTATGAAGAATAGATATCCGGAGTTGTTTTCATCTTAAGTTTCGGGACGAAACTTCTTTTTAGGGAGGAAGGATGTAATACCCGAGATTTCTGATATGTATTTGGAACTTGTAACCTTGTAATTATTGCACTTTGATCTGAGTATTAATCTCCATATTTCATAATCCGATGTTGTTGAGCGTATGATTTCATGTATGTGATTTAAAAATTGTAATTCTGCGCATGTAGCGCACGCTATCGGCTATGTGTAGCGTACGCTAACATGGATCCATAACGCACGCTACAAAGGAACATTAGCGCACGCTATGCATGTTCAATTTGATTGAGACGTGTGGTAGGTGAGATCAGGCCGAGAATCTTGGTCGGATTGTGTCGGGATGAACCTAGATGACTTTCGGGAAAATCCAAGTCAACGCCGTAGCGCACGCTACTGACATGAGCATAGCGCATGCTAAGTACCGAGTACAGTGAAGTCAGCAAGCCGTTAGTGCACGCTACGAGCATGGACTAGCGCGCGCTAATAACCATTTCCTATAAATAGGACAACATCCTTTTCGTGTTTTCAGTCCTTTCTTTTCCCACATCCGAATTCTTATACTTAGAGTATTACTGTCAACATCCCAAACACTTCATATCAACATCCTAGCTCGTGTTGAAGATTGTTGATCATTGGGGATTGGTGTTCAAGCCTTCGACGTTGGAATCTTCGATTTCCTCCTTGTTCTTCACTACTTTGAGGTAGGTGATTCTTCACCAATATTAGTAGTGTTCTTAAGGATGTTTGATCATGCTTATCTAGTCAGTTAGATTCGTTAATAGTCGAACATCATGTGTTAGAAGGATATTTTCGACATTTAGGCACTTATTCATCGTATGAACCTTTGAACCGTTTTAGTATATGGACTCCTTAGCATTTTCAAACCGATTTGTGATCAGTATATGTTGATTTTCAAGTTCTTATGCGTTTTTATAAAGGAATCGTACGTTTTGAGACTTATAACGGATTGAACTCAGGATATCCCTTGAAGATCTAAGATGAACTATGGTGTTGTGATGATTATATGTATCTTTGTATCTCATAGTCATTTAGTACGTATAGAACTTTCACAAACCTTATTAGCATGATATGCTCGGGGATGACTTGTTTTATCACCATAGAATTCATGAGTTCATCACCATTTAATCCAGTTTTCTACCGGTAGTATTCTGCCATGCACGGTTAACGCATGCTAACATACGATAGTTAACGTACGCTATCGGGGATAAGTTAACGCACGCTACGTTTAGTACGTAACGTACGTTATGATATCAGCCGAGTCAGTCGACTGATCAGAGAGAACTGTCAGTCAATGGCTAGCGTACGCTAGGCTTAGACAATAGCGTACGCTAAAAGGTAGGCTTAGCGCACGCTACGTAGAGTACGTAGCGTACGCTAAGTGGTTCAGGCAGACTGCATATTTTGAGCTTTTGGGCCGTAGACCGAATTGTTAGGCGATCGTTCGACTTGAGATGATTTGTATTTCTTTTGTTAAGGTTCGAGCTTGATACGTTGATCGAAGGAGGCGGCCTTCGAGTGTGTTGAGATCATTGAAGTGTTTCGTTCTTGCCATCTTCGAGGCAAGTATCGTAATGTGTTAAAATTGGTATTTTGAGCATGTTTGTGGTTTATTCATGTTGTTGAACATGGAAATTATTTTGTTGAATTGTCATGATATTCGTTATCTAGTGTTTGTATGTTCATGTTGATGAACATAATGATTTGGCATATGTGTATGCATGAGTTGTGTTTGTGTACGTTGTACGATCTATGCTGAGGGCGCTGGATCGGATGTCCACCTCGTGTTGGTCCGACGGGATCATCTTGGGATCTAGGCTGAGGGCGCTGGATCATTGGACGGGTTATTTCCACCTCGTGTTGGTCCGACGATCATCTTGGGATCTATGCCGAGGGCGCCGGATCATTGGAATACCCTTGCTGTGTTAATGGAATCTTGTGGATTCGCATTGTCGGATTCCGGTAGCGGAAGTCCGTGTGGTGTATCTTGTTATGTATTGTTGATGCATATTCGAATTGTTTAATATGATACTTGTACTAGAATCGTTTTGCTAACCCCTTCGGGGGTGGATATTTGTTTTGATGTTCAGGTAGCCGAGGAGCAGGGAAATAGCCACGATGCAAGCGTGACGACGAAGGGGTTGATGATGTTTGTTGTTGTTGGTGATTTGTTTTCTTGTTTTGATTTCAAGATTTGAGTACGCGTGTCTTATTAATATCATTTCGATATGGTTGTATTAATTACTCGTTGAACCAGTTGAATGGTTTTGTAAACTTGAATTTCCGCAGTATTGATGTCTTATATTTACATTTCTTTTAAATCAGCCTTGTAAATCCTTACTTAAAGGGTTTACGGCGCTGTAATTATTCCGAATATCTCGGGGTGTTACAGAATATGGTATCGGAGCTAAGATTTATAGATATCTTGGCAGTCGGGTTTTAAGTTGGGTCTGTTTACGTTATTGATTTACGAGTTGTTCGTAACATCACTGTTCAGCCAAAAGTCGTCATGTGGACCGTGGTTGTAAGTCTCATAATCTCTTATACTACTGTTTTACTTAATTACTGTTTTGTGAGTATTGACGGGCTTTATTTCGTAAACTTTGTCCTGGATATTGAGGAATTGTGTTTACAGTATGTTGAGAGGAGGACGTGGACGCGAACGCGGTCGTGGACGCGGACGGGGTAACATGAGACAGGAGGATTCCGCAACTACCCCGGAATTATCAGCTAGTCGAACCGATCCCATTCTGGAGGGAAGCAAGGATCAGCGAATGACGACGCAAATCCTAACATGACGGGAGTGCTTCAACAGGTGGTGGCGCAGATAAACCAGTTCGCCCAGGTAGTCGACCGCATCCAGACGGCGATGGGACAGCAGCACCACGAGGATAACCGGGGAGACAGATGGCTTGCTGAGGTGGTCAAATTGCACCCGCCAAAATTTGACGGATCTGCTGAGGCATTGACTTGGGATCATTGGATTAAGGAGTTAGAGAAGATATTCGCGGGTCTTAACTGTCCCGAGGACCTAAGGTTTCCAAAGGCCAGTATTTTCTGACTGGGGAGGCCTTTGATTGGTGGGAAGCTATCCGACCCGAAAATCATAATGCGGATTGGACGGAATTCAAATTAATGATGGAAGCACAGTATTGTCCTCGTCCAGTTAGAGAGGCAAAGATCAGAGAGTTTTTCTCACCACAGAGTTCGGAAGCATCTGTGACACATGTAATCAAAACTTTTAATCATCAGCTGACTTGTGTGCGACACTTAGTCAGAACGGAGGCAGAAAAGATTTTTCATTTTGATATGCGGATGAAGCCGGAGATTCAGCAGTACATGTCCGGGTTCGAGTGTACTACGTTACGACAATATCAAGACAAAGCGCTGGCCTACGACATGAAAGAGGCGGCGGTGGAGAAATCAGTAGAGGCAAAGAAGCAGAAGGTGACCGGCAACTTTTCAGAAAACAAGAGTGGTGGGCCCCGCAAGGGCCAGTCTTCCTTTTATTCGGCTAGGAAACCTCCACATCCTTCTAGAGGTGGAAAGAGGTTCCGGGCAACATCAGCAGTTTCGGACGCATCAAAGAAATGCTACAATTGTGGTCGAGCAGGGCATATTCGACGTGATTGCCCCGCATCTTCTGTGACTTGTTACGATTGTGGACAAGAAGGGCACCATGCGGCCTTATGTGGAGTTGCTACTAGATATTTTGGTACTCGCACTCCAGCGCCAGTTCCGAAGGAGACAAGTGTAAACCAGACGCAGCAGAGTGGATTTCAGCAGCAGAACGTTGGGAAGAGAGAGACATCCAGTGCTGGGTCCATTCCTCCGCGCCTGTACGAGATGAGGAAATCTGACGATCAGAACACTGCTGTTGCATCAGGTACGATTCAGATCCTTTTGCAACCAGTTAGTGTTTTATTCGATTCTGGAGCTACACATTCTTTTGTATTATTGAACTGTGTAAATCGTTTAAAAATCTCGTGCTTATTTGATTGTGAACCATATGTTGTGTTTTTGCCGAGTGGAGAGAGAATTGTGGGAACCCTAGAGGCTAGAGATTTTCCAGTGTCTATAGGAGGGAGAGATTGGCCATCGAATCTTATTGTAGTTGACATCTACGGTGACGATTTAATTCTCGGAGACGATTGGCTCAACCGTTATGGAGCTATTCTGAATTACCGAGAGAGAGTCATTTCTATCATTGCTGATGACGGATCTGAACACTTATTTCGAGGGTGGAGACCGGGAAGCTCGGGAAAATTGATCAAAGCAATGAAAGCCGTGAAATTACTGAAGCAAGGATGTCATGGACTTTGGTGTTATGCCATGAGGAAAGAGGAAGGAGTAGAGCTATCGTCTATTTCAATTGTGAATGAGTTCTCAGATGTATTTCCTGACGAACTACCTGGGTTACCTCCGCAGAGAAAAGTGGAATTCACTACCGAATTAGAGCCTGGAGCAGCTCCTATTTCCAGAGCACCATACCGCATGGCGCCAACCGAGATGTATGAACTCAAGAAGCAACTGGAGGAATTGTTACAGAAGGGCTATATTCAACCTAGCGTTTCTCCTTGGGGAGCGCCCGTTCTCTTTGTCCGGAAGAAAGACGGATCCCTCCGACTGTGTATTGATTACAGGGAGCTCAATAAGATGACGATCAAGAATAAGTATCCTATACCTCGGATCAACGACTTGTTTGATCAACTGCAGGGGGCAAGGGTATTCTCGAAGATTGACTTGCGATCAGGATACCATCAGTTGAGGATTAAGGAATCGGATATACCAAAGTCTGCTTTCAGGTCCCGGTACGGGCATTATGAATTCGTAGTGATGCCGTTTGGACTTACCAATGCTCCTGCGGTGTTCATGCAATTGATGAATCGGGTATTCTTGGAATACTTGGATAAATTTGTGGTCGTCTTCATTGATGACATCTTGATATATTCGAGGGACGCAGAGGAGCATGCCGAACATTTACGGGTGGTTTTGAGCACCTTGAGGGAGGAACAGCTGTATGCAAAGCTTTCAAAATGCGAGTTCTGGCTCAGGGAGGTAACTTTCCTGGGGCATGTGATATCAGCTGACGGAGTTCAGGTGGACCCGAAGAAAGTCGAAGCAATCTTGGAATGGGAAGCTCCTAATAATGTGAAAGAAGTCCGGAGTTTCCTAGGGCTTGCTGGATATTATCGCCGCTTTGTAGAGGGATTTTCCAAGATTTCTCGTCCGCTCACTCAGCTGTTACAGAAAACTCAAAAGTTTAAGTGGGATGAGAAATGCCAGGCTGGTTTTGATGAACTTAAGAAGAGACTGACGACAGCACCTATTTTAGCATTGTCAGATGGAACTGATGGATTCATGGTTTACTGGACGCTTCAAATCGTGGTCCTGCAGGATGTGTGTTGATGCAAAAGGATAAGGTAATTGCCTATGCTTCTCGCAGCTTGAAACCGCATTTAAGTAAATTACCCGACTCATGATCTGGAGTTAGCAGCTGTAGTCTTTGCCTTGAAAATTTGGAGACATTATTTGTACGGCACTCATTGTCAGATCTTCACCGATCATAAGAGCCTCATGTACATTTTCAGTCAGAAAGAATTAAACATGAGGCAGGGAAGGTGGCTGGAATTGATCAAGGATTACGACTTGGAGATTCTCTATCATCCGGGGAAAGCAAACGTAGTAGCCGATGCATTGTGCCGTAAACCTGTTTCTCTTCGAGTGTTGGAAGCTCTTACGTCCCAAACCCACATTCAGCGGGAACTGATCCGCGAAGGGATTGAAGTATGGGCACCAGGAATCCAAGGGCAACTATATGTGATGGAACTGACTTCATCACTAGTCGAGGAGATCAAATCTAAGCAGTTGAACGATTCTCTTATCCTTCGGTTATGTGACGAAGTAAAGAAAGGAAAGGCCCCAGGATTCGTGATACAAGATGATGGAGTTCTGAGATTTCAAAGTCGATTTTGCGTTCCTGATGATGATGATTTGAGACGGACAATTCTGAAGGAAGCTCACAGTGCGCCCTATTCTATTCACCTGGGCAGCAGTAAAATGTATAAAGATCTTAAACAGAACTTCTGGTGGGGGAATATGAAGAAGGACGTAGCAGAGTACGTTTCGAAGTGTTTGACTTGTCAGCAGGTTAAGATTGAACATCAGCGACCTGCCGGAATATTAAAACCGCTTCCGATCCCTGAGTGGAAGTGGGAGGATATCTCGATGGATTTCATCACCAGTATGCCAAGGACTAGAACGGGAATGAACATGAATTGGGTTATAGTTGATCGACTAACCAAGTCGGCTCATTTCCTAGGAATTAAAGATACATGGGGACCCGAGAGATTGGCGCGAGTATTTATTGCGGAGATAGTCAGATTGCATGGGACGCCGAAGACCATTATTTCAGATCGAGATGGTCGTTTCGTGTCACACTTCTGGAAAGCAGTTCACAGGGCTTTGGGGACTGAGCTCAACTTTAGCACGGCTTATCATCCCCAAACGGACGGTCAGTCCGAAAGGACTATTCAAACCATAGAAGACATGCTTAGAGCTTGTGCGTTGGATTGGTCAACTGATTGGGAAGTTCACTTGCCCTTGATTGAATTCACTTACAATAATAGTTGGCATGCTTCTATTAAGATGGCACCATTTGAAGCTTTGTATGGGAGAAGATGCCGATCACCCTTGTGTTGGGATGATTCTTCGGATTTGATCGGGACGGAACCGGAATTGATAATTCAGACTCAAGAGAAGATAACTTTGATTCGAGAAAGACTGTTGACTGCCCAGAGTCGACAGAAATCTTATGCAGACGTACGTCGTCGTCCTCTAGAGTTCGACGCTGGGGACCATGTACTATTGAAGGTGTCTCCTACACGAGGGATTTTCCATTTTGGGAGGAGAGGCAAGCTTAGTCCTAGATATATCGGACCATTCGAGATCCTCGAGAGGGTTGGAGATTTAGCATACAGGTTAGCCTTACCGCCATCGCTGAGTCACGTTCACAATGTGTTTCACGTATCCCAATTGCGGAAGTATGTACCGGACCCCAGTAACGTCATTGAGTTCGATGAGATCGAAATAGCTAATGACGGCACCTTCGAGGAGAGACCAATCAAGATACTTGAGAGTCGGATCAAACAGTTGAGGAATAAACCAATACACTTGGTTAAGGTACAATGGTCGCGACACGGAATTGAAGAGGCCACTTGGGAGATGGAGGACAGTATGAAGAATAGATATCCTGAGTTGTTTTCATCTTAAGTTTCGGGACGAAACTTCTTTTTAGGGAGGAAGGATGTAATACCCGAGATTTCTGATATGTATTTGGAACTTGTAACCTTGTAATTGTTGCACTTTGATCTGAGTATTATTCTCCATATTTCATAATCCGATGTTGTTGAGCGTATGATTTCATGTATGTGATTTAAAAATTGTAATTCTGCGCATGTAGCGCACGCTATCGGCTATGTGTAGCGTACGCTAACATGGATCCATAGCGCACACTACAAAGGAACATTAGCGCACGCTATGCGTGGTCAATTTGATTGAGACGTGTGGTAGGTGAGATCAGGCCGAGAATCTTGGTCGGATTGTGTCGGGATGAACCTGGACGGCTTTCGGGAAAAGCCAAGTCAACACCGTAGCGCACGCTACTGACATGAGCATAGCGCACGCTAAGTGCCGAGTACAGTGAAGTCAGTAAGCCGTTAGCGCACGCTACGAGCATGGACTAGCGCGCACTAATAACCATTTCCTATAGATAGGACAGCATCCTTTTCGTGTTTTCAGTCCTTTCTTTTCCCACATGCGAATTCTTATACTTAGAGTATTACTCTCAACATCCTAAACACTTCATATCAACATCCTAGCTCGTGTTGAAGATTGTTGATCATTGGGGATTGGTGTTCAAGCCTTCGACGTTGGATTTCTTCGATTTCCTCCTTGTTCTTCACTACTTTGAGGTAGGTGATTCTTCACCAATATTAGTAGTGTTCTTAAGGACGTTTGATCATGCTTATCTAGTCAGTTAGATTCGTTAATAGTCGAACATCATGTGTTAGAAGGATATTTTCGACATTTCGGCACTTATTCATCGTATGAACCTTTGAACCGTTTTAGTATATGGACTCCTTAGCATTTTCCAACCGATTTGTGATCAGTATATGGAGATTTTCAAGTTCTTATGCATTTTTATAAAGGAATCGTACATTTTGAGACTAATAACGGATTGAACTCAGGATATCCCTTGAAGATCTAAGATGAACTATGGTGTTGTGATGATTATACGTATCTTTGTATCTCATAGTCATTTAGTACGTATAGAACTTTCACAAACCTTATTAGCATGATATGCTCGGGGATGACTTGTTTTATCACCATAGAATTCATGAGTTCATCACCATTCAATCCAGTTTTCTACCGGTAGTATTCTGCCATGCACGGTTAACGCACGCTAACATACGATAGTTAACGTGCGCTATCGGGGATAAGTTAACGCACGCTACGTTTAGTACGTAACGTACGTTATGATACCAGCCGAGTCAGTCGACTGATCAGAGAGAACTGTCAGTCAATGGCTAGCGTACGCTAGGCTTAGACAATAGCGTACGCTAAAAGGCAGGCTTAGCGCACGCTACGTAGAGTACGTAGCGTACGCTAAGTGGTTCAGGCAGACTGCATATTTTGAGCTTTTGGGCCGTAGACCGAATTGTTAGGCGATCGTTCGACTTGAGATGATTTGTATATCATTTCTTTTGTTAAGGTTCGAGCTTGCTACGTTGATCGAAGGAGGCGGCCTTCGAGTGTGTTGAGATCATTGAAGTGTTTCGTTCTTGCCATCTTTGAGGCAAGTATCGTAATGTGTTAAAATTGGTATTTTGAGCATGTTTGTGGTTTATTCATGTTGTTGAACATGGAAATTATTTTGTTGAATTGTCATGATATTCGTTATCTAGTGTTTGTATGTTCATGTTGATGAACATAATGATTTGGCATATGTGTATGCATGAGTTGTGTTTGTGTACGTTGTACGATCTATGCTGAGGGCGCTGGATCAGATGTCCACCTCGTGTTGGTCCGACGGGATCATCTTGCGATCTAGGCTGAGGGCGCTGGATCATTGGACGGGTTATTTCCACCTCGTGTTGGTCCGACGGGATCATCTTGGGATCTATGCTGAGGGCGCTGGATCATTGGAATACCCTTGCTGTGTTAATGGAATCTTGTGGATTCGCATTGTCGGATTCCGGTAGCGGAAGTCCATGTGGTGTATCTTGTTATGTATTTTTGATGCATATTTGAATTGTTTAATATGATACTTGTACTAGCATCGTTTTGCTAACCCCTTCGGGGGTGGACATTTGTTTTGATGTTCAGGTAGCCGAGGAGCAGGGAAACAGCCACAGTACCGACGTGACGACGAAGGGGTTCAGTGATGTTTGTTGTTGTTGGTGATTTGTTTTCTTGTTTTGATTTAAGTACTCGAGTACGCGTGTCTTATTAATATCATTTCGATATGGTTGTATTAATTACTCGTTGAACCAGTTGAATGGTTTTGTAAACTTGAATTTCCGCCGTATTGATGTCTTATATTTACATTTCTTTTAAATCAGCCTTGTAAATCCTTACTTAAAGGGTTTACGGCGCTGTAATTATTCCGAATATGTCGGGGTGTTACAGCCCAACTGCTGATTATAGGTAATGATGGCCTGGGATATCGGTACGTCCTGCGGCGTAGCTGTAAAGAACTCAACGATCCTGCACTCTCGAACTGGCGGCGGACAATACTCTGCCTCCATGGTTGTCTTAAACTCATCCCAATTGGCTACACGATCTCTGGCAGCCACTGCCTCCCACCATTCTATGGCTTATTTATCCAGGAGGAATTGAGCAATAGGTACCCTCATGTCGTCCGGACAAGCCACGGCATTAAAAGTTCTTCCCAATTGAAAGAGTCAATTTTCCAAACCCAAGGAATCAATAGAACCAGCGAAACGAGGGGGTGCATCTTCGTCACCTTCTGAAGCCAATTGCTGGCTTCGTCTTCCGCAGTTGGGGGCGGATTCTGGTTCCCACCTTGAGCTATATGAGCCAATTGAGCTACTAACTGCTGAAGAATAGCAGTAGCTCTTGCGTCGGCATTATTACCCGATGGTGTGTCCTGGCTAACTGATAAGTCCTAATGTCCATCAGAACTCAAGGGCAGAGTATTCGGCACTGTATGCGAAGCCGAATCTGTGGATAACTGGGAAGGCGTAACTCCCTCATTAGCAGCACCACGACCGTGGCATCGGCCGCGTCCCCGAGCTGGTCTACCACGACCTCTCAACATACTGAAGAATAAGAAATGGAACGAGACAAGATTAGCAAAGTTCACAATTTACATTATTTGCACCTTAACTCACGATAGGAAAAATAATACAGAAGTGTAACGGTTTGAGGAGACTTACAGATACAGGTTGCACGAAGAGATGTTCGCCCGATGATGTTAGGCTCAACAACTGGCTCTTATGACTCAACTGACAGATCGAGATCTGACTCTATATGTATAAACCCTTCAACTGACTCAAGTGACTCTATACATATAAATCCTTTAATAATATGTCAAGTATTAGGGTCATGGTAAAGTCAAACCCTATTATAACTTGACTCTATGCATTTCGTTAATGCAAACCGAGATCACCGAGCTCTCGTATATCAAATACAACTACCTCTAAATACTTTGGCCAAAGACTTATGATTTCATTTTCCATTAACCGCATAGGACATTTACCTGCTCACTAACAGGAGAAAGAATCCTATCTTGGTATTCAGTAGAGACTGCTACTTGCCCACTAAGTTGCATTTCGAGGTTGACCCCACCAACCGGTGATTGGATTGAACTACTCTAATGACTAACTTAATGTCACAAGCATATCTCCTACTAAAACCTAAAGTCAAAGGTCCACGTATACCTACCACAACCTTTCGATTCAGTCATTGACATTCCCTGAGTGATATCCATGTGACCCAATCGAGGTGATTCGTGTTCGAGTATACTAATCCCATTAGCATACCTACAACGTGTGCCAATCCTTAGTGATGACGGCACTCTACATATAAAAGTGCACGTTATACAAGTCGTCTAAACTTACGGTCCAGTTAAGTTTTATCGACTTGTGAACCAATTAAGCATTCGAGCCCTAAACACTTCCAGTGCCTATTCCTATAACACCCCAAAACTCTCATGGGTCGTTACACGCCGTAGAGCCTTCATCAAGGTCTACCAGGCTAGTACATTTACGCAACCTCACAATACTCTCATAAAGATACAATATTCAATAGCGTAAATAAGGTTGTGGTCTCGGCCAAAACATTTGTATTTGAACTCAAGAAAACAGAGTCTAAAATAAATCCATTGCCCACGTAGGGGACTTCAACAAAGAACTTTAAAACAAGAATGTTTTCTCAATTGACTCCGACAGACAACATGAGCATAATAAAATAAACACCCCAGACTCGAGCCTCTTAACATCATGCTTGACCATCCTTTGCATACGCCTCCCGTGCGGGCTCCTCGTGTAACACCCCAATTCACAAATGGGACATTACACATCGTAGAACCCTCGTGAGGTCTACCAGGATAACACATGACACATAAACCACAATGAAATCCCAAATGATGCACTCAAAAAGTAAGGTCGTGGCCTCGGCCAAAACATTTTAACGGAGTACATGAAACATAAGTTAAATACCAATTCATTGCCCACGCAGGGGACTTAAACCAAGTTTAAAAGTAAACAGTCTAACTCCAGTACTCGACAATGCAATGACCAAACATAAAAATACAGACTCGAGCCACATCATCATGCCAGCCCATCCTCTGCATGCGCATCCCGTGCCAGCTCCTCAGCTCGACCAGTACCTGAAATACATAAGACGCATTTCCCCCATTTAAGGGGTTATCATTCGAATAGCTAGTGCAAGTACACAATTACACAACATTATATACATACACGATTCAATGCGAACAAATCATTAGGAAAGATCATTTTGAGAATCAATATTCCGGAATATCACATTTACACCAAAACGGTAAATAATCAAGTTTTCCACATCATAAATATCCACGCTTGGTAACTCGTGACCGTACCCATTAGTATCGCCCCCAGAGGTCCCATCGAACCGTCCCCAGGTGAGAAACCACTTCTGCGGCCGTACCCATTAGTATCGGCCCCCAGAGGTCCCGTCGAACCGTCCCCAGGTGGAAGAACATCAACATACGCACCCAAGTCCACTTCCGTGGCCGTACCCATTAGTATTGGCCCCCAGAGGCCACAGGCCATCCCCAGGTGGAAGAGTAACAATCACATTCATTCAATAATACAGTTTACATCATTCGCATCAAAAGCGTACACACATAATGAAATATAATACATGTACTTGCCTGATTAATACGACGTGAAGGAAAACGGTGAACGGAAAGGTTTTGGCTCGAATAATCTTCACAAATCCCATCCTAACACAATAACGATGAACAACCAATCTTAAGACTACGAAAACGTTGGAATACATCCCAGTTCTACCCGCTGCAACCATATGTTGAACATAATTTGGGCATCGTCGACTATAAGTGACGAACAATGGAAAACTTAGAGTTTAAAACCACAAATCCTCAATAAAATGAAGGATTACAAGTACACTATCGAAGTCTAGCAATAATCCAATGATAATTCGGGCTAAAAGAGTCAAATCCCAAGAAATCCCCAAAATTTCCCCAAAATCTCAAAACAAGGGTTTCAGGGATTCTTACCTTGATTCGGATGGTGGAAAGTGATAAGAACTTGAAGAATTCATGCAAGAAATGCACAGATGGTAGTGGATGATGATATTCAGTCAGAATCGGACCTAACTCTCGTCTGGAATCCCTCAAATCCGAAAAGGATAAGAAATGATGGAAAAATGACGAAGTTGACTGCTGATGTCCTATTTATGTTAAACAGGCTTAGCGCACGCTACGCACAAGCATTAGTGTGCGCTAACGGGGTGTGGAAGAACAGTCTACCCACTGTCCTCCAGTTAGCGTCCGCAAGCTAACATGATTAGCGTGCGCTAATGCTAGGAATTAGTGTGCGTTAACGCTGAATTAGCGTACGCTATCTGGTCTAGTACCGAAATACTGAACCTACTGTCCAGACCGCTGAAATCGTTAGCGCACGCTACGAACCCCAGGTTAGCGTATGCTAACCACACAGTGATAGCGCACGCAAGTAAACCCGGAGTAGCGTGCGCTACTCAGCAAAGCAGCCAAGATCGCTCGACATCACGCCAACAAAGACAAAAATATCGAAATGCGAAGCAAAACCAGAATCCGGAAACATAAACATGGAATATTCAATACGACAAAGCTGAGCGTTGAAATAGAATATAATCCCGATCACCGGGGAGTCCGTAATGTAACAAACAAAGTGAAATTCCCTAAACTTATGGAAATTACAAAAATAGCCCAAGTGCCCGAAAATCGCGATACGACGTCGGATTAACAAACCGAAAGTTTCAACATGACCAACTCAACCATACAAACTTATGCAAACCAAGAAACAACGAAAACGAACGAGTTTTACAAGAATCGAACGTACATGCGACAAGATATAATTCAAGATGAAATTATGCAAAAACATCCTCGAAACTCGTCCAAACGGAAAATCTCCAAGAACAAAATAGGTTCAGAATTTCAAAACAGTAACAAGCGAGTCGTTCGAAACGAACATACACAAAAAATAGAAATTACCAAAAATAGAGGGTACGGATATGACATTCTCTCCCCCTAAAAATAAGTTTTGTCCCGAAACTTACAACGCGAATATCTCGGGATATCTCGACCGCATACTCTCTTCCGTCTCCCATGTGGCTTCCTCGGATCCATGCCTCGACCATTGAACTTAAACCAAAGGAATGGTTTTATGACGAAGTTGCTTCACCCGACGCTCTAAAATCTGAATCGGCCTCTCCTCGATGGTAATGTTGAGTCCCAACTCGATCTCTCCAAAATCAATAATATGGCTAGGGTCTGGTACGTACTTCCTAAGCTGGGAAACATGAAATACGTTATGCACGTGACTCAAGGACGGCGGCAAGCCTAACCGATAGGCAAGCTCTCCAACTCTCTCTAAAATCTCAAACGGTCCAATATATCTCGGACTAAGTTTACCCTTCCGACCGAAGCGGTAAACTCCCCGTGTCGGCGACATTTTAAGCAAAACATGATCTCCCACCTCAAACTTCAACGGTCGGCGACGCGTATCGGCATAAGACTTCTGCCGACTCTGGGCCGCCAACAATCTATCGCGAATCAGAGAAATCTTCTCTCTCGTCTCAACTACCATATCGGGCTCGGTACCAATCAGCTCGGACGCATCGTCCCAACACAACGGCGATCTGCACCTCCTCCCATACAATGCCTCAAATGGTGCCATTTTGATCGAGGCGTGCCAACTATTGTTGTACGTGAACTCGATCAACGCCAAGTGCGACTCCCAATCATCCTTCCAATCTAAGGCACAGGCTCTCAACATATCCTCCAACATCTGGATCGTCCGCTCTGACTGTCCGTCAGTCTGAGGGAGGTAAGACGTACTGAGTCTCAACTCAGTCCCCAAAGCTCGATGAACAGCCTGCCAAAAATGTGATACAAACCAGCCATCTCGATCTGAAACAATACTCCTAGGAGTCCCATGCAATCTCACGATCTCTGCTATAAATACTCGTGTGATCCTGTCCGGCCCCCAAGTGTCCTTAATACCCAGGAAATGAGCTGATTTGGTTAGTCGTTCAACAATAACCCAAATCATGTTCATTCCAGTCCGAGTCCTAGGCATCCCGGTAATGAAATCCATAGAGATGTCTTCCCATTTCCAAGACCTTGATGCTTGCTTGAGACCATAAATGGCTCTCTTAAGTTTGCACACTAAGTTCTCCTCTCCTTCATCAATGAATCCCTCAGGTTAGCGCATGTAGATTTCCTTATCAAGACTCCCGTTTAAGAACTCAGCCTAGACATCCATCTGCCAAATCTCCATATCCAAATGCGCAGCTATAGCTAAGAGAATCCGGATCGGTTTAAGCATGGATACTAGCGAAAAGGTCTCATCGTAGTCGATGCCCTCCTTCTGAGTGTAGTCTTTCGCAACAAGCCTTGCTTTGAAGGTTTCAACCTTCCCTTTCGATCCTCTCTTACGCTTGTAGACCCACTTACTTCCAATGGGTTTTACCCCATTGGGTAGCTCTACTAGCTCCCATACTTGATTAGAAACGATAGATCCCATTTCGGATTCCATTGCTGTTTTCCAGGATTCAGCATCCTTGTCTTGAACTGCCTGTTTGTACGTACATGGATCCGTTTCATCCTGGTCCGGGGACTGGTCCTAAGAATCTCCCATGCCGATGAAACGTTCAGGTTGATGAACAACCCTCCCACTACGACAAGACGTGTCCTTGGTTTGCGTATCCATAATAGTGTCGATACGCGGTACACTAGGTCTTTACACAATTGGTATTGTCGAAATCTCGCCCCTAAGTTCTTCTAGAATGACCTGACTCCTAGGCTTGTGGCATATTGCATAGTCCTCCTCTAAGAATCGGGAATGAGTTCTAATAATGACCTTCTGGTCTTTAGGACTATAGAATAAGCCACCCTTCATTCCCTTCGGATAACCCACAAACACTCGTACTTCTGTACGAGATGCCAACTTATCAGCTTCCTTATTCAGCACGTGCTGGTGAACCCCAAATCCGAACATGTCTTAGACTGGGCTTGCACCCATTCCACAGTTCTGTGGGTGTTTTTGGAACTAATTTCGAAGGCACCAAGTTTAGAATGTACACCGCTGTTTCCAAGGCGTATCCCCAAAACGAAATAGGAAAATCAGAATAACTCATCATTGACCTAACCATCTCTAATAAAGTACGATTCCTTCGTTCAGCAACACCATTTTGTTGTGATGTATCAGGCGCTGTGAGCTGGGAAGTAATACCCTCATGTGCCAAGAAATCCAAAAACCCTCCACTAAGGTATTCGCCACCACGATCAGATCGTAGTGACTTGATACTCTGTACATGACGCTTCTCCATTTCAGCTTGAATTCTTTGAACTTATCAAAAGATTCAGACTTACGTCGCATCAAATAGATATATCCATATCTCGAATAATCATCTATAAACATGATGAAGTATTCGAAACCACCCCTAGCCTGGATGTTTATTAGAACACATATATTGGTGTGTACTAATTCCAATACATTTTGTGCACAATTTCCTTTGCTTTGGAAAGCCCTTTTAGTTATTTTACCTTCTCGACAGGATTCGCAGGTTGGAAATGACTCAACTTGGAGCGAATCCAATGGGCCATCACTCACCAATCTTTGAATCCTTCTAAGGTTAATATGACCCAATCGTAAATGCCACAAATATGTTGGATTTATGCTTGAAGGTTTTTTTCTTTTATTAGCATTAGTCAAAGAATTAAGTGATTTATAATTATGCAAGGGAGCTGGTGCATCATTGATGATATAAAGTTCTTCATTATAAGTACTCCCGCAAATATATTCACCATTTCTTTTAATAATTGCATTATCTTCAAAAGAAACTAAATATCCACCACGACGCAATTTAGAAATTGAAATTAAATTCATTCTAAAATCGGGTACCAATAATACATTATTTAGAACTAAAATCCTATCATCAACTTTTAACTGCACGACTCCCACTGCAACATCCTTCAGCTTGGAATAGTCGCCCCAGCTTATTGTAATCTCATCCGCACTAAGTACCTTGGTTACTTGGAACCCCTGGGAGTCATAACAAACATGATCAGTGGAGCCCGAATCCACTATCCATAAAGTGATAGAACAGGCAACCAAACATTTTTTGACTACTAGTGCATGAGACCTATCTTCCTTAGGGCAGTCACTCTTGAAATGCCCTTTCAGACCGCAATTGAAGCACTTGCCCTTCGGCTTTTTGTTCGCCTCGGGCTGAGGAGCCTTTGACTGAGGAGCCTTGCCCTTAGCTTTGAAGGTTGCCACTTGCTTCTGGCCAACCTGCTTTTTCTTCTTTCCCCATTTGGGTTTTGAAGAAGCAGCACCAGTTGCCGGAAGAATTTGATGATAACCTTTTTTGAAGAGACATTCGACAGACTGAAGCTCTGTCAGAAGTTCCGCCAATATGTAAGTCCTACGATTCATATTATAGTTGAGGCGGAACTGCTTAAAGCTTCTTGGTAAACTGCCCAAGATAATATCGACCTGCGACTCCGCATCGATAGTTGCCCCGAGTATGCTCAGTTCGTTCAAATGAGATATCATTTTAAGAACATGATCCCGTATTGGGGTCCCTTCAGACATTTGGGTTGTCATCAAAACCCTCATTGCATTTTGCCTAGCCGCTCGGTTCTGATGACCAAACATCTTAGTGAGATTTTTCATCATTTCCGCGGCCGAGCCCATTGTCTGATGCTGATGTTGCAATACATTTGTCAGTGAAGCCAAAATGTAACAGCGAGCCATCTCATCAGACTTTTTCCATTTCCGGAATTCAGCCAACTCTTCAGGAGTGGCATCCGTTTCTGGTTCCAAATGGCTCTCCTCAGTTAAAACAAATTTATGTCCCTCGGCCGTCAAGACAATATCAAGATTTCTTTTCCAGTTGGCAAAGTTAGTGCCATCAAGTTTATTTTCTTTGAGAATAACAAGTAGTAGATTGAATGACATCTGAGAATAAAATTAAAAACACCATTCATCACATAATTCGACGCATAATATATTCAATAACCTTTAAACACAATATGTATGCAATCAACCAACACCTTGAAAAACCGCACATTCAAGCCACGATAGTGTGGACGTTTACACATACATTTTCAAGTAGATTTTAACGTCTTTAATTTTACTATCTAGCCAAGATGCGTTTTGACAAGTAAAATTAATAGTTGGTTCCTCTTGGCCATGTATTTAATTAACATTGACTCCGATGGGGAGCTTATTAATCAATACACCTAAGTGAACACCATAATTTAAAAACCTTAGAATATCATTTAATGATAATAGCCCTACAGATGGAGTGGAGAGGTCCTATCATAAAAAATAATATTCACCTTTTCGTTATCAAATTTGATGTTTAAAACGAGTGAGCCAATAATTAGCACATCCGATGAGGAGAAAGACTCTAATGTCAACGCACATGCTAATTATTTCACAATTTAAACCAATTATGGAGGCCAATTTGATTTTGAAAAATCATTTTAAAACCACTTAGTTATTTAGAAAAAATAAGGTTTTTAATTTTCTCATCCTAACATGCAAGGAAACATATCACGCATACATCCATACATGTCATACATCAAAACACTAAAACCAACAAATAATAAAAATTGGATAATTAAATCCAATTATCATGGCTTTTATTCCTCGTTTTGAATAACGAGAAAATCTTCGGCTCGTTTGCTCCCACTGCTTCAAGCATCTCGCGGAAAAACGAATCGAACGACCCGAATCCGGACAACTTGACCCGCTAGCTGCTGCCCGACCTGTTGCCCGCTGCCCGACTGCCCGACCCACTGCCCGACTGCCAGAGCTTCCCGACTTGCCCGAGCTGCTGGTCTAGGTCAGTTCGTCCGATCGGGACTCCTCTTCGCGCTGGACTTCTTTCTCTTTCTTACTTTGTGTGTTCCAACTCGATTATAATTTTATTCGAAATAAAATACATCGAATTTACAGCAAATTACAAGAAAAATAAATCTTATACTACCCGTGAATTTTCTCACGGAAAAAACTTATACATACCTCAAAAACGGGCCAAATCACCAAAAAAACGCGTAAATAAATAAAAAACATCACATAGCCATCATAATTAGATCATATTCTCCTGCAAGATAAATTCTAGCAAAATATTCCAAATATCATAATACATGAATATTTAATGGCTAGCATATTAATCACCAAATTAATTAAATTGAAAAGAACCTAAAGACCGGCTCCGATGCCAATTGTTGGAATATAAAACGCAGCGGAATCTAGTTGGTGAAAATATTTTATGAAAGGTTTCATAAACTAACCAATATATAAACCGGATCTATTTAGGCTTGTCAATTAATTAACTTAACAGATTAATAAATAATCAAATCCACATATTTACGCATGGGAGTCGATAATTTATACCTTTGAAGCGAAGCGGTAGAAGATCACTTTTTGGTCGATTTATCTCCTCTTCGTACTCCTCTCCGATCTTCTTGTATTTCTACCTCAAGATCTTCTAGAGTATATCCCGCCTATGTCCGAATGTCGTGTGGGCAACAATCTACCGGACTAAACTTGGACTGTAATGGGGCCGGCCGAATTTTCTTCTCAAGAAACTCACGATTTTTGTTCTCTCTATTTTTCTTGAATATTTTGGTATTTTTAGAAAATATTGTGTTAACTAAATTATGAAATTCAAGACACAAGTCAAGATCCACAATTAAACACACACAAAAAATCGATTTTTCTGGGACAATGAAGGTATGAAAATCGGCCAACACTCATATCCTATTTATAGGTGTTTTGGGCTACTCTAGGGACCTTAAGGAGGATATGATAAGGACTCTTAATAGATATCATTTTCCTATATTAGAACTCTTCCTAATATAATGACTCTATTAAATATCAACTTAGTCTACTAAAAAGTTGATATTGCACTTCCTACTAAAATCCAAAATTACGAAATTAGGCTCCTTTTTGAATTAATTATTTTCCATATTTAAGATATTCTATGTCCATTAATAATTTTAAGCTACTGATAACTTTTAATTAATTAATGTGTTATACATGAGTATACCGCTCGACCTTTATTATTATATAGGAAAATTAATTCCACCTGCAGGGTTTAATATAATAATCCTTTCGAGTGCCTCAAGGGACATGATCACCCTACTGGTCGGGACACGATTTCTAGCTATAATATTAATTATCATATAAATAATAATATTGCCCAAAATATCGAGCATATTGAGTCAATCATTGTGGCTCTCACCCATGATAAATCAAAGCAATAAATATTAAATATATATAATTAAATATTAATCACTAGAATTAAGAAATAATAATTGTCCGAGATGTACGCTCTTCTTATAGTCAGTACAGAAGAATCTATCTCACCTCGATCCTGTTCAACGTATAACGAATATGCTAATATATGATAATGATCAAGACCAACCAATCTCAAGCATATACTACAACCTCTCACACAACGGTCTAATGTTATATAGATTGTGAACTAAATATTACTATATAAGGAACTGATAATGTGATCTTCTGTGTAACACGATACACCACATTATCTATAATATAAAGTAATTAGACAACATTTGCATAACCATAGCGTGAATAAATATGCAAAATATGTGATAAATGAATTAAATATTCTCATAGATCAAGACCAGGAAATTAGGTAATACAAGCATAAAGTATGCTTTGATGTATACAACCCTAACAATATCCCACTTATACTCAAAGCATGCTTTTGAAGTATACTATCTATCTCCCACTTATACTCAAAGCAATAATGCCATACATCTCAACCCCATTCCTTCCACATGCCCTTCAAATGACTGTGAGGGCAACCCTTTCGTGAAAGGATCAGCTAGGTTGTCTTCAGATGCTATCTTGGAGACATTAATCTTCTTTCTCTTCACAAAATCTGGAATGATATGATATTTGCGCTTGATGTGTCTGCTTTCTTTGTGGGCCCGTGGTTCCTTCGAATTTGCAACCGCACCGGTATTATCATAATAAAGTGTAATACTCCTAGGCAAATTAGGAATCACACCCAAATCCTTTAGGAAGTACTTGAGCCATACCGCCTCTTTAGCTGCCTCTGAGGCTGCTACATACTCGGCTTCCATGGTAGAGTCTGCTATGCATTCCTACTTCACACTCCTCCAACTGATGGCTCCACCTCCCAAAGTGAAAACATATCCGGAAGATGATTTTGACTTTTCTTTGTCCGCACTGAACTCTAAGTCAGTGTAACCCAAAGGACAAAGTGTATCCTATTGATATACAAGCATATGCTCCCTAGTCCTTCTCAGGTACTTGAGTATATGCTTGACATCAATCCAATGTCCCGGTCCTGGGTTCGACTAATATCTCGCCACCATGCCTACAGCATGACAGATATCAGGCCTAGTGTAAAGCATAACATACATGAGGCTTCCCACTATTGAAGCATAAGGGATCAGCTTCATGTCATCTATCTCCTTCTGTGTCTCAGGACATATAGCCTTAGATAGCTGAACTCCAAATCTGTACGGTAAGAAACCTTTCTTGGAATTCTCCATGTTGAACCGCTTTTGCACTGTATCGATATAAGTTGCGATCTCGAAAGATCTTAATACCAAGGATGTGCCCGGCTTCTCCCAAATCCTTTATATCGAACAGCTCAGACATCCATACCCTTACGTCTGATAATACCTTCACATTGTTTCCAATTAGAAGTATATCATCTACGTACAGTACAAGAAACACTAGCACGTTTCCATCGCACTTTTTGTATACACAAATCTCACTAGGACACTGTTCAAACCCATACGATTGAATAATCTCATCAAATCACATGTTCCAAGACCTTGATGCTTGATTGAGACTATAAATGGCTCTCTTAAGTTTGCACACTAAGTGCTCCTCTCCTTCAGCAATGAATCCCTCAGGTTGGCGCATGTAGATTTCCTTATCAAGACTCCCGTTCAAGAACGCAGTCTTGACATCCATCTGCCAAATATCCATATCCAAATGTGCAGATATGTGTGAGAGAATCTGGCGATTTAAGCATGGCTACTGGCAAAAAGGTCTCATCGTAGTCGATGCCCTACTTCTGAGTGTAATCTTTCGCAACAAGCCCTGCTTTGAAGGTTTCAACCTTCCCTTTCGATCCTCTCTTATGCTTGTAGACCCACTTACTTCCAATGGGTTTTACCCCATTGGGTAGCTCTACTAGCTCCCGCACTTGATTAGAATCCATAGATCCCATTTCGGATTCCATTGCTGTTTTCCAGGATTCCGCATCCTTGTCTTGAACTGCCTGTTTTTACGTACATGGATCCATTTCATCCTGGTCTGGGGAGTGGTCCTAAGACGCTCCCATGCTGATGAAATGTTCAGGTTGATGAACAACCCTCCCACTACGACGAGGCGTGTTCTTAGTTTGCGTATCCACAATAGTGTCGATACGTGGTACACTAGGTGTTTGCACAATTGGTATTGTCAAAATCTCGCCCCTAAGTTCTTTTAGATTGACCGCACTCCTAGGCTTGTGGCTTATTACATAGTCCTCCTCTAAGAATCGGGAATTGGTGCTAACAATGACCTTCTGGTCTTTAGGACTATAGAATAAGCCACCTTTAATTCCCTTCAGATATCCCACAAACATTCGTACTTCTATACGAGATGCCAACTTATCAACTTCCTTATTTAGCACGTGCTGGTGAACCCCAAATCCAAACATGTCCTAGACTGGGCTTGCGCCCATTCCACAGTTCTGTGGGTGTTTTTGGAACTGATTTCGAAGGCATCAAGTTTAGAATGTACGCCGCTGTTTCCAAGGCGTATCCCCAAAATGAAATAGGAAAATCAGAATAACTCATCATTGACCTAACCATCTCTAATAAAGTACGATTCCTTCGTTCAGCAACACCATTTTGTTGTGGTGTACCAGCCGCTGTGAGCTGGGAAGTAATCCTCTCATCTGCCAAGAAATCCAAAAACTCTCCACTAAGGTATTCGCCACCACGATCAGATCATAGTGACTTGATACTCTGTACATGTCGCTTCTCCATTTCAGCCTTGAATTCTTTGAACTTATCAAAAGATTCAGACTTACGTTGCATCAAATAGATGTATCCATATCTCGAATAATCATCTATAAACGTGATGAAGTATTCGAAACCACCCCTAGCCTGGATGTTCATTGGACCACATTCATTGGTGTGTACAAATTCCAATACATTTTGCGCACGATTTCCTTTGCTTTGGAAAGCCCTTTTAGTCATTTTACCTACTATACAGGATTCGCAGGTTGGAAATGACTCAACTTGGAGCAAACCCAATGGGCCATCACTCATCAATCTTTGAATCCTTTTAAGGTTAATATGACCCAATCGTAAATGCCACAAATATGTTGGATTTGTGCTCGAAGGTTCTTTTCTTTTATTAGGATTAGTCAAAGAATTATGTAATTTATAATTATGCAAATGAGCTGGTGCAGCATTGATGATATAAAGTTATTCATTATAAGTACTCCCGCAAATATATTCACCATTTCTTTTAATAATTGGTATTATCTTCAAAAGAAACTGAATATCCATCACGACGCAATTTAGAAACTGAAATTAAATTCATTCTAAAATTGGGTACCAATAATACATTATTTAGAACTAAAATCCTATCATCAACTTTTAACTGCACGACTCCCACTACAACAGCATTCAACTTGGAATAGTCGCCCCAGCTTATTGTAATCTCATCCGCACTAAGTACCTTGGTTACTTGGAACCCCTGCGAGTCATAACAAACATGATCAGTGGAGCCCTAATCCACTATCCACGAAGTGATAGAACAGGCAACCAAACATGTTTTGACTACTAGTGCATGAGACGTACCTTTCTTAGGGCAGTCACTCTTGAAATGCCCTTTCAGACCGCAATTGAAGCACTTGCCCTTTGGCTTTTTGTTCGCCTCGGGCTGAGGAGCCTTTGACTAAGGAGCCTTGCCCTTAGCTTTGAAGGTTGCCACTTGCTTCTGGCCAACCTGCTTTTTCTTCTTTCCCCATTTGGGTTTTGAAGAAGTAGCACCGGTTGCCGGAAGAATTTGATGATAACCTTGTTTGATGATACCTTCGGCATACTGAAGCTCTGTCAAAAGTTCCGCCAATGTGTAAGTCTTACGATTTATATTGTAGTTGAGGCAGAACTGCTCAAAGCTTCTTGGTAAACTGCCCAAGATAATATCGATCTGCGACTCCGCATCGATAGTTGCCCCCAGTATGCTCAGTTCGTTCAAATGAGATATCATTTTAAGAACATGATCCCGTATTGGGGTCCCTTCAGACATTTGGGTTGTCATCAAAACCCTCATTGCATTTTGCCTAGCCGCTCGGTTCTGATGACCAAACATCTTAGTGAGATTTTTCATCATTTCCGCGGCCGAGCCCATTGTCTGATGCTGATGTTGCAATACATTTGTCAGTGAAGCCAAAATGTAACAGCGAGCCATCTCATCAGACTTTTTCCATTTCCGGAATTCAGCCAACTCTTCAGGAGTGGCATCCGTTTCTGGTTCCAAATGGCTCTCCTCAGTTAAAACAAATTTATGTCCCTCGGCCGTCAAGACAATATCAAGATTTCTTTTCCAGTCGGCAAAGTTAGTGCCATCAAGTTTATTTTCTTTGAGAATAACAAGTAGTAGATTGAATGACATCTGAGAATAAAATTAAAAACACCATTCATCACATAATTCGACGCATAATATATTCAATAACCTTTAAACACAATATGTATGCAATCAACCAACACCTTGAAAAACCGCACATTCAAACCACGATAGTGTGGACGTTTACACATACATTTTCAATTAGATTTTAACGTCTTTAATTTTACTATCTAGCCAAGATGCGTTTTGACAAGTAAAATTAATAGTTGGTTCCTCTTGGCCATGTATTTAATTAACATTGACTCCGATGGGGAGCTTATTAATCAATACACCTAAGTGAACACCATAATTTAAAAACCTTAGAATATCATTTAATGATAATAGCCCTACAGATGGAGTGGAGAGGTCCTATCATAAAAAATAATATTCACCTTTTCGTTATCAAATTTGATGTTTAAAACCAGTGAGCCAATAATTAGCACATTCGATGAGGAGAAAGACTCTAATGTCAATGCACATGGTAATTATTTCACAATTTAAACCAATTATGGAGGCCAATTTGATTTTAAAAAATCAATTTAAAACCACTTAGTTGTTTAGAAAAAATAAGGTTTTTAATTTTCTCATCCTAACATGCAAGGAAACATATCACGCATACATCCATACATGTCATACATCAAAACACTAAAACTAACAAATAATAAAAATTGGATAATTAAATCCAATTATCATGGCTTTTATTCCTCGTTTTGAATAACGAGAAAATTTTCGGCTCGTTTGATCCCACTGCTTCAAGCATCTCGCGGAAAAACAAATCGAAAGACCCAAATCCGGACAACTTGACCCGCTGGCTGCTGCCCGACCTGCTGCCCGACTGCCCGACCTGCCCGAGCTACTGGTCTCGGTCGGTTCGTCCGATCGCGACTCCTCTTCGCGCTGGACTTCTTTCCCTTTCTTACTTTGTGTGTTCCAACTCGATTACAATTTTATTCGAAATAAAATACATCGAATTTACAACAAATTACAAGAAAAATAAATCCTATTCTACCCGTGGATTTTCTCACGGGAAAAACTTATACATACCTCAAAAACGGGCCAAATCACCAAAAAACGCGTAAATAAATAAAAAAAACATCACATAGCCATGATAATTGGATCATATTCTGCTGCAAGATAAATTCTAGCAAAATATTCCAAATATCATACTACATGAATATTTAATTGCTAGCATATTAATCACCAAATTAATTAAATTGAAAAGAACCTAAAGACCGGCTCCGATGCCAATTGTTGGAATATAAAACGCAGCGGAAGCTAGTTGGTGAAAATATTTTATGAAAGGTTTTATAAACTAACCAACATAAAAATCGGATCTATTTAGGCTTGTCAATTAATTAACTAAACAGATTAATAAATAATTAAATACACATATTTATGCATGGGAGTCGGTAATTTATACCTTTGAAGCGAAGCGGTAGAAGATCACTTTTTGGTCGATTTATCTCCTCTTCGTACTCCTCTCCGATCTTCTTATATTTCTACCTCAAGATCTTCTAGATTATATCCCGCCTATGTCCGGATGTCGTGTGGGCAACAATCTACCGGACTAAACTTGGACTGTAATGGGGTCGGCCGAATTTCTTCTCAAGAAACTCACGATTTTTGTTCTCTCTATTTTTCTTGAATATTTTGGTATTTTTAGAAAATATTGTGTTAACTAAGTTATGAAATTCAAGACACAAGTCAAGATCCACAATTAAACACCTACACAAAAAATCGATTTTTCTGGGACAGTGAAGGTATGAAAATCGGCCAACACTCATATCCTATTTATAGGTGTTTTGGGCTACTCTAGGGACCTTAAGGAGGATATGATAAGGACTCTTAATAGATGTCATCTTCCTATATTAGAACTCTTCCTAATATAATGACTCTATTAAATATCAACTTAGTCCACTAAAAAATTGATATTGCACTTCCTACTAAAATCCAAAATTACGAAATTGGCTCCGTTTTGAATTAATTATTTCCTGTATTTAAGATATTCCATGTCCATTAATAAATTTAAGCTACTGATAACTTTTAATTAATTAATGTGTTATACATGAGTATACCACTCGACCTTTATTATTATATAGGAAAATTAATTCCACCTGCAGGGTTTAATATAATAATCCTTTCGAGTGCCTCAAGGGACATGATCACCCTACTGGTCGGGACACGATTTCTAGCTATAATATTAATTATCATATAAATAATAATATTGCCCAAAATATCGAGCATATTGAGTCAATCATTGTGGCTCTCACCCATGATAAATCAAAGCAATAAATATTAAATTTATATAATTAAATATTAATCACTAGAATTAAGAAATAATAATTGTCCGAGATGTACGCTCTTCTTATAGTCAGTACAGAAGAATCTATCTCACCTCGATCCTGTTCAACGTATAACGAATACGCTAATATATGATAATGGTCAAGACCAACCAATCTCAAGCATATACTACAACCTCTCACACAACGGTCTAATATTATATAGATTGTGAACTAAATATTACTATATAAGGAACCGATAATGTGATATTCTGTGTAACACGATACACCACATTATCTATAATATAAAGTAATTAGACAACATTTGCATAACCATAGCGTGAATAAATATGAAAAATATGTGATAAATGAATTAAATATTCTCATAAATCAAGACCGGGAAATTAGGTAATACAAACATAAAGTATGCTTTGATGTATACAACCCTAGCAATCTCCCACTTATACTCAAAGCATGCTTTTTAAGTATACTATCTAGACTATGTCTATCTATCTCCCACTTATACTCAAAGCAATAATGCCATACATCTCAACCTCATTCATTCCACATGCCCTTCAAATGACTCTGAGGGCAACCCTTTCGTGAAAGGATCAGCTAGGTTTGTCTTCAGATGCTATCTTGGAGACATTTATCGTCCTTCTCTTCACAAAATATCGAATGATACGATATTTTCGCTTGATGTGTTTGCTTTCTTTGTGGGCCCGTGGTTCCTTCGAATTTGCAACCGCACCGGTATTATCATAATAAAGTGTAATACTCCTAGGCAAATTAGGAATCACACCCAAATCCTTTAGGAAGTACTTGAGCCATACCGCCTCTTTAGCTGCCTCTGAGGTTGCTACATACTCGGCTTCCATGTTAGAGTCTACTATGCATTTCTACTTCACACTCCTCCAACTGATGGCTCCACCTCCCAAAGTGAAAACATATCCGGAAGTTGATTTTGACTTTTCTTTGTCCGCACTGAAATCTGAGTCAGTGTAACCCAAAGGACAAAGTGTATCCGATTGATATACAAGCATATGCTCCCTAGTCCTTCTCAGGTACTTGAGTATATACTTGACATCAATCTAATATCCCAGTCCTGGGTTCGATTAATATCTCGCCACCATGCCTACAGCATGACAGATATCAGGCCTAGTGCAAAGCATAACATACATGAGGCTTCCCACTACCGAAGCATAAGGGATCAGCTTCATGTCATCTATCTCCTTCTGTGTCTCAGGACATATAGCCTTAGATAGCTGAATTCCAAATCTGTAAGGTAAGAAACCGTTCTTGGAATTCTCCATGCTGAACCGCTTTTGCACCGTATCGATATAAGATGCCCGATATAAGTTGCGATCTCGAAATATCTTAATACCAAGGATGTGCCCGGCTTCTCCCAAATCCTTTATATCGAACAGCTCAGACAGCCATACCCTTACATCTGATAATACCTTCACATTGTTTCCAATTAGAAGTATATCATCTACGTACAGTACAAGAAACACTAACACGTTTCCATCGCACTTTTTGTATACACATATCTCACTAGGACACTGTTCAAACCCATACGATTGAATAATCTCATCAATTCGCATGTTCCAAGACCTTGATGCTTGATTTGAGACTATAAATGGCTCTCTTAAGTTTGCACACTAAGTGCTCATCTCCTTCAGCAATGAATCCCTTAGGTTGGCGCATGTAGATTTCCTTATCAAGACTCCCGTTCAAGAACGCAGTCTTGACATCCATCTGCCAAATCTCCATATCTAAATGCGCAGCTATATCTGAGAGAATCTGGATCGATTTAAGCATGTCTACTGGCGAAAAGGTCTCATCGTAGTCGATGCCCTACTTCTTAGTGTAATCTTTCGCAACAAGCCCTGCTTTGAAGGTTTCAACCTTCCCTTTCGATCCTCTCTTATGCTTGTAGACCCACTTACTTCCAATGGGTTTTACCCCATTGGGTAGCTCTACTAGCTCCCGCACTTGATTAGAATCCATAGATCCCATTTCGGATTCCATTGCTATTTTCCAGGATTCAGCATCCTTGTCTTGAACTGCTTGTTTGTACGTACATGGATCCATTTCATCCTGGTCTGGGGAGTGGTCCTAAGACGCTCCCATGCTGATGAAATGTTCAGGTTGATGAACAACGCTCCCACTACGACGAGGCGTGTTCTTGGTTTGTGTATCCACAATAGTGTCGATACGTGGTACACTAGGTGTTTGCATAATTGGTATTGTCAAAATCTTGCCCCTAAGTTCTTTTAGATTGACCGCACTCCTAGGCTTGTGGCTTATTACATAGTCCTCCTCTAAGAATCGGGAATTGGTGCTAACAATGACCTTCTGGTCTGTCGGACTATAGAATAAGCCACCTTTCATTCCCTTCAGATATCCCACAAACACTCGTACTTCTATACGAGATGCCAACTTATCAACTTCCTTATTTAGCACGAGCTGGTGAACCCCAAATCCAAACATGACTTAGACTGGGCTTGCGCCCATTCCACAATTCTGTGGGTGTTTTTGGAACTGATATCGAAGGCACCAAGTTTAGAATGTACGCCGCTGTTTCCAAGGCGTATCCCCAAAACAGAATAGGAAAATCAGAATAACTCATCATTGACCTAACCATCTCTAATAAAGTACGATTCCTTCGTTCAGCAACACCATTTTGTTGTGGTGTACCAGCCGCTGTGAGCTGGGAAGTAATCCCCTCATCTACCAAGAAATCCAAAAACTCTCCACTAAGATATTCGCCACCACGATCAGATCGTAGTGACTTAATACTTTGTACATGACGCTTCTCCATTTCAGCCTTGAATTCTTTGAACTTATCAAAAGATTCAGACTTACGTTGGATCAAATAGATATATCCATATCTCGAATAATCATCTATAAACGTGATGAAGTATTCGAAACCACCACTAGCCTGAATGTTCATTGGACCACATTCATTGGTGTGTACAAATTCCAATACATTTTGTGCACGATTTCCTTTGCTTTCGAAAGCCCTTTCAGTCATTTTACCTTCTATACAGGATTCGCAGGTTGGAAATGACTCAACTTGGAGCGAATCCAATGGGCCATCACTCACCAATCTTTGAATCCTTCTAAGGTTAATATGACCCAATCGTAAATGCCACATATATGTTGGATTTATGCTCGAAGGTTCTTTTCTTTTATTAGGATTAGTCAAAGAATTAAGTAATTTATAATTATACAAGGGAGCTGGTGCAACATTGATGATATAAAGTTCTTCATTATAAGTACTCCCGCAAATATATTCACCATTTCTTTTAATAATTGCATTATCTTCAAAAGAAACTGAATATCCATCACGACGCAATATAGAAACTGAAATTAAATTCATTCTAAAATCGGGTGCCAATAATACATTATTTAGAACTAAAATCCTATCATCAACTTTTAACTGCACGACTCCCACTACAACAGCATTCAACTTGGAATAGTCGCCCCATCTTATTGTAATCTCATCCGCACTAAGTACCTTGGTTACTTGGAACCCCTGCGAGTCATAACAATCATGATCAGTGGAGCCCGAATCCACTATCCACGAAGTGATAGAACAGGCAACCAAAAATGTTTTGACTACTAGTGCATGAGACGTACCTTTCTTAGGGCAGTCACTCTTGAAATGCCCTTTCAGACCGCAATTGAAGCACTTGCCCTTTGGCTTTTTGTTCGCCTCGGTCTGAGGAGCCTTTGACTGAGGAGACTTGCCCTTAGCTTTGAAGGTTGCCACTTGCTTCTGGCCAACCTGCTTTTTCTTCTTTCCCCATTTGGGTTTTGAAGAAGTAGCACCGGTTGCCGGAAGAATTTGATGATAACCTTGTTTGATGAGACCTTCGGCATACTGAAGCTCTGTCATAAGTTCCGGCAATGTGTAAGTCTTACGATTCATATTGTAGTTGAGGCGGAACTGCTCAAAGATTCTTGGTAAACTGCCCAAGATAATATCGACCTGCGACTCCGAATCGATAGTTGCCCCCAGTATGCTCAGTTCATTCAAATGAGACATCATTTTAAGAACATGATCCCATACTGAGGTCCCTTCAGATATTTTAGTTGTCATCAAAACCCTAATTGCATTTTGCCTAGCCGCCCGGTTCTGATGACCAAACATCTCAGTGAGATTTTTCATCATTTCCGCGGCCGAGCCCATTGTCTGATGCTGATGTTGCAATACATTTGTCAGTGAAGCCAAAATGTAACAGCGAGCCATCTCATCAGACTTTTTCCATTTCTGGAATTCAGCCAACTCTTCAGAAGTGGCATCCATTTCTGGTTCCAAAGGGCTCTCCTCAGTTAAAACAAATTTATGTCCCTCGGCAGTCAAGACAATATCAAGATTTCTTTTCCAGTCGGAAAAGTTAGTGCCATCAAGTTTGTTTTCTTTGAGAATAACAAGTAGTAGATTGAAAGACATCTGAGAATAAAATTAAAAACACCATTCATCACATAATTCGACGCATAATATATTCAATAACCTTAAAACACAATATGTATGCAATCAACCGACACCTTGAAAAACCGCACATTCAAGCCACGATAGTGTGGACGTTTACACATACATTTTCAAGTAGATTTTAACGTCTTTAGTTTTACTATCTAGCCAAGAAGCGTTTTGACAAGTAAAATTAATAGTTGGTTCCTCTTGGCCATGTATTTAATTAACATTGACTCCGATGGGGAGCTTATTAATCAATACACCTAAGTAAACACCATAATTTAAAAACCTTAGAATATCATTTAATGATAATAGCCCTACAGATGGAGTGGAGAGGTCCTATCATAAAAAATAATATTCACCTTTTCGTTATCAAATTTGATGTTTAAAACCAGTGAGCCAATAATTAGCACATCCGATGAGGAGAAAGACTCTAATGTCAACGCACATGCTAATTATTTCACAATTTAAACCAATTATGGAGGCCAATTTGATTTTGAAAAATCAATTTAAAACCACTTAGTTAGTTAGAAAAAATAAGGTTTTTAATTTTCTCATCCTAACATGCAAGGAAACATATCTCGCATACATCCATACATGTCATACATCAAAACACTAAAACCAACAAATAATAAAAATTGGATAATTAAATCCAATTATCATGGCTGTTATTCCTCGTTTTGAATAACGAGAAAATTTCCGGCTCGTTTGCTCCCACTGCTTCAAGCATCTCGCGGAAAAACGAATCGAACGATCCAAATCCGGACAACTTGACCTGCTGGCTGCTGCCCGACCTGCTGCCCGATTGCCCGACCCACTGCCGACTGCCCGACCTGCCCGAGCTACTGGTCTCGGTCAGTTCGTCCGATCGCAACTCCTCTTCGCGTTGGACTTCTTTCTCTTTCTTACTTTGTGTGTTCCAACTCGATTACAATTTTATTCGAAATAAAATACATCGAATTTACAGCAAATTACAAGAAAAATAAATCCTATTCTACCCGTGGATTTTCTCACGGGAAAAACTTATACATACCTCAAAAACGGGCCAAATCACCAAAAAACACGTAAATAAAAAAAACATCACATAGCCATGATAATTGGATCATATTCTCCTGCAAGATAAATTTTAGCAAAATATTTCAAATATCATACTACATGAATATTTAATTGCTAGCATATTAATCACCAAATTAATTAAATTGAAAAGAACCTGAAGACCGGCTCCGATGCCAATTGTTGGAATATAAAACGCAGCGGAAGCTAGTTGGTGAAAATATTTTATGAAAGGTTTTATAAACTAACCAACATAAAAATCAGATCTATTTAGGCTTGTCAATTAATTAACTAAACAGATTAATAAATAATTAAATACACATATTTACGCATGGGAGTCAGTAATTTATACCTTTGAAGCGAAGCGGTAGAAGATCACTTTTTGGTCGATTTATCTCCTCTTCGTACTCCTCTCCGATCTTCTTGTATTTCTACCTCAAGATCTTCTAGAGTATATCCCGCCTATGTCCGGATGTCGTGTGGGCAATAATCTACCAGACTAAACTTGGACTGTAATGGGGTCGGCCGAATTTTCTTCTCAGAAACTCACGATTTTTGTTCTCTCTATTTTTCTTCAATATTTTGGTATTTTTAGAAAATATTGTGTTAACTAAGTTATGAAATTCAAGACACAAGTCATCCACAATTAAACACATACACAAAAAATCGATTTTTCTGGGACAGTGAAGGTATGAAAATCGGCCAACACTCATATCCTATTTATAGGTGTTTTGGGCTACTCTAGGGACCTTAAGGAGGATATGATAAGTACTCTTAATAGATGTCATCTTCCTATATTAGAACTCTTTCTAATATAATGACTCTATTAAATATCAACTTAGTCCACTTAAAAATTGATATTGCACTTCCTACTAAAATCCAAAATTACGAAATTGGGCTCCTTTTTGAATTAATTATTTCTCGTATTTAAGATATTCCATGTCCATTAATAAATTTAAGCTACTGATAACTTTTAATTAATTAATGTGTTATACATGAGTATACCACTCGACCTTTATTATTATATAGGAAAATTAATTCCACCTGCAGGGTTTAACATAATAATCCTTTCGAGTGCCTCAAGGGACATGATCACCCTACTGGTCGGGACACGATTTCTAACTATAATATTAATTATCATATAAATAATAATATTGCCCAAAATATCGAGCATATTGAGTCAATCATTGTGGCTCTCACCCATGATAAATCAAAGCAATAAATATTAAATTTATATAATTAAATATTAATCACTAGAATTAAGAAATAATAATTGTCCGAGATGTACGCTCTTCTTATAGTCAGTACAGAAGAATCTATCTCACCTCGATCCTGTTCAACGTATAACGAATACGCTAATATATGATAATGGTCAAGACCAACCAATCTCAAGCATATACTACAACCTTTCACATAACGGTCTAATGTTATATAGATTGTGAACTAAATATTACTATATAAGGAACCGATAATGTGATATTCTGTGTAACACGATACACCACATTATCTATAATATAAAGTAATTAGACAACATTTGCATAACCATAGCGTGAATAAATATGCAAAATATGTGATAAATGAATTAAATATTCTCATAGATCAAGACCGGGAAATTAGGTAATACAAACATAAAGTATGCTTTGATGTATACAACCCTAGCAATCTTCCATTTATACTCAAAGCATGCTTTTGAAGTATACTATCTAGACTATGTCTATCTATCTCCCACTTATACTCAAAGAAATAATGCCATACACCTCAACCCCATTCCTTCCACATGCCATTCAAATAACTCTGAGGGCAACCCTTTCGTGAAAGGATCAGCTAGGTTGTCTTCAGATGCTATCTTGGAGACATTTATCGTCCTTCTCTTCACAAAATCTCGAATGATATGATATTTGCGCTTGATGTGTTTGCTTGCTTTGTGGGCCCGTGGTTCTTTCGAATTTGCAACCGCACCGGTATTATCATAATAAAGTGTAATACTCCTAGGCAAATTAGGAATCACACCCAAATCCTTTAGGAAGTACTTGAGCCATACCGCCTCTTTAGCTGCCTCTGAGGCTACTACATACTCGGGTTCCATGGTAGAGTCTGCTATGCATTTCTACTTCACACTCCTCCAACTGATGGCTCCACCTCCCAAAGTGAAAACATATCCGGAAGTTGATTTTGACTTTTCTTTGTCCGCACTAAAATCTGAGTCAGTGTAACCCAAAGGACAAAGTGCATCCGATTGATATACAAGCATATGCTCCCTAGTCCTTCTCAGGTACTTGAGTATATGCTTGACATCAATCCAATGTCCCGGTCCTGGGTTCGACTAATATCTCGCCACCATGCCTACAACATGACAGAAATCAGGCCTAGTGCAAAGCATAACATACATGAGGCTTCCCACTACCGAAGCATAAGGGATCAAATTCATGTCATCTATCTCCTTCTGTGTCTCAGGACACATAGCCTTAGATAGCTGAATTCCAAACCTGTAAGGTAAGAAACCTTTCTTGGAATTCTCCATGCTGAATCGCTTTTGCACCGTATCGATATAAGATGCCCGATATAAGTTCCGATCTCGAAAGATCTTAATACCAAGGATGTGCCTGGCTTCTCCCAAATCCTTTATATCGAACAGCTCAGACATCCATACCCTTACGTCTGATAATACCTTCACATTGTTTCCAATTAGAAGTATATCATATACGTACAGTACAAGAAACACTAGCACGTTTCCATCGCACTTTTTGTATACACAAATCTCACTAGGACACTGTTCAAACCCATACGATTCAATAATCTCATCAAATCGCATGTTCCAAGACCTTGATGCTTGATTGAGACCATAAATGGCTCTCTTAAGTTTGCACACTAAGTGCTCCTCTCCTTCAGCAATGAATCCCTCAGGTTGGCGCATGAAGATTTTCTTATCAAGACTCCCGTTCAAGAACGCAGTCTTGACATCCATCTGCCAAATCTCCATATCCAAATGCGCAGCTATATTTGAGAGAATCTGGATCGATTTAAGCATGGCTACTGGCGAAAAGGTCTCATCGTTGTCGATGCCCTCCTTCTGAGTGTAATCTTTCGCAACAAGCCTTGCTTTGAAGGTTTCAACCTTCCCTTTCGATCCTCTCTTATGATTGTAGACCCACTTACTTCCAATGGGTTTTACCCCATTGGGTAGCTCTACTAGCTCTCGCACTTGATTAGAATCCATAGATCCCATTTCGGATTCCATTGCTGTTTTCCAGGATTCAGCATGATACGAATTACGTATATAAGTGTACGTAAAACGTATAAAATACAATGGAAGATTATCACGGTTTTTTACAAGTATTAAAGTAACAATGAAAATAAAGTGTGGTGGCCGAAATTATATGGTTTTCGGCCGTGAGGTAGGATAGTGTATGGGTTTGAATGTGTTTTATCGAATTAGACCTATAACTCGATAAAGATAATCTCTCCTCAAGACCTATTGAGAATTGATCAAGTTAAAATTCGAGACGCGTTGAAATAATAACCAAGGTTTTGTTGAACTCGTTCAACGTATATTTCAAGAGAAATACAATGTTATAACTTTCAAGATGCTTACAAAAGGTTGAGGGTGAGGCTATTATATAGCCATAATAACTCCTAACAAAGCCAAAGAAAATCACACAAAATCTAGCTAAAGTACAAGCACTTATTAAACTATCTACAAAGACTTTTGACAAGAAAAAGAAAACAACCACATGTTTGGCTCCTTCCTCTCCAAATCGGCCGTGGGGTACTTGAGGGAGTGGACAAGATCCTTCTCATGTGATATATTTTGAAAGGCTTGACAAGGACTTGATCATGAAAGTAACATCTTGGTGTCTTCCTCTACATGTGGTTCGTTTGTTTTCATCAAAAGGGTGGAGTGAATCAAATCTCTATCCTTGATCTTGATATGGTGGACTTTTAAAATAAAAACAAATTTTAAAGTAGTGGGTACAAAGATCCTTCATGTATCCTTCATCAAATCTTCACAAATCTTTGTCAATTTTCGGCCATAAAAATCACTGTACATTTCAACGGTTCGTGTGGCTTGATAGAAGCATAATTGGACCTTGGACCGTTTCACATGATTTATAGATCTTTCTTTTATATTTCCATGGCCGCTTGAATCACCTAAATCGGACTTCGTATGAGAGAGTTATGATTAAAATACCAAAACTGCTACGGAGTAGTCATACGCGCGGGAATTGGTAATTTTGTCCGCTTTTCGCTTTTTTCTCTCGGACTAGTAGCAAATGTAAAATGTGTTCAAGGTTGCTTCAAGTATCGTATTAGTCGTATCGTCCAAAGAAGTGCATGTCGTGTAGGTGCATGTGTGTGCATGGCCGTATGCATGGTTGCATGGTCGTCTACGTCGTCTTTCTTCGGTTGGCCATGTTGATCTCGTATCATCCCCTCTTCCTTTAAAGAGATTCGTCCTCGAATTCAAAGTCCAAGGATGGTTGGTATTCCAGATAGGATTGTGCTCCTCCCGAGTTGAAGATGTAATTTTCGTCGGATGTGTTGACGTTTGCTTGGGATTGCATTTTTAAAAGACCAACCTGCAAAATAAAAACAAACGACGTATCTAGGTGTCTACCATTTCCCTTAACGGAATCCCCAAAAAAAATTGTGGTTTAACGGAATAATTTCCATTTCCGGCGTCATGTGGGCACAAATCTGGTCCTCATTCCTTTCATCAATGAGTTCGTCTTTTACTATTTTCCAGTCACATGTAGCCACATAGCTTTTACGTTGGTCGGTGTCGGGAACCGGATCAACGAGAACAATTGGATTGGGATCCTCCAATTTTTTTTAATAATAGAAATAACCTCATAGAAATTTTGGGGAACAATCGCCTTGTCCTCAATCTCTTCATCTTCTGTAGCTCGGGAAACGGAGGGTTGTGTAAAAAGTATACTTGTGAGTTCCTCACTCGTTAACTCGTCCTGATGCTCCAAATCATTTGAAACCGATTTGGTTTCTAAAGTACGAAGAACTAAGTCTGTATCATAATCGGGAGCATCGTAAACTACACATTCTTCTTCTCCTTCGTCCTCTATATCAAACTTTAGAATGTCGTCTAGCCTTTCTTGTTCTTCCTCGGCTATTAACTCGTCTCGGGTAGTAAGAGTCGGGCAAACATCTTGCACATGATCGAACCCTTGGTCAATGAAACAACTCACCTCCAGCAAACTCGTCTCATTAGGCAAGTCGAGAGCTTTAGAAACCGAGTTGGGGGCTGATGTTGTTACGATTTTGAGAGCCGAACTCGAGCCGAAAGGTACGTATCTCTTGCGAAGTTTTCTTTTCAACGACTCCCACGAACGGATCTTGTTTTTTCCAGCACGAGTCCTTTGCTTCTTCTTTAATTCGAACCAAACTGAAGCGCCTTTAACCAACTTGACAATTGCATATCTGCAACGCTTCTCATCGTCAAGACCTTTAAACTCGAACAAGCAATACATCTTACGTTCCCATTCCAAATAAATTTCGGGGTCGGTACCTCCGATGAACTTTGGAAGTTCGTTCAACTCGAACTCGTTAGTATGGCGTGGGGAACACAGGCCTTCTCCTCCTCGTCGAGGTTCCGGTAAGTCATGTAAAGCATCACGTAGCTTTACCAAGAATTCGGTATTAGAAAAGTCCATCTCTTCTAATGATCAAGAAATCGGACAGAAAATTTGCCAAGAAATCCGTGAAGAATGAACCAAGAAGATTATCAAAGAATCTGATCTCCACCGTTCAGACTGTAGTTCAATGAGTTGGCTTACATTTGTCAAAATTTCGTGACGATCCAACGGTCGAACCCACGGGAAACATTGTTTTCTTCCGACTGCGCTAATCTCAATAAAAAAAAATTGTTGAATAAATCGCCCAAGGAGATGACCTTGGGCTCCGATACCACTTATGATACGAATTACGTATATAAGTGTACGTAAAACGTATAAAATACAATGGAAGATTATCACGGTTTTTTTACAAGTATCAAAGTAACAATGAAAATAAAGTGTGGTGGCCGAAATTATATGGTTTTCGGCCGTGAGGTAGGATAGTGTATGGGTTTGAATGTGTTTTATCGAATTAGACCTATAACTCGATAAAGATAATCTATCCTCAAGACCTATTGAGAATTGATCAAGTTAAAATTCGAGATGCGCCGAAATAATAACCAAGGTTTTGTTGAACTCGTTCAACGTATATTTCAAGAGAAATACAATGTTATAACTTTCAAGATGCTTAAAAAAGGTTGAGGGTGAGGCTATTATATAGCCATAATAACTCCTAACAAAGACAAAGAAGATCACACAAAATCTAGCTAAAATACAAGCACTTATTAAACTATCTACAAAGACTTTTGACAAGGAAAAGAAAACAACAACATGTTTGGCTCCTTCCTCTCCAAATCGGCCGTGGGGTACTTGAGGGAGTGGACAAGATCCTTCTCATGTGATATATTTTGAAAGGCTTGACAAGGACTTGATCATGAAAGTAACATCTTGGTGTCTTCCTCTACATGTGGTTCGTTTGTTTTCATTTCAAAAGGGTGGAGTGAATCAAATCTCTATCCTTGATCTTGATATGGTGGACTTTGAAAATGAAAACAAATTTTAAAGTAGTGGGGACAAAGATCCTTCATGGATCCTTCATCAAATCTTCACAAATCTTTGTCAATTTTCGGCCATAAAAATCACTGCACATTTGAACGGTTCGTGTGGCTTGATAGAAGCATAATTGGACCTTGGACCGTTTCACATGATTTATAGATCTTTCTTTTATCTTTCCATGACCGCTTGAATCACCTAAATCGGACTTCGTATGAGAGAGTTATGTTTAAAATACCAAAACTGCTACGGAGTAGTCATACGCGCGGGAATTGGTAATTTTGTCGGCTTTTTGCTTTTTTCTCTCGGACTAGTAGCAAATGTAAAATGTGTTCAAGGTTGCTTCAAGTCTCGTATTAGTCGTATCGTCCAAAGAAGTGCATGTCGTGTAGGTGCATGTGTGTGCATGGCCGTATGCATGGTTGCATGGTCGTCTACGTCGTCTTTCTTCGGTTGGCCATGTTGATCTCGTATCATCCCCTCTTCCTTTAAAGAGATTCATCCTCGAATCTAAAGTCCAAGGACGGTTGGTATTCCAGATAGGGTTGTGCTCCTCCCGGGTTGAAGATGTAATTTTCGTCGGATGTGTTGACGTTTACTTGGGATTGCATTTTTAAAAGACCAACCTGCAAAATAAAAACAAACGACGTATCTAGGTGTCTACCATTTCCCTTAACGGAATCCCCAAAAAAAATTGTGGTTTAACGGAATAATTTCCATTTCCGGCGTCATGTGGGCACAAATCTTGTCCTCATTCCTTTCATAAATGAGTTCGTCTTTTACTATTTTCCAGTCACATGTAGCCACATAGCTTTTACGTTGGTCGGTGTCGGGAACCGGATCAACGAGAACAATTAGATTGAGATCCTCCAATTTTTTTTAATAATAGAAATAACCTCATAGAAATTTTGGGGAACAATCGCCTTGTCCTCAATCTCTTCATCTTCTGTAGCTCGGGAAACAGAGGGTTGTGTAAAAAGTATACTTGTGAGTTCCTCATTCGTTAACTCGTCCTGATGCTCCAAATCATTTGAAACCGATTTGGTTTCTAAAGTACGAAGAACTAAGTCTGTATCATAATCGGGAACATCGTAAACCACACATTCTTCTTCTCCTTCGTCCTCTATATCAAACTTGAGAATGTCTTCTAGCCTTTCTTGTTCTTCCTCTGCTATTAACTCGTCTCGGGTAGTAAGAGTCGGGCAAACATCTTGCACATGATCGAACCCTTGGTCAATGAAACAACTCACCTCCAGCAAACTCGTCTCATTAGGCAAGTCGAGAGCTTTAGAAACCGAGTTGGGGGCTGATGTTGTTACGATTTTGAGAGCCGAACTCGAGCCGAAAGGTACGTATCTCTTGCGAAGTTTTCTTTTCAACGACTCCCACGAACGGATCTTGTTTTTTCCAGCACGAGTCCTTTGCTTCTTCTTTAATTCGAACCAAACTGAAGCGCCTTTAACCAACTTGATAATTGCATATCTGCAACGCTTCTCATCGTCAAGACCTTTAAACTCGAACAAGCAATCCATCTTACGTTCCCATTCCAAATAAATTTCGGGGTCGGTACCTCCGATGAACTTTGGAAGTTCGTTCAACTCGAACTCGTTAGTATGGAGTGGGGAACACAGGCCTTCTCCTCCTCGTCGAGGTTCCGGTAAGTCATGTAAAGCATCACGTAGCTTTACCAAGAATTCGGTATTAGAAAAGTCCATCTCTTCTAATGATCAAGAAATCGGACAGAAAATTTGCCAAGAAATCCGTGAAGAATGAACCAAGAAGATGATCAAAGAATCTGATCTCCACCGTTCAGACTGTAGTTCAATGAGTTGGCTTACATTTGTCAAAATTTCGTGACGATCCAACGGTCGAATCCACAGGCAACATTGTTTTCTTCCGACTGCGCTAATCTCAACAAAAAAAAAATTGTTGAATAAATCGCCCAAGGAGATGACCTTGGGCTCCGATACCACTTATGATACGAATTACGTATATAAGTGTACGTAAAACGTATAAAATACAATGGAAGATTATCACGGTTTTTTTACAAGTATCAAAGTAACAATGAAAATAAAGTGTGGTGGCCGAAATTATATGGTTTTCGGCCGTGAGGTAGGATAGTGTATGGGTTTGAATGTGTTTTATCGAATTAGACCTATAACTCGATAAAGATAATCTCTCCTCAAGACCTATTGAGAATTGATCAAGTTAAAATTCGAGACGCGTCGAAATAATAACCAAGGTTTTGTTGAACTCGTTCAACGTATATTTCAAGAGAAATAAAATGTTATAACTTTCAAGATGCTTAAAAAAGGTTGAGGGTGAGGCTATTATATAGCCATAATAACTCCTAACAAAGCCAAAGAAGATCACACAAAATCTAGCTAAAATACAAGCACTTATTAAACTATCTACAAAGACTTTTGACAAGGAAAAGAAAACAACAACATGTTTGGCTCCTTCCTCTCCAAATCGGTCATGGGGTACTTGAGGGAGTGGACAAGATCCTTCTCATGTGATATATTTTGAAAGGCTTGACAAGGACTTGATCATGAAAGTAACATCTTGGTGTCTTCCTCTACATGTGGTTCGTTTGTTTTCATTTCAAAAGGATGGAGTGAATCAAATCTCTATCCTTGATCTTGATATGGTGGACTTTGAAAATGAAAACAAATTTTAAAGTAGTGGGGACAAAGATCCTTCATGGATCCTTCATCAAATCTTCACAAATCTTTGTCAATTTTCGGCCATAAAAATCACTGCACATTTGAACGGTTCATGTATATTCGTATAAAAACAACAACGAGGGCGGACCACAACCAAACCCTCTCGAATACGCAACAACCACGAAATATACCATGAATCCGTAGGGAAAACAAGAATACTAACAAGATTAATCATATTCAACATGAATTAATCAATCACACGGAACGAATCGAAGAAAAACCTGAAAACCCCCAATTTACCCAAAAGTAGGGTTCTTAGAAGATTTACCTTGGATTAGGATGAAAGATTCGTGTTGATTTTGTTATTATACACCAAGAACTCAAAGAAGATGGTGGTTGAGATGATTGGAGAAAGAAATCGCCAAGAAATTGTTAGGAATACTTGTTAGATTTTGATGATGTCATTAATATAAAATCAAATGTTTATTACTTGGCTAAATGTAAGGAAGAACCAAATGAGTATCTTCCATAGGCCAAAATATGTTAAGTATAAAACTTGGAAAAATGTAAAGAAGAACCAAATGAGTATCTTCTGTAGGCCAAAAATTAGTTAGGCTGAAAAATGGCAAAGTACTAAGTACAGCTTAGTTCATCAGAGAGGAACAGCCGACTCCAGACAGAGTAGCTCTGGTCAACTAAATTTATCAGATAAGTTTGACCAGACTGCAGCCGAGGTACCTCAGGGAAGTCACCTAACCAGATAAGTCACAAACAGTGAACAGCTGAGAGGACCTATCTGCAGAGATGTTAGCTGCATATCAGCCTACTCGACTGCAGCCAAGTACTCCAAGTCCACATCAGCATGCGTTGAAAAGTCAAGTATTACGGAAAGCTCACATGCAACGTGAAGAGACAAATTGGAGTGATTCCCGCAAGAGATATGATTTAAATAAATCATCCTGACCCAACTTGAAGACTTTAATCCTTTTATATTCAAAAGATTCGGCGCTCACATGCAGAAGTCTTCACAACGGTCGGAAGATAAAATAAAATAATGGGAATCCAGCCTTGCAACGTTCAGAAAGAATAAACAATGAAGTCTCCCTCCAACGGACGGATTTGTTCAAAAGATTTGCAACGGCTACAAGGAAGAAGCTTAGAGATCGTGATCTATATATATCCGAAGATTTGAAACTGAGCAACAACCGGTGCGAACATACACTCTAGCGATCAAAGCAATCAAGCAATCTAAAGCAATCAATAGCATCGAGAAAAGAGCAGATCTAAAAGTTCATACTTAAGGAAGCTCTTAAGTTGGAGAAGACAAACACTCTTGTCTATAATCTTGAGTACGGGGTACTTCACTGGTTGAAGTAAGAGACTGTAAAGGCATCCGAGGATCGAGGATCAAGAGGTGCAAGGCAGTCAAGTGTGTACAACGGCACGGATTTCCACTGGTTGGAAGCTGTTGTAGTGTGGTTTGAATCACTGTAATATTTATCACTGGTTGAAAATTATAGTGAATTCATCTCCAACTGGTTTGGAGAAAAGTGGATTAGTAGAGGATTACCCCACCTCTGAGACCACTATAATTGCCTGTGTTATTTACTGTTTTACTGCATCATACTTTAACTGCTGCATACATTGTTAAGTGTTTCATTAAGTTAATTTATATTCGTCATCAGCTGACTTCCGCACATATCCAAGAACAAACGACTCCAAGTCATTTGTTTGACCATCAGCTGAAGAAACTCACTCTTCGTGAAAAAGAGTTCAAGAGTTTCAACAAGTCTATTCACCCCCCCCCTCTACACTTGTTCCTGGACGACTTGTGACCTACAAGTGGTATCGGAGCGGTTGGTTCATTTATTTCACGAACCAGATCTATATTAGATATATATCTTAACTCTCACTTTATAATGGAACACATGCACTCTAGACTTCCTGTCTTTTCAGTTGACGAGTATGATCTGTGGAAGATAAGAATGCAGGCACACTTATCTTCAATTCATGACGACATGTGGTGCATCATTGAAGACGGTCCATTCATCTTTGAGAAGGACAACACAGCCGAGGAGATTGCAGCAGGGAGGCCAGAAAAGATTCCTAAGAAGAGAACGGAGCTGACCCCCGAAGAAAGAAAGGCGCCAATCTTGACAACAGGGCCAGAGATGTGTTATATCAAACTCTTGACAAATCCACCATGGTCAAGATCAAGAACTGTAAGAATGCCAAAGAAATATGGGACACATTAGCTCTAATGTGTGAAGGAACGGAGCTGATCAAGGAAAACAAGCTGTCAATTGCTATCCAAAAATTTGACAACTTTAAAATGAAGAATGGTGAATCTATAGATCAAGTGGACACGAGGTTCACTGAAATTATCAATGAGATCAACTCCCTGGGCAAAACCTATGGCAACAGGGAAATGGCACTTAAGGTCCTCAGATCTCTCAATCCCGAATGGAGCATGAAGGCCGTATCCATGAGAGAGTCTAAGTACCTGAATAAAATAAAGATTCAGGAGCTGTTTTCTGATCTGAAGGCTTACGAGTTCGAACTTCCAAGTTCATCCTCAACTGAGCCTGCAGAGAAGGGAATCGCATTTGCAGCCGAGTCCCCTGCCAAGAGCCTATCTGATGTGAAACCTCCAAATCCACTAGATTTTGAGGAAGAAATGGCTTTCATTATGCAAAGGTTGACAATTTGAAAGAACTACTCAGTACAAGAAAAATTACAAGGAGAATCCAAGAAGGAACCGGAAAGGTGGAAGGCTGGAAAGTTGAATGCTACAATGTCACAAAATAGGACACATCCAAATGGATTGTCCGAGCTCAAGAAGGACGAAACCAAGAAGGAGGTGGGCGTAAAAGAAGACAAGAAAAGCTCTCATCGGAGAAGACCAGAACATGTCGAATCAAGCGGTTTCTTTTACGATGAAGACGAGGAGTATGATTGCACGATGGCAAACCTAGGCGATGAAGAGGTAACTTCTAAACCCACCGGTTCAAATAATAGCTCGGCCATGTCACAAGATATGGATCTACATGAATCGGTAAATCGAGTTATTTAAAGATTTTGAAACACTCAAATCGCACACCAAGTATGTCAATGAGAGAAGACTCAGCTGCAAGATGAGAATAGGCAGCTGAAAAATGATTTCGAAAAACTCAGCCTAGATTTAAATAAGGTTGAGACAACTACAGCTGACTTTAAAAACCAGGCAAGTGTCAATACATCTGAGATAGACCGGCTAAACATTTTACTTAAAGAAAAATCAGCTGCACTTGCTCATGCCAAAGCTGAGTTTACTAAGCTGGCACAGATAAATAAAACTCAGGCGCAGGAAATAACCTCCCTGAAGGCGTCTTCAACTCTGGGTGAATTGTGTACTTATAAAAGGTCACTATATACCAAATCAGGCCTTAGATATGATTCTCACACTCCCTCTAGTTCTGAAACCAAGTTTATCAAGGGAGAAACAATAGTCTCGACTGCTGAGCCTGTGTATAAACCGATATTCAAAAAGCAGCAATGACCAAGTCAAGCGTCTATCTTTGATCGAGTTACACTGCATACCACCTAGACAGCGACTAAGCGATGGCAAAAGCAAGAATTGCATAACATGCCCACTATAACCAACAACTCCCCAAAAATATATTTCATAATGGGAGGGGCAGATGGAAACCTCAAGGTTATACCAATTATCAAAATGAACAAGTGTGGAGACCACAAAGGTTTAATAAATGGTCTCAGCCTAGATTTAGAAATGGCCCACACTATCAAAATTTTGAGGAATATCAGATACAATCCAACGGAAGATTTAGACCTCGACCACAGACACCTTATAAGGGTTTTAATAATAATAATAACAATTTCCATAATCCAAGGAGAAATCAATTCTCCAGGAAACCAACTAACCCCAAAGGACCCACACAAATTTGGGTACCTAAATCTCTGCTTATTTAATTGCAGAAAAGGTTGAAGGACTACAACCACATCTCCTCAAGCTCAAATTTTGGAGGTGAAGAATGGTTTGTAGACTCTGGATGCTCGAGGCATATGACCGGGAACAAGAAGATGCTGACCAAATACATCAAAGAAAGAGGTCCCGATGTAACCTTTGGAGATAGCTCTAGAGGACAGACAAAAGGCTTTGGAGAGTTGCACCGAGGAAACATTGTGATATCCAAAGTCCATTATGTCAAAGGGCTCAAGTACAACCTCCTGAGCATAAGCCAGTTCTGTGACGAGAAGAATCTAGTAGTCTTCACCATCTTGAAGTGTATGGTGATAGATATCTTATCTGGAGAAATAAAGCTACAAGGATTCAGAAGAAGAGATGTCTACATGATTGATTGGAACACAGGAACACCTAACTCCTGTTTTCTATCCAAGACGATGGCCGAGAATGGATGGTCATGGCACAAAAGACTATGTCACCTAAACTTCAAAGCCATCAACAAGATTAGCTCTCGGAAAGCTGGTCGAGGACTTCCAAATGAAGCATTCAAGAAGGAAGCACTTTGTGATGCATGTCGAAGGGAAAGCGGACCAAGGCATCATTCAAGTCGATTCGGCCTACAACGCTCATCAAGGGTCTTAGATCTACTCCACATGGATCTATTTGGTCCTATCAAACCAAGGACTTTGAGCGAAAGCATGCACTTGTAATGGTAGATGATTACTCAAGGTACACTTAGATCATTTTTCTATTCAAAAAAGTGAAACCACGACCAAGTTACGAGGCTGTGAGAAGGATCGAATGAGAAATCCCTCTCCATAATCAAGATCGGATCGAGATAGAGGAGGAGAGTTTCTCAACAAGGCGATAGCGATTACGGCGATCGAATGGGATTCGGCATGAGCTCTCTGCGGCGGGACGCCCGTGAGAATGGTGTTGCCGAAAGAAGGAACAGAACACTGAAGGAAGCGGAAGGTCCATGATTGCGAAGCGGACCTACCCAAAAGGTTATGGGTCAAGTCATTATCTGACTGCCACACCCGAGCAGAGTATGATAGTAGGGAGACATGGCAAAACTCCCTATGAGGTTTGGAATAATAGAACTCCTATTGTTGCTTACTTTCATGTTTTTGGTTGTAAGTGTTTCATCCACAACAACGGTAAAACACAGCTAAATGCCTTTGATGCTAAAACTGATGACGGTCTCTTTATGGGATATTCTCAAAGAAGCAAGGCATATAGAGTTTTTAATAAAAGAACCTTAGTTGTGGAGGAAACACCCCATGTTGTTTTTGATGAATCTACCGTTGAGTACAGGAAACAACTTGAGCAAATTGAGAACAAGCTCAAGTTAGCAACCCTTGAAGAAGTCATTATACAGGACACTGGAATGGTGGACTCACCTGCAGATCGATCGATGACCCAACCGCAATGATGAAGACCCAATGCAGATCGACAGACCACCTAACCTATCGATCCGATTCTTTCTTGAAGAAGACCCAATGAGCCGACAAAGACTCATCTGCGATTCGTAACCAAGCTGCAGATGACAAGCGGTAGCCGATCCAGATTCTGTAACCCAGTGATGCAGATAACCACCGAGGCAATCAACAGGGAACAAACCCGAAGAGGACGATATCCCCAAATGGCTCAAGGATCATCCAATTCAGCAAATTATCGGAAAATTGACTGATGGAGTTAAGACGAGACAGTCAACCCTACCAGCAGGAATGGCGATGTTCTCATGTTTCATGTCGCAAATTGAACTCAAGACTACAGAACAAGCCTTGGAAGATTACTCATGGATCAATGCCATGCAAGAGGAATTGGAGCAGATGGAGAGAAACAAAGTTTGGGAACTAACAGACAGACCTGATCACAAGAAAGTTATTGGCACCAAGTGGGTGTATAAAAACAAGAGTGATGAAGACGGAGCTGTTGTTCGGAATAAAGCCAGACTCGTAGCAAAAGGATATGCACAGTGTGAGGGAATAGATTTTGATGAAACTTATGCACCTGTTGCAAGATTAGAAGCCATCAGACTATTCCTCGCATATGCTGTATTCAAGGACTTTGAAGTCTACCAGATGGATGTAAAAAGTGCTTTTCTGAACGGAATCCTAGAAGAAGAAGTCTATGTAGAGCAACCCCCAGGTTTTGTCAAAGGAGACAAATTCTATAAGCTGTTGAAGGCTCTGTGTGGACTCAAGCAAGCACCAAGAGCGTGGTATGAAACACTGTCTGTGTTTCTTGAGAAAAATGGATTTTGCAAAGGGAAAGTGGACAAGACCCTATTCAGAGTGGAGCACGAAGGCCACATATTAATAGTCCAGATTTATGTGGATGACATCATATTCGGGTCAACCAATCCAGAACTATGCGAGAAATTCTCCAACCTCATGCAAGGAGAATTTGAGATGAGTATGATGGGAAAGCTTAACTTCTTTCTCGGATTACAAGTTAAGCAGATGGAAAAAGGAATTTTCATCAACCAAGCAAAGTATACTAGAGATCTTATCAAGAGATATGGAATGGAATCAGCCAAACCCGCAAGAATTCCAATGAGCACAAGTACTCACCTGGATGTAGACGAGGCCGGCATATCAGTGGACTCAACCCACTACAGAGGACTCATCGGATCTCTTACGCCTCACCGCAAGAGCGGACATATCATATGCGGTTGGAGTTTGTGCAAGATTCGATCCAATGAAGCAATCACACCTAGATGCGGCCAAGAGAATAATTAAGTACCTAAAGTCTACAATTAATGTTGGACTATGGTACCCCAAGGATGACAACTTCGAGCTATCGGGATACTCGGATGCGGATTTCGCAGATGCAAAATCAACGGGAAGAGCACTAGTGGAACGTGTCAATTCCTAGGAACCGGTGATATCTGGTTTAGCAAGAAGCGGAGTTTCTAACTCTATCTCCACTACTGAGTCGAATACCTAGTCTGCAGTATTTATTGTGCCTGATTCTATGGATCGGACAACGATTAAGGGACTATAATATTATTGCCAACGAAGTTCCTATTTGGTGTGACAACAATAGTCTATTGCAATAACCAACAATCGATTTGCACTCAAGGGCGAAGCATATTGACGTTAAGCACCATATCATTAGAGACCACGTGCTTAACAAAAGGGTTAGAGTTGAAAGAGTCAGCACAGACTACCAAATAGCCGACATCTTCACTAAACCCTTGCCAGAAGAAAGATTCCTAGAGCTTAGCAGAGACCTTGGATTACTAGATTGGGAATCTAGTTCTGAAGCAAGTTGAAGGAAGGACGGACCCCCAGAATCAACCTAGCTGATGCAGGCGAGAAGACGAAGGCCAGACGAAGCAACTTAGTTGTTCAGAATACCAGGCGAGAAGTCAACTAACCTGTTGCAGAGTGGTCAACAGTCAACGAATCAGACCAGCTAAGTTTTCTAAACTGACCTCTAAATTTTTTTTAATTATTATCTGTCACATTTTAAATATTATTTTGGCTAACTAAATGGCATTTAAATATACATCTTTATAATCCAAGTGGCAATTTTAATACACGCGTCAAACACCTATTAAATCAACCTCTACGATGGCCAATCAGAATCAACCGTCGAATTTTAAATTGGGCCACCGATTCAAATTTGAAATTTAAAAGAATATCAAAAGGCGTACCACCGTTCAAATATATAATAAATTAATACAAACGTCTTTTCATCTTCTTTATAAGGAAAGAAGACCTTTCACTTTACTCTTTACGCTTACGAAACCACAGAATTCTGAGCAAAAATATACACTAAAAATCCTCTATTTGCAGAAATGGCATCTTTCGAAGGAGTGAACTTGAAGGCCGTGAAGGACCAGGTCATTTTCTCCATGGTTGTTGATTTGGAAGGTTTACTAGAAGCAATCCTGGAGGATTACGATATGCTCAATTTGATCCGGGCAATGAAGCTTAATGGGATTTACCCATTTCTCGACATCAACCCGCAACATCTGTTCAAGGAAGATGTCGTTGAGTTCTATCGCAATGCTTATCTGATTCAACACGGGATTAACAGCAAAGTAGGCGGAATACCTGTCAGCATAGATCGAGAGAAGATTCGTTCTGTGTTCGGAATGAAGCATCGTGGTTTGGCGGTCGAAGCTCTCAAACAATCAGTATGAAACACGGAAAGCGATTAAAATCGAAAATATCCCGAGAGAAATTGAAATTCTGACCCAAGAGGAATGAATTAAAAGGATTTACCGTGTGGAGTTGGATATTTACAACAAGATAGTCATGGGGATGGCGGGCAGCTATGACCAACTGTCATCGTCAAAATTTATGGTGTTGGGTTCTTTGATTCAGGAAGAGGAAGTCGATTGGGCGGACTATATTTTCAGGCAACTCGTGCGCGAGGTGAACAAGGTCGAGTGGCTTGAAGATGAGAAGAAGTTCAAGACTAAGTTGGCGTTCGGAACGCATCTTAGTTGGTTTTTGGAGAAGACCGGAGTGGCTAAGGGAAACATTGACCCTTTCCACCCAAATAAGAGGCTTGGTCATATGGACCATGACAAGAAGAATGTCGGAGGCACTGGGAAAGCAGCTCAGTTGTTGAAGGAGCTGCCGGACTCAATGTCATACCCAAGATACGATTTATCAGAGGAGTCGGACACACCTGCAGCTGAGATCGGAACTGCAGTCGAGTCCGACAACGAGTCCGACGATACACCCATTGCTATCAGATTCAAGAGACGGGGACCAGCCCCAGAAGGACCGTCTAACCTGCAGTCATCACCGGAACCCTCTCCTAAGAGGCCAAGGAAACTGCAATTTAGCGAGGGAGAGAAGTCTGAACAACCTACCAGCCCCTCAGTTCGATCACCAGTTCATCCTCAAGACACACTGCAGCAGACACCACTGAAACGCGGATTATACCTGTTCTCACACCCCCAGTCTACATATCCGAAGAAGAGGAAGCATGTCTAATAATCTCAATTCCTGAAGCAGATTACACTTTTAACCTGTTAGAAAATAATACCTTCAATCTTTCTATTGAACAACTTCAGCTTGTTAAACTACAAGCCGAAAAACACTCTTTTGTACATATTTTTGAAGAGTGGAAATCTTTCAAAACCATGCCTTTTACAAATCTTCAAACCTTTATTGCAACTAGTGGTTGGGAAAATCCCCAAGCCACTGAGGAAGTTCTGATTGAATTTTGCAAAGAATCAGACTTGGCTTTAATCCTCCAGGATAAATGGTTCATGTCACATTTTAAAACAAACATGGACCACTTTATCCATTCTATCATGCTCAGTATTTTTGATGGTGTTTTTGGAGAGGAAGAGGAGGAGGAAGTTGAAAAGGAGATAAGGATTGAAGAAGTAGATGGAGATAATGAAATTATTGATTTGGTGGCTGAAGAAGATGAAGAAGAGAGAAAAACAGGAGAAAATATTTGATTGAAAACAAAGAATATATTGAGAAGACAGAGGAAGTTGCTGATGAAGGAGATGAATAAGAAGGAGAGGAGGTAGATCAAGAAAAAGTCGAAGAAGAAAAAGAGGATGAGGATGATGAAGGAGAAAAGAAGGAGAAGGATGATGATAAGAATGATGATGATGATGATGATGATGATGATGATAATGATGATGGAGGAGAAGCGGGAGCGAGAGAAGGAAAATGAAAAGAAAAAGATGAGGAAGAAGAAAAGAAAACTCTAGAGAAAAGGAAGAAGAAGGGAAAGAGGAAGAGAGAGAAGGAGACAAGGAGCGAACAAGAGCGGGCGAGCCTACTCACGAAGGCTGCAGATAGGTCTGTGGTACTGCCGTGTACACACCGGCTAGGCAGAGGCCGGTGAAGACTCAGTCGGGACCCCAGAAAACCCAATCGACCTACCAGCTGCAGACAGGAGCCTGCAGTCTAGTGGTTCCCTTGCAGAAGGATCAGGAGAACACTCTCCATCAGCTCAATTATCCCCTACCATAACTGAGCTGATCAAGCAAATCGTCAGAGATACTATTGGAGAGCTGCTATCAAATCAGGTCACTCCTGACCTTCAGTCAATAAATGCCAAGATAGACACCCTTCTACAGAGAGAAATCCCTCAGCCTCCTCCCCCTACCAACAATGAATGCCATTTGGCATGTCGATTGGATGAGCGAGATGGAACAGCGATTAACTACTCTTGTTGATCTTGTGGCAAAAAGGGGAAGAGAGTGTTCGGGGAAGAGAGAGAAATCGAAGCAAGAAGAAGCACGATGTCCCTCAGTTGAAGGACCCTCCGGTCTAAAGAGAAAGGAAGGCATAGATCGAGATGACCAGTGACACCGGCTGAAGGAAAAAGAAGAAGGACTAGAGGCGGCTTTGAACCTACTCTAGAATGGGAAGGGAAGGAGCTATGGTTTGTTGAGGATTTCATTCCATTTGAAGCTCTTGAGATGTGGGGAGCTGCTAGGAAGAGGTTCATCAGAGACTATTACATCTAGGAACTACTCCATGATGACAAACTCTCCCCACAAGAAATTTTCATAAACTTCATGGAAGAAATCCATCCGAAGCTTTGGGCTGTTCTGAAGAAGCACACTAAAGAACAAAATGCTTATCCTATGATCCCTCTTTTCAGAGCAGAGGAAGCACCGACCCGTATGGACGGTGAACTTGATGAGTTAGCACTTCAAAGAGAAATCAAGCTAGTGTGTCTTGAGAACAGATTCAGATCCCAACAAGAACAAGACTTCGCAGCACTTGTTGTGAAGAGAAAATATGGTCTTGCTCCAGTCAAAATAAGACCTATTGGAGCTAAACCATTCAAGCCTGCCAAGCAGCCTATTTGAAGAGGCAGAGGAAGAGGCAGATGACCTTTAGTTATTTCTTGTAATTTTATTTTCTGTACTTAAAACCTTCTTGTAAAAATTCAATAAAAAGTCAGAAATTTTATAACAGTCTGTTGAATGACAATTCCCAGTTGTCTCAATATTGGACTGATTTCAGTTTTTGTCTCGCACTTAAGTGCAAACTTGGTCATTTGATTTCTTAAAGTTTTGCCATCATCAAAATAGGGGGAATTTGTTAGGAATACTTGTTAGATTTTGATGATGTCATTAATATAAAATCAAATGTTTATTACTTGGCTAAATGTAAGGAAGAACCAAATGAGTATCTTCCATAGGCCAAAATATGTTAAGTATAAAACTTGGCAAAATGTAAAGAAGAACCAAATGAGTATCTTCTGTAGGCCAAAAATTAGTTAGGCTGAAAAACGGCTAAGTACTAAGTACAGCTTAGTTCATCAGAGAGGAACAGCCGACTCCAGACAGAGTAGCTCTGGTCAACTAAATTTATCGAGAAGTTTGACCAGACTGCAGTAGAGGTACCTCGGGAAGTCACTGACCGGATAAGTCACAAGCAAGGTGAGCAGTAGAGGACCTATCTGCAGAGATGTTAGCGCATATCGGCTACTCATTGCGGACCAAGTACTCCAAGTCCACGTCAGCATGCGTTGAAAAGTCAAGTATTACGGAAAGCTCACATGCAACGTGAAGAGACAAATTGGAGTGATTCCCGCAAGAGATATGATTTAAATAAATCATCCTGACCCACCTTGAAGACTTTAATCCTTTTATATTCAAAAGATTCGGCGCTCACATGCAGAAGTCTTCACAACGGTCGGAAGATAAAATAAAATAATGGGAATCCAGCCTTGCAACGTTCAGAAAGAATAAACAATGAAGTCTCCATCCAACGGACGGATTTGTTCAAAAGATTTGCAACGGCTACAAGGAAGAAGCTCAGAGATCGTGATCTATATATATCCGAAGATTTGAAACTGAGCAACAACCGGTGCGAACATACACTCTAGCGATCAAAGCAATCAAGCAATCTAAAGCAATCAATAGCATCGAGAAAAGAGCAGATCTAAAAGTTCATACTTAAGGAAGCTCTTAAGATGGAGAAGACAAACACTCTTGTCTATAATCTTGAGTACGGGGTACTTCACTGGTTGAAGTAAGAGACTGTAAAGGCATCCGAGGATCGAGGATCAAGAGGTGCAAGGCAGTCAAGTGTGTACAACGGCACGGATTTCCACCGTTGGAAGGCATTGTAGTGTGGTTTGAATCACTGTAATATTTATCACTGGTTGAAAATTATAGTGAATTCATCTCCAACTAGTTTGGAGAAAAGTGGATTAGTAGAGGATTACCCCACCTCTGAGACCACTATAATTGCTGTGTTATTCTTTGCTTTCTTGCATCATACTTTAACTGCTGCATACATTGTTAAGTGTTTCATTAAGTTAATTTATATTCGTCATCAGCTGACTTCCGCACATATCCAAGAACAAACGACTCCAAGTCATTTGTTTGACCATCAGCTGAAGAAATTCACTCTTCGTGAAAAAGAGTTCAAGAGTTTCAATAAGTCTATTCACCCCCCCCCCCCTCTAGACTTGTTCCTGGACGACTTGTGACCTACAGAAATCGCCCAAAATCGCCAAAGCCGCGGGGAAGGAGATAAAATGAGAAATAGATCCGTCCAAAGTCAACTCCTGGGTATTTATAGCCACACGGCTTAGTGCGCGCTAACAGGTAAGTGTTAGCGTGCGCTACCCAGTTATATTACAGTCCAGAACTCACTGTCCTGGACCATTAGCGTGCGCTAACAATGAGTCGGTAGCGCACGCTATCGAGCTATAGCGTGTGCTACCTGGGCACCTAAATGAGTCCAGAACAAACTGCCCAGTACTGGACAGTCGCGTTAGCGCGTGCTAACGGATTACCTAGCGCGCGCTAGCCTTCGATAAATAACGTGTGCTAGACAATGTAGCGTGCGCTAAACCATTAGTCCAGAGAACTGGGATCAGAAATAGGTTCACTGCCACTCCGAAGGCTCAGCTCGCTAGCGCGCGCTACGAAGCAAACGTAGCGTGCGCTACTAAGGAATCCTCAGCGTGCGCTAAGCATAAATATTAGCGCGCGCTAGGCACGGAATATTAACGGCCCATACGAAACATCAAACGGTACATCTCAAAAATGCATAATAACACAGAATGGATCCACGACAACCCCGAAACGGCGGTTCCGAACGACAATTATGAGAATCAGATCAATAAGCGATGGAAGAACCAATAAACGTAGAACAGGATGACGAAAGTCTCGAAACAAATATTCTCAAAAATTAATACGGTTACACGAGGGTCGCTAAAAACGAGAAATACACTAAAAAGTGAAAATACCGGGAAAAGAAAATGCGGATATTACAATTGATAGACAAGTGGGACAAGTATTACCTGAGTTATAACTTCTAGAAAAGAATGATAATGACTAGGATTCCATCAGAGAACAATTACTACTTCCAAGTAAACTACAGAGACGATGTATACAATACATACTGTACCTCTGCATATGTTCAAGAGAAAGAGAGAGAGATATGACATGGACACTGACGCAACCTGATGAACAAACTTAAGATATGGATTTTGTAAATAATATAAAGACCTCTTTAAAACCAAGTTACAGTAATATATGCATAGGTTATTGACACCTTTGTTTCATTTCTCGAGTAATGTACTTGTCTTATAATCACTTGAATATAATACGTTTATAATTATTTCTATAAGCATATTAGAAGTATTAATATGTAGGCAGCCTTCCCGAACAAACATAAAAATATTATTCACATATAACCCAAGTATGTAAAGAAATTAAAGGACACATAAAATTAGCCAGTTGAAACATCTTTTAAATATATAAGCACACATGGAGTTACAGTTTTAAAAGTAAATCAACCTTCCGAGGCCCAGTAAGAAGAACAAGGTTCTTAGTTTTCAAACCACGCAGTTGCTGTATGGTCTCCAACCCTGTTTGTGCAAACAGGAAGAAAAGTAAATTATATTGAAGAAGATAGGGTGCAGATCAAAGAGAGGAGGTATACTGGTCTAGGAGCAAATATGTGAGGGCCTGAGAGGGGGCTAGTCTTCAAAATTATATACAAAATCTAGTATAATACGCTGAATTGTTGTAGGGAAAATGTAAACCATATACCCTATCCGAATTACCACCAGCATTCCTCTTAATAATCAATGGCCATACTGATCCTAGGGCCTTATGGCTTTCTACTGGCCTTTTCTGCCTTTCTCCTAGGTATAAAATTTGTTACACTATATTTTGAGAATTATATACTGTCAGCTATTCTGTAACCTATGACTATGGGGTTGTGATATCCTTACGCCCTTTTTTTGGGCATGTAAATATAATTAAATGAGAATCTAATATTTATTTATTAATTTCCTAAATTCCATATTCATGAAATGGGGGAAATTATAAGATAAAATGAAGGGGGTTCCATTTATATATATTTTTAAAGAATTTAAACTAAAAGAATTACCACTAACTGGAGCACAGGAACGAACTAAGACTGCTGCTCTAACACCTTCCTTGTCTGACACAATATTGAGCATACTATGGAGACCATAACATAGGTAAATATATGCATGCCCACCGGGTCCAAACTGTTACCAGATTTAATTCCAAATTCACTAAAATGAATGCATTTGAGAGGATCTGGAAGTTCATAAGCAACTTTGTGGAATAAATAATGAGGGTACAGTCAGATGCACGAAACTTTGTTACAATATTATGAATTTCAAGTTCTTTAGCTGCCACCGATGAATTGAAATCGAGGGGAGGGGACTGCCATCCACATGTGTGAAAAGGAAAAAAAAGTTGTCATCCGTGCAGTGCAGGGGGTGCTCATTATTGGTTTTGTTGGGTAAGATATGTGGTGTTATTCTAACCATCAAACATGCGGCAAACTAAGGCAACAACTTTATGCTAATCAGTGAGAACTCCAGTATACTTGAAGCACTTGATATTACCAATGGAAAGATATAGCAGGCAATAGAAGGAGAAATACATGAAGACATATTATATAGAAAGCCAATGATATTATCATCAATTGTAGTTATCTGTATTCATATATTTTAGTGCCAAGATCCGTCTAATTTCAACAATATCAGGACGGAGTAATTAGTCCTAATTGCAATAGCACAACATAGTTTATGCGGTATCTTATAACTAATAGTTGTTGAATCTACTACCGATTTAGAGATTTTTACAGTTCATTTTAAGAATATATCTTTATCCCTGTTTTAGGTCGTACATGAGAGTTTAAATTCTATATACAGTCACGCTGTAGAAATTTGGGGCGAGCTGATTGGTGTTCCAGGAACAATACCTCATCAGTAGAGAGACACCTAACACATTATCACTCTGGATATTACGACCCTAGACATTGTTATGAGAAGGCCATGTCATGACATGTAATCTGAATCAAAGAAATACTCGAGCAAGACCTGAAAAAGATCAATATGAATAACAATAGATAAAAAAGATAAAATATGGGCAAACAAAAACGTCGCAAGTTTATATCGCAAAACACATAACACAAAAAATAACAAATATAGGTAAAGAGTACCTATTTGAATAGCAAATAATATAAGATTTGCAGAACCTGAAAAAAATATATGATTTATCAAGGGCAAGAAACACCAAAACACATAGCAAAAATATTAATATTAAAACATGGCCAGGCTTTAAGAAGGAGTTAAGGAGTTATGTAATTACAGAGAGAATTGAAAAGTGACCTTATTGCCAGAAACATATCAACCAATCGAAATAGTATTGCTGTTAGTTCAGTTGAGACAATATGTTCAAGACTTTTAAAATCGATATCATATCACACTTTGCAGTAGTCAGTATATATATATATATATATAGAATTCTCTATATATATATATATATATATATATATATATATATATATATATATATATACACACACACACACAACACACCATCCGCACACCCACACACGCAGCACCCACAAACACACATAACACCACACACAAAAACATATACATACACACAGCACCACACATACACAAACGGTACGACAAATACACAACCACACACAGGCTGTTCTTAAAAAACCAGTACACACAAGCACACGCACAACACACATATAAACACATACATACACATACACACATGCACACTTAGCACTACACCCACATCAGCACATATACGACGCACAAAACCTCACCAGAACTCGAAATACAAGTCAGAAACACGTTCCTTGTAACAATAGACTCGCAACAATGTAATGTTTTTGAAATTCTGATAGAGATAAATGGACAACCTGAAGACAAACAGTGTTTTTCTCCAGTTCCGACGATTTCGGCATCGGTTTGTAAAACTGAACATAGATTTGTGCCCTACTCGTTGAGATAAACAAATTGATATATAGAGTGTGAAATCATATCAAAGATTTTTTCTTCAACATTTGAACCGATACTATCGTCTCTCTATCCCTCTCTCTCTCTTTCTCTTGAAGAAAAGGGAATGAAAATGATGATAAAATTGAAGAGGGTGACTATTAACAGATGGACAGAATATTTTGTAACACACCATCGTCCTATTCAAATAGTTTTTTTGAAGTATTTATTCTAGAAAAATACAATCCTAAGATTGATAGAGATGACAAAAACAAATAGAACTATTGGAATTTTTCTTCCAATATTCGAAAAAGACATGTTTGGAAAATCTCCGTTTGATTAGTATCGGATATATACTTTTATTTCAAATTACGTAAATCATCGAGGTATAAACCAAGGCCAGATCAACCCAAACGTAATGCTGCCAAACATGCAATCAAAGACCAGCAATCACAAATATAGAAAATAAAAAACCGAGAATCCCTAATTTTTTGTTTTCAAAAAAAAAAAATGGGAATTCCAACAGGAAATGTCTTTCCAAAATGAATCGAAAATACAAGAAATGAAATGAAATCAGAAATTGTCTTCCCATAAAGAAATCACAAACTCCACCAACATATATGAGATCAGGCCAAAAAGCTATGACATCTTAGGCCCCCGGAGTCACCGCCTTCACCTCCAGCCGCACCACCTCCGGAGTCACCGCCGCCACCAACCACACAATCTGGTTCACCACATGGTAATTCTGGTGGCAATGAAGACGAGGAAGATGATGAAAAGTACGAGGGCCACGATTGAAAGTGTGACATTCAATTACTATCCGGGAGAGACGATATAGATCGTATTTGTCCACCACTTCATCTCTTCCACTACCTGCCTGCCTCGGTTGGTCGTCTGACACGTCGACCTTCGTTCTTTTTAGTTTCTGAGAAAGCAATTGCTACTGTATGTATTTCTCCTTTCACCTTTTTCTTCTTTCGCGTTATTGTATCCCTTTTATTTTTTCCGAACATATCTGTGAGATATCTATTAATAATAATAAATTTATTTTTGTTATTGGTAGATAAATAATCACGATTTACGAGCCTAGAATTGTCGAGTCAAACATCTTCATCACATTCAAGTTCAAGAACTGCATTTATCTAGGTGTGGGGATTTATTACGCTTTTGTTTATTTTAATTGATTTATATATTGTCTTGTATGTGCATGTGAAATCAGTCAGATTCTTGTATTTCTACCTCAAGATCTTCTAGAGTATATCCCGCATATGCCCGGATGTCGTGTGGGCAACAATCTACCAGACTAAACTTGGACTGCAATGGGGTCGGTCGAATTTTCTTCTCAAGAAACTTGCGATTTTTGTTCTCTCTATTTTTCTTGAATATTTTGGTATTTTTAGAAAAATATTGTGTTAACTAAATTATGAAATTCAAGACACAAGTCAAGATCCACAATTAAACACATACACAAAAAATCGATTTTTCTTGCACAATGAAGGTATGAAAATCGGCCAACACTCATATCCTATTTATAGGTGTTTTGGGCTACTCTAGAGACCTTAAGGAGGATATGGTAAGGACTCTTAATAGATGTCATCTTTCTATATTAGAACTCTTCCTAATATAATGACTCTATTAAATATCAACTTAGTCCACTAAAAAGTTGATATTGCACTTCCTACTAAAATCCAAAATTACGAAATTAGGCTCCTTTTTGAATTAATTATTTCCCGTGTTTAATATATCTCATGTCCATTAATTAATTTAAGCTACTGACAACTTTTAATTAATTAATGTGTTATACATGAGTATACCACTCGACCTTTATTATTATATCGGAAAATTAATTCTACCTGCAGGGTTTAATATAATAATCCTTTCGAGTGCCTCAAGGGACATGATCAACCCGACTGATCGGGACACGATTTCGAGCTATAATATTAATTATCATATAAAGAATAATATTGCCCAAAATATCGAGCATATTGAGTCAATCATTGTGGCTCTCACCCATGATAAATCAAAGCAATAAATATTAAATATATATAATTAAATATTAATCACTAGAATTAAGAAATAATAATTGTCCGAGATGTACGTTCTTCTTATAGTCAGTACAGAAAAATCTATCTCACCTCAATCCTCTTCAACATATAACGAATACGCTAATATATGCTAATGGTCAAGACCAACCAATCTCAAGCATATACTACAACCTCTCACACAACGGTCTAATGTTATATAGATTATGAACTAAATATTACTATATAAGGAACTGATAATGTGATTTTCTGTGTGACACGACACACCACATTATCTACAATATAAAGTAATTAGACAACATTTGCATAACCATAGCATGAATAAATATGCAAAACATGTGATAAATGAATTAAATATTCTCATAGATAAAGTCCGGAAAATTAGATAATACAAGCGTAAAGTATGCTTTGATGTATACAACCCTAACAGAGACCTGTTATAGAGGCTAAGTAATGCACTATATGAACTTAAGCAATCGCCTAGAGCCTAGTATGAAACCCTATCCCTGTATCTAATCAACAATGGATTTGAGAAAGGTGCAGTGGACAAGACCCTCTTTAAGATACAAGAAGGTGACGATCTTGTAATGGTGCAAATTTATGTCGATGATATTATATTTGGATCAACTAACCTTGCTTTATGTCTAAGGTTCTCTCATCTCATGCAAAGTAAATTTGAAATGAGTATGATGCGAGAACTTAACTATTTTCTAGGATTGCAGGTTAAGCAACTGCCTACAGGTATATTCATCAACCAGGAAAAGTACAGCAAGGAGCTGCTCAACACGTTTGGGATGAACAACTCAAAATCCCCATCCATCCCTATGAGCACTTCCACGCAAATTAGTGCTGACGAAGTTGGAAATATGGTTGGTCAATCACTCTATAGGAAGATAATAGGCTAACTTCTATACCTAACAACAGCAGGCCCGATATCCAGTTTGTTGTAAGAGTCTATGCTTGATATCATGTAGCACCTAAGGAGTCACACTTCACCACAGCCAAATGAATTAAGTATGTGGAAGGAACAATCGGTGTAGGATTGTGGTATCTTAAGAAAGGAAGATTCAATTTGGTATGCAACAACGACTCGAATCTCGAAGGTTGTAAGTTGGATAGGAAGAGTACAAGCAGCACTTGTCACTTCCTTGGATCTAGACTTGTGTCATGGTCCAGTAAGAAGTAATTGGCCAACTCGCTTTCTACAGATGAGTCGGAATATTATGCCACTGGAAGTTGTTGTACGCAGATTCTCTCGATGCAATAGTACAGTTCCAAGATTATGGAATTAGCACCACAGAGACTCCAATCATGTGCGATAGAACGAGTGCAATTGAAATCACGCACAACTCTATATTGCACTCGCGAACTAAGCATATTGAGCTAACATCTTTACAAAACCTCTCAGCACAGCCAGATTTTGCATGCTTCGCCAAGAATTGGGAATGTTAAAGCGAGACTCACTGTAAGTTTTTACATTTTGCTCATCAATTGAGGGGGAATGCTGTATGACCCAAGAATACAGTATCCACTTTAATTAACTGTACACTCAGAACTTAAATTCATATATTACTATAGGAAGAAGAAGGCATATAACCTTCCTATATGTGACGTGTGCATTAAGTAAGGGGGAATACAGTATGACTCATGAATACAGTATTAATCCTATATTGCTGTAAGAATTGAATCCTCTATGTACCTTTTAAGGGGAAATGCTGTATTTTCGCGGATACAACACATACACTGTAGGATTCAATTAATATTATAATAGTATCTAAATTAATATAATGTATACACAACAAACTGTTTTAAGTCTATGTGCTCTGTCTGAATTTAAAATGATTTATCCTTTAATAGTTTTAAGACACCTAGACTTTATTGCCTCAAATACCGCGATTTCAAAATTTAAATCATCGTTCCTACAACAGTGGAAGACAAACTATGTCAGAAGTGGGACCGCCTATTAATTTCAAAACTAATGGATTAGACGTACAAGTTACATCTGAATCCATCATATACGTTCTTTTAAAAGATGGTTCCCATCCCTAAAATCTGACTGTTCACTGTTAACCTAGTCTTCCTTGTACCCTATAAAAAGACAGCAACTTGCTCTCACAGACTCTTTACGCTTTCTACAAATTAATGAGTCTACAACAATCTATCTACGTATTCTCTGCATATATTTGATCAATTTCTTGTTACTTCACCACTTTTGCTTGATAATGTCTACTTCTCAGACCTCTTCAATATCTCTGAAAAAGAAGGAAACCATCATCGATGGTCGCATCTTTGCTAAATATGTTTTGTTCGAGAGGATTACTTTTGAAAATGAAGATGAAATCGGGATGACCTGGTCATTGCTCGAGTGAAGCAATAAGGTCTGTACGGTCTGGGAAGTCATCATGATGATAGATAGTTGAAGAATTCTATCTGGATGCTACATTCAAATATTCACCACAGAGAAAAGGCTCTGAAATCACTGACATCATCATAACTGTGCAAGGTATTGAGATCCTTTTGAACAAGGAACTCTTGGAGAAGATATATAAGTTGCCCTGTGATGGACTGAAAATGGAGAAAATTAAGACTTTCGGGTCTGAAAGTCTGCTGTCCGCTTACTGGAAGCTTTCTACTGGCACTAATATCCACCCTTCATGCCACAAGAAGAACTTCACCCTCCAATACATTTATCTTCCTGATTTTTATTGTCAAGTCATTGAAAATCGCACTGGTGCTTTCCAAATATGCACCAATTTGAGATTTAGAATGATGGTTGCCATTGTGTCTGGTGAGAAAGTAAACTGGTGCCAAATCATTCTCAAACGCATTCAAGAGGAGGCATCTAATCCGGAGTCTATCAAGAAATCATTTGGCCTAATTCTGAACCACATCCTTACTCGCTGCGGAATATAGCAGTCCGTGGAGGCCAAGAAAATTCTGATCGGAAAGTTCGTCGGTGGAATCAGACCCACTGTCTACACCAAAATGCCCATTCTTGCTGACAGGCCTAACCCCTACATCATGCCTACTTCGAGTGACCCTCGAGATGTCACTCTCAAGAGTTATGATGATGGGAAGAAGAGGAAAAGAAGTGTTCCCGACAGTAGCTCCCCCAAAGCTATTGAGAAGAGGAGAAAGAATATGAAGAAATCTTCTACGGCTGTTCCTACAGTGACTATAGAGGTCACCATAGAAGTCCCATCTACCACTCTGATTGCTGAATCTATCCCACAGTACGCAACCCCTATGGAAGAAACAGTTGTTGCTCCTACAGCCGTTCCTGAGCCAGTGACGGCTATGATGAAAGAACAACTATTTGCCAAACTTGAAAGTTTTGGCGAATCGACTACCCCTTTGGAGCCAAAATCCACAACTCACAACAAGGAAGCCACCCCTGTACGGAGTCCTTGTTCCAATAGGGCATCCCAACCTGTCAAGGATCCCTCTCCCCAACAGGATCCCACACCTATTGAGAATCCCAACCGGACAATAGAGCCATCTGTTGTTCGGAGTACCTCCCCAACAGCAATAATCAATCAAACAGTCCTCCCAAGTGCAAATCGATGAAGCCTTTGAGCGCTTCAAAATCTGGAACTCATATAGGGTCGCTCCTTACGACACCCTGTATAACTGGGAAGAATGGAAAGTTGGGGAACTGTTTGCTCTGGAGGTCACAAACACCCAGAATATTGAGGTCTTGATCAAGTGGGAATATTACTTTTGCCTAGAGCTTATTGTAATATCCGTACTTTTTATTGACTGTTTGACCTTGCTGTTCTTTCTATTTTGTCGCTCTATAAACACTTTGAGATGTTGTCAATGTTGATTTTGAGTTTCGTACCTTTTTGGATCATGATCGTGTTGACTAGACCTTTCGACAGTGTTCTGGGACAGGTAGATAGCACACGCTATTTATACTTGAGTAGCGCATTCTAGCTTTGAGCCTTAGCGCGCGCTAATGTTCGGAGCAGGGCAGAGGCAGTAGCTAATTCTGCTCTCTGGACTAGCAGTTAGCGCACGCCAGGAGTTTGCTAGTGCACGCTATTCGTGGTTAGTAGCACATGCTAACATCATCCGTAGTGCACGCTAACGAGCCGAGTCGGCAGACGCAGTGAGGTATTTCTACTTTCTGGACTAGCAGGTAGCGCACGCTAGACAGCAGCCAGCGCATGCTATAGGCGTTGCGTAGTGCGCGTTAATGCCCAATTGTAGCGCATGCTATCGGAGTTGGGCAGTGAACTGGAACTTTTGCAGGACGACATTTAGTGCACGCTAAGGTGTGGTAGCGCGAACGCCTCAGGACAGAAGCCACTGGACTACCAGGTGAGCCTGTTAGCGCACGCTAGCCCCGATTCTTCGCGCGCGCTAACCTGGGATTTATATAAGGGGCAGTCAACCCCTGAAATGGTCATTTCCACTTCTTTCTCACTCATTTCGATGGGAGCAGCGGAATTTGGGCGATTCAGAGCGTTTGGAGGCGATCCTTCTTCATATATCATCATCTTTGGTTGAATAAAAAATATTACACAACATCTAATCCATTTCTATCTTCCAAATCAAGGTAAATTTATTAGAACCCTAGTTTTGGGAAATTTTGTGGATTTTCTTAGATTCGTCCGATTTATCCATTTTGGAGCTTGAGATCTTTGAGAATATGATGCATATACCCCATACCCATGTTTCCCCCACGATTATATGGATTGTTTTGTACCTTGTTCGGACTTGAGAGGGTTTGGGTGATTTTTAAACCTCTAGATGATTATCCTTGTAGTTTCGTGAATCGTAGGCGGGTTTCGGGAGTTTCTTCATGTGATTTGAGTATGGATTATTGATTATCATATTCCTTATGAATCGTTTAGGTGCCGGAAGTGCGTTCTTGGACCTACAGAACTTATACTCTTTTCTTTCCGAATTCTCGATGTCTCAAAGGCAAGTATATGTTTATGATCGTGCATTCTCAACTTTGAAAGCAAGATATATCAATTGTATAATGGTTTATATCCACTATGGGATGGATCTACAGGTCCTCTGAGGATTCCGTAGCCTCTGGTACGGTTCCGGGTTAACCACTCTGGGACAGACCGACGGGTCCTCTGAGGCTTCCGTAGCCTTTGGTGCGGTTCTGTGGTTAATCATATATGTATTGAATGTGATGCTTTGAGATTTAGTTATTTCGGAATACTAGTCCTGAATTGATGAGATGATGATTACATTTACTTTATTGTCCAGGAGTATTGTGTTTCATATTCGATATACTTGCACTAGCTATTTGACGGCTAACCCCTTTATGGGGGAAATACCTTTCATGTATTTCAGGATCCAGGAGAGCGGATAGGCATATACCAGGTCGGCATGAAGATGATGGGCAAGTGTGATGCTGTATCTTATCTCTGGTTATGTTTTATTTTTGCTCCATTCAATGTTGTTGTACTTGAATGGTTTTTGAACTTCCGGCCTGTGTTGGCGACGTATTGAATTGTGATGTATTGTATTTGGATATATTTGATATGGTTTGAATACCATTTGTATTGTCCTTCATTTTATTGTATTAGACCTCCTCGGTCAAAGTTCATATTTCTGTGTATAATTAGCCTTGTGGGTCCCACGGCGGGGCTCATGGAGCTGTAATATACCCTGAATAACTTGTGGGTGTTACATAATATGGTATCGGAGATTAGGGTTATGGATACCTAGGTTGTCGGTATTTTGGGTCGATTGAGTCATCGTTTGTCTACAGTATCACTACTTTGCCATCATCACAGTGCGACCGGTACTTGTAAGACCTCTTACTCTCCTAATGTTTCCTTAATCGCTGTACTTTTGAATTGGTATTTTGGGAATCGGTCACTTCGATGACGTGCGATTTGAATTGTACTTACGTGCTTTGTGTATCCTTCAGAATGTCTGCTGATAGGGGACATAGGCGAGGTCGTGGTTGTGGATGTGGACGAGGACGTGGCGCGGCCGCTTCCCTCAGTTCCGCTACGGGGTCGACCACCCCTAGCTTATCTAACTCAGTACATCCTGATATCGAGGGTCATCACGACCAGTCGACCGTCCAAGGAAATAACGTAGATTTTGGAGTTACAAATGTCCTTCAGTATTTGTCTAACCAGATGACTATCCTGGCCCAAGCCATTCAACTGAACAATCCGAACCCGACATCGGACGCCTTGCTTCAGAATGTGATCCATATGCACCCTCCGCAGTTCAGCGGTGTTACAGACCCGATGGGCTGGGAGAATTGGTTGGCAGAGTTAGAGAAAGTGTTTGAAGCGGTTGATTGTCCGGAAGTGAGGAAGGTACCGATTACTCAGTACTTCCTTACCAAGGAGGCCACGACTTGGTGGAAAGTTATCAAGTGCGATATGAGCGCAACAAGATCTGCTACTTTGACATGCGGATGAATATGGATTTACGGCGTTACATAGCCGGGTTTGCTTGTACTACCTTGAAGGAATACCAAGATAGGGCTTTGGCCTATGACATGTTGAGCCCCCATAATGATGCCACAGTAGAATCAAAGAAGCAGAAGATCGTTGGTAACTTTTCTGGCTCTAAAGGTGGAAAATTCCAGAGATCTCAGATGACTAATCGTTCTGTCGGACGGTCGTCATGTTCTGCTAGAGGGAAGAGGAGTTTCATTCTGCTCCGGGCACCTCAACACGACTGGTAACTTGTTTTAATTGTGGTCACTGAGGCCACGTTAATCTGGAGTGCAACTTCCCACCGCTAAAGTGTTACACTTGTGGACAGATAGGACATAGGGCAGTTTATTGCCCCGAGCAAGATCACGCTATGGACACTCGGGCTTCTGCCCCAGCGCCTTTAGATCAGAGTCTGAATCAACGGCAACCAGTTGGACAATCGCAGCAGAGTTATTGCAGAGGCCGGGGATTGTAACACCCCTAATCCGCTCAGGGATATTACACGCCGTAGAACCTTTCCTCAAGGATCTACTGGGCTGGTAACAACAAACGAACAACTCGACAATGCCTTTAAGGCTAAAAAGACTCAGTAGACCGATCTGGCCTTTCAATAAAAACATACAACTCGATTACAATACTTGCCCACGCAGGGGTCGAATACAACACACTCCCGTACAACGGGGAAAGAATACTGCAGCGGAAATAAAATACAACTAAACCAATATAACATCAAACGGGTCCTCATGTGATTAGTATCATTCATCTTTCATCATCCTTCATGCCGACCCTGTGCTATGCTCCAAAACCTGAATGCAATACAGACATCCACCCCCGATTACTCGGGGGTTAGTAAAATTCCACTATTTTGCTAGTGCAAGTACAAAGTGCAAATACGAGCCATACAATTCACATCCCATGAATAACAATAACCAGAAATCCTCAAAGATCCAAACGAAACGAAAAGTACTTCCCGAGGCAAGGGTTTGAGAAAAACATTCCAAAACCGAAAGATCACAAATCAAGGGAAACAATTTATAAAACGGTTTAAAATGCCATCAAGAGTTTTAATAGAAAACAATTTAGGATTATCGAATCCTACTTTTCAAAACCCAAAAGACGAAAGGGGTCACCGCCCCAAAGGTTTACTTTCCGTAAAATAACCTTTACCAAACCGTTGGGATTTTAGCCCCAATTTCTCATCAACTCACAGTATACGAGAATGATAACAAGGTTCGTTTCCAACATCAAAACTCCACAATTAAAGGATTTAACCCATACAACAAAATACTCTAGTGTCATCCTAGCCAAGTAGGCTAATGAACAACTTACCTCTTACACACTTAGTCAATGCATGCAATCATAAAAACATAGTTCCAAAGCACAATTTCCGGAAGTGCCATAATCAAATCACATTTGTACAATGCACCACAATTAACCGCGGACCCATAGCTTCGTGGACCCCTACCGAGACCCCGTCGGATCTAACCCATAGTGGTTAAAAGAAAGCTCGCGGTTCCACAGCTTCGTGGAGCCCTACGGAGACCCCGTCGGATCTAAGCCGTAGTGAGCATACACACACACACGTTACTCATGCAATAATAATATGCTAAGAATGTAAGCTCATCAAGAATACTTACTAGAGATGGCCACTTACTCGATACCGTTATCAAACTCATCACAACACAATACGATTAACGCGGAATAGGTGATTCCATAACTTTAAACAACAGGGGCATCACCAAAGCCCTCAATGTTCAAAACAATCAAAATCATAATCAATTCCCAAAACACACCGTTCACAAAAACACACACATTTTTAAAAGAGCCCTTAACGAGGCCAAAACGAATCTCTTGGAAAATCATTTCAAATAACCAAACAAACACACCAAGACGACCATCGATCAACATATCCACAAAACGAGAAATGGTATGGACAAGGTACTTGCTTCGAAACCACAATCGCAATAATACGATGGATGAAATACGGTCGAACGGCTCCGAACTCCCGAACACTATCAAGAACGCGATAGCACCGCAATTACTATGGGAAAACACCACATGAATCATCCATCACCAACAATAACACATGGTTACGACGAGAATCAAGGCCAAAACAATGGAAATCCCAACAAACTATCGAAGGGAACTCATTGGGACATACATGGATTGGATGATGATATAATCAACAAGAATCTTCCAAAACGTCTTGGAATTGATTAGAATCGGCCAAGAACTCGATTTCCCGAGCCTACCGTCGCCAGCTGCCGAAAAAAGGTAAAAAATGAGTAAAAATGAAGTCTGGCCGAGCCCAGGCTATATATAGCCGGCAAGGTTACGGCCGTAACTGGAAGTGCCTTACGGCCGTAACCGGCATTCGTCCAAACCCGCCCAGTGCTTGTCGATCGCTTACGGCCGTAACCGTCAGGGACTTACGGCCGTACCCGGCATGTCCTTACGGCCGTAACCTGCATTCGTCTGGAAGCTGCCAGGCGCCATACGGCCGTAACTCTCGGCCCTTACGGCCGTAACCGGCATTCGTCAGGCCATGCCTGCCGAGCACGTACGGACGTAACCGGAACCTTACGGCCATAACTCGGCTAGGCCAGGCCCTGCTCCGGCCGTGGCCACTCCAACGGCCCAACGACCCCGAAACCCGAACCTGAATATAAATCGAAGGTACGGTTACAACGTACTCGCAAAGACGAATCTAAGAGCTAAGAGAACACATGATTCCGACCACCCGAAGGCTCGAAATTCGACAACGGAAGTAATTACCCCAAACTTTGGGAAATTACGAAAATGGCCCAAAACGTCCGAAATACACGATACGTGATCGAAACACCAAACCAAAACTCGCAACATGAATAATAACATTAAATGAACTTACTATAAACTCGAAGCAACAGTTTCGGACGAGATTCGCAAGAATCGAACTCAAGTGCGGAAAAGACGCTAAAAAGCACGGAACTCAACAAAACGACACTGAAACGAACTCGGACGTCTAAAAGTGCAGATTTAAATATTCTCAGAATGACGAAACGGCCACAAGAAAGTCATCAAAATGTACTCCCGCCGAAAAAAAGAAAATTTCCGGAAATCGAAATTATGGGTATTACACACTACCCTCCTTAAAAGAAGTTTCGTCCCGAAACTTAAAACAAGTAGGGAGAAGCAATTTCCTGCCAGGAAAACTCAACGAGATACACAAGAAACGCATAACTTACGCCCATCGGCGAAACGTTACAAGCAACGCAAAGGGATATACGGTGCGAAAACACGCTCCACGACGACCAACACAACGCCACCGGTAGAGACATAATAAAACCAACAAGTGACGAGTGTCATCAAACAGATAATACAATCAAGTCGATTATCCGAACAATCACAAAACATAACGAACGAAAATAAATACGATTGACCAACCCAACGGTACATCAATCAAAACGCGAGCCAATCGCTGAACAAATACGGAATTCCACCGCCCAAGGGTTGGAAGATCGAAAACGAGACTAATTTCCCGAACTTAAGGGAATTATGAAGGAGTTTGAATGTTCAACAATCACGAAACGAGATCAACAAAAACCGAACAATCAAACGATATAACACAACGATCGAGACAACAAAAATCGAACAATCATGTTCGAATCACGAAGAACAATAAAATTCAAACAACACCTTCAAGGTTCACATCTCGACTCGAGACAATATATGATCCGATGAAAACAACAAGATGTGCATTCACATAAGATCCACAGGAAATGGAATAGCAATTGAAAAATCACAACGATAAATGAGTTATTTCGAAACAATACTGCACTCGTTCGATCAACAAAAGCAAGGGGCAGGACAAGCTCAGAAAATGTCAACGAACATAAACGAGTCGACAGAGTCGAAAATACAGAAGTTCAAAATCCGATCCCCTTCGAATAAAAGAACTAGTAGAACCAAGAGGTGTTACTTCCGAACAAGGTTCACAAGAATCGAACTCAGAAAAGTCACAGCGATAATCAGATCGACCCAAAACAAGATCACAGCTCGTTTACAGATCAAGTTCAGAAAGTATCAACGAACACGAGCGAATCGATAGACTTGAGAGAGAGAAAATACGGAAGTCAAAAATGATACGGGCATTACATTCGACCTCTTATAAAAGAAATATCGTTCCCGTAACTCACAACAACGGGAGTAAGGTGACAACACAAAAAGCAAACGACAAAAACATCTCCCATGGGCCTCTCAGAGCGATCCTCATATCTGCAATGAAGTTCGCGCCCCGAAAGACTCGGAACCCAACTCGCAAAACTGGATCCTGTGTCTCTCGGGTCCACACTTGAAAAGCATTAGTGACCAGAAGGACAATTTGCACGTACATTTCCCTGGCACATCACAGTTGAAATGCCTCGGCTCGGCATACCAAAAATATAGATGCTAGATACAATGGAACATAACACCGCAGAACAACCTACCAGAGATGCCAACTCAGCATAACATATCGACGCATACAAAAATGACAACAACAACGGCATCATTCGACGATTACAACGGCCCGAACGATAGCCAGCACACAATCACAAACATCATGAAACAATCACCCATATGCATAAACGCACAAAAATCCAAGCTTTAACAACTCACACTCATGCGACAACACGCAAATCACCACGACGCGATAAACAGTAAACACCAGTTCACACCTCTCACAGAGGGCTAGTACAACAAATATGTGGCAATGCCTCGACGTTCATGCGACCAATTCGATCATACTCGGGAGCAAACATCATAACGACAACAAGAACATCATACATACATACCCAGCCCTCAAACGGGAATGGATAGGTTTTAAAAAGGAAAACCTCCTTTTGAAAATAATTTAGAAAAATACCAGTTGATCTTGAGTATCACCTTTCAAAAAAAGTACAAATATGAAACATCGTTTTCGAGACTTTGGAGAATCATTTCGCATTTGATAAAATGAGGACACTTTCTCTTAGTGAAAAACTTTCAGAATATTCGACCCTCGGGTCTAAGTAAAAATGTTTCTAAAACATTGAAATTTTCTCAAAATATTTTGGTCCTCGAGGTAGAAGAATTTTGAAACATATTGTGGCACCTTGGATGTACCACGAGAAAATAATTCATTTTAAAAGTACGTCTCGAAATTTATTTTCTAAGATACTCAAGGTTTTCAAAGATAACTCAATGGGCTAGAATGCCCAAAAATTTCAGGTAATTACACGGAACATTATAACGCCGTGGGCCCCATGCCAGAACCCACCAGGCTAAAAACTATTTACAAAAACGTCAAAAAGGCCGATGACGGTAACATTTCAAAAACTTACAAAAGCCATTTACAAAATACTAAATACTGTCATAAGAATTTTTCCAAAACGATCAAGGCCATAATGCCACAAACTCGGTTAAGGGAATCGGTTTTCGAAATAAAACTCAGTCGGTAAAATACCGAAAGCCATTACAAAAGAACTCACGCAGCGCATAAAAGAATTAAAGTCAAACATGCACAATCCAGCAACACTACTCCTCATATGAACGAAATAATAGGGTCAAATAACCACATATCAAGAAATCAAAATCTATAAGAGGATTCCGTCACATAACAAATAATCATAAAAATAGCTCGTGTCACACGAGGCACAACACAAAGAAGGGAGACTTACAGCCACAGGTCGCACAAAGATGAAGATCGCCCCATGATACTAATCACGACCAACAAACTCAGACGACGCGTCACGACACGACTCAGTCAGATAAAATCCGACGAAACAAGACTCAAACAACACGACTTGACCCGACAGCCTAGGTTTCCACAACCTAAGCTCCGATACCATTTATGTAACACCCCCAATCCGCTCAGGGATATTACACGCCGTAGAACCTTTCCTCAAGGATCTACCAGGCTGGTAACAACAAACGAACAACTCGACAATGCCTTTAAGGCTAAAAAGACTCAGTAGACCGATCTGGCCTTTCAATAAAAACATACAACTCGATTACAATACTTGCCCACGCAGGAGTCGAGTACAACACACTCCCGTACAACGGGGAAAGAATACTACAGCGGAAATAAAATACAACTAAACCAATATAACATCAAACGGGTCCTCGTATGATTAGTATCGTTCATCTTTCATCATCCTTCATGCCGACCCTGTGCTATGCTCCAAAACCTGAATGCAATACAGACATCCACCCCCCGATTACTCGGGGGTTAGCAAAATTCCACTATTTTGCTAGTGCAAGTACAAAGTGCAAATACGAGCCATACAATTCACATCCCACGAATAATAATAACCAGGAATCCTCAAATATCCAAATGAAATGAAAAGTACTTCCCGAGGCAAGAGTTTTAGAAAAACATTCCAAAACCGAAAGATCACAAATCAAGGGAAACAATTTATAAAACGGTTTAAAATGCCATCGAGAGTTTTAATAGAAAACAATTTAGGATTATCGAATCCTACTTTTCAAAACCCAAAAGACGAAAGGGGTCACCGCCCCAAAGGTTTACTTTCCGTAAAATAACCTTTACCAAACTGTTGGGATTTTAGCCCCAATTTCTCATCAACTCACAGTATACGAGAATGATAACAAGGTTCGTTTCCAACATCAAAACTTCACAATTAAAGAATTTAACCCATACAACAAAATACTCTAGTGCCATCCTAGCAAAGTAGGCTAATGAACAACTTACCTCTTACACACTTAGTCAATGCATGCAATCATGAAAACATAGTTCCAAAGCACTCATTTCCGGAAATACCATAATCAAATCACATTTGTAAAATGCACCACAATTAACCGCGGACCCACAGCTTCGTGGACCCTACCGAGACCCTGTCGGATCTAACCCATAGTGGTTAAAAGCAAGCTCATGGTTCCACAGCTTCGTGGAGCCCTACTGAGACCCCGTCGGATCTAACCCGTAGTGAGCATACACACACACATGTTACTCATGCAATACTAATATGCTAAGAATGTAAGCTCATCAAGAATACTTACTAGAGATGGCCACTTACTCGATACCGTTATCAAACTCATCACAACACAATACGATTAACGCGGAATACGTGATTCCATAACTTTAAACAACAGGGGTATCACCAAAGCCCTCAACATTCAAAACAATCAAAATCATAATCAATTCCCAAAACACACCATTCACAAAAACACACACATTTTTAAAAGAGCCCTTAATGAGGCCAAAACGAATCTCTTGGAAAATCATTTCAAATAACCAAACAAACACACCAAGACGACGATCGATCAACATATCCACAAAACGAGAAATGGTATGGACAAGGTACTTGCCTCGAAACCACAATCGCAATAATACGACGGATGAAATACGGTCGAATGGCTCCGAACTCCCGAACACTATCAAGAACGCGATAGCACCGCAATTACTACGGGAAAACACCACACGAATCATCAATCACCAATGAGATTCCACATCGGAATCCTCGAGCACCTATAAACCTCCGGAAGGAACAATTACACATGGTTACGACGAGAATCAAGGCCAAAACAATGGAAATCCCAACAAACTATCGAAGGGAACTCATTGGGACATTTAATCGAACACTCAATGTTCGATAACTCCCAAGAACACTCGAATCACTAATCGAGTTGAACAAACTCGAAATATGGATATACAACCCATAGAACATGATTAATAACATCGTACTACACCAACCGATGTATCAAAATCGGACTAGAATTGAAATCAAGAACAAATTCTCCGAAAAGTCAACTTGAAGGAAAATCAAGAAATATACCTTGATTCGACGAAATACACGGATTGGATGATGATACAATCAACAAGAATCTTCCAAAACATCTTGGAATTGATTAGAATCGGCCAAGAACTCGATTTCCCGAGCCTCCCGTCGCCAGCCGCTGAAAAAAGGAAAAAAAACGAGTAAAAATGAAGTCTGGCCGAGCCCAGGCTATATATAGCCGGCAAGGTTACCGCCGTAACTGGCAGTGCCTTACGGCCATAACCGGCATTCGAACAAACCTGCCCAGCGCCTGCCGATCGCTTACGGCCGTAACCGTCAGGGACTTACGGCCGTAACTCGGCACTTACGGCCGTACCCGGCAGGTCCTTACGGCTGTAACCTGCATTCGTCCTGAAGCTGCCAGGCGCCATACGGCCGTAACTCTCGGCCCTTACGGCCGTAACCGACATTCGTCAGGCCATGCCTACCGATCACGTACGGCCGTAACCGGCACCTTACGGACGTAACTCGGCCAGGCCAGGCCCTGCTCCGGCCATGGCCACTCCGACAGCCCGACGACCCCGAAACCCGAACCTGAATATAAATATAAATCGAAATGCACGATACTCGCAAAGACGAATCTAAGAGCTAAGAGAACACATGATTCCGACCACCCGAAGGCTCAAAATTCGACAACGGAAGTAATTACCACAAACTTTGGGAAATTACAAAAATGGCCCAAAACGTCCGAAATACACGATACGTGGTCGAAACACCAAACCAAAACTCGCAACATGAATAATAACATTAAATGAACTTACTTGATACTCGAAGCAACAGTTTCAGACGAGATTCGCAAGAATCGAACTCAAGTGCGGAAAAGTCGCTAAAAAGCACGGAACTCAACAAAACGACACCGAAACGAACTCGGACATCGAAAAGTGCAGATTTACATATTCTCGAATGACGAAACGGTCACAAGCAAGTCGTCAAAATGGACTCCCGCCGAAAAAAGAAAATTACCGGAAATCGAAATTACAGGTATTACACACTACCCTCCTTAAAAGAAGTTTCGTCCCGAAACTTAAAACAAGTAGGGAGAAGCAATATCCTGCCAGGAAAACTCAACGAGATACACAAGAAACGCGTAACTTACGCCCATCGGTGAAACGTTACAAGCAACGCAAAGGGATATACGGTGCGAGAACACGCTCCATGACGACCAACACAACGCCACCGGTAGAGACATAATAAAACCAACAAGTGACAAGTGTCATCAAATAGATAATACAATCAAGTCGATTATATGAACAATCACAAAACATAACGAATGAAAATCAATACGATTGACCAATCCAACGGTACATCAATCAAAATGCGAGCCAATCGCTGAACAAATACGGAATTCCACCGCCCAAGGGTTGGAAGATCGAAAACGAGACTAATGTCCCGAACTTAAGGGAATTACGAAGGAATCTTAATGTTCAACAATCACGAAACGAGATCAACAAAAACCGAACAATCAAACGATAGAACACAACGATCGAGACAACAAAAATCGAACAATCATGTTCGAATCACAAAGAACAATAAAATTCAAACAACAACTCCAAGGTGCACATCTCGACTCGAGACAATATATGATCCGATGAAAACAACAAGATGTGCATTCACATAAGATCTACAGGAAAGGGAATAGCAATTGAAAAATCACAACGACAAACGAGTTATTCCGAAACAATACCGCACTCGTTCGATCAACAAAAGCAAGGGGCAGGACAAGCTCAGAAAATGTCAACGAACATAAACGAGTCGACAGAGTCGAAAATACAGAAGTTCAAAATCCGATCCCCTTCGAATAAAAGAACTAGTAGAACCAAGAGGTGTTTTTTCCGAACAAGGTTCACAAGAATCGAACTCAGAAAAGTCACAGCGATAATCAGATCGACCCAAAACAAGATCACAGCTCGTTCGAACGATGAAACCGAAATACAAAACAAGTTCAGAAAGTATCAACGAACACGAGCGAATCGATAGACTTGAGAGAGAGAAAACGCGGAAGTCAAAAATGATACGGGCATTACATTTGACCTCTTATAAAAGAAATGTCGTTCCCGTAACTCACAACAACGGGAGTAAGGTAACAACACTAAAAGCAAACGACAAAAACATCACCCATGGGCCTCTCAGACCCGATCCTCATATCTGCACTGCAGTTCGCGCCCCAAAAGAATCGGAACCCAACTCGCAAAACTGGATCCTGTGTCTCTCGGGTCCACACTTGAAAAGTGTTACTGACGAGAAGGACAATTTGCACGTACATTTTCCCAGCACATCACGGTTGAAATGCCTCGGCTCGGCATATCGAAAATATACAGATGCTAGATACAATGGAACATAACACCGCAGAACAACGTACCGGAGATGCCAACTCAGCATAACATATCAACGCATACAAAAATCACAACAACAACGGCATCGTTCGACGATTACAACGGCCCGAACGATAGCCAGCACACAATAAAAAACATCATGAAACAATCACCCATGTGCATAAACGCACAAAAATCCAAGCTTTAACAACTCACACTCGTGCGACAACACGCAAATCACCACGAGGCGATAAACAGTAAACACCAGTTCACACCTATCACAGAGGGCTAGTACAACAAATGCGTGGCAACACCTCGACGTTCATGCCACCAATTTGATCATACTCGGGAGTAAACATCATAACGACAACGCGAACATCATACATACATACCCAGCCCTCAAACGGGAATGGATAGGTTTTAAAAAGGAAAACCTCCTTTTGAAAATAATTTTGAAAAACACCGGTTGATCTTAAGTATCACCTTTCAAAAAAAGTACAAACATGAAACATCGTTATCGAGACTTTGGAGAACCATTTCGCATTTGATAAAATGAGGACACTTTCTCTTAGTGAAAAACTTTCAGAATATTCGACCCTCGGGTCTAAGTAAAAATATTTCTAAAACATTGAAAATATCTCAAAATATTTGGTCCTAGAGGTAGAAGAATTTTGAAACATATTGTGACACCTTGGATGTACCACGAGAAAATAATTCATTTTAAAAGTACGTCTCGAAATTTATTTTCTAAGATACTCAAGGTTTTCAAAGATAATTCAATGGGCTAGAATGCCCAAAAATTTCAGGTAATTACACGGAACATTATAACGCCGTGGGCCCCACGCCAGAACCCACCAGGCTAAAAACTATTTACAAAAACATCAAAAAGGCCGATGACGTTAACATTTCAAAAACTTACAAAAGCCACTTACAAAATACTAAATACCGTCATAAGAATTTCGCCAAAACGATCAAGGCCATAATGCCACAAACTCAGTTAAGGGAATCGGTTTTCGAAATAAAACTCAGTCGATAAAATACCGAAAGCCATTACAAAAGAACTCACACAGCGCATAAAAGAATTAAAGTCAAACATGCACAATCCAGCAAGACTACTCCTCATATGAACGAAATATGAGGGTCAAATAACCACATAACAAGAAATCAAAATTCATCAGAGGATTCCGTCACTTAACAAATAATCATAAAAATAGCTCGTGTCACACGAGGCACAACACAAAGAAGGGAGACTTACATCCACAGGTCGCACGAAGATGATGATCGCCCCACGATACTAATCACGACCAACAAACTCAGACGACGCGTCGCGACACGACTCAGTCAGATAAAATCCGACGAAACAAGACTCAAACAACATGACTTGACCCGACAACCTAGGTTTCCACAACCTAAGCTCTGATACCATTTATGTTACACTCCCAATCCGCTTAGGGATATTACACGCCGTAGAACCATTCCTCAAGGATCTACCAGGTTGGTCACAACAAATGAACAACTCGACAATGCCTTTAAGGCTAAAAAGACTCAATAGACCGATCTGTCCTTTCAATAAAAACATACAACTTGATTACAATACTTGCCCACGCAGGGGTCGAATACAACACACTCCTGTACAACGGGGAAAGAATACTGCAGCGGAAATAAAATACAACTAAACCAATATAACATCAAACGGGTCCTCGTGTGATTAGTATCGTTTATCTTTTATCATCCTTCATGCCGACCCTGTGCTATGCTCCAAAACCTGAATGCAATACAGACATCCACCCCCCGATTACTCGGGGGTTAGCAAAATTCCACTATTTTGCTAGTGCAAGTACAAATTGCAAATACGAGCCATACAATTCACATCCCACTAATAACAATAATCAGGAATCCTCAAAGATCCAAACGAAATGAAAAGTACTTCCCGAGGCAAGAGTTTGAGAAAAACATTCCAAAACCGAAAGATCACAAATCAAGGGAAACAATTTATAAAACGGTTTAAAATGCCATCGAGAGTTTTAATAGAAAACAATTTAGGATTATCAAATCTTACTTTTCAAAACCCAAAAGACGAAAGGGGTCACCGCCCCAGAGGTTTACTTTCCGTAAAATAACCTTTACCAAACTGTTGGGATTTTAGCCCCAATTTCTCATCAACTCACAGCATACGAGAACGATAACAAGTTTCGTTTCCAACATCAAAACTCCACAATTAAAGGATTTAACCCATACAACAAAATACTCTAGTGCCATCCTAGCCAAGTAGGCTAATGAACAATTTACCTCTTACACACTTAGTCAATGCATGCAATCATGAAAACATAGTTCCAAAGCACTCATTTCCGGAAATGCCATAATCAAATCACATTTGTAAAATGCACCACAATTAACCGCGGACCCACAGCTTCGTGGACCCCTACCGAGACCCCGTCGGATCTAACCCATAGTGGTTAAAAGCAAGCTCGCGGTTCCACAGCTTCGTAGAGCCCTACCGAGACCCCGTCAGATCTAACCCGTAGTGAGCATACACACACACACGTTACTCATGCAATACTAATATGCTAAGAATGTAAGCTCATCAAGAATACTTACTAGAGATGGCCACTTACTCGATACCGTTATCAAACTCATCACAACACAATACGATTAACGCGGAATACGTGATTCCATAACTTTAAACAACAGGGGTATCACCAAAGCCCTCAATGTTCAAAACAATCAAAATCATAATCAATTCCCAAAACACACCATTCACAAAAATACACACACATTTTTAAAAGAGCCCTTAACGAGGCCAAAACGAATCTCTTGGAAAATCATTTCAAATAACCAACCAAACACACCAAGACGACCATCGATCAACATATCCACAAAACGAGAAATGGTATGGACAAGGTACTTGTCTCGAAACCACAATTGCAATAATACGACGGATGAAATACGGTCGAACGGCTCCGAACTCCCGAACACTATCAAGAACGCGATAGCACCGCAATTACTACGGGAAAACACCACACGAATCATCAATCACCAATGAGATTCCACATCGGAATCCTCGAGCACCTATAAACCTCCGCAAGGAACAATAACACATGGTTACGACGATAATCAAGGCCAAAACAATGGAAATCCCAACAAACTATCGAAGGGAACTCATTGGGACATTTAATCGAACACTCAATGTTCGATAACTCCCAAGAACACTCGAATCACTAATCGAGTTGAACAAACTCGAAATATGGATATACAACCCATAGAACACGATTAATAACATCGTACTACACCAAATGATGTATCAAAATCGGACTAGAATCGAAATCAAGAACAAATTCTCCGAAAAGTCAACTTGAAGGAAAATCAAGAAATATACCTTGATTCCACGAAATACATGGATTGGATGATGATATAATCAACAAGAATCTTCCAAAACGTCTTGGAATTGATTAGAATCGGCCAAGAGCTCGATTTCCCGAGCCTCCCGTCGCCATCCGCCGAAAAAAGGAAAAAAAACGAGTAAAAATAAAGTCTGGCCGAGCCCAGGCTATATATAGCCGGCAGGGTTACGGCCATAACCGGCAGTGCCTTACAGCCGTAACCTGCACTCGTCCCAACCCGCCCAGCGCCTGCCGATCGCTTACGACCGTAACCGTCAGGGACTTACGGCCGTAACTCGGCACTTACAGCCGTACCCGGCAGGTCCTTACAGCCGTAACCTGCATTCGTCCGGAAGCTGCCAGGCGCCATACGGCCGTAACTCTCGGCCCTTACGGCTGTAATCGTCATTCGTCAAGCCATGCCTGCAGAGCACGTACGGCCGTAACCGGCACCTTACGGCCGTAACTCGGCTAGGCCAGGCCCTGCTCCGGCCATGGCCACTCCGACGGCCCGACGACCCCGAAACCCGAACCTGAATATAAATCGAAGGTACGGTTATGACTTACTCGCAAAGACGAATATAAGAGATAAGAGAACACATGATTTCGACCACCCAAAGGCTCGAAATTCGACAATGGAAGTAATTACCCCAAACTTTGGGAAATTATGAAAATGGCCCAAAACGTCCGAAATACACGATACGTGATCGAAAAACCAAACGAAAACTCGCAACAGGAATAATAACATTAAATGAACTTACTAGAAACTCGAAGTAATAGTTTCGGACGAGATTCGCAAGAATCGAACTCAAGTGCGGAAAAGTCGCTAAAAAGCACGGAACTCAACAAAACGACACCGAAACGCACTCGGATGTCGAAAAGTGTAGATTAAAATATTCTCAGAATGACGAAACGGTCACAAGCAAGTTGTCAAAACGGACTTTCGCCGAAAAAAAGAAAATTACCGGAAATCGAAATTACGGGTATTACAGGGATGGAGTCTGAACGCTAGAGGGGGAGATTCTAGCGTCGGTTCGGCACACCCATGAGTCTATGAGATGCGTCGAGCAGACGAACCCGATGTGGCGGTGGCCTCAAGTACCATTCATATCCTATCTCATCCAGTTCGTGTACTTTTTGATTCGGGTGCTACACATTCTTTCATCTCCTTGGAGTGTGTACGCCGTTTGAATATAACTTGTATGACTGCTTGCGATTCTTTCATTGTGAAACTGCCTAGCGGGTATAGAATCGTGGGGAACCGGGAGATTAGAGATTTTCCGGTGAATATAGCCAGTATGGATTGGTTATCGAATTTGATTGTGGTTGATATGGAAGGCGAGGATGTGATCCTCGGCGAGGATTGGCTTGACGGTCACCAAGCGATTATGAATTACCGTACTAAGGTTATCACTATGATGACTGAAGATGGATCCGAGTGCTTATTTTTGGGACATAAGTCGGGCCAACCTAAGTTGCTTATCATTGCCATGAAGGCCGTAAAATTTTTGAATAAAGGTTGCACGGGCTATTGGTGTTATGCTTTGAAGACGGAAGGGAACGAACTTGATATCTCTTCGATTCCAGTTGTTAATGAGTATCCCGACATTTTTCTGGACGACCTCCCAGGATTACTGCCGGATCGAGAGATAGAATTTTTCGTGGACTTAGAGCCTGATGCTGCTCCGATTTATAAGGAACCTTATCAGATGGCACCTTTCGAGATGCAACAATTAAAGAGTCAGCTGGGAGAATTATTGGAGAAAGGTTACATCAGACTGAGCGCTTCGCCTTGGGGCGCGCCTGTTCTTTTTGTGAGGAAGAAGGATGGTTCATTACGTTTATGCATTGATTACCGTGAAATGAACAAAGTGACCATCAAGAATAAGTATCCTTTGCCTCGTATAGATGATTTATTTGATCACTTGCAGGGAGACGCAATATTCTCGAAAATTGATTTGTGATGAGGGTACTATCAGCTCTGGCTGAAAGAGTCCGATGTTCCGAAGACTGCATTTTGGATGAGGTATGGACATTAAGAGTTTGTGGTCATGCCTTTTGGATTGACTAATGCACCAGCAGTGTTCATGCAACTAATGAACAATATATTCATCGAATACTTGGACAGATGTGTGGTTGTCTTTATTGATGACATTTTGATTTATTCTCGGGATAAGGAGGAACATGCTTGGCACTTGCGCTTGATACTATATGTTTTGAGAGCCGAGCACCTCTATGCAAAATTCTCAAAATGTGAGTTCTGGTTGGAAGAAGTTATGTTTCTCGGCCATGTGATTTCGTCCGAAGGGGTTCGTGTAGACCCGCAGAAGATTGAGGCAGTGCTAGATTGGTCACCATCTAAAAATGTTAAAAAAGTTCATAGCTTTTTGGGTCTTGTTGGGTATTACCATCGGTTTGTCGAGAGGTTCTCGAAACTCGCTCGGCCGCTTACAAGGTTACTCCATAAGACAGAAAAGTTTGTTTGGACGGCTGAGAGACAGCAGAGCTTCGATGAGTTGAAGAGACGTTTGACCTCAGCGCCGATTTTAGCCTTACTACAGGGTAATGAAGGATTTGAAGTTTATAGCGACACCTCGGGCCAAGGACTTGGATGTGTGCTTATGCAACATGATAAGACGATAGATTTTGCGTCATGATAGTTAAAGCCGTATGAGATGAACTACCCTACTCATTATATGGAGTTGGCCACAATTGTCTTCGCACTTAAGATTTGGCGGCATTATTTGTATGGCTCTCCATTCGGATTTTTACAGATCACAAGAGTTTGAAGTATATTTCCAGTCAGAAAGAGCTGAATATGAGACATAGATGTTGGTTGGAATTGATCAAGGATTATGATTTGGAAATTCTTTACCATCTGGGAAAGGCCAATGTCGTCGTGGACGCTTTGAGCCGCAAATCAGTGTCGTTTCAAATGCTCGAGGTCCTTAGACCTCAGACGAAGATTCTTCAGGATTTAATCGAGCAAGGAATAGAAGTTTGGCTTCAAAGAGTACAAGGACAGTTGTGCACTCTTGATATTACTTCGTCCTTGGTTGACGACATCAAAGGGAAACAGTGGAGTGACCCGATGATCTCTCAACTGAAGAAAGATGTAATTAAAGGAAAAGCCCCTACCTTTATAATATTCTGAGATTTCAAGGCAGGCTTTGTGTTCCGAATGATCTAGAGTTGAGGCATAGAATTCTCCGAGAAGCTCATGCTACGCCTTACTCAATCCATCCCAGAACGAGTAAGATGTACAAGGACTTGAAATGAAATTTTTGGTGGAATAATATGAAGAAAGATATCACGGAGTTTGTACTATGGTGCTTGACGTGTCAACAAGTCAAGATTGAACAGCAGAACCAGCAGGGTTGTTGAAGCCGCTTCCCATCCCCGAGTGGAATTGGGAAGATATCTCTATGGATTTTATCACTGGTGTTGGAGTAATATCAGTATATGCGCTGTTTGTGCGGAAGCGTAAAATAAAATTGCGGAATATAAATGACACGCGGATTTATAAAGGTTCGGCCAAACGTGCCCACATCCTCTCTCGATGTATCTTTTTCTATAGGATCAAGATCAAAACCTCTACGCCTCTCTTCTATTGGTTGAGGGATAACCATTACAAGCTCATCTTCAATCGGTCCGAGTAAAACCATTTTTCCTTTTCTATTGGATAAGGAATCGACCACTCTAGCTTTATATTGGTACTAGATAGACCTCACTAAGATAGCGATTGTGATTCTAACAATGCCGGATCCTTGATCCTAATAAAACCGAATCCAATCGAATCTTTTCTTTTTCTCACTCATGTATGATTTTGTGTATCACACTCAATCACTTTAATTTAAGCTCAAGAACAACAACTATAATGTTTACAATGATATCTCAAGTGTATATGAATTGCTCAATGTTCCACAAACTAGCCGTTACTGCCAGTTATTATTAGCGTGCGCTAGGCTGCCTTCCTTAGCGTGCGCTATCGCATGTATTTAGCCTTAGCGTACGTTATGTACTGTTACATACGTTAACGTCTTCCATTTTCAGTCCCATGGCTTCTTTCTCTGGCTGTTAGCGTGCGCTAACACTTCCTTTGTAGCGTGCGCTAATCATGCATCATTGCATGCGTCATATATCCGTTAATACTTTTTGACTTGTAGCAGATTCTCCCCAACATAATGATTGACTTAATTCAAACTGATATTTAGCGTGCGCTAAATATCATCTCTTGCGTGCGTTAAGCTTAATTCAGTGCATACATCATTTTGTGTTTGAATCTCTTCACAACGGTAATATTGGCTCGATAGCGTGCGTTAATAAACGTGGTGTAGCGTGCGCTATCCTCATCAGGTGACTTCACTTCAGGGTACTTCGAACTCGTCTGATCTCTAGCCGGGACGGGTTAGCGTGCACCAACCTATATATCTAGCGTGCGCTAGCTTTGTATTTTGTCCAACTTTTTTGCGTCTTCGATTCCTTCGTCGTTTTGTTTCGCCTTTGTTGTTTTGTTTTGTTTAGCAACTTAATCATCAAATCATTATTTGTTAATATATGGATTAAATATTCCAACAATCTCCACCTTTTTGATGATTACAAAACAACTCTTGATTTGGATAAAACCTGCAAAATAAGATTATATATATATATATATATATATATATATATATATATGAACGTTTCAAAGTTTTTGACTTTGATCGTTTAGTTTCTCCAATCCTTTCTTTTTCTGTCATTTTCGACTTCTTCGTTTTTCATTTTTCAACTCCTTCGTTTCTCACCCTCTTTGTATGCTTTCTTCTCCTTTTCGACTTCTTCGATTTTTATTATTTTCTCCACCTTTTTACTTTTTATTTTTCTCGTCATATTTTCATGATGCTTTTATCCCATTCAACTTCTTCTCCCCCTTTTTGTATTCAGCAAAAAGTATAACATAGAGAGGATACCAATAAACGAATGTAAAAAAAATATGCAATAGTATAAAAATATGTAATACTAGGAAATATCTCCCCCTGAAAGTATTATCCCCCCTTTGTAAAATATCAAAAATTAATTTTTGGGGATCCAACCGTAAGTCGGTTTTTGTTTAGAGACGTAGACGATATTTGAAACAATTGTTCCTTTAGGACCCAAATTTTCTTGACTTCAATCGTCTGTCTTGGGCTTTTGCAATTCGAAATGTGATGCCCAATTTTTAAACATTTTTCACACCGGGGTATTTTAAAATTTACGGATTCAATTTTAGAACGTGGTTTGAATCCTAACCCCTCTTTATTTAACGTGTATTTTTGAACCGAGAGTATATTTTCAAATTTCTCGTTTCCGAGAGAATATTTCTTAATTAAATTTTTGAGCTCGGTTTGAACTTTAACAAGATCATTGTTTAAAGTATTTTCGTTTTCAAGACATTTTGAATGTTCGATCTCGACAAATTTTCCCTTTTCAAGAATTTTGGAATTTTCAATTTCCAAAGATTTATAGTTAGTTTGAAGGGATTTGATTTCTTTTAAAGCATTTTGATAATCGGTATGTAATAACTCGAATGCTTCAAAAATTTCGTCGTAAGAATTACTTACTTGGATTTCGATGTCGCTATCGTCGAATGAACTCCGGGCCATGAGCGCGAGATTATTTTGATTCATGATATCTTCATCAGGATCTTCATCACTCCATGTTGCAACTAAAACCCCCTTGGGTTTAACCCGATAATTCTTAGCAAAGTGGCCTGGTTTGCCACATAATCGACAAGTGTTGTCGAATTTCTTAGATTCGCCCTTTTGGATGTCCTTCTTGCTCCGGTTTATAAAGTGTTGGAACTTATTAATATTCTTGGCATAATATGCCGATTCTTCATCGCTTTCGTCCACAGGGATTTCTTCCTTTCTAGATCTCGACATCGTAGCCTTCAGGCTATTGATCTCTCCTTTAGTTTTGGTTTGGCATTCCGAGATTTTAGAACAATCTCGTAGTTGATAAGAGAACCAACGAGAGCATTAAAATCAAGATTATTTAAATCTTTAGATTCCATGATTGCCGTTACCGTACCGTCCCATTCTCAGGGTAGTGATCGGAGAATTTTCTTTACTTTCTCACTACTCGAGAGTGGTTTCCCGAAACATGCTAATCCATTTGTGATAACCGAAAAGCGTTCAAGCATTATCGTGATGGATTCGTCGCCCTTCATTTGGAATAACTCATAATCGTGAAGGAGCATGTTTATTTTCGTCTCCTTGACTTGAGATGTACCTTCGTGTGTTACCTCAAGCATTTTACAAATTTCGTTGGCACTATCACACGATGATATCCGGTTGTGTTCTTCCGGATTTATGGCACAATAAATAAGTTGAGTTGCCTTACAATTGTAGTCATCATTTTTCCAATCGAAATTGTCATATTCTTCGAAAGTTTTAAGCATACCGTTGGAATTCATTGGAATTTTTGGACCAAGACAAATCACCTTCCAAAGCTCGATGTCATATGCTCGGATGAATATAGACATCTTCTTCTTCCACGTCATGAAGTTTGAGCCATCAAAAAATGGTGGTCAGTTGAGAGCAAGGCCTTCGACGGGAGAAAGTTGAAACGCCATTGGATCTTTTCTCCTTGAATGTAAAGCCGCTTATAGGAGTACCGCTCTGATACCAATTGTTGGAGTAATATCGGTATTTGCACCGTTTGTGCGAAAACGTAAAATAAAATTGCGGAAAATAAATGACATGCGGATTTATAGAGGTTCGACCAAACGTGCCTATGTCTCAAGATCAAAACCTCTATGCATCTCTGCTATCGGTCGAGGGATAACCGTTACAAGCTCGTCTTCAATCGGTCCGAGTAAAACCGTTTTTCCTTTTCTATTGGATAAGAACCACTCTAGCTTTCTATTGGTACTATATAGACCTCACTAAGATAGTGATTGTGATTCTAACAATGCCGGATCTTTGATCCTAATAACACCGAATCCAATCGTATCTTTTCTTTTTCTCACTCGTGTATGATTTTGTGTATTACACTCAATCACTCTAATTTAAGCTCAAGAACAATAACTATAATGTTTACAATGATATCTCAAGTGTATATGAATTGCTCAATGTTGTTGTGTGGAATCATACCAACTGATTTGGTATTTATAACATTCTTCCACAAACTAGCCATTACTGCCAGTTATTATTAGCGTGCGCTAGGCTGCCTTCCTTAGCATGCGCTATCGCATGTATTTAGCCTTAGCGTACGTTATGTACTGTTACGTACGTTAACATCTTCCATTCTCAGTCCAGTGGCTTCTGTCTCTGGCTGTTAGCATGCTCTAACACTTCCTTTGTAGCATGCACTAATCATGCATCATTGCATGCGTCATATATCAATTAATACTTTTTGACTTGTAGCAGGTTCTCCCCAACGGATTGATTGACTTGATTCAAACTGATATTTAGAGTGTGCTAAATATCATCTCTTGCGTGCGTTAAGCTTACTTCCGTGTATACGTCATTCTGTGTTTGAATCTCTTCACAACGGTAATATTGGCTCGATAGCGTGCGTTAATAAACATGGTGTAGCGTGCGCTATCCTCATCAGATGACTTCACTTCAGGGTACTTCAAACTCGTCTGATCTGCAGCCGGGACCCGTTAGCATGCGCTAACCTATATATCTAGCGTGTGCTAGCTTTGTATTTTGTCCAGCTTTTTGCGTCTTCGATTCCTTCGTCGTTTTGCTTCGCCTTTGTTGTTTTGTTTTGATTAGCAACATAATTATCAAAATATTATTTTTTAATATGTGGAATAAATATTCCAACAACTGGTATGCCGAGAATTAGAGCCAAAATGAATATGATTTGGTTAATCGTCGATCAGTTGACCAAGTCTGCACACTTCCTAGTTATTAAGGATACTTGGGGACCGGATAGATTGGCTCGAACTTTTATAGCTGAGATCGTGAGGTTGCATGGTGCCCCTAAGACCATTCTTTTCGATCGAGATGGTCATTTCGTATCGCATTTTTGGCAGGCCATTCATCAGGCTTTGGGTACCGAGTTGAGATTGAGCACGTCTTTTCATCCTCAGTCAGACGGTCAGATGGAATGGACGATTCAGACTTTGGAGGATATGTTTCGGGCTTGTGCCCTAGACTGGAGTAATGGTTGGGAAATTCACTTGCCGTTAATCTAGTTTGCCTACAATAATAGTTGGCATGCGTCGATCAAAATGGCACCGTTTGAGGCACTTTATGGTAGGCGGTGTAGATCGCCATTGTGTTGGGACGAGGCTTCGGAGCTAGTCGGAATGGAACCGGATAAGTTGATGGAGACTAAGGAGAAGATTTATATTATCCGGGACCGATTGTTGACTGCCCGAAGCCGTCAGAAATCTTATGCTGATACTCATCGTCGACCTTTAGAATTCAAAGTGGGAGACCATGTTCTATACTAGGTGTCACCGACCAGAGGAGTATTCCGCTTCGGGAAAAAGGGGAAACTTAGTCCGAGGTATATCAGACCTTTTGAAAGTTTGGACAGGGTTGGAGATTTAGCTTATCGCTTGGCATTGCCTCGAGGTTTGAGTCATGTCCATAGCGTTTTTCATGTTTCTCAGTTGAGAAAGTACGTGCCAGATCTAATTCATGTTATCGACTATAGTGAGATTGACGTAGCCGAGGATGTTACCTTTCCACAGAGGCCAGTGAAGATCCTTGAACGTCGTGAGAAGCAGCTTCGGCACAAAACCATTCTGTTAGTTAAAGTGCAGAGGTCTAGACGGAAGAGAAGATGCGATCGGAATACCCAGAACAATTTATTTCTTAAGTTTCAGGACGAAACTTTTTTTTAGAAGGGGAGAATGTAATATCCATACTTTTTATTGACTGTTTGACCTTGCCTTTCTTCCTATTTTGTCGCTCTGTAAACACTTTGAGATGTTGTCGATGTTGATTTTGAGTTTTGTACCTTTTTGGATCATGATCGTGTCGACTGGACCTTTCGGCAGTGTTCTGGGACAGGGAGATAGCACACTCTAGGCCTAGGCTAATGCACGTTATTTCTACTTGAGTAGCGCACGCTAGCTTTGAGCCTTAGCGCGCGCTAACGTTCGGAGCAGCGCAGAGGCAGTAGCTAATTCTGCTCTCTGGACTAGCAGCTAGCGCACGCTAGGAGTTCGCTAGCGTACGCTATTCGTGGTCAGTAGCATGCGCTAACATCGTCCATAGCGCACGCTAATGAGCTGAGTCGGAAGAGGCAGTGAGGTATTTATACTTTCTGGACTAGCAGGTACCGTACGCTAGGCAACAGCCAGCGCACGCTATAGGCGTTGCGTAGCGTGTGCTAATGCCCAGTCGTAGCGCACACTATCGGAGTTGGACAGTGAACTGGAACTTTTGCAGGACAACAGTTAGTGCACGCTAAGGTGTGGTAGCGAGCGCTAACGCCTTAGGACAGAAGCCATTGGACTACCGGGTGATCCCGTTAGCGCACGCTAGCCCCGATTCTTAGCGCGCGCTAACTTGGGATTTTATATAAGGGGCAGTTAACCCCTGAAATTGTCATTTCCACTTCTTTCTCACTCATTTCGACTGGAGTAGCGGGATTTGGGCGATTCAGAGCGTTTGGAGGTGATCCTTCTTCAGATATCATCATCTCTATCTTCCAAATCAAGGTAAATTCCTTAGAACCCTTTTGGGAAATTTTGGGGATTTTCTTAGATTCGTCTGATTTATCCATTTTAGAGCTTGAGATCTTTGAGAATATGATGCATCTACCACATACCCATGTTTCCTATACGATTATATAGATTGTTTTGTACCTTGTTCGGACTTGAGAGGGTTTAGGTGATTTTCAAACCTCTAGATGATTATCCTTGTAGTTTTGTGAATTGTAGGCGGGTTTCGGGAGTTTCTTCGCGTGATGTGAGTATGGATTATTGATTATCGTATTCCTTACGAATCGTTTAGGTGCCGAAAGTGCGTTCTTGGACCTACCGAACTTATACTCTTTTCCTTCCGAATTCTCGATGTCTCAAAGGCAAGTATATGTTTATGATTGTGCGTTCTCGACTTTGAAAGTAAGATATATGAATTGTATAATGGTCTATATCCACTCTATGATGGACCGACAGGTCCTCTTAGGGTTCCGTAGCCTCTGGTGCAGTTCCACGGATATTTTAGGTTAACCACTCTGGGACGGACCGACGCGTCCTCTGAGGGTTCCGTAGCCTCGGGTGCTGTTCCGTGGTTAATCATGTAGGTATTGAATGCGATGCTTTTAGATTTAGTTATTCATTCCGTAATACTAGTCCTCAATTGATAAGATGATTATTACATTTACTTTCTTGTCGAGGAGTATTGTGTTTCATATTCGATATACTTGCACTAGTTATTCGACGGCTAACCCCTTTATAGGGAAATACCTTTCATGTATTTCAGGATCCAGGAGAGCGGATAGGAATGTACCGGGTCGGCATGAAGATGATGGGCAAGTGTGATGCTGTGTCTAGTATCTGGTTATGTTTTGTTTTTCCTCCATTCAGCGTTGTTGTACTTGAATGGTTTTTGAATACTTGAGTACTGTTTTCAGTTTCCTTGATATTCCGGCCTGTGTTGCCGAGGTATTGAATTGTGATGTGTTGTATTTGGATATATTGGATATGGTTTGAATACCATTTGTATTGTCCTTCATTTCATTGTATTGGACCTCCTCGGTCAAAGTTCATAGTTCCACATATAATTAGACTTGTGGGTCCCACGGAGGGGCTCACGGCACTGTAATATACCCTGAATAACTTGGGGGTGTTACACTTATCACGTCCTACTTCGTGGCAAAAGAGAAGGCTCAACTCAAAGGAGAAATCACAGTCCGGCGACAAAGCTTTATCACCTAGTCATCACTCCGACCCGGACTCTGGCAAAGACGATAAGGGCCTACAAGACAGTTTTCGGATAAGCCGAAAAGAGGCTCGGGAAGGATAATTCCCCAAAATTCAAGATCAACAGGGCCAGGGGACATCCAATGAAAACAATCAGTCCCCACCCCCACCAAAACAAGAAGTAGCCCCCGGAGAAAATAAACAGGAGGAATCAGTCCCTCCTGTCACCAATGAAGAACCCACTACTTCTCCCCTAAAGGAAACACATCCTGTACGAGAAGAATCTGTCCAGCCAACAGAGGAAGAAGAAGCCACCTGCATCATCCGCCAAGAGGAATCAGTCCCTATTCCGGATCAAGCGGAAGATGAGAGTCGTCGGGAGGAATAAGTCCCTCCTATAGTTTCGACTACCAAAACCCAACAAAGGCAGAAGGAATCAGCCCCTTCTGTCTCCCAGACAGACCATGTACCACATCCTACAGAAGCACCTGCTTCCGAACAGGTTAAATGTCCTATCTCTACAGGATCCCATTCTGGATCGGATGATGATTTCCTTGCTGATGACAAACCATGTAAGCCCCATCACAATGTGGTTCTCAAATAGATTGGAGAACAAAATGACTCCAAGATTGTGCACCCTAGCTCTCCGTGCACAGAGGCACGAATCGAGCAACTCCAATCCATCGATCGCCAAACTGTATTCCTGCAGGATGTCGTCGAAGCCCTGTATGATGTCAGAAAGGAATTGGATTTGATGCACGAAACAGCTCAGGACGAGCTCCCGAAGCTTCAAAGTACCATTAATGATGTGGAAAAGGCTTTTCTCCTCATGACAAATGCACTATGGCAAGCTCTGAATCAATTGAAGTAGCATCAGGAGCGAATCCTAAAGCAAGAGCAAGAGAAGCTTTGTATTGCTGAAGCCAAGTCTGTTGCTGCCCTTAAATACACCGGCTCAAAACTTACTAACCATGATAACAAGATCGACGATCTTACAGTAGTGGATGCGAGGCTAGTTGATAGTGTCACTGATCTGAAGACCAAACAAGCCGAATATATGGAACTCCTTAGAGATATTTACAGCAAGGTCTCAGAACTTGACAATGCCAAAAAGAGGGAAGAGTGGTGTAACACCCCAAACTAGGCGGATATTACAGTGCCGTGGACCCCCGACTGGGATCCACCAGGCGAATGAAAATGAATGAATTACACAGGTAAATGTAGTACCGAACCACATTACAACATCAATTACTCCGATGAGGAGTTTTATACAACACACCCAGGATGATACTGAATACAAGTATATTTTATATGGAGATAAAATATACAACAATGAGTGAAATAAATATTCAAACGGAATGTCTGCAGCAGAATAAAATAAAAGAAACATAATGACTGAAAAGACTGGGGGCCCCTACTAGTATCACTGGGACTCCTCGCCGTCACCGTGCTCTCCCCGTGCCTTAGCCTTGCCATGACACAGCAGTATCCCCAACGGGAAATCGGTTACAGAACAACAATCCTCAAGGGTTGAAAATACACAATCATGATATATACGAAATTATGAATTATCTGCCGAAACATACGCAATCAAACATGCTATATGAATCGACTATCGATGACTCAAAGGAATGGCGCCACACTACGTCGGGATGGAAATGTGTCCGTGCACAAGCCACCAAGCAGTATCGATTGAATACACGTGTGGTCTTGTACCTGTCGATCTCACGAAGCCATCAACTCGTGTGCACGGTCAATGTGAGGCCACCAACCAACACACGGCTATAATGTGCCCGACATGAAAATCCTACACATACCAACGGCACGCCAAGATGACCCGGAATGCCACAATATGACAAAAGTGACAACGAAAATGAATAATGACTCACCAAGATTAAATGATGGTGAAATGAATGGTAGCTCAATGAAATGATCGGGCAAGTCGTTCCTTATGACTGAGGTGATTAATTGACAATGACAAGTTTTGATACGGTTAATACAATGATGAATGAGTTACGATTATGAATGAACAACAACAAAAGGAATGAATATCCTTTTAACCGAGTAAGAATTAACTTACTCAATACCGATGAAGAATGTCCTTCCACGAACAACGTCCTAAATGAAATGTCGGTCGCTCGAACAACCTTGAACAACAATAATTACCAACAACCGATCAATACACGAATCAAATACGATCATAGCCGACCCAAACGTCGATACAACAATATCCGAACTCGTAGATGAATTCTAACGAAAACATTGAGATACCCGTTGGTTAAAACCAAACCCGAATTATCGAACCAACTCCAACATGATTGATTCAAACCAGCAAAACATTATCAATGACATCAATAATCTCATAGAAATCCACAATTCAAGTTTATAATAACGACAATCGGAAATCCCCAAAATAACCGAAGTCAACCCCAAGGGTTCTTGAAATAATTCCGAAAATAACCATTAAATCCGTAAGAATATACTTATCCAAGGTAGATAATCCATATCAACATATTCCAATGATAATCCAAGCTTACGAAGAAATCGGGAGGAAAAACCCAAAATCGAAATTCTAGATCCAAGAGATTAATACCTTTGATTCGATGCGATGAAGATGATGAAATGATGATCAATCGAAAGATGAGCTTGAAGATGATGATTGATGATTACACCTCGAAGAATCCTCTCGAATCGCTCGAAATCGCCCAAAATACCGAAGGAATGAAATGAGATGAATAAATGACGAACTCGACTAAAGCTGTCGATTTATAGTCAGTCCAGGTTAGCGTGCGCTAGCCCTTGTGCGTAGCGTGCGCTAACGAGTAATTTGGGTAGTCCAGTACCCACTGTCCGAACACGGTTACGCGCGCTACGTACCTTCTTGTAGCGTGCGCTACGGCCATACTACCACCGTGCGCTAAGACCCATTATTAGCGTGCGCTAACGAAATATTGATGCCCAGCACTGGAGTCCAGAAAACTGTCTGACCTCTGATCTGACCCCGATAGCGTGCGTTACAACCATTGATTAGCGTGCGCTAATATATCGGTTGCATACGCTAACAACAACACATAGCGTGCGCTATGAATTAATCCAGTGCAGTCCAGTAGCCACTGGACTCAACCTGATCCGTCCTTAGCGCGCGCTACACCTCATATTAGCGTGCGCTACTTCAACCCACTAGCGCGCGCTACTTACCATTCGTAGCGTGCGCTGCCTAACTCACTGCGGTCCGGTACCTTACGGGTGCGGCCAGCTAACCTTAGCGTGCGCTAAAGCTGAGTGGTAGCGTGCGCTACCTATACCCAATTAGCGTACGCTAAAAGGAGTATGTAGCGTGCGCTACTCCTCACGCACAGCTCGCAACGAAAATGACAATGATGATAAACACGGCACGAAACTCCAATCAGATTAGTGATGAATGACGATTGATACACGATACAATTACTCTGAATGATGAATACCATGACTGAATATGAGTGACAAATGATCAATAATGAATGAAATTACTGAGTATCAATTACTGAATGATAAATACTGAATGATAATTACTGAATTACAACTGGGTATTACATACACCCCCCCTTAAAAGAGTTTCGTCCCCGAAACTAAGGGTCAAACAACTCGGGATAACTCTCCCGCATACTATCCTCGGTTTCCCAAGTAGCCTCTTCGACTCCGTGTCTAGACCACTGAATTTTAACCAAAGGAATCGTCTTATTCCTCAACTGTTTGATTCGCCGCTCTAAAACTCGTATAGGACGTTCCTCATATGAATGATCGTCGGCGATCTCGATTTCGTCGAACTGGAGTATGTGACTCGGGTCGGCAACATACTTCCGCAACTGAGAGACGTGAAACACATTATGAATTCGGCTCAACGCCGGAGGTAAAGCCAATCGATAAGCTAACTCGCCTACTCGATCCAAAATCTCAAACGGTCCAATGAATCTCGGACTCAACTTTCCCCTCTTCCCAAAACGGAAGATACCACGACTCGGGGATACCTAAACCAACACATGGTCGCCAGCCTCGAACTCTAATGGTCGACGACGGTTATCCGCATATGATTTCTGTCGACTCTGAGCTGTCAACAAACGACTCCTGATCAAAGCTACCTTCTCACGGGCGGCTATAAGCATATCGGGCTCGGTGCCCAATGATTCTGATAGGTCGTCCCAACACAACGGAGATCGACAATGACGACCATACAAGGCCTCGTAAGGTGCCATCTTGATCGAAGCATGCCAACTGTTATTATACGTGAACTCGATTAATGATAGTTGGGCTTCCCAATCGTCTTTCCAATCGAGGACACATGCCCTCAACATGTCCTCTAAGGTCTGAATAGTCCTCTCTGATTGTCCGTCGGACTGAGGATGAAAAGCGGTACTGAGATTAAGCTGAGTTCCCATAGCACGATGAACTGATTTCCAAAAATGCGACACAAACCGTCCGTCACGATCGGAAACGATACTTTTAGGAGTACCGTGAAGTCTGACTATCTCTTTGATGAACAGTTGAGCAAGTCTCTCGGGACCCCACGTTTCCTTGATCTCAAGGAAATGAGCTGATTTAGTTAAGCGGTCCACGATCACCCAGATCGTATTCATGCCACGACGACTCGTCGGCAAACTCGTGATGAAATCCATAGAAATGTCTTCCCACTTCCACTCGGGAATAGGAAGGGGTTTCAGATACCCACGGCCGCCGATGTTCAATCTTAACTTGTTGAAAGGTTAAGCATCTCGAAACAAATTCTGCGACTTCTCGCTTCATATTACTCCACCGGTAATTTTGTTTCAAGTCCTTGTACATCTTGCTAGACCCGGATGCACAGAATAAGGGGTAGCATGAGCTTCTTTCAAAATCGAGTCTTTCAACTCGTCATTCGCCGTACGCACAACCGATTCTTAAACCTCAAAAGTCCATCCTCGTGGACCACAAATCTGAGGGCTTTCCCTGAGCCACATCCTCTCGGATGCGCAACAATGATGGGTCGAACCACGATTCTCTCGAATTGCCTCCTCGAGTGACGATGAAATCTCTAACATACAAAGCGCCCTGAACTCGCTGAAGCGGACCTCGATCTCGTGTCTAAGGAATTCTTGTTGAAGCTCCTTCAATCATTAGCGGGCAAGCATCTGCTCCCAACGGACTTACGACTCAAGGCGTTGGCGACAACGTTCGCCTTGCCGGGTGGTAGAGGATCTCGATATCATAATCTTTGATTAATTCCAACCACCGTCTCGACGCATATTTAACTCCTTCGAGTAAATATATACTTTAAACTCTTATGATCGGTGAATATCGGAGTAACGCCATAAAGATAATGACGCCAAATTTTCAAAGCGAACACCACTTTGCTAGCTCCGTGTCGTGGGTCGGATAATTAACCTCGTAAGGTCTCAATTTCCGTGAAGCATAGGCAATAACCTTCCCGTTACGCATGAGTACACATCCGAGACCACCGTCCGACGCATCACTATAGACCACAAATCCTTCCGTCCCTGCGGCAAGGAAAGTGCAGTCTTGACATTACCGGCTCTTGAGTTCCTCAAAACTCCGTTGACACGCATCGGACCACGTGTATTTCTTATCCTTCCGCAAAGGTTCGTTAAGGGTTGAGCGATTCTAGAAAATCCTTCCACAAACCGCCGATAATAACCCGCTAATCGAGAAATCTTGGATTTCCTTAACGTTCTTCGGAGGTAGCCAATCCCGAATAGCCTCCGTCTTCTGAGGATCGACACGAACTCCGTCTGATGAAATTACATGTCCGAGAAAAGTCACTTCGGACATCCAGAACTCACATTTGGAAAACTTCCCAAAAAGTTGTTCTCGTCTCAACACGTCGAGCACTTGATGAAGGTGAAACTTGTGTTCCTCCCGGTCACGAGAATAAATCAAAATGTCATCGATGAAGACAACAACAAACCGATCCAAAAAGTCGATGAAGACCCGATTCATTAACTCCATGAATACCGCAGGTGCATTAGTCAATCCGAACGGCATAACCACAAACTCATAATGACCATAGCGTGTTTGAAACGCCGTCCTCGCGATATCCGACTCTCGAATCCGCAACTGATGATATCCAGATCTTAAGTCGATCTTGGAAAATACTGAAGCTCCCTGGAGTTGATCTAAGAGATCATCAATACGGGGTAAGGGATACTTATTCTTGATCGTCACCCTGTTCAACTCCCTATAATCAATACATAAGCGGAATGAACCATCCTTCTTCTTGACAAACAACACTGGTGCTCCCCACGGGGACGCACTCGGTCGGATATAACCTTTCTCGAACAACTCCTCAAGTTGGTTCTTTAATTCCTGCATTTCGGTCGGGGCCATCCGGTACGGTGCCTTCGATATCGGGGACGTACCAGGCTCCAACTCAATCGTGAATTCCACATCCCTCTGTGGAGGCAAACCAGGTAACTCGTCTGAAAAAACATCGGCATATTCCCTCACTACCGGAATATCCGTCAATATTACTGATGATTTCTCGGTTTTGGCCATATGGCACCAATAACCGACACATCCCTGATTGAGTAACCTTACTGCTTTCATCAAATTAATGACTTTACCAGAACAGCCGGGATTACCTCCCTGAAACACACATTCGACTCCATAAATGCGAAATGATAGTGACCAAACGCTTTCGGACACTAATGATGGCATCATGACGATCCATCCAATCAATACCCAAGATGATGTCGTCCGTCGGCAAATCTACTACGATTAAGTCCGCTGGCCATACACGACCATGAAGCTAAATCGGACAATTCTGAATCTCACGACTTCCGATAATTCGTCTACCATCAGGTAGGCCAATGACATAAGGCTCACAACTAGTAGCACTACCCAGACGTAGTCTACTCAAACATGACTCGGAAATGAATGAATGAGATGCACCAGTATCAAAAAGGGTACACACAGGTTGAGATAGAATATTGAGTGTACCTGAGATCATTCGGGCCTCGGGATCATCGGTCTTCTTCATCTCATAAATTCGGGGCTTGCCGGCCCCGAACCGGACGCTCCGTCGATAGCTCTTAGCTCCGCCTTTAGCTCCTGTCGTCTTGAGCAGCCCGAGTGGCTTTGATTACGCACCGAATGACACAGGAGCTTGAGATGACGCCGGAGTGGGTTTAGAGTCCCTACGGCAAAAGCGGGCCCTATGCCCGGCAATCCCACGATTGTGGCACGTGATGACTTGCCGGACATTTGGTGCTGAAATGACCACTGTTCCTCACAGTTAAAGCAGTGATGGCTGGCCAGCGCTCGCGATCGGGATTCCGCGGGTTTAGACGCCGTGGGAGGTCGCTCGAAAAAGTAGAGCCCGCACGTGGTTTCTTGAAAGTGGCACGACTCCGTCGGACCGATTACGGTTCTTGGACTTCTTGCTAGCACACGAAGGTTGCCGCTTAGCAATTTCCTTAGCCGTAAGCTCGTAAGTAAGAGCTTTCTCAATGAACTCGGCAGTGGTACAGTTATGATTAAATGGCGAAGTCTCATACGGGGTTTCAGCCTCTTGCTGAAATACTTGATCTTGTCCGCTTCTGAGTGAATGATAGATGAGGCGAACGGAAGAAGTTCCTGAAATTTTTCGGCGATGGTGAGGACATCATCATCCGCCGAAAGGTCGGGAGTGAGTAATTCCGACAACTTGGCCTCCCTGAGTGGGGCCGGATAGTACCTCTCCATCATGAGAGTCTTGAACTGATCCCAAGTACATGTTCCGTCTATGGGCTTCAACGATAACCACCATGAATGAGCGCTCTTACCGAGATAGTAAGCCGCAACTGAAACTTTATGCCCTTCAGGGCAATCCACCATAGCAAATAACTTCTCAAAATGCTCAAGCCAATGAACAATATCCGCCGGATCAGATGAGCCCTCAAAGGTAGGTGGTCGCTAGCGAGAGATATCGCTAATGATATTGCTTACACCCCTCTCTTGCCTCTGAGGTGGCGGCGGAGGAGCCTGCTGATTTTGATTGACGGAGTTATGCATCGTCTCCATCAACTGAGCCATCTGGGTCATTTGGGCCATCATGCCCTGCATAAATGCGAGTGGGTCAACCCGTACACCCTCTGACTGAGCCGTGTCCCGGGTACGACTCCCCGACAGTGAATGATCGCGTCCAGGTGAATGAGTGGCAGCGTCGCTGCTTGATGAATTAGCATTATTCCTGGAATTTGCACGTGTATTCGCACGAGTTCTCGGGATTCGGCCCGCTCCACGGCCTCGTCCTCCACGTCCTCTGCCAGCCCTTTCCATACTGAAGTGGAAAGTCATATGATGATTATATATCTCGCATGAGTATCACATTATGATTATATTATGAAATGATGAACACGAGCATACGCGCTCAAATACAGTGATTACATGAATGATTAATTGACGTGACATGATTATCTGATGAAGTTACTGAAATGATTATCTTGAATGAGTTAACAAGATTAATGATTTGATATTCCTGATCAACAACTGAATAATGAAATGAATTGAGTGATTAATGAGTTAACCTGACCGTCCTGGTCAAAGTGACAATGATGATTGAGGATTGTTAACTGATGAATTATGAATGAATGATTAATGCCAGAAATTATACCATGGCATTAGAAATCTTACAGTTCTTGGTCTGATTGGCTCGGCATTTGCACAGGTCACACGTGACGCGAAAGTCCAAAGATACTAGTCCGATGACGATGATTTCAAATGAGACATGACTTGGAGGGTAGTATTCAAAACCACGCTCCGATACCAACTCTGTAACACCCCAAACTAGGCGGATATTACGGTCTGTGGACCCCACTAGGACCCACCGGGCGAATGAAAATGAATGAATTACAGGTAAATGTAGTACCTAACCACATTACTACATCAATTACTCCGATGAGTAGTTTTATACAACACACCCGTGATGATATCGAATACAAGTATATTTTATATGGAGATAAAATATACAACAATGAGTGAAATGAATATTCAAACGGAATGTCTGCGGTGGAATAAAATAAAAGAAACATAATGATTGAAAAGACCGGGGCCCCCTACTAGTATCACTGGGACTCCTCGCCGTCACCGTGCTCTCCCGTGCCTTAGCCTTGCCATGACACGAAAAAGCAGTATCCCCAGCGAAATCGATTACAGAACAACAATCCTCAAGGGTTGAAAATACACAATCATGATATATCTGAAATTATGAATTATCCTGTCGAAACATACGCAATCAAACATGCTATATGAATCGACTATCAGTACGGCTCAAAGGAATGGCGCCACACTACGTCCGGGATGGAAATGTGTCCGTGCACAAGCCACCAACGAGTATCGATTGAATACACGTGTGGTCTTGTACCTGTCGATCTCACGAAGCCATCAACTCGTGTGCACAGTCCAATGTGAGGCCACCAACCAACACACGGCTATAATGTGCCCGACATGAAAATCCTACACATACCAACCGGCACGCCAGTATGACCCGGAATGCCACAATATGACAAAAGTGACAACGAAAATGAATAATGACTCACCAAGATTAAATGATGGTGAAATGAATGGTAGCTCAATGAAATGATCGGAACCGTCGTTCCTTATGACTGAGGTGATTAATTGACAATGACAAGTTTTGATACGGTTAATACAATGATGAATGAGTTACGATTATGAATGAACAACAACAAAAGGAATGAATATCCTTTTAACCGAGTAAGAATTAACTTACTCAATACCGATGAAGAATGTCCTTCCACGAACAACGTCCTAAATGAAATGTCGGTCGCTCGAACAACCTTGAACAACAATAATTACCAACAACCGATCAATACACGAATCAAATACGATCATAACCGACCCAAATGTCGATACAACAATATCCGAACTCGTAGATGAATTCTAACGAAAACATTGAGATACCCGTTGGTTAAAACCAAACCCGAATTATCGAACCAACTCCAACATGATTGATTCAAACCAGCAAAACATTATCAATGACATCAATAATCTCATAGAAATCCACAATTCAAGTTTATAATAACGACAATCGGAAATCCCCAAAATAACCGAAGTCAACCCCAAGGGTTCTTGAAATAATTCCGAAAATAACCATTAAATCCGTAAGAATATACTTATCCAAGGTAGATAATCCATATCCAACATATTCCAATGATAATCCAAGCTTACACGAAGAAATCGGGAGGAAAACCCAAAAATCCGAAATTCTAGATCCAAGAGATTAATACCTTTGATTCGATGCGATGAAGATGATGAAATGATGATCAATCCGAAAGATGAGCTTGAAGATGATGATTGATGATTACACCTCGAAGAATCCTCTCCGAATCGCTCGAAATCGCCCAAAATACCGAAGGAATGAAATGAGATGAATAAATGACGAACTCTGACTAAACTGTCCAATTTATAGTCAGTCCAGGTTAGCGTGCGCTAGCCCTTGTGCGTAGCGTGCGCTAACGAGTAATTTGGGTAGTCCAGTACCCACTGTCCGAACAAGGTAACGCGCGCTACGTACCTTCTTGTAGCGTGCGCTACGGCCATACTACCACCGTGCGCTAAGACCCATTATTAGCGTGCGCTAACGAAATATTGATGCCCAACACTGGAGTCCAGAAAACTGTCTGACCTCTGATCTGACCCCGATAGCGTGCGTTACAACCATTGATTAGCGTGCGCTAATATATCGGTTGCGTACGCTAACAACAACACATAGCGTGCGCTATGAATTAATCCAGTGCAGTCCAGTAGCCACTGGACTCAACCTGATCCGTCCTTAGCGCGCGCTACACCTCATATTAGCGTGCGCTACTTCAACCCACTAGCGCGCGCTACTTACCATTCGTAGCGTGCGCTACTTATAACTCACTGCCGGTCGGTACCTTACGGATCACAGCTAACCTTAGTGTGCGCTAAAGCTGAGTGGTAGCGTGCGCTACCTATACCCAATTAGCGTACGCTAAAAGGAGTATGTAGCGTGCGCTACTCCTCACGCACAGCTCGCAATGAAAATGACAATGATGATAAACACGGCACGAAACTCCAATCAGATTAGTGATGAATGACGATTGATACACGATACAATTACTCTGAATGATGAATACCATGACTGAATATGAGTGACAAATGATCAATAATGAATGAAATTACTGAGTATCAATTACTGAATGATAAATACTGAATGATAATTACTGAATTACAACTGGGTATTACAAGTGGGCTGGAGAGAGAGAAAGAAATGGAAGCTCCACTGGAGGAAAGTGTTGCAACTGCCATCGGTAGAGTAGGCGGACCTGGGCCAGGTCAAGGAGAGAAAGGATACAGGGTAACTGGTTCTCGACCTGAGTTCCAGGATCCCAATTTTCTATGGAAAAGTACAATACGTAAGCCTACCGAGATATTGCTCCCAACATATCGACAGCCTACAGTAGAAGAATTTAAGGACTGGAAAAATAACGAACTGTTGAGATACTTCTGTATGCTAATCAGGGAGTCTGCCATGTTCAAAAAATTCGAAACACTAGAGGATTCCGCAAACGAGTTCTCGAAGCTACTGGAATAAGGAAAGCTTCCCTTACAACTAAAAATGAAGTTTAAACACCAGAAGGCTAAATGGGTAACCCATCCTGAAGATTGGATTCTTACCTATGATATCTCCTATAAAGGACGAAGCATCTACAGGGACCAAGGCATAGATTCCTTAATCAACTGGTTGAAAGGAACCGATCATGATTCCTCTCGAAAGACTTGGAAGCATCAATATTATAGGGAGTAGTTTTTGGTAGTTGTACTCTATATTTTATCCTACTGTATGCTCTTTGTGCAGTATTTTTATCTTTCAAGCCGTGTAATTTCGACTATCAATAAAATTTCTTTGCCTTGAAAGATTAAAACTCGTAATCTACTGTTACTGTTTTTACTGGTTTGATTACGATGAAATATTGAAATATTCAACAAGTATAAAAACTTGATAATCCTCTAGCTATAAGAACTTGTCTGCGAGCATTTCATAGATTAAGTTGTATTCAATCAAGATTACATCCTGTAAGATTGAGCCTGCACATAAATCATAGGTAAGTTGTAATACACTTAGTCCTGTAGGATCTTTTACTTTAGAACTTGCCTGTTTGTTCAAATTTTTAGATTAAGTCATGAAGATCAGATCTTTCGACAGAAGACTAGAAGACAGCCTCTCTGTATCAAGGAAGTTTTGGCATTATCAAAAAGGGGGAAATTGTTAGGAAAAATACAACATGTTATGGTAATTGCCACCATACAGCATGAAGTCTTCAAAGTCAGTGTTTCGCTCTAAGTATGGATGCTATTAGGAAACTTCATACAGTCTGTCCATACAACAAGAGATCCAGCATCAGTTCGTTCCTACAGCACTTACAATATTATACATCACAATTGAAGAAAGTTGGATACATCGATCTTGCTGTAGGTGTTTTACTTGGGAAAAGTAAAACACATATCCAACAGGACTGAAGAATAGCTTTAAATCATTGTAAAGTGAAAATTGTTTATTCATAAAGTATTCAGGGTTAGCATTTAATGCTGAAAGGGCATCATTTAATGCGGCCGAAAGAGACAACAGTCTGAACGTGCTGAAGAGCATTTAATGCTAAGTCAAAAAGAATGTCAGAAGCATTAAAATGTGGATCGCCTTTAATTCAAACATTCTACAGCCGCCAATCAGAGTTGCCTCAATCTCACCAACCGGCCAATGACTACATTTATAACAGATCTATTTACAAGGTTATAAATAGCCTCAAGCAGAGGACTTAAGATACAGAAGATATTACTTCGCATAATACATCTGACAATTAGCTCCGACGATCAGAAATATCATGTCAAGAAAGAGCGGTATATTAACAATATCATCAAAGCGAAGAAATATACCGTTCTCAATGCAAATAGCACGTCTTTTAGCGAACGATCATCAAAACATACAGATGTTGTTTGAACTTTTTATACCCTATCTTTACGTTGAGATTAACCTTAGCCCTGTGTGGACTAAGTCCTTGCTAGTTCTGACCTGTGTTGGAAGAATAACATTGAAGATGAAGCTTCAATCTATGTAAGAAGAATCAAGTTGAAAGAGCTAAATCCAATCTATGTGAACTGCCCAAGCTGTTGTCAATGTACCAATCTATGTGAACGATACAGCCACATGTTTATTTAAAGTCACGTAGTTGTGTACGTAGTAATTTTAATAAACATTTTACTCATGTGCGGAGAACCAGTGGACGTATAGAGGTTTACCTCGAACCACTTATATCTGTGTGTATTTTACATTATGTCTTTAAAGTTTTCATATCAACCTGTGATTTAAAGTATCATATTGTGAAAACCCTGTCGCATCAAGCAAATAGGAGATTGCCTAGTTGCTGTATTTATAGCAACATAATTTTAGTCTTTCGCTACGCAAATAACTTCGGAAAACATAAACTTATTTTATTCTCCCTTTCTAAGATATTTATTGTATACTCTATGGCCAACAATTTTTATCCGGTTAGACTGGTTTGTTTTCCACTGCGTAACTTGTTTTTATTCACCGATCCCAACATCTTGATGATCATATGAGTATATGATGAAGAAAATGATGTTATGACTTGTGGTTGAAGTGATTCTTGATAATTAAGAGTTCTTGAAGGTGATAATCATATTGTAGAAGGATTATGTTAGGATCATTAAGTGATTAACATAAGCTTGAGGTGGTTATGGCTATAATGCTTGGCGAATTCGAATTCTTGATGAAGTGGATGAATGAAGGAAATGGACATCATTAATACAGGAATTGATGTAATCTCGATTATTATGCATGAAAAATCTAGGGTTTTGGTTCCAGTACGATTGCCATCTCGGAGGGGGAATCATTTTTTATTGGGATTCAGGGCCCTAAATGAAGGCACATCGGAAGCAATATACGAATCAAATTTGATCTCAATCCCTAAGAGGATCGATAAAGCTATGTATATACGGATATATAAAACTAAACAAGGGGGATATTCGAAATCATACCCTTGTATTCCTTTGATTAAATGGTTGAAGTTTGCGATCTCCTCCACAAATTCGATTCGCCAAGCTTTTGGTGCTCTCCGCCACGAATCCGATTCGTTAAAGCTCTTGGAAAACCCAACGCCGAAAATACTGCGTCTCTACTTGCCACGCGCCGGAAAGACGACCGGAAAAACACACACCTCGTTATCCTCCATTGATATGGCTAGAACAAGGTGATTGGAACTTATAGAAATAAATTGATATACTCAAAGTATACTAATTTATTTTGTCTCTTGGTTTTCCTTGGCACTCTAAGCGTTTTGGAAAATGATATTCTCTCACAAAATTAAAGATGAAAGTGAGACAAAAATGAAGACTTATATCTTTCACTAAGGAAACTCACGGATCTAAGATACTAGGAAGGGAGGAGGAAGTCCACTTTTATTACCACAAATAATCTCATATCTCCTCATGAATTGATTCTTCATTATAAAATGAAAAGAAAAACCCTTCTTTATTTTCTTTGGTCTTCCACCCCATGTGGTGGAATCAAAAATCAAAATAAAAACAAAAGGGGAGGGGCCGGCCTATGGAAGTAAATGGGAGACTTCGGTTCGTTTCAGACTCTCGTGTTTCCAAACAGATAAACTCCGTTCCATTCTGATGTATTTTTATCAATTAATTAATTTGTATGAATTAATTAATATAATAAATTAATTATATCAAATACAAAATAATATAATTAATTTCTCCAAGAAATAATTATATTTATGAATTAAATTAATCACCGAGTAATTTATTTAATTCATTAGGCCGTAAATTAATTTATCCAATAAATTGATTTAGACATCCAATGTCCCAAGATTAATTAGACATCCAATGTCCAATAAATTAGATATCCAATATCTAATATAATTAAAGAGAGAACAACCTCGATTTATTCCGTCATCTATCCTAATGCGCGACTTGGTAGGTCCGTCTCAGTTAGCAATGGGAGGAACCAAAGATAGCACCACCTAGCCAGTCCCGCGGCCTACACTTTAAGCTAAATGAGAACGAATGATTGGGATCATTCCGAAACATTTCTATCATGAATACCAGTATACGTATAAACCCTTCTTTCATATGTCCCGATCAAGTTATAGGGTCACGGTCAGTCAGACTCTAGCAGTACTTGACGTATGCATGAGTTAATGCAAATCGAGATCATTGAGCTCTCGTGTATCTAATACAACTAGCTCCAATGCTTTGGCCAAAGACTTATGATCTCATTTTCCATTAACCGCATAGGATATATACCTGTTCACTTACAGGAGAAAGAATTCTATCTTGGTATTTAGTAGAACCTGCTAGTTGGCCGTCAAAATGCACGTCGAGGTTGACCCCCACCTTCCGGTTTTCTGGGTTGAACTACTCTAGTGATAATCTTAACGTCACAAGCACATCCCTACTAAATACTCAAGTCGAAGGTTCATGGATACCTATCTCAATCTTTCAATTCTGTCATTGACTGTCCCTGAGTGAAATCCGTGTGACGAATCGAGGGTGAGTCAGTTCGAGTATACTAATCTCATCAGCATACCTATAACGTGTGCTCCCACTAACCATTAGTGATCAACGGGCACTCTCCAAGTCAAAGAACACGTCATACAAGTCTTCACATAAATTTAACGCCCAATCAAGTTTTATCGACTTGCAAACGATTAAGTATTTGAGCTATAAACCTTTCCAGTGCCAATCCCCTTATACAATAAGGAGTGGAATGTTTTACTCTCAAATACATGGACTAGTTTCTAGATATAAATTTTTAAGAGTCAGGAATACCAGTGACTACCAGTAAATAAAGACACATACAATTGCCTTCTGACAATGATTTACATAATAAAAAGTACAATGCCCTCACTCTAACATCCTCTGAGTGACATTCGAGGGAATACTCCTAACAATATCCCACTTGCACTCAATGCCACACACTATGGTATCTAATACCCATGTTCTCCAGATAATGCTCCAAGCTTATCTGAGAAAGTGGCTTGGTCAGTGGATCAGCGATGTTGTCTACTAAGCATTCCCACATCATTTTCTATTAGTAGAATCTCATCTACATATAGAACTAAGAATGCAATCTTGCTCCCACTAACCCTCTTGTATACACAAGGTTCCTCTTCATTTTGCACGAAGTCAAACTCTTTGACTCCCTCATCAAAACAAAGGTCCCAACTACGTGAAGCCTGCTACAGTCTATTTCACGGAGTCAACATCCACCATTGCTAGGTCATAGGTCGCGGGTCAGTATCTTGGTTATCACCTGGAACCTCATGGAGACCCAGTTCCTCCAAGTGCATAAAACCATACCTCTCAGGTAACTGAGACACCCTACCCAACCTATGAGGTGGTTGTACTTGTGTTTTAGAAGGTTTGGTTCCAACTTCTTGCACAGGTGTCTCTTGAGGAGTTTCATTGTATTCTTCCAAAGAAATACTTCTACCTGCTCCACCTTCCTGAATGAACTCATCTTCCAGAAAGTGTGCTTTCAAAGCAACAATGACCTTTCGATCTTTGGGCATGTAGAATAGATAACCCATAATCCCAGATGGGAATCTAATGAATCATCTCTTCACGGACCTAGCTTCCAGTTTCTCTACCTTAGTCTTCTTGACATAGGCGGGACATCCCCAAATCCTAATAAGATAAAGAATTGGTTTTCTGCCCTCCCACATCTCATGTGGAGTCTTAGGAATGGATTTGGAAGGACATCTATTTAATATATAAGCAGAAGTCAGGAGCGCATACCCCCTAGGTAAATGGGCAAGTCGGTGTATCTAAGCATAGAACAAACCATGTCCAACAAGGTTCAGTTCCTTGTTTCCGACACACCATTTAACCGAGGAGTTTCCGGAGCTGTATGTTGTGATACTATTCTGTGCTCCTTTTGGAACTCGTCAAACTCTATAATCATATATTCGCCACCTCGGTCTGACCTAAGTGCCTTGATATGATTACTAGTTTGTTTTTCTACTAGGCCTTAAATTCCTGGAATTTCTCAAAGGCCTCGGGTTTATGTTTCATTAAAGTATACATAACTATACCTAGTATGATCATAAGTAAACATAATGAAATACTGATATCTGTCACGTGCTTCTTCTGAAGCACCATACACGTTGGTATGGACTAATCCAAGTTTATCAACGGCTCTTTCAAAAGACCATGTGAAGGAGGACTTAGTCATTTTGTCTTTAAGGCAAGATTCACAAGTTGTAAAGGGATCCGATCCCAATGGACCCATAAGTCCATCCTTTTCCATTTTGTAAACCTTGGTCTGACCAACATGACCAAGTCTAAGATGCCATTTCAAAACTTGGTTAGTTTCATTCCTACCACGCTTCCTGGTCATAGTATTCACAACAACTTTGTTATTTTAGGTTTAGATGATACAATCCATTTAACAATGCGGCAGTGTCTATTAGTTTATTTCGAAAATAAATTTTGCAGGAACCATCACCAATGAAAAATGAAAAGCTTTTCCGATCCATGACTGGAATGGATACAGTGTTCTCATGCCCCTTGGGCAATACTAGTACATCATCTAATGTTAAAATAAGGCTGGATTCGAAATCCAAAAGAAGTGATCCTATATCAGTTGCTTAGACACTATGTCCGCTTCCGACAATAATCATCACTTCCCCAGCTCCAAGTTTTCTACTTTGTTCCAGATCCTGATTCAAGGTACAAATGTGAGAACTAGCACCTGAACATAATATCCCAAAAGTAGAAAATATAGTAGCAGAACAATTTGTTTCCAAAACTATAAGTTCCGTACCTGAAGCTCCATGAAGGATCGTACAGTCTCTTGCCCAGTGGCCCAGCTCACCGCATTTGAGACATGTGTCCGTCTTCACCTTCTTGCTCTTAGGAACCATTGGGACCTTGCCCTTACCCTTAAAGCCCTTGTTTTGTGGATCCATCTGCTTCTTGGTATTTTTCTTTTATTCTTGAATCTCCAAGATCCAGAAGAAATCACAAGGGCAGACTCCTTCACCTGCGGAGTCTTCATCTGAGACTGAGCGGTTAAAAGTTTGTTCATCAACCCCACAAAATGTAAGCAATCTCATTGCAGTTGAAGTTCATAACAAATTGTGAGAAGGAATGAGGAAGAGATTGCAGGATAAGGTCGGTTTGTATAGAAGCATGCATCCAAAAATCAAGAGCCTCCAATCTCTTGATCATAGAGATTATTTTTAGGATATGGTCCCCGACTTTCTCACCTTACTTCATCCTGGCACTGAAAAGATCACCACAAAGCTCGGTTAAGTGAGATAAAATCTGCCTAGCAGAAGTCATTTTCTCATGAGCTCTCTGAATCTCATTATACATAGAGGCCATCATATACATAGAGGCCATCATATAGCCACAAATTCTAATGTCATCCTTAACCCACTTTTCGTGGTTTTCAACATCTTCCTGACTGACTCTGGTCCGTGCCGGATCCACCAGAATGTTCGCCTGCAAGACGTATCCCAGCGCCTCTATACTGAGGACTATCATCAGGTTGTGGAGCGAGCCTACAAAGTTAGGCCTAATTAAGGTGTTCTTTTCGAGTAGTATAGCGAGTGGGTTCATTTTCATTTTCGAGAGTTTTATGACTGCCTAAAGTACACTAGATTGATTAGGAACTTGTTCAATTATGGTCTGAGTTTAGAATTAAGGACTTTTATATTCTTTTAACCCAGCTCCCACTATTTTTATCGGAATAACACACTCCCATATGAAATAAGGAAGTATCTGTTCGCTTTACTTCATAGTGGTGATCGAGTTCTTTATAAAATTTAATAGAGGGCAACCGAACAGGTTTATGGTCTATTAATCTTCGTAAAGTGGTGTCTAACACCAACCCATCTAATGGATGATTCGATCTTCTTTTTCCCCCATTTTCACTCCCCTCAACCTATACGGTATCTATAGTTCGTGAACAAGTTAAGTTTATACCATCGATGCTGATCAGTTTCGCAATTGAATCTTACCCAGCAACCAAACAGGTTTCTAGGGATAAAATTTGCTCCAACCGAGGGCATCCAATGCCCTCTCAATAATTTATCAATCCTCCCCGAATGACTACCCCGATAACTCGGAAAGATAGCACATCCTATTTTGATTTCAATTTTCCGAAAGCTCGATGGAGGGAAGGAAAACCTTGAAACCTTTTAAACTTAATATTTTGTCGTGGGAGAATTTTCGCGATTGATGTTACACTTTGCACATTAATTCATTTAAACGCATTTGTTACATTCATATCATATGAATAAAACATCCACAATCTACTTGCTACCAACATGTAGTTCATGGATCGTTCCTAGAACAAAATATCGTAATCTAATTACGTGTATTCGGTTTTAAATCTTCATCTTCTCGAACGGATCTTCCTATGGTCTTCGTCATTACATATAAATTTTACATTGAAAAATTGCATTCTATACAAATTTTTCTAGTAATAAACAGGCCCAAAATAGCCTTTACAACCCAATCGAATAAAATCGAACGATTTAAAACTAGGTCCATGAACTACATCCCCATTCACAAGCATTCATCTAATAAATACTAAATAAATAAATAAATAAATTATATATTAAATATATTGATCTAATCAATATATAAAATTAACCATTAAGTAGAATTGATTCAATCAATTTACACAATCGGTAATGTGAAATCGTTCAAAGTGATTCGGTCAATCATGAGTATTCCAATTAATCAATTTTCTTACTTTAAAATGAAATATTATATTTCATTTCAATCAAATTAAATCCAATTTAAGATGCGGGAGATGATTTTTTTCTGAAAGTGACAGATGTTGCGAATTTCGTTGAACGCAAGTGCACGTTATCGTAAACAAGTAATAAAGAGATGAGTAAGATATCGTTCCCACGAGGACTGACTTACTAACTACCGATTTATGAGTATCCTAATTTTATCTGAACTGTCGAAATTTTAGGTGCAAGTAATAATTAAGGAAAATTAATAAAAGCAAAGAAATAGTAGAATCAATTATTCAAAGGAAGAAAATCAAATAAGGAATTAATCTAGGATTGCGAATCCACCTCGGTTTATCCGAATTACTCTCGATTACATGAATTTAATGGATTTCCCAATTTATTGAAGGCGAAGGTTGCTAAAATACTCTACCGCCTCTCCTGAGGTCAATAGATTTATCTAAGGCGAATAATACACTCTACTCCTAGGTGGATTAATTCGACAATAGGCAAAAAGCACGAAATCTCCAGAAAAGCCACGTAATTCCTATGAGTATATTTCTATCTCACAAGATAAAACGATTCTCACCAATTATTTCCTACCAACTCTCCTCTCCCGATTCGAGTTGCGTAAACAAAACAATTCAATTATAGGCCACACAATTGAAAGCATTAAGAACAATTGGGAAAACTCAATAGAAAAGGGAATTGAATTAATAATCAAAAGTTAATTCATCAAAACCTCAGTTTCATCAAAATCCTAGAACAGTGTTTTAGCCTGACATGCTAGAAAATAAAAATACAAAAATAATTAAAGAAAGCATAAAGATCAAACGCAGTCCACGAGCTCGGATTCCTCCGTTCTCTAGATTTCGCTCTCTGCTCCTTTGTATTTTATGTTTCTCTTTGATTCCTCGATGATCGATCCCCTTTTTCTAGACCTTAAGTCCCTATTTATAACTATTATTAGCTTCCAAAACGCGTCCGGGGATTGGGTCGAAAACAGCTCCAGAAACGGCCCATGAACGCGGCAATTACAGCAAAAACCGCCCCGTGGGCCGCGGCTCACTTAATCTGTGCCGCGGCTCACCATGCTCAGCGCCTATGCCTGGGCGCGCGTTTTTCTTCACGGGCCGCGGCTCAGCATACTCATGCCGCGGCCCTCGGTATAGTGGGTTCGGGGCTTCTGTGTGCCGTGCGTGTGCCGCGGCTCGCTCTCCTTGTGCCGCGGCCCCAGGCCAAAAATTCTCGTTTTGGCCCGTTTTTCGCCGTTCGAGCTTCCAGACTCCAATTTCCTACAAAACATATAAAGATAGTGCGTTAAAAGCTCATTTATGCAGGTTTAGACGCAAAATGGATATGAAATAGTGATAAATAAGCGTATAAAAATACGCCTAACAAATACCCCCAAACTTGAGCCTTTGCTTGTCCTCAAGCAAAAGAATCAATTTCAAATCAAAAAATATCGTGAATGATCGTGGAAATCCCTAGTGCTCAACTTAATCAATACTAGGAATCACCGGGATAATGAGGGATAAGGGCTTCCAGCTGCTCGGTCAAACAATCCACCTTGGATTGATGTGCGCAATGCCCCTCCTCAAGCTGCTCGATCCGACGCCTCAGCTCGGCCTCTATAGCCGAATCTCCAGCTCGGCTTGTGCTAGCATCATCCGCATGTGCTCTTTCTGCCGAGCTGTCCGAAGGCACATGGATGCTTCTAGTTACTAAGTCCCCCTCTATAGCGGAGAAAAAACTCGAATAGCAATTCCCGCATGTCAAGGTTGCCGTTTTACGCGAGAGTAAACAACGGGTCACGTGAATACCCCCGGCTAATGCCGGTTGAGCTTGTTGCATAAGATTTTCTCCTCCATGATTTTCCGTGTTCTCGGCCATGGTGTCTTTATTCGGTAGCTCACGTTTCTCCTTCTTGCTTTTCCGAAGAGTGCGCTTGAGTTCAGTATCCAAAGGTAGTAGGCCATCATTACCGAATTTTCTCATGCACTAATCAGAAATTCCTGAAAGGAAAATAAATAATAAGAATTACACAAAAATAAAAAAAAATGTTCAAACTAAGACAAGAAATACTGAAATCGATATTAGTAAAATAATCAATCCCCGGCAACGGCGCCAAAAACTTGTTGCGAATTTCGCAGAACGCAAGGGCACGTTATCGTAAACAAGTAATAAAGAGATGAGTAAGATATTGTTCCCACGAGGACTGACTTACTAACTACCGATTTATGAGTATTCTAATTTTATCTGAACTGTCGAAATTTTAGGTGCAAGTAATAATTAAGGAAAATTAATAAAAGCAAAGAAATAGTAGAATCAATTATTCAAAGGAATAAAATCAAATAAGGAATTAATCTAGGATTGCGAATCCACCTCGGTTTATCCGAATTACTCTCGATTACATGAATTTAATGATTTCCCAATTTATTGAAGGCGAAGGTTGCTAAAATACTCTACCGCCTCTCCCGAGGTCAATAGATTTATCTAAGGCGAATAATACGCTCTATTCCTATGTGGATTAATTCGACAATAGGCAAAAAGCACGAAATCTACAGAAAAGCCACGTAATTCCTATGAGTATATTCGTATCTCACAAGATAAAACGATTCTCACCAATTATTTCCTACCAACTCTCCTCGCCCGATTCGAGTTGCGTAAACAAAACAATTCAATTGTAGGCCACACAATTGAAAGCATTAAGAACAATTGGGAAAACTCAATAGAAAAGGGAATTGAATTAATAATCAAAAGTTAATTCATCAAAACCTCAGTTTCATCAAAATCCTAGAACAGGGTTTTAGCCTAACATGCTAGAAAATAAAAATACAAAAATAATTAAAGAAAGCATAAAGATCAAACACAGTCGACGAGCTCGGATTCCTCCGTTCTCTAGCTTCCGCTCTCTGCTCCTTGGTATTTTCTGCTTCTCTTTGATTCCTCGATGAACGATCCCCTTTTTCTAGACCTTAAGTCCCTATTTATAACTATCATCATCTTCCAAAACGCGTCCGGGGATTGGTTCGAAAACAGCTCCAAAAACGGCCCATAAACGCGGCAATTACAGCAAAAACCGCCCCGTGGGCCACGGCTCACTTAATCTGTGCCGCGGCTCACCATGCTCAGCGCCTATGCCTGGGCGCGCATTTTTCTTCATGGGCCGCGGCTTAGCATACTCGTGCCGCGGCCCTCGGTACAGTGGGTTCGGGGCTTCTGTGTGCCGTGCGTGTGCCGCGGCTCGCTCTCCTTATGCCGCGGCCCCAGGCCAAAAATTGTCGTTTTGGCCCGTTTCTCGCCGTTCGAGCTTCCAGACTCCAATTTCCTACAAAACATATAAAGATAGTGCATTAAAAGCTCATTTATGCAGGTTTAGACGCCAAATGGATATGAAATAGTGATAAATAAGCGTATAAAAATACGCCTAACAACGTAAAAACGAGCCTGGACAGTGCTGGAACAGTGCCCGGACTGCGATCCGAGCACACTGGACCGTGATCCAAAGCCCAGACCGCAGTCCCAACAGGGCAGACCGCACGGTAGCGGTTGTTTTGGCCTAGCCAAAATCAACAATGTTCTCGGTTCTATATAACGACAATTTGGGGCTTGATATTCGACCGGATATCCAATATCAATATTTTTCGACTTTCATATCTTCAATATGAATCACATTTCCAAGAAATACAAGATTTATATTTTGATATGAGTTTACGAAAAACACAACTACAATGAACAAACAAACATACATAACGATTAAACATTTATGATTCCAAATCATAAATCATTCAACCAAGCATTCCAAATGCTAAGATCGTATATACGATCACATGACCTTGCTATGATACCACTTTTGGGATTTGGGGACTTAAATGAAGGCGCAGCGGAAGCAATATACGAATCAAATTTGATCAGAATCCCTAAGAGGATCGATCAACCTACGTATATAAAACTAAACAAGGGGAAGATTCGAAATCATACCCTTGTAGTCCTTTGCTTAAATGGTTGAAGTTTGCGATCTCCTACACAAATCCGATTCTCCAAGCTTTTGGTGATCTTCGCCATGAATCTGAGTCGTCAAAGCTCTTGGAAAATCCAACGCCGAAAATACCGCGTCTCTACTTGCCACGCGCCAGAAAGACGACCGGAACAACACACACCTCGTTATCCTCCATGGATACGGCTAGAACAAGGCGATTGCAGCTTATAGAAATAAATTGATACACTCAAAGTATACTAATTTATTTTCTCTCTTGATTTTCCTAAGCACTAAGTGTTTTGAAAAATGAAATTCTCTGTCAAAATTGAAGATGAAAGTGAAAGATAAAAATGAAGACTTCTCCCTTTCACTAAGAAAACTCACGGCTCTAAGCTACTAGGAAGGGAGGAGGAAGTCCACTTCTATTATCACAAATCATCTCATATCTCCCCATGATTTGATTCTTCATTATAAAATAAAAAGAAATATCCTTCTTTATTTTCTTTGGTCTTCCACTCCATGTGGTGGAATCAAAGACCAAAATAAAAACAAAAGAGGAGGGGTCGGCCTCTAGAAGCAAACGGGAGACTTTGGTTCAATTCGGACTCTCATGTGTCCAAACAGATAAATTCCATTCTGTTCCGATGTATTTATATCAATTAATTAATACAATTAATTAATTATATTAAATACATAATATAATTAATTTCTCCATGAAACAATTATTTTATGAATTAAAATAATCACCCAGTAATTTATTTAATTCCCGAGGCTGTAAATTAATTTATCCAATAAATTAATTTAGATATCCAATGTCCCAAGATTAATTAGACATCCAATGTCCAATAAATTAGATATCCAATATCTAATATAATTAAAGAGAGAACAAGCTCGATTTATTCCGCGTGTATCCTAATGCGCGACTTGGTAGGTCCGTCTCAGTTAGCAATGGGAGGAACCAAAGAGTGATAGCACCACCTAGCCAGTCCCGCGGCCTACACTGTAACCTAACTGAGAACGAATGATTGGGATCATTCCGAAACATATCTGTCGTGAATACCAGTATACGTATAAACCCTTCTTTCATATGTCTCGATCAAGTTATAGAGTCACGGTCAGTCAGACTCTATCTGTACTTGACATATGCATGAGTTAATGCAAATCGAGATCACTGAGCTCTCGTGTATCCAATACAACTAGCTCCAATGCTTTGGCCAAAGACCTATGATCTCATTTGCCAATAACCGCATAGGACATATACTTGTTCACTTATAGGAGAAAGAATTCTATCTTGGTATTTAGTAGAACCTGCTACTTGCCCATCAAAATGCACGTCGAGGTTGACCCCCACCTTCCGGTTTTCTGGGTCGAACTACTCTAGTGAAAATCTTAACGTCACAAGCACATCCCTACTAAATTCTAAGTCGAAGGTTCACGAATACCTATCACTACCTTTCGATTCCGTCATTGACTGTCCCAGAGTGAAATCCGTGTGACGAATCAAGGGTGACTCAGTTCAAGTATACTAATCTCATTAGCATACCTATAACGTGTGCTTCCACTAACTATTAGTGACAGACGGGCACTCTCCAAGTCAAAGAACACGTCATACAAGTCTTCACATAAACTTAACGCCCAGTAAAGTTGTAACACCCCCGATATATTCGGGAATATTACAGCGCCGTAAATCCTTTACATAAGGATTTACAAGGCTGAAGAATTGAACAAGCATAAAAAGGTACTAACGAATGGAAATAACGGAATTACAAGACATCGATTCGACCAAATACAGAAATAGTACAATTGTTCAACAGAACTCAATAATACATCACCAAATTCAAATCCATCACAAATGACTTCGTACTCGAGTACTTATTGAAATAACGAATAAACAACAGATAAATAAACCCGGTCGGGACATCACTCTGCACCCTCGTCGTCATATAGTTCCAGTGGTTGTTTTCCCGCTCTCCTGGATCCTGAACACAAACAAAATGTTCACCCCCGAAGGGGTTAGCACAACGATGCTAGTACAAGTACCACAACATATTATTCATATCTCACGAAGAATAATAATAACGTAATCGACAAAATACCAACGAGTCTTCTCCTACGAGAAACTCAAACATAACATTCACAACTGATAATCACAACATGATATCAATACATACACATGGTAATTCCATCGATCCAGCGTTCACTGCCTGGAACCCACGATGATCCCGTCAGACCAACCCGTGGTGGAAAAACCCGTCCGATGATCCAGCGCACGCTAGCATAGATCCCCCGATGATCCCGTCGGACCAACACGAGGTGGACATACAATAACAACATACATGCACGACAATATGTATAACAACAATACATAAAACAATTAAGGTACTTGCCTCGATTTGAAGACAATAACAATACTTCCACGAAAATGAACACTCGAAGGTCGTCCTCCTCAATCAATCACGTAACGAGACCAAACCTTAACAAAAGAAATGATATAGGATTTATATCACGTCGTATGAATGTTTAACAATTCGATTCACGGCCAAAAGTTCATAAAATGCAATCTGCCCGAACTGCTTAGCGCACGCTAAGTATTCTGTGTAGCGTGCGTTAAGTCTGCCCGATAGCGCACGCAAACAACAAAGACTAGCGTACGCTAACTATGCATGGTCAGTACTTCACTGACCAGCCAACTGACTCGTCTGATGGTCTAGCGTACGTTACGTACCAAACGTAGCGCACGCTAACTCGTGCTCGATAGCGCATGTTAAACTTCATAGCATAGCGTGCGCTATCTATGCATGGCAGTTTACTGCTGAGCAGTAAACTGTTCTTGCCATGATCGAAACAATGAAATCTTGCGTGATAATTCATGTTACTTCCATGAATACCATGTTCATACCCTTATGAATGATTTTACGGATAAAGACAACTTCGGATTCAAGGATATGCATACCAATTTAAAACCATATTCCATTCCGACTTCAAATCTTCATACGACAATTCGAAAAGCTTAACGGTTGATATCAACACCTCTATATCAATCCATAATATCATGCTGAAGTTGTTAAACGTTCTATCTATACTAGATAAATCCTTCCATGATCAAACCTTTAGATTTATCTAACAATAAGGATGTTAACGTCTAGTCCAAGATTACTATGAAATCATCTATTAGATTCGGTTTACCAATGATAGAAGCTTCTCTTCACATATTCAGTGTAATAAGATTCGAATCATGATGATTATAATCAAGGTATTTAAGGCTTATTCATCTCACTATTCCAAACATGATATACTTGGATAATTCATCTATGAAAATCCATATCTTGTTAACATGATCATCCAAATCGTTAGAATCCAATTCTAAGTCTTGAGATAGATTGAACATACCTTAATATGATGAAAATTACTGAACCGTAAGGTAGAATCCAACTCCGGTTGGTTTTATGCCACTCCAAGGTGCTATTCCACTTCAATGAATATTCCCAAGTGATAACCAATATACAAACACCAACAAGATGTGTTCTAAGTGTATAGGAGTATTACTACAGCTCTCTGAACTCTCAAGGATGAAGAAAGGGTAAAAGAAATGAAAGCCAAAACGGTTGTTGTCCCATTTATAATATTCTGCATTTAAACAAGTTAGCGCACGCTACTAAGCATTCCTTAGCGTGCGCTAATAATGGTTGACTTCAGAATTGTCCGGGTGCATCCACGGGAATCTTATCCGGACCCATGTCCCGGCCGGTGCATGTGCTAGCTGTCCCGCTCAATAATTGAGTCCTTAGCGCATGTTACTCCTTCCTGCATAGCGTGCGCTAATAATGGCCCGATAGCGCGCGTTAAGATACATTCTTAGCGTGCGCTATCACGAGGTTGTTTGAGCAATTTGCATGTCCCTATACTTATGTACAATGATATCAATGCACAAAATATCATACTCCAATAATCAAAACCACCAATCCGAATAATACATGGTTTGAATACAGATGAAATACACCGTAATAAATCCGGATATTACAAAAGTTTTATCGACTTGCGAACGATTAAGTATTTGAGCTATAAATCTTTCCAGTGCCGATCCCCTTATCCAATAAGGAGTGGAATGTTATTCTCTCAAATACGCGGACTAGTTTCTATATATATATATATATATATATATATATATATATATATATATATATATATATATTTACGAGTCAGGAATGCCAATGACTACTAGTGAATAAAGAAACATACAATTGCCTTCTGACAATGATTTACATAATAACAAGTATAATGCCCTCACTCTAACATTCTCTTAGTGGCATTTGAGGTCATACTCCTAACATGTTCTTTGGTCTTACAGCTTGCCTTCTAGGTTTCTAGTTGGATTCCCAGATCTATTGGTGGTACTGAGTGGCTGTCTGCTTCCTGGATGGATATCTAGGTTCCTGTATCCAGTATCTAGGTGCACTGTGCTGTTAGTCGTACTGTGGTGCGTGCCTATGATACGTAGATACAACCTTCTTTCTGAGTGGCTGTTGATGCTGTTCATATGCTCGGGGAGCATACAGTTGATGATCATTGCATCTTACAGGTCTGGGGGGCTGAGATTTTTGCTGTTTATGATAGGAACTCGGGGGCGGAATCACATCCTTTGCTGTACGAGGTTTGGAAGCTGTAACCTTTGCGGGGCTTGGGGCCTCTTCAGTTTCAGGAATAGGTTCCACTCCCCTGATGACACCATACTAGTCTTTCCCCTGTGGGAGAACGAGTCATATCCTAAGACATATTTATCGTGAGAATGCTGCCCAGTGGTTAGAATTTCTTCCATCCTTCTTAAAGATTTTTCAAATGATTTTAGGATGGTCTCGAGTTCTCCTTCTCATTTCTCAAGAGGTTGTACTTTAGCTTCGAGTAAAGCATAATCATTTGTCTTACACTCATTGTGATACTTTGCCTCATTAGTTCTTTTGCATGTTGATAATTGCTTTCCATGAGTTTTTCATGAGTGACTTTGCTATTTTCGCAATCCAAAGACATGTTTTTATAGTTGTTTTTGCGCAAGTCATTTTCATCTTTCAGCTTTAGGTTTAAAATGGCGAGCTGTATATTTTCTTGTTTGAGCATCTCATGGGGTTTTTGAATGGTTTTAAATTCATTCATAATATTTTGAAATGTATGCGATGCGTTAATAGTAATAGTTGAGGTTGAGCTTACCTCATCATTGCTGTCATCATCCTCTTCTTCTTTGTCCATAAAGCACATATGTGCTGTATTCTCAATTTCATCATCGGAGGAGTCACTGTCAGTGATCGCCTGTAGGCACTCCTTGGTCTTGTTCGATGTAGTCGAGGCTTCTGATTCACCAATCAGGGCCTTGAGTTTGTTTCTAGAGGCATGCCTACAGGTTAGAATCTCCAGATGAAGGGGATTCAGAACTTTACCTTATTGAATGGCTTGGGCTTGTATGGTGCCTTTCCATATTGTTTGATGAACTTCTTGAGTTTGTGCATGAGCAGGGCCATCTCGTCTTGCGACAGGATGTCACCGTACCTGTCTGATGCCTTGCATGCCAATTTGGATGTGCTGGGTGCTGAACTACGTCTTCTGTCACATACAACAGCTAGTACTGTGCTCTTGGCAGGTAACTCTTCAGATTTCTCTCTAATGTCTATATCATACTCAAATAACTTCAGGCCAGAAAAGATATCAAAAGTGTAAATATCATTTATGTTATAGGACACATGCATAGCTGTGGTTTATTATATCCCATCGCGCAGGGAGTGATCTAAATATTTTTAAATATTTCTTCTTTTGGGTATACACTTTACCCAATGATTCAAGTTCATCAACAATGTCACTAAATCTAAGGTCAAGCTCCTCAAGCATTTCTGAAGACTTTCATTTCAAAAGACTCAAATTGATGAATTAGTTTAGAAATTTTCTTTTCTTTTAAGAGCTCAGTTCCCTCGCAAATAAGCCTGAGTTTCTCCCAGATTTGTTTGGCTCTCTTATAGCATTTTACCTTAGAGAATGTGCCTTTATCGAAAGTGACAAATAGCGCATTCTTGTCGACGTTGTCCAAGTTTGTACGCTTGCGATCATCAGTCGTCCATTGATCGCGCTCCTTCTCGAGCATTTCCATATGAGGCTGTCCTTCCATCCTTGCGACTGGATTGACCTTCATTATCTTTATTTGGTCCTTCCAGGATGACGAAGATATATATATCATCTCCTCATGCATCGCTGCAAGATGAGCTTCCATCCTAATTCTCCAGTGTCACGCCTCACACCGGGGTTGGACAAGAACGTTACAGTTAACATAATAAATATTGTTTGTCATAATAAATTCTAGTTAAGCATACATGTGCCAGATCTTAGCCTAGTGTACTAAGACTTGTTATTCGATAGAAAAGAAATATTCATGAGTACAACAGAATTACTACATCAAAGTACAAAAGGTTACATCGGAAATAAGAGTACAATTTTGATAGAGGAATAAAACAATTGATGAAACAAATCTACATTCATATGTCTTGGCAATACTCGAGGTCAGACTTTACTTCTTGTCAACATGTGCCTCCATTCCATCTTCGTTCTCTTCATCTGATGGGGTTTTAAAAAGTTAAAGTGGGGTGAGAATAATGGATTCTCAATGAGTTAGGCTTTGGTATTTTACGAGTATATATATATATATATATATATATATATATATATATATATATATATATATATATATGAAACATAATATATTTTCTCCCACGTTTGAAAATAATTTTGCAATAATTGGTGGAAGTTTTCAAAGAAAATAAAATGATTATAACATGAATGTACAATCAATCTCCGTAGCTTGCTGTTGAGTAGGATGATGTGCGGGGTCGGGCGCCCAGTGAATATTTAGCTTCGGGAGGTCGTCTATATGACTAAATCCCTTAGCCTCCTTATAATGTCTTAGACCGTTATCAATGCTTGGCCTTTGACTATCGCCATGACCTTCAGTTTAATAACCGTAGCCGTGGGCGTTTGTCGGGCCATCACTACAAAAATTAGCCTTTGAGATTTATCGCTCTCACGCTTGGTGACGCGCTTCCTTATCTCTTATGTGGGCTCGATATGTACTTAGCTTGGGTCTATGCCCGGATCATATCATAATCGCAACTATACCCGAATTCTACGACCCAGTCACCTTAGGAGCTCTCCGTCCTTCGACTTCAAGGGAATACGATACTACAGTAGATTTTCCTAAAACCGCAACCATGCTACTCGATTCATGACTTAACTGACGTCCCCTCAATATATATAGATAGAAAAAGGGACTTTAGAGGTAATCGTACGAACTCTAGCTATGGCTCCCGCCCGAAGGTTGTAGCACTTAGCTCCGCACAACACTTACTTCTGATTTATACCGAATAACAATAAATATCATGATTAACGAAGATCATGCATTTTGTAAGATTTCATCATGATTGTTTAGTAATAAATGGACTTGGGTAAATGAGACGAATTAGTTCAACCGGATGATGGTCAAATGTCTATTGTATGAGTTTTAATATATTCTTATGATAAATGTAATACCATCGGTATTTCATGCTTGATTACTTTGTACATTGTGAATTTTTGTAATGTGACGTCATTTCTATTTATGTATTCCATTGAGTGCTATACAATTGAGCGATGTAAATGAAACGGAGGTGACACGCCTTGACGTCGTGGGACGATCATGGGTGCGAATATGACGGTGGCCAACGTCTTGTTCCCCGATAATTGTTGACGAGTGGAATGGATGGTCACCCCGAGATGGTTAGAATGTGATATGTGGCTAAACAGTTTATGTCTAACGCACGCTAGAGTTTATGTCTAACGCACGTTAGAGTTTTGCCTAACGTGCGCTACAACTTATGCCTAACGTACGCTATATTCCGATTGTTACGTACGTTAAGGTAGTCATATTACGTACATAACGGGTGAGTCAGTCTCCCGACCAGAATCTTTCTTTTGACACGGATGGAGCTACTTTCGGCAGGCTAGAGGACAAACGAGTCAACTCTTCATAATATATGTTATCCCCCAAATTTAACGTACGTAACACTTGGGCACATTTCGGATAGTGGCGGTCTTTATGTACGTTGTCATTAAACTGTTATGTACGTAATAAGTCTTACGTACGTAATACCGTTACCATTAACGTACGTTAACAAAACCAAGTTTTATAAAATGACAATTCCCCTCTTCATTTGCACGACCCCAACATTGCAAGATAACACCCTTGGAGAAATTCCTAGCCTTATACTCGGTTCTTAACCTCTTATATACTTGAATTAACATTGAGGAGGTGGTTTCTTGAGCTCCGGTGAAGATTATCCAAGTCGTTCAAGTCATTTCTCGTTTCTTCTCGTAGTTCTTGTGGATTCGCCAGCTCTCTTCATTATTCTTCGTCCAACAAGGTAAGCCTACCAATCCCTGGAGTAATATATTCGATGCTTTTTTATTATACTTATTAGATTACGGGTATTGGGTAGATTTTTGCCAACCTTCGTAGACAATATTTTCGGATGGAATTGTAGTAACCGAAGTTATCGTTTCTCATATGTTTCGTTTCATGCAAATCATATCTATCATACGAAATTTCATTTCAATCATCACTAGGAATGTAAAATTTGACGAATCAATTGTAGGAGAATTCGTAGTAATCCGTCACCGCATGTTCCATTGTTCGTAGCAACCCTTACGTTGTGATTTTTGACACTTAGTGAACTAAGGAAAACAATTCGATAGTATTATCATTATTGGATATCAAACCACCAAAGTTATTGTGTAATAGAATCCACCGATTGTAGTATTCATAATATAGAATTGAATTAGAAATTATGAGATTCGATTATGATATAATCATTTGTTGACAACCGAAAAATGATAGGGAAAATCTTGTTGAGCAAATCGATATATCTAATGTTAACCGTAGAATTGAACGGTATAATGGTACGTAATGCTTATGAACTTAGAAACGATACTAATGTCGACAATTAAAACTACGCTAGGAATCCGATTAGGGGAGGGAGACTAGTTTTATTCATCATGATCCGTACGAGGTGTTAATCGGATATTATGTGACTAGGTTAAGCTCGAGCGGGCGTGGGGACTCCGTTTATCACAAAGCACCTACTGTCGGATCACAGGCAAGTGAAATCTTGCTTGAGAATTTCGAATATTAATGCTATGTCCATATGTGTGTATGTGCCATTTTTTATGAATGCCGACGGTTGTCTTTCTCTAAAATATGTTATAAATGGGCCGATGTATTGGGGATAAAACCTGCATGGTACCCGTGTGGAAATGTGTTAGGGGATAAGACCCGAATTGGGCACCTATGTTCCGGGGTATTACCGTGTGGATACTTTCGTGACCCTTGGTTGCGACCTTGGAGTTTATGTGATAAAAGAGAGAGACAACGTCGGTTGTGTGATGAAATATTCCCTGTTGATTATTTGGTACTGTGTTTGGTAAAATGGCGTATATCGTTGCTAGTAGTTGTTATTGGTATGCATTCTCTGACCCTAGTTATCTGGCATGATTTGTCGTGCCAGGTAAAATTTTTCATCATGTGCAGGACATTCCCGAGGGGTCCGGTTAGACTTGAGCGGTGTTGGAATTATCTCTTGCCGCTGCTTAAATTAAATTAAATTTGCTTTCTTTTAAAAACCTCTGTTGTGTAATAATTGAACTTTGAAATACATTTTTCCTTAAAATCTTTCGACTCACATTATGTAAACCTTGAACCTAATGTTTTATCGCAACTTCCTTAAATTGTCTATTTTTAACTAGCCTTGTGGGTCCCATGTGAGATTCATGGCACTGTAATACCTCGGGAGATTTTGGGGGTATTACAGAAAATGGTATAGAAGAGAAACTCCTGGTTTGAATAAAATTTCTCCTAATTTTTCAAAGTTATTCCAGTCCAACACCCCAAGCGATCGTAACTCCTCGTGGGAATGCAAAGTAAGTGATATATGTGTTTCTGTCTAAGTACTACATTTAATTGTAAACCATGTATGGAACTGGCTTTAGATTAATACTGTCAGTGATGGCACGCCGAGGGGCTAGGAGGGTGGTGAATAACGCTCAGGGTTCCGCCGCGAACGACAATGAGGATGGGAACACTGCCGAGACCCATCCTGCAGGGGGCAAGCCGCCACCAGTTAATCAAAACGATCAGGAGGCGGAACGCCATAATAATAACCCGGGAGGCATGGACCCAGCTTTTGTTCAGGCCCTTGCCCAAGCTATCGCCATGGGAATTGCTCAGGTCAACCAGGCGGAACGGATACCGGTCATCAATATGGAGGAAAACGCAGGAAAAGACCGATGGTTGGGAGAGATGCTGAAGGCTAGGCCTCCATTATTTGACAGGGCAGGAGAGAAACACATAGACGACTAGATTTCTGAAATGGAGACTGCTTTCGAAGTGATCGGATGCCCAGAGAACCGGAAGGTGCCGCTCGGGATTAATCATCTCCGTGACACTGCTGCATGTTGGTGGAAGACTTACAGGCCAGAGGACCGAGTGGTCGGGTGGACCGAATTTGCCCAACTACTACAGAGCGAGTACTGTCCCAGATCAGCCCGAACCGCTCGCGCACGAGACATTTTCACTGTCGGACCTCAGAACATGCCAGTACCAGAGATCATTCGGGCCTACCGAACCGAGCTAAGTTACATCTCACAGATGGTTCCATCAGAAGATCAACGAATATGCCACCTTGCACAGAGGTTGCTGGAGGATGTACAACGCTATGCCGCCGGATTTCACTGCACGACCCTGAGGGCATACGAAGACGTAGTAACATCATATGCCGGTACTGTTGCTAATACTGACATCGGACATAACTCGAAGAAGCAGAAGACATCAGTTCAGTCTGGGAGCAGCAACAAAACGAATTCGGGGCCCGCATCTTCTTTTAAGTCGGCGGTTTCATACCAACATAAGGGTGTATCTGATCGACCTTACCATAGGGACTGTTTCAATTGTGGCGTGTCCGGGCATACTAAGGATCGGTGCCAGAAGGTGGCTACCAAATGTTTCACTTGTGGAAAGAGTGGACACATGTCTCGTTACTGCTGGCGGGCCAATCCCAATCAGAACCTAGCTTCCCAACCAAGTCAACAAGGCTCTGTGCAATCCCCTAGGATGCCTACTGTTTCCAACTACCGAGCTCCATCCCACCAGAACCAACCACCGCGACACGGCGCGGCGGAGGTACTTCATCCTTTTCGGAGTCAGTGCCGTCCCGTGTATTTAAGCTGAGGGCTACGGATGGTCAGTCTGCGCCAGCTATCTCAGGTACTCTTCTTGTTAACTCTCATCCAGTGCATGTACTATTTGATACCGGAGCTACCCATTCGTTTATATCTGTGGAATGTGTTTAATGCTTAAATATTTTTTGTGTACCTTATGAGCCCTTTATTGTTAAACTACCCAAGGGTAGTAGATTAGGCGATGATCAAAAGGTTCGAGACTGTCGGATCTGCATCAATAATCATAGTTGGATCGCTAATCTTATGGTCTTTCCGCTCCAGAATGAAGATATCATATTAGGTATGGACTGGATGCCATTGCACAGAACGATCTTGGATACCTACCACTTGACTATTTCCATTTCGGCTCATGACGGTACCACACATGTCATCAGCGGACGTGAACACTTTAGTACGAACGGGTCTCTCAGCATTGTCGCATCAGAAGCCTCCTGCATCTCTCGAAGGGAGTACTATTGGTGTTATGTTCTTCGAGAGGATACTTCACAACTTACAATCACAAACATTCCGGTGGTGAATGACTTTCCAGACGTGTTTCCCGATGAACTACCAGGGCTGCCACCGCATCGAGAAGTTGACCTTTCCATTGAACTCGAACCGGGGACGAGACCTATTTCCAAAGCTCCTTACAGGATGGCGCCGTCCGAGATGAAGGAATTAAAGATACAGCTCGAAGATCTGTTGGAGAAAGGGTTTATCCGCCCGAGCACCTCACCGTAGGGCACGCCGGTACTTTTCGTTAAGAAGAAAGACAACTCTCTACGCTTGTGCATCGACTACTGGGAGCTAAATAAGGTTACTATCAAGAATCATTACCCACTACCAAGAATTGATGACCTCTTGGATCAATTACAAGGGGCAATCATGTTTTCAAAGATCGATTTACGGTCCGGATATCACCAATTAAGGATTCGGGAGGAAGATATACCCAAGACTGCATTTCGGTCGAGGTATGGACATTACGAGTATATAGTGGTATCATTCGGGTTGACTAATGCCCCATCCGTTTACATGGAACTGATGAATAGAGATTTGATTGATTTCCTCGATAAATGCGTGGTGGTTTTTATCGATGACATCCTGATCTATTCTCGAAGCCGACACGAACACGAGGAACATTTGAGGCAAGTGTTGAGCGTGTTAAGGCAACACCAACTTTATACGAAACTATCCAAGTGTGAATTCTGGATGCCGAAGGTAATTTTTCTCGGACATGTTGTCTCGGCAGAAGGTGTCAAGGTCGATCCACAAAAGTTCGAGACAATAACGAGTTGGGAACCGCCGAAGAACGTCAAGGAGGTTAGGAGTTTCCTAGGACTGGCGGGTTACTATCGAAGATTCGTCGAGGCCTTTTCCTGTATCGCCCGACCGTTAACGAACCTACTGAGAAAGAGCACCAAATTTGTGTGGACTACAGACTGCCAGAAGAGCTTCGACGAGCTCAAGAGTAGGCTAACTACTGCCCCAGTACTAGTGTTACCGCAGGGTACGGAAGGATTCATTATATACACGGATGCATCCAAGCACGGACTAGGGTGTGTCTTCATGCAGATTGGCAGAGTCGTTGCGTACGCATCCCGACAACTGAAGTTGTACGAAGTAAATTACCCGACGCACGACTTGGAGCTAGCCGCAGTGGTGCATGCCCTCAAGATTTGGAGGCACTATCTTTACAGAGTTACTTGCAAAGTTTTCACGGATCATAAGAGTTTGAAATATATCTTCACTCAGAGAGAATTAAACATGAGGCAGAGGCGCTGGTTGGAGCTAATCAAGGACTACGATGTGGAAATCTCCTATCATCCCGGGAAAGACAATGTGGTAGCTGATGCTATTAGTCGGAAAACTACACAAGAGGTAATGGTATCCAGCATAACAGTTCAGCCCAAACTGCAGCAAGACAATAGGAGAAGCAGCACCGAAGTATGGATACAACGTAGGCAAGGACAATTATGCTCAATCAACATACTTTCGTACTTAATAGACGAGATATGTCTAGCACAGATGGAAGCTCCTGAATTACATGTGATTGGTGTAAGAATCAAGGAAGGAGATGTTTCCGATTATAAGATTCAATGTGATTTGGTGAGGTTCAAGAACAGGATCTGTATTCCACCAAATGACGGGCTAAAGCAAACTATACTGAAGGAGGCGCACTCCACTCCTTATTCTATTCACCCCAGAGCAAGCAAGATGCACGAAGATTTGCGACAGAGTTTTTGGTGGAAAAATATGAAATGGGAAGTTGCTAGGTTCGTCGCCCGATGTATGACGTGCCAACAAGTAAAGATTGAACACCGCAGACTGGCCAGAATTATGCAACCCCTACCCATCCCGGAGTGGAAATGGGAGAGCATATCAATGGACTTTGTCACTAAGCTACCTAAGGAGGTCGGACGAGTTCGATCCATTTCAAACTCCTGTGAGTCTAAACAGATAAACTCCGATTCCGTTTCAATGTATTTATATCGATTAATTAATCTAATTAATTAATCATATCAAATACATAATAACATAATTAATTTCTCCAACAAATAATTATATTTATGAATTAAATTAATCACCCAATAATATATTTAATTCATTAGGCCATAAATTAATTTATCCAATAAATCAATTTAGACATCCAATGTCCCAAAATCAATTAGACATCCAATGTCCAATAAATTAGATATCTAATATCTAATATTTATAATGAGAGAACAAGCTCGATTCATGTCGTCGTCAATCCTAATGCGCGACTCGGTAGGTCCGTCTCAGTCAGCAATGGGAGGAACCAAAGAGTAGTAGCACCACCTAGCCAGCCTGGTGGCCTACAATATACCCCGACTGAGAACGAATGATTGGGATCATTCAAGAACCATTCTGTCGTGAATACCAGTATACGTATAAACCCTTCTTTCAAATGTCCCGATCAAGTTATGGGGTCACGGTCAGTCAAACCCCATCTGTACTTGACGCTATGTATGCGTTAATGCAAATTGAGATCATCGAGCTCTCGTGTATGTAATACAGCTAGCTCCAATGATTTGGCCAAAGACTTATGATCTCATATGCCAATAACCGCATAGGACATATAACCCGTTCACTAAAAGGAGAAAGAATTCTATCTTTGTATTCAGTAGGACCTGTTACTTGCCCATCAAGATGCACGTCGAGGTTGACCCCCGCCTTTCGGTTTATAGGGTCGAACTACTCTAATGAAAATCTTGACGTCACAAGCACATCCCTACTAAATCCTCAAGTCGAAGGTTCACGAATACCTATCACAACCTTTCGATTCCATCATTGACGGTCCCGGAGTGAAATCCGTGTGACAAATCGAGGGTGAGTCAGTTCGAATATACTAATCTAATTAGCATACGTGTGCTCCCACTAACCATTAGTGTTCGAGAGGCACTCTCCTTGTCAAAGAACACATCATACAAGTCTTCACATAAACTTAACGCCCAGTCAAGTTTCATCGACTTGCGAACGATTAAGTATTTGAGCTATAAACCTTTCCAGTGCTGACCCCCTTATCCAATAAGGAGTGGAACGTTTTGCTCTCAAATACACGGACTAGTTTCTACATGTATATTTACGAGTTAGGAATGCCAGTAACTACCAGTAAATAAAGAAACATCCATTGCCTTATATTGATGATTTACATAATAACAAGTACCATGCCCTCACTCAACATCCTCTGAGTGGCATTCGAGGGCATACTCCTAACAGCTATAATCATACACAAGGATACAAATATGATAAAGGTCATACTTCGATTATTGATATCACAAATCCGAATAATAAAGGGTTCAGATACATATGAAATACTCAAAAATTAATCCGGATATTACATACTCTCCATCTAAAAAAGAGTTTCGTCCCAAAACTCAAGACAAAAATAACTCTGGATATCTGGACCTCATGTTATCTTCAGTTTCCCATGTGGATTCTTCCACTCCGTGGCGTGACCACTGAACCTTAACCAAAGCGATCGGTTTGTTTCTCAATTGCTGAACTAGACTCTCGAGTATCCTGATCGTTCTCTCTTCAAACGTGACATCCTTAGCGACTTCGACCTTGCCAAAATCAATGACATGACTGGGATCTGGTATGTACTTCCGTAACTAGGATACGTGGAACACGTTATGAACATGACTCAATGACGGCGGTAATGCCAACCTGTACGCCAACTCTCCAACTCTATCAAGAATCTCAAGCAGTCCGATATATCTCGGACTCAGCTTCCCTTTTCTCCCAAAACTAAAGATTCCCCGAGTAGGAGAAACTTTTAAAAGCACGTGATCTCCAATACTGAACTCTAATGGGCGATGGCGCACGTCTGCGTAATATTTCTGTCGACTCTGGGCGGTCAACAGTCTTTCGCGAATCAAGTCTATCTTCTCTCGTGTATGTATGATCAATTCTAGTTCCATCCCGATCAAGTCTGATGAATCATCCCAACATAGGGGCGATCTGCATCTCGTCCCATATAATGCCTCAAACGGTGCCATATTAATGGAATCATGTCAACTATTGTTGTAGGTGAATTCAATCAACGGTAGATGAACTTCATAATCAGTTGACCAATATAAGGCATAAGCCCTCAGCATGTCTTCTACTGTTTGAATAGTCCTTTTGGATTGTCCGTCTGTCTGCAGATGATAAGCTGTGCTGAAGTTCAATTCGGTTCCCAAGGCTTTATGAGCTGCCTTCCAAAAATGAGAGACAAAGCGACCGTCTCAGTCAGAAATAATGGTCTTCGACATACCATGCAATTGGACTATTTCTGCAATAAACACTTGTGCCAACTTCTATGGTCCCCAAGTGTCCTTAATGCCTAGAGAATGAGCCGATTTGGTTAAACAGTCAACTATCACCCAAATCATGTTCATCCTTGTTCTGGTCTTCGGCATATTAGTGATAAAGTCCATCGATATGTCCTCCCACTTCCATTCAGGAATCGGGAGCGGCTTCAGCATCCCGACAGGTCGTTGATGCTCGATCTTAACCTGCTGACAAACCAAACATTTTGAGACGTAATCGGCTACGTCTTTCTTCATGTTGCCCCACCAGCAATTCTGCTTCAGATCCTTATACATCTTACTGGTGCCCTGGTAGATAGAATAGGGCGTACTATGAGCTTCCTTCAGAATTGTTTGTTTAAAACATCGACATCGGGAACACAAAGTCGGTTCTAAAATCTCAAGACTCCATCATCATGAATTAGAAATCTTGGGGCTTTTCCTTTGTTCACTTCATCGCGTAACCGAATCATCAAAGGATCATCCAATTACTTAGATTTGATTTCTTCGGTTAATGACGAAGTTAGCTCCATTACACACATTTGTCCTTGGACTCTCTGCAACCATACTTCAATTTCTTCGCAAATCAATTCCCGTTGAATGCTGGGTTGGGAGGTCAGAGTGTCCAGCATCTGAATAGAAAAAAGCTTGCGGCTAAGTGCATCGGCCACTACATTTGCTTTGCCTGGATGATAAAGAATCTCCAAGTCATAGTCCTTAATCAATTCTAGCCATCTCCTCTGCCGCTTGTTCAACTCTTTATGACTGAAGATGTATTTGAGACTTATGATTCGCGAAGATCTGACAGTGAGTCCCACATAAATAATGTCTCCAAATTTTCAAAGCGAAAACCACAACTGCCAACTCTAAATCGTGCGTTGGATAATTTACTTCATAGGGCTTCAACTGACGTGATGCGTAGGTTATCACCTTCTCATTCTGCATTAATACACACACGAGACCTTGGTTTCAAGCATCACTGTAAACTATGAATCCTCCAGTTCCCTGTGGTAGTGCTAAAATTGGTGTCATTGTCAATCTCTTCTTCAATTCATCAAAGTTGTTCTGGCACAACTCATTCCACTCAATCTTTTGGGTTTTCTACAGTAATCGAGTAAGTGGGCGGGTAATTTTGGAAAACCATTCCACGAACCAACGATAATACCCAGCAAGTCCTAAGAAACTCCCGACTTTCTTCACGTTCTTAGGAGACTTCCAATCCATAACTGCTTTGATTTTCTAGGGATCTACTCGGACTCCTTCTGCTGACACTACGTGACCGAGGAACATTACTTCCTTGAGCCAAAATTCACACTTAGAAATCTTGGCGTACAATTTCTCGTTTCTCAAAAGGTCTAAAATGATCCGCAAATGCTGCACATGCTCTTTCGGGCTCTTAGAATAAACCAGAATGTCATCAATAAATACGACCATGAATTTGTCCAAATACTCTATGAACACTCGTTTCATCAATTGCATAAATACATCAGGTGCATTAGTGGGACCAAACGGCATCACTACAAACTCATAGTGTCCGTAGCGAGTTATGAGCGCTAATTTTGGAACATCAGATTCCTTAATCATCAACTGATGATATCCCGACCTAAAATCGATCTTAGAAAACACTGTTTCTCCTTGTAACTAGTCAAACAAATCATCAATCCATGGCAACGGATACTTGTTCTTGATTGTCATCTTGTTCAGTTCTTGATAGTCAATACACAATCGAAGCGATCCATCCTTCTTCTGGACAAAAAGAACTGGTGCACCCTAGGGCAAAACGCTTGGCTGGATATAGCCTTTGTCCAGTAACTCTTCGAGTTGCTTCTTCAATTCGGACATCTCAGTAGGTGCCATACGATACGGTGCCTTAGAATTGGTGTAGCTCCTCGTTCCAACTCGATGGTGAATTCTACATCCCGTCGTGGAGGTAGTCCAGGTAATTCATCAGGAAACACATCCGGAAATTCGTTCACAACAGGAATGGATGAAAGTTCCAGTTTTCCATCTTCCTTCTTCATTGCGTAACACCAGTATCCGCTACAACCCTGTTTCAACAATTTGACAGCTTTCATCACCTTGATCATCTTTCCTGAGCTTCCTGGTCTCCATTTCTCAAACATTATTTCGGAACCATCGTCAGCTATCACCGAGATATTCCTCTTTCGGTAGTTTACAATATCTCCATATCGATTAAGCCAATCATCTCCGAGTATCAGGTCGTCTGCTTGCATTTCTATCACAATCAGATTTAAGGGCCACTCTCTGCCTCCAATTGATAAATGGAAATCTCTAGTTTCTAAGTTTACCACAATCCTCTCTCCACTCGGTAAACCTACAACATAAGGCTCACAATTATAAAAACCAAAAATATTAAAATGATTTACACAAGACATGGATATAAAGGAATGTGTAGCTCCTGTATCGAATAAAATGCTAACTGGCTGTGAAAGGATCTGAACAGTACCTGATGCGATAGCAGCATCCTGATCGTCTGACCTCCTCATCTTGTATAGACATGGTGGAACGGATCCGGCACTCGATGACCCTTTTTGGTCCAAGTGTCCTCTGCCTCGTCCGTGACCAAAATTTTGGGGCAGCTGAACACTCTGCTGCATCTGCTAAATACTTGCTTCCTTCAGAGCTGGCTGTGATGTACGGGCTCTAAAAGATTTTGAAATTATTCATAGAACACCGCACGATGTCCCTCTCGACCACAATCATAACACGTCACGGTGGTAAATGAGCAATCTCGTCGAAAATGTCCTGTCCGACCACAGTTAAAGCACTTCCTGGTTGCATCCGTCGTAGCTGATACTGCTCCGGAGTTCTTCCCACCCTTGGATGGATGCGGGGGTTTCTTGAAAGAATGAAAGGATTCTGTAACTACCAGAGACTTTCTACCTTGCGGGGCCCACTGCTCTTGTGCTCTGTGAAACTACCAGAGACTTTCTGCTTCTTGGATTCTGTAAACATTTCCATCGCTGCTTCTTTGATTTCATACATCAATGCTTTATCCTGATATTGATGGGGAGTGGTACATTCAAAACCGGACATGTACCTCTGAATCTCTGGTTTCATTCTCATATCAAAATGGATCATCATTTCTGCATCTGTTCTGACCAGATGTCAAACAAATGCCAGTTGCTGGTTAAATGTCTTAATTGCCTGAGATACTGGCACATCCGAAGGCTGCACAGAGAAGAACTTCCGAACTTTGGCTTCCCTCACCGGACGAGGGAAGTGCTGAGCTTCCATCATCAATTTAAATTCTCCCCAGTCGACATCATGATCTACAGGCCGGATGGCTTCCCACCACTCAGATGCTTCCCCTATCAGAAAGTACTGAGCAATAGAGGCTCTCCGGTCGTCTGGGCAATTAATTCCGGCAAAAATTTTCTCCAGTTATTTTAACCAATGATCCCATGTCGGTGTCTCAAAAAAACCGTCGAATTTGGGTCGTTGCATCTTCGCCACCTCTTGCAGCCATCGGTTGCCTCGATTTCCCATGTAGAGAATACCTTGCTGTCTTTCTCCCTATTGTAATCCTACTGCCACCTGCATTCGGTCCACGACCTGGGCAAACTGAGTCATCTGGTTAACCACCTGACGAAGGATTTCGGGCACAACAGGTTATGGTTCATTGTTAATAGATCTTTATGGCTCGCCTGAGTTGTGGCTGGCCTTATTAGAAGTGATGTTATTCACGGCCGGTTACCTCAAAAGACATATATAACCTCTATTTTAACCCAATGGCCAAGATATCTATAACCTTAGCTCCGATACCATATTCTGTAACACCCCCGATATATTCAGAAATATTACAGCGCCGTAAATCCTTTACATAAGAATTTACAAGACTGAAGAAATGAAAAGACATAACAGATACCAACATATGAAAGTAACTGAAATAAATTACAACAGCTCTGGGCCAAAACCGAAAATACAAATATCCAAATGAAGAATATTAATACATCACCCAATCCAACATCACTAACGAAAATATACTCGAGTACTTATTAAAAAACAACACAAACAACAGACAATTGAACCCGGCCGGAACATCACTAACATCACTCTGCACCCTCGTCGTCATGCAGCTCCAGTGGTTGTTTTCCTGCTCTCCTGGATCCTGAACATAAACAAATGTTCACCCCCGAAGAGGTTATCACAACGATGCTAGTACAAGTACCACAACATATTATTCCACGATTCACGAAGAACAAAACTAACATAAATGAGAAAATACGAGCGAGCCTCTTCCTGCGAGAAACTCATAAATATCATACACAAATGATAATCACAACATGACATCACAACATACACAAGGTAATTCCGATGATCCAGCATTCACTGCCTAGATCCCAAGATGATCCCGTTGGACCAACACGAGGTGGAAAAACCTGTCCGATGATCCAGCGCATGCTAGCATAGATCCCAAGATGATCCCGTCGGACCAACACGAGGTGGACATACAACAATGATACATATGCACGACAATATGTATAACATAAACACGTAAAACATAAATAAGGTACTTGCCTCGAATCGATGACAAGGATAAAACTCCGACGAATATCAATACACCCGAAGGTCGCCCCTTCGATTAATCACGTTGCAAATATCGAACTTTAAATAGAAGAAATAATATAGAATTCATCTCACATCGTACGAATATCTAACAATCCAAATTATAGTCGAAAGTTCATAAAACGTATCCTGTCTAACCTGCATAACGATAATGTACGTTACATACCCTTTGTAGCGTATGTTAAGCCTACTCGTTAGTGTACGTAAGCTACAAAGTCTAGCGTACGCTAACCATGCATCGACAGTTCCTCTCTGATCAGTCGAATGACTCGTCTGATAATATAATGTACGTTACGTACCAAACGTAGCGTATGTTAATTTTGCCAGTTAGCATACGTAAGCTAAAGAGCCTAGCGCACGCTAAACAAACATATGACAATTTCTCACTGAGCATACGACTGTCTTGATTGGTGATGTAGCTTACGAAATCCTCAGTGATTAACGTCCGTTATCCTCATACATATCATGCTCATACAATTATGAATGATCTTACGGATTAAAACATCTTCGAATTCAAGGATATATATATCATCACAACACTATATTCAATCTCGATTACAATTCTCATGTGAAGTTCGGGTGATCTAAGGTTGATTTACTTGTTTCCAATATCATCATTACATTCAAACTTTATCTTAAAGGTAAACTAACAAATCCAACTTATAAGAAAGTATACAACCTTCGATGATTCTTTCTTAAGTCCATTTAGCAAAAGTGATATCAACTCCAAGTCTATGATCAATGTGGCAACACCATTCAATATGGATTATCCAACTCATAACACTACTCTTATTGTCTGTCGTAACAAGGTTCCAATTATAATGTTCTCAACAAAGGTAACTTAAGCATAATCATCCCAACTTCCTAAACATGATGTTTGGTTGAATAAATCATCTATGGAACTTAATATAGTGATAACATGATCATAATATCCTTAAGTACACAAATTCAAGGTTGGATATATCATAACATAACTTAAGATGAAGAAAATGTTGAGACAATAGGTAGAGTCCAACTCTGGTTGCTTGTACGCCAATTAAAGAGGATTCTCCACTTCAATGATCAAGTATAAGTAATCTCCAATATTAAATGACCAAGTATTAAGTGATATAAAGATGTATAAGGTGGCTGGGAACTCTCTGGGGATGAAGTATGTTGAAAGGCAAGTGAAAGAAATGAATGAAATGAATGGGGTGTTGTCTCATTTATAACTTTCTGAGCATAACGTACGCTACCCTTTACTCATAGCGTACGTTATCGTCCAAAATAGCTTACTGTCTTGTTTCTGAACTTAATTACGTACGCTATACTTATCATGTTATGTACGTAACTAATACTGTTAGCGCACGCTACATACTTACCTTAGCATATGTTAATATCCGTTGACTTAAAAAGTGTCCAGGTTCATGCCGTGCGAATCTGGTAAGTATCTGGCCGAGCCCACCACCAGCTGGATCATGTGCTAGCCGCCCAACCCAATTATTGTCCGCTTTATGTACGGTATGCTTCACTCATAGCGTACGCTAACTTTGGCGGAAAACATACGTTAAGCTTCCTTCTTAGCGTAAGTTATCACGTAATTACATGAGAAAATTACAAATCCGAGAAAGGTCATACTTTGATTATTGATATCACAAATCCGAATAATACAATGTTCAAATACAGATGAAATACTCAATAATTAATCCAGATATTACAGGTCACCAAATTCTTGATATGTTAGGGTCTTTCCAAAGTATGTCAAACATCCATGTCGATATGATCTCAATCGTTGTTGATGCATGATCAAGCTGTTGTTTTAATGATGTAATCCGAGGTCAATCAGCAAGTGGATTATGACGTATTTGTACCTAATTTACTCCTCCAATAGATAATCTGAGTCGTTAAGTTCTTGGTTCTCCCAGTCTGGCGGATACACCTTACAACTAAATCAACATCAGAATCTATAGTTCTCACAACTAAATCCCTTTTAGTGGTGGTCAAGGTTTTGCTAGCGAGAAAGAATAACTATAATGGCTAAATAACATAAATGAGTCGACATATAAAATCACTAGATGGCCAAAAGGAGAGATGGGAAGAGAAAAGAAAAGGAAGGGAGAGAGGAAGAAGAAGAAGAAGAAGAAGAAGAAGAAGAAGAGGAAGAAGAAGAGGAAGAAGAGGAAGAAGAGGAAGAAGAAGAAGAAGAAGAAGAAGAAGAAGAAGAAGAGGAAGAAGAAGAAGAAGAAGAGGAAGAAGAAGAAGAAGAAGAAGAAGAATAAGAAGAAAGAAGAAGAATAAGAAGAAGAAGAAGAAGAAGAAGAAGAAGAAGAAAGAAGAAAAAAGGTGAGGACTTCACCTCAAAACTTAGTTGTAATTCCTCCTTCTTCTCTTTATAACTTAAAAAAGTAACATGTAAATAAAATTATCATCCATGGTATGATGGTGCATAGCCGAAATGTATAAGAAGAGGAAGAGAAGTTATTTACAACCTACAAGACACATTCAAGTGGGTAAATTATCAAAATCATTTTTTATTTGAAAAATTAATGCAATGATATGATACATATATGATGCTGCATGCAAAATATTAATTAGTTACAATTGATTGATCATGTTTGACATAAAAATGACATTTTCTCATCATGCATGTGATGATTTAGTGTTTATTGAGTTTTATTTTGATATACTTGATGATTTGAGCAAACCTTTCAATTATGAAAGTTATTGATAAATATTACAAATCTGACCCTTAGGATAAAAAATCCCCTAATTATAATTGTAATAGTGGACTATGGTAGGAGGACAAAATAGTCGCCGAAAGATTCCGCAATTCGAACCTGAAACTCGAAGAATAATTAAAGTAACCGAATTAAGATGAATCATGGGAGAAAAATAAATGAAGTCACAAATCTGGACTTATATCCCAAAAGTTTGACTTAGTATATCAAATACAAGTTACCCATAAAATTTCACCTAAATCGGAATTTATTAAAATAGAAAGTTTGGGAAAAAATATAATTTTTAAGAATTTGAGGCCAAAACTGTAAATTTCAGAAACTTACTGTTTCGGAAATAAATTTTCAGAAAAGTTAAACTCACTTGACTCATAACATAAGAGACTTATCCCAAAAACTTGAAGTCAATCCGACAAGGAGTTATAACCCGATTAGTAAAAATCCCATTAATATTTAATTAAGGGGTGAAATTATAATTTAAAAGAATAAATCTATAATATGGACAGAAAATGAAAATACAAGACTTAAGGATCAAAATGCAACTGGAATCACAATATTTGGAGTTAAAACGAATCCGAACGAATTAATCAAAGTTATAATATTTTAGTAAAAATAATAATAATAGTACTTAAAACTTGGAAGGGCAGAATTGTAATTTTCGAAAGGTAAAACTTTCATGCAACTTCTACCTTAGATCCCTATGTCATAACGGACTTTTCGCAATAAACTGCATAATTTTCGGACGTATAATCATTTCATTTCGACTTAATCAAATTTACCATAATTTACTAAAAATAATAATACTACTTAAAACATGGAAGGGCAAAATTGTAATTTCTGAAGGGTGGAACTTTCATGCAACTTATGACCATAAATCCCTATATCGTAACGGACTTTTCGCAACCAAGTTCGTAATTATCGGACGCATAATCAATCTATACCGAGCTAATCAAGTTTATGAGTTTATCATAAGAATATGTTAAAACTCACATAATAGACATCTGACCATCAACCGGTTGAACTAATTCCTCTCATTTACCCAAGTATATTTATTACTAAACAATCATGATTACATCTTACAAAATGCATGATCGTCGTTAATCACAATATTTATTGTTATTAGGTAGAAATCGGGAGTAAGTGTTGTGCGGAGCTAAGTGTTACGACCTTCAGGCGGGACCCACCACTAGAGTCCGTACGAATGCCTCTATAGTCTCTTTTTCTACCTATATTCATTGAGGGAGGTCAGTCTAATTCATGAATCGAGCAGCGTGGCTGCGGTTTTAGGCAAAGGTCGTATCTTATTCCCATGAAACCGAAGGACTGAGAGCTCCTAAGGTTACTGGGTCGTAGAATTCGGTATAGTCACGATTATGATATGATCCGGGCATAGAACCAAGCTAAGGACATATCGATCCCAGATAAGAGATAAGGAAGCATGTCACCAAGCGTGAGAGCGATAAAGCTCAAAGGTCAATGTTATAGTGACGGTCTGACAAACGCCCAAGGCTATGGTTATTAAACCGAAGGTCGTGGCGATAGTCAAAGGCCAAACACTGATAACGGTCTAAGATGTTATAAGGAGGCTAAGAGTTTTAGACATATAGATGACCTCCCGAAGCTAAATATTCATTGGGCGCTCGACGCCGCACATCATCCTACTTAACAGCAATCTATAGAGATTGACTGTACATTCATATTATAATCATTATATTCACTTTAACAATTATTAAAAATATTATTTTTAAACGTGGGAGAAAATATATTATGTTTAAAAAAGAAAATATATATATATAAACTCGTAAAATACCAAAACCTAACTTATTGAGAACCCATTATTCTCACCCCACTTTGATTTTCTAAAACCCCACCAGATGAAGAGAACGAAGATGAAATGGAGGCAGATGCTGACAAGAAGTGAAGTCTGACCTCGAGTACAGCCAAGACATAGGAATGTGGAGCTGTTTCATCAATTCTTTTATTCCTTTGTCAAAACTATGCTCTTATTGCCGTTGTAACCTTTTGTACTTTGATGTAATAATTCCGCTGTACTCCTGAATATTTCTTTTCTATCGAATAACTAGTCTTAGTTCACGGGGCTAAGATTGGCGTATGTATGCTTTACTGGAATTTATTATCACAAACGTTATTTATTACATTAACTGTCACGTTCTCATCCAACCCTGGTGTGGGGCGTGACAGGAGTGGTATCAGAGCTCGCTTTGTAAGAAGGACACTTACATCGAGCTATTCGAGGACAAGATTCTTCGGACTTAGATGCTATTACCTCATTGTATGAAGTAAAAATTAATGGGCATTAGGACATCTTCGTTGAGGAATCTATTTGGAGCCTAACGTAAGGTCCAACTTAATGGTCCTCATGGAACTTTTCCCCAATTGATTCGCTATTTATTGGAATAGCACCATTAGTCATGAATTATTGAATCTAAACCAGTCACTTTGCTATTCATTTTGAATAGCTATAGATGATTCCAACTTATTGAAATATATTCGAGTCGCTACGTCTATTCCATAGATAACCTAGCAACATTAAATCTATTTTACATGATTCAGTACTCATTTGGTGTAACACCCCCAATCCGCTCAAGGATATTACACGCCGTAGACCCTCACCTCGAGGATCTACCAGGCTGATAACTAAAATCAAACATCTAGACATCGCCTTTCAGGCTAAAATGACACAGTAGACCAATTTGGTCTTTCAATAACAACATACAACTCAATTCCAATCACATACCCACGCAGGGGTCAAAATACAATAAACTCTCGTACATCGGGGAAAAGATACTGCAGCGGAAAAGAAAATACAACTAGACCAGTACGACATCAACGGATCCTCGTGTGATTAGTATCGTTCATCTTTCATCATCCTTCGTGCCGACCTTGTGCCATGCTCCAAAACCTGAATGCAAAAAATAGACATCCACCCCCCCGAATACTCGGGGGTTAGCAAAACTCCACTGTTTTGCTAGTGCAAGAACAAAGTGCAAATACGAGCCATACAATTCACATTCCACGAATAACAACAACCAGGAATCCTCAAAGATCCAAACGAAACGAAAAGTACTTCCCGAGGCAAGAGTTTGAGAAAACTTTCAAAATCGAAATATCATAAAACAATGGAAATAATCTATAACACGGTTTAGAATGCCATCGAGAGTTTTAATAGAAAATAATTTAGGATTATCAAATCCTACTTTTCAAAAATCCAAAAGACAAAAGGGATAACCGCCCCAAATGTTTACTTTCTGAAAAATGACATTAACCAAACCATTGGGATTTTAGTCCCAAATCCGTAAAACGACTTTTACAAAACCATTGGGATTTTAGCCCCAAATCTCATCAACTCACAATACACAAGAACGACCACAAGGTTCGTCTCCCAACATTAAAATCCACGAATAAAGGATTTAAAACATAAACAACAAAATACTCTAGAGCCATCCTAGCCAAGTAAGCCAAACGAACAACTTACCTCTTACACACTTAGTCAATGCATGCAATCATGAAAACCGTTCAAAAGCACTCATTTCCGGAAATGCCAATATCGAATCGCATTTGTAAAATGCACCACAATTAACCGCGGACCCACAGCTTCGTGGATCCCTGCCGAGGCCCCGTCGGATCTAACCGACAGTGGTTAAAAGCAAGCTCGCGGTTCCATAGCTTCGTGGAGCCCTACCGAGACCCCGTCGGATCTAACCCGTAGTGAGCATACACACACACACGTTACTCATGCAATACTAACATGCTAAGAATGTAAGTTCATTAAGAATACTCACTAGAGATGGCCATTAACCCGACACAATTATCAAACTCTTCAAAACACCACAACAAGATTAAATACGGAATACACGATTCCATAACTTTGAACAATAGGAGTATCATCATAAAATTCTTCAACGTTCAAAATAACCAAATCATAATCAATCCCCAAAACACATCATTCACAAAACACACACGCCATTTGAAAGAAAGCCTTTAACGAGGCCAAACCGAAATCCTTTGAAACTTCATTTCAAATAACCAAACAAACACATCAAGACGACCATCGATCATCATTTCCATAAAACGAGAAAAGTATGGGCAAGGTACTTGCCTCGATACCGCGAGCACGGAACCACGAACGGATACGGCTCAACCGGGATGCTTCGGAACGCCCGATGCTAACGAAAAGGAAGACGACAACGAACGGAACAGAAGAATCAAGCACGACCACGAGGAACCGACGAAAATGAACCTAACGATTCGAATAGCACAATCACAACCACTTCTAAACGATTATGGAAATGGAATACACCCGGAAACCCGCCTATGATTCATGTATATTCGTACAAAAATAACAACGAGGGCGGACCACAACCAAACCCTCTCGATTCCGTAAAAATCCGCAAAATATCCATGAATCCGTAGGAAAGCTAAAGATACTAACAATATTAATCGTATTCATCATGAATCCACCAACAAAACGGAACGAATCGGAAGAAAAACCCAAAACCCCCAAATTAATCGAAAATAGGGTTCTAGAAATATTACCTTTGAAGATTCGAGTACTAAGATCCGTAGAACACGCGTTAGATTGATTATCCGAGCCTCACAATCAAGGGAAATGATGAAAATCGACCCGAATGAAGAATGCTTGAGAAGTTCTCCCCCTTGGACCTCCCTCTCGCAGTGAAATGGAGGAGAAAATGGCCGATCTCGTCTAATAAGGACGAGATTGCACGGTGACCGCTTTGTGTGCCGCGGCACGGCCCAGTGCCGCGGCACGAGCCAAAATTTTACTCCTGTGTTTCGGCAAGGTGCCGCTGATGCGTGCAGCCGCGGCACCCGCAGATCGGGTTTTGGTCGCAGATGTCACACGGTGTACCGCGGCACCGACGGGTGTGCCGCGCACTGATCGGCTGCTTGTGCGGCTTACGGATGCGTGTGCCGCGGCACACAGTACAGTTCGCTCGACCAACAACTGAAGAAATTTGTGTGCCGCGGCACACACATCTTGTGCCGCGGCACACACATCTTGTGCCGCGGCCCACACCCATTTTTGGGTCCCAAAATGATGAAAATGATCTGGAAAGAGAATAAAACGATAGGAATCAATATTTGGGAACCAATAACACGAAATGGATCCACGGCAACCCCGAAACGGCGGTTCCGCACAACAATAACGAGAATACAGTTCAACAGTTGACAGGAAGGACACACTGAAAGGTACACGAGGGTCACTACGATCGAGAAATACACCAAAAAAAGAAAATTACCGAAATTCGAAATTGCGGATAATACATTTGGAAGGAGCGTTACTAATCTTGTAAGTTAAATTATTCCATTATACCTCTGTTTAAGGTAAATCACACAATTTTAAAGTAGGTCGAGGTACGTCTACTGGTCCTCCACACAGGAGTAAAGAGTTTATTAAAATCACTACGTACACAACTATGTGACTTTAACTAAACCTGTCTCTGTATCGTTCACATAGTTTGATACAGGGACTATAGCTTTGGGCCGTTCATACATATTGGATTAAGCTCTTTTGACTTGCTTATTCTGACACAGATCGAAGCTTCACCTTCAATGCTATTCTTCCCACACAGGTCAGAAGATGCAATGATCTTTAGTCCACACAGGGCTAATGATAATCTCAACGGTAAAGGAAGAACAATTCCAAACAACACTATATCTTTGATGAACAATCGTTGTATGCTGTGCTGTTTGCATTGAGAACTTGGCATATTTCTTCACTTGGATACTGTTGTATGCTCACGAAATATACTACTCTTGTTATAGCTAGAATGTCAGAGTAATCTGTCAGAGTATGCACGATAATGAGTAACTTCATTAGTAAGTCATCTGGATTGGGGGTATTTATAACCTCGGATTGGCGGCTTCTGAATGTTTGAATTAAAGTAGAGCGCATTTAATGCTTCAGACATCCTTTTTGTCTTTGTAAATGCTCTTCAGAGCGTTCAGACTTGTATCTCTCCATCAACATTAAATGATGTCTAATCAGCAATAAATGCTGCTTTTAACCGTGAATGCTTTATGAATAAATAATATTTATCTCACAATGGTTTAAAGCTTATTCTATTCAGTCATGTTGGATGGGTTTTACTTTTCCTAAGTAAAACACCTACAGCCTTACTGTTGTATCCAACATATACTTTCTCTTGATGTATGAAGTAGGCTCTGTAGGATGGACTCTGTAGAAGATCTCTTTGCTGTATGAATGGGCTGTATGACGAATCCTAACAGCTTCCATAGTTAACAATATTCTGACTTCTTTGAGACTTCTTTGCTGTATATTGACAATTATCAAAACAGGAATATTTATCCTAACAATTTCCCTCTTTTTGATAATGCCAAAACTTCCTCTAGATACCTTCTTCTGGATACAGAGAGACTGTCTTCAATTCTTCTGTCGATTGATCTGACCTTCAAAACTTAGTCTAGAAATTTGAACTGCTCGCAGGCAAGTTCTAAAAATGAAAATCCTACGCGACTTAACTGTATTACAACTGATCTTATGATTGGCGTGTAGGCACAATCTTACAGGGTAAGAACTAAATTGCATACAACTTAATCTATGAACTATTCACAAACAAGTTCTTATAGCTTTGAGTATTGAAAAGTTTGTACTTGTTGAAAAATAGCAAAACTGCTTAATCAAACAGTAAAAATAGTAAATGTGGATTAGGAGCTGTAATCATTCAAGAAAACAAGTTTTATAGATAGTGATGGGAAAATTACAAGTTCTTAAAAATTAAAGACAGAGATAAATGCATAATGAGTTGGTAAGCCTACAGAAGAAACAAATACAACAAAAAGGCAAACAAGCTAGCTCTTTTACCGAGAATTCCTCCAAGGCCTATGGTCAGGATCATTTGCATTTCTTTTCCACTAGTTGACTAGGGAGTCCTTGCCTCGATCCTGATAAATGGTTCTTCCTTTAGGGGATTGATCGTAAGCAAGAATACAATCTTCCGGATGGGTGAGCCGTTCACCTTTCTGGTGCCTGAATATCATCAACATTTGCATAGGGAGACTTCATTCCGCTAATAGCCACGAGAATTCATTTGCGGCATCATCCAACGTCTTGAATCAGTTGAAGCGGCCAGACTCCCTGATGAGCGCACATAAGTATCTCATCATTTTATTTTTCTTCCAACTTTTCAGATCATCGTCTGAAGGCTGTCGGTCAGTGGGAAGCAGAATCTCAGATGGCTTTCGCACATTATTTTTCCAGGGGATGTTGGGATCCTGGAACTCAGGTCGAGATCCGGATACCCTGTATCCTCTTGTAGCTTGACTAGACCCGGGTGAGGTAAGTCGTCCAATTGTAGCAGCAACACTCTCTTCTAGTGCTGCATCCATCTCTCTCTCTTCTATCTCTCTCTCTCTCTATCTTTCCATTCTCCATCTCTGGGCAGTCTCTCTGGACTCTTCCCCCTTTTGGCATCATCAATATATGATACCTTGGTATGAATCTCCTATAGGAGCTTCATAGACTCGTCATGTTTAGTCTTCAGATCATTGACACTTTGAACTAGTTTACCAACTACTAAACACAGATCATCAATCTTATGATCGTGCTCAGTTAGTCTGGTCCCGGTATGTTGAAGGGTGGAAACCGTTTTGGCCTCGGCAACTCGGAGCTTCTCTAGTTCCTATCGCATGATCCGCTCCTGATGCTGTTTTAGTTGGTCGAGCGCCTGCCACAATGTTGTAGGCATCAGGCGGAATACATCTTCCACAGCATTGATAGCGGATTTCAGCTTCGAGAGCTCGTCCTGTGCAGTCTCTCGCATACAGTTGAGTTCTTTGCCAACATCGTATAGGGCCTTGACGACATCCTGCAAGAACACTATCTATCGACTAATGGAATGGAGTTGCTCGATGTGGGCTTCGGTGCCCGGGGAGCCAGGGTGTGCAATTTTAGAATCCTCAGGTGCTTCAAGTTGATGAAGAACCAAATAATGACGGGGTCTTCGTGGTCTATCGTCGGGCATAAAACCATCATCAAATACATATTTCGAGCTAACGGTGGTGGGAGATGCAGGGGCATGTTGAGTAGGAGCTTTAGAAGCAGGGGCTTAGGAAGCAGGAGCTTCGGAAGCTGGAGCTTCGGAAGAAGGTGCTGTATTTTCAGTATCGGAGACAGAAGGGACTGATCCCTCCTATTTGGGTTCCTCATCTGTAGTCGGAAGTATAGGAGGGACTGAATCCTCATGATGACTCTCAACTTCTGCCTGATCCGGAAGAGGGATTGAATCCTCTTGGCGGATGGTGCGGGCGGCTTCTTCAGGTTGGGGGACAGGCTGGAGTCCTATTGGGGAGCACCTTACTCTTCAGAGGTGACAGGAGGGACTGATTCCTCGTGTGTTTGTTCTTGAGCAGCTTCCTGTTTCGAGAGATGGACTGTTGTCTGTCAGATGTCCCCTGAACTTGTTGGTTATTGAGTTTGGCCATATCACCTTCCCTGGCCTCTTCACGACTGATCCTTAGATCGGCCTGTAGGGTATCGTCATCGTCGTCCGAGTCAGGGTCGGAGTGGTGGATGGTCGATGGAGCTTTATCAGTAGACTGTGACTTTCCTTTGAGTCTATCCTTTTCCTTTTCAGCAACAACTGCTTCTTCCATAGGGGTTGTGCCCTGTGGGATTGCTTCAGCTATAGGAGTAGAAGGAACATATACAATGACCGCCGTAGTCACTATAGCCTAGGGCTTAGAAGGCTTCTTGGTCTTCTTCTTCTTCTTCTCGACAGAATAAGGGACCTGCTGTCAGAGACACTCCTCTTCCTCTTCTTTTCCTCGCTCGAGATTCTCACAGTGATGTCCCTCGGGTCACTTGAGATCGGCATGTGTTGGGGGTGCAGACTTTTAGCAATCAAGGGAGACTTGTTGAACGCGGTGCCTTTCATTCCAGCAATGAATTTTCCAGGGCCAATCTTCTTGGTATCGGCAGATTGCTTCACTTCGCAGTGGATGAGGATGTAGTTAAGAATGAGGCCGGAAGATTTCTTGGCAGTTTCAAGTTTTGCAGCCTCTTCCTGAATCTTCTTCAGCAGAATTTGACATAGTTTACCTTTCCTCCGGACATGATGGCTACCATCATTCTGAAGCATAGGTTAGGCACATTTCGAAAGCTCCTGTCCGGTTCTCAACTACCCGGCAACAGAAGTCATGAAGATAAACATATGGCAGGGTGAAAATTTACTTGTGGCATGAAGGGTGAACGTTCTTGGCATCTCATCGTCGGTAAATAGTTGCCAGTCGGCAGACAGTAGGCTTTTTGAGCCGAACTCCAGCTCTTCCAATTTTAGGCCATCAGACGGTAGCTTGTACAGTTTCTCCAACAGATCTCTATTCATAGAGACCTCAATCCCTTGAACTATTGCAGAGATATCATAAATCTCATCTCCTCTCCTCTGAGATGAGTACTTGAACGAGGTGTCCAAGTAGAACTCTTCAACTATTTGTGTTGGGATTCGGTGCCTAAAACGAAGGCCCAGCGGAAGCGGTAAAACGAAAATTAATTCGATCTGAATCCCTACGAGGATCGATCGAGCTACGTATATACGAATATCAAAACGAATTCACAAGAGATATAGAAACTCACCCTTGTAGTCCGTTGATTAGATGGATAACCTTCTCTTGAGCTATTCCCCAAGCTCTTGAACGATCCAGCACCGAAAGCACCGCGTCTCTACTTGCCACGCGCCGGAGAAACAACCGGAACGACGATCACCTTGCTATCCTCCGAGGATACGGATAGAGCTAAGTGATGAAGCTATATATGTAAAGATTACTACACTCTAAGTGTTTTAATCTTACTCTCTCTATATGATTTTCTCTCAATTTTTCTCCAAGAAAAATGAAGAAGAAATGAATGAAGAAGATGAAGAAAATTGAGAAAATGGTTTTTTTCTCTCTCTCTCTCTCAATCTCGCGTTGAAAGTTGCTTGGAATGATTAGTGAGAGATGTCTTCATCTTCATTTATTCAACTCTCCACATGCACATCTCATAATTATGAGAATCAAAGCCCCACCACCTCAATGATCAACCATTAAAGAATGGAACATGGGTCCATATGAAAGTGGGTGGAAGTGTGGGGTTTGGCCCATGAAAATGGGACAAGTTCGGTTCATTTCGGACTCCCGCGAGTCCAAACAGATAAACTCCGATTCCGTATCGATGTATTTATATCGATTAATTAATCCAATTAATTAAACATATCAAATACATTATAACATAATTAATTTCTCCAAGAAATAATTATATCCATGAATTAAATTAATCACCCAGTGATATATTTAATTCATTAGGCCGTAAATCAATTTATCTAATAACACTACCAAAAATAACACTTTAGCCGACGACTCGCCGGAGAACGGCCGACGACCGGCGGAAGTCGTCGGCTAAAGTCAGCAAGTTTAGCCGACGGCTAACTTGTTGTCGGCTAAACTACTTTAGCCGACGACTTTACTATTGGTCGTAGGCTAAAGTCCAGTTAGTCGTCGGCTAAAGTATTGTAGTTTAGCCGACGACTTGTATACTTTAGCCGACGACATGCCGTCGGCTAAAGTAAAGTTTAGCCGATGGCTAGTATACTTTAGCCGACGACATGCCGTCGTCTAAAGTCTTTCATGTTTATTTGTGCAAAATATATCACCATCTAACACTTGAAGAGACCATTTACAACACATTCGGAAATTACATAACAAGAAAACGAAAAACAGTAATTTTCTCTAGTTTGATCATTCAAGAAATCATATTGAAGGTATGTACTTTATTGAATTTTAATATCAGTTATAATTATTTGGATGATTATGAAAATGTTTTAGAATTATTAGTTCGTTTTCTCGAATATTTCTTGGTGTGTGTGTGTGTGCGTATATATATATATATGGATTTGACATCTTGAATTCGAGCTATATATATGATGATTTTAGTCATAATTTTTGTATGTTCTTGATAAATACGATGTATAATATTGTTGTTATTTTTGTTATAGGATGGATAAAAGTTGGATTGGTCTGCAAAAATGGGATCCAAGGGTCATAGATGGAATGTGAGGGTTTATTCGATTTTTGAAGGAACATGATAGTGATAGTATGATTCATTACTGTCCTTGCAATAAATGTAAATGCCGCAGCGATATGTACCGTTTTACACTTGATGTCGTATGGGAGCACTTGAAAAAAAATGGATTTTGGGATAAATATACATGTTGGATTTACCACGGTGAAAGATCGAATTCAATTATTCCCCATGATCACGGACGATGCGGTGGTAGCACATCCAATGACCCCACAAGGCGGTCGATTGACGGCGTGTTTGATTATTACGACAGGGACGTATCGGTGAAGGTCAAGAATACCATATAGCTGATCAAGCGGTCATCCGAACGCCTACATTGATACCCGTTAACACAATTTCTCTTGATAGATACAACAAGCTAATCCGGCTCAATGACTCTTCTTTATCACGGGTGTCACATGACGGTTCTTGATAGTGTCATAGAGACTATGAGAGTCAAGGTGGAGAACAAAACCTCGATTAAAGGCTGTGGATGATTATTTGGAACTTACAGGAAAATGCTCCCGAAGGTCATCATCTTCCTAGTAATCACAAGAAATGAGACGTATCCTAAAAGGTCTTGGGCTATCGTACATCAAGATCCACGTATGCATATATGATTGTGCTTTATTTTGGGGAAAGCCTAATGAAGATCTAAATAGATGTCCGGTATGTGACACAGAGAGGTATAAGTTCACTCCTTCTGGTAAAGAGAAAGCTATGAAGGTTCTTTGGTATTTCCCTCTGAAGGATAGATTGGAGAGGCTTTTCATGTCTCCTCACACAGCCAAGGCGATGAGATGGCACGCTGAGCCTCGGGTGACTGACGAGGATATTATGATACACCCTTCTGATGGAGAGGCTTGGAAGCATATAGATAGGGAGTTTCCAGGATTTGCATCAGATGTCCGAAATGTAAGACTCGGACTTGCATCTGATGGATTCAACCCTTTTGGCAACATGAGCCTTTCGTATAGTATATGGCCGGTGGTAATGGTTCCTTACAACCTTCCTCCATGGATGTGCATGAAGAAGGAGTATAATATGTTGACTCTCTTAGTACCTGGCCCCGGGCATCTAGGAAAGTGTATTGATGTTTATTTGAGACCTTTGATAGAGGAGCTGAAGTTGTTGTGGGCGCAAGGTCATCCGACGTACGACAGTTACTCACATGAGATGTTCTACTTACGTGCTATGTGTACCGGTACCATCAGTGATTTTCCTGCGTACGGGATGCTGTCCGGATCTGTTATTAGTGGATATAGAGGATGTCCAGTGTGCTTGAATGCTGATTGCGCAAGGTATCATTGTCGGAAGGTTATCAGAATGCGTCACCGTATATGGCTTGAGAGGACGCATGTCTGGCGCACAGATGCTGCAGCATTTGATGGGACTGAAGAGGTTGGTGATCCACCACGGGAGTGGACTGGTGAGGAAATTTTGGCCGTGCTGAATGAGTATGATTTTGGGCAGTTGAGCAACCATCCTGATATAGTAGCGGCAACTCCTGAAAGACCTGACAGGTATAAGTATTGGTCCCACAAAAGTATTTTCTGGGATCTACCTTACTGGAGTAAGTTGTCGATTAGGAACTACCTAGATGTGATGCACATAGAAAAAAATGTTTGTGAAAGTGTTGTCGGTACAGTGTTATGTTGGGAAGGGAAAACTAAAGACGGCCCTAAGGCACGCATTGGTTTAAAAGAAATGAACATTAGAAAACATTTGTGGTTGAAGGAAGGGAAGGGGAAACACAAAATGCCGAAAGCTGCTTACACCGTCACCCCTGAGCAAAAGGCTGAGATTTTTTCGTGGATGAAGGCTGCAATGTGTAATATCCGCAATTTTTGATTTCCGGTAATTCTTTTTTTTCGGTCGGAGTCTGTTTTGACGACTCGCTCATGACCGTTTCGTCATTCTGAGAATGATTAATTCTACACTTTTTGACATCCGAGTTCGTTTCGGTGTCGTTTCGTTGAGTTCTGTGCTTTTTAGCGACTTTTCCGCACTTGAGTTCGAGTCTTGCGAATCTCGACCGAAACTGCTGTTTCGAGTTTCCCGCAAGTCCGTTTAACTTTGTTAGACGTGTTGTGAACTTCGGTTTGGTTATTCGATCACGTATGGTGATTTTCGGGCATTTGGGCCATTTTTGTAATTTCCCAAAGTTTGGGGTAATTACCTTCCGTTGTCGAATCTCGAGCCTTCGGGTGGTCGGAATTGTGCGTTCTACTAGCTCTTAGATTCGTCTTTGTGAGTACTTCGTAACCGTATCTTCGGTTCGTATTCAGGTTCGGGTTTCGGTGTCGCTTTGTTGAATTCAGGATTACTAAACGACTTTTCTAAGTATGAGTTCGTCTTTGTTAGATCATCATTAATTTTTGGTAACTCCAAAAATTATAAATCTTTGCAATATTATAGAACATCGAGTTAGCTTTCCAATGGTTCAAACGGTGAGTCAATCGAGTCCGGACGAGAGAGTTATGGTCGTTTAGTTTTGGCCGAGCACTTCCAGAGCCTTTCGGCCGATAGGGGGTCGATAGACCCTCTGCCGGCATTCCGTATGGCTATCGGTTGGGCCTATCGGCCGATAGGCCGACCGATAGGGTCTGTGTGTTACACTATAAATGTGTCGTTTTGAGCGAACCGCTCATTTCCTTCCCCATTTTGCACGGCGTCGCGAGAGAGAGATATAGAGGGAGAGAGAATTCTTCATCCGGGGGTCGATTTTCATCATTTCTTTTCGGTTGTGAGGCTCGGATAATCAATCTAACGCGTGTTCTACGGATCTTAACACCTGAATCACTCAAGGTAATATCTCTTGAAACCCTACCTTTTTGGATAATTGGGGATTTTGGGGTTTTGTCCGATTCTTTCCGTTTCGTTGATGGATTCATGATGAATATGATTATTCTTGTTGGTATTCTTAGTTTCCCTACGGATTCATGGTATATTTCGTGATTTTTACGGAACCGAGAGGGTTTGGTTGTGGTCCGCCCTCGTTGTTATTTTTGTGCGAATATACATGAATCGTAGGCGGGTTTCCGGGTGTATTCCATTTCCGTAATCGTTTAGAAGTGGTTGTGATTGTGCTATTCGAATCGTTAGGTTCATTTTCGTCGGTTCCTCGCGGTCGTGCTTGATTCTTCCGTTCCGTTCGTTGTCGTATTCCTTTTCGTTAGCATCGGGCGTTCCGAAGCTTCCCGGTTGAGCCGTATCCGTTCGTGGTTCCGTGCTCGTGGTATCGAGGCAAGTACCTTGCCCATACTTTTCTCGTTTTATGTATATGATGATCGGTGGTCGTCTTTATGTGTTTGTTTGGTTATTTGAAATGAAGTTTCAAAGGAATTTCGGTTTGGCCTCGTTAAAGGCTTTCTTTCAAAACGCGTGTGTTTTGTGAACGGTGTTTTGAGAATTGATTATGAATTGATTATTTTGAACGTCGAAGGATTTTTATGATGATACTCATATTGTTTAAGTTATGGAATCGTGTATTTCCTTATTTAATCTTGTTATCGTAATTTTGAAGAGTTTGATAATGGTGTCGAGTTAATGGCCATCTCTAGTAAGTATTCGTAATGAACTTACATTCTTAGCATATTAGTGTTGCATGAGTAACGTGTGTGTGTGTATGCTCACTACGGGTTAGATCCGACGGGGTCTCGGTAGGGGTCCACGGAGGTGTGGATCGACGAGCTTTGCTTTTTAACCACTACGGGTTAGATCCGACGGGGTCTCGGTAGGGGTCCACGGAGGTGTGGATCGACGGTTAATTGTGGTGCATTTTTGCTAATGTGATTTGATATTGGCATTTCCGAAATGAGTGCTTTGACGGTTTTCATGATTGCATGCATTGACTAAGTGTGTAAGAGGTAAGTGTTCGTTTGGCTTACTTGGCTAGGATGGCTTTGGAGTATTTTGTTGTTTGTTTTAAATCCTTTATTTGTGGATTTTGATGTTGGGATACGAACCTCCGGTCGTTCTTGTGTCTTGTGAGTTGATGAGATTTGGGGCTAAAATCCCAATGGTTTTGTAAAAGTCGTTTCTGACTTGGGGCTAAAATCCCAACGGTTGGTTAATGTCATTTTTCAGAAAGTAAACCTTTGGGGCGGTGACCCCTTTTGTCTTTCGGTTTTCGAAAAGTAGGATTTGATAATCCTAAATAGTTTTCTATTAAAACTCTCGATGGCATTCTAAACTGTTTTATAAATTACTTCCATTGATTTATGATATTTCGTTTTTGAAATGTTTTCTCAAACCCTTGCCTCGGGAAGTACTTTTCGTTTCGTTTGGATCTTTGAGGATCCTCGGTTATTGTTATTCGTGGAATGTGAATTGTATGGCTCGTATTTGCACTTTGTATTTGCACTAGCAAAACGGTGGAGTTTGCTAACCCCAGTATTCGGGGGTGGATGTCTGTTTTGCATTCGGGTTTTGGAGCATAACACGTGGTCGGCACGAAGGATGATGAAAGATGTTCGATACTAATCACATGAGGAACCGTACATCGGGTGTTGGTTCGGTTGTACTTTATTTTCATTTCTTTGTATTGTTCCGTTATGCGGGTGTAGTTGTATTTTGTCCACTTCGTGTGCATGAGTTGTATTTTATTTGTATGTATTTGTGGAAAGACCAAATCGGTCTACTGAGTCATTGTAGCCTCGAAGGCATTGTCGAGATGTTAAATGTCGTTACCAGCCTGGTAGATCCTTGAGGAAAGGTTCTACGGCGTGTAATATCCCTGAGCGGATTGGGGGTGTTACATAAATGGTATCAGAGCTTAGGTTGAGGAAACCTAGGCTGTCGGGTCAAGTCGTGTTGTTTGAGTCTTGTTTCGTTGGATTTTTATCTGACTGAGTCGTGTCGCGACGCGTCGTTTGAGTTTGTTGGTCGTGATTAGTATCGTGGGGCGATCATCATCTTCGTGCGACCTGTGGAAGTAAGTCTCCCTTCTTTGTGTTGTGCCTCGTGTGACACGAGCTATTTTTATGATTATTTGTTAAGTGGTGGAATTTTATGTGAATTTTGATTTCACGATATGTATTTAGTCGACTCTCGTATTTGATTTATACGAGGAGTGTAAATGCGTTGTGATGTCTTTTTATTGTTGTTTTTCTCGTTGTTGATGATTTTCGAATCGATTTGCACGTTTTACAAGTTCTATTGTGGAAGCTTTGTGCTTATACGCGTTCGACTTGTCCACTAGCTTGATGCGGGAGGGTATTTTATCGGTGGTTTTGTTACGAATATGGTATTTTATCGTTTATTTTCGTTTAAAGACATGTATTGTCTTGATTTTAAACGTTTTGATGCGTGTGCTAGGAGTTGTTTTAGTGAACGTCGGTATGTGTGAGTTTTGGGCATTACGGCTATTGGATTTTTGAAAACCTTGAGTATCTTAGAAAAATAAATTTGAGACATACTTTTCAAATGGGTTATTTTCTTGTGGTACATCCAAGATGCCACAATGTATTTCAAAAATTTTCTACCTCGAGGACCAAAATGTTTTGAGATATTTTCAACACTTTTATTTAGACCGAGGGTCGAATATTTTGAAAGTTTTCATTAAGAGAAAGTATCTTCATTCTTATCAAATGCGAAATGGTTCTCCAGTGTCTCGATAACGATGTTTCACGTTTATACTTTTTGAAAGGTGATACTCAAGATCAACCAATTCTTCTAAATTATTTTCAAAATGAGGTTTTCGTTTTTTTAAAACCTATCCATTCCCGTATGAGGTCGGGGTATGTATGTGTGATGTTCGCGTTGTCATTTGGATACTTTCTCCCGAGTATGATCGAATTGGCGGTGTGAGCGTTGAGACGCTTTCCACACATTGGTTGTGCTAGCCCCTGTGAGAGGCGGAGTGTTGGTATTGAATGTTGTCGCCTCATGGCAATCTCTGCGTTGTCGCGCATGTGCGAGTTGTTAGAGCTTGGTTTGGTATGACCGTGTGCATCGGTGATGGTTCCGTTATGCGTCGATTGTTTAATGTCTTGTTACCTTGCTCCGTTTTGTGAATTTCGTGGACGAGGTCGGAGGTAATGCCCGTACTATTTTGACTTGTGTTTTCTCTTCCCGATCTATCGATTCGCTCATGTTCGTTGGTACTTTATGAACTTGTTCGGTATTTGATTTCATCGTCCGAGCAGTGTGATCTTGTTGTGGGCGATCTGGTTATCGGTGTGACTTTTTTCGAGTTCGGTTCGATTCTTGTGAACTTTGTTCGGGAGTAACATCATTTGGTTCTACTAGTCCTTTTATTCGAAGGGATCGGATTTTGAACTTCGTATTTTCTACTTTGTCGACTCATTTATGTTCGTTGACATTTACGAGCTTGTCTGCCCTTGTTTTTGTTTATCGAGCGAGTGTGATATCATTTCGGAATAACATATTTGTCGTTGTGAATTTACAATCTCTATTCCCTTTCCTGAGGATCTTATGGGAATGCATGTCTTGTAGTTCTCACCGGATCATCACGGGAGTTATTGTCGAACTTTATTGTTCTTCGTGATTCGAACATGATTCTTCGATTTTTGTTGTCTCGATCGTTTGTTTGTTCGGTTTTGTTCTCGTTTCGTGATTGTTGAACGTTCGGGCTCCTTCGTAATTCCCTTTAGTTCGGGAAATTAGTTTCGTTTTCAATCTTCCATCCCTTAGGCGATGGGATTCCGTGTTTGTTCAGCGGTTGACTCGCGTTTTGATTGATGTACCATTGGGTTGATCAATCATATTGATTTTCGTTCGTTGTGTTTTGTGATTATCGGATAATTGACTTGGCTATAGTATCCGTTTGATGACGCTTGTCACTTGTCGGTTTTATTATATCCCTAACGGCGACGTTGTGTTGGTCACCGTGGAGCGTGTTTACACGCCGTATATTCCTTTGCGTTGTTTGTAACATTTCGCCGTTGGGCATTAGTTACGCATTCTTGTGTGTCTCGTTGAGTTTTTCCTGGCGGAATATTTCTTCTCCCTACTTGTTTTAAGTTTCGGGACGAAACTTCTTTTAAGGAGGGTAGAATGTAATATCCGCAATTTTTGATTTCCGGTAATTCTTTTTTTTCGGTCGGAGTCTGTTTTGACGACTCGCTCATGACCGTTTCGTCATTCTGAGAATGATTAATTCTACACTTTTTGACATCCGAGTTCGTTTCGGTGTCGTTTCGTTGAGTTCTGTGCTTTTTAGCGACTTTTCCGCACTTGAGTTCGAGTCTTGCGAATCTCGACCGGCTAACTGTTTGAGTTTCCGCAAGTCCGTTTAACTTTGTTAGACGTGTTGTGAACTTCGGTTTGGTTATTCGATCACGTATGGTGATTTTCGGGCATTTGGGCCATTTTCGTAATTTCCCAAAGTTTGGGGTAATTACCTTCCGTTGTCGAATCTCGAGCCTTCGGGTGGTCGGAATTGTGCGTTCTACTAGCTCTTAGATTCGTCTTTGTGAGTACTTCGTAACCGTATCTTCGGTTCGTATTCAGGTTCGGGTTTCGGTGTCGCTTTGTTGAATTCGGGATTACTAAACGACTTTTCTAAGTATGAGTTCGTCTTTGTTAGATCATCATTAATTTTTGGTAACTCAAAAATTATAAATCTTTGCAATATTATAGAACATCGAGTTAGCTTTCCAATGGTTCAAGCGGTGAGTCAATCGAGTCGGACGAGAGAGTTATGGTCGTTTTAGTTTTGGCCGAGCACTTCCAGAGCCTTTCGGCCGATAGGTCGATAGACCCTGCGCGGCATTCCGTATGGCTATCGGTTGGGCTATCGGCCGATAGGCCGACGATAGGGTCTGCTGTGTTACACTATAAATGTGTCGTTTTGAGCGAACCGCTCATTTCCTTCCCCATTTTGCACGGCGTCGCGAGAGAGAGATATAGAGGGAGAGAGAATTCTTCATCCGGGGTCGATTTTCATCATTTCTTTTCGGTTGTGAGGCTCGGATAATCAATCTAACGCGTGTTCTACGGATCTTAACACTGAATCACTCAAGGTAATATCTCTTGAAACCCTACCTTTTTGGATAATTGGGGATTTTGGGGTTTTGTCCGATTCTTTCCGTTTCGTTGATGGATTCAAGATGAATATCATTATTCTTGTTGGTATTCTTAGTTTCCCTACGGATTCATGGTATATTTCGTGATTTTTACGGAACCGAGAGGGTTTGGTTGTGGTCGCCCTCGTTGTTATTTTTTGTGCGAATATTCTTGAATCGTAGGCGGGTTTCCGGGTGTATTCCATTTCCGTAATCGTTTAGAAGTGGTTGTGATTGTGCTATTCGAATCGTTAGGTTCATTTTCGTCGGTTCCTCGCGGTCGTTCTTGATTCTTCCGTTCCGTTCGTTGTCGTATTCCTTTTCGTTAGCATCGGGCGTTCCGAAGCTTCCCGGTTGAGCCGTATCCGTTCGTGGTTCCGTGCTCGTGGTATCGAGGCAAGTACCTTGCCCATACTTTTCTCGTTTATGTATATGATGATCGGTGGTCGTCTTTATGTGTTTGTTTGGTTATTTGAAATGAAGTTTCAAAGGAATTTCGGTTTGGCCTCGTTAAAGGCTTTCTTTCAAAACGCGTGTGTTTTGTGAACGGTGTTTTGAGAATTGATTATGAATTGATTATTTTGAACGTCGAAGGATTTTTATGATGATACTCATATTGTTTAAGTTATGGAATCGTGTATTTCCTTATTTAATCTTGTTATCGTAATTTTGAAGAGTTTGATAATGGTGTCGAGTTAATGGCCATCTCTAGTAAGTATTCGTAATGAACTTACATTCTTAGCATATTAGTGTTGCATGAGTAACGTGTGTGTGTGTATGCTCACTACGGGTTAGATCCGACGGGGTCTCGGTAGGGGTCCACGGAGGTGTGGATCGACGAGCTTTGCTTTTTAACCACTACGGGTTAGATCCGACGGGGTCTCGGTAGGGGTCCACGGAGGTGTGGATCGACGGTTAATTGTGGTGCATTTTTGCTAATGTGATTTGATATTGGCATTTTAGGAAATGAGTGCTTTAGAACTGTTTTCATGATTGCATGCATTGACTAAGTGTGTAAGAGGTAAGTGTTCGTTTGGCTTACTTGGCTAGGATGGCACTGGAGTATTTTGTTGTTTGTTTTAAATCCTTTATTTGTGGATTTTGATGTTGGGATACGAACCTCACAGTCGTTCTTGTGTCTTGTGAGTTGATGAGATTTGGGGCTAAAATCCCAATGGTTTTGTAAAAGTCGTTTACGGATTTGGGGCTAAAATCCCAACGGTTGGTTAATGTCATTTTTCGTAAAGTAAACCTTTGTGGCGGTGACAGCTATTGTCTTTTGGTGTTAGAAAAGTAGGATTTGATAATCCTAAATAGTTTTCTATTAAAACTCTCGATGGCATTCTAAACTGTTTTATAAATTACTTCCATTGATTTATGATATTTCGTTTTTGAAATGTTTTCTCAAACCCTTGCCTCGGGAAGTACTTTTCGTTTCGTTTGGATCTTTGAGGATCCTCGGTTATTGTTATTCGTGGAATGTGAATTGTATGGCTCGTATTTGCACTTTGTATTTGCACTAGCAAAACAGTGGAGTTTTGCTAACCCCCGAGTATTCGGGGGGTGGATGTCTGTTTTTGCATTCAGGTTTTGGAGCATAACACAGGGTCGGCACGAAGGATGATGAAAGATGATCGATACTAATCACATGAGGAACCGTACATCGTGTGTTGGTTCAGTTGTACTTTATTTTCATTCTTTGTATTGTTCCGTTATGCAGTGTAGTTGTATTTTGTCCCCTGCGTGGGCATGAGTTGTATTTGAGTTGTATGTATTTGTGGAAAGACCAAATCGGTCTAATGAGTCATTGTAGCCTCGAAGGCATTGTCGAGATGTTAAATGTCGTTACCAGCCTGGTAGATCCTTGAGGAAAGGTTCTACGGCGTGTAATATCCCTGAGCGGATTGGGGGTGTTACACAATGTATCCCACATGATATGCTGAAAATATAGGGAGGTGTGTTAACTTCAAGGAGAACAAGTTAACTGGACTGAAGAGCCATGATTGTCATATCCTCTTACAACGTTTGTTTCCTGTGTTTATTCGACCATACTTGTCCAAACAGGTGGTCGAGCCTTGTGTATCGTTATCCAGGTTCTTTCAAAAGTTATGCACTAGGGAAGTAAGGAAGTCAGATCTCCGGCTCATGCAAAAGGAGATCATTTATATCTTATGCAAATTTGAGAGGATCTTCCCACCGAATTTTTTTGATCTCATGCCTCACCTCATGATCCATCTCCCTCGCCAACTTTTACTAACAGGCCCGGTCCACTACACGTGGATGTTTCCAATAGAAAGGCAACTTGGTGAGTACAAGGACTCTGTGACTAATAAGTCTGCACCAGAAGGATGTATCGCCGAAGCATATCTTGCATGGGAGTGTGTAACATATACCAAGTTCTATTTAGGCGCGGTGGATCCCACACCCGAGCCTATGTCAATAATTCCAGTGCAATTTAATCTCTCCATCATCACCAGCGAAGTTGAAGTTCAAGGAAGATTACCTGACAGTCATTTATAACCTTACGAGCTACGAATTACACATTGGTGGATATTACTTAACTGTCCAGAAGTTCAATATTGGAAAGACATTCACCTTTCATGTGATGCTGTGAATGGAGACATTAGATTCTACAATGAAATATTTGCTGATTATTTCGGACAATGGGTAAGTGTTTAATTACTGTTTACTTATTTTGCTTACATAATTTACTTAATCACGACATTCACCTTAATTAATATCCAGATGACACACATACACAGTGATGGCCACCCGATGTGGTCAGGTGAGTTGATGCTTCTTTCGATGAAGCCTGTTACATCTAGAGTTTATTTAATAGCGAAGGTAAATGGTGTGACATTTGTATGTATCGACAGAGATCAAAGAAGGAGGTGTCAAAATTCTGGGGTTATGATTGACGGTGGATATTACGCTGTTCTTCTCGAAGTAATGGAACTAATTTATGGAGAAAGCTTGATAGTTTACTTGTTCAAGTGTAGGTGGTTTGATACATAGCCTCATATCAAAAAGGAGGATAATTACGGACTATTATCTATTGATACTTCTACAAGTTGGTATGAAAGTGATCCTTTTGTTTTTGCAACATCTGGTAAACCAGTTTACTACCTCGATGACTTGATAAAAAAAGGAGCATGGAAGATCGTAAATCATGTGGCTACGAGAAATATATATAGTGCGCTTACACTTGGACAAGCAGTCGATAAGGATGACAACGAGGCATATCAAGAGCCAGATACAACTAATATTCCAACATCCTCCACAATACTACTGAATAATGTTGGAGAAGGTCGAGTGCTTCGGCTACATGGTGAAGAACGTGGGTTCATAGATGTAGGTACAGATGAATTACGTGCAGACTCTGTTGAAGATGATGAGGACGAGTTCTGACATATGCAGCAGTTATCAACTCCGACACAGAGACAAACTCAAGTGGTGATTCTGACTACGAACCTTAGAAGGACATGTCATATTATATGTAAAAGTTCCTTAAATATTGATTGTTGTTTGCCGCTCGAACGAATCAAAAGTGATATTATTACTGATTTTTTTTATTTTTTATATATATAATTATTTATAATAAAACAAGTATAAATATATATATATATATATAAAAACTATATAAATTAATATACAGATATATATAATGATGTTATATATATATATATTTATTTATTTATAATTAAATTCAAATTTATATATATAAAATTTAATTTATAAACACATAAATACTTTAGCTAAATGACATTTGTCATTAAAGTATATAAATAATATAAAATTTAGTTTAAATTCCAATTTAGTTTATATAATTTATTTTAATTATATAAATTTCAAATAATATATATAAATATATTATCTATAATTAAATTCCAAGAATATAAATTAGTTTAGCCATTTCGTCATGTTTTTTTTTGGAAATTTAGTTTAGCCGACGGCTGTCGTCGGCTAAAGAGTAGATATTTTTAATTATAGTTAAATATATATATATATATAATTTAATTATATAAAAAAATGATAAATTGGGCTTTAAAGTGTAGATATTTTTAATTTTTAATATATATATATTTATAGTTATATATATATATATATAATTTAATTATATAAAAAATGATAATGTGGGCTTTAGTGAAATGACAAATCGGCTAAAGTTGTGATATTTATAATTTTTATTATATATATATATATTTATAGTTATATATTTATATGTATATATATATTTATAATTTAATTATATAAAAAAAATGATAAATTGGGCTTTAAAGTGTAGATATTTTTAATTTTTAATATATATATTTATAGTTAAATATATATATATATATATATATAATTTAATTATATAAAAAATGATAAAGTGGGCTTTAGCCGAGCCGTCGGCTAAAGCTGAGATATTTTTAATTTTTATTATATATATATATATTTATAGTTATATATATATATAACTTAATTATATAAAAAATGATCACTTGGGCTTTAAAGTGTAGATATTTTTAATTTTTAATATATATATTTATAGTTAAATATATGTGTATATATATATCATTTAATTATATAAAAAATGATAAATTGGGCTTTAGCCGACGACAGCCGTCGGCTAAAGTGTAGATATTTTTTAATTTTTATTATAAATATTTATAGGTATATATATATATATATATATATATATAATTTAATTATATAAGGTTTTAGCCGACGACAGCTGTTGGCTAAAGTATATACATATAATTTTTTTGGGATCTATTTTAGCCGACGGTTGTTGTCGGCTAAAGTGACACGGCCCGTGTCAATTGACACGGCCCGTGTCCTAGTGGTCTATATTTCCAAAACCATTCTGGACATGCAACCCGTTCGAGCCGTTCGACACGGCCCGTGTCATGGTGGTTCGTTTTTTTATTTTAGCCGACTGTTACCGTCGTCTAAAGCTTTCAAGTTTAGCCGACGACGTTCACTATCGTCGGCCAAAATACCCGTATATATAAAAAAAAATGTAATAGGCCGACGTGTTTTCCCTTTTCCCCTTCGTCTTTTTCCTTTTCCCTTTTCATCTTTCGTCTCAGCCGCTCCGCTCCGCCTGGAACCCTTTTCCCCTTCGTCTTTTCCCTTTCGTCCCGCCGATCCGCCGACAACCGTCGTCCCGCCGCTCCGTCTGGAACCCTCGTAATTTTGGCGGAGCGCTGCTGGGGTTCCGATTTTCGGTGCCATCTGCCGTAGGCGTCAAGCGGAAGAAGAAATCTTTTCAAGATTCCCCCAGGAGCTACAATACTGCGAAAATCCTTGGCACTCAGGTATCCCGTCTCTCAACATGTAGTTATGTTATGCTAATTGTTTATAGTTCAAAGTATTTACAGATCTTAATATTGGTTTTTTTCCTGAAGAAATATTAGTGTATATGGTGTTGTGTCATTATCACTTCACAATGTTTTTATGTAATTTGCAGACCATCTATATGAAAACTTTCGGGTGTTCACAGTTCTTAATATTTTTGTTCTTCTTGGGGATTTAATCTAGTGATTTTAGCTCTCCTTTGTTATAATGATATGTCCAGAATTTTAGCTGTTGCAATTTTTAGCTGTTGTGAATATATGGCTGGGCAGCTCTCTGCATTTGAACTGGTCACTTTTAGCATTATTGAATCATCACTCAGATGCTTGATGGCGTAATTTGGTGCAACTTTCATTTACTTGTCTAGTAACCTTATTCCTTGATTCTTCTGCAAGATCTCAACGATTGACTCAAAGCAATAGTTTTAGAATGTATATGTTCATCAGTTCAGCACATCTTGCTATATTTCACACCAAGTCTCAAATTTTTCAACTTAGTTGTATATTTTCTACTGAGCTATGAATTTATCTTGATTAATAAGTTGGGCTCTTTATGTTTGCTGGTCCTCTTGCTTACTTTTTATTATTGGTTGTGCTAGTTTACGTTTATGCGTGTTTCTTGTGAAGTGATGTGTAGTTGCTCGAGCTTTAATTGCATATTCTATTTAGGGTTTATGTATAAAAGAATTAATTTATGTGGTTGAATTTATGCAGTTAAATGGACAAAATTAAGAGACTAGCATGTGGTAAGAAAAATCGAAGACTCGGAGTCGGGAGATAGTTCATGACTTCAATCGTCTTTGATCCTATCGGTAAATATTTGGATGAAAGTACTTGATGCATACGTGGGCTAATAGAGAATAGTGGACTGAAGTTTAAGGATGGGAACTTGTATCCGACGGATGACGCACATACTATTGCGGCGCTTATCGTATTAGACTCAGAGATCGTGGACGACTCCCTCTGTCGAGGCAGCTCGGCCTCGTATGCCTCCTATACACCGCATTCCCTCTCCTCCTACTACATCCGGGAGCGGCCGATCTACACCGAGCACGTCATCGAGGTGCCTTCCGGTCCTCCGTCGACTCTATTTATGCCCTCTATGGTACCGTCGATTCCGAGTCGATGAGAAAGGAGTCCGCCGGCCATATAGCTTGGTTAACCGACGGAGCGTATGTGTTCCGGGCGTGGCACGAGAAAATGATTTGGCGAACATGTCGGATATCTAAGACGAAGTTGTGCGCGTCGCTTGCGGAGCTTGATAATGAGGGGGTCGTGCAGAAGGCAGACCGAAAAGAAGAAGAAGACTCGTGGCCCATCGAAGGGTCTAGCACTTGACGCATATGTTTTAAAAATGGCCATCACAAGATAGCGATAGATGAAAAGTATCGACCCATTTTGGCTTCGGATGCTTGTACGGCATATTGTCGTAATGTTGGGTTTGTCATACGCGATAGAATTCCGGTACTGTGGGTTGAGTGGAAGGATGTGCCACAAAGTGTGAAGGATGCATTGAACAATGCTATGTCGGTAAGTTTTTCTCAATTCCGAAAGCTACTTTGTGTATTTAAATTCAAAAAAAAAATTAGTAATATATATTATATGTTAATTGTAGGTTTGGTTTGAGGTTCCTTCTTTCCTACTACATACTTGGTGTGATGAAGTGCAAACAACCAAGTAAGTAATTTTCACAATACGTAGTTGAGTAATTACTCGACTAATTTTTGCATCATTTTAGTTATTGTTAAAAATATGTATTTGTCAAATATTTTATAATTTATTTATTAATACATAATAATTTATAATTTAAAATTCACAACTTGTATAAATGGAAGGTAATTTGATTGATAAATTTAAACATGGTAAACATTCTAATTTACTTGTAATTATGAGTATTATAACATACACTTTTAGAATATACATAAAATGTTATAATATTAATTATACATAAAAATAACAAAACTAACACATTAATATTATATAATCATACACAAACAATAAATATAAAATGACATGTAACGTAATCACTAAACTTAAATCTTAACATTCAACTGCATAATAACAATGTATACACACAATGATTATTTATGAATAACATATTAAACAAATAACATTATGAATTAGAATAAAACAATAACACAAAATCACAGTAAATAAATACATGAAATTTACAAAATACTTTACAAATATATTTGACTAATATTTGATTATTATTTATAAATATTTGTTATAGGTACAAATCTTGGAAAAATGAGCTACACATGTTTTGGTCAGCTTGGGGTAATTCCCGTGAGGCTACTCTAGAGGAGTTCAAGTATCGGGAGTACGAGTGGAGATGGCTATGCGCACATTTTAGCGACCCGGACTATATTGTATGTAATCGAGCTCTAAATATTTTCGTAATGCTATTGTTGTTTAAAGATATGAAACATATATGAAACTTACTTGTGGTAGTTTTTCGCCTTGTTAAATGAAAATTACATGTTTCTATGTGTAGGCGGCGTTCAACCAACACCGTTAACCGTAAGGGTTTGACGGAGCACCACAGTTTAGGTTCGCGGTCGTTAGCGAGAGTTTCGCACGAGGCCACTTCTGATGAAAATGTGGCGAATGCCTTTGTCTACGTGACTCAGAAGGCATATCCTAACTATCCGGATAGACTTGTAAGTTGTAAATATATCCTAACCATTTTAATCTTGCTATCGGTTTTACCTACGAACTTTATTAATATTCGGTTACTTTTTTGTTCCCACTTAATTAGGAGAGAGTGGTGAGGAGTCGAGAGGATGTTGATACGGATGGCGAGGAGGAGCATCCGTATTTGGACGAGGCTGGTCTCGAGTTAGCACGCGAGAGATCGATCGGGCCGATCCCTACATTAGGGCAAGGGTGTGGGCTACCATTTACCCTCCTAAAGGGAGTCATCACCGGACGCCAATGATGGGAGCTGAAGGCACCGGATTATTGAAGAATACTACGGGGTTTCAGCGCAATCAAAGGCGACACTCAAAGGCTTATTTGGAGGAGCAATTGAGGATTGAGAGGAGCTCAGGCGAGGAGCAAAGGAAGTCTCAAGACCGATTCGAAATTCCAAGAGGAACAAAGGAAGGTTCAACAAGAGATGTTAGCTCGGCGACGAGGCCATGATGCGGTATATGATGTCATTGAGTCGGGCCGTGTGTCAATCGGGAATTTCGGTACCACCACCACCTCAATTCTTCAATTCACAAACACCCCCTCTTCTTCACACCTCGGGACGACGACATGCAAGACGGTAGTAATCCTTCTTCTATCTTTAAGAATTTGACGGATCTTTGAGGATTTTAGTTGTCATTGTAGTAGTTCTTTTGCTAAATGTTTTTGTTTAGACTCGTGTTCGTTAATGTTCTTTGTTTATTGATTTTGTTGATGTTGCTACATGACATGTTGATATGGTTTGTATTTAAATTATGCTTTTCGTAATTGATTTATGTTGATTGTGATGTATGGTGGTGTATTATACATTTGGAATAACAGGTTATCTGAACAGGTTTGGTGATTTCGAAATTTGATTTTTCTTTTCTTGGACTTTAGCCGACGGCATTTACATGCAAGTCGGCTAAAGTATTTAATTAAAAAAATAAAATAAAACTTTAGCCGACGACATAGTCGTCGGCTAAAATGTCGGGTTTTAGCCGACGACAACGTTGCCGTCGGCTAAAGTGTATAGGTTTTAGCCGACGACAGCATTTACCGTCGGCTAAAACTCGACATTTTAGCCAACGCATATGTATCCGTCGGCTAAAATGGGTATTATTTTAGCCGACGACCGTGTAATCGTCGGCTAAAGTTCGAGTTTAGCCGAAGATCTTCCCTATTAGCCGTCGGCTAAACTTTAGCCGACCGACCTCGGCCGACCGACTTTTAGCCGACAGCTGACCACTTTAGCCGACGACTTTTTGCTGTCGGCTAAAGTATAAACATTGGTAGTGTAAATCAATTTAGACATGTAATGTCCCAAATTTAGATATCCAATATCTAATATTCATAATGAGAGAATTAGCTTGATTCATTCCGTTTTCAATCCTCATGCGCGACTCGGTAGGTCCGTCTCAGTCAGCAATGGGAGGAACCAAAGAGTAGTAGCACCACCTAGCCAGCCTGGCGGCCTACACTGTACCCCAACTGAGAACGAATGATTGGGATCATTCAAGAACCATTCTGTCGTGAATACCAGTATACGTATAAACCCTTCTTTCAAATGTCCCGATCAAGTTATGGGTTCACGGTCAGTCAAACCCCATCTGTACTTGACGCTATGCATGCGTTAATGCAAATCGAGATCATCGAGCTCTCGTGTATCTAACACAGCTAGCTCCAATGCTTTGGCCAAATACTTATGATCTCATCTGCCAATAACCGCATAGGACATATAACCCGTTCACTAACAGGAGAAAGAATTCTATCTTGGTATTCAGTAGGACCTGCTACTTGCCCGTCAAGATGCACGTCGAGGTTGACCCCCGCCTTCCGGTTTACAGGGTCGAACTACTCTAATGAAAATATTGACGTCACAAGCACATCCCTACTAAATCCTCAAGTCGAAGGTTCACGAATACCTATCACAACCTTTCGATTCCGTCAATGACGGTCCCGGAGTGAAATCCGTGTGATGAATCGAGGGTGAGTCGGTTCGAGTATACTAATCCAATTAGCATACCTATAACGTGTGCTCCCACTAACCATTAGTGTTCGACAGGCACTCTCCTTGTCAAAGCACACATCATACAAGTCTGCATATAAACTTAACGCCCAGTCAAGTTTCATCGACTTGCGAACGATTAAGTATTTGAGCTATAAACCTTTCCAGTGCTGACCCCCTTATCCAATAAGGAGTGGAACGTTTTGCTCTCAAATACACGGACTAGTTTCTACATGAATATTTTACGAGTTAGGTGTAATACCCGGTTGTAATTCATTCATTTTCATTCAGTAATTATCAGTCTGTAATTGTCGCTCAGTAATTTTCACTCATTAATAGTCACTCATCATTCATGAATCATTCATTCGCGTTCACTGTTGGCATGTTGTAATCGTATATCAATTACCGATCGTCATTTCATCTCCGTATAGATCGAGACGGGAGTATTATCATTTTCATTGTGATTGATAGCCTTGTACTGGGAGTATCATCTTTGGCTCGTGTTAGACTTGTTCACTTTCACATTCGTATGGTATGTCGGATCATTCATCAGTCGTAGCGAGGAATCGGAGTTATCGGTTTTATTCACCTTGGCCAGCATTGAGTTACGGCCGTAAGGTTCCGGGATACGGCCGTAAGTTCAGCGGGTACGGCCGTAAGGCTGGCGATTCTGACCGTGCGTGGTCGGCCAGTGCCCAGGCATTTTGGCCGAAGGCGAGTTACGGCCGTAAGAAGGGGAGGATACGGCCGTAAGTGGTGTTCGTAAATTTCAGGTGTTGTCGACCAAGGGTGACTTACGGCCGTAAGGGTTGCGGCATACGGCCGTAAGTCAAGGCAGGTACGGCCGTAAGGCTTGGCCGGATACGGCCGTACGCTGCAGGCAAGATGCCTGGTCGTTTTTGACGAAGGCGGATTACGCCCGTAAGTTTGGCCGGATACGGCCGTATCATCCGAGTTACGGCCGTAAGGTGTGCGGTACGGCCGTAAGGATGTCGGCGGATGTTTTTGACGAAGGCGGGTTACGCCCGTAACTCGGGCGATTCTGGCCGTAAGTCTGTCGGCGAGCTTTGACGAAGCCGAGGTTACGGCCGTCTGAGTTGGCGATTCTGACCGTAAGGCCGTTGACTTGGAATGTTACGGCCGTAAGAGGGCCGAGTTACGGTCGTAACTTCCGGCAGTATTTAAGGACTCGGCCGGGACATTTTCCTCATTTTCATTCCTTTCCTTCATCTTGTCCGAGAGAGAGAGCTTGAGGGAGATATTTTGTCATCATCAATCACTTGTGTTTTCGGATTTCATCATCTTATTTCGTTGGGAAGCTTGGATAGTCGATTTAACACGTTTTCATCGGATCGAAGTGTTTGGATCTTCAAAGGTAATATTCTTCAACACCTTAGATTTCGATTTTGTGTTGAGATATGATGTTTTGGACGTTATAATCATGTTATATGAAGGAATATGTATATGATTATGAGTTTGTATAAGGATTCATTGGATTATTGAGGAATTATTCAAGAACACTTTGAATATCGAGTTGAAATTGGGGGTTTTCGATTAATTATCGTTATAATCACGTTTTTGGATATTCGTTTTGGATTATTAATCGTATTGAAGATGTTTTGTTGGTTTGAAACATTTCTTGGGGGATTTGATATTGGTATATTGAGGTTTGATTGTAAACAATCGGAGTTTGGACGCAACGTGTTTGATTTAATGCCTCAATGGACTTGGTTTAGTCGTATTGGCGTTTTGAGTTCATTATATTCGTGTTTGATTCGTATATTGAACGGATTGTTGGTAATTGAATTATTCAAGGTTGTTCGAGCGACCGATATCTCAATTAGGACGTTGTTCGTGGAAGGATAATTGTCACCGGTGTTGTGTAAGTTAATTCTTACTCGGTTAAAAGGATATTCATCCCTTTTGTTGTTGTTCATTCATAATCATAATTCATTCATCATGGTATTAACCGTATCAAACTTGTTATTGTCAATTAATAACATCAGTCATAAGGAACGACGGTTCCAATCATTTCGTTGAGCTGTCATTTATTTCACTATCATTCCATCTCGGTGAGTCATTATTCATTTTCGATGTCACTTTTGTTATATCGTGGCATTCCGGGTCATACTGGCGTGCCGGTTGGTATGTGTTGGATTTTCATGTCGGGCACGTTTTAAGTCGTGTGTTGGTTGTTGGCATCACATTGGACTGTGCACACGAGTCATATTGTCTCGTGAGACTGATTAGGTACAAGACCACACATGTATTCGATCGATACTCGTTGGTGGCTTGTGCACGGAAACATTTCCATCCCGGGCGTAGTGTGGCGCCACCCTTTGAGTCGTACTGTTAGTTGATTCATATAGCATGTTTGATTGCGTATGTTTCGACAGGATATTTCATAACTTCTTATATAATCATGATTGTGTATTTTCAACCCTTGAGGATTGTTGTTACGTAATGGCCGGCCCGTTTGGGGATTACATTTTCAGTCTTGGCAAGGCAAAATACGGGAGAACACGGCGACGTCGAGGAGTCCCAGTGATACTAGTAGGGGCCCCGATCTTTCGATTATTCATGTTATTGTCCTTTATTTTCCATTGAGACTTTCATTTGGATACTCCGTTTCATTCAGTGTCGTGTATTTTATCTTCATATAAAATATACTAGTATTCGGTATTGTCCTGGTGTGTTGTACTTAAACTCCTCATCGGAGTATTTGGTAATATAATGTGGTTCGGCACTACAATTATATTATTTAATTCATCATTTTCATTCGCCTAGTGGGTCCCAGTTGGGGATTCACGGCACTGTAATATCCGCCTAGTTTGGGGTGTTACATTAGGAATGCTAGTAACTACCAGAAAATAAAGAAACATTCATTGCCTTATATAATTGATTTACATAATTACAAGTGCAATGCCCTCACTCAACATCCTCTGAGTGGCATTCGAGGGCATACTCCTAACAATCTCCCACTTGCACTCAATGCCACATACTATGGTATCTAATACCCATGTTCTCCAGATGACGCTCTAAGCTAGTCTGAGAAAGTGGCTTGGTCAGTGGATAGGCGACGTTGTCGGTCGAGTCTACTCTGTGTAGCACAATGTATCCCTTGCGAACAAATTCTCTTACGAGATGATACTTCCTCTCAATATGTTTGGTGCTGTTGTGAAACCTCGGCTCCTTGGCCTGCGCTACAGCTCCGTCGTTGTCGCGATGCAGTAGACAGTGACTCAAAGACATGGTATCACTTGAAGTTCTCGAAACTTCTTAATCCGTAACCCTTCCTTGGAAGCCTCCGAGGCCGCTTGGTACTCGGCTGACAGTGGAATCGCAGATCGCGCTTTGCTTGGCACTACGCCAAGATATCGCTCCTCCATTAAGAGTAAATATGTAGCCGTGGACATCGAGTCGTCCTTCGTCCTTGGAAGTCCGAATCGGTGAATCCCACCACATCCAAATCTCCACCGCCATACATCGTAACCATATCTCTAGTCCTTCTTAAGTACTTGAGAACGTTCTTTCTGGCGATCTAATGTTCCCTACAGGTTTGCTGAAACCTACTCACCATGCTTACAGCATGCGCGATGTCAGGTCTTGTACACAACATAGCATACATAAGGCTACCCACGGCCGAAGCATATGGTATATTACTCATTTCCTTGCGTTGTTCCTCACTTTGAGGACACATCTTCAAGGTGAGTTTTATTCCATGTTGCATCGGTAGGAACCCTCTTTTAGAATCATCCATCTTAAATCGCTTTACAATCTTATCTATATAGAGGTCTTGGGAAAGGCCTATTGTTTTCTTCGCTCTATCCCGGTAGAGCCGAATACCAAGAATATAGGTCGCTTCTCCCAAGTCTTTCATGGACAAATTACTCGAAAGCCAAGCTTTCACAGAACTGAGCATTCCCACATCATTTCCTATTAGTAGAATGTCATATACATATAGTACTAAGAATGCGATCTTGCTCCCACTAACCCTCTTGTATACACAAGGTTCCTCTTCATTTTGCACGAAATCAAACTCTTTGATTGCCTCGTCAAAACGAAGGTTCCAACTACGCGACGCTTGCTTCAGTCCATAAATGGAACGCTGAAGCTTGCACACTTTCTGAATATCGACTTCAGACACAAAGCCTTTAGGCTGCTCCATATAGATTTCCTCCTCGAGGAATCCATTAAGGAAAGCCATCTTTACGTCCATTTGCCATATCTCATAATCGTGGTAGGCAGCTATAGCAAGCATCATGCTAATAGACTTGATCATGGCTACGGGCGAGAATGTATCATGGTAATCGATCCCTTCCTTCTGGGTATAACCCTTTGCCACAATCCTGGCCCTATAGGCGTCAACCTTGCCATCACCATCAGTCTTTCTCTTGTAGATCCACTTGTTCCCAATAGGCACTATGCCCTTGGGGCGGTCTACTAGAGTCCAGACCTGATTGACATGCATCGAGTCTATCTCAGCTTCCATAGCTTCATGCCATTTCCCGGAGTCTACATCCACCATCGCTTGGTCATAGGTCGTCGGGTCGGTCTCTTGGCTATCACTTGGAACCTCATGGAGACCTAGCTCCTCCAAGTGCACAAGCCCATACCTCTCAGGTAAATGAGACACCCTACTAGACCTACGAGGTGGTTGTACTTGTGTTTCAGAAGGTTTGGTTCCAGTTTCTTGCACAGGTGTCTCCTGAGGAGTTTCATTATATTCTTCTAAAGAAATACTTCTACCTGCTCCGCCTTCCTGAATGAACTCATCTTCCAAGAAGTGTGCTTGTAAAGCAACAACGATCCTTCGATATTCGGGCATGTAGAATAGATATCCCATCGTCCCAGACGGGAATCCAATGAAACGTCCCTTCGCAGACCTAGCTTCCAACTTTTCCACCTTAGTCTTCTTGACATAGGCGGGACATCCCCAAATCCTAATATGATTAAGACTTGGTTTCCTTCCTTCCCACATCTCATGTGGAGTTTTAGGAACGGATTTGGAAGGACATCTGTTCAAAATGTAAGCAGCAGTCAGGAGTGCATACCCCCACAGGTAAATCGGTAAGTCAGTATAGCCCAGCATGGAACGGACCATGTTTAACAAGGTCCGGTTCCTTCTTTCTGACACACCATTTAACTGAGGAGTACCTGGAGGTGTTAGTTGTGAAAATATTCCATGTTCCTTAAGGAACTCGTCAAACTCCATACTCATATACTCGCCACCTCGGTCCGACTGAAGTGCTTTGATATGATTACCAGTTTGTTTCTCGACTAGGGCCTTGAATTCCTGGAATTTCTCAAAGGCCTCTGATTTATGTTTCATTAAGTATACATAACCATACCTAGTATGATCATTTGTAAACGTAATGAAATATTGATATCCGTCACGTGCTGCTTCCAAAGCACCACAAACATCAGTATGGATTAATCCCAGTTTATCAGCGGCTCTTTCAAAAGTCCTTGTGAAGGGGGACTTAGTCATTTTGCCTTTAAGGCAAGATTCACAAGTAGGAAAGGGATCCGATCCCAATGGACCCATAAGTCCATCCTTTTCCATCTTGTAAACCTTGGTCTGACCAACATGACCAAGTCTAAGATGCCATTTCAAAACTTGATTGGTTTCATCCCTACCACGTTTTCTAGTCATAGTATTCACAACTACTTTGTTGCTGAGATTTAGATGATACAATCCATTCAACAATGTAGCAGTACCCACTAGTTTATTTCTAAAATAAATTTTGCAGGAACCATCACCAATGAAAAATGAAAAGCCTTTTCGGTCCATGACCGGAATGGATACAATGTTTTTGTGCCCCTTGGGCAAAACAAGTACATCTTCTAAAGTCAAAACAAAGCCGGATTCTAAACCCAAAAGAAGTGATCCTATGTCGGTCGCCTCGACACTATACCCACTTCCGACTGTGATCATAACTTCTCCAGCTCCAAGCTTCCTACTTTGTTCCAGATCCTAATTCACAGTACAAATATGAGAACTAGCACCAGAATCCAGTATCCAGGAAGTAGAAAATACAGTAGCAGAACAATTTGTTTCCAAAACTAAAAGTTCTGTACCTGAAGTGCCATGAAGAATCGGACAGTCTCTAGTCTAGTGGCCCAGCTCACCGCACTTGAGACAAGCATCCTTCTTCTTCTTGTTCTTTGGAACCATCGGGGCCTTGCCCTTTCCCTTAAGGTCCTTAGCTTGTGGTCCAGTCCACTTCTTGGTCTTTTTCTTCTTATTCTTAGACTTCCGAAATCCAGAAGAAATCACAAGTGCAGACTCCTTCATCTGCGGGGTCTTCATCTGAGACTGAGCGGTCACCAGTTTGTTCATTAGCCCAGCTAAGTTACATGCAATCTCATTGCAGTTGAAGTTCATAACAAACTGTGAGAAGGAATCAGGGAGAGACTGTAGGATAAGGTCGGTTTGGAGAGAAGTATCCATTTTAAAATCAAGAGCCTCCAATCTCTAGATCATGGATATCATTTTGAGGACATGTTCCCCAACCTCCTCACCTTCCTTCATCCTTGCACCGAACAGTTGCTTGGATATCTCATATCTAGCAGTTCTGCTGTGCTCACCATAAAGCTCGGTTAAGTGAGATAGAATCTGCCTAGCAGAAGTCATTTTCTCATGAGCTCTCTGAAGCTCATTAGACATAGAAGCCATCATATAAGCACGGACTTTCACGTCATCCTTAACCCACTTTTCGTGGTTTCCAATCTCTTCCTGATTGGCTCGAGTCCGCATAGGAGGCGCCGGAATGTCCGTCTCCAAGACGTATCCCAGTGCCTCTATACTGAGGACAATCATCAGATTGCGGAGCCAATCCACAAAGTTAGGTCCCATTAAGGTGTTCTTTTCGAGTAGAATTGCGAGTGGATTCATTGTCATATTGAGATTTATGCATTAAGTATAACAGTTAATTAGTGACTCATTCAATTATGTTCGAGTATAGAATTTAAGGTCTTTTCTATTCTTGTTACCCAGCTCCCACTATTTTTATCGGAATAACACACTCCCATGTGATATCCGGAAGTATCGTCGCTCTACTTCATAGTGGTGATCGAGTTCTTTATAAATCTTAATAGAGGGCAACCGAACAGGTTTCTAGTCTATTAATTTTCATAAAGTGGTGTCCAACACCAACCCATCTAATGGATGATTCGATCTTCTTTTTCCCCTTGTTCACTCCCCTCAACCTATACGGTTTCTATGGTTCGTGAACAAGTTAAGTTTATACCATCGACGCAAATCAGTTTCACAATTGAATCTTATCCGGCAACCTATCAGGTTTCTAGGGATAAAATGTGCTCCAACCGAAAGCATCCAATGCACTCCCGGTAATTTATCCGTCCTCCCCGAATGACTACCCCGATAACTCGGAAGCATAGCACATCCGGTTTGGATTTCAATTTCCCGAAAACTCGATGGAGGGAAGGAAAACCTTGAAACCTTATAAACTTAATTATTTATTGTGGGAGAATTTTCGCGATTAATGTTACACTTTGCACATTAATCATATTAGCGCGTTTGTGGTATTCATACAATATGAAAAAACCATTCACAACCTAGTTGCTACCAACATGTGGTTCATGGACCGTTCCTAGAAAACAAAAAAACTTCGTAATCTAATTACAAGTCTTCGTCTTGAATCTTCGTCTTCTCGAAACGGATCTTCCTCCGGTCTTCGTCATTACATATAAATTTTACATCGAAAATTACATCCTAGATACAAACATTTCTAGTAAAATAAATAGGCTCAAAACGGCCTTTACAACCCAATCGAATAAAACAAACGATTCAAAACTAAGTCCACGAACCACATCCCCATTCAAAAGCATTCATCCGATAAATACTATATAAATGAAAAGCGTAGAGGTACATTCATCCAATCAACAATACGAACCGATCCAATCGATTCACACAATCGGTAATATGATAATGTTCAGTCGACCATAAATATTCCAATTAATCAAATTTCCCTTATAAAATGAAATACCATAAATCATTTTAATTATATTAAATCCAATTTAACATGTGGGAGATTAATTTTCAAGAATACACGAAAAAATCGAGCCGAGGTGAAAATTGGCCAGCATGACCGAGTCACCCTCGGCAGCCTGCCGGCAGTCAGGCCTGGCATGGCCGAGTCACGCTCGGAAGATGCCGGCCAGGACACGACCGAGTCACCCAGGACACGGTCGGGTTTGCTCTGCGATGACTTGCCAGATCGCAGACACGACCGAGTCACCCAGGACACGGTCGAGTCTACCTGACAGTGACTTGGCCACACTGCCGGACACGACCGTGTCACCCAGGACACGGTCGAGTCACTCTCGGCCAGATTACCCTTTTTGTCCAAAAAATCGTCCGACGACGATTCGGGGCTAGATTTTCGACCGGATATCCAATAACAATATTTTCCGACTTTCATATCTTCAATATAAATCATATTTCCCAGAAATTTAAGATTTATATTTAGACATAAACTTACGAAAAATATAACTACAAGGAACGTAAAACATGTACCACGATTATGACAAAAATGATTCCAAATCATTCACCATCTAATCGAACATTCCAAATGCCAAATATCGTATATACGATCGCAAGACTTACGCTCCGATACCACTGTTGGGATTCGGTGCCTAAAACGAAGGCCCAGCGGAAGCGGTAAAACGAAAATTAATTCGATCCGAATCCCTACGAGGATCGATCGAGCTACGTATATACGAATATCAAAACGAATTCACAAGAGATATAGAAACTCACCCTTGTAGTCCGTTGATTAGATGGATAACCTTCTCTTGAGCTATTCCCCAAGCTCTTGAACGATCCAACGCCGAAAGCACCACGTCTCTACTTGCCACGCGCCGGAGAAACAACCGGAACGACGATCACCTTGCTATCCTCCGAGGATACGGCTAGAGCTAAGTGATGAAGCTATATATGTAAAGATTACTACACTCTAAGTGTTTTAATCTTACTCTCTCTATATGATTTTCTCTCAATTTTTCTCCAAGAAAAATGAAGAAGAAATGAATGAAGAAGATGAAGAAAATTGAGAAAATGGTTTTTCTCTCTCTCTCTCTCTCTCTCTCTCTCAATCTCACGTTGAAAGTTGCTTGGAATGATTAGTGAGAGATGTCTTCATCTTCATTTATTTAACTCTCCACATGCACATCTCATAATTATGAGAATCAAAGCCCCACCACCTCAATGATCAACCATTAAAGAATGGAACATGGGTCCATATGAAAGTGGGTGGAAGTGTGGGGTTTGGCCCATGTAGAAATCGGACAAGTTCGGTTCGTTTCGGACTCCCGCGAGTCCAAACAGATAAACTTTGATTCCGTATCGATGTATTTATATCGATTAATTAATCCAATTAATTAAACATATCAAATACATTATAACATAATTAATTTCTCCAAGAAATAATTATATCCATGAATTAAATTAATCACCCAGTGATATATTTAATTAATTAGGCCGTAAATCAATTTATCCAATAAATCGATTTAGACATCTAATGTCCCAAATTTAGATATCCAATATCTAATATTCATAATGAGAGAATTAGCTTGATTCATTCCGTTGTCAATCCTCATGCGCGACTCGGTAGGTCCGTCTCAGTCAGCAATGGGAGGAACCAAAGAGTAGTAGCACCACCTAGCGGCCCGCGGCCTACACTGCACTTAACCGAGAACGAATGATTGGGATCATTCAAGAGCCATTCTGTCGTGAATACCAGTATACGTATAAACCCTTCTTTCAAATGTCCCGATGAAGTTATGGGGTCACGGTCAGTCAAACCCCATCTGTACTTGACGCTATGCATGCGTTAATGCAAATCGAGATCATCGAGCTCTCGTGTATCTAATACAGCTAGCTCCAATGCTTTGGCCAAAGACTTATGATCTCATCTGCTAATAACCACATAGGACATATAACCCGTTCACTAACAGGAGAAAGAATTCTATCTTGGTATTCAGTAGGACCTGCTACTTGCCCGTCAAGATGCACATCGAGGTTGACCCCCGCCTTCCGGTTTACAGGGTCGAACTACTCTAATAAAAATCTTGACGTCACAAGCACATCCCTACTAAATCCTCAAGTCAAAGGTTCACGAATACCTATCACAACCTTTCGATTCCATGAATGACTGTCCCGGAGTGAAATCCGTGTGATGAATCGAGGGTGAGTCGGTTCGAGTATACTAATCCAATTAGCATACCTATAACGTGTGCTCCCACTAACCATTAGTGTTCGACAGGCACTCTCCTTGTCAAAGAACACGTCATACAAGTCTGCATATAAACTTAACGCCCAGTCAAGTTTCATCGACCTGCGAACGATTAAGTATTTGAGCTATAAACCTTTCCAGTGCTGACCTCCTTATCCAATAAGGAGTGGAACGTGTTGCTCTCAAATACACGGACTAGTTTCTACATGAATATTTTACGAGTTAGGAATGCTAGTAACTACCAGTAAATAAAGAAACATTCATTGCCTTATATAATTGATTTACATAATTACAAGTGCAATGCCCTCACTCAACATCCTCTGAGTGGCATTCGAGGGCATACTCCTAACAATTTGTTCATCATACAACTCAGCATGGTGAATAGCAAGGTGGTACAGCCCTTGCTGTTTCACCCTTGAAACGACTATCTCTATCCCAACAAAGTCTGCTCATATTAATTCTCTCCATCACCACGGATCTGGAACGATGCGTCCGTTGACGATTGATTCCTTCTTCTTCATTGATAGGGATGAAGTCTGAGAAGCCGACATTTTTGCAGAAGAAAAGGGTGTGAACTAATAGAGAATCGCACGGAAAAATTCAGAAAATGCAGAAAATATGTACGCTATTTACTTAAGACTAGTCTAATTTGCTGAAAGTGTAAAGAGGCTAAGTGAGCAAAATACAGTTTTTTTATAGAGTGCATGGAAGATTAGGGTTTTAAAATAGTGAACGGTTAGATTTAAGGGATGAGAAGCATCTTTTTAAAAGAATGTAAATGATGGATTTAGAGTAACTCGTACATCTGATCCATCGATTTTTGAAATTATGATCGATCCCACTTCTAACTGTTTGTCTCCCCTTATTGCACGAAACGGCAGTTTAAAATTATTGAAATCACGGTATTTGAGGAAATAAAGTTTGGGTGTCTTTAAAACCATTAAAAGATAAGACATTTGAATTGTAAACAGGGCACGTGGACTTAAAAGGTTTTCTGAGTAAATAAAATAGTATTATAATATTAATTGACATCCTACAGTGTATATGCTGTATCCGCGAAAATACAGTGTTACCCTTAAAAGGTACATACATGATTCAATTCTTACACCAATATTTGGATTAATACTATATTCATGGGTCGTATTATATTCTCCCTTAATTAATGCACGCGTCAGCTGTATGAAGGTTTCATGCCTTCTTTGTCCTGCAGCACTATCTGACTTGTTCTGAGTGTGCATTCAATTAAAGTGGATACTATATTCTTGGGTCGTACAGCATTCCCCCTCAATTGATGAGTAAAATATAAAAACGTATAGGGAGTCAGGCTATAGCATTCCTAATTCTTGAGGAAGCTACATAATCTGGTTGTGCTTAGAGGTTTTGTAAAGATGTCGGCCAACTGAATATCTATATGAATTTTCTCGATCCAAATATTCTTATTCTCAATATGATTCCTGATGAAGTGATGCTTCATATCAATATTCTTCGTTCGCGAGTGCAATACAGGGTTGTGCACTATTGCAATTGCACTCGTGCAATCGCACATGTTTGGCGTCTCTCTGGCACTGATTCCATAATCTTGTAGTTGCTGTTGCATCTAGAGAATCTGTATACATCAACTTCCAGCGGCATAGTATTCCGACTCAGCTGTAGAAAGCGATTTGGCCAATTTCTTCTTGCTGAACCATGACACTGTAATATCCGACGGAATTCTTACTTACTGTTGTACTATTCGGATAATTTAATACTGTTGTAATCTTGTTGCATTTGTGAAATGAATATTGATGTTGGAATATAACTTAATAGACTTGAATAAAATGATCATTCGTATTATGTTTGAATTTTCAGCGTTGTAGAGATAAGTGCATATTTAACTATTAAAAACCTGAGCCTAACGTACGTTAATCGTAAGTCATAGCGTACGCTATTTTGAGGCCTTTACGTACGTAACGGGGTGCACACGTACGTAACCCGATCTGTCGTATCCAATCTCAACTTTCGGCGTGTGGGGCCGGGTGGGATTCGAATATCTGATTTTGGAGCCAACCCGGTTGACCCACATTACGTACGTAATTCTTCTAGCGGTAGCACGTCAAGTTCGTATTTCAGTCCAAGAACCTATGGATTTAGCTTACGTACGTAACACTTGTTGTGTAGCGTACGTAGCAGTATCTTTATTATAAAAAGACAACTTGTGTCTTTCATTTTGCACGACCAACCTCCGGTTTTCACCCATAGAATCATCCCCCTTCATCCCTAGAGCAAGTTTACCTTCTTCCTACTTGTGTTGGAGCTTTACATTTTGATTTTGGAGCTTGTTGATTGGAACTTGGAGACATTCTTGAAGCTTATATTGTGTTCTTGTGGTTTGGTGTATAGTTCTCCGTTTCTGAAGGTATGTTCTATGATTTAACCCTATAATCTCGAATTTAATATGATAATGATTAAGTATATTTCACCTAGTGATGAATTAATCAAAATAAACATGTTGTAGTTAAGGTTTCAACAACTTAATGATGAACATGATGATTAGAGGGTTTGTAATGGTGTGTTCTTGGTGTTTTAATATGGTAATGATCATGTTTAGTTTAACCACACTCTCCTTGCTAGACTTATAACACCATTGGTATAATAATAATCCTTGTTCCATTGTAATGTAAATGACTTATTGGAATAATTACCATAAATGTTTTAAGAAACCTTATTGATCATTAGAAGAATGAAATAATCTTCTTGAACGTAGGCTAAGTGAATTCAGAGGTGTGTTGTTTGAATCCCAGTCGGTTGGAAGAGTATAAGAGTGGTGCTAAACTTGAGATAATCTTCATAACCATGATATGGATTTACAACTAATTAACTCAACATAAGTAATTGTAAGTAGTGCAGATTTTACTTTTAAACATTTGAGATGTTCTTGATAAGATTAAAGGATAGGAGATTACTGTTTAAAACATTATGGAATGATTCTTGATCCAACAAACATTTGGTATCAGCTTGTAATCAATTGTGAGAATTGAATGGTATGGATAAAGTTCTTGAAGTAACACTTTAGAAGTTAAACTACTCAATCGGAAATTAAGATGTTATCTCGTGAAAATTCGGTGTAGATGATCATATAAACGTATTAATGAGCAAAATATACTTCATTCAAGGTTGATTGTTCAAGTACACAATATTAATTGAGGACCGTTCGTTCGTGCCGACAAGAAGAGGACTATTCCCGTATCCGTATTGAGGCAAGTTATCTTGCTTGGTTATAATGATGTGTGGATTCTTATGATGATTATGCATTTGTGTATATGAACCACTTATAAACTTGTGTCTTGTGATTTGATGTTGCTCTTAATGATGTCCCGTTTTCATCGTGGGATTATATTCCCAAGTTCGTTACTTTTGGTCCCGTGATATTGTTGATCTTGTTGTCATCTCGGTGAGTCCTCGATCCTTATTCGGATTTTGTGAAATTCTTGAATTCGTTGTCATGTTGCATCGTGACATATCCGGAGTCATATCTACGTTCCGATTGGATATTGTGTAGGATTTTTAGCCGGGCACATATATAGTCATGCGTGAATATTTTTCCGTGAAAGGCTGTGCACACGAGACGTAGTTCGTTGAGGCTAATTAGGTACATTGTCCCGCGTATATCCTGGATTCCGTATACGGGGTGGACATGTGCACTGACACATATTCGGATCGGGCGTACTGTGATGTCCCTCTTGAGCCGTACTATCTTAGTCGCTCACAGTCCATTTTTATACGTGGATGTGTTCGACGTTTTGCGACTGAGCGTTCATACGCCCGAGGGGTATGTTCGTTAGTCGGGGCGTTATTCTTGAAATCTCATATGCGTGAATTGTATACTATCTTGAGAATCATTTATCATGTATATCTGACCCTGTTGGGCGAAATACTTGTGTTGTATTTTAGGTCGAGGAAAAGGCAAGGCACGGGAAGATCAAGGTGATGACGAAGGGTTCGAAGGATACTAGTTCGGGGGCCCCAAGTCTTTCGTGTCCGGTCATGATTGTACTGTGTAATGTTATCTTCCGCTTCATTTTAAGTTTAAACAAATGTATTGTTATTTGAGGTATAATTCATCTCCATATGGATTATACTTACGTTCTGGATCCTGTGTGTAATAAGGCCGTAGGCCATACTGCTGTAAACTCCACATCGGAGTAAGTATTATGTTTTGTGGTTCGGTATCACATGTATTGTGTATTTAATCTTTACTTTAGATATCGCTTGGTGGATCCCAGCGTGGGGTCCACGGCACTGTAATGGCCGCCTTATCGGGGTGTTACAGAAGATGGTATCGGAGCAGGTCGTTTTCTTTCTTTTTGAGTCTTTGTGTATTGAACTAGTATCAAGAGACCTTCGTGTCACGTGCGACCCGTGCGAGCGCCTGATCCTACGAGCCAAATGCGGTATGTACTTTATGAACCATGAATAAATTATTGACATGATATTGATCTCTGAATAGATCTCCTTGTTGATCTCGGCATTTTAAGGGTTTGTGGCAGGAATTATCTGATTGATGATTCAAATAAAATTCTGGATTGATTATATGATTGAAATCATTCGACTCAAACGTCGATATGATATTCTGTGTGACCCTCGTAGTGATGATAACTCATTACGAACTGTTTTCTCGAATATGTAATTTCTTACTGCCATTAACTTAGCATGAATTCTGATTGGTATCATGAACTATACTTATGATTATCATTGCAAATTGAATCTTTCAAGATGGAAAGAAATTTGAGAGGCCGTGGCGAGAGGGGACGAGGCCGCGGAAGGGGCCGAATCCGTCTGGTGAGCCAACAGACGTGCGAACGCAGAGCATAGTTCATGACGGTGATTCGCCTTCTAGGGACCAATCGCACCACAATGGACGCGAGGATGCTCGTGTCGATCCTTACACTGTAATGCAGGCATGATGGCTCGGATGACCCAAATGGGTCGATTAATGGAAACAATACAGAGAGCTGCTACCGACCGGCATCGTGGCCCACCTCCTATACATGGCGGGCCGGTGAATCGGATCATCGGTGACATCTCGCGCCAACGACCCCGATTTTGAAGGTTCCTCTGAGCCGGCCGATATCGTGCATTGGATCAAACACTTGAGAAGTTGTTCGATATGGTAGACTGCCTAGTAGAGAATCGCGTCTCGTAGCGACTTACTACTTGGGCAAGGGTGCCCACACTTGGTGGCTTTCGGTGAGGCCGGTGATGGCGTATGTACTTGGGAAGAATTTAAAAATCTCATGCTAGATCGTTACTATCCGTGTCCTCTCCGCGAGGCCAAATTATCGAATTCTGAATCCGGAACCGTCAGAAGATGATGACGTACTATCTATCGCCGAGAAATTCCGGGCACTTCTCCCTTTTGCCGCGACGATTGTCCACCACAGTGATAAGATCAAATACTTTCTCAAAAGGCTTAAACCCCGAATGAGAATGCACTGTTGAACCATCATTGTGTGACCCTACGAGTTCATCGAGAAAGCTCACGGAGTGAATTGACCGTGAAGGAAATTTCCAGAAGCAACGCGATCTAACAACAAGAAATTCAGAACTGGTCGACGGCAAAGCGGGGAGCATTCAAGAGACCCCAACCTGTGCCAAATCCTTCTGAACGGCAACCTACGGCATCGAAGCCAACCGGATCGCAACCTCGAGCGGTCAGCCTATCTGTTGTGTGCTATAATTATGGAGACCCGGGACATATCAATTCGAAATGTCCTAGGCCAGCCGTGTCATGCCATACTTGTGGGAAGAACGGGCATCGTGCTCGTTATTGTAGGAGTGGACTAGGACGTATTCCCGCCGCACCTCATGCTCCAGTACAATCTTCGGTTCAGGACCGTGTACCTCCATCCGCTTCTTATCAGACTACCGGGGCAAACAAAGGGATGGGACGTGGAAATCGGCAGTACATCAGTGCGAGGGCCAAAACCTAGAGTTTACGAGATGAAGAGGGCTGAAGATCCCGAAGCCAGCATGATTGCAGGTACTCTCGAGATCCAATCTCAGCCTGTCTGTGTTCTTTTTGATACTGGTGCTTCACACTCCTTTTTATCTACTTCTTGTTTGCGTCGTTTGCAACTAGATCATGTTATCAATTGTGAACCTTATATAATTGGTCTATCCGATGGTAGAAGAATTGTTGGGAATCGTGAAGTTCAGGACTGCTCGATTCGAATGAACGACCGTGAGTGGTTGTCAAACTTAATTGTGGTCGATTTACCTAAAGATGATGTGATCTTGGGTATCGATTGGATGGACCGTCATGATGCTATAATTAGTGTCCGCAAGCGAACAGTAACCGTCACATCTGATGATGGTATTGAGTGTACCTTCCAGGGTGATAATCCCAGCCGTTTCGGGAGAATCATCAGCGCTATGGAAACGGTGAAACTGCTTAATCAAGGATGTATTGGCTATTGGTGTTACATGACCAAGACTATGAATCGACCAGTTGAATTGATCGATATTCCGGTAGTCCGAGACTACCCAGACGTATTTCCATATGAATTGCCAGGCTTACCTCCGCATCGCGATGTAGAGTTCAATATTGAGCTAGAGACTGGTACGTCCACGCTCTCAAAAGCAACGTATCGCATGGCTACGACTGATATGCATGAGATTAAGAGCCAACTTGAGGATTTGACCGAGAAGGGTTACATTAGACCTAGTGCGTCCTTGGGAGCACCGATCTATTTGTACGTAAGAAGGACGGATCTACGTGCATTGTATTGATTATCGTGAGTTGAACAGGTAACCATTAAGAACAAATACCCATTGCCGCGTATTGATGATTTATTGGATCGGCTTCAAGGGGCTTTGTGTTTTCTAAGATCGACTGAGGTCCTGGTTACCATCGATTGAGGATTCGTGAGTCGATATTTCGAAGACCGCTTTTCGTACTCGCTATGGGCATTATGAGTTCGTAGTGATGCCTTTTGGGTGACGAATGCACCGGTATTTATGGAGCTGATGAATCGAGTGTTTATTAATTATCTGGATCGCTTTGTAGTCGTTTTTATTGACGACATTCTGATCTATTCTCGTGACCATGAAGAGCACGAGCGTCATCTCCATCTAGTTCTCGAGGCGTTAAGGCGAGAGCAGCTTTATGGAAAATTTTCTAAATGTGAGTTCTGGATAAATGAAGTTATCTTTCTCGGGCATGTGATCTCAGTTGATGGGGTGCGAGTGGACCCGCAGAAGACAGAAGCTATCCGAGACTGGTTACCGCCAAAGAGCGTTAAGGAAGTACGCAGTTTCTTGGGACTAGCAGGTTATTACCGACGGTTCGTGGAGGGTTTTTCCAAAATTGCCCAACCAATGACTAATTTGTTGAGGAAGGATATGAAATATTTATGGTCAGAGGCTTGTCATCAGAGCTTTGATGAACTTAAGAGTCGGTTGATTTCGGCACCTATTTTAGTCCTACCAAAAGGAACGGAAGGGTTTGTAGTGTATAGTGATGCATCTAAACAGGGCCTTGGGTGTGTACTAATGCAAAACGGGAAGGTGATCTCCTATGCATCGAGACAGCTACGACCTTACGAGGTCAACTACCCCACCCATGATTTAGAACTCGCAGCAGTGGTGTTTGCTTTAAAAATCTAGCGTCATTATACGTATGGAGTAACTTTGTCGATTTTCACTGATCACAAAAGCCTAAAATACATTTTTACTCAGAAGGAGTTAAACATGAGGCAGAGAAGGTGGCTAGAACTCATCAAAGACTATGATATCGAGATCCTTTATCATCCGGGCAAAGCAAATGTAGTTGCTGACGCTTTGAGCCGTAAGACAGTGCAGGAGCAGATGGTGAGCCGTTTGACAGCACAGAGAGAGTTGCAATTGGACCTTATGAGGCCAGAAATTGAAGTTTGGTTACAGCGTATTCAGGGACAACTTTGCACCCTTGAGATTTCTTCATCTCTTAATGATATGATCAGATCGAGGCAAGTTACGGACCCATTCTTATCTCGAGTCCGGGATGAGGTAACCCAAGGGAAAGCCCCTGGATTCGTGATCCAAGAGGATGGATTGATACGATTTAGAAATAGAGTTTGTGTACCCGCTGACGAAGAGTTAAGGAACTCTATCATGAGAGAAGCCCATGCTACCCCGTACTCTATTCACCCGGGATCTAGCAAGATGTATAAGGATTTGAAGCAGAATTATTGGTGGGGAAATATGAAACGTGAGGTTGCCGAGTTTGTTTCGAGATGTTTAACCTGTCAGCAGGTTAAGATTGAGCACCAGCGACCCACAGGAATGCTGAAACCGCTCCCGATTCCCGAGTGGAAATGGGAGGACATATCAATGGATTTTATTAATAGATTGCCGACGAGTCGTCGAGGAATGAATACGATTTAGGTGATTGTGGACCGTCTGACCAAATCAGCCCACTTCTTGGAGATTAAGGACGCGTGGGGTCCCGAGAGATTGGCCCAGCTGTTTATTAAGGAGATTGTAAGATTACACGGTACCCCCAAGAGTATTGTATCGGACCGTGACGGGCGATTCGTGTCACACTTCTGGAAGGCAGTTCATCGTGCGATGGGCACACAGTTGAATTTCAGTACGGCTTTTCATCCACAGACCGATGGTCAGTCTGAGAGAACCATCCAGACTCTAGAGGACATGTTGAGAGCATGCGCTCTTGATTGGAAGGACGATTGGGAAGCCCAGCTGCCTTTGGTGGAATTCACTTATAATAATAGTTGGCACGCTTCGATTCAGATGGCACCGTATGAGGCATTATATGGCCGTCGCTGTAGGTCCCCTTTGTGTTGGGACGAACTATCAGAATCTCTGGGCACGGAACCCGACATGTTATTAGCAGCTCGAGAGAAGATCACTTTGATTAGGAGCCGGTTGTTAACGGCTAAAAGTCGACAGAAGTCTTATGCTGACCACCGTCGACGACCGCTTGAGTTCGAGGTTGGTGACCATGTGTTAATGAAGGTGTCACCTACCCGAGGAGTCTTTCATTTTGGAAAACGAGGCAAGCTGAGTCCGAGGTATATCGGGCCGTTTGAGGTTTTGGAACGAGTAGGCGATTTGGCTTATCGCTTGTCTTTACCACCAACCCTGAGCCGGATCCATAACGTGTTCCATGTCTCCCAGTTAAGGAAATACGTTGCTGACCCAAGTCATGTACTTCATTTCGATGAGATCGATTTATCGGAGGATCATTCGTATGAGGAGCGCCCCATACGAATACTTGAGAGGAGGATCAAACAACTGCGTAATAAGACAATTCCCCTACTAAAGGTTCAGTGGTCTCGACACGGGGTCGAGGAAGCCACGTGGGAGATGGAGAGAAGCATGCAAGAGAGGTATCCTGAATTGTTTACCCCTTAGTTTCGGGGACGAAACCCCTTTTAAGGGGGGGAGTATGTAATATCCGACGGAATTCTTACTTACTGTTGTACTATTCGGATAATTTAATACTGTTGTAATCTTGTTGCATTTGTGAAATGAATATTGATGTTGGAATATAACTTAATAGACTTGAATAAAATGATCACTCGTATTATGTTTGAATTTTCAGCGTTGTAGAGATAAGTGCATATTGAACTATTAAAAACCTGAGGCTAACGTACGTTAATCGTAAGTCATAGCGTACGCTATTTTGAGGCCTTTACGTACGTAGCAGGGTGCACATTACGTACGTAACCGGTCTGTCGTATCAATCTCAACTTTCGGCGTGTGGGGCCGGGTGGGATTCGAATATCGATTTTTGGAGCCAACCGGTTGACCCACATTACGTACGTAATTCTTCTAGCGGTAACGTCGTAATGAAGTTCGTATTTCAGTCCAAAGAACCTATGGATTTAGCTTACGTCGTAACACTTGTTGTGTAGCGTACGTAACAGTATCTTTATTATAAAAAGACAACTTGTGTCTTTCATTTTGCACGACCAACCTCCGGTTTTCACCCATAGAATCATCCCCCTTCATCCCTAGAGCAAGTTTACCTTCTTCCTACTTGTGTTGGAGCTTTACATTTTGATTTTGGAGCTTGTTGATTGGAACTTGGAGACATTCTTGAAGCTTATATTGTGTTCTTGTGGTTTGGTGTATAGTTCTCCGTTTACAAGGTATGTTCTATGATTTAACCCTATAATCTCGAATTTAATATGATAATGATTAAGTATATTTCACCTAGTGATGAATTAATCAAAATAAACATGTTGTAGTTAAGCTTTCAACAACTTAATGATGAACATGATGATTAGAGGGTTTGTAATGGTGTGTTCTTGGTGTTTTAATATGGTAATGATCATGTTTAGTTTAACCACACTCTCCTTGCTAGACTTATAACACCATTGGTATAATAATAATCCTTGTTCCATTGTAATGTAAATGACTTATTGGAATAATTACCATAAATGTTTTAAGAAACCTTGTTGATCATTAGAAGAATGAAATAATCTTCTTGAACGTAGGCTAAGTGAATTCAGAGGTGTGTTGTTTGAATCCCCAGGTCAGTTGGAAGAGTATAAGAGTGGTGCTAAACTTGAGATAATCTTCATAACCATGATATGGATTTACAACTAATTAACTCAACATAAGTAATTGTAAGTAGTGCAGATTTTACTTTTAAACATTTGAGATGTTCTTGATAAGATTAAAGGATAGGAGATTACTGTTTAAGACATTATGAAATGATTCTTGATCCAACAAACATTTGGTATCAGCTTGTAATCAATTGTGAGAATTGAATGGTATGGATAAAGTTCTTGAAGTAACACTTTAGAAGTTAAACTACTCAATCGGAAATTAAGATGTTATCTCGTGAAAATTCGGTGTAGATGATCATATAAACGTATTAATGAGCCAAATATACTTCATTCAAGGTTGATTGTTCAAGTACACAATATTAATTGAGGACCGTTCGTTCGTGCCGACAAGAAGAGGACTATTCCCGTATCCGTATTGAGGCAAGTTATCTTGCTTGGTTATAATGATGTGTGGATTCTTATGATGATTATGCATTTGTGTATATGAACCACTTATAAACTTGTGTCTTGTGATTTTATGTTGCTCTTAATGATGTCCCGTTTTCATCGTGGGATTGTATTCCCAAGTTCGTTACTTTTGGTCCCTTGATATTGTTGATCTTGTTGTCATCTCGGTGAGTCCTCGATCCTTATTCGGATTTTGTGAAATTCTTGAATTCGTTGTCATGTTGCATCGTGACATATCCGGAGTCATATCTACGTTCCGATTGGATATTGTGTAGGATTTTTAGCCGGGCAAATATATAGTCATGCGTGAATATTTTTCCGTGAAAGGCTGTGCACGAGGCGTAGTTCGTTGAGGCTAATTAGGTACATTGTCCGCGTATATCACGGATTCCGTATACGGGGTGGACATGTGCGACACATATTCGGATCGGGTGTCTTGTGATGTCCCTCTTGAGCCGTACTATCTTAGTCGCTCACAGTCCATTTTATACGTGGATGTGTTCGACGTTTTGCGGCGACGTTCATACGCCCGAGGGGTATGTTCGTTAGTCGGGGCGTTATTCTTGAAATCTCATATGCGTGAATTGTATACTATCTTGAGAATCATTTATCATGTATATCTGACCCTGTTGGGCGAAATACTTGTGTTGTATTTTAGGTCGAGGAAAAGGCAAGGCACGGGAAGATCAAGGTGATGACGAAGGGTTCGAAGGATACTAGTTCGGGGGCCCCAAGTCTTTCGTGTCCGGTCATGATTGTACTGTGTAATGTTATCTTCCGCTTCATTTTAAGTTTAAACAAATGTATTGTTATTTGAGGTATAATTCATCTCCATATGGATTATACTTACGTTCTGGATCCTGTGTGTAATAAGGTCGTAGGCCATACTGCTGTAAACTCCACATCGGAGTAAGTATTATGTTTTGTGGTTCGGTATCACATGTATTGTGTATTTAATCTTTACTTTAGATATCGCCTGGTGGATCCCAGCGTGGGGTCCACGGCACTGTAATGGCCGCCTTATCGGGGTGTTACAGACACAAGTCTAGGTCCAAGAAAGTGACAAGTATCGCTTGTACTCTTCCTATCCAGCTTACAGCCTCTGAGATCCGAGTCGCTATAGCCAACCAATCGAATACTCCTTCCTTATGATACCACAGTCCTATATCAACTGTTCCTTTCACGTACTTAAGGATTCGTTTGGCTGTCATGAAGTGTGACTCCTTAGGTGGTACTTGATATCGAGCACACACTCCTACATCAAACTGGATATCGGGCCTGCTAGCCGTTAGGTATGGGAGTGAGGCTATAAGCTTCCTGTAGAGTGATTGATCAACCGGCTTTCCAGTTTCGTCAGCACTAATTTGCATGGGATTTTTTATGGGGTTGACGAGGACTTGGAGTTGTTCATCCCAAACTTGTTGAGTAGATCCTTGTTGTACTTCTCATGGTTGATGAAGATTCCTGTAGGCAATTGCTTAACCTGCAATCCTAGGAAATAGCTAGGTTCTCCCATCATACTCATTTCAGTTTTACTTTGCATGAAATGAGAGAACCTTTGACATAAAGCAAGGTTAGTATAACCGAATATAATATCATCGACATATATTTACACCATCAACAGGTCATCTCCTTCCAGAATTTTAAATAGAGTCTTGTCCACAGTACCTTTCTCAAATCCATTGTTGATAAGGTACAGGGACAGGGTTTCATACCAAGCTCTAAGTGCTTGCTTAAGTCCATACAGAGTTTTTTGTAGTCTGTATACTAGGTCTCCGCCTTCAGTATTTACAAACCCGGGTGGTTGCTCAACATAAATTCTTCGGCAAGATCTCCATTCAGGAATGCACTCTTAATGTCAATATGATATTTTATAAAACTCTTATGGGAGGCAAAGGCTAGAAATATCCTGATGGCTTCTAGTCTGGCTATAGGGGCAAAAGTCTCATCATATATGCCTTCTTCCTGTCCGTAGCCTTGTGCGACTAGACGAGATTTGTTCCTAATAACAAGTCCATTCTCATCCTTCTTGTTTCTAAATACCCATTTGGTTCCAATTACAGCTTGATGTTCTGGCCTGGGTACTAGATTCCATACATTGTTTCTTTCGAAACCATTAAGCTCTTCTTCCATAGAGGTGATCCAATGAGAATTATTCAAAGCTTCATGGGTAGAAACTGGTTCAGATGCAGCTAAGAATATATCTAGGGTGCACATGGCTAGTCTCCTAAGTTTATCTTAAGATTTCCATATAGGAAATGGAGATTTCTCAGACTCGATTTCTTCTTGCGCACACAGTACAGTTCATTGTGTACTCTGTATTCTTCTACGAGTAGATACACCAGCATCAATATCTCATATAATCAACTCCTCTGGATGATCTCTCAACTATCTTCTATTAGGTTCTAATTCGGTGTCCCATACTGTTTCTTGTCATACTGGAGTTTCATCTTCAGCTTATACAGCATCGGCTTCGACTGCTTCTGATCTTACAGCTGCGGGATTAATCTTTAAGTCTACGACTGGCTCTATTAGAGTTTGAGGTTATTTAATAGAGAGTGTTTGGATATTATGAGTTAAGTCTTCTACTCCTGTAGGATCAAAGTGAGGTTCATCGAACACTACATGGATAGATTCTTCTATTGTTAGCTTCTTTTTTTTAAAGATCCTGAAAGCTTTGCTAACAGAGGAGTATCCTACTAACAACCCCTCATCTAATTTTTCATCAAAGGTCTTGAGTTGATATTTTCCATTATTCAGAACATAACACCTCCATCCAAAGATATGAAAGTACGCAACTAATGGAGTTTTATTGTTCCATACCTCATAGGCTATTTTGTTGTGATGCTTGTTGATGATACAGTGGTTTTGTGTATAGCATGCTGTATTTGTTGCTTCTCTACAGAACCACTGCGGCAACTTGCTTGCAGTAATCATGGTTCTTGTTGCTTCCATGAGCGTCCTATTCTTTCGCTCGGCAATACCATTTTGTTGAGGAGTTCGAGCTGCTGAGTATTCATGTTGTATTTCATTATCCGAACAATATTGCTCTATAAAGTGATTTGTGAATTCAGTACTTCTATCGGAAAGAATGGACACGATACTCAACCCTTTGTCATTATGTAGCTTTCTCAGGTGCTCTCCATGTTAGCATATCCATAACTCTGTAGGTGGATAGGTATGATTTGCTTTTCTGGGTAGTTTTGATTTGTTTGCCTTTCTAATAGGGTCCACAGATGCTGCCTTTATGGAATGACACATCGGGCAAACTTCTAATCATTCCCTGTCTGGCGAGTTTGTTGATTGTCTTGAAGTTTATTTGAGATATCCTCTTGTGCCATAGCCAACTTAGATCTGTAGTGACTTTGGTAACAAAACAAGCAACAGTGGAACTCGTAGGCCCCAGTCAGCAATATACATATTACCCGACCTGCTTCCTGTGAGAACAATTTCTTTGGTCTTGATGTCCTTCACTATATAGTGGTCTACATAGAATTTGACCGAGAACTATTTGTCACAGAACTGGCCGATACTAAGTAGATTATACTGTAAGCCTTAAACATAGTCTACGTCGGCGACTTTGAACTTTCCTACAAGTAGGGTCCCTTCCCTCTTGTTATTCCTTTGGAAATGTCACCGAAGTGCACCTTTGGACCGTGACCTTCTACATAATCTGACAGCTTGCTGATATCTCCTTCATGTGCTGAGAACATCCGCTGTCAAAGTACCAGATGTCTTTTTCTTTGATGTCTTGTAAGCAAATAATTGAAGTAGATTTAGGTCCCCTTTGATTGTTAGGTCCATGTGTGTTGGTGCCTTTAGGTACCCAAATTTGTCCGACAACAATTGGTTTATTATAGGTTACTTTTGGTCCTGTTTTGTGATGTCTACGTGGGGCAGGTACGTAGTCGCTGTAACCTTATTTTTTATGCATGTCAAATCTAGGGTTATTATTTCAGTATAATTGCTGTCTAGGAGGTGGAGCCAATTTCCTTGACCTTACAGCTTGTCTTCTGTGTCTCCAGTTGCATTTCCAGAGCTGTTAATGATACTGCGCGATGACCTATTTTCTAGATGGATAATAGGGCTCCTATATCCAATATCTAGGTGCACTATACTGTTGGAAGTACTCCGGTGCTTGCCTTTGATATTTAGATACATCCTTCTTTCTGAATGGCTGCTGGCGCTTATGATATGCCCGGGGAGCATACTGTTGATCACGCCTTACAGGTCTAAGAGGCTGAGGCTTCCGCTGTCTGTGATATGAGGTTGGTGGTGGAATCACGGCCTTCGCTATACGAGGGGCAGCTATAGCCTTTGTAGGACTTGGAATCTCTTCAGGTACATGAATGGGTTCCATACCCCTGACAAATACCATACTAGTTTTTCCTTATGGGAGAATGAATTATATCCTAAGCCACGTTTGTCGTGGGCATGTTGCCCAGTGATCAGAATTTCTTCCATCTGTCTAGAAGATTTCTCAAATGATTTCAGGATGGTCTATAACTCTCTCTCTCGTTTCTCGAGAATTTTCACTTTTGGCTTCGAGTAAAGCAAAATCATTTGTCTTGCCCTTATTATGAGACTTAGCCTCATTTAGGTCGTTGGCAAGTTGATGATTGCTTTCCATGAGTTCTTCAACAAGTCATTTTCATATTTCAGTTCTAGGTTTGAAATTTCGAGCTGTATGTTTTCTCGTTTTAAGGTCTCATGGGCCTTTTGATTGTTTTTGAATTCATTCATCATATTTTCAAATGCGATGCATTTACAGGAATAGTTGAATTTTAACTTACTTCATCATCGTTGTCCTCATCATCCTATATGTATTTATCCATAAAGCACATATATGCTTTACCCTCGATCTCATCGTCGGAGGAGTCACTGTCAGTAATTTCCTGAAGGCACTCCTCGGTCTTGTTCGACGCGGACTGGGCTTCAGATTCGCCAATCAGGGCCTTGAGCTTGTTTTTCCAGATATGTCTTCTTTCGTCCTTTTATTGTTGCTCAGCTTCTGGAAACTTTTGCACTTTCGGATGTGGACACTTATTTGCATAATGTCCGGGTTCCCTATAGTTGTAGCATTAGTTAGAATCACCGGATGAAGGAGATTGAGTACTTACCTTGTGAAAAGGCTTAGGCCTGTATGGAGTCTTTCCAGACTGTTTGATGAACTTTTTGAACTTGTGCATAAGCAGGGCCATTTCATCTTATGACAGGATGTCATCATCATTGTTTGTAGTCTTATGAGTTGATTTGGATGTGCAGGGTGCAAAGCTATGTCTCCTGTCAGATACAACAGCTAGTGTTGTCGTCTTGGCAGGTGACTCTTCGGCCTTTTCTCTCCTGTCAATATTATACTCAAACACTTTGAGGTCAGAGAAGAGGTCAAAGGTAAAAATATCGTTAAGATTACACGATACATGCGTAGCTGTAGTCTTAATGTCCCATCGAGCAGGGAGTGATCTAAAGATTTTTAAATTTTTTTCATTTTGGGTATACACTTTACCCAATGCTTCAAGTTCACCGACAATGCCGGTGAATTTGAGGTCAAGCTCCTCAAGCATTTTAGAAGATTTTATTTTAATGATTCAAAGTGGAGTAAGTTTTGAAATTTTGTTTTCTTTGGAGATCTTAGTTCCCTCGTAATTAAGCTTGAGTTTCTCCCAGATTTCCTTTGTTGTCTTACAGTTATTTACCTTTGAGAATGTGCCTTTGTCAAGAGTGACAAATTGCACATTCTTAGCAACATTGTCGAGGTTCGTACGCTTGCGATCGTCTGTTGTCCATTACTCGTGCTCCTTCTCGAGCATTTCAGCATGAAGCTGTCCTTCTATCCTTGGGGCAGGATTGACCTTCATGATCTTTATTGGGCCTTCCTATATGATGAATATCTTCTCCTCATGCGTGGATGCAAGATGAGCCTCCATCCTAATCCTCCAGTCATCAAACTCATTAATGGAGAACATAGGAACTTTATTTATCATAGAGGTATCCATTTTAAAAAATATAAAGGATGATGAAACTATAATACAGTTTTCAAAAGTTGGTGAATTGTGGATCTGATTCAGTAAAAATTGACTGATTCTTTTTACAATCAACCGCTTCGATACCACTTGTCGGCCACAGAGTATACAACAGCTTAGACGGTAAAGATACAATAAGTTGTATGATTTTCAAAGTTAATTGCATAGCGGAAGTCTGTTTAGTGAGTTGCTGTAAATACAGCAACTAAGTGTTCTCCTGTTTGCTTGATGCGTACAGGGTTTAACAATGTATACTTAATAAATCACAGTAGAATGAAAACAGTAAAGACAAAAGGTAAACCACATAGTTTTAAGTGGTTCGAGGTAAACCCCTCTACGTCTACTGGTCCTCCACATAGGAGTAAAGAGTTTATTTAAATCACTATGTACACAACTACGTGACTTTAACTAAACCTGTCTCTGTATCGTTCACACAGATTGATACAGGGACTATAGCTTTGGGTTGTTCACACATATTGGCTTGAGCTCTTTCGACTCGCTTATTGTCACACAAATCAAAGCTTCGTCTTCAATGCTATTCTTTCCACACAGGTTGGAATACGCAAGGAACTTTAGTCCACATAGGGCTAATGATAATCTCAACGGTAAGGGAAGAACTATTCCAAATAACAGCTATATCTTTGATGAATAATTGCGGTGTGCTATGCTATTTGCGTTGAGGAATTTGTATATTTCTTCGCTTGGATACTGTTGTATGCTCATAAAATATACTGTTATTGTTAGAGATAGAATGTCAGAGTAATCTGTCATAGTATGCGCGATAATGATTAACTTCAGTAGTAAGTCCTCTGGCTTGGGGGTATTTATAACCTCGGAAATGTATCCGTTGTAAATGTATACGTTGCTGGCTGGTGATGTTGACATCTCTGATTGACATCTGCTGAATGTTTGAATTAGAGCAGATCACATTTAATGCTTCAGACATCCTTTATGTCTTTGCATTAAATGCTCTTCAGAGCGTTCAGACTTGTCTCTCTCCAGCCACATTAAATGCTGTCTAATCTGCAGTAAATGCTGCTTTTATCTGTGAATGCTTTATGAATAAATAATATTTATCTCACAACGGTTTAAAGCTTATTCTATTCAGTCATGTTTGGTGTGTTTTACTTTTTCTAAGTAAAACACCTACAGCCTTACTGCAGTATCCAACATATACTTTCTCTTGCTGTATGAAGTAGGCTCTGTAGGATGGACTCTGTAGAAGATCTTTTTTCTGTATGAATGGGTTGTATGAATCCTAACAGCTTCTATACTTAACGATATTCCGACTTATTTGAGACTTCTTTGCTTTATATTGGCAATTATCAAAATATGAATATTTATCCTAACATCTCCTCACTTCGTCCCACTCTCTCTCTCTTAAGGGCACTTTTTTGTATTGTGAAATAGGGGAGGAGTTCTCAAGGTGGAAGTATTTATAGGTAGAAGGTAGATGTGAGGTGTGGTCAACCATATTTTAAAGTCTCAACGTGTGTCCTTATGAAGGGTGAAAAAATGACACATAGTTCCTCTGTGCGTTTTTACATGTATTTATATATGTATGTAGTATTTTAGTTGTATTTGTTAAGTATTAGTTAATATACTCATGTTGGGTTGGGTCATGGGTGTTTTGGTCTAGGTGTAGTATTTTAAGTGATATATGGTTTATTTAACTAAGTGGCCTTAATTCCATAATGTCTTCAAGCCCAAAGTTTAAGTCGTAGGCCTAATAATTAAGTTGTATATCAATTTAGATAGCCAATGTAGATTAGGGATTTATTCTTTTATTTTATTTAATTGAAATAATAAAAATAATTAGGTTGTAAAAACTTGTAGGATTTATTTAGCTAACGAGATTATACATAACATAAGAACTAAATTTATTCGACAATGAAATAATGTAAAACTTTATTTTGTTTATTGAAATTAATAATCTAATCTACTTACAAAAGAATGGGATCTCATATCCAGTCATCAAACTCATTAATGGAAAATATAGGAACTTTATTGATCATGGAGGTGTCCATTATAGAAATATGATAAATGATGAAGATATGGAAATAAAGGTTTCAAAAGCTAGTGATTTTGTGGATCTGATTCAGTTAAAAATCGACTGATTCTTTTTAGAATCAACCTCTCTGATACCACTTGTTGGCTACAGAGTATAGAGTAAACAGCTTAGAAGGAAGGGTTGAATAAGTTGTATCTTTTTTGAAGTTGTTTGAAAAGACAAAGACTAATATTAAGTTGCTGTAAATACAGCAACTGGGTAATCTCCTGTTTGCTTGGTGCGTACATCATTTTTGCAATATGTATACTTTAAACCACACAGGCAGATATGCAGTAAATAACAGAATGTAAATGCACACAGATTTAAGTGGTTCGAGGTAAAACCCTCTACGTCTACTGGTCCTCCACACAGGAATAAGATGCTTATTAAAATCATAGCGTACTAAACTATGTGACTTTAACTAAACATGTCGCTGTATCATTCACACAGATTGATACAGCCGACAATAGTTTGGGTCGTTCACACATATTGGCTTGGCTCTTTTGACTTTCTTATTCTCACACAGATCGAAGCTTCGTCTTCTATACTATTCTTCCTACACAGGTCAGAACTAGCAAGGGCTTAGTCTACACAGGGCTAAATTGATCTCAACATAAGGTTTGGGTAGAACAAGCTCAAACAGCAGTTGCATGCTTTGATGAGCATTCGCCGCAAGGTGTGTTGTTTGCATTGAGGATTGTATATTTCTTTCCTTTGATGATGTTGTATGCTCAAGGAAATATACTGCTCTTTGATAGCTTGATATTCAGATTGCCAGAGATAATGTGTCAGATGTATTTCGCGAGATAATATCTCTAGTGAGCAATGTCCTCTTGCTTGCGGCTATTTATAACCATGGAAATAGATCCATTATAAATGTAGTTGTTGGCCGGTTTGGTGAGATTGATACATCTCTGATTGGCAGCTGCAGAATTTTTGAATTAAAGATGATCCGCATTTTATGCTTCAAACATTATCTTTAACTTAGCATTAAATGCTCTTCAGCGTGTTCAGACTGTAGTCTCTTTTCATCGCATTGAATGCTTGTCCTATTAGCATTAAATGCTACTTTAACCGTGAATACTTTATGAATAAATAATGTTTCTTTCACAATGATTTAATGATTTTCTTCAGTCTTGTTGGATATGTGTTTACTTTTCCTAAGTAAAACACCTGCAACATGTTTGTTGTATCCAACTTCTTCATCTCTGCTATATAATAATGAAAGCTCTATAGGAACGGACTATGCAGGAAGATCTCTTGCTGTATGGATAGGCTGTATGAAGTTTCCTATCAGCTTCCATACTTAGAGTGAAATGCTAACTTTGAAGACCTTATGCTGTATGGGGGCAATTATCAGAACAAGGTTGTATCTTTTCCAACAGGATGACCCGTGCCATAATGGCACGATGGAGGTGTCATGATTGGATTTAAATTATCAAATTACCAAATGTCTCGAGACATTACAAAAAACTCTAGCACTGAAGTACCAATCTTAGGTTTGACACCCATTCATTGTAACTATATGTGATGCACCTTGATTCTTTAGTAGATATATCCAGCTCCATATTCTTGCCTTAAGCTTATCGACCACTTTGGCTGAAACCATAAAAAATATGCATGTGTAACATTGGTTTTGTAATATGTGTAATTACGCATGTGGTGTTGCAGTATGTAACTTCAAAGAATATGTGTGTAGTATTATCGACAATGACTAAAAACTATCGAAAAGGCCACTTGGATTCACTCTGTGCCTTTTTTTACTTTTTCAAACAGCCCATTCCCGCCGTTTCAGCCTACTCACTCATTTCTGCCACAGCTAGGTAAGGTTTTCTCCCTTTTTCCTCTTTTCATATGCAAGGTATTAATCATCCAGTGACTTAACTTAGTATGTAAACTTAATTTATATGGTAAATTCGTATCTCCTCTATAATGTAAATTTGTTTCATATTATAGAGTATGGATTGGCATCGGCATGGAAATCCCGTGGAGGTAACGGGAACGGGAGGAAAAATATACAAATATATTAAATGTAACTTTTGCCTAAAAGTAATAGGAGGAGTAATTCGAAGAAACATCACTATGCATGCACAAAAAAAATGTCGCCCAATGCGTTTAACTTTCTAGTGATGCAAACAAAGAGATGTCGGATAACTTAAAATTATTCGAGGAGGCAAGATGAGACTGCCTCAACATAGGCGACTAGGTGCCCGCCCGGACAATATCCAGGGGACCAGTTTTATATGTAATACGAGTGGATGACCCGTGCCATAATGGCACGATGAAGGTGTCATAATTGGATCAAAATAGTCAAATTACTAGATTACTTTGCTTGAAAAATCTTGGTCATTGAAGTTATGCCGGCCGCCGTGTAGGTCGGTGGAAAAATGGAAATTGCCGGTGGGCTGCCGGTAGCAGCCCACCTGAAATCATTCGACAGACCGGACGAAAAAAAACAGCGGCTACCGACGATCGAGCCGGAATGTATGCCAGCAAAAAGCAAATGGCCAACCGACAGAAGTCTGTCGATAAGAGAATACTGCTTCACTGGAAAAACTGTCTGGCCGCCATCCGTGTAATAACTATATTTTTTTTATTTTCAGTAATTTTCATTTTGGTGTATTTTTCATTTCCAGCGACTCGCTTGTAAGCGTTTTGACTTTTTAGAGATGTTTAATTCTGTATATTTTGGCATCCGAGCAGGTTTCAGAATTACTGTACCCGATCTTGTGTTTATTAGTAATATTTTCCGCTTGTCGGCTCGTTTGGTGCGATTGTTGTGCGAAACTATCATTTCGAGTTTTATGTAAGTTTGTTTAAGGTTGTTAGACATATTGTGAGCTTCGGCGCAGTTGTTCGTTTTCGTATCGTGTTTTTAGGTCATTTCGGGTCGTTTTGTAATTTCCTAAAAGTTTAGGGTAATTACTTTCGTAGTCGTATTCCGAACCTTTGGGTAATTGGAATTGTGTTTTCTTTTAACACTTAAGTTCGTCGCTTCGAACTCTTGGTATTGGTGTCTTCGTGTTTCGTTAATCACCGCATTTCGGTTTTTGTATCACTTCTGCACAGTTGTTGGCTCACTGTGGTTCTGAAATGGGGCTCTTACGTACGTTATTGACAATGCATAATGTACGTTATGTTGTATTCCTAATGTATGTTAGCCCCTTGTGTAGCGTACGTTAGGGTCTATAGGGAATTGGGCAGAGAGCTCCGCCAGTCCCTTACGTACGTAAAGGAGGATGCATTACGTACGTTAAGGAGCTAACGTATGTTATCACTTCATGTCTTACATACGTTAGCAGACGAGGGTTTAAATACCCAGAGTTGACTGAGATAGTCCATTTTTCTTCCTCCTTCCTCTTCTCCGCGGCTTGGGCGATTCTTAGACGATTTTGGGCGATTTTTTGCTCTTCATTCATCTAGCTATCATCTTCCTTGGAGTTGTGGTGTAGATTAACAACACCAATCCGTCTTCTTCGTCTTCGATTCGATGCAGATCACTGGAACCCTACTTTTGGGAAATTTGGGGATTTCTCGTGAATCCAATTTGTAGCTTCGTTTGGTTGATTAATTCATGATAGATATGATTAATCTTCATCGTATTCTCGTTTGCTGTGCAAATTTGTGGTAATTTCGTTGTGTTTATGAAATCAAGAGGGTTTTGGTTGCAATCCACCCTTGTTGATAATGTTGTTGGATTATATTATCATGGGCGGGGTTTTCGGGCATATTTACATTTAAATTCCAGTCGTGTTGATGTTGATAGTCGTTTTACGAATCGTCTAGGTTCGAAGTTTCCAAATTCCTTCAACAATGGTCGTTTACCATCTCAAAACAATCCATCATATCTCAAAGGCAAGTAATTCTTATGAACTTACAATCTTAAATGTGCAAAGTGATGTATTTGTGTGTTAGAGTGTATACGTTCACTCTGGGAGGGTCCGACGGGTCCTCGGAGGGATCCACATTGTCCACGAACTTTCGGGTTAACCACTCCAAGAGGGTCTAATGGGGCCTCAGAGTGATCCGCGCATGGTTGGGTCCATGGTTAATCGGTAGGATTTGTGTTTCTGTGATACATTTATAGGTATTGCATTTCCGAAAATCATTATCTTATTTACTTTCGAATATTGTTGATGCATGTTCTTTCATCTTGTAAGATGTAATATGTTCGTTATGTTACTTGTACTAGCTATTCCACGACTAAACTTACTCGGGGGAAATATGTTTCATGTATTCCAGGTTCAAAGAATGTGACTGGACGAGCACCGGGGTATTACGATGATGAAGGCCAAGTGTGATACTGTGAAATGTCTTGGTGTTATTTTCCTCGAGTCTAGTTGTTGAGTTTTGTTTGTCACAAACTGATTGTTGGTACTCGAGTACTATAGGGGTTATTTTTCTTTTTGTTGATTATGTCGAATTCGTTGTCTTTTGTGGATTGAGTTTGGTCCTTCGAGTTTCATCGGCAAATCCGATAAATGTTTGGTGATTTTGATTTTGGTGGGAAAATTTATTGAAGTCCTTTGATTATGGTTATTATGGAAATTTAGCCTTCTGAATTCCAGACGGGACTCACGGCGCTGTGACATACCCTAAATATCTTGGGTATGTTACAGAATATGGTATCAGAGTCTAGGTTTATGGATACCTAGGTTGTTGGTCTATTGGGCCTAGTCACGTTTGTAAACACAGTATTATCACGCTGCCATCATCTTAGTACGCCCGATACTCGTAAGCTCTCTTATCTTTCTTATCGTCTTTAATGTCTTGTCTTTCGACTTGGTAATGTGGGGAACTGGTCACCATTATGGTTATATTATGAACTGTACTTATCCCTTTCTTCTTTTCTATCCTTTGGAATGTCAGCTGGTAGAGGATGCGTATGCGGTCGCGGACGCGGTCGGGGATGTGGTGCAGCTGGTGGGGCGGCCATGTCTCTCGATTCGGATGCTGGATCGACTACTCTTACTCTGTCGAATTCAGTTCATCCTAGTACCGATGGTTAACAGGACCAGTCCGCCAGTTTGGGGGATTCCACAGGGAATAATACGGTTATTGGTGTGCCCACTATATTACAGCAAGTGGCTAACCAAATGGCTCTCTTGACCCAAGCAATTCAGCTCAACAATCCACCTCATGTGGTGAATACTGGGGCAGAGAGATGGCTACAAGATGTGATTCGTATGCGCCCTCCTCTGTTCATTGGTGCTACGGACCCGGTCGGATGGGAAGACTGGATTAACGAAATGAATAAAGTGTTTGCAGTAAATTATCGAGAGGCACATAAGGTGTAGATTGTGTAGTACTTTCTGACGAGGGACAACGCTAACTGGTGGCAGGCCATTGCGCCTTAAGACCATGAGGTTTCGTGGGATGAGTTTAAAGAGTTATGGAGGCCGAGTATTAACCATGGCCTGTTCGGGAGGCCAGAATCAGAGCTTTTTTCGAGGATAAACCCTAGTACATTCCCGTATCTCAGGCGATCATCATATACAATCAGCAGCTCAACCATGTAAAGGGTCTAGTGAGAGAAGAGAGGGATAAGATCTGACACTTTGATATGCGGATGAAGCACAAAATTCGACATTACATGGCAGGATTTGCTTGTACTACATTGAAGGAGTATTAGGGCAAAGCACTGGCCTATGATATGTCATTTGCAGCTATAGAGACGACTAGTGAGGGTAAGAAGCAAAAGACCTCCAGGAATTTTCCGGGCAATAAGAGTAACAACCAACGGAAATCTCTGTCAGCGGACTATCAATCTGGAAAGTCACATCATACATCTGGATACAATCGAAATTTCAGAACCGGACCTAGTGTATCCATCCAGGGCGTGACATGTTTTAATTATGGCTAGCATGGCCATATCAGTCGTGATTGCAACCTGCCTCCTATGAAATGATATAGTTGCGCCCAGACGGGCCACAAAGCTGTGTATCGTACCGAGGGCTAAAAGACGCTTGGGGTTCTGGCATCCGTTCCTATACCGGGAGAACCAAGTGTTAATCATCATCAGCTGGTCAGCCGTCTCAAATTTTTGGTCGGGGAAGAGGACGAAGTCAGTCCGTTAGAGGGGGAGCCTCTAGTGCTGGTTCAGTACAGCCGCATGTTTAAGAGATGAGAAGAGCGGACGGTCCAGAGGATACCGTAGCTACATGTACCGTTTATGTCCTCTCTCATCCGGTTAGAGTGCTTTTTAATTCTAGTGCCTCTCATTCGTTCATCTCTTTGGAATGTGTGCGTCGATTGTGTATTGAATGTTTGTCTATTTGTGACCCGTTTGTGATTAAATTGCCTAATGGGGATAATTTTGTGGGGGATCGGGAGGTTAGAGACTGTCCAGTGATAATTGCAGATAGAGTGTGGCTTTCAAATTTGATCGTTGTTGATATCATTGATAAGGATTTGATCCTCGATGACGACTGGATGGATAGGCACGGCGCTGTAATGAATTATCGCACGATGAGTGTATCGATGTTGGCCGAGGATGGTACCAAACATTCATTTACTGGAGACAGGAGGAGGTGTCAGAAACTCATAATTAGCACCATGAAGGCGGCTAAACTCATTAGAGAAGGTTGTGTGGGGTACTGGTGGTATGCCACGAGAGCAGAGAATGGGTAAGTCGAAATTTCCTCGATTCCAATGGTGAACGAGTTTTCGGATGTTTTTCCAGATGATTTCCCAGGAATACCACCAGAGCGTGAGATCGAGTTCATAGTTGATTTAGAACTGGGTGAAGCCCCAATTATGAAAACGCCGTACCGCATGTACCTTCAGAAATGAAGGAGCTAAAAAGTCAGTTAGGGAATTGTTAGAGAAGCGATATATCAGACCTAGTGCCTCGCCTCGGGGTGCGCCAGTCTTATTTGTGAGGAAGAAGGATGGTTCACTATGTTTATGTATCGATTATCGGGAACTGAACAAAGTGACCATTAAGAATAAATATCCTTTGCCTTGCATAGATGATTTGTTTGACCAGTTGCAGGGAGCTATAGTATTCTCGAAGATCGATTTGAGATCTCAGTACTACCAGCTCTGGGTGAGGGAGTCCGATATTCCTAAGACCACTTTTCGTACTAGGTACGGGCATTACGAATTTGTGGTTATGCCATTCGGGCTAACCAATGCACCAGCAGTATTTATGTAGATGATGAATTAGATATTTAATAAGTACTGAACATAAACAGATAATAAACCCAACGGTCGCCTGCATGGCATCTCCAGATGGCCGACGAGCGATCGCATCAAGATCGGTCGTCCAGGCCTTGGGCAGAGAGGTGATAGCCTGGCGGACATAAGGAGGGACTTCGAGGGACTGTTGCGGAGCCTTGCTCGACAAAAAGTCCAGCACCATAGGAGCGACGTCCGGATCGGCGAGACGAACCCTGCAGCACAAACCAAGGAAACCAAGGAGTTAGCCTATACCATGCTCGGAATGCTTATCTCAGAAAATGTTGGTCCTTTTCTTACCTATTGACCAGCTCGGGGTCGCGACCAAAATATGGCTTGCCCCGTGAGGTTTCCGCCTCAGCGATCGCCACCTTATTTGTAGGCCCGCCTGATGACCGGGATCCGGACACCGAAGGCCTAGGGCCTGATCGCTCCGTCATCGGGATGGCAGATATAGGAGCCGCAGCAACCGGAGGCTCAAGGATGGACACATCCGCCTCAGCAATCGGTAAGGACTCCTCCAGCCTCCGCCTCTTGCGGCGCTGAAGTTGTTCCTCCTCCCCAACTACCGGTTCGGCCAGGCGCAGTGAGCCCCTTCGCGGAGGCCGGGCAAGACGTCGTCGCAGGAACGCGACCAGTCTTCTTACCCAAGTGGAGGCGACCAAGAACTCCCGGGTTCGACATGGCTATCTCTAGCGGTGGCTCGGCAAAACGGGGAAAATGAACCTTAATAAAATATTGAAGAGGTTCAATATGCAGGACTCCAAGAGAGGACTCTTGCCAATATCACATGGCATTCATTTGAGTACGATTCATAGTCCTTCGACTCCAGATGAACGACCCCTCATGAGCAATATTGGCCATTGGATCGATCATGTATGCCATGATTTCTACTCGACCAGATGTATCATTTGCCCTTAGCATGACAAGTCGATACCAACCAAATCTAGGTGAACGTCACTGGACAACAGTGAAAAACATCCTAAAGTACTTAAGAAGAACTAAAGATGCTTTCCTAATTTATGGAGGGGTGAGAAATTATAACACTCATTTTTACACATATTTTTGCAAAGCTTTTCCGGATTTTAAGATCCTAAAATGTGTATGTGTCGTTTGTGCTCATATTGTGTTTATTGGACTCGATCACGCTTGGGTACGTTGTATTGATTTTATAGGTATTTTATGGACATTACAGATAATAAACCCGACTGCTGCATTGGTGTTTATGTTCAGTACTTATTAAATATCGCCGTAATTTGTGATGTTTGGATTTCAGTGATGTATTAATATTCTCCATTTGAACATTTGTACTTTCGGTATTGAACCAGAACTGTCGTATTTTATTTCAAGTGATTTCATAAGTTGGTATCTGTTATTGTCGTTTCATTTATTCAGCCTTGTAAATTCTTATGTAAAGGATTTAAAACGCTGTAATATTCCTGAATATATAGGGGGTGTTACAGCCAATACAATGGAGTGAACGCCGGTACATAGGTGTGCAAGGGAGGCGCCTGGCAGGCTTATTGGTAACGCATATTTGAGTGACAGCTAAGAACCGATACCAAATGATTTTCGAAATTCAAGTTTCTTTCAACTCACTTTAAAATGTTGGTCTTGATATAGACCGCGGTTCGTGTTTTCTGAAAGTTTGTTTCAACTTGTTCTAAACATTGGTATGATTCTGAGGGTTAATTAATCAAGGATATTTGACAAGATTTCCGAGGGTTAATTAATCAAGGGTTTTGAGCAGGATTTGTCGTTTGAGAGATTGTGTCTTTGATTGATCTTGTGATGATATTCTGTGAAATATTGATATGATTGATCTCGTGATGATATTATTTGGATTGGGTCGAGAACCCCGTGAGATGTTGTAATGATTCGTTTGTGACATTGTTCTATAAATTGGGTCGAGGACCCGAAAAACGTTGAATTGATTATCTTGTAAGATTGTTTTCCACATGCTGGGTTGAGAACCTGAGGACTCTTGAAGTTATTTTCTAAAAGTATTCCCGTTCGATTTGCAAGACCCCAAGATAGCTTGAGTCAACAATAACAGTTTCAAAACTATCTTATTAAAATATTTTCCTTTTAAAAAGAGGGGTTTTCAAACTAGATCTTTTGACTCATTGGGCTCGTTTGAAGTTTCATTGGTACTACTATTCCGTAAACAAAACTGATGGTATGAATATTTTTTCCTTGTTTAATGAATACTCTTCTGTACTGGTTGTGTGAATCTGTGGAGCATGTTAAGGCTTCGCAACTGTCGAGTTTTCGTGTTGATATTTTTTGTATATCTTGTATGTTATGTACTTGCACTAGCAAAATTCCAGTTTGCTAACCCCCGAGTTTTCGAGGGGTGGGTGCCTGTTATTGCGCTCAGGTTTTGCAGCTCGGGAGCAGTCACAGGATTGGCTTTGAAGGAGATGGAGAACAATGATGCTAATCATAAAATAGTAAGAGTCTTTCCTTTTGTTTCATCTTAGTCGGTATTTTCTCTTTTGGTCGAGTATTCACCCTTGTACGGGTGTAGTTTTCATTTATTAAATCTGTTGTGTCACGATTTATTCATCCTGACAGGCGATCGACTATAAGGCCGAGCGAACAAGTCAACATCAGTCAAACTATGGCTAGCTCGCCAAATCAAAGATATCAGACCCCCATCGGTTACCCAGCGATCGACCCCCCAAGGCGATCGCCCTTTGGCAGCTGGCGATCTACTCTACTAACCGGCTAAGGGCAATCGACCTGCGCCCCGAGCAGAGACGATCGCCCGTCAAAACCATCAAGGACTGGATCTCAGGAAAGCACCCACGTGCAGATCCACCAAAGGCACTGACGAGATCTTCGCCAGCAGATAAGATCTTTTGCTGACAGACAAGACATTTGACCACAGCCTGTCACCTACCTCACCTACCAGCATGCGCGCCGAAAGTTTTCAGTGGGACCACCCGCGACAGCAACTCAGGACGCGTGTAAGCTCCCCATTGGACCGCATAGTTGGCCGGCCAACTCCTGCCGAGGCTTTGAGGGCAGGCCCATGTGCTAAAAGACGATCGCCCGATTATTATAATGCGAAAAGGCGATCGCCGGCGTATCAAGCTCTATAAATAGAGAACCTCCTCCTACGGGAAAAAGGTTCCGAATTCGCACAACTTACGGTTCGAATTGACTCAACCTACGGTTCCCGATTCACCGAATATACGGTTCGAATTCATTTGACTTACGTCCAAATACGTTCCACCAAAAGTTCACATTCTCTCACATTCCGATACATCCACGGAAATCTTGAAGAACACACATATCATCAAGCTCCGGCTATCTCACCGAATCCATCTCGGGACTTCTCTCTCCAAATCTCTCGTCCGAGACGATCGGCGAGCGAAAAGTCTCCACTAGACAGATTCCAAGGGATTCATAAGCCCGAAGCCCAAACATCCGGCTAAATACTCGCCGTGAGGCGGTCGATCTCTCACCGCCGCATTTGTTCATCACCTTTGTTACAAGAACTCACAGAGCATCAAATCTGGTTCTTCCGGCAATCTACACGCTCACTAGCTAAGATAACAGAAACTTTACACTCATTGTAATTGTATTCTTACATTAGTACTTGTATCCCCGAATATCGGTATTAATAATATCTCGCGAGAGCATTCAAGCCCGGGACTAACAACCCCGGCAAATCTTGTGTTATTTATCTTTCTCACGGAAGTGCTCTTGCATTTGTTTGCTATCCCATCCATTCCAGCAATATCTATCTCCGGATAATATTTTGGGTAGCAACAATTGGCGCTAGAAGAAGGGGGATCTAACCCTCAAACTTTTACTTCTACCGTCCCGGAGAACACTCACTGTTCTCGGGGCATATACTTGAAGTGACACTCACTGCGCTTCAAAGAAAACCTTCAGAATCATGACATCCGCCGGTACATCGAAGCAAGCTGCTCTCCGAACCGCCGGACACCATATCCCGGCTCAATCCGAACCCCAGCCGACGACGGGGGGAAGCCGCGGCAACGCGAGACTCTCGATCCCACATCCGAGAGATGGCCCCAACCTCTCACTCGATCAATTCCAAACCGAGGAACAGATCGAGGAGGCTATGGCCATCCTGGAGGAGCGACGGAGAGCATGCGCGCCACCCGCGATAACTCCCTCGATCATCCGCCGCATGGGAAAACGGAAATTCAATGGGCTCACCGAGGCGATCGTCAAAAATCCCAAATTCGCGAGTAAAGGCTCTTGCACGACAGGACGGATCCATATTCTATCGCTTGGGACTCTACCCATCGCGGTGACCGGGGCTCTCTGTTTCCAACCTTTAAAAGACGGAATCCGAATCCGTCACCGGGAGTTCGGCCTACTCACCTCACACCGAACGCATGTCGCCATCGACTCCCGCCCGATCGCCGGGGACTCGGTACTCAATCGCCTCGGCTCCGCTCCGATCGCCGAGCCGCTAACATCGAGCCACGGCGATGGCCGCCATGCAACGTCGGCTCGACGAGATGAGAGCACTCTTGGACCTTTGAGGCAAGCACCGGCAAGAAGATCGCCGGGCCGACCAAGCCACTCGCGGTCCACATCGAGCTTGCCCCATACAACCAACGATCGCTCCTCCTAAAACACCTCTGTATAAGGGAGATCGGACCTGAAACCCACGAGTAAATTCCGAATTTACATGGTAGGTGTGGGGCATCGATGCAACCAAGTGCGGATCTTCCCGGCCGACATTGGCGGTGGCCCATAAGTGGTACGTCTCGCTACCACCACGATCGGTCACCTCTTTTAAGAAACTGGCGGATGACTTCACGTCATACTTCGCCAGCAAGGTCGCCAGACCAGGAGGCCCCCAACGCATGATAAAAATCAAGCAGGGGAAGGACGAAACTGACGCAGATTACATCGACCGAGTAGACGAAATCATCCTCACCGGCGAACCCGTCAGTGATGAGCTCGCTCTCTATTAGGTCATGGGGGGATTCCACGGTCACTCTCCCATGTTCAGACATCTCTCCAAGGATATTCCCCCAACTTACACGATCTTCCGCGCTAAAGCTGCCAACTTCCTGGCCAGGCAAAGGCTACTCACCCTCCGCTTAGACGAGGAAACGCCACCTCTTGCCCAGAAGATAGCGATCGCCAAAGCAAAGAAGGCGATCGCCAAGACACCCGGAGATCTCAAGGCTTTCGAGGACATGGAAGCCCATCTCCTCCATACGTTCAACAGAACTCCGGCACATATTTTCTATGCCATCAAGGGGCACGAAGAGCTCAAAAGCCAAAGGCGATAAGGGACCACGGTCACACTGGACAACAATCAATATTGTGCCTACCACAAGAGTCCGGCCACGGCACCAACAATTGCCGCGACCTCCTCAAAGCGACTCTGGAAGCTCGAGGAGGGCAAGTTGATGACTTATTGGTTTAGCCGAACCCCGCCTATCTCTATAGACGATCGTCCGAGTCGAACGCAAAAGCAGTGGGAAGCTCATACGAGCCGACCCTGGATCAACCTCGGCGACCGTCTCTATATGCTTCAATCAAGAGAAGGAGACCACGGAAGTCATCCCGATCTCCTCCCTATTTAAGAAACCGGAGGACTCGATCGCCATCTGCGGTTCACCGTCTAACACGATGGACTAAGGCACGAGATCGCCTCCCCGCAACGTACACCGTCGAAGGTCGGCATCTACATGACGATCCAAGGTGGAAGAGTGCGACCATGGTCTGGTGGTCGATAATTCCATTGCTTAGGCCATGCAAGGTCCCTTTAGGCCAAGATCGCCCGCCCTTCGTTTAAATACGAGTGGCGTAGTCCGAGGCCCTCCAAAACAAATCGGTGGACACGATCGCTCGCCCTCAAAGGTTCATCATCGACATGGTGAACCGGACAATGCGACGTGCCACAACCCCGTCTCAACGTGCCGTCGAGGTCGGCCATCTCCATGGTGGCCGAGGTAGAAGCAGAGCTAACAAGCCGCGGGCGTGGAGTTGATTCATCCGACGCCGCCCCGCGCAAGGACTCCTCTAGACCAAGACCGCACGCCTTTCGTTTAAATACGAGGCGAGGTGCGGCTAACGGAGGACCCTCATAATAAAGTGAGTCACGAGACACTCAATGTCTTCGCGCATCAAGACATGATCAAGGAGTCGGCCCATTGAACTCCGCGATCGTGCACGGTTCCTCAAGATGGACGACCGTCCCCGAGGATTCGACAAAGTTAAAGACCGCTCACTCAAGGAATTATTTTCATCCCCTTACTCCCACTAAGTGAATAAAAACAAGGGGCAAGAAGAGTGCGGACTACCTACACGACGATCGTCGCTATTCAACCACATACGGAGATCGTCATTTTTTCGGATGTAGTGCGGTGATCGAACTTGTTGTAAAAAGTTGTCTTATGAGTTTATCAATTCATTTGGAACTACCCTCGCAATGATCTCTCCTCACGCATTTGTACAAAGTCAAACAAAGACTCAAAAATAACCATTCATTCAAGTGATAAGTCAGAAATCCAAATGCTCATTTTATTACTTGAAAAATAGAGTACACGGTGGCGAAGGCCTAAGTACTACAAAAAGAAAGCTACAAACTACAAAGAAAGTAAGCTAAAAGCGTAAAAAGGAAGCGCCTCGGGCCCCCTGCCGCCTTCGCCATCGGCATTCGGCGCGGTCCCCTCATCTTAGGAGCATCGGGATGAGCAAGGCTGTCAGAGACGGATACCGGCTCAAATCCACGCCGATGTCCGCCGAGTCCAAGATCGGCAAGGAGAAAGCCGAATGAGAGGATTCTCCAATGCATATGACTTGAACTTCTCGGCTAGAGGACCGACCTCCAAGCCTCCCTTCTTAGCCGCTCGGATCGAGTCGGCGAACGCCAAGTAATAGGCGAACTCGACATACTCCAAATTTTGGAAGGGATCGGCCTTCGCCTCAACCTCTCCTCTCGGCTCGGCCATCGCACTGTTGCGATCCACAGGCTCGGCCTCCCTCGCGGCAACCTTCTCTTTCGCCTCCGCCCATTTGTCGGCCGAGCGATCGTCACCTTCGCGATCGGCCTCCTCCTCGGCAACATTCCTCGCCTGGGCGGCACTCTGCATCTGGTCCCGAAATCGGTCGACCGCCATTCGAATTTCTCGGTCTCCTTCTTCTCCGGCTCAAGCTCATGGCTCGCCCGCTTGGCCGCCTCCAAGGAGTCCTTCTCCATCGCCACGATCTTGTCGGCAAACTCGGCGTTCTCTTTCCGAGCCGCCTCGAGATCCTCCTGAGGCGAATAGTGGAGGGCCTCCTCAAACTCTGAGCGGCTGAAGGCCATGGTCGCCGTCACGAAGAGAAAGGGCGACAACGGCATGCATCGAACTCGGCGATCGGCGCGGCGATCGCATCCAGATCAGTTGTCCACGCCTTCGACAGGGCGAAAGCAGCCTTGCTAACATAGGGAGGAATATCACAGGAATGGCGAGGAGATCGGCTCGCCAGGAAATCCACGACCATCGGTGGACAAGAAGGATCTGCGCGACGGATCCTGCATCAAAACAGCTAAGTTAGGACAACTCCTACGCAGATGCAATTGTCAAACACAGAAATGCTATCTACCTCTCAGCCTTCTCGGGATCCCGACCAAAAAACGGCTTCCCTCGAGGAATCTCTGCATCCGCGATCGCCGTCTCCCGCAGGAAAGCCGCAGAGGACGGCTCGCGCTCCGGAGCAACGATGGTGATCGGAGGCGCGGCGATCGGCACTTCATCGCCCGGGGCAGAAACGGTTGCTTCCGGCCTCGGCCTCTTGCGATTCGCCCGAAGCCCCTCCTCCGAATTTCCTCCTCAACCAAGACCTGCTCTACGCGAGGCTCCGGCTCCGCACGAGGCTCCGCCTCCGAACTATAGGCAATGCGACGGTGGAACCCGAGTCGACCTCTTCGCGTGAAGACGGCCTAGGACTCCACAGGTTCGACATAGCGATCTCCGCCGGAGGCTCCAAAAAGCGAGGAAGCGAACCTCTGCGATTAAAGACGATCGACTAACGGTCGGACACTGTCCTTAAAATAAGGCGATCGCCTAGTAACTGAAGATCGCAGGACCACATACCTGGCACCGCGAGATGTCTCGGGAAGCGGAATAGTCGAGCCGACAACCAGCGACTCTCCTTGTTGATCCGAGTGGCGTCTAGGTCGTCATCCGACAAGCTCCTAATTCGCTCCCAAACAACGAGGAAGTCGAAAGGCAGCTCCTCGATCGCCGGAATATGAAAGCCTGCAAAACAGAAATCAAATTAGATCAGTCCAAAACGCATCCAAGCGAAGGGAGAGTCTAAACCCTTACCGGATTCCTCTCCCGAAATTCGGTGGGGATCTCCGGTTCGCACAGTGGGATTGTCGCTCGCGAAGCTCTCCACTTGCCGACCGTAACCACTTCGTCGATCGCCCGTATCTTATTCGAACTCCATGAATCACCCGGCCAGATCGGCCTTGAATATGGTAACCGCCGACCAACCCTCTATGAGCCGTCAGTTTAAACAGATGATTCATCTCCAACGGCGACGGGAGGCGGTACAGGCGGTGACCGCCGAATAGGGTGAAAGTGCAGATGATTTGGAGCCAGGCGTTCGGCGTCAGCTGAAGTGGCGCCACATTCCAAGCGGCCAGCAGATGGGAGACCGCAAAGGACAGAGGGAAGCGCAACCCGGCCTCCATAACGGCCTCACTCACTGCGACCATACCCATCGGAGGCTGGTCGGCTCGTTCATTCTCCGCGGGCGCGAACATGTCCACATCTGAAGGAACATGGAATCTTGTCCTCCAGACGGCCAGATCTCTCCTGGACGTCGAGCTCCGTATTTGGCCGAGCGACCACAACGATCGCTGCGCGGCACGATACTGCGACCGCTTGGGGAGCACATATGGATAAGCGACCGAGTATCCCCGGAAATCGAATCGCGGAGTAGGACCGGCCAATCTCTCCATTATTTCAGCAAAGGCCCTATAGGCCCGTCCAAAATCGCTATGTTGCTCCCAGTAAGCCCTGATCGCCAGATCTCTCTCGATCTGCGATCGTCTCTCCTCAGCCGACTCCTAGCAACATCGGCCGTTGAACAAAGCCCCAACTTGGTAGGGTCGATTCCGGCTCGAATTGCTCGGCCGCCGTCTCGGTGGAAGACGGAAGAAGTTTCTCCCAGGCGGCCGATGTCGTGGCGGAATCGGTTCCGCTCCAACCGATGATGCGGTTCCGGCCATTTTCTGAGTTAGAAAGGAAGAGACGGATTTTTCTTACCCTAACGTGAAATCGATCGACGATCGACTCTTAGATCTTCAGAAAATTCGGCAGCAGGTCCTTCTTTCTCCAAAAAAGCACGCCAGAGTGACACAGCAGCCCCGCGCCCCCTTTTATAAGAGAAGGCGGGGACCCGTTTGCAATAAGAGAAAACCTCGGGGTCGAATCTCAAACGGCGCACCGGTTGACCCCTCGAGACCCGCGTACGCGTCTTTTCGAGGACGCGCCAACCGAGGACTCATAAAGGACAGTTGGCGTCCTCCAATAGAATCCCGACACGAGCGAGGAGGCTGTTCAACACACATTGATTTGCCCGCGATTCGGCCAACCAGGTCGTCCAAATCTAGAGTATATCAGCTCAAAGACGATCGCCAGTTCAGTTAAACACGAAGTCGCTCGTCAACAGTTCAGTGATCGCCAAGAGAGCCACCTCACCCCACGTTTCCAACGTATGAGCGAGCTGGGGGGAAATTGTTGTGTCACGATTTATTCATCCCGACAGGCGATCGACTATATGGCCGAGCGACCAAGTCAACATCAGTCAAACTATGGCTAGCTCGCCAAATCAAAGATATCAGACCCCCATCGGTTACCCAGCAATCGACCCCCCAAGGCGATCGCCCTTTGGCAGCTGGCGATCTACTCTACTAACCGGCTAAGGGCAATCGACCTGCGCCCCGAGCAGAGACGATCGCCCGTCAAAACCATCAAGGACTGGATCTCAGGAAAGCACCCACGTGCAGATCCACCAAAGGCGCTGACGAGATCTTCGCCAGCAGATAAGATCTTTTGCTGACAGACAAGACATTTGACCACAGCCTGTCACCTACCTCACCTACCAGCATGCGCGCCGAAAGTTGTCAGTGGGACCACCCGCGACAGCAACTCAGGACGCGTGTAAGCTCCCCATTAGACCGCATAGTTGACTGCCAGCAACTCCTGCAGGCTTTGAGGGGATAGGCCCATGTGCTAAAAGACGATCGCCCGATTATTATAATGCAGAAAAGGCGATCGCCCGGCGTATCCAAGCTCTATAAATAGAGAACCTCCTCCTACAGGAAAAAGGTTCCGACTTCGCACAACTTACGGTTCGGAATTGACTCAACCTACGGTTCCCAGTTCACTGAATATACGGTTCGGAATTCATTTGACTTACGTCCGAAATACGTTCCACCAAAAGTTCACATTCTCTCACATTCCGATACATCCACGGAAATACTGAAGAACACACATATCATCAAGCTCCCGGCTATCTCACCGGAATCCATCTCAGGACTTCTCTCTCCAAATCTCTCGTCCAGAAGACGATCGGCAGAAGCGACAAGTCTCCACTAGACAGATTCCAAGGGATTCATAAGCCCAGAAGCCCAAACATCCAGCTAAATACTCGCCGTGAGAGGCGGTCGATCTCTCACCGCCGCGACTGTTCATCACCTTTGTTACAAGAACTCACAGAGCATCAAATCTGGTTCTTCCGGCAATCTACACGCTCACTAGCTAAGATAACAAGAAACTTTACACTCATTGTAATTGTATTCTTACATTAGTACTTGTATTCCCGAATATCGGTATTAATAATATCTCGCGAGAGCATTCAAGCCCGGGACTAACAACCCCGGCAAATCTTGTGTTATTTATCTTTCTCACGGAAGTGCTCTTGCATTTGTTTGCTATCCCATCCATTCCAGCAATATCTATCTCCGGATAATATTTTGGGTAGCAACAAAATCAAGTTGTCATTTCTTTCCGTGTTCAAGTTCATTATTGTCGTTGAGTTGTAAATTACGTTGGCTCTCGGTCGGTCAATCATTGAGTAGTCTTTTGAAGTTTAGCCTAGTAGATCCTTGTGAAAAGGGTCTACACCATGTGACATTCCCGGTCGAATTCTGGGGGTGTTACACGCCGATAGTGGCCGGGACCACACGTAGATACCTTCTGATCTGGTCTGTACTAGCATGCGCTATCCTTTACCTTTAGCGTGCGCTAAACTTGCACGATAGCGTGCGCTAAGCTTGAATATTAGCGTGCGCTAATCAGGCTATACTTAGCCATTTTCAGCTATTCATGTCCAACGTCTCAACATACTAGATACGAACATACGGCATACTGAATACGTATACTCAACACATTATATCCTCAAATGTAATTGTCGACCAAATACGACAATTATATCAATACTGACATCTCAGTTCTTCATTTATTTTATCCATGCTGTACAGATTCCACGCTGTACAACACAACTCGGATAAAATAATAGTAAACAACAGTAGTAGAAATTTCGGATATTACAGGGTTCATGGCACTGTAATGACCCAATGGGATTTGGGGGTGTTACAATCTAGATCAAAAGATCATAGGATATTTACCTCTTGAAGCGAAGTGGTGGTTACCTTGATTTCTTCCCCCAAAATATTCTAGAGTATATCCTGCATTTGTGATATCCGAGCCTGACACTACTCATTTGGTAAATATTATTCATGCATTATGCTTACCATTCATATGCTAGCTATATTTACTTTGACATTTCAATGTTTGTTTCATCTCAAAACTGCATTTAAGCGCATTCAATGATATGAAGCATGAACGTTTAACTCTGAAAACTTTAAAATATTGAGAATATTAACCTTACATAAGGATAAGATACATTTTAATATAATATATAACTCTAAGTTCATCTAGTAAACTTAGAAGTACTAATTGTGCTTCTGAAGTGTCTATATGGTATTAACCGATTTATCTACTTAGTCAGCGTATATGCTTGGTAAATATAGATTATAGTAAAAGCAAATAAACCTAATATATTCTAATAATACTTGTCAAATATTATTATCCTTATCAGCACCATATAGGACACAACTAATGGTATCACCCTAACCTTGTTAAATAGTTCGATTTGTTTATGCCCGATTCATCCCAATTGAGGTCGAGTACTCTTAAACTTATACTTAAGCCTATAGTCCAGACCATATCACGTTGATAAATGAGCCCTTACATTCTTATATATTTCTGTGTACGAGGCACTAGAAGATTTGACAAGAAACTCCCCTGCTAGCATTTTTACCTTTGCCCGCACGAGTAACCGACTTTGAATAGTTGAAACACAAATTATACCTTTACAAAAACCTTAGAACGATCCATAATTCATAAATATGATCATTAATACCTTATAAGATAAGAACCGGTCCAAGTTTTCCAAGAACCGAACCTAATATGCCCAAACCGGTCTACACTATAGAAGATGGTTTTCTAGAGGTTACTAGTGGGTAGTTTTGTAATTTCCTCTTTATAACCAACTTTAGCTCTTACATAAATACTAAAACCGACCCCCCACCCTAAAATAATATCTGAACTTGACTCTTAAGCTTCACCCTTCAAAATTCGAGGAGAAATCATCAAAACAACAACACCTCATTTTCTTTTACAATCAAGGTGTGTCTTCTTGGTTCTCTTGTTGTTATTGTTAAGTTTATTGGTTGTTTTGCAGTTAGTAAAGCTTTTTAAGTTTATTAAATATGTAATAAAGATGTTAAGAGTTCGTTCATGGCCTAATCAATGATTTATTATGGATCTATAGAGCTTAAAACTCACTAGGACAACAAAGGATCCAAATCTGCTACCCTTTTGAAACATCCATAAATTCGTTTGGTTCAGGGGCAGAATATTTGATATACTTGTTTTTAAGTATGTTGAATATGTTTTATCAAAATTTGGTGCAAGTACAACCTATATCCAAGTAGTTATAAGCAAAACAAAACCCGATTAGTAAAAGGCTTTGGTAAGTCCTTTTATACAAACATGTTGCTCTAAAACCTGAGAGACTTTTGTTGTGGTATCTCAAAGGAAAGTAAAACCAGATATTTTAACATACTAAAAGGTCATAAATATTGGTAATAGTGCCCTCAAACATTCGATGTGCCTAGATTTGAAATTGCCATATTTAGATAAAGTTATTTGATATCATTTATTTCTCATTGATTATTATAACGTGTGCATGTTTTAATATTATAATAATCGAATAATAGTTATTCACGAATAATAAGATTATTCATATGTCACTGGTCAAATCACGTAGAGTGGAGACTCAAGTGATTAATATGCTAGTGTAAGTTTGATTGATAATCATCGAATGATTATGCGTATGGTACATATCAAACTATGGGTATTGACTGGAGAACGCAATACTGGACAGACCCTCATTGAGCTCACTGCATGGAAATATCATAAGTTAATCTCAATATAACAGTATGTCAATACCTTGAACCTGAGATTATCAAAGAGTCCAATATGATAATTACTATGCCTTGAGTAATCCAACGTCATCTGAAATATGGTGATCATAAAGGTCAGTGATCAGGATTAGTGGGGGTCATGTAGAGGGCAATGAATGATCAAGATGGAGATTTGTTCGTCTCTTTAGGGAGAGAGGTATATGTTGGGCCCCTCGATAAGTAGGACTAAAGAAAATGCATGGACATGCTCAAATGAAGAGTTATTTGATTCAATCAGTCTACTTAAGATCAAGAAAGCATTTGAACATAATAAGTATGACAATTTCCATGACTTAGTTCAAATTTGATATCGCTCGACAATGGGATTTGACACGTTAAATGGTTTAATGAACTATAAATTTATATTATTTGGGTAGTCATAATATATTGCTAAAGACCGCTTATGATTTATTATTTAATTAGGTATTAATTAATTGCCAACATAATACAAGCCTTTTAGGTCACACATACGATAATTAAAGACAAAGAAGAATAATTAATAGATATAATATTGGATATTATATTTATAAAATAAATTAAATAATGAGTAATGTATAATATATGATATTATATATTATATTATTTAATTATCTCAGTTGGGAAAGTTAAATATAATATTAGAGATTATATTTTTTAGAGGATTAAATAATAAGTAATATATAATATATGATATTGTATATATTGGAGTATTATTTAATAAGTTGAGGGGGGAACTAAGAAAATGTTAGAGTTTGACTCTAGGGTTTACTTACTATAAATATAGGGTCTTGCGCAAGGAGTTGTCATAAGATGAATTACACAACCCTAATTGTGTGAGAAGAAAAATCGCCCCTCTAAGAAATTCGGCTGAACTGTTTTTGTCTGGGATATGAGCTTCGGCCATCTCCGTCTTCTTCTGTTAGTTGATTTTGATCGACAGTACAAATCCTTCTAGCAAGGAATTATTTGTTGTACCGTTTATCAATATTATTCATAAGGATCTAGCAATCCGTCGTGTACCAATTGTTCGTATGTGGATCACAGAAAGAGGAAGACGATTTTAATGAGCTTCTGGTCCGGGTTCAGATCTATTCTTTGGATTAAGGTAATTTGAAGAACTCTTTATAAATCAATTAAATTACTTCATGAAGATCCTAATCTGGGTTTTTCATTAATTTTTTCGCTGCGTTTTTCTCAAATTTTTATATGAGATACACGTAAAACCCAAAAGTGGTATTGGAGCCAACTTTCAACTAATTTAATTATTTATGTAGGACGTGTTTTATTTGATTTGAATATATAAAATTATGTTCTTGATCATATTTAAAAAATAGAGATTTTATAAATATTTTTTGATTTAATTTCATTAAATCGGATTCTTAAAAGTTAATTTTTTGTACTATTTTTTGCTATTTTTTGCACTGTTAATGTAACACCCCCGATCCACTCAGGGATATTACACGCCGTAGACCCTCTCCTCGAGGATCTACCAGGCTGATAACTAAAATCAAACATCTAAACATCGCCTTTAAGGCTAAAATGACTCAGTAGACCGACTTGGTCTTTCAATAATAACATACAACTCATTCCCAAACACATACCCACGCAGGGGTCAAAATAAAATAAACTCCCGTACAACGGGGAAAAGATACCGCAGCGGAAAAGAAAATACAACTGGACCAATACGACATCAACGGAACCTCGTGTGATTAGTATCGTTCATCTTTCATCATCCTTCGTGCCGACCCTGTGATATGCTCCAAAACCTGAATGCAAAAATAGACATCCACCCCCCGAATACTCGGGGGTTAGCAAAACTCCACTGTTTTGCTAGTGCAAGTACAAGTGCAAAAATACGAGCCATACAATACAAGTTCCAAGAACAATAATAATCAGAAATCCTCAAAGGTTCAAACGTAAGGAAAAGTACTTCCCGAGGCAAGAGTTTGGGTAAACATTTCCAAAACTGAAAGATCGCAAATAAGGGAAACAATTTACAAAACAGTTTAAAATGCCGTCGAGAGTTTTAATAGAAAACAATTTAGGATTATAAAATCCTTCTCTTTCCAAAAATCAATAGGGTCACACCCAAATGTTTTGTTTTCGCAAATAGGAAACCACCAATAATTTACAGGTCAAATCCCTACATCACGTTTCCTCAACTGACGTAAAATCAACGGAACTTAATCTCGATCGCGCATCGCCTAGACCGGGACGATACCACCGACATCCCACTCGAGGCCTCGAAGGACCCTCCCGAGTGGCTAGCGAAACAAATCACATACATCTCACGGTTGGATCAATCGCTTGTTGCATCCTCGCCACATGATCGCATGCCATGTGCCACCGTAGATTATCTCGAGCTCACGGTTGGATCAATCACTTGTTGCATCCTGACCACATGATCACGTGCCATGTGTCACCGTAGACCTTCAACCATATCCACACATTCACACAAATAACATATTACATCAAGGATATTCAAACAATTCGCAAGAGGCATCAAACACTTAGCAAAACACCACGTCAAACCACAACGCACCGAAATGAAATAATATGCGCCCACACGCAATACCAAGTGCAACATCAACACCAAACATATCCATAGAGTTCACATAGTCATTCTCAAACCACACCATTTACAAAACACACGCGTTTTGAAAGCAAGCCTTTAACAAGGCTAAACCGAATCTTTTGAAAGTTCGAAACACACGATCAAATAAACACATAGAGACGGTTTCTAATTATCATATCCACAAAACAAGAATTGTATGGACAAGGTACTTGCCTCGATACCACGAGCACGGAACCACGAACGGATACGGCTCAACCGGGAAGCTTCGGAACGCCCGATGCTAACGAAAAGGAATACGACAACGAACGGAACGGAAGAATCAAGCACGACCGCGAGGAACCGACGAAAATGAACCTAACGATTCGAATAGCACAATCACAACCACTTCTAAACGATTACGGAAATGGAATACACCCGGAAACCCGCCTACGATTCATGTATATTCGCACAAAAATAACAACGAGGGCGGACCACAACCAAACCCTCTCGATTCCGTAAAAATCACGAAATATACCATGAATCCGTAGGGAAACTAAGAATACCAACAAGAATAATCATATTCATCAAGAATCCATCAACAAAACGGAAAGAATCGGACAAAACCCCAAAATCCCCAATTATCCAAAAAGGTAGGGTTAAAGGAATTCTTACCTCTTGATGAATCAAGCATTCAAATCCAAAAACCACGGGTTAGATCCGCAATCCGAGCCACCCGATCGAAAAGGAATGAAGAAATTTACACAAGTAAGTGATAGATGGAGGAACTCTCCCACTCAAGTCTCTCTCTCTCGCGCACGGTTGAAGAAGGGGGAGGAAATGAACGATTTACGCTGAAACAACACATTTATAGTGTAACACGTGAGAACCTATCGCCGCCTATCGCCGATAAAGTCACCGATAGCCATACGGAATGCCGACAAGAGGGTCTATCGACCCCTTATCGGCCGAAAGGCTACCGAAGTTCAAGGTGAAGAAATTTACATATCGGCCGGCCTATCGGCCGATAGGCCCAACCGATACCCATACGAATGCCGGCAAGAGAGTCTATCGGCCCCCTATCGGGCCGAAAGGCTCCCCGGGAGTGCTCGGCCAAAATCAAACGACCATAACTCTCTCGTCCTGACTCGATTGACTCACCGCTTGAACCATTGGAAAGCTAATTCGATGTTCTATAATATTGCAAGATTTATAATTTTGGAGTCACCAAAAATTAATGATGATCTAACAAAGTCGAACTCATACTTAGAAAAGTCGTTTAGTAATCCCGAATTCAACAAAACGACACCGAGACCCGAACACGAATACGAATCGAAGATACGGTTACGAAGTACTCACAAAGACGAATCTAAGAGCTAGTAGGACACACAATTCCGACCACCCGAAGGCTCGAAATTCGACAACGGAAGGTAATTACCCCAAACTTTGGGAAATTACGAAAATGGCCCAAATGCCCGAAAATCACCATACGTGATCGAATAACCAAACCGGTTCACAACACGTCTAACAAAGTTAAACGGACTTATGGGAAACTCAAACAAGTTAGCCGGTCGAGATTCGCAAGAATCGAACTCAAGTGCGGAAAAGTCGCTAAAAGCACGAACTCAACGAAACGACACCGAAACGAACTCGGATATCAAAAAGTGTAGAATTAATCATTCTCGGAATGACGAAACGAACATGAGAAGTCGTCAAAACAGACTTCACTAAAAAAAAAGAAATTACCGGAAATCTACAATTGCGGATATTACATACTACCCTCCTTAAAAGAAGTTTCGTCCCTAAACTTAAATCAAGTAGGGAGAAGAAATTTTCCGCCAGTAAAATCTCAACGAGATACACAAGAATGCGTAACTAACGCCCAACGGCGAAATGTTACAAACAACGCAAAGGAGTATACGGCGTGAAAACACGCTCCACGGCGACCAACACAACGTCGCCGTTAGGGATATAATAAAAACAACAAGTGACAAACGTCATCAAACGGATAATATAGCCAAGTCAATTATCCGACAATCACAAATCACAACGAACGAAAATCAATATGATTGACCAACCCAACGGTACACCAATCAAAACGTGAGTCAACCGCTGAACAAACACGAAATCCCACCGCCTAAGGGCCGAAGATCGAAAACGAAACTAATTTCCCGAACTGAAGGGAATTACGAAGGAGCCTGAATGTTCGCCAATCACGGAACGAGGTCAATATAAACCGAACAATCGAACGATCAAACCACAACGATCGAGACAACAAAGATCGAAGAATCATGTTCGAATCACAAAGAACAATAAAGTTCAAACAACAACTCCCGTGATGATCCGTGAGAACTACAAGACATGCATTTCCGAAGATCCTAAGGAAAGTGAATAGCGATTGAAAAGTCAAAACTACAACGAGTTATTCCTAAATAACAACACACTAGTTCGATAAACAAAAGCAAGCATCAGTACAAGCTCATAAATGTCAACGAACATAAATGAGTCGACATAGTCGAAAAAACAAGAGTTCCAAAGCCGATACACTTCGAATAAAATAAATAGTAGAACCAGATGATGTCACTCCCAAACAAGGTTCACAAGAATCGAATCAACCCGAAAAAGTAACATCGATAACCAGATCGACCCACAACAAGATCACGGCTCGTTCGGACGATGAAACCGAAATATAGAACAAGTTCATAAAGTACCAACGATCACGAGCGAATCGACAGATCGAGAAAGAGAAAATACGAAGTCTAAAAACAACACGGGTACTACATTCGACCTCTTATAAAGGAAGGTGACGACACATCAAGCAACCGATGAAACATCCTTCAAAGGCCTCTCAAAGCCGATTCTCGATATCTCGTGGCCGAAGCGCGAACTCCGAAAGTCTCGTGAGCCAATTCACAACCGAATTCGTGTCCTCGAGTCCACACTTGAAATGTGTCATCGACGAGAAAGACAATTTACACGTGCATGCCCCGGCACATCACGATTGAAACGTCTCGGCTCGGCATACCGAAAATATAAATGCTCGATACAATGGATCAAAACACCGCAAAACAACATACCGGAGATGCCAACTCAGCATAACATATCAACGCATACAAAAATCACAACAACGGCATCATTCGAAGATTACAACATCCCGATCGACAGCCATCACACAATCGCAAACATCATGAAACAATCACCCATGTGTATAACGCATAAAAATCCAGGCTTTAACAACTCACACTAGTGCGACAATACGCAATCACCACGAGGCGATAAACAGTAAACACCAGTTCACACCTCTCACAGAGGGCCAACAAAACATATGCGTGGCGAACGACTCGACACTCACGCCACCAATTCAATCACAATTCGGGGTTGACACCGTAACGAAAGTTCGAAAACCATACACGCATTTCCGGTCCGCAAACAGGAATGATAGGTTTTAAAAACGAGAACCACCTTTTGAAAACAGTTTGGAAACAACAGTTGATCTTAGTATCATTTTACAAAAAGTAGTACAAACACCATTATCGAGACTTTGAAAATCATCTTGCGTGTGAACAAAAATGAGGACACCTTTCCTTTAGTGAAAAACTTTCAAAAATATTCGACCCTTGGGTCTAAGCAACTGCAGTGGAACATATCTCAAACTCTTTTTGGTCCTCGACCGAAAATTTTTGAAATGTATTGCGGCATTAGAAAACACCTTGAAAACACCGCATGAAAATAATTCGCTTTAAAAGTACGTCTCGAATTTTAATTTTCTAAGATACTCAAGGTTTTCAAAATAATTCAATGAGCTAGAATGCCCAAAAATTTCGGTAATTACAAGGAACAATATAGCGCCGTGGTCCCGCTACGAACCCACCAGTTAAAAACCATTCACAAAAACGCCAAAAAGGCCGATGACGGTAATATTTCAAAACTCACAAAATCCATTTACAAAATACTAAATTCCGTCATAAGAATTTCGCCAAAATGATCAAGGCCATAATGCCAAAAACTCGATTAAGGGAATTGGTTTTCAAATAAAACTCGGTAAAATACCGAAATCCATTACGTAAGAACTCACGCAATGGATAAAAGAAATACAGTTCGACATGCATACCCAAAGAACAATACTCATCATACGAACGAAATATGAGAGTCAACTAGTCACGTATCAAGAAATCAAAATCCATAAGAGGATCCCGTCACTTAACAAATAATCATAAAAATAGCTCGTGTCACACGAGGCTCAACACGTATAAGGAGACTTACATCCACAAAGTCGCACGAAGATGATGATCGCCCACGATACTAATCACGACCAACAAACTCGCACGACGCGTCGCGACACGACTTAGTCGACAAAATCCGACGAGACAAAGACTCAACAGACACCATCGACCCGGCACCTAGGTTTCCACAACCTAAGCTCCGATACCATTTATGTAACACCCCGATCCACTCGGGGATATTACACGCCGTAGACCCTCTCCTCGAGGATCTACCAGCCGATAACTAAAATCAAACATCTAAACATCGCCTTTAAGGCTAAAATGACTCAAGAGACCGACTTGGTCTTTCAATAATAACATACAACTCATTCCCAAACACATACCCACGCAGGGGTCAAAATAAAATAAACTCCCGACAACGGGGAAAAGATACCGCAATGAAAAGAAAATACAATCGACCAATACGACATCAACGGAACCTCGTGTGATTAGTATCGTTCATCTTTCATCATCCTTCGTGCCGACTCGTGCTATGCTCCAAAACCCGAATGCAAAATAGACATCCACCCCGAATACTGGGGTTAGCAAACTCCACCGTTTTGCTAGTGCAAGTACAAGTGCAAAAATACGAGCCATACAATACAAGTTCCAAGAACAATAATAATCAGAAATCCTCAAAGGTTCAAACGTAAGGAAAAGTACTTCCCGAGGCAAGAGTTTGGGTAAACATTTCCAAAACTGAAAGATCGCAAATAAGGGAAACAATTTACAAAACAGTTTAAAATGCCGTCGAGAGTTTTAATAGAAAACAATTTAGGATTATAAAATCCTTCTCTTTCCAAAATCAATAGGGTCACAGCCCAAATGTTTTGTTTTCGCAAATAGGAAACCACCAATAATTTACAGGGTCAAAGCCCAACATCACGTGTCCTCAACGGACGAAAAATCAACGGAACATAATCTCGCACGCGCATCGCCTAGGACCGGGACGATACCACCGACATCCCACTCGAGGCCTCGAAGGACCCTCCCGAGCTGGCTAGCGAAACAAATCACATACATCTCACGGTTGGATCAATCGCTTGTTGCATCCTGGCCACATGATCGCATGCCATGTGCCACCGTAGATTATCTCAGGCTCTCACGGTTGGATCAATCACTTGTTGCATCCTGACCACATGATCACGTGCCATGTGTCACCGTAGACCTTCAACCATATCCACACATTCACACAAATAACATATTACATCAAGGATATTCAAACAATTCGCAAGAGGCATCAAACACTTAGCAAAACACCACGTCAAACCACAACGCACCGAAATGAAATAATATGCGCCCACACGCAATACCAAGTGCAACATCAACACCAAACATATCCATAGAGTTCACATAGTCATTCTCAAACCACACCATTTACAAAACACACGCGTTTTGAAAGCAAGCCTTTAACAAGGCTAAACCGAATCTTTTTAAGTTCGAAACACACGATCAAATAAACACATAGAGACGGTTTCTAATTATCATATCCACAAAACAAGAATTGTATGGACAAGGTACTTGCCTCGATACCACGAGCACGGAACCACGAACGGATACGGCTCAACCGGGAAGCTTCGGAACGCCCGATGCTAACGAAAAGGAATACGACAACGAACGGAACGGAAGAATCAAGCACGACCGCGAGGAACCGACGAAAATGAACCTAACGATTCGAATAGCACAATCACAACCACTTCTAAACGATTACGGAAATGGAATACACCCGGAAACCCGCCTACGATTCATGTATATTCGCACAAAAATAACAACGAGGGCGGACCACAACCAAACCCTCTCGATTCCGTAAAAATCACGAAATATACCATGAATCCGTAGGGAAACTAAGAATACCAACAAGAATAATCATATTCATCAAGAATCCATCAACAAAACGGAAAGAATCGGACAAAACCCCAAAATCCCCAATTATCCAAAAAGGTAGGGTTAAAGGAATTCTTACCTCTTGATGAATCAAGCATTCAAATCCAAAAACCACGGGTTAGATCCGCAATCCGAGCCACCCGATCGAAAAGGAATGAAGAAATTTACACAAGTAAGTGATAGATGGAGGAACTCTCCCACTCAAGTCTCTCTCGCGCACGGTTGAAGAAGGGGAAGAAATGAACGATTTACGCTGAAACAACACATTTATAGTGTAACCCATCGGCCGCCTATCGGCCGATAAAGCCCAAATGATAGCCATACGGAATGCCGACAAGAGGGTCTATCGACCCCCTTATCGGCCGAAAGGCTACCGGAAGTTCAAGGTGAAGAAATTTACATATCGGCCGATAGGCCCAACCGATACCCATACGTAATGCCGGCGAGAGTCTATCGCCCCCTATCGGCCGAAAGGCTCCCGGGAGTGCTCGGCCAAAATCGAAACGACCATAACTCTCTCGTCCGGACTCGATTGACTCACCGTTTGAACCATTGGAAAGCTAATTCGATGTTCTATAATATTGCAAAGATTTATAATTTTGGAGTCACCAAAATTAATGATGATCTAACAAAGTCGAACTCATACTTAGAAAAGTCGTTTAGTAATCCTGAATTCAGCAAAACGACACCGAGACCCGAACCTGAATACGAACCGAAGATACGGTTACGAAGTACTCACAAAGACGAATCTAAGAGCTAGTAGGACACACAATTCCGACCACCCGAAGGCTCGAAATTCGACAACGGAAGGTAATTACCCCAAACTTTGGGAAATTACGAAAATGGCCCAAATGCCCGAAAATCACCATACGTGATCGAATAACCAAACCGAAGTTCACAACACGTCTAACAAAGTTAAACGGACTTGCGGAAACTCAAACAATAGCGGTCGAGATTCGCAAGAATCGAACTCAAGTGCGGAAAAGTCGCTAAAAAGCACAGAACTCAACGAAACGACACCGAAACGAACTCGGATATCAAAAAGTGTAGAATTAATCATTCTCAGAATGACGAAACGAACATGAGAGAGTCGTCAAAACAGACTTCCGCCGAAAAAAAAAGAAATTACCGGAAATCTAAAATTGCGGATATTACAGTTAAAATCCCGAAACTGTTCTAGAGGATACTGTCCAGAAACGGGTCATTGAGTCTGGGTCGACCCGTGCCCGCGACTCGCGCTAAAAATAGTTCAGAAAATGCGCAAAATGGTGCGCATCCCAGGTTTCAAACCTGGGTGGCCGGGGGTGCTGTTCGTCCCTCCGGCAACTGTGTTGTATATTTTTTTTGTTTAATTAGGACGCAAATTATTATTTATATGTTATCTTCCAGTTTTAAATTAATTATGTGATGATTAATTTAAGTATATGTTTGGTGTATGGCATGACCATAAATTGGCCAATGTGATTGGATATTTTAATTTATTATGTGATGGTTTTCACGGCCTGCGTGTCGTGTAACTATAATTGATTTTTATGGCCTGCGAGTCGTCTTTTAAGTATTATTATATACGGCCTGCGTGTCGTTTGCCCTTCTTGTAATTTACTTCACTAGTGTAGCATATATTTTTCATTAATGTAATGAAGACAAGAAGGAGACGAAGGACGGACTCGAGGAGCCAATTGATCGTGTATGACGTTCCAAGTAGTTGGAGGATCAATGAAAACCAATTACACCCTTTTGATTGACCTTTGTGATTTTCATATTGGCTCATGAAAATTACGTTAGGATTATGGTCATGCAATATACGGTCATATGCCTTTTATGTCATGTGATGCTATTTATGTTTAAATTTATACATGTATGTGATGCTATGTTTGTTAGCCAACATAGACATGCTACATAGGATAAAACCCCTCGTTATAATTTTTTAGTGCCGCTCAATTAAAACACCTATCAAGACTTCGATCATCTTGCGCAGGTCATGCCAAAGCTTGGTGTTCGGATTATCTTAGTAAGGTAGGATAGGTAATGGTAATACCTATATATTTTAAGGAACTAAGAATTTAAAATATTTTGATCCTTAAGGCATAAGATGGGATTATAACATGCTTGGGTATAAGCTAAATCCCATAAGCATAATCTAAGAGTTACATATGATATATTTGAAAAAAAGTTATCCACCGTAGTTCAATTCTAGGCATCATGCCAAAGATGAGTTTAGGATTGTGCAAAATGGAGTCTTAGCCCACTAAATTTATAAAAGGTTTAAAAATTGAGGATATTTTATATTAGTGGGAGTATTTTTCGAGAAATAAAATCGTGACTAAATACTTTGCATATTGAATTTTGTAGATATTAGAATGGCATCAAAGAACACATCCACCATTTAACTGCGATTCGCCCTTGACAAGGACAAGCTCAAAAAAAATGGCAGCAACTATCTGGATTGGATCCGAAGCTTGAGAATAGTTCTCAAGCAAGAAAAAAACTGTAAGTTTTTGAGGAAGCAGTTTCCGATGAGCCTACTGACAATGCTAACAAAGCAACAAAAGAAAATGGAAGAAACATTGTGATGATTCCATTGATGTCAGTTGCTTTATGTTGGCTACCATTTGTCCAGAACTATAATATCCGCAATTTTCGATTTCCGGTAAATTCTTTTTTTTCGGTCGGGGTCCGTTTTGACGACTCGCTCATGACCGTTTCGTCATTCTGAGAATGATTAATTCTACACTTTTTGACATCCGAGTTCGTTTCGGTGTCGTTTTGTTGAGTTCTGTGCTTTTTAGCGACTTTTCCGCACTTGAGTTCGATTCTTGCGAATCTCATCCGAAACTGTTGTTTCGAGTTTCCCGCAAGTCCGTTTATCTTTGTTGGACGTGTTGTGAACTTCGGTTTGGTTATTCGATCACGTATCGTGATTTTCGGGCATTTGGGCCATTTTCGTAATTTCCCAAAGTTTGGGGTAATTACCTTCCGTTGTCGAATTTCGAGCCTTCGGGTGGTCGGAATTGTGTGTCCTACTAGCTCTTAGATTCGTCTTTGTGAGTACTTCGTAACCGTATCTTCGGTTCGTATTCGTGTTCGGGTTTCTGTCGCTTGTTGAATTCAGGATTTCTAAACGACTTTTCTAAGTATGAGTTCGTCTTTGTTAGATCACCATTAATTTTTGGTAACTCCAAAAATTATAAATCTTTGCAATATTATAGAACATCGAGTTAGCTTTCCAATGGTTCAAACGGTGAGTCAATCGGAGTCCGGACGAGAGAGTTATGGTCGGTTTAGTTTTGGCCGAGCACTTCCAGGAGCCTATCGGCCGATAGGGGGGGTCGATAGACTCTACTGCCGGCATACCGTAAGGGTAACGGTAGGGCCTATCGGCAGAAAGGCCGGCCGATAGGCTCTGCTGTGTTACACTATAAAAGTGTTGTTTTGAGCGAGCACTCATTTCCTTCCCCATTTTACATCGGCCGCGAGAGAGAGAGATATAGAGGGAGAGAGAGTTCTTCATCCGGGGGTCGATTTTCATCATTTCTTTTCGGTTGTGAGGCTCGGATAATCAATCTAACGCGTGTTCTACGGATCTTAATGCTTGAATCACTCAAGGTAATATCTCTTGAAACCCTACCTTTTTGGATAATTGGGGATTTTGGGGTTTTGTCCGATTCTTTCCGTTTTGTTGATGGATTCTTGATGAATATGATTAATCTTGTTGATATCATTAGTTTTCCTACGGATTCATGGTATATTTTCATAGTTTTACGGAATCGAGAGGGTTTGGTTGTGGTCCGCCCTCGTTGTTATTTTTGTGCGAATATACATGAATCGTAGGCGGGTTTCCGGGTGTATTCCATTTCCGTAATCGTTTAGAAGTGGTTGTGATTGTGCTATTCGAATCGTTAGGTTCATTTCCACGGTTCCTTGCGGTCGTGTTCAACTCTTCCGCTCCGCTCGTGTCATCGTCTAATTATTCGAGGCAAGTACCTTGCCCATACTTTTCTCGCTTTATGTATATGATGATCGATGGTCGCCTTAATGTGTTCGTTTGGTTGTTTGAAATGAAGTTTCAAAAGATTTCGCTGGCCTCGTTAAAGGCTTTCTTTCAAAACGCGTGTTTTGTGAATGGTGTTTTGAGAATTGATTATGATTCGATTATTTTGAACGTTGAAGGATTTTATGAGGATACTCCTCTTGTTTAAAGTTATGGAATCGTGTATTCCGTATTTAAGCTTGTTATTGTATTTTGAAGAGTTTGGTAATGGTGTCGAGTTAATGGCCATCTCTAGTGAGTATTCTTAATGAACTTACATTCTTAGCATGTTAGTATTGCATGAGTAACGTGTGTGTGTGTATGCTCACTACGGGTTAGATCCGACGGGTCTCGGTAGGGCTCCACGAAGCCGTGGACCGCGAGCTTGCTTTTAACCACCGTGGGTTAGATCCGACGGGTCTCGGCAGGATCCAATGGCCGTGGGTCCGCGGTTAATTGTGGTGCATTTTTACAAATGTGATTCGATATTGGCATTTCCGGAAATGAGTGCTTTTGAACGGTTTTCATGATTGCATGCATTGACTAAGTGTGTAAGAGGTAAATTGTTCGTTTGGCCTACTTGGCTAGGATGGCTCTAGAGTATTTTGTGGTTTATGTTTTAAATCCTTTATTTGTGGATTTTGATGTTGGGAGACGAACCTCGTGGTCGTTCTTGTGTCCTGTGAGTTGATGAGATTTGGGGCTAAAATCCCAATGGTTTTGTAAAAGTCGTTTTACGGATTTGGGGCTAAAATCCCAACGGTTGGTTAATGTCATTTTTTTTCAGAAAGTAAACCTTTGGGGCGGTGACCCCTTTTGTCTTTTGGTTTTCGAAAAGTAGGATTTGATAATCCTAAATTGTTTTCTATTAAAACTCTCGATGGCATTCTAAACTGTTTTATAAATTACTTCCATTGATTTATGATATTTCATTTTTGAAATGTTTTCTCAAACCCTTGCCTCGGGAAGTACTTTTCGTTTCGTTTGGATCTTTGAGGATCCTCGGTTATTGTTATTCGTGGAATGTGAATTGTATGGCTCGTATTTGCACTTTGTATTTGCACTAGCAAAACAAAGGAGTTTGCTAACCCCCGAGTATTCGGGGTGGATGTCTGTATTGCATTCAGGTTTTGGAGCATAACACAGGGTCGGCATGAAGGATGATGAAAGATGATCGATACTAATCACATGAGGAACCGTACATCGTGTGTTGGTTCAGTTGTACTTTATTTTCCGCTGCTGTATTGTTCCCGTCGTACGGGTGTAGTTGTATTTTGTCCCCTGCGTGGGCATGAGTTGTATGTATTTGCGGAAAGACCAAATCGGTCTACTGAGTCATTGTAGCCTCGAAGGCATTGTCGAGATGTTAAATGTCGTTACCAGCCTGGTAGATCCTTGAGGAAAGGTTCTACGGCGTGTAATATCCCTGAGCGGATTGGGGGTGTTACATAAATGGTATCGGAGCTTAGGTTGTGAAAACCTAGGCTGTCGGGTCAGTGGTGTCTATTGAGTTTTGTCTCGTCGGATTTAGTCTGACTGAGTCGTGTCGCGACGCGTCGTTTGAGTTTGTTGGTCGTGATTAGTATCGTGGGGCGATCATCATCTTCGTGCGACCTGTGGAAGTAAGTCTCCCTTCTTTTTGTTGTGCCTCGTGTGACACGAGCTATTTTTATGATTATTTGTTAAGTGGTGGAATTTTTATGTGAATTTTGATTTCACGACATGTATTTAGTCGACTTTCGTATTTGATTTATACGAGGAGTATTGTCGTTTGTGATGTCCTTTTATTGTTGTTTTTGTTCGTCGATGATTTTCGAATCGATTTGCACGCTTTACAAGTTCTATTGTGGAAGCTTTGTGCTTATACGTGTTCGACTTGTTCACTAGCCATGGGAGAGTATTTTATCGAGGTTTTGTTCAATGTGGTATTTTATCGTTTATTTCCGTTTAAGGACATATATTGTCTTGATTTTAAACGCTTTGGTGCGTGTGCTAGGAGTTGTTTTAGTGAACGCTTGTATGTGTGAGTTTTGGGCATTCTCGCCTATCGATTTTTGAAAACCTTGAGTATCTTAGAAAAAATAAACTTGAGACATACTTTTCAAATGAGTTATTTTCTTGTGGTACATCCAAGGTGCCAATATATTTCAAAAATTTCTACCTCGAGGACCAAAATATTTTGAGATATTTTCAACAATTTTATTTAGACCCGAGGGTCGAATATTCTGAAAGTTTTCACTAAGAGAAAGTGTCTTCATTCTTATCAAATGCGAAATGGTTCTCCAATGTCTCGATAACGATGTTTCATGTTTGTACTTTTTTGAAAGATGATACTCAAGATCAATCGGTGTTCTTCTAAATTATTTTCAAAATGAGGTTTTCGTTTTTAAAACCTATCCATTCCCGTTTGAGGGCTGGGTATGTATGTGTGACGTTCGCGTTGTCATTTTGATACTTTCTCCCGAGTATGATCGAATTGGCGGTGTGAACATTGAGTCGCTTTCCACACATTGGTTGTGCTAGCCCCTGTGAGAGGCGGAATGTTGGTATTGAATGTTGTCGCCTCGTGGCGATTTCTGCGTTGTCGAGGATGTGCGAGCTGTTAGAGCTTGGTATGGTATGACCGTGTGCATCGGTGATCGTTCCGTTATGTGTCGATTGTTTAATGTCTTGTTACCTTGCCCCGTTTTTGTGAATTTCGTGGACGAGGTCGGAGATAATGCCCGTATTATTTTGACTTCGTGTTTTCTCTTCCCGATCTATCGATTCGCTCATGTTCGTTGGTACTTTATGAACTTGTTCGGTATTTGCCATCGTCCGAACGAGCCGTGATCTTGTTGTGGGCCGATCTGGTTATCGGTGTGACTTTTTTCGGGTTCGGTTCGATTCTTGTGAACTTTGTTCGGGAGTAACATCATTTGGTTCTACTAGTCCTTTTATTCGAAGGGATCGGATTTTGAACTTCGTATTTTCTACTTTGTCGACTCATTTATGTTCGTTGACATTTCGAGCTTGTCCTGCCCTTGTTTTTGTTTATCGAACGAGTGTGATATCATTTCGAATAACTTATTTGTCGTTGTGACTTTTCAATCGCTATTCCCTTTCTGTGGATCTTATGGGAATGCATGTCTTGTAGTTCTCACCGATCATCCCCGGGAGTTATTGTTGAACTTTATTGTTCTTCGTGATTCGAACATGATTCTTCGATTTTTGTTGTCTCGATCGTTTGTTTGTTCGGTTTTTGTTCTCGCTTCGTGATTGTTGAACGCTCGTGCTCCTTCGTAATTCCCTTTAGTTCGGGAAATTAGTTTCGTTTTCAATCTTCCATCCCTTAGGCGATGGGATTCCGTGTTTGTTCGGTTGACTCGCTTTGATTGATGTACCGTTGGGTTGATCAATCATATTGATTTTCGTCGTTGTGTTTTGTGATTATCGGATAATTGACTTAGCTATAGTATCCGTTTGATGACGCTTGTCACTTGTCGGTTTTATTATATCCCTAACGGCGACGTTGTGTTGGTCACCGTGGAGCGTGTTTACACGCCGTATATTCCTTTGCGTTGTTTGTAACATTTCGCCGTTGGGCATTAGTTACGCATTCTTGTGTGTCTCGTTGAGTTTTTCTGGCGGAATATTTCTTCTCCTACTTGTTTTAAGTTTCGGACGAAACTTCTTTAAGGAGGGTAGAATGTAATATCCGCAATTTTCGATTTCCGTAAATTCTTTTTTCTTTGAGTCCGTTTTGACGACTCGCTCATGACCGCTTCGTCATTCCGAGAATGATTAATTCTACACTTTTGACATCCGAGTTCGTTTCGTGTCGTTTCGTTGAGTTCTCGTGCTTTTAGCGACTTTTCCGCACTTGAGTTCGATTCTTGCGAATCTCATCCGAAATCGTTGTTTCGAGTTACCGCAAGTCCGTTTATCTTTGTTGGACGTGTTGTGAACTTCGGTTTGGTTATTCGATCACGTATCGTGATTTTCGGGCATTTGGGCCATTTTCGTAATTTCCCAAAGTTTGGGGTAATTACCTTCCGTTGTCGAATTTCGAGCCTTCGGGTGGTCGGAATTGTGTGTCCTACTAGCTCTTAGATTCGTCTTTGTGAGTACTTCGTAACCGTATCTTCGGTTCGTATTCGTGTTCGGGTTTCGGTGTCGTTTTGTTGAATTCAGGATTTCTAAACGACTTTTCTAAGTATGAGTTCGTCTTTGTTAGATCACCATTAATTTTTGGTAACTCCAAAAATTATAAATCTTTGCAATATTATAGAACATCGAGTTAGCTTTCCAATGGTTCAAACGGTGAGTCAATCGAGTCCTGACGAGAGAGTTATGGTCGCTTTAGTTTTGGCCGAGCACTTCCAGAGCCTTTCGGCCGATAGGGGGTCGATAGACCCTACCGCGGCATTCCGTATGGCTATCGGTTGGCCTATCGGCCGATAGGCCGGCCGATAGGTTCTCACGTGTTACACTATAAATGTGTTGTTTTGAGCGAGCACTCATTTCCTTCCCCATTTTACATCAAGGCCGCGAGAGAGAGATATAGAGGGAGAGAGAGTTCTTCATCCGGGGGTCGATTTTCATCATTTCTTTTCGGTTGTGAGGCTCGGATAATCAATCTAACGCGTGTTCTACGGATCTTAATGCTTGAATCACTCAAGGTAATATCTCTTGAAACCCTACCTTTTTGGATAATTGGGGATTTTGGGGTTTTGTCCGATTCTTTCCGTTTTGTTGATGGATTCTTGATGAATATGATTAATCTTGTTGATATCATTAGTTTTCCTACGGATTCATGGTATATTTTCATAGTTTTACGGAATCGAGAGGGTTTGGTTGTGGTCCGCCCTCGTTGTTATTTTTGTGCGAATATACATGAATCGTAGGCGGGTTTCCGGGTGTATTCCATTTCCGTAATCATTTAGAAGTGGTTGTGATTGTGCTATTCGAATCGTTAGGTTCATTTCCGCCGGTTCCTTGCGGTCGTGTTCAACTCTTCCGTTCCGTTCGTGTCATCGTCTAATTATTCGAGGCAAGTACCTTGCCCATACTTTTCTCGTTTTATGTATATGATGATCGGTGGTCGTCTTAATGTGTTCGTTTGGTTGTTTGAAATGAAGTTTCAAAAGATTTCGGTTTGGCCTCGTTAAAGGCTTTCTTTCAAAACGCGTGTGTTTTGTGAATGGTGTTTTGAGAATTGATTATGATTCGATTATTTTGAACGTTGAAGGATTTTATGAGGATACTCCTCTTGTTTAAAGTTATGGAATCGTGTATTCCGTATTTAAGCTTGTTATTGTATTTTGAAGAGTTTGGTAATGGTGTCGAGTTAATGGCCATCTCTAGTGAGTATTCTTAATGAACTTACATTCTTAGCATGTTAGTATTGCATGAGTAACGTGTGTGTGTGTATGCTCACTACGGGTTAGATCCGACGGGTCTCGGTAGGGCTCCACGGCCGTGGACCGCGAGCTTGCTTTTAACCACCGTGGGTTAGATCCGACGGGTCTCGGCAGGATCCACGAAGCTGTGGGTCCGCGGTTAATTGTGGTGCATTTTTACAAATGTGATTCGATATTGGCATTTCCGGAAATGAGTGCTTTTGAACGGTTTTCATGATTGCATGCATTGACTAAGTGTGTAAGAGGTAAATTGTTCGTTTGGCCTACTTGGCTAGGATGTCTCTAGAGTATTTTGTGGTTTATGTTTTAAATCCTTTATTTGTGGATTTTGATGTTGGGAGACGAACCTCGTGGTCGTTCTTGTGTACTGTGAGTTGATGAGATTTGGGGCTAAAATCCCAATGGTTTTGTAAAAGTCGTTTTACGGATTTGGGGCTAAAATCCCAACGGTTGGTTAATGTCATTTTTTTCGTAAAGTAAACCTTTGGGGCGGTGACCCCTTTTGTCTTTGGTTTTCAAAAGTAGGATTTGATAATCCTAAATTGTTTTCTATTAAAACTCTCGATGGCATTCTAAATCGTTTTATAACTTACTTCCATTGATTTATGATATTTCGTTTTGAAATGTTTTCTCAAACCCTTGCCTCGGGAAGTACTTTTCGCTTCGTTTGGATCTTTGAGGATCCTTGGTTATTGTTATTCGTGGAATGTGAATTGTATGGCTCGTATTTGCACTTTGTATTTGCACTAGCAAAACAAAGGAGTTTGCTAACCCCCGAGTATTCGGGGTGGATGTCTGTTTTGCATTCGTGTTTTGGAGCATAACACGTGGTCGGCATGAAGGATGATGAAAGTTGATCGAACCTAATCACATGATGAACCGAACATCGTCTGTTGGTTAAGTTGTACTTTATTTTCCGATGCTGAATTCTTCCCGTCGTACGGGAGAAGTTGTATTTTGTCCCCTTAGAGGGCATGAGTTGTATGTATTTGCGGAAAGACCAAATCGGTCTACTGAGTCATTGTAGCCTCGAAGGCATTGTCGAGATGTTAAATGTCGTTACCAGCCTGGTAGATCCTTGAGGAAAGGTTCTACGGCGTGTAATATCCCTGAGCGGATTGGGGGTGTTACAAGAACTTCAGAATAATTTGGAAGAAATGGAAGCCTATGAGCTTAATGCTCACCTCAAGGAAACTTTCTCAAAGCACGCTAGGCAAGAGGGTATGAGACCTTTCAAGCCTTGTATGCTTGTAAGATGGTTGAGGGGACATCTGTCAGCACTCATGTACTCAATATGGAAAGATATATTGATCATTTTGATAGGCTTATTTTCCACTTTCTAAGGAGCACTCCATAGATGTGATCCTAAACTTGTTGCCTGATAGTTTCGGGCAGTTCATTATGAACTATAATATGAATGAGATGGAGAAGTCCATTGCTTAGCTGCATGGGATGCTTAAAATGGCTGAGCCAAATATTAAGAGAAAACCAAGCCATGTGCTGATGGTTAGCAAAGGGAAGTCCTTCAAGAACAAAGGCAAGGGTAAAGGTAAAGAAAAAGTTGCCAAAGCTAGAAACCTAACTAAGCCGGTTTTCAAGGCAAAAGCTCCCGAAGATGGAAATTGCCATCATTCCACTAAACCAAGACACTACAAAAAGAAATTTTCAAGGTTTACTTGGAAGTGTTGAAGCATACCAAGGGTAGTGAGACTGCCACAGGTATATTTGTTATAGAAGTTAACTTATCTACTTTTAACTACTGGGTATTGGATATTTAATGTGGATCTCACATTTGTAAAAAATGTGCAGGGGTTGAGAAGCAATAGAAAGGTGGACAAAGGGAAAGTGGATCTAAGAGTCGGAAATGAACCAAGAGTTGCTGCACTAGCCGTTGGAACTTATGATCTAGTATTTATTGGAATATTTTATTTCAAATATTCATTAATCGAGTTTTGATGATTAGTTGTTAAACAAAGGAAAACAACAAAGAAACAAATCAAAACAAAGAAGAAATCAAAGAAGCAAAAAGCTGGACAGAAGGTTATTAAGGTATGCTATATCGATGGATTAACGTACGTAATATGCTGAAGATAATGTACGTAACAATGTATGGTTAACGTACGTAATGAACAGTTTGCATCAGAATTCAAACTATATGACCGTTGTGACGCCATGGCATACATCATCATATCAACGGATATTTGGACTACATATAACGTACGTAATGGATATATTACAACATACATAATGGATGAAATGAAGCTACTAGACTGATCTGTGAAGAGCTTAACGTGCGTAACAAAGAAGGGTTAACGAACGTAAGATGATGAATGTATTTAATGTATCGTACATAATGTACGTAATAAGTCAGCAGTGAGCAACGGCTAGTTGAGGCTTTGGAGCCTATAAATACCACTTCCTATGGCATTGAACCCACAACAACTTCAACCAATCGAGACATCGATCTGATATAGTTATACATTCTATCATTATTGTATTTGAGCTTATATTGATTATAGTTTGATTGTTATACACGATAACTCATATACAAGAGGAAAAAGAAAGGATAAGATTGGATTCGGTATTATTAGGATCAAGGATCCGGCATTGTTAGAATCGCAATCTATATCTGAGTGAGGTTTGTCTAGTACCCACAAAAAGCTAGATAGGTTGATTCCTTGTCCGATAAAAAAGGAAAACGGTTTAACTTGGACCGACAAAAAGACAAGTGTATGAACGGTTTATCTCGGACCGATATAAGACGAGAATTGTAACGGTAATCCCTCAACCGATAGAAGAGAGGTGCAGAAGTTGGTTTTCATCCTATAGAAAAAGATACTGAAGAGAGGACATAGGCACGTTTGGCCGAACCTCTATAAATCCTGTGTCGATTTATTTTCCGCACCTTTAAATACCCTTCCGCACAATAGCGTGTATACCACTTAATGCTCCAACAATTGGTATTGGAGTGGTACTCCTAGAAGCGGCTTAACATCCAAGGATAAGACGATCCAAATGGCATTTCAATTTGCCCCAGTCGAAGGTCTTGCCTTTAACCGACCACCATTCTTCGATGGATCAAACTTCATGACATTGAAGAAGAAGATGTTGATATTCATTCGAGCTTATGACATTGAATTGTGGAAAGTAATCTATCTTGGTCCAAAAATTCCAATCAAATCCGACGGTACGCTTAAATCTTTTGAAGAATATGATGATTCCGATTGGAAAAATGACCACTATAATTGCAAATCCATGCAATTATTATATTGTGCTCTAAATTCGGAAGTACACAACCGAATCTCATCATGTGATAGTGCCAAAGAAATATGGAAGATGCTATAAGTCACACACGAAGGTACAAATTGTAATATCCAAAATTTCTACTACTGTTGTTTGATATTATTTTATCCGAGTTATATTGTACAGCGTGGAATCTGTGCAGTAGGGATAAAATAAATAAAGGACTGAGATGTCAGTATCGGTATAATTGTCGTATCTGGTCGACAGTTGCATTTGAGGATATCGTGTATCAGGTTATCGTACTTTCGATATAGAGTATATCATATAAAAATATTATTGGATTCAGTGTTTGTGTTCAGTGTCTCTTATGTTCGTTTTTGGTATGTCGAGACGTTGGACAAGAATAGATGAAAATGGCTAAGTGTAACATTATTAGCGCACGCTAATAATCATGAGTAGCGCACGCTATCGTGGAGGTTTAGCGCACGCTACGGATATAAGATAACACATGCTAATGCAGTCCGATCGAAAGGAATCTACGTGTGCACCAGGCCACTTTCGGCGCACGTTCTGATAATTCAACGTATGTTGTAATGTAGTGTTAGCGCACACTAATGCATGTTGATTAGTGCACGGTAATTGTATATCAGTCAATAGGGAATCTTGGCTTTATTGGTTGCTTTCGGCATGTGGGGTCACGAGCATCTTCGTGGTAGGTGTAGACTGTAGCAAATCTACTTGTATTAGCGCACGCTAAATGTAAGAACTTGCGTACGCTAGACAGTGTAAGTTATGTACGCTAATGCATGGGCATTACGTACGTAAGCACATGTACGAATCCAGACAGTAGCCTCTGGACTGCGATAGCGCACGCTAACAAAGTCAGTTAGCGCACGCTAAGGCTGTTGCGCACGCTAAACATAAGGTTTAGCGCACGCTAGTAATATACTTTATAAAAAGGGACAGAAGGGTGTTATGAAGCATTTCGTCCATTCCTTCCTTGCAACCGAGAGAGAGAATTTTTAGAGAGAAGTTTGAGGTCCCAAACACTGAGAGATGATAATCTTTAATTAAGCTGAGGAACATGGATTAAAGTCTTGTTCTTGAAATTATTGATGATTCTTGGAATGAAGTTGATTGTTCTCCTTCATGATTCGTCTATAGAAGGTAATAGTTCTTCACTTTTGGATTTCGTTTGGATTGATTATTGATGTTCTTGAGTTGATGATTATCATATATTCGAGTTGATGAGCATGATAACGAGTTGGATTACCGAACTAAGTTAGTGTTGTTATCAATATATGAGTATTGATATGTTTCGTATGGTTTTGGATGGAATTCAAGAGATATGTTGATGTAATTCCCTTCTTCAATTTGGATTTTTGATGTTTTGTCGTTGGTTACTTCGTATGGTAACGCTTATGGTAGTGCTATTGTGATTCTTGAAGTTATATGAATTGTATGTCGAAGAACATGGTGAATAAGGATTTTTAGATGTTAGGACACATCGGATTTTGTCATTTTATGGATCATGAACGTGAATTCGGATAATTCGTGTTCTTGAAGAACTATTGAATTATATATGTCATGATTGTTATGAATAAGAACTGGAAATTGGAAAGGTTACGGATGACTTTGGAATATGATTATTCATGATAATAACCGGTAAATTGTTCTATGAAGTTACCAAATATGAACAAGAAAGAATCTTGTTGATTCGTGTTTAAAGATAAAATTTGGAATCGGATATGTTATGAAATCCTTAATATCGAGATGAGTTGATCATTGACATGATGGAAGTGTTAGACGATGCTTGAAATGCATGCCACTGCACAGCATTAGCGCACGCTAAGCTTACTGGCTAGCGCACGCTAACGGGAGCAACTTAGCACATGCTACGTTATGCGTTTAACGTGCGCTAAGTAGGCAGACAGTGCAGTATTTTTGTGTTTTGATTATGAATTCGTGATGGTTTAACTTGGTTTGTTCTGACTGCGTTTATTCGAGGTTGTGTTGAACCGTTGAGTTCGATTGGTTAGTTTTGTCGGTTGTTGATTGTTATCGGATATGTGTTATTTGATTTCTTCGATAGTTTGAGATTATTGATCGATGATTATAACCGGATGTTTCGGTCGTGTTCGAGTATGTCCATTGTATTACTTTTGATCAGGGCTGAGGAGCTCGTAGACAAAGGCAATGTGTTCGGTAGCAGCTTCATGGTATCGGTATCGAGGCAAGTTATTACTTGCTCAGTTATAATATTTAATGAATGGTTTCAGTTTCATTTCGTTTATAATACATATAGCGATGATTATTATTGTGAACTCTGGGTATTCGGATCGCATATCGTTCTTTCGATTCTGGGAGGTAAATCATAATGTATGTGCTTTATCTCAGTTATTGGTATGTTCGGGTATCGAGGTTACATTATGGTAAAGACGAGGATATGAGTATCTATAGTTCATTGTACGTTTGGATCGCCGAGCCTTGAGGATAATTACCGGTGATGATTTGACATCGAGATTGCTCCTAAAGGACTCGGGACAAGTATCTTAGTTTGATTTCGGTTTAGTGTTAATGATGTTGATCATGCAGGTTTTCATTCATGTTGCTGAACATGAAGTCGTCTTAGTTGTGTCATCATAGTGTCGTTCATGTTTTGATCCATATTTCGTTCATGTTGATGAACATATTGAGTTGCATATGTGTATGCATGATTGTATTGTTTATGTTGTAAATGATCTGAAGGGATCATGAGGATCTATGCTGAGGGCGCTGGATCAGATGTCCACCTCGTGTTGGTCCGACGGGATCATCTTGGGATCTATGCTGAGGGTGCTGGATCATTGGACGGGTTTTTCCACCTCGTGTTGGTCCGACGGGATCATCATGGGATCTATGCTGAGGGCGCTGGATCGTTGGATTACCCAGTATTGTGTTATTGTTGAGCATATGTATATTGTTGGTTATCCACCTCATGTTGATCTTGTAGGATCATCTTAGGATCTATGCTGAGGGCGCTGGATCATGGGATTTCCATTGACTATACATAGTTATTGTTTTTGAGCATATTGAGGTTGTCATATGAGTATGCATTTGTAGGTCTTGTGTTAGGACCTTGTCCGTATTGCATTGATCTGATCTCGGATTAGACTGATATGATTGTCGTGGCACATCATATCTCGAGGTATGTTCCGTATTTCCTTGATATTTGTCTTTGATGGACAATCGCTTATCGTCTTGGGATTTGATGATGTTATTCGATGGATCGTATTGATCAGAACTGGTATATTTCCGTATCGCGAGTTGGTGATGATAGTTTGAGAATCTTTAGTATTGTTTGAGGTACAATACAGATATTATGTTCGAGTTTATTGGTTAATCGAGTCCGAGATGCGAACTGTGATAATGATTATTCTGATGAGAATTACTTGAGTAAGTAAAGTTATGACGGTAAGATTACGTTGGTCGTATTCTTATGTTGTATTCTCATTGGTATGTAATTATTAATGTATTGTGACGGTTATCATTGTTGGATATTATGGCTGACCCCGTCGTGGGATTTCGTTTTAGGTTCTTGGAGTATCGAGCTTGTAGCGGTCGTGAAGAGATGAGCTTCCCGGAAGATACTGCTAGGACATGTTTTGTGTATAGAGTTTCTTGATTGGTTCTTGTATTCCGCTGCAAGAGTATCTTTATGGTTGGTCTTTTTCCGCTGCGTGAGTATTTTGAAATGACCTTTTGGTATCTGGTAACTGAGGTTGCTTTAGAAATCTTTTTCTGAACTGTTGAGTTCTGGCATTTCAGGCCTTGTCCTTTCAAACGAGATTTTATGACGGTTTTGATAAACAGATTTTATATAGTCTTAAAATGTTTTAAAGATAGTACCGTCGTTGGCCTCTTGGGAGTTTGTAAAATGTTTACGAAAATTTCCTTCAGCCTTGTGGGTTCCATCTCGGGGCCCACGGCGCTGTAGTATTTTCGGTTAAATCTGGGGGTGTTACAGATTATGGTATCGGAGCTTAGGTTGAGAAAACCTAGGCATTTAGGTCGAGTTGGGTCGTGTTTTGTCACGTCATTCGAGTTGTCAATTGACTAATACTAGAGCCGTGAGTTTTTGCATTCACTCAGGCTTGTGCGTTATGTGATTTACCAGTGTGGAATTGCGATTGTTGTAAACTTTTTCAAATGGTGTTAACGAGATCCTCTGGAATGAGATGTATTGTGTTCTCAAGTCGAACTGAGTTTGCAAAATGTGTGTTTTGAAAATGTCCGTGTCGAGTATTTTCTAGAGTCGAGACATGTGCCAGTATCACGGGGAATCGTCAGCTTCACGATCTGTAAGTATTTGGATTTTTGAATTTCATTGAGATTTATTGCCGTTCTAAGTTGATACGTTTTGAAATTCAGCAGAATATTATACGTTATAGTATAAGGTGACAGAGTTGGGACAGGATTGATGATCTTGAGGAGTTATAATTTTGAGAATCAGTATGTTGGTTAGATTTTGGAACGGAATTGTGTATTCGGGAGAAGGACTATGGATTGTTGAGAAGAACACGTAGTCATGTTAGTTCATTTTGTGATATATATGAACCGCTTTTGAACATTTGAAAATGATACTTTTCAAAATGAATGTCTTACGGATGTTTTACGGAAAATGATTTTTGGGCCGAGACCCAATCGATTTTGAAATAGACTTATAACTCAGGACTTGAGGTCCAGAAGAGTTTTCTATTTTTTTTTAAACTTCTTGTAATGCGGAACGAGATACGGGCTGAGACCCTAATGTTTCAAAAGGATTTTTCTTGTTTTCTAAAACTCCCGAGATTTTTAAAACACTTTACCAATCATTTACCTATGTTATTTCCGCCTTTCGAGGCTTTGGTTTACTTGTTCAAATGAAACTTCTCTGGTAGTCTTTCGCTGTATTTGATTTGTCGATTAATCAATGATTTGTCATAGCATATTTGAGGTGATCCAGGATGGATTAATATTTGACGTTGCGAGTCATATGTGAGGAAAAAGGAGTTTTAACGGAATTTTTATATATTGAGATTTTGGAACTCTATCGTGTGGTTTTCCCGATGGAATATTGGTGGATATTGGTGACAAGCTGAACTGATAAACAGGAGTATGGATATGGTCAAGCATTTGCATAAATCCAAATTTATTTAATCGTGTGTATTTGAAAAAATTTTTTATCGAGAACTTGACACGAGCGAGCCGGTTGGTTCGAAAATTGATTTTGCAGTCTTACCAAAAATTTATGTTTTGAGTTTTGAAAATTTTGAAAGAACTTGTGAGAATTTGTCTTCTTGACGAGACTGTATGATTTCAAACTGGTTTTGAAAGTATGATTGATGTACATACGCATTTGATGCATAGTGCATAACATGGTGAAGTTGTGAGTGTGACTCATGAACTGGTTATGACATTCCTATGGTACGATGAATAGAGATCCGAACTTTGGTATGGTAGTAGCTCGACTTTACCATATTGATCTTCGAATGATTTCTTTGTAAGTGCAGATTTGGGGTTGTTGACCTCATGCTGGTTGTTTTGAGTATCGATTAGTCGTTCCCACTCCATGTATAATTGGGGTATGTTCGACGGGTTGTGATTGGTTGTTCGTACGCCGAGGGGTATGCTCACCAGTCGGGTATGTTTATTGAGACACACTGTATGTGATTGCTGTGTCATTTTGAGAATGTTATTCTTTCATATATCTGTTTTTGTGGTTCTGTGTTGATCGTGTTGGAGTTTATCACGTTGATGATATTCTCGATTGTGTTTTGACCTCTGGTTGGTCATATTGGAATTTATCATGTCGATGATAAATTCGGTTGATTGTTGATCATTATTGGTGATCATCTGAGCGTTCGGATTTTGTGTCAACGTTTCGGGATTCGTATCGTTGTTTTGGGCAGTTGTTTCGCAGATGTATTTTATATTATTCGTCTTATCGGAATTGAGACCTGATTATGTAATCAAAGGCATGTAATTTGATTCGGCGGATTGCTTCATCCGAAGATGATATATTTTGTTGAGACTCAAGGAATTGTGATTGTAAAGTGTATTGAGACTTTACAGTGAGGTCACTAGCTAGTATCTCAGGAGATCCTCGACTTTGCGCATTGGTAAGTATGCTGTTGTGGTTATTCTATAGTGATGATGATTGATCATTGTCGTGATGGTTTTGGGATATTTTGGGTTGAACGGTATGTTTGTTTGTTTTATGACGGATTGCAAGTTTCGAGGACGAAACTTATTTTAAATGGTGTAGAATGTAATATCCGGAATTTCTACTACTGTTGTTTGATATTATTTTATCCGAGTTATATTGTACAGCGTGGAATCTGTGCAGTAGGGATAAAATAAATAAAGGACTGAGATGTCAGTATCTGTATAATTGTCGTATCTGGTCGACAGTTGCATTTGAGGATATCGTGTATCAGGTTATCGTAGTTTTGATATAGAGTATATCGTATAAGAATATTATTGGATTCAATGTTTGTGTTCAGTGTGTCTTATGTTCGTTTTCGGTATGTCAAGACGTTGGACAATAATAGCTGAAAATGGCTAAGTGTAACATTATTAGCGCACGCTAATAATCATGAGTAGTGCACGCTATCGTGCAGGTTTAGCGCACGCTACGGATATAAGATAACGCACGCTAATGCAGTCCGATCGTAAGGAATCTACGCGTGGACCAGGCCACTTTCGGCGCACGTTCTGATAAGTCAATGGATGTTGTAATGTAGTGTTAGCGCATGCTAATACATGTTGATTAGCGCACGCTAATTGTATATCGGTCAACAGGGAATCTTGGCTTTATTGGTTGCTTTCGGCATGTGGGGTCACGAGCATATTCGTGGTAGGTGTAGACTGTAGCAAGTCAACTGGTATTAGTGCACGCTAAATGTAAGGACTTGCGTACGCTAGACAGTGTAAGTTACGTACGCAAATGCATGGGCATTACGTACGTAAGCACATGTACGAAGCCAGACAGTAGCCTCTGGACTGCGATAGCGCATGCTAACAAAGTCAGTTAGCGCACGCTAAGGCTGTTGCGCACGCTAAACATAAGATTTAGCGCACGCTAGTAATATACTTTATAAAAAGGGACAGAAGGGTGTTATGAAGCATTTCGTCCATTCCTTCCTTGCAATCGAGAGAGAATTTTTAGAGAGAAGTTTGAGGTCCCAAACACTGAGAGATGATAATCTTTAACAAAGATTAAGCTAAGGAACATGGATTAAAGTCTTGTTCTTGAAATTATTGACGATTCTTGGAATGAAGTTGATTGTTCTCCTTCATGATTCGTCTATACAAGGTAATAGTTCTTCACTTTTGGATTTCGTTTGGATTGATTATTGATGTTCTTGAGTTGATGATTATCATATATTCGAGTTGATGAGCATGATAACGAGTTGGATTACCGAACTAAGTTAGTGTTGTTATCAATATATGAGTATTGATATGTTTCGTATGGTTTTGGATGGAATTCAAGAGATATGTTGATGTAATTCCCTTATGCAATTCGGATTTTTGATGTTTTGTCGTTGGTTACTTCGTATGGTAACGCTTATGGTAGTGCTATTGTTATTCTTGAAGTTATATGAATTGTATGTCGAAGAACATGGTGAATAAGGATTTTTAGATGTTAGAACACATTGGATTTTGTCATTTTATGGATCATGAACGTGAATTCAGATAATTCGTGTTCTTGAAGAAATATTGAATTATATATGTCATGATTGTTATGAAAAAGAACTGGAAATTGGAAAGGTTACGGATGACTTTGGAATATGATTATTCATGATAATAACCGCTAAATTGTTCTGTGAAGTTACCAAATATGAACAAGAAAGAATCTTTTTGATTCGTGTTTAAAGATAAAAGTTGGAATCGAATATGTTATGAAATCCTTAATATCGAGATTAGTTGATCATTGACATGATGGAAGTGTTAGCCGATGCTTGAAATGCATGCCACTGCACAGCATTAGCGCGCGCTAAGCTTAGTGGCTAGCGTACGCTAACGGGAACAACTTAGCGCACGCTACATTATGCGTTTAACGTGCACTAAGTAGGCAGACAGTGTAGTATTTTTGTGTTTTGATTATGAATTCGTGATGGTTTGACTTGGTTTGTTCTGACTGCATTTATTCGAGGTTGTGTTGAACCATTGAGTTCGATTGGTTAGTTTTTTCGATTGTTGATTGTTATCGGATATGTGTTATTTGATTTCTTCGATAGGTTGAGATTATTTATCGGTGATTATAACTGGATGATGCGGTCGTGTTTGAGTATGTCCATTGTATTGCTTTTGATCGGGGCTGAGGAGCTCATAGACAAAGGCAATGTGTTTGGTAGCAGCTTCGTGGTATCGGTATCGAGGCAAGTTATTACTTGCTCAGTTATAATATTTAATGAATGGTTTCAGTTTCATTTCGTTTATAATGCATATAGCGATGATTATTATTGTGAACTCTAGGTATTCGGATCGCATATCGTTCTTTCGATTATGGGAGGTAAATCATAATGTATATGCTTTATCTCAGTTATTGGTATGTTCTGGTATCGAGGTTACATTATGGTAAAGACGAGGATATGAGTATCTATAGTTCATTGTACGTTTGGATCGCCGAGCATTGAGGATAATTACCGGTGATGATTTGACATAGAGATTGCTCCTAAAGGACTCGGGACAAGTATCTTAGTTTGATTTCGGTTTAGTGTTAATGATGTTGATCATGCAGGTTGTCATTCATGTTGCTGAACATGAAGTCGTCTTAGTTGTGTCATCATAGTGTCGTTCATGTTTTGATCCATATGTCGTTCATGTTGATGAACATATTGAGTTGCATATGTGTATGCATGATTGTATTGTTTATGTTGTAAATGATCCGAAGGGATCATGAGGATCTATGCTGAGGGCGCTGGATCAGATGTCCACCTCGTGTTGGTCCGATGGGATCATCTTGGGATCTATGCTGAGGGTGCTGGATCATTGGACGGGTTTTTCCACCTCGTGTTGGTCCGACGGGATCATCTTGGGATCTATGCTGAGGGCGTTGGATCGTTGGATTACCCAGTATTGTGTTATTGTTGTGCATATGTATATTGTTGGTTATACACCTCGTGTTGATCTTGTAGGATCATCTTGGGATCTATGCGGAGGGCGCTGGATCATGGGATTTCCATTGAGTATACATAGTTGTTATTGTTTTTGAGCATATTGACGTTGTCATATGAGTATGCATTTTTTGGTCTTATGTTAGGACCTTGTTCGTATTGCATTGATCTGATCTCGGATTAGACTGATATGATTGTCGTGGCACATCATATCTCGAGGTATGTTCCGTATTTCCTTGGTATTTGTCTTTAATGGACAATCGATTATCGTCTTGGGATTTGATGATGTTATTTGATGGATCGTATTGATCAGAACTGGTATATTTCCATATCGCGAGTTGGTGATGATAGTTTGAGAATCTTTAGTATTGTTTGAGGTACAATACAGATATTATGTTCGAGTTTATTGGTTAATCGAGTCCGAGATGCGAACTGTGATAATGATTATTCTGATGAGAATTACTTGAGTAAGTAAAGTTATGACGGTATGATTACGTTGGTCGTATTCTTATGTTGTATTCTCATTGGTATGTAATTATTAATGTATTGTGACGGTTATCATTGTTGGATATTATGGCTGACCCCGTCGTGGGATTTCTTTTTAGGTTCTTGGAGTATCGAGCTTGTAGCGGTCGTGAAGAGATGAGCTTCCTAAGATCTTGGCTAGGACATGTTTTGTGCATTGAGTTTCTTGATTGGTTCTTGTATTCCGCTGCTAGAGTATCTTTATGGTTGGTCTTTTTCCGCTGCGTGAGTATTTTGAAATGACCTTTTGGTATCTGGTAACTAAGGTTGCTTTGGAAATCTTTTTTGAAGTGTTGAGTTCTGGCATTTCAGGCCTTGTCCTTTCAAACGAGATTTTACGACGGTTTTGATAAACAGATTTTATATAATCTTAACATGTTTTAAAGATAGTACCGTCGTTGGCCTCTTGGGCGTTTGTAAAATGTTTACGAAAATTTCCTTCAGCCGTGTGGGTTCCATCTCGGGGCCCACGACGCTGTAATATTTCCGGTTAAATCTGGGGGTGTTACACAAATCAAGTCAAGGAGACGAAGATTAACATGCTTCTCCACGACTACGAGCTATTCCAAATGAAAGACGACGAATCTATTACAATCATGATCGACCGATTTTCGATCATTACAAATGGATTAGCTTGTTATGGAAAACCCCTTTCGAGTAGTGAAAAAGTAATGAAGATCCTACGATCACTACCACAGGAATGGGACGGCATGGTAACGGCGATTATGGAATCGAAAGATCTCAATAATCTTGATTTTAGCGCCCTTGTCGGATCGCTAATAAAATATGAGATTGTTCTTAAATCTCGAAATGCCAAGCCGAAGCTGAAGGAAAGATCGATAGATTTAAAAGCTGAGATGTCGAGAAATAAAGAAGAAATCCCGGTCATTGAAAGCGATGAAGAATCGGCATATTATGCAATAAGTTTTAAAACTTAATAAATCGGAGAAAGAAAGACATCAAGATAGGTGAATCTAAAAAATTCGACAACAACTGTCGAATCTGTAGTAAACCAGGCCACTTTGCAAAGAATTGCCCAGCATCAAAGAAGGAAGTCTTAATTGCCACGTGGAGTGACGAAGACGAGGATGAAGATTTCATCAATCAAAATAATCTCGCTCTTATGGCACGAAGTTCATTCGACGAAAGCAACGTCGAAAGCCAGGTTAATACATCCTCTCAAGACGAATTATTTGAAGCATTCGAATTATCACATACCGATTTTCAAAATGTTTTAAGTGAAATAAAATCCCTCCAATCTAAAAATAAATTATTGGAAACTGAAATTTCCAAAATTCTTAAAAAAAAGAAAATTGTCGAGACCGATCATTCAAAATGCCTTGAAAATGAGAATAATTTAAAGAATGATTTTTTGAAAGTTCAAGACGAACTTAAAGTTTTGACAAAGAAATTTTCATGCGGTAATGATAAATTTGAACAAATGCTATCGGTTCAAAAATACACTTTGAATAAACAGTGGTTATGATTCAAACCAAATTTTAAAACCGAATCCGTAAATTTGAAAATACCCCGTTGTGACAAATTTTTAAAAATTGGGTATCATATTTCAAATTGTAAAAGCCCACTTCAGACGATTAAAATTAAAAAGATTTGGATTCCTAAAGGAACCACTATTCCGAACATCGTCCATATTAATGAAAAACGACCGACTTTCAATTGGATCCCCAAAAATTATTTTTCATCAATTGGTATTTTACTGAGGGGGAGTATTATTTTTTAAATGAGGAGATATTTTTGTCAGGGAGAGTTTACTCTTTTATGCATTCATCATACTATCGATTTTATTATAGTTATTTACACTTTTTGCTGATAACAAAAAGGGGCAGAAGAATGGAATAAAAAAATGATATATAAGGGGAAAAATACGATAAAAGCGTCATGGAAGAATGATGAGAAAAATAAAAATATATATGAATGACGAAAGAAGAAAAAAAACGAAATGAAGAAGTTGAAAAATGAAAAGAAGAAGTCGAAAAGGAGAAAAGAAAAGATGGGAGAAGTGACTAACGAAACCAACAAAGCCGGAAACTTTGATTCGTAGAATATATATATTTTATATTTTGAAGGTTTATCCCATTCAAGGTGTTGTTTTGTAATCATCAAAAAGGGGAAGATTGTTGGAATATTTTATTCCAAATATTCATTAATCGAGTTTTGATGATTAGTTATTAAACAAAGAAAAACAACAAAGAAGCAAATCAAAACAACGAATAAATCGAAGAAGCAAAAAGCTGGACAGAAGGTTATTAATGTATGCTATATTGACGGATTAACGTATGTAATATGCTGAAGATAATGTACGTAACAATGTATGGTTAAAGTACGTAATGAAGAGTTTGAATCAGAATTCAAACGATATGACCGTCGTTACGTCATGACATACATCATCATACCAACGGATATTTTGACTACATATAATGTACGTAATGGAGATATTATAACGTACGTAATGGAAGAAACGAAGCTACTGGACTGATCTGTGAAGAGCTTAACGTGCGTAACAAAGAAGGGTTAATGTACGTAATATGATTAACGTACATAATGGATCGTACGTAATGTACGTAATAAGGCAGTAGTGCGCAACGGCTAGTTGAGGCTTTGGAGCCTATAAATACCACTTCCTATGGTATTGAACCCATAACAACTTCAAGCAATCAAGACATTGATCTGATATAGTTATACATTCTATCATTGTTGTATTTGAGCTTATATTGATTAGAGTTTGAATGTTATACACGATAACGCATACACGAGAGGAAAAAGAAAGGATAAGATTGGATTCAGTGTTATTAGGATCAAGGATCCGGGATTGTTAGAATCGCAATCTATATCCGAGTGAGGTTTGTCTAGTACCCATAGAAAGCTAGATAGGTTAATTCCATGTCCAATAAAAAAAGAAAACGGTTTAACTTGGACCGACAAAAACACAAGTGTGTGAACGGTTTATCTCGGACCGATAGAAGATGAGAATTGTAACGATAATCCCTCGACCAATAGAAGAGCGGTGCAGAGGTTGATCTTCATCCTATAGAAAAAGATACTGAAGAGAGGACGTAGGTATGTTTGGCCAAACCTCTATAAATCCTGTGTCAATTTATTTTCCGCTCTTTTAAATACGCTTCCGCACAATAGTGTGTATACCGAATATTTCTCCAACAGTTTTACCCAATGACATTTTGTTAGTTTTGAACTATTTCTATTATGTTCCTGCTATGAATAAGAATATTATTTCAGTTTCTACATTAGATTGTGAAAGTTACAGTTTACTTATTATGAATAAGATTATTCGTATTTTCTTTGATGACTTGCTTTATTTTACTTCAAAGTTATATACTGGCCTTGACAATATTGATCTAGATGAGTCCATGTAACACCCCCAGATCCGAACGGGAATATTACAGCGCCGTGGGCCCCGAGATGGAACCCACAAGGCTGAAGGAAATTTTCGCAAACATTTACAAACGCCCAAGAGGCTAACGACGGTATTATCTATTAAAAACATTCGAAGATTTATAAAACTCGTTTATCAAACCGTCGTAAAAACTCATTTGAAACCACAAGGCCCAAAATGCCAAAACTCAACAGTTTAAAAACACATACGTTAAGCTATAAACACACGTCAAGCGTAATATATTTAGAAAATGATTGCCAAAGTAACCTAAGTTACCGGATACCAAAAAGGTCATTTAAAAATACTCACGCAATGGATAAAGACAAACAATTAAAATACTCTAGCAAATGAATACAACAACCGATCGAAACTCAAAACACAAATACATGCCCTTGCCGGTATCCTCAGGAAGTTCATCTCTCCACGACCGCTACAAGCTTGATAATCCAAGAACCTAAAAAGAAAGCCCACGACGGGGTCACCCATAATATCCAACAATGATAACCATCACATCTCATCAATAATTACATATCAATGGAAATACTAAGTAAGAATACGACCAATGTAATCTTACCGTCGTAACTTTATGAGAATCCACGATTCGTATCCTTAACAACACATTAAAATAATACCGAAATATCTGTACGGTATCTCAACAATACTCAAGGTTCTTAAAACATTATCATAACTCGCGATACGGAAATTATACCAACTCTGGCCAATTCAATCCATCGGATAACATCGACAATTCCAATACGATAATCGATTGTCCATCAAAGACAAGTACCAAGGAAATACGGAACATACCTCAAGATACGAAATACCATTACCATCACGTCAGTCTAATCAGAGATCGATCAACACAACATACGGACATGGTCCTAACACAAGACCTACAAATGCATACTCATATGACAACGTCAATATGATCACAACAATAACGACAATGTATACTTATGGCCACCCATAATATACATATGCACAATAACAACAACATATGATAATCCAACGATCCAGCGCACACAGCTATAGATTCTCATGATGATCCCATCGGACCAACGCATGGTGGCATTACCTGTCCAGCGATCCAGCGCACACAGCTATAGATTCCCATGATGATCCCGTCGGACCAACGCATGGTGGACATATGACAACAATGCACAACTGCACAAAACACCAGTGCACCAGACACGACAACAACAATGCACAAATGCATGACAACAACGATACACGAATGTATCACAACATGATCGACTCAAATGATAAAAATGATTAGAGTACTTGCCCCGAGTCCTTCAAGAACGATCTCAATGCCTAAACCATCACGAACCATTATCCTCAATACTCGACGGTCCAAAGTATCATGGATTGCAGATAATTCATATCTCCATTTTTATCACGATATATCCTCGATATACAAGTATACCAATAACAAAAGCAAATCATATACATTATGATTTAGATTCCCAAAACTCGAATATGATTTATAATCTCAAGTCTCCTGTGATTACGGTTATAAACATTGTTATACGAATTATAAACGAATGAAACGGAAACCATTCATTAAATACTATAAACTGAGTAAGTAATAACTTACTTCGATACCGATACAATGACGAGGAAGCTGTTACCAAATCCATTGCCGTCATCTACAAGCTCCTCGGTCCCGACCAAAGCAATCAACGAACATTCTCGAGCTTGACCGCAACACACGGTTGTAATCACTGATCAATCACTACTACAAAAACAGCATTTAACAGCGGTTCTGGAGCGCTTTTAACAATGGTCTGAACCATTGTTAAATGTCCATTATTAAATTTACAATGATTGTCTAAGAATCATTGTTAAAATTAACAATGATTGTTAACAACATTATTAAATTTATTATTTTTTAAATAATTTTTTTTAATAATTTGAAATTATTTTTTTAAAATAATATTTTTTTAAAAAATATATATATTCCCTTGATCAAGACCCTTTGACCCGACCCGCACATAATATGTATAAATGTGCATTTCCGCTACTCACGGGATTCGAACCTGTGACCTCAATGAGATGGAGGTGGGTATCAAACCAGTGAGCCAAAGTCATTTGTTGTTCAAATATTGATTTCTATTATATAAGTATACAATAAACCATATATATATGTATATAAATATATATAAAATATACATATATATTATATGTATATGTTTGTTAATATTTTCAGAATTATTTTCAAAATATATTAATATTTATTATATTACACATTTAATAACTAATGATCAATATAAGTATACAATAAACCATATATATATATGTATATATTATAATTTTCAATATATAATGTATTATAATTTTTAATATTAATGTATATCAAAATATATTAATATTCAATATATTCCACATTTGATATAATAAAATTCATAAAATAATATGTATATATTATAATTTTTAATATATAATGTAATATAATTTTTAATATTAATATATAACAAAATATATTAATATTCAATATATTCCACATTTTATATAATATAATTCATAAAATAATATGTATATATTATAATTTTTAATATATAATGTAATATAATTTTTAATATTAATTTATAACAAAATATATTAATATTCAATATATTCCCCAATTGATATAATATAATTCACAAAATAATCTGTATATATTATAATTTTTAATATATAATGTAATATAATTTTTAATATTAATATATAACAAAATATATTAATATTCAATATATTCCACATTTGATATAATATAATTCATAAAATAATATGTATATATTATAATTTTTAATATATAATGTAATATAATTTTTATTATTAATATATAACAAAATATATTAATATTCAATATATTCCACATTTGATATAATATAATTCATAAAATAATATGTATGTATTATAATTTTTAATATATAATGTAATATAATTTTTAATATTAATATATAACAAAATATATTAATATTCAATATATTCCACATTTGATATAATATAATTCATAAAATAATATGTATGTATTATAATTTTTAATATATAATGTAATATAATTTTTATTATTAATATATAACAAAATATATTAATATTCAATATATTCCACATTTGATATAATATAATTCATAAAATAATATGTATGTATTATAATTTTTAATATATAATGTAATATAATTTTTAATATTAATATATAAAAAAATATATTAGTATTCAATATATTCCACATTTGATATAATATAATTCATAAAATAATATGTATGTATTATAATTTTTAATATATAATGTAATATAATTTTTATTATTAATATATAACAAAATATATTAATATTCAATATATTCTACATTTGATATAATATAATTCATAAAATAATATGTATGTATTATAATTTTTAATATATAATGTAATATAATTTTTAATATTAATATATAAAAAAATATATTAATATTCAATATATTCCACATTTAATATAATATAATTCATAAAATAATATGTATATATTTTAATTTTTAATATATAATGTAATATAATTTTTAATATTAATATATAACAAAATATATTAATATTCAATATATTCCACATTTGATATAATATAATTCATAAAATAATATGTATATATTATAATTTTTAATATATAATGTAATATAATTTTTAATATTAATATATAACAAAATATATTAATATTCAATATATTCCACATTTTATATAATATAATTCATAAAATATGTATGTATTATAATTTTTAATATATAATGTAATATAATTTTTAATATTAATATATAACAAAATATATTAATATTCAATATATTGCACATTTAATATAATATAATTCATAAAATAATATGTATGTATTATAATTTTTAATATATAATGTAATATAATTTTTAATAATATATAACAAAATATCTTAATATTCAATATATTGCACATTTAACAGCGGTTCTAGAAAGAACCGCTGTTAAATGTACAGATTTAACAACGGTTCTACAAGAACCGCTGTTAAATGTACAGATTTAACAACGGTTCTTAAAGAACCGCTGTTAAATGTACAGATTTAACAACGGTTCTACAAGAACCATTGTTAAATGTGCAATTTAACAAATGTTTTCCTATAACATTGTTAAATGTGCAATTTAACAACGGTTCTTCCGAATTTGTTAAATGTGCATTTAATGTTTCGCGGAAAACATTGTTAAATTGCAATCGTTTCATTTTAACAGCGGTTTTTTTAGAACCGCTGTTAAAATGCCGCAGTTAAATGCTGTTTTTGTAGTAGTGAATATTCTCAACCTATTACAGTAATCGATAGACAACAAGTTCGACAACAATTAACAATCGATAAAACCAATTTACAAACCCAACGGCTCGACAATATCTCGATTAAACACTAGTCGGATCAACCCTACTCAAACCAAAGACGAATTTACAACCACAACACGAAAATCCGCACTTTCGCCTTCTTAGCGCACGTTAATCACCTAACGTAGCGTGCGCTAAGTTGCTCCGTTAGCGCGCGCCAGCAAGAACGTAGCGTGCGCTAATCTTTGTCTGAGATGCATGTTTTTCAGATACCGATCAACTTATCGCGATTTCAAGAACACCAAGTGATTCTGAATCATGTTCAAAGCTATCAAAACAACGAAATCCGATATCCTTTAACATATAAACAATCATCCAACTTATAATCCATGTTCTATATCCATATATCATCTTCCTCAATATCAACATCATGAAACATTAAGAACGTAACAACACTTTCATAATCTATCATTACAGGGAGTAATCATCGACAATAACATCAACATCCGAAACTGAGGAGAAGGATTAATCCACTTATCTCAAGAAAACAAACAACACTATTCAAACCACAAGAATCATATCAATATCTTCATGTCAACAATAACATCATCATAATCCGGTAATCCATCTCATAATCATGCTTATCAACTTGTTTATGTAATAATCATCAACTCAAGAACATCAACATTCAATCCAAAACGAAATCCAAAGATGAAGAGTAATTACCTCTTTGAAGGAATGGATTGAATCCCAAGGTTGAATCCGTTTTCAATCACTTCCAAGTTTCAAATGTTGTTAGGAATGATCAACTCAAGTGTTTGGGACCTCAACTTCTCTCTAAGACCTCTCTCTATCGTCTGAAGGTGAAAGAATGGACGAAATGCTTCATAATACCCGTTTGTCCCTTATATAGAATACATTACTAGCGTGCGCTAAACCTTATGTTTAGCGTGCGCTACGGCCTTAGCGTGCGCTAACTGACCTTTGTTAGCGTGTGCTATCGTAGTCCAGAGGCAACTGTCTTAGTGCATGAAGTGATTTACGTACGTAATGCCCATGCAATAGCGTACGTAAATGCCTCTATTTAGCGTACGCAAGTGTCTTACCTTAGCGTGCGCTACTCATAGTTGACTCGTTTGTCTGTATGCTCCGAAGACTGGTCCACACGCCGAAAGTGCTGCCGAGGATAAGATTCCTTTTTGTCCGATATACAGTTAGCGTGCGCTAATCAACATGCATTAGCGTGCGCTAACACTACATTACAACATCCGTTGATTTATCAGAACGTGCGGCGAAAGTGGCCTGGTCCACACGCAGATTCCTTCCGATCTGACTGCATTAGCATGCGTTATCTTATATCCGTAGCATGCGCTAAACCTGCACGATAGCGTGCGCTACCCCTGATTATTAGCGTGCGCTAATAATGTTACACTTAGCCATTTTCAGCTATTCTTGTCCAATCGTCTCAACATACAGAATATGAACATACGGCATACTGAATACATATACTTCTTACATCTAATTGTCGACCAAGTACGACAATTATACCAATACAGATGTCTTGATCCTTCAATTATTTTACCCATACTGTACAAATTCCACGTTGTACAACATAACTCGGATAAAATAATTTTAAACAACAGTAGTGGAAATTCCGGATATTACAGTCCAATACTTTGGAAGTCTATAACATTGCAACCAAGAAGCCTAAGCTCAATGATTCTAATCCGACTTACTTATGGCACTGTCGACTTGGCCACATAAATGAGAAACGCGTTTCTAAACTCCATCACGATGGACTTTTAGACTCTTTTGACTATGAGTCATATGGGACCTGAATCTTTTTCATTGAGCAAGATGACGAAGAATCCTTTCACCAGTCATGGAGAAAGGGCTAGTGATCTATTAGGTCTAGTACATACTAATGTATGCGGACCTCTTATCACCCATGCTAGAGGTGGGTACCAATACTTCATCACTTTTACCGATGATTTTAGCCGGTATGGATATGTTTATCTTATGAAGTATAAACATGAATCTTTTGAAATGTGAAAAATATTCCAGAGTAAAGTATAGAATCAACTTAGCAAGACAATTAAAGCCCTTCGATTGGATCGAATGTTGGGTTTTACGTGTATCTAATACAATAAATATGAGAAAGATGCTGCGGATAAATTAACGAAAAACCTAGACGAGGATCTACATGCAGTAATTTATTTGATTTATTAAGAGTTCATCGAATTACCTTAATTCGAAGAATAGATCTGAACTGTAACACCCCAAACTAGGCGGATATTACAGTGCCGTAGATCCCCAACTGGGACCCACCAGGCAAATGAAAATGAATGAATTACACAAGATAAATGTAGTACCGAACTACATTACAACAATAATTACTCCGATGAGGAGTTTAATTACAACACACCAGGACAATACCGAATACTAGTGTATTTTATATGAAGATAAAATACACAACACTGAATGAAACGGAGTATTCAAATGAAAGTCTGCAGCGGAAAATAAAGGACAATAACATGAATAAGCTGAAGATCGGGGCCCCTACTAGTATCACTAGGACTCCTCGACATCAACATGTTATTCCGTGCGTTGCCTTGCCATGACACGAAAAACAAAATCCCCAAACGGGTCGATTACAAAGAACAACAATCCTCAAGAGTTGAAATTACACAATCATGAATTAAGCGAAGTTATGAAATATTCTTAATTATGAATTTATTTGAAGAGGAGTATCATAATACGCCGTAATGTTACGTGCAAGTGTACAAGACGAATGACCGGACACACCCGTCCTTGTACCTAATTAGTCTCACGGAGGTAAGCGTTACCGTGTGCACGGTCCGATGTATCGGTGAACCCAATACATGACCATCGTGTGCCCGACTAAAAATTCCACACGGCCCACACCCGCCACGCAATATGAACCCGGAAGGTCACATGAACGAATGACCATGATGAATATCAATGAATAACAATTAGACTAGGCCAAGAATGACTCACCGAGATGAGAGTAATAATGAAATGAATGATAGCTCAACGAAAAGATTGGAACCGTCGTTCCTTATGACTGAAGTGATTAATTGACAATAACAAGTTTTAATATGATTAATACAATGATGAATGAGTTATGATTATGAATGATCAACAACAAAAGGTATGAATATCCTTTTAACCGAGTAAGAATTAACTTACACAATACCGATGACAATTATCCTTCCACGAACAACGTCCTAATTGAGATATTGGTCGCTCGAACAACCTTAATTCAATACAATTACCAACAATCCGATCAATACACGAATTAAACACGAATATAACGAATTCCAAACGCGTCGATACGATAAAACTAAGTCCATTGAGGCATTAAAACAAACACGTTGCGTCAAACTCCGATTGTTTACAATCAAACCTCAATATACCAATATCAAAATTCCCAAGAAGTGTTTCAAACCAACAAAACATCTCAATACGATCAATAATCCGTTAGGAATATCCAAAAATGTGATTATAACAACAATTAGTCGAAAATCCCCAATTCCAACTCGATATTCAAGGTGTTCTTGAATAATCCCTCAATAATCCAATGAATCCTTATACAAACTCATAATCATATACATATCCCTTCATATAACATGATTATAACGTCAAAACATCATATCTCAACACAAAATCGAAGTCAAAGTGTTGAAGAAATTACCTCTTGAATATCGACCAATTCGATCCGAAGAACACGAGTTTAATCGAGTATCCAAGCTTCAAAGATTGAAGGTGATGAAAAATATACTCTCAAATGATAATTGATGAAGAAATCTCTCCCTCAAGTATTTCTCTCTCGGTTGCAGTGAAGAAGATGGAAAAATGGGAGAAATGAGCTCAAAATGCTCAAAAAAAGAATTTATAGGGTTGACTCGGCCAACAGGCTCGACCGTGCCCGCGACACGGTCGTGGCGCGCAGCCGGCCGCGAGGACTCGACCGTGTCCCGCTGACACGGTCGAGGCGCGAAGGCCTACCGACAGTGACCCGTCGCGGCGCTCGACAATGACTCGACCGTGTCCGAACACGGTCGGGCCTGCAAGCGTCGCTACGAGCTGTCGAAGAGCTCGACTCGGCCGTGCGACGACGGTCGGGTCACGAGGCGACGCTCCGGCACTATCCGAAATGCAGCCGCAGGCGTGTCGGACGACACGGCGAGTTCGTTCGGCGTGATCGCCAAACGAAAAATGAGCGGTTGAGCTAAAACGACCATAACTCTCTCGTCCGGACTCGATTGACTCACCGTTTGAACCATTGGAAAGCTAACTCGATGCTCTATAATATTGCAAGATTTAGAATTTTTGGAGTTACCAAAAATTAATGGTGATCTAACAAAGTCGAACTCATATGAGGAAAGTTGAAGCGATGAACAATAACGATACTCAACTCGAAGTTTATACGAGCAGTGAACACGGTGAATGAACATGATTGATGAATGATTATAATTGAGTGAAAATACACCGAGTGACAATTACAGCTGATAATTCTTGAATGAAAATGAATGAATTACAACCGGTATTACATACTCCCCTTAAAAGAGTTTCGTCCCCGAAACTAAGGGTCAAACAACTCGGGATAACTCTCCCGCATAATCTCCTCGGTTTCCCAAGTGGCCTCTTCGACTCCATGTCCGACCACGAATCTTGACCAAAGGAATCGACTTATTTCTCAACTGTTTGATTCTCCGCTCTAAAAATCGTATAGGACGCTCCTCATATGAATGATCGTCGGTGATCTCGATTTTCGAACCGCGAGTATGTGACTCGGTCGGCAACATACTTCCGCAACCGAGAGACATGAAACACATTATGAATTCGGCTCAACGCCGGAGGTAAAGCCAATCGATAAGCTAACTCGCCTACTCGATCCAAAATCTCGAGCAGTCCAATGAATCTCGGACTCAACTCTCCCCTCTTCCCAAAAGCGGAAGATACCACGACTCGGGGATACCTTGACCAACACATGGTCACCACTCGAACTCTAATGGTCGGCACGGTTATACGCATATGATTTGCCGACTCGAAAGTCAACAAACGACTCCTGATCAAAGCTACCTTCTCACGGGCGGCTATAAGCATATCGGGCTCGGTGCCGATTGATTCTGATAAGTCGTCCCAATACAACGGAGATCGACAACGACGACCATACAAGGCCTCGTAAGGTGCCATCTTAATCGAAGCATGCCAACTATTATTATACGTGAACTCGATCAATGGTAGTTGGGCTTCCCAATCGTCCTTCCAATCGAGGACGCATGCCCTCAACATGTCCTCTAATGTCTGTATAGTCCTCTCTGATTGTCCGTCGGACTGAGGATGAAAGGCGGTACTGAGATTGAGCTGAGTTCCCATAGCACGGTGAATCGATTTCCAAAATGAGATACAAATCGTCCGTCACGATCGGAAACGATACTCTTAGGAGTACCATGCAGTCTTACTATCTCCTTGATGAATAACTGGGCCAGTCTCTCGGGACCCCACGTATCCTTGATCTCAAGGAAATGAGCTGATTTAGTTAAACGGTCCACAATCACCCAGATCGTATTTATGCCCCGACGACTCGTCGGCAATTCGTGATGAATTCCATAGAAATGTCTTCCCACTTCCATTCTGGAATAGGGAGCGGTGTCAGCATACTCGCCGGTCGCTGAGGTTTCATCTTGACTTGTTGACAGGTTAAGCATCTCGAAACAAATTCTGCGACTTCTCGCTTCATATTACTCCACCAGTAATTTTGTTTCAAGTCCTTGTACATCTTGCTGGACCCCGGATGAACAGAATAAGGGGTAGCATGAGCTTCTCTCAAAATAGAGTTTTTCAACTCGTCATTCGCCGGTACACAACCGGTTCTTAAACCTCAAAAGTCCATCCTCGTGGACCACGAATCCAGGGGCTTCCCCTGAGCCACATCTTCACGGATGCGCAACAATGAAGGGTCTGAACTCTGATTCTCTCTGATTACCTCCTCAAGTGACGATGAAATCTCTAACATACAAAGATGTCCCTGAACTCGCTGAAGCCAGACCTCGATCTCGGGTCTAAGGAATTCCTGCTGAAGCTCCTTCTGAACTGTTGAACGAGCAAGCATCTGCTCCTGAACGGACTTACGACTCAAGGCGTCGGCGACAACGTTCGCCTTGCCCAGGTGGTAAAGGATCTCGATATCAAAATCTTTGATTAGTTCCAACCACCGCCTCTGTCGCATATTTAACTCCTTGTGAGTAAATATATCCTTCAACTCTTGTGATTGGTGAATAACTGAAAGGTGATGCCATAAAGGTAACGACGCCAAATTTTCAACACGATAACCACGGTTGCTAGCTCCGTCCGTGGGTTGGATAATTAACCAGCTAATCCGAGGAAACATTGGATTTCCTTAACATCTTTCGGAGGTTGCAAATCTCGGATAGCCTCCGTCTTCTGAGGTTCGACACGAACTCTGTCAGATGAAATTACATGCCCGAGAAAGTCACTTCGGACCTCCAGAACTCACATTTGGAAAAACTTTCCATATAGTTGTTCTCGTCTCAACACGTCGAGAACCTGATGAAGATGAACCTCGTGTTCCTCTCGGCTACGAGAATAAATCAAAATGTCGTCGATGAAGACAACAACAAACTGATCCCAAAAAGTCGATGAAAACCCGATTCATTAACCCCATGAATACCACAGGTGTAATAGTTAGCCCGAACGGCATAACTACGAACTCATAATGACCATAGCGTGTATGAAACGCTGTCCTCGCGATATCCGACTCTCGAATCCGCAGCTGATGATATCCAGATCTTAAGTCGATCTTGGAAAATACTGAAGCTCCCTGTAGTTGATCCAAAAGGTCATCGATACGGGGTAAAGGATACTTATTCTTGATTGTCACCCTATTCAACTCCTAGTAATTAATACACACACGAGACGAGCCATCCTTCTCTTTGACAGATCACATTGGTGCTCCTCACGGGGACGCAATCGGTCGGAGATAACCTTTCTCGAACTATTCCTCAAGTTGAATCTTCAACTCCTGCATTCTGGTCGGGGCCATCCGATACGGTGCCTTCGATAAATGGGACGTACCGGCTCCCACTCATTCCTGAATTCCCCTACTCTATGTGAAGGTAACTAGATAACTCGCCTGGAATACATCGTCAATCGATGACAATGATATCACGAATGATTGAACATTTCGATTACCCTAGAATGGTCAATCGATAAAAAGAGATACCAATAATGATTGAACAACTCGATTGCCTTAGAAAGGCCAATCGATGAAGATGATACAATGAATGATTGAATAACTCGATTGCCTTTGAAAGACTAATCGATGAAAATGATACAATGGATGATTGAATGACTCGATTGTCTTAGAAAGGCCAATCGATGAAAATGACACAATGAATGATTGGATAATTCGATTGCGGAATTTCTCTGCTTCCGCCATAATAGAAATTCTACTGGAACAACGGGAATTACTTCCCTGAAGCACACATTCGACAACTAACGACGGAAAGATAGCGACCAATGCTAGCAAACACTGAGGATAGTATCGAGACGATCAAACCAACTAATACCGAAAATTACATCGTCCTAAGATAAATTCACCACGATTAGGTCCACCAACCAATCGCGGTTACTAAGCTTACTTAGGTATGATACCGAAAATTCTTCCATCGTCAGGTATACCGATGGTATGATGTCCACAAGCAATAGGACTATCCCGAAATAAGTCTATTCAAGCATGATTCGAAAATGAATGAATGCGGTGTACCTGAATCAAAAGGTACACACAAGTTGAAATAAAATTACGAGTATACCTGAAATCATTCGGGCCACCGGATCGTCGATCCTCCTCATCATATGAATCTGGGACTTGCCGATCCCCGAACCGGACGCTCCCGTCTGATAACTACGAGCTCCAACTCTATTTGCTTCCATTATCTTAAACGACGATGACAAAGCGGTCGATTACAAAGCGCTGGTTGCTTGGGGCTTGGGATGCCGACGGAGCCGACTTGGAGTCCTTTCGGCAAAAACGGGCCTTATGTCCAACATTCCCACAATTATAGCACGTGACAGTGTCTCGGACACTTGGTGCCGACATGACCAAGATCCCCACGGTTATAACGGTGATGGCTGAATTGGCGCTCGTGGTGAGATCCGCACGATTATGCGCCGTAGGAGGTCGCTCGAAGCGATAGGACTCACGAGGCTTCTTGAAGGTTGGTGACCGCCTTGATTGATTACGCCGTTGATTTCTTGCGACAAATGAAGGTTGTTGTTCATCACTTTCTTTAGCGGTGGCTCATACGGGAGAGTTCTCTCGATTAATCCGGTCAGTGGCGCAATGATGATTGAGCAACCGCACATGGGTCATCATGGCCTGCATAAAAGTGAGTGGATCAACCCGAACATCTTGATCGAGCGAGTCACAGGCACGATTTCCCGGCAGTGAGTGATTATTTCTCGGGTTTCGGTCCGTACCGCGGCCTCTTCTCGTGCATCCCCTGACCGCTCTCTCCATACGGAAGTAGGAAGGTCGCATAATGATTATATTTCCCGCATGATTAACACGTTATGATTATATTATGAGATGATGAAAATGAGTATATATGCTCTAACTTAGTGATTATATGAATGATTTACTGGAGTTACATGATTATCTGATGAAATTCTTAAAATGATTATCTTGAATAACTTAACAAGATTAATAATATGATCTTCAGTTGACAATGAGTAATGAAATGAATTGAGTAATTAATGAGTTAACGTGATCGTCCTGATTATTAACTGAGTAATGAAATGGATTAAGTGATTAATGAGTTAACATGATCGTCTTAATCACAATGAATGATGATGTTTGAGGATTGTTAATTGATGAATTATGAATGAATGATAATTGCCAGAAATTATACCATGGCGTTAGAAATCTTACAGTTCTTTGATCGATTGGCTCGGCATTTGCACAGTCACATGTGACGCGAAAGTCCAATGATACTAGTCGATGACGATGATTTCAAATGAGACATGACTCGGAAGGTAGTATTCAAAACCACGCTCACGATACCAACTCGTAACACCCCAAACTAGGCGGATATTACGGTCGTAGATCCCCAACCAGGACCCACCGAGCAAATGAAAATGAATGAATTACACAAGATAAATGTAGTACCGAACTACATTACAACAATAATTACTCCGATGAGGAGTTTAATTACAACACACCAGACAATACCGAATACTAGTGTATTTTATATGAAGATAAAATACACAACACCGAATGAAACGGAGTATTCAAATGAAAGTCTGCGGGAAAATAAAGGACAATAACATGAATAAGCGAAAGATCGGGGCCCCCTACTAGTATCACTAGGACTCCTCGACATCAACATGTTATTCCGTGCATTTGCCTTGCCATGACACGAAAAACAAAATCCCCAAACGGTCGATTACAAAGAACAACAATCCTCAAGAGTTGAAATTACACAATCATGAATTAAGCGAAGTTATGAAATATTCTTAATTATGAATTTATTTGAAGAGGAGTATCATAATCGCCCGTAATGTTGCATGCAAGTGTACAAGACGAATGACCGGACACACCGTCCTTGTACCTAATTAGTCTCACGGAGGTAAGCGTTACCGTGTGCGGTCCGATGTATCGGTGAACCCGATACATGACCATCGTGTGCCCGACTAAAAATTCCACACGGCCACACCCGGCCACGCAATATGAACCGGAAGGTCACATGAACGAGAATGACCATGATGAATATCAATGAATAACAATTAGACTAGGCCAAGAATGACTCACCGAGATGAGAGTAATAATGAAATGAATGATAGCTCAACGAAAAGATTGGAACCGTCGTTCCTTATGGTCAAGTGATTAATTGACAATAACAAGTTTTAATATGATTAATACAATGATGAATGAGTTATGATTATGAATGATCAACAACAAAAGGTATGAATATCCTTTTAACCGAGTAAGAATTAACTTACACAATACCGATGACAATTATCCTTCCACGAACAACGTCCTAATTGAGATATTGGTCGCTCAAACAACCTTAATTCAATACAATTACCAACAATCCGATCAATACACGAATTAAACACGAATATAACGAATTCCAAACGTCGATACGATAAAACTAAGTCCATTGAGGCATTAAAACAAACACGTTACGTCCAAACTCCGATTGTTTACAATCAAACCTCAATATACCAATATCAAAATTCCCAAGAAGTGTTTCAAACCAACAAAACATCTCCAATACGATCAATAATCCGTTATGAATATCCAAAAATGTGATTATAACAACAATTAGTCGAAAATCCCCAATTCCAACTCGATATTCAAGGTGTTCTTGAATAATCCCTCAATAATCCAATGAATCCTTATACAAACTCATAATCATATACATATCCCTTCATATAACATGATTATAACGTCCAAAACATCATATCTCAACACAAAATCGAAGTCCAAAGTGTTGAAGAAATTACCTCTTGAATATCCAACCAATTCGATCCGAAGAACACGAGTTTAATCGAGTATCCAAGCTTCCCGAAAGATTGAAGGTGATGAAAAATATACTCTCAAATGATAATTGATGAAGAAATCTCTCCCTCAAGTATTTCTCTCTCGGTTGCAGGTGAAGAAGATGGAAAAAATGGGAGAAATGAGCTCAAAATGCTCAAAAAAAGAATTTATAGGGGTTGACTCGGCCAACGAGCTCGGCCGTGCCCGCCCGACACGGTCGTGGCGCGCGGCCGGCAGCGAGGACTCGGCCGTGTCCTGCTTGACACGGTCGAGGCGCGAAGGGGCCTCTGACGGTGACCCGTCACGGCGCTCGACAATGACTCGGCCGTGTCCCGAACACGGTCGGGCCTGCAAGCGTCGCTACGAGCTGTCCGGAAGAGCTCGACTCGGCCGTGCGACGACACGGTCGGGTCTGAGGCGACGCTCGGCACTATCCGGACGAGTGCAGCGGGCCGTGTCGGACGACACGGCCGAGTTCGTTCGGCGAAATCGCCAAAAAAAATGAGCGGTTGAGCTAAAACGACCATAACTCTCTCGTCCGGACTCCGATTGACTCACCGTTTGAACCATTGGAAAGCTAACTCGATGCTCTATAATATTGCAAAGATTTAGAATTTTTGGAGTTACCAAAAATTAATGGTGATCTAACAAAGTCGAACTCATATGAGGAAAGTTGAAACGATGAACAATAACGATACTCAACTCGAAGTTTATACGAACGGTGAACACAGTGAATGAACATGATTGATGAATGATTATAATTGAGTGAAAATACACTGAGTGACAATTACAGGCTGATAATTACTGAATGAAAATGAATGAATTACAACCGGGTATTACATGAACGCAGAAGAGAAGCTGATTAAATCCTCTTCCTCTTTCGGTGATCCACACACGAACAACTGGTACAAGCCGGTACTAGATCCTTACAAATAATGTTGATAAACAATATACCAAATAATTCCTTGCTAGAAGGATTTATACTGTCGATCACAATCAACTAAGGGAAGAAGACGGATATGGTCGAAACAGACTTCCCGGAAGGAAAAATTTGGGCCGAACTAGATGAAGAAGGGGACGATTTTTCTGTCATACAATTAGGGTTGTGTAATTTTTGTCTTATGACAAATCCTTGTCCATGACCCTTTATTTATACTAAGTAAACCCTAGAGTCAAACTCTAGTATTTGCTTAGTTGCCCCTCTGCTTATTAAATAATACAATACATATAATATCTTATATTATATATTGCTTATTATTTAATCCTCTAATAAATATAATATCTAATATTATATTTATCTTTCCCAGTTAATATAATTAAATATTATAATATATAATATCCTATATTATATATTACTCATTATTTATTTTCTTTAATAAATATAACATTCAATATTATATCTATTAATTATTCTTGCTTGTCTTTAGTTGTCATATGTGTGAGCCAAAAGGCTTATATTATATTGGCAATTATTTAATACCTTCCTAAATAACAAATCATAAGCGGTATCTAGCAAGACATTATGACTATCCAAATAATATAAGTTTACAGTCCATTAAACCATTTAACATGTCAAATCCCTTTGTCGCGTGATATATTTATTTGTAGGATATCCTAAGGAAACTAAAGGATACTACTTTTATAAGCCCGCAGAGAACAAAGTGTTTGTTGCTCGAAAATATTGTCTTCTTTGAAAGAGAATTTATTACCAAAAGAGACAGTGGGAGAAAAGTAATTCTCGAGGAAGCTCGAGAACCACAAGAAGACATTGCTTCACCGATGGAAACTGAATGGGCTCAACAATTAGTTGAAGAGCCAGTTCAAAGTACATAAGTCCATCGCAGATCTGATAGGGTGCGACACGAACCTGAGAGATATGGGTATCTCGTAACAGGGGATGATGACGCATCGCTCATAGATGATGAGCCTAGTGCCTATACATAAGCTGCTTCAGGACCATAGTACAAGGAATGGCTAGAGGCCATGAAGTCAGAGATACAATACATGTATGATAATCAAGATTGGAACTTGATAGATCCACTTGAGGGTGTTAAAATTATTGGGTGCAAATGGGTCTTCAAAAAGAAAAAAGACGTGGACGATAATCTGTAAGACTATAAAGTTAGACTAGTGGAAAAAGGTTATTGACAGACTCATGGTATTGACTATGCTGAGACTTTTTCTCCAGTAGTCATGCTTAAATAAATTAGAATTTTATTTGCCATTGTCGCAAACTATGATTATGAAATATGACAAATGGATGTCAAAATAACATTTATTAATGGAAACTTACTCGAGGATGTGTACATGACACAACCTGAGGATTTTGTTCATCCAGAAAACTCGAAAAAGGTTTGCAAGCTTCAAAGACCCATTTATGGGTTGAAGCAGGCTTCTCGGAGCTAGAATCTTTATTTTGCTGAAACTATCAAAGAGTCTGGGTTTATTCAAAATGAAGATTAATCATGTGTGTACAAGAAGGTTAGTGGAAGTATAGTTGTTTTTCTATTCTTCTATGTATATGACATATTACTCATTCAAAATGACATATCCACCTTGCAAACAGTTAAGACTTGGTTGGGAAGTTGCTTCCTAATGAAAGACTTTGGAGAAACTGCTTATATTCTTGGGATAAAAATCTATAGAGATAGATCAAAGAGAATGATTGGTCTGAGTCAAAGTACATACATTAACAAAATATTGAAGAGGTTCAATATGCAGGACTCCAAGAGAGGACTCTTGCCAATGTCACCTGGCATTCATCTAAGTACGACTAAGAGTCCTTCGACTCCTCATGAGCGAGCCTGCATGAGAAAGATTATATATGCTTTTGCTATTGGATCGATCATGTATTCCATGATTTATACTTAACCAGATATCGTTTTCCCTTAGCATGACAAGTCGATACCAATCAAATCCAGGTGAAAGTCACTGGACAACAGTGAAAACCATCATAAAGTACTTAAGAAGAACCAAGGATGTGTTCCTAATTTATGGAGGTGTGGGAAATTAGATGGCTGAAAATGGTTCTACCGATGCAAGTTTCGAAACCGACAGAGATGGTTTTAAATCATAAACTGGTTATGTGTTTGTATCGGATGGAGGTGCTGTGAGTTGTAAGAGTTCCAAACAAAGCACGGTTGTTGATTCTGTAACAAAAGTTGAATACCTGGCAACATCAAATGCAGCTAAGGAAGCCGTATGGATCAAGAAATTCGTTACTGAACTAAGAGTGTTTCCAACCATCCAGGGTCCCATAAGCCTTTATTATGATAATAATGGTGCTATTGCACAAGGTAAATGGCTTAGGTCCCATCATAATTCTAAAAAAATACTCATAAAATATCACCTAGTCATAGAGATCGTCAGACAAGGAGATATTACATTATGAAAAGTAGCAAAGGAAGAGAATGTTGCTGGTCTACTTACCAAGCCTTTCTCACAAGGAAAACATGTAGAGCATGTTAGATCGATAGGACTAAAAGTCATGAATGAATGGTCTTAGTGTAAGTGGGAGATTATTGGGAATAGTGCCCTGGGACATTTGATTTGCTTAGATATGTTATTATCACATTTAAATAAATTTATTTGATATCATTTATTTCTCGTTGATTATTATAATGTGTGTATATTTTAATATTATAATAATCGAATAATAGTTATTTACGAATAATAAGATTATTCAAATGTCCCAGGTCCAATCACGTATAGTGGAGACTCAAGTGATTAATATACTAGTATAAGTTTGGTTGATAATCATCAGATGATTATGCGTATGGTACGGATCAAACTTATGGGTATTGGTTGGAGAACACAATACTGGACAGACCCGCATTGAGATTACTGCATGGAAATGTCATAAGTGAATCCCAATATAACAGTATGTCAATAAATGGTTGAACATGAGATTATCATAGAGTCCAATATGATAACTGCTATGCCTTGATGTAATCCAACGTTATCTAAAACATGGTGATCATAAAGGTTAGCAATCGGGATTAGTGGGAGTCATGTAGAGGGCAATGAATTATCAAGATGAGGATTTGTCCCTCTCTTTAGGGAGAGAGATATCTGTTGGGACCCTCGATAAGTAAGACTAAAGGAAATGCATGGCCATGCTCAAATGAAGAGTCATTTGATTCAATCAGTCTACTTAAGATCAAGAAAGCATTTGAACATAATAAGTATGACAATTTCCATGACTTAGTTCAAATATGATATCGCTTAGACAAAGGTATTTGACACGTTAAATGGTTTAATGGACTATAAACTTATATTAGTTGGATAGTATTGATAAGATATTAAATAATTACCAACATAATATATGCCTTTTGGGTCACACATACGACAATTAACGACAAGCAAGAATAATTAATATATATAATATTAGATGTTATATTTATTAAAGAAATTAAATAATGAGTAATGTATAATATATGATATTATATATTATATTATTTAATTATATCAGCTGGGAAAGATAAATATAATATTGGATATTATATTTATTAGAGGATTAAACAATAAGTAATATATATAATATATGATATTGTATATATTGTATTATTTAATAAGTTGAGGGACAACTAAGCAAATACAAAAGTTTGACTCTAGGTTTTCTTAGTATAAATATAGGATCTTTGACAAGGAGTTTTCATAAGGTTAATTACACAACTCTAATAATGTTATAAGAAAAATCACCCCCCTCTAAGAAATTCGACCGACTGTTTCTATCTGAGAGATCGGTTTCGGCCATCCCCGTCTTCTTCCTTTAGTTGATTTTGATCAACAGTACAGATTCTTAAAGCAAGAAATTATTTGTTGTACTTTATCAATATTATTCACAAGGATATAGCACCGACTTGTACCAGTTGTTCGCGTGTGGATCACCGAAAAAGGAAAAGCATTTAATCAACTTCTGGTATGGGTACTATTTGTATAACTATTTGTTGAACTTGATGAGATCTTAAGAGTGTTCCATTGTATTTTATTCATGATTTGAATGATGCTTAAAGTGTCTGGTTGCACCTTACATGAACATTGCATCCATTAGCATTTCCATATGCATGCATAACATGAGACTCACTAGTGTCTGCATGCATGGAATGATCACGGAAAGAAAAAATGATTTGTTGCCCGCTGCTAGAGCAATGAGGCATGGTATATGCATGCATTTACGATATTCTTAGCACGGTAGATGTGTGCTTATATGATGTGTGAGACATGGTAGATGCATGTTCTCATGATACATTTGGTACGGTAGATGCATGCCTTATATATCTGGCATGGTAGATGCATGCCTTATGATATGATATTATATTGAGCTCTTTCCGGTGTCTAGTATGTAGGTCAACGGGCCCAAAGAACAGAAAATGATTTTTGAGAGAGATTATCATTTATGATCATATTTTATGTGTAGCGTCAGAAATGATACATGCATGATTTCTACTTATTGGACTTTAACTCCCATAATTTATGCATTGTAGGTAACCTTGATGCCTAAGAGATTTTCATTGCTGGGTGAGTTGGAGTTCCAATGCTGCTCAGAGACGATGTACATGAATGACGACCGGTTGGGCTAAACCATGGAGTTATCGTGTTATTGTTACTTTCCTAAACGTTATTTTATAAATATATGTTATCTCATCGAGTTAGAAAAACATATATGCTTGAGTGTGGGGTGGTGTGTGGTTTGATGTTTTATATACTTTTGGTATGGTTATGTAACTAATATGTTTTTTCAGTAGTGAATTGTAACACTCCAAACTAGGCGGCTATTACAGTGCCGTGGACCCCCAACTGGGACCCACCAGGCGAATGAAATACAATGATATAAATAATATAATTGTAGTACCGAACCACATTATATTACCAATTACTCCGATGAGGAGTTTCAAGTACAACACGCCCAGGATTACAGAATATATATACTTCATATGAAGATGAAATATACAACACCAAAATAAAATGAAAGTCCAAACGGAAATACAGTAGAAAACACCCATGAAGGAAAACATGAATAGCTGAAAAAGACTGGGCCCTCCTACTAGTATCACTGGGACTCCTCTCCGTCATCATGCTCTTCTCGTGCCTTTGCCTTGCTATGACCTAAAAACAACATCCCCAACGGGGTCAGCTACACAGAACAACAATCCTCACGAGTTGAACAAATACAATAATCACAAGTCTTAGTTATGAAATCAAGTTTGAAAGAGGGGCATCATAGTACGACGAATGGGATGTGCAAGTACACAAGTCGCCGAGTGTTCGGAAAACCCGCGTAAACACACGTATTTGTGCCTAATTAGTCTCACAGAGGCACATTACCATGTGCACGGTCCGATGTGCCGGATTACCCCCATAACACATGACCATTGTGTGCCCGACTAAAAATTCAACACATATACCACCCAGCAACGCAATACAATCCGGAAGGTCACAAGAACAAAAGCGACCATGATAAATAATAATGAATCGAAATCCGACAAGGGCCAAGAATAACTCACCGTGGTGAATTAATAATGAAATGAGAGATTGCTCAAATGAAATGATTGGAACCATCGTTCCCCGTGAATTAAGTGATTACTTTGATAATTACAAGTCTCAACATGATTGATATACTATGAATGAATTATATGAATGAATGAAAAACAACGAAAGGAATGATTATCCTTTTAACTGAGTAAGAATTAACTTACCTTGAATAATCGACTACGACATGAACGGAAAGGGAAATCAAGCACGAACTCTAGGAACCGATGAATCCCGAACCGAACGATTCAATGAATACAATCACAACCATTTCTATACGATTATGGAAATGGAATACACCCGAAAACCCACCTACGATTCATGTAAGTTCGCACAAAACAACGACGAGGACGGATCGCAACTGAACCCTCTCGATTTCACAACCACAACGAAACTTACCATGAATTCATAGGGAAAACAAGAATACCACCAAGATTAATCATATACGTCATGGATTAATCAACGATACGGAACAAATCGGAAAAAACTAAAAAAAAACCCCAAATTTCCCAAAAATAGGGTTCTAGGAGATTACCTTGGATTTAGGATGAAGAACACACGTAGATGTTGTTAATCTACACCAAGAACTCGAAGAGGATGATATCACTAAGATTGAAGATGCCCAAATCGCCCAAAAATCGCCCACGGAGAGAAAGAAGAAGAAAGGAGAGGAAAATAAACTCCTCTCCAAAATCCCGCTGATAAAAGGGCACATCGGACTCGCGTCTTTGCAGTGCGGTTTGGGTGTCTTTGCTGACCGCGGCTAAAATTCGTGATCAGTCCCAGCCGTGCCCTGTTCACGTAACACAGTGGGCCATGGCGCACGGTACATCTGTGCCAGCTCGGGTCTAGCAAGGGCTATGCCGCGTCCCGTGTGCCGCGGCACACACTGTTCGTGCTTAAAAAATGACGAAAAATGACCTCGGAAAGAGAATAAATGTAATAGAACCCAACACTTTGAAATAGTACGGAATGATCCAACACGATACTCGATCGAAACACCAATAAAGGTTCACAAACTCCATAATAACAAGAAATGGTATTGCGGGAACCCTAAAACAGCGGTTCCGAGTGATGATTACGAGAATTGGTCCAAAGTAGCACGATCCGAATAAGAAAGAGTAAATTCAAAATGATATGAACTCCAAGATCAACATCAACTTACCACACAATTATAAGGAATATGATAATATTCTCATCTCGATTCTCAAACAGGGTTGAATGATGAACGATACCGATACACGACTCAAAGTACGCCGAAGGGTGAACACAAACGAATGAACATGAATGATGAATGATCATGAAAGAGTGAAAATTACTGAGTGATAATTACTGTATGATAATAAATGAATTCACAACTGGGTATTACATGAATTAGTGAAATACATAAATAATTATGTGGGACAATTAGAGACTTGGTGTTTACTGGTGTTTGATTTTGGGATGATGAGGCCATATGGATGACATGAGTTTGATTCTGGACAAGACATGATGTCTCTATGTTGTGGTGATATTTATTATGTATTGATATTATTACAGGTTGGCAATATAGGTACTATTTTAGGGGAAGCTCTGCCGAAATTTCACCCATATTTATAAGTATTAATATGATATGTGATATTTTAGATTAGGTAGTTAGTGTGGGTCATTTCAGGTGGTATCGTAGCCCTATTTGTGCCATGTAGATTGTCCAGGTACACGAGCTCAGAGCATGTGGAGCACAACAACTCTAGTAAGTGTTGTTTCATTTATTTGCATTCATATTCCATGAATTATATTGGCCATATGATATAGGGCTAATTCATAACTAGAAAATAATGCCGAGAACAAGAACTAAAAGCAGTGAAAGGGCTAGAAGACAAGATCCAGAAATGACATCCGCAAGTTCTGATCGTGATCTGATCATTGGTCGACTGACTGAACTAGTAGAAAGGCAATCTCAACAAATCCATCAACTAATTCAACAAATAGATATGGGAGGACAACAGAGAGATGCTATGAATCGACCTCCACCTCGGGTAGAACAAGTGGAATTGGATGGAGGAAGGTTCAGGAAGTTGAATCCCCCAACATTTGAGAACACAGTGGATCCTACAAAAGCAGAGGATTGGCTAAGGACTATAGAGAATATGTTCCAGTATAGTAAGGTTTATGAAGAAAATAAGGTAGTTTGTGCATCTTTCATGTTACGGGGCAGTGCAGGCCATTGGTGGGATACGATAAGAGCTATTGAGAACGTGGCAACAATGACTTGGGCTAAGTTTAAGGAATTATTCAGAAACAAGTACTTTATAGCTCTTGTTCGCGCAATGAATATGAACGAATTTATATAATTGAAATAGGGAAGTATGATGGTTTTAGACAATATCAGCAAGTTTGAATTGCTGTCTAGGTTTGTCGAGCACATGGTTAGCATGAAAGCACTAAAAGTGGAGAGTTTCCTTGGAAGGCTTGAGACCAGAACTCTACCACTACAAAAAAATAGTTTTTACCGACCCGCCATTGTTAAACTTATAATTTACCGACGCCATTAATGGCGCCCGTTTTTTAATTAATTTACTGACGCCATTGCCGACGACCAGTTCGCAGACTTATTTTTTTTCTTTTTTTTCACAATTAACGACGCCGTTTACCGACGCCCTTACCAACGCCATTTCGGCGTTGGTAAATTTTTATTATTATCTTTTTTTCTTTTTTCACAATTTACGAGGCTGTTTACCGACGCCATTTTGGCGTTGGTAATTTTTTTTATTTTTTTTTAAAATTAACGACGCCGTTTACCGACACCGGTATCTACTGACGCCATTACCAACGCCGAAGTGGCATCGGTAAATTTTTTACACTATCCTACATCGAAAAAACAGTAGTGTTTTATGTGTGGTTTATATACCAAAATCTTTCTCAACCATTTGAAATTGAATGGAGCCCGAACCTGACCCGCCTGGACATGGACCTAACCGAACCTGACCCGCCTAAGACCCGTCTGAGCCCGGACGTGACCCGCCTAAGTCCTGACCTGACTTTTTTAGATTCTTTTGTTCTTAATTTAACAACGCTAAAAATGGCATCGGTAAATAGCGGCGTCGGTAAAAAATTACCATCGAGCATTTTTCCAATGGCGGATTATCGTCGGTAAGTTTTTTACCGATGCCATTTTCTGTTTTACCAACGGCGTTTGGCGTCGGTAAAAACTGTTTTTTTTGTAGTGTACAGAGATGTTAACATGGCAGGAATTCAAGGGATGACTTATTCAATAGTTGTTGAGAGAGCATTGGTGGCAGAACAGATAGAATTGAGAATTTGACAGACACAAGAGATTCGACAGCAATTTGCTCAACAACAAGGCCAGCACTGGTTTAGGAATGAAAATAAGAGGCCACCTCAATCTCAGAACCCGAGGGCTGGTTTTCCATCTAAAAAGGGCCAGGAACAAGGAGATCCAAGTAAGCGTATGAAGTCAGAAGTGGGCAGACCATTTGTATCATTACCGATATGCTCTAAGTGCGGAAAATAACAAAGTGTAGTTTGCTTGTTGGGTTCTAAGGTATGCTTTTCATGTGGACAACCTGGACATATGGCAAACGTTTTCCCAAACAAGCCAAAACCCAACGCATAGGAAAGGGTACCATCTAGAGTTTTCACTATGACCAGAGAAGATGCTGAAGCTAATCCATCTGTTATCACAAGTAACCTTCCTATATTTGGTATTTCAACATCAGTATAATTTGATTCTGGTGCGACACGATCATTTTCATCCACTGAGTATGTGAGAAGGCTGGGTAGAGTACCAGAAAAAGTTGAGGTAGGTTATAATGTAGTGACCCCCTCTGGAGATCCAAAACAAACAAATAAGATCATACGAGCCTGTAGTATTCCTATTGAAAGTATGGAACTCTATGCTAATTTAATTATTTTGGACATGAATGATTGTGACATAATCTTGGGTATGGACTGGCTATCAAAATATCTTGCTACTATTCACTATTAGAGGAAGGTTGTGACATTCCAACCACCGGGGGAAGAACCTTTTTATTTTTTGGGGTTAGTAAGAAGTTTAGATTTCCAATAATCTCTCCATTGAAGGCACAACGTCTATTAAATAGTGGTTGTGAAGGCTATCTAGTAAGTGTAATGAGCATTGAAAAGCAAGATTACTCAAACGTCAATGAAGTACCAGTGGTGAAAGAATACCCTGAAGTGTTCTCCGATGATCTACCGGGACTTCTACCAGATCGTGAAATAGAGTTTGTGATTAACTTGCAGCCTGGAATAGTACCAATATCGAAGTCACCATATAGAATGGCACCAGCTGAATTAAAAGAATTAAAGACTCAATTGCAAGAACTGTTAGATAAAAGCCTCATTAGGCCTAGTTATTCACCATGGGGAGCTCCAATGTTGTTCGTTCTTAAGAATGATGGCTCCTTGAAGATGTGTATAGACTATCGAGAGCTCAACAAAGGCACGATCAAGAACACGTATCCTTTGTCTCGAATTGATGACTTGTTTGATTAACTTCAATGCACATCTATCTTTTCCAAAATTTATTTGCGATCAGGCTACCATCAATTGAAGATAAAGGAAGAAGAAATCCCAAAAAACGTCATTCAGTACGAGGTACGGACACTGAGTTTTTGGTGATTCCATTTGGCCTAACAAATGCCCAGCAACATTCATAAATTTAATGAATATGTAGTTTAAAAACTTTCTGGTTAAGTTTGTGATTGTGTTTGTTGATGATATTCTCATATATTCAAAGACCGAAGAAGACCATACAGTGCAATTAAGGAAAGTTTTAGAAGTTTTAAAACACAAGCAGTTATATTCTAAATTTAAGAAGTGCGAATTCTGGTTAGACCGAATGGTATTCTTGGGGCATGTTATATCTAGAGTAGGGATTTCAGTATACCCAAGAAAAGTTCAAGCAATCAATAACTGTCCACAACCCACAAATTCTATAGAAGTACGCATCTTTCTTGGTCTAGCTGGATATTACCGTCGATTTATAGAGGGATTCTCCAAAATAGCCTTTCCATTAACACAATAGACTAGAAAGAATGTTGCTTTCAAGTGGACAGAATCACATGAACAGGGCTTTCAAGCACTAAATAGGCAGTTGACATCGGCACCGATCCTGACAATTCTAGTGGGATCTAAAGGTTTTAAAGTCTACAATGAAGCTTTAAAGAATGATTAGGTTCTGTATTGATGCAGAATGGTAAAATAATAGCATATTCATCTATACAGATGAAGGAGTATGAAAAGAACTAACCAACAAATGATTTAGAACTTGTTGCAGTTGTGTTTTCACCTAAAACATGGAGGCATTAACTATATGGAGAACACTGTGAAACTTATACCAATCACAAGTGAAGAGTGAATAATTCCACTAGAAGGGGGGTTGAATAGTGGATTAATGCTAAACGAAAATACTGCAGGTAAGAGACACTAAGATTTATAGAGGTTTAGCAAATCGCTTACGTCCTCTCTGCATTTCATTTTCTATTGGCATAAGAAAAACCAAACTCAACTTTGCCTCATCTTCTATAAGACCGAGCACAAACGTTACACAACTTGACTTCGATTGGTCCAAGCACAACCAAACACTCAGTAATAATTTTCTCTTCTAGTGTTCTATAAAACTAGATAATCCTCACTTACGATCGTCAGAATTTAATCCTAACAGTGCCGGATCAAAGATTCTAATAATAGCGGATTAAAACTCTTATTTCCTTTCTCTCAAGCTCTTGAAGGAGTGATGCAACACTCAAACACACCAATCAAAGAAGATATGAAGTATAGGGAATAATACAATATTTGAACAATACTTGTATCTTTCTTGTCACAACTAGATAGCGAATAGATATCAAAATAATGAAAGCTCAAATGTATATGTTTGCCTGAATTTGTGTGTTTTTTCCATACCAAATGGTTAGGTACTTATAGGCCTCGAGGCCTTATTAGCCGTTACTACATGTTGATATTACATGGGCTAAGACTTCCTTTAGCACGCATAATCTTCAGTCAAATGCGATATGTTGATAGATTGCTTACAACGGTAAAAAATGTGAACTTTATCATGCGTTAGTGTACTCTTTAGCATGCGTTAATGTGTCCACATTAGATTTACAGATCTTTGACAATATGCATGATTTATGCGTTCCAAAAGTAGTGCAACGGTCACCTGAACAATGGTAGGAATTTGACTTTAGTGTCCGCTATGTATATCAGTTAGCATGCGCTAACTATTAGTGAATCAACTTGACAGTTATTCATTTAGCATGCGCTATCTTTGTGACGTAGTGTGCGTTATTCATTTATTTGAAGTGGTCTGCCTTGTAGATTAGCGTGCACTAATAGATAAATAACGTCCATTACATTTGTAATATCCGACTATAATTCTTATCTACTGTTGTATTATTCGGAAAATTTGAGTATTGTTATAATCATGTTACATTTAGTGTAATGATTATTGATATTAGGATATATCAGAAGAGAATTAATTATAATTGTCATTCACATGTGGTTGATTTCTAGATGTTATGTAGATTGTAACATTTTTGGTTAGGTTTTCTGTGTTTAACGTACGCTAAGGTTTCAGTCTAACATACACTATAACCGCGACCTTACGTACATAACGAATTATATATTACGTACGTAATGTAGAGAATATGATCCGATCTCAACTTTCGACTGGGGGACCATGCAAGATTCGAATAATGGGGTCTTTCGAGGCAGCCAGGTTGACCTACATTACATATGTAATGCTCATGCTATAACGTACGTAGTGAGATAGGTGTTGTGAGGCAGTAGCCTCTGGAGGATTATTGCATACGTAACACCTTGTGTGTAGCGTACGTAAAGAGACTAACGTACGTTACCTTTGTGCTATAACGTATGTAATAGATTGTACAGTTTATAAAAAGACAGGTTAGTCTTTCATTTTGAACGATCCAAACTCAACTTCTTCTCCAAGTTGCCTTCCCTATGCCTCCCTAGATCGATTTTAGCCTCTTCCAACTTGTCTTCGAGCCTTCCATATAGTATTGGAGTTTCAAATTGTGGATTGAAACTTAGAGATTAAGGATTGGAGGTTGTTCTTGAAGTATGTTCTTCCTTCTCAAGGTTGGTTGTTTTAACTTGTACTAATTCCGATAATGTTATGGATTACTTTCAGTTACAGTTAATCAATCAAGTATATCATGTTAGTTACTAGAATCATGAACAACTAAATACGAACATGATAATATTGATAATAACTCTTCTTGAATAATTTGAATGTCGGAAGATAACATGATTGTTATTGATCTTTAGAAAGATATGATTATGAACATTTAGATAAATACATCCTTCACAAATTAGAGATTGTTAGGTGATATAATCATGTTGTAGAAAGGGTTTTCATGATTATTGGATGATCATCACAAATTTTGATATATTCAAGTAGAACTTAATGAATTGTTGTATACACTTTGTGATTTTGTTGTGTTCAAAATAGAGTTGATCAATTGATGAAGTAGGATTGTTTTGAAAATCATATTCGAATGTTGTTAATGTTCTAAAAGAAGGATTTTGATGAGATAAGGTTACATTAATAACACAAGGCGATTAATAGGTATTATTCTTGTTAGAATATTGGTTGATAAAATTTCATAACTTATTAAGAACTTGATGAAGGTGATAATTCGATCATAGGAATGAATTGAGGAATTACAGAGTTCTTGAATTAGAACCATAATATTTTTTGAGATAGTTGAACCATTCGGATTGATTTACGGATGTCGCTTCCTACGAATTCTATATATATGATTGTATGAATGTGTTATTGAATGAATTACATTTCATTCAAGGTTGCTTTCTCCATTGATTGTCGGTTAGTCGAGGACATCGTTTGTTTGTTCGTTCGTTCATAGAAGGATTATCTCCATATCGGAATTGAGGTAAGTTATCTTTTGTACGTTATAATGATGACTAAATTCTTGTACGTTATACCTTTTGTGTATATGTAATGGTTTATGAATCTACGATTCATAATGTGGTATTATTCTTGATCGTGCTTATCGTTTTGTTATGAGATTGCATTCTCAAGTTTCACTACCTTCATACCGTTGGTCTCATTGATTATTGTTGTCACTTCGATGAGCCTTTCTTGACTTTGGTTGGTCGTGTGATTCATTGAGTTTCGTTGTCATGTTGTATCGTGACATATCTGTAATCATATTTGCGTTCCGATTGGTTATTGTGTAGGATTTTTAGCCGGGCATGTATAGTCATGCGTGGATGTTTCCGCATTGGACTGTGCACACGAGACGTAGTTCGTGAGGCTAATTAGGTACATTGTTTGACATGTATTCTGTATTCCGTATACGGGGTGGACATGTGCACTGACACATTTCCGGATCGGGCGTACTGCGATATCCATCTTAAGTCATAGTGATTGGTCATTCATATTCCATGTTTGATTGGTTATGATTGACGGTTTGTGATTGGTTGTTCATACGCCCGAGGGGTATGTGCAACAGTCGTATTGTCTCTTTGAGATCCAATATATGTGAATTGTATAACATATTAATAATTTATTATCATGTATATCTAACCCTGTAGTTTGGGCGAAATACTTGTATTGCATTTTAGGTCGAGGCAAGGGCAAGGCACGGGAAGAGCACGGTGACGGCGAAGGATTCTAAGGATACTAGTTCGGGCCCCCCGAGTCTTTTGTTGTCCGGTTATCTTAAATCGTGTAATGTTATTTTCTGCTTCGTTTGAACTATTGTTGTACTATTATTTTGGTGTATTCCATCTTCATATGGTTTATACTAGTATTTGGATCCTGTGTAATTTGAGGCTAATGGTCGTACTATTCATAGACTCCTAATCGGAGTAAGGGTTATTGTATTGTGATTCAGTGTCACAATAATGTTATGTTTAATTTGTATATTGGTATCGGATGGTGGGTCCCAGTGTGGGGTACACGGCACTGTAATGGCCGCCGTATTCGGGGTGTTATAGAAGATGGTATCTGTAACACCCCCAGATCCGACCGGGAATATTACAGCGCCGTGGGCCCCGAGCTGGATCCCACAAGGCTGAAGGAAATTTTCGCAAACATTTACAAAACGCCCAAGAGGCTAACGACGGTATTATCTATTAAAACCATTCGAAGATTTATAAAACTCGTTTATCAAACCGTCGTAAAAACTCATTTGAAACCACAAGGCCCGAAATGTCAAGACTCAACAGTTTAAGAACATACGTTAAGCTATAAACACACGTCCTGCTGAATAGATTTAGAGAACGATCGCCAAGGTAACCTAAGTTACCAAATACCAAAAGACCATTTAAAAATACTCACGCAATGGAAAAGACAAACGATTAAAATACTCTAGCAAAGAATACAACAACCAATGAAGCTCAATACACAAATACATGTTCTAGCCAAGATCCTCCAGGAAGCTCATCTCTCCACGACCGCTACAAGCTTGATAATCCAAGAACCTAAAAAGAAAGCCCACGACGGGTCACCATAATATCCAACAATGATAACCATCACATCACGTCAATAATTACATATCAATGGAAATACTAAGTAAGAATACGACCAATGTAATCTTACCGTCTTAACTTTACGAAAATCCACAATTCGTATCCTTAACATCACCATGGGATAATACCAAAATATCTGTACGGTATCTCAACAATACCCAAGGTTCTCAAAACATTATCATAACTCGCGATACGGAAATTATACCAACTCGCCAATTCAAATTCTTCGGATAACGCCGACAATTCCAATACGAAAATCGATTGTCCATCAAAGACAAGTATCAAGGAAATACGGAACATACCTCAAGATACGAAATACCATTTCCATCACATCAGTCTAATCCGAGATCAGATCAACACAACATACGGACATGGTCCTAACACAAGACCTACAAATGCATACTCATATGACAACGTCAATATGATCACAAGAATAACGACAATGTATACTTATGGCAAATCCATAATATACATATGCACAACAACAACACGTAGGTAATCCGATGATCCAGCGTTCACTGCCTAGATCCCACGATGACCCCGCCAGACCAACCGTGGTGGAAAACCTGTCCGATGATCCAGCGCGCGCTAGCATAGATCCCCCGATGATATCGTCGGACCAACACGAGGTGGACATATGACAACAATGCACAACTGCACAAAACAACAATACACAATACACGACAACAACAATGCACAAATGCATGACAACAACGATACACGAATGTATCACGACATGATCGACACAAATGATAAAAATGATTAGAGTACTTGCCCCGAGTCCTTCGAGAACGATCTCAATGTCTAAACCATCATGAACCATTATCCTCAATACTCGACGGTCCAAAGTATCACGGATTGAAGATAATTCATATCTTCGTCTTTAGCACAATATATGCTCGATATACAAGTATACCAATAACAAAAGTAAATCATATACATTATGATTTAGATTCCCAAAACTCGAATACGATTTATAATCTCAAATCTCCTGTGATTACGATTATAAACATTGCTATACGAATTATACACGAATGAAACGAAACCATTCATTAAATATTATGAACTGTGCAAGTAATAACTTACCTCGATACCGATGAAGCTGTTACCAATTCCATTGCCGTCATCTACAAGTCCCTCGGTCCCGACCAAAGCAATTCACGAACATACTCGAGCTCGACCGCAACACACGGTTGTAATCACCGATCAATATTCTAAACCTATTACAGTAATCGATAGACAACAAGTTTGATAACAATCAACAATCGATAAAACCAATTCACAAACCCAACGGCTCGACAATATCTCGATTAAACACTAGTCGAATCAATCCTACTCAAACCAAAGACGAATTTACAACCACAACACGAAAATACCGCACTTTCTCGCTTCTTAGTGCACGTTAATCACCTAACGTAGCGTGCGCTAAGTTGCTCCCATTAGCGCTAGGCAAGAACGTGGCGTGCGCTAATGCCGGGATGATGCATGTTTTTGGATACCAATCAACTTATGGCGATTTCAAGAACACTAAGTGATTCTGAATCATGTTCAAAGCTATCAAAACAACGAAATCCGATATCCTTTAACATATAAACAATCATCCAACTTATAATCCAAGTTCTATATCTATATATCATCTTCCTTAATATTAATACACGAAACGTCAAGAACGTAACCACACTTCCTTAATCTTCAATTACAAAGAGTAATCATCTACAATAACATCAACATCCGAAACTGAGGAGAAGGATTAATCCACTTATCTCAAGAAAACGAACAACACAATCTAAATCACAAGAATCATATTAATATCATCATACTCCGGTAATCCATCTCATAATCATGCTTGTCAAACTTGTTTATGTAATAATCATCAACATTCAATCCAAAACGAAATCCAAAGATGAAGAGTGATTACCTTTATGAAGGAATGGATTGATTTCCAAGGTTGAATCCATTTCCAAGAATCACCAATGATTTCAAGAACAAAGCTTTAATCCATAATTTCCATCTTTAATCTTGTTAAAGATCACCACCTCACCGTGCTTGGGAACCTCAAGAACCTCCCAAAGCTCTCTCTATCGACTGAAAGTGAAAGAATGGACGAAATGCTTCATAATACCCTTATGTCCCTTATATAGAAATCATTACTAGCGAGAGATAAAATCTCATGAATAGCGTTCTCTAAGTCTTTAGCCTGCGCTAACTGACCTTTGTTAGCGTGCGCTATCGTAGTCCGCAGACAACTGTCTCGCCGTACATGAGCTTACGTATGTAATGCCCATGCATTAGCGTACGTAATTTACACTCTCTAGCGTACGCAAGTCCTTGCGTTTAGTGTGCGCTAATATCAGCTGACTCGTTTGTCTGTATGCTCCGAAGACAGGTCCACACGCCGACAGCTCTGACTAGGATAAGATTCCTTTTTGTCCAATATACAGTTAGCGTGCGCTAATCAACATGCATTAGCGTGCGCTAACACTACATTAAAACATCCGTTGACTTATCAGTACGTGCGCCAAAGCAATGGTCCACACGCAGATTCCTTCCGATCATGCGCACTAGCGTACGCTAACCTATAAACGTAGCGTGCGCTAATCCCGCACGATAGCGTGCGTTATGCATGAATATCGGCGTGCGCTAATTAGGCTATACTTAGCCATTTTCAGCTATTCTTGTCCAATGTCTCAACATACAGAATACGAACATACGGCATACTGAATACATATACTTCTTAAATGTAATTGTCAACCAAGTACGATAATTGTACCAATACAGATGTCTCAGTCCTTCATTTATTTTATCCATACTGTACAGATACCACACTGTACAACATAACTCGGATAAAATAATGTTAAATAACAGTAGTAGAATTTTCGGATATTACATACTACACCACTTAAAATAAGTTTCGTCCTCGAAACTTGCAATCCGTCATAAAAACAAATAAACCGTTCAACCAAAATATCCCAAAATAATCACGACAACGATGAATCATCATTATTACCGAATAACCAAAATAGCATACTTACATATGGCCAAGTCGACGATCTTCAGAGATACTAGCAAGTGACTTTACTGAAAAGCCTCAACACGCTTGCAATAACAATTCCATAAGTCCCAACCAGATATATTATCGTCAGATGAAATAATCTATCCGTGTTAGATCTTGTCTGCCTGATCGCACAATCAAATCCCAATCCTGATACAAATCAATAATACATGATACATATGTGAAACAACTGCCCAACACAATGGCAACGAATCCCGAAATATCAACACAGAATCTGAACGCTCAGATGATCACCAGCAATGATCAACCCATAAATTAATCGAGAATATCATTGACATGATGAACTCTAATATGACCAATCCAAAGGTCGAAACGCAATCGAGAATATCATCACCATGATAAGCTCCAACACGGTCAACACAGAACCACGGAAACAGATATACGAAAGAATAGCATTCTCAAAACGACAAACCAATCACATACAGTGGATCTCAATAAACACACCTGACTGTCGAACATACTCCTCGGCATACGAACAACCAATCATAAACCGACGAACATATCCAATCATACATGGAGTGGGAACGACCACTCAATATCAAAACCTACCAGCATGGGGTCACCCTCCCCAAATCTATACTTACAAAGAAATCATTCAAAATTCACTATGATAAAATCGCGCTAATACCGTACCAATGGAATCACATAACACACATGTCCCGGTTTCACAAAATCCACAGTTCCAAAATTACATCCTGTGCATGAATCTACAACACGCAGCATATCTCTCTCATTCAATAGATCAACCGATCATCCCTGGATAACCAAACTGCCATACTAAAGTTCGAATCTCTTTTCCTCGTACCATACTGATGTCTTATCCAGTTCGTGAATCTCATTCAGAACTTCACCACGATATGCATTATGCCTTCAATGCGTATGTACATCAATCACATTTTCAAAACTAGTTTGAAATCATATAATCTTGTCAAGGAGACAAATTTTCGAAAGTTCTTTCAAAAATTTCAAAACTCAAAATATAAATTTTGGTAAGACCACCAAATCAATTCTCGAAAAATAAACTGGCTCGCTGGTGCCAAGTATTTGATAACAGTTTCCTTCCAATCCACACGATTTCGAAGTTTTAAAATGAAAACTATGCAAATGATTGACCACATCCGTACTCTTATATATCAATCCGGCTCGTCACAAATCCCACTGATATTCCATCAGGAAACTACACGATAGAATCCAAAATCTCAATGTATAGACTCCGACAAAAACTCCTTTTTCCACATATGACTCGCAACGTCAACCATTTTTCATCCTGGATCACCTCAATTATGCTATGACAATGCCTTGAAACAAATCAACACAACGAAAGACTTCCCGAGAAGTTTCATTTGAACAAGTAAATCAAAAGCTGACAGCAGTAAACGAAATATGTAAATGATTGATAAAGTAATTTACAAGTCTCGGGAGTTTTTTAAGAAAACAGAAAAGTCTTTTGAAATATTAGTGTCTCAGCCCGTATCTAGTTCCGCAATACAAGGAGTTTAAAAAGTAGGAAACTCTTTATCTGACCACAAGACATCAGTTATAAAACAATTTCAAAAATTTATTGGGTCTCGGCCCAAAAATCATTTACGGTAAAACATCTGTAAAACATTCATTTTGAAAAGTACCATTTTCAAATGCTCAAAAACAGTTCATATATCTCAAGATGAACTAACATGACTACATGTTCTCCTGAACAATCCACAATATTTCTCCCAAATGCAAAACTCCGTTCCAAAACTTAATCGACATATTGATTTCCAAAATCATAACTTCTCAAGATCATCAATCATATCCCAATTCTGTCATCTCATACTGTGAAGCATAATATCTTTCTGAATCTCAAAACGTATCAACTTAGAACGGCAATAAATCTCAATGAAATTCAAAAATCCAAATACTTACAGATCGTGAAGCCGACGATTCCCCGTGATACTGGCACATGTCTCGACTCAAGAAAATACTCGACACAGATATTTTCAAAACACACATTTTGCAAACTTAGTTCAACTCGAGAACACAACACGGCTCTATCCGAAGAAACACGTTAACACCATTTGAAAAATTTTATAACAAGACCATTACTACACTGGCAAATCGCACAACGCATAAGCCCGAGTGAACAACAAAATCTCACGGCTCCAATATTTTTCAATCGACAACTCAAATGAAGCGATAGAAATACGACCTAACTCGACCCAACCGCCTAGGTTTTCTCAAACTAAGCTCGATACCATATTCGTAACACCCCGCATCCGACCGAATATTACAGCGCCGTGGGCCCCGAGATGGAACCCACAAGACTCAAGGAAATTTTCGCAAACATTTACAAAACGCCCAAGAGGCTAACGACGGTATTATCTATTAAAACCATTCGAAGATTTATAAAACTCGTTTATCAAACCGTCGTAAAAACTCATTTGAAACCACAAGGCCCGAAATGCCAAGACTCAACAGTTTAAGAACATACGTTAAGCTATCGCTTACACGTGCAGCGAAATAGATTTAGAGAACGATCGCCAAGGTAACCTAAGTTACTAAATACCAAAAGACCATTTAAAAATACTCACGCATGGAAAAGACAAACGATTAAAATACTCTAGCATGGAATACAACAACCGAACAAGCTCAATACACAAATACATGTTCTAGCCGGTATCCTCAGGAAGCTCATCTCTCCACGACCGCTACAAGCTTGATAATCCAAGAACCTAAAAAGAAAGCCCACGACGGGTCACCATAATATCCAACAATGATAACCATCACATCACGTCAATAATTACATATCAATGGAAATACTAAGTAAGAATACGACCAATGTAATCTTACCGTCTTAACTTTACGAAAATCCACAATTCGTATCCTTAACATCACCATGGGATAATACCAAAATATCTATACGGTATCTCAACAATACCCAAGGTTCTCAAAAACATTATCATAACTCGCGATACGGAAATTATACCAACTCTGGCCAATTCAGTCCTTCGGATAACGTCGACAATTCCAATACGAAAATCGATTGTCCATCAAAGACAAGTATCAAGGAAATACGGAACAAACCTCAAGATACGAAATACCATTTCCATCACGTCAGTCTAATCCGAGATCAGATCAACACAACATACGGACATGGTCCTAACACAAGACCTACAAATGCATACTCATATGACAACGTCAATATGATCACAAGAATAACGACAATGTATACTTATGGCAAATCCATAATATACATATGCACAACAACAACACGTAGGTAATCCGATGATCCAGCGTTCACAGCCAAGATACCACGATTACCCCGCCGCACCAACCGTGGTGGAAAACTCCGTCCGATGATCCAAACGCGCTAGCATAGATCCCCCGATGATCCCGTCGGACCAACACGAGGTGGACATATGACAACAATGCACAACTGCACAAAACAACAATACACAATACACGACAACAACAATGCACAAATGCATGACAACAACGATACACGAATGTATCACGACATGATCGACACAAATGATAAAAATGATTAGAGTACTTGCCCCGAGTCCTTCGAGAACGATCTCAATGTCTAAACCATCATGAACCATTATCCTCAATACTCGACGGTCCAAAGTATCACGGATTGCAGATAATTCATATCTTCGTCTTTAGCACAATATATGCTCGATATACAAGTATACCAATAACAAAAGTAAATCATATACATTATGATTTAGATTCCCAAAAATGCCAAAATGTCAAGAGTCATTTCAAAATACTCACGCAGCGGATAAAATTAACACTCAAAGATTTATCCTACTGAAATGTAGAAACCGATAAATATGTTCGACTACCGAAGTATACTACATAACCATTCTCACTCGAACCGTATACGCAGGTGATATCGTAAAACAATATAATCTCTAACAAGTTCAAATCCTAGGTTCACGTTAAGCACAATATAATCAAATACGTATATAAGGGGACTTACAATTCGGAAGGCTTACCATCACGGATTGCTTGAAGATGATGTTGGAACCACGATACTAATCACAACTTTGACGCGCGACTTACACAAGACATGGACTTGACCCGGCCTAGGTTTTTCGCCAACCTAAGCTCCGATACCATATTTGTAACACCCCGAATACATCCGGAAATGTTACACGCCGTAGCCCTTCTACAAGGATCTACAAGGCTAAACTCTACTAGACTACAAAATGACCGACCGACCGGTCAATCTAAATACAACACAGACCGACATGGTCATTAAACAATTCGAAACAAATGAACTTTACATCTCAATGATGAAAATAAAGATGAACACGAAAAGAACGACAATTCAATTTAATAAATGAAAACTACACCCATGCAAGGGTGAATACTCGAACGACAGAGAAATACCGACCAAAATGAAACAAAAGAAAAGACTCTAACTCGGTGTGATTAGTATCATTGTCCTCCATCTCCTTCCCAGCCAATCCTGTGATCGCTCCCGAGCCGCCAAAACCTGAGCGCATAACAGCACCCACCCCGAAAACTCGGGGTTAGCAACCGAATTTTGCTAGTGCAAGTACATAACACACAAGATATACGAATAATAATAACACAAACTCAACAAATGTGAATCCTTAACACAACCCACACATTCAAATGGCTAACGAATAGTATTACATACATAAGGTGAAAGATAATCACATTGTCATATTCTCCGTACGTAACATAACACAAATGAAACTTTAAACGAGCCCAAGGAGTCGAAAATTCCTTTTAATAAAATGAAAAGTGTTTTGATAAGAAAGTTCAACACATTAATATTGACTCGGGCCATCTTGGGATTTTGAAAATCGATGGAAATATATTTTAGAAAATACTTCAAAAGCTCTCGTCCTTGACCCGGATGTGGAAAACAATTTGCAAGAAAACCATTACAACGTTATTCGGGTCCTCGACCCAAATGATAAAACACTATCACAAGTGAATCATTACAACATCTCACGGGGTTCTCGGCCAAATCCAAATAATATCATCACGAGATCAAATCTCAACATCTCACGGGGTCCTCGACCCAATACACGTAATAATCAACACAAGACAATCAAAGGCACACCTCTCATTCGACAAATCCGCTCAAGACCCCGGTTAATTAACCCTGAGATCTCACAAATATCCTTGGTTAATTAACTCGATACCAACATTTAAAACGAGTTGGAACGAACTCCGAAACACAATCCGCGGTCTACATCAAGACCAACATTAAAAGCAAGTTGCAAGGATTTAAATTTCAAAATCATTTGGTAACGGGGTCTTAGCTATCACTCAAATATCCGTTACCAATAAGCCCCGGGCGCCTCCCTTACACACACTGTGTACCGGCGTTCACTCCACTATATTGGCCGCCCATTGCACATGTCACCGCCGGCGTTCACTCCCACAGAGCGCCTTGCTCGCGCATTAAGTAACACCGGTGTTCACCAATCATATGGAGCCGCTCATTGCAGTCTAACAGCCGGAGTGCACGCCCGCCCTCGAGGTACCGGATATGACGTCTCTCATAACAAGTATTCACATTATTACAAATACCAAGCACACGATCAATCGTTTCCACAATTATCAAATCAGTTCATCAATCCACATAATTTAATCGCCAGTACGCAACTACGCAGAATAAACAATAACTCACACGTTATTCATCAAGACTTTGCACATCAGGCCTTCAACTCTATCAATTAATACTACATAAATATCCACACATATATATATATAATATAAATACAGATATTCATGACATAATTCATATACTTCAGCAACAATGATTTCAACGTAATTATAATTCGTATATCAAGGTACTTGCCTCGATTTGAAGATGATAACAATACTTCCACGGAAATGAACACTCGACGGTCGTCCTCCTCAATCAATCACGTAACGAGGCCAAACCTTAACAAAAGAAATGATATAGGATTTATCTCACGTCGCATGAATGTTTAACAATTTGATTCACGGTCAAAAGTTCATAAAATACAATCGCTCAACTACTTAGCGTGCGCTACGTACTCTACGTAACGCGGCGCTAAGCAGCTTGTTAGCGTACGCTATCGTAAGACTAGCGTCGCTAGCCACGGTCGCGATCGACTCGGCTGGTCTCATAACGTACGCTACGACGCCGGGCGTTAATCGATAGCGCACGTTAACTCACATGTGTTAGCGTGCGCTAATATTGCATGGCAGTAATACTACAACCCAAAACTGGGTTGAATGGTGAAGAACTCATGAATTCTACCGTGATAATACAAGTTATCTTCGGCAAATCATGCTAATAAGGTTTGTGGAAGATTTATGATCGTGAAATACAAATATACGGATAGTCATCTCAATATCATATCTTTTCTAAGATCTTCAGAAGTATTCTAAGTTCCGATTATTCCAAGTCCCAAAACACATGATTCGAACGTGTACAACGAGCAACCGGGTAATATCCGATTCGATCATAAATTGATTTGAAAACGCTTAGGAGTCCAATCTACTAAGATGGTTCAAAGGTTCATAAGATAGATAGTGCCGATACGTCAAAGTATCCTTCTATCATGTGATGACCGATCATAAACAAAATAACGGCTATCTAAGCATGATCGACGTCTTTAAGAACATTACTAACATTAGTGAAGAATCACCTACCTCAAGTAGTAAAGAACACGGAGGAAAATGAAGCAATCCGACACCGAAAGCTTGAACAACAATCTCCAATGATAAACGATCTTCAATCACGAATCGGGATGTTGATATGAGATGTTTAGGATGAAGGAAGACATGTTCTAAGTGTAGGAACTCGGGTAATGGGAGAAGAGAGAATCAAATCACGAATAGGATGCTGTCCTATTTATAATAAATGGCTATTAGCGCGCGCTAGACCACCTCGTAGCGTGCGCTAACGGCTCACCGGACTAAATCGTACTCGGCACTTAGCGTGCGCTACGCATATACCGTAGTGTGCGCTAAGGCGTTGACTCGGCTCTTCCCCGAAAGACGTCCAGTACATCCCGACACCAACCGACAGGTCCCCCCGGCCAGCTCTCACCTACCGCACGTCTCAATCAATTTGACCGTGCATAGCGTGCGCTAAGGACACTCGGTAGCTGCGCTATGAACCCACGTTAGCGCACGCTAAACATAGCCGATAGCGTGCGCTACATGCGCAGATTTACAATCTTTAATTCCAAATCACGGAATTAAACGCTCGACAACATCGGATTATGAAATACGGAAAATAATACTCAAATCAAGTACAATCATTACAATATCACAAGTTCCAACTACATAACAAATCTCGTATTACATCCTTCCTCCCTAAAAAGAAGTTTCGTCCGAAACTTAAAGTAGAGTGGTGGAACCACCAAGGAAAAGTATCTACTTGCTCAACCCCAAAATATCACGAGCGATGCGCGAATGCAAGGTTCAAAAAGAAATACGATGATCGGACTTAGGAAGTATCGTGCACGTCAATTGAGGCAATAAGTTATACGCGTACGAGAAGTTAGAGTGGAGAAGTAGAAGCTCACGGAATTAAGGAAATTCACAAATGGCTCGATGTACCAAAATCGCATGTCGAGCTCGACCCACCGTATTCAAGTTCATAACACATTGGAAATATTAATCATACGAATGGGAACAAATAGTTTGAACAAAATTCAAAGATTAAGTTCGGATGTGAATAGACCACAATAATTCAAAGAGTCTAACAAATCGGTTCAAATTCGTTCGAATGATGGTAGGTTCGTAGAACATGGTTGTTTGAAATTGTCAAGAGAATCACGGATGAATCATCAACAATGAAAGTCTCCTAACATCGGAAATACTAAGAAGAGCACGATTACTAAGTGTCACCGTATTAAGAAGACATTTCAGCCACGAAACTTAAAACAACAGGAGTGTGAAATGAAAAGCAATTAAAATGAAAAACAATAAAAATCACGATTGTTGGAAACAAAGAACGACTAGAACACGGCACAAAATCTTCATTCGCCTATGATAGGCTCTTCTTGAAGACATAAGGTTTCGTGTCATTCTCCGTCCACTTGCTCGCTCACCGACAGAGAAGCATTCTTTGCCAATTCGGTAATTATCTCACACTGTTTCTCCCGATGGCCTTCACACCCGCACAGATGACAAGTCAAGAGTGGGGAGGTACAGTTTACACGGATATGTCCCGTGCGGTTGCAGTTGAAGCACACTCTCTTCTTACCGGGAGTCACCGATGCTGGCTGGGGATTCCCGATGCTCATTCTCGACCGCGAAGATGACGTATTCGAACGACGTGGGGGTTTGAGAACCTTAATCTCTTCACCGCCCAAAAATTTTCCGGATGTCCTCGGTCTCTTTTCTCCGCTCGTTGGCTCGGCCACCGAGGAGGTTTCATAGGTTATCGTCTGATCTTGATATTCCTTCACCGTAACATGAATCGTTGTCGTACGAACCACTTCACCTCTTCCGCTTCCTATATTATGTCTACATCCGCCAGGGCTCGTCATACTAATGCAGATAGTACCGTCTATTGTTATCACATAGTCGGTTATGCAGATACCACAATTATCAACATAAGGTTTAATTAGCATCCTTAGAATAACGGTAATATCGTAAAGCACGAAATTTTCAAATCAACTTCCATCCTTCGTCCAGACGATCATTATGCGTATGCTTTTTTAAAAAAATTTGAAATAAAAGTCGAATCACGTTGTGCTCAAAACTTGTAAATACCGTCCTTTGTTTTGGAAGAGGAAGTTTATACAATGACTCTAAAAATTTATTTTCGAGTAATGCTTACAAGAAAATTGAAAATCGAATTGTAACTAATTTAAAATATTTCAAAAGTGTTGAGTCCCAAATACCATAATTTTGAAAATCCTTCCTCTTCTACCAAAATGTTTATTCGAAAGAACTTTTTACCAAAATACGTGACTATTCGACACGACTACATTAAATCATGAGGTTTACAATGCTAGGAAAATTTTAAAACACTACTTTGAAATGTTCGTATTTCGGCCTGAAATATCACATGCCGGATTACGTGCCGGAACCTACCAAGCTAAAAACCATTTAAATTCATTTCAAAATATGCCAAAGCCGATGACGGTAGCATTTTCCAAAACTTACAAAATCATTTGTAAAATATTAAATACCGTCATAAAAATACCGTTAAAATGTGCAAGACTAAAAATGCCAAAATGTCAAGAGTCATTTCAAAATACTCACGCAATGGGATAAAATTAACACTCAAAGATTTATCCTACCGAAATGTAGAAACCGATAAATATGTTCGACTACCGAAGTATACTACATAACCATTCTCACTCGAACCGTATACGCAGTGATATCGTAAAACAATATAATCTCTAACAAGTTCAAATCCTAGGTTCACGTTAAGCACAATATAATCAAATACGTATATAAGGGGACTTACAATTGGAAGGCTTACCATCACGGATTGCTTGAAGATGATGTTGGAACCACGATACTAATCACAACTTTGACGCGCGACTTACACAAGACATGGACTTGACCCAACGGCCTAGGTTTTTCGCCAACCTAAGCTCCGATACCATATTTGTAACACCCCGAATACATCCGGAAATGTTACACGCCGTAGCCCTTCTACAAGGATCTACAAGGCTAAACTCTACTAGACTACAAAATGACCGACCGACCGTCAATCTAAATACAACACAGACCGACAAGGTCATTAAACAATTCGAAACAAATGAACTTTACATCTCAATGATGAAAATAAAGATGAACACGTAAAAGAACGACAATTCAATTTAATAAATGAAAACTACACCCATGCAAGGGTGAATACTCGAAACGACAGAGAAATACCGACCAAAATGAAACAAAAGAAAAGACTCTAACTCGTGTGATTAGTATCATTGTCCTCCATCTCCTTCCCGGCCCAATCCTGTGTTGCTCCCGAGCCGCCAAAACTCGAGCGCATAACAGCACCCACCCCCGAAAACTCGGGGTTAGCAAACTGAATTTTGCTAGTGCAAGTACATAACACACAAGATATACGAATAATAATAACACAAACTCAACAAATGTGAATCCTTAACACAACCCACACATTCAAATGGCTAACACAGAATAGTATTACATACACAAGGTGAAAGATAATCACATTGTCATATTCTCCGTCTGAGAACATAACACAAATGAAACTTTAAACGAGCCCAAGGAGTCGAAAAATTCCCTTTTAATAAAATGAAAAGTGTTTTGATAAGAAAGTTCGAACACATTAATATTGACTCGGGCCATCTTGGGATTTTGAAAATCGATGGAAATATATTTTAGAAAATACTTAAAGCTCTCGGGTCCTTGACCCGGATGTGGAAAACAATTTGCAAGAAAACCATTACAACGTTATTCGGGGTCCTCGACCCAAATGATAAAACACTATCACAAGTGAATCATTACAACATCTCACGGGTTCTCGGCCCAATCCAAATAATATCATCACGAGATCAAATCTCAACATCTCACGGGGTCCTCGACCCAATACACGTAATAATCAACACAAGATAATCAAAGGCACGACCTCTCATTCGACAAATCTGCTCAAGACCCTGGTTAATTAACCTCTGAGATCTCGTCAAATATCCTTGGTTAATTAACTCGATACCAACATTTAAAACGAGTTGGAACGAACTCCGTAAACACAATCCGCGGTCTACATCAAGACCAACATTAAAAGCAAGTTGCAAGGATTTAAATTTCGAAAATCATTTGGTAACGGTCTTAGCTATCACTCAAATATCCGTTACCAATAAGCCTGCCAGCGCCTCCCTTACACACATGTACCGGCGTTCACTCCACTATATTGGCCGCCCATTGCACATGTCACCGCCGGCGTTCACTCCCACAGAGCCGCCTGCTCGCGCATTAAGTAACACCGGTGTTCACCAATCATATGGAGCCGCTCATTGCCAGCATAACAGCCGGAGTGCACGCCCGCCTCGAGGTACCCGGATATGACGTCTCTCATAACAAGTATTCACATTATTACAAATACCAAGCACACAAATAATCGTTTCCACAATTATCAAATCACCATCAATCCACATAATTTAATCGCCAAGACGCAACTACGCAGAATAAACAATAACTCACACGTTATTCATCAAGACTTTGCACATCGTGCCTTCAACTCTATCAATTAATACTACATAAATATCCACACATATCTATATATATATATATAATATAAATACAGATATTCATGACATAATTCATATACTTCAAAGAACAATGATTTCAACGTAATTATAATTCGTATATCAAGGTACTTGCCTCGATTTGAAGATGATAACAATACTTCCACTAAATGAACACTCGACGGTCGTCCTCCTCAATCAATCACATAACGAGGCCAAACCTTAACAAAAGAAATGATATAGGATTTATCTCACGCCGCATGAATGTTTAACAATTTGATTCACGGCCAAAAGTTCATAAAATACACCGCTCAATCGCTTAGCGTGCGCTACGACTCTACGTAACGGCGCTAAGCAGCTTGTTAGCGACGCTATCGTAAGACTAGCGTGCGCTAGCCACGGTCCGCGCTTTGACTCGGCTGGTCTCATAACGCACGCTACGACGCTTCGGGCGTTAATCGACCCCGATAGCGCACGTTAACTCACATGTGTTAGCGCGGCGCTAATATTGCATGGCAGAATACTACAACCCAAAACCGGGTTGAATGGTGAAGAACTCATGAATTCTACCGTGATAATACAAGTTATCTTCGGCAAATCATGCTAATAAGGTTTGTGGAAGATTTATGATCGTGAAATACAAATATACGGATAGTCATCTCAATATCATATCTTTTCTAAGATCTTCGTGAAGTATTCTAAGTTCCGATTATTCCAAGTCCCAAAACACATGATTCCAACGTAGAACGTAGCAACCGGGTAATATCCGACATCGATCATAAATTGATTTGAAAACGCTAGAGTCCAATCTACTAAGATGGTTCAAAGGTTCATAAGATAGATAGTGCCGATACGTCAAAGTATCCTTCTATCATGTGATGACCGATCATAAACGAAATAACGGCTATCTAAGCATGATCGACGTCTTTAAGAACATTACTAACATTAGTGAAGAATCACCTACCTCAAGTAGTAAAGAACACGGAGGAAAATGAAGCAATCCGACACCGAAAGCTTGAACAACAATCTCCAATGATAAACGATCTTCAATCACGAATCAGGATGTTGATATGAGATGTTTAGGATGAAGGAAGACATGTTCTAAGTGTAGGAACTCGGGTAATGGGAGAAGAGAGAACTGAAATCACGAATAGGATGCTGTCCTATTTATAATAAATGGCTATTAGCGCGCTAGACCACGTCGTAGCGTGCGCTAACGGCTCACTGGACTAAACTGTACTCGGCACTTAGCGTGCGCTACGCATATACCTGTAGCGTGCGCTAAGGCGTTGACTCGGCTCTTCCCCGAAAGACGTACAGGTACATCCCGACACCAACCGACAGGGGTCCCCCGGCCAGCTCTCACCTACCGCACGTCTCAATCAATTTGACCGTGCATAGCGTGCGCTAAGGACACTCAGTAGCCTGCGCTATGAACCCACGTTAGCGCACGCTAAACATAGCTGATAGCGTGCGCTACATGCGCAGATTTACAATCTTTAATTCCAAATCACGGAATTAAACGCTCGACAACATCGGATTATGAAATACGGAAAATAATACTCAAATCAAGTACAATCATTACAATATCACAAGTTCCAACTACATAACAGAAATCTCGGGTATTACACCAGGCGGTTCAGAATCCGACCCATGCTGCTCGAGACGGGGGTGACCGTTGGCTTCAGGATGTCATCAAGATGCATCCTCCTCAGTTCACGGGAGCCTCTGACCCGATTGGCTGGGAAGGGTGGATCAAGGAGATATCCAAAGTCTTCGTTGCCACCAACTGTCCCGAGGACCGCAAGGTCCCAATTGCTCAGTATTTTCTCACTAGGGATGCTACCGATTAGTAGGAGGTCGTTGGGCCTAACGATCACGTTGCTTCGTGGGCAGAGTTTAAGGATCTGATGGAGACAGAGTATTGCTCGTAGCCGGTTAGACAGGCTCGAGTCCATGCCTTCTATGATGCTCAACCGCGGGATATTCTTGTCTCCCAAGCTATTGCTGATTTCAGCAAAGAGTTGGGTTATGTGAAGACCCAAGTTGTCGAGGAGAGCGACAAAATTTTTCATTTTTTCAGATGGATGAAACTGTCAATCCGGGACTATATGTATAGGCTCGTCTGTACTACTTTGAAGGATTACCAGAGTCGAGCTCTTGCCTATGATATGTCCATGACGGCCAGTACGTCGGTTTGGGAGAGTAAGAAACAGAAATCCGCTGGAAATTTCTCGAGTCACAAGGGTGGAGGCCAGCAGATATTTCAATCTGCGAGTGTCCCTGCGGGCGGTTTGCCTCATTTTTCTGGGAGTCCTCGAGGTGCTGCTAGAACCTATGTTCGTGAACTTAAATGCTTTAACTGCAGTAAGTCGGGCCATCAAAATTGGGAGTGTCCACGTCCGCTTTTGACTTGTCATACTTGTGGTCAGTCGGGCCACAAGGCTTTCTTTTGTGAGTGGGTAGGACAGCTTCTTGGTGCTCAGACTTCTTTTCCAGCACCTAGAGAGCCGAGTGTGAACCAAGGCTCGTTTGCTCTGCCGCCTCCACTGAGTGCCAGTCGGGGGAGAGGTCGGGGTCAGCCCGCTAGAGGGGGAGCTTCCAGTGTCGGCTCTGCCCCTCCACGTATCTATGAGATGAGGAGGGCCGATGATCCAGCGGCCACCGTGGCGACAGGTACCGTTCACATCCATTCTCATCCTGTCAGTGTGCTTTTTGATTCGGGTGCTACGCATTCTTTCATTTTCCTAGAGTGTGTGCACCATTTGAGTCTTGACTGTTTGTCGGCCTGCGAGCCTTTCATCGTTAAACTCCCTAGAGGTGATAGAATCGTTGGCGACCGAGAGGTCCGAGACTATTCTGTGTTTTTTTATGAGAGGGCCTGGCTCTCTAATCTTATTATTGTGGGTATTGAGGGCGAGGATTTGATTCTCGGGGATGATTGGCTCGAGCGGCATAGTGCAATCATGAACTACCGCAAGAGGATCATTACCATGTTAGTCGAGGACAGCACCGAGCACTCTTTCGCGGGGCGAAAGAGAAACCAGAAGTTCGTTATTAATGCCTTAAAGGCAATGAGACTCCTGCGAAAGGGGTGTACTGGTTATTGGTGCTACGCCTTGAAGGCGGAGAGTGGTGGAGTCGAGCTTTCATCGATCCCAGTGGTTAATGAGTTTCCTGACGTCTTTCCTGACGAGTTACCGGGATTGCCGCCAGACCGTGAGGTAGAGTTTGCTATCGAGTTAGAGCCGAGTGCGGCTCTGATTTCGAAGGCGCCGTATCGCATGGCACCTTCAGAGATGGCCAAGTTGAAGAAGCAATTGAGTGAGCTTCTTGAATCGGGATATATTGGACCGAGCGCTTCGACCTTGGGGCATACCGGTTCTGTTTATTCGGAAAAAGGATGGTTCACTGTGTTTGTGTATCGACTACCGCGAGCTAAACAAGGTGACCATCAAGAACAAGTATCCTCTGCCGAGGATTGATGACTTGTTCGATCAATTGCAGGGAGCTGCAGTATTCTCGAAGATCGACTTGAGATCGGGGTACTACCAGCTTCGGGTGAAGGACTCCGACGTTCCGAGAACAGCTTTTCGGACGAGATACGGACACTATGAGTTTGTAGTTATGCCTTTCGGGTTAACTAATGCGCCGGCGGTGTTCATGCAGTTGATGAACAAAGTCTTTATTGAGTATTTGGATAAGTGTGTCGTTGTCTTCATTGACGATATCCTTATCTATTCGAGGAACGAGGAGGAACACGCGTATCATTTGCGAGTAGTGTTGGACATTTTGAGGACCGAGCAACTCTATGCAAAGTTCTAGAAATGTGAGTTCTGTCTGAAGGAAGTGATGTTTCTAGGTCACGTGATTTCAGCCGAGGGTGTTCGTGTGGACCCATAGAAGGTTGAGGCAGTGTTGGATGGGGTACCGCCTAAGAATGTGAAGGAGGTCTGTAGTTTCTTGGGTTTCGCTGGCTACTACCGTAGGTTCGTTGAGGGTTTTTCAAAACTAGCTCGGCCACTTACATAGTTGCTCCAGAAGTCCGAGAAGTTCATCTGGAATGACGAGAGGCAGTCGAGTTTTGAGGAGCTGAAGAGGCATCTGACTTCAGCCCCGATTTTGGCGTTGCCATGTGGCAACGAGGGTTTTGCCGTTTATAGCGATGCTTCAGGCCAGGGTCTTGGGTGCATGTTGATGCAGCACGACAAGACTATCGCGTTTGCGTCGAGACAGTTGAGGCCGTATGAGCTTAACTACCCTACTCACGACTTGGAGCTAGCGGCAGTCGTTTTTGCGCTCAAGATTTGGCATCACTATCTTTTTGGCTCTGCATGTCAGATTTTTACCGATCATAAAAGTCTGAAATACATATTTACTCAGCGGGAGTTGAATATGAGGCAGAGGAGGTGGTTAGAGTTGATTAAGGATTATGATCTCGAAATCCTTTATCATTCGGGAAAGGCGAACGTCGTGGCCGACGTCTTGAGTCGGAAACCGATCTCATTGTGGACACTTGAGATCCTTACATCTCAATCGGAGCTCCAGCGGGATTTGATTAGGTTGAGTGTTGATATTTTCTTACTGGGAGCCATTGGGAAACTCTGTGCTTTAGAGATTTCGTCATCTCTGATCGATGAAATTAAACTGAAGCAGTTGGAGGATCCGATGATTATCCAAATCCGAGAGAATGTTCTTAAGGGAAAGTCTCCTGGGTTTGTGATTCATGAAGATGGTGTATTGAGATTCCAGAGTCGTCTGTATGTGCCGAACGACTCGGAATTGAGGCAGAGTAGCCCATGCTACACCTTACTCCGTTCATCCTGGTTCGAGCAAGATGTACAAGGACCTGAGAAGGAATTTCTTGTTGAATGACATGAAGGGGGGGTCGCACAGTTTGTAGCTAGATGTTTGACTTGTCAGCAAGTCAAAATCGAGCATCAGCGACCAGCTGGGTTGTTGTAGTCACTTCCCATCCCGAAATGGAAATGGGAAGATATATCAATGGATTTCATCACGAGTTTGACGAGATCGAGATCGGGCATCAATATGGTTTGGGTGATTATTGATCGCCTGACCAAGTCGGCACATTTTTTGGGCATCAAGGATACTTGGGGCCTAGAGAAGTTGGCTCATGTGTTTATTGCGCAGATTGTGAGGCTTCAAGGTACTCTGAAGTCTATTGTTTCGGATCGGTATGGCCGTTTTGTATCGCACTTTTGGCAGGCGGTGCATAGGGCATTGGGTACTCGTTTGCGTTTGAGTACCTCTTTTCATCCTCAGTCAGATGGACAGTCGGAGCGCACTATCCAGACGTTTGAGGATATGTTACGTGCTTGTGCTCTTCGACTGGAGTAGTGACTGGGAGGAGCATTTGCCATTGATCGAATTCACGTACAACAATAGTTGGCACGCGTCAATTCGGATGGCACCGTATGAGGCGCTTTATGGGCGGCATTTTCGATCGCCGATTTGTTGGAACGAAGCGTCTGATTTGGTCGGGACCAAACCGTATATCGCTTTATAGACGAGGCGGAAGGTAGAATTGATTCGAGAACGGATGTTGACTGCTGAGAGTCGACAGAAGTCATATGCCGACGTCTGTCATCGACCTTTGGAGTTCGAGGTGGGAGACCACGTTTTGCTAAATGTATCGCCGACGAGGGGAGTTTTCTGCTTCGGGAAGAAGGGAAAGTTGAGTCCGAGATTTGTTGGACCCTTTGAGATTCTCGAGTGAGTCGGTCAGTTGGCTTACCTTTTGGCACTACCTCCAGCCTTGAATCACGTTCATAGCGTTTTCCACGTTTCCCAGCTGAAGAAATATGTTCTGGATCCTAGTCACAGCATCGACTATGGTGAGATCGATGTCGCCGAGGATATTACCTTCGAGGAGCGCCCCCTGAAAATTTTGGAGCACCGTGTGAAGCGACTGAGGCATAAGATCATCCCCTTGGTCAAAGTGCAGTAGTCGAGACATGGTGAGGAGGAGGCGACTTGGGAAACCGAGGATAGCATGCGTGCTAGGTACCCTGAGTTGTTTGTTTCTTAAGTTTCGGGACGAAACTTATTTTTAGAGGAGTAGAATGTAATATCCGCATTTTTCTTTTCCCAGTACTTTCTTGACTTGGTGCTTTTCTTGTCTTGGTGTCTCATGTGTGATCGTATGTGTTTCTCGAGAATACTTATTTTCGGATTTGTTTTACTCAATTCCGCAATTTATAAATTCTCCGTCGCTTATTGATTCGATTCTCGTAATTGTTGTTCGGAACTGCCGTTTCGGGGTTGCCATGAATCCATTGTATGTTATCATGCGTATTGTGTTGTTCCGTTTGATGCTTCGGTCGTGTTTCCGTGTTTCAGACCGTTGTTACCCTGTGCCTAATCCGCGCTAATATTATTGTATAGCGAACGCTAAGCATCCTTCAGTAGCGCACGCTACGCTTGATTGGTAGCGCGCGCTAGCGAGTCACCCAAGATCGATGCTTACTCTGGACTGGTCAGTGCCAGTTAGCGCACACTATGGCCGATAGCGCGTGCTACCGAGACGCTGTTAGCGCACGCAGATTGGCCGATAGCGCACGCTAACGGGGTCAGGTGAGTACTGGGCAGTTCGCTTCTGGACTCAGCTGATGTCTAGGTAGCGCACGCTAGATAGAGCTGTGTTGTGTTCCTGAGTTGAACCGAGTTTGCAAAATGTGTGTTTTGAAAATATCTGTGTCGAGTATTTTCTAGAGTTGAGACATGTGCCAGTATCACGGGGAATCGTCGGCTTCACGATCTGTAAGTTTTTGGATTTTTCAATTGCATTGAGATTTATTGTCGTTCTAAGTTGATATGCTTTGAGATTCAGCAGATGTTATGCGTTACAGTATAAGGTGACAGAGTTGGACAGGATTGATGATCTTGAGAAGTTATGATTTTGGAAATCAATATGTCGATTAAGTTTTGGAACGGAGTTGTGCATTTGGGAGAAATATTGTGGATTGTTCAGGAGAACTGTAGTCATGTTAGTTCATTTTGAGATATACGAACTGTTTTTGAGCATTTGAAAATGATACTTTTCAAAATGAATGTTTCACGAATGTTTTACGGAAAATGATTTTTGGGCCGAGACCCAATCGATTTTGAAATAGTTTTGTAACTCAAGACTTGGGGTCCAAAAGAGTTTTCTACTTTTTAAACTTCTTGTAATGCGGAACGAAATACAGACTGAGACCCTAATGTTTCAAAAGGCTTTTCTATTTTCTTAAAACTCCCGAGACTTGTAAAACACTTTATCAATCGTTCACCTATTTCGTTTCTGCCTTTCGGAGTTTTGGTTTACTTGTTCAAATGAAACTTCTCGGGAAGTCTTTCGCTGTGTGGATTTGTTTCAATGTTTTGTCATAGCATAGTTGAGGTGATCCAGAATGGGTTAATGGTTGACGTTGCAAGTCATATGTGAAATAGGAGTTTTTGGTCGGAATTTATATACTGAGATTTTGGAAATCTATCATGTGGTTTTCCGATGGAATATCAGTGGATATTGGTGACGAACTGAATTGGTATACAAGATTAGGGATGTAGTCAATCATTTGCATAGTTTTCATTTTAAAACTTCGAAATCGTGTGGATTCGAAGGAAACTATTATCGAACATTTGGCACCAGCGAACCGATTTAATTTTTTTGAAAATTGATTTCGTGGTCTTACGAAAATTTGTGTTTGAGTTTTGAAATTTTTGAAAGAACTTTCGAAAATTTGTCTTCTTGACAAGACTATGTGATTTCAAGCTGGTTTTGAAAATGTGACTGATATGCATACGTATTTAGTACATAATACATATCATGGTGAAGTTCTGAGTGAGACTCACAAACTGGATAACACACTAATGGTACGAGGAAAAGAGATTCGAACTTCAGTATGGTAGTTTGGTTATCCAGGGATGATCGATTGAATAATAGGATAAGAGAAATATGCTGCGTGTTGTAGATTCATTCACAGGATGTAATTTTGGAACTTTGGATTTTGTGAAACCGGGACATATGTGCTATGTGATTCCATTGGTGCGGTAGTAGCGCGATTTTACCATAGTAATTTTTGAATGATTTCTTTGTAAGTGTAGATTTGGGGATGGTGACCCCATACTTGGACAATGAGTGGTCGTTCCCACTACTTGTATGAATTGGTATGTTCATCGATTTGCGATTAGTTGTTCGTATGCCGAGGGTAATGTTCACCAGTCGGTTGTGTTTCGTTGAGATTCATTGTATGTGATTTGTTTAATGTTTTGAGAATTTTTTTTCTTTCATATATCGGTTTCTGCGGTTCTATGTTGATCATGTTGTAGCTTACCGTGTGAGGATATTCCCGATTATCGTTGATCGTTTGTTAGTAATATTGGAGTTTATCATGGTGATGATATTCTCGATTGTGTTTTGACCTCTAGTTGGTCATATTGGAGTTTATCATGTTGATGGTATTCTCGGTTGCGTTTTGACCTTTGGATTGGTCATATTAGAGTTTATCATGTCAATGATATTCTCGATTAATTTATGGGTTGATCATTGCTGGTGATCATCTGAGCGTTCAGATTTTGTGTCGACATTTCGGGATTTGTTGCTATTGTGTTGGGCAGTTGTTTCACAGATGTATCGTGTATTATCAGTTTTATCAAAATTGGGACTTAATTGTGCGATCAGGCAGACAGGTTTTGACACAGATAGATTATTTCATCCGAAGATGATATATTTTTTTTGGAGACTCATGGAATTGTGATTGCTAGTATCTCAGGAGTTCGTCGACTTTGCGCATTTGTAAGTATATTGTTTTGGTTATTCGTTAATGATGATTGATCGTTGTTGTGATGGTTTCAGAATATTTTGGTTGAACGGTTTGTTTGCTTTTCTATGACGAATTGCAAGTTTCGAGGACGACACTTATTTTAAGTGGTGTAGTATGTAATATCCAGAATTTCTATTACTATTGTTTAATGTTATTTTATCTGAGTTATGTTATACAGCGTGGAATCTGTACAGTATGGATAAAATAATTGTAGAACTGAGACATCTTTATTAGTATAATTGTCGTACTTGGTCGACAAAGGATATAGTGCATCATGTATACGTAGCTAGTATATTGAGACGACGAGCAAGATCAGTTTAAATGGCTAAGTATAGCCTTATTAGCGCACGCTAATAGTTAAACTTAGCGCACGTTACCATGTAGGGTTAGCGCATGCTAAAGGTAAAATTATAGCGCACGCTAATGCAGTCAGATCGGAAGGAATCTGCGTGTGGACCAGGCCACTTTCGGCGCACGTTCTGATAAGTCAACGGATGTTTGTAATGTAGTACTAGCGCACGCTAAACCCTAAAGGTTAGCGCACGCTAATGGTATATTGGACAAAAATGAATTTTATCCTCGTCAGCACTTTCGGCGTGTGGACCATTCTTCGGAGCATACAGACAAACGAGTCAACTAATATTAGCGCATGCTAAACGCAAGGACTTGCATACGCTAGAGAGTGTAAGTTACGTACGCTAATGCATGGGCATTACGTATATAAGCACATGTACGAAGCCAGACTGTAGCCTCTGGACTGCGATAGCGCATGCTAACAAAGTCAGTTAGCGCACGCTAAGGCCGTAGCGCACGCTAAATAGAAGGTTTAGCGCACGCTAGTAATATACTTTATAAAAAGGGACAGGCGGGTGTTATGAAGCATTTCGTCCATTTCTTTCCTTTCACTCGATAGAGAGAGCTCTGGGAGGTACTTGAGGTCCAGAAACACTCCGAGATGATGATCTTTATCAAGATTAAGATAGAGAGCATGTATTAAAGCCTTGTTCTTTAAGTTATTCATGATTCTTGGAATGGAGTTCGAGTGTTCTTCTTCTTGGGTTGTCTAATCCAGGTAAATTTCGTATCCCTTGTTAGTGGTTCGTTCTTAAGGATGATTACACGTGAGGAACATGTTGGATAATCATGTGATGATATTATATGAGGATTAATGAAGTTATGATAAGAGTTTTCGGATGTTAACTAAGATTTCTCCATACTTTAAGAATTGTGTTTCGTTTAACCCGATGAAAGATGGATTTCTAAATTATGTTGATCATGATATGAGGTTGTATTCCAGATTAAGAATGATATGATAGGATGATTATGTATAGGAGGTGTTGGTGTATTCGTATCTAGAGCTAAGATATGTGTTTTGATATAATATTCGTATAAGAACACGAGTATGATTTCGAGTATGGTGATGAGATTGAATTTGCAAAAGTTATTGTTAATCTTGGAGCATGATTTCCTTTTCTTTCGTATTCGTAGTCGCAAAGTGTTAGTCGATGCTTGGAATGTATGCCTCTGTATAGCATTAGCGCACGCTAACGAGAGTAACTTAGCGCACGCTATGTTAAGGTATTAACGTGCGCTAAGTCAACAGGTAGGGTAGTATATTCTGTTTCGGTTATGAATTCGTGATCGTTTAAGATGGTTTGATTAGACTTGTGGTTAATCGAGATATTGTTGAGCCGTTGGGTTCGTGAATTGGTTTTTGTTGATTGTTGTCGAACTTGTTGTTTATCGATTATTGTAATAGGTTGAGATTATTGATCGGTGATTAGAATTATGCATTGCGGTCATGTTCGAGAATGTTCGTAAATTGCACTGATTGGGACCGAGGAACTTGTAGATGACGGCAATGGATTTGGTAACAGCTTCCTCGTCGTTGTATCGGTATCGAGGTAAGTTATTACTTGCTCAGTTTATAGTATTTAATGAATGGTTTCCGTTTCATTCGGGTATAATTCGTATAGCAATGTTTATAATCGTAATCACAGGAGATTTGGGATTTTAAATCGTATTCAAGTTTTGGGAATCTAAATCATAATGTATATGATTTACTTTTGTTATTGGTATACTTGTATATCGAGGATATATTGTGATAAAGACAAAGATATGAATTATCTGCAATCCGTGATACTTTGGACCGTCGAGTATTGAGGATAATGGTTCATGATGGTTTAGACATTGAGATCGTTCTCGAAGGACTTGGGGCAAGTACTCTAATCATTTTTATCATTTGTGTCGATCATGTCGTGATACATTCGTGTATCGTTGTTGTCATGCATTTGTGCATTGTTGTTGTCGTGTATTGTGTACTGTTGTTTTGCACAGTTGTGCATTGTTGTCATACGTCCACCTCGTGTTGGTCCGACGGGATCATCGGGGGATCTATGCTAGCGTGCGCTAGATCATCGGATGGGTTTTCCACCTCGGGTTGGTCTGACGGGATCATCGGGGGATCTAGGCAGTGAACGCTGGATCATCGGATTGCCATGTATTGTTGTTGTGCATATGTATATTATGGGTTTGCCATAAGTATACATTGTCGTTATTGTTGTGATCATATTGACGTTGTCATATGAGTATGCATTTGTAGGTCTTGTGTTAGGACCATGTCTGTGTGTTGTGTTGATCTGATCTCGGATTAGACTGGCGTGATGGTAATGGTATTTTGTATCTTGAGGTATGTTCCGTATTTCCTTGGTACTTGTCTTTGATGGACAATCGATTATCGTATTGGAATTGTCGACGTTATCCGATGGATTGAATTGGCCAGAGTTGGTATAATTTCCGTATCGCGAGTTATGATAATGTTTTGAGAACCTTGGATATTGTTGAGATACCGTACAGATATTTCGGTATTATCTTATTGTGTTGTTAAGGATACGAATCGTAGATTTTCATAAAGTTACGACGGTAAGATTACATTGGTCGTATTCTTACTTAGTATTTCCATTGATATGTAATTATTAACGTGATGTGATGGTTATCATTGTTGGATATTATGGCTGACCCCGTCGTGGGCTTTCTTTTTAGGTTATTGGATTATCAAGCTTGTAGCGGTCGTGCAGAGATGAGCTTCCCGGAGGATACTGGCTAGGATATGTATTTGTGTATTGAGTTCCCTGATCAGTTTTTGTATTCCGCTACTAGAATATTTCAACTGTTTGTCTTTTTCCACTGCGTGAGTATTTTTAAAATGACCTATTGGTATCTGGTAACTTAGATTACTTTGGAAGTCGTTTTCTAATTTTGTTTCACAAGACGTGTGTTTATAGCTTAACGTATGTTTTTAAACTGTTGAGTTTTGGCATTTTGGGCCTTGTGGTTTCAAATGAGATTCTACGATGGTTTTGATAAATGAGTTTTATAAAGTCTTCGAATGTTTTTAAAAGATAGTACCGTTGTTGGCCTCTTGGGCGTTTGTAAATATTTGCGAAAAATTCCTTCAGCCTTGTGGGTTCCATCTCGAGGCCCACGGCGCTGTAATATTCCTGGATAGCTCTGGGGGTGTTACATGAAAGACCTGACAGGTATAAGTACTGGTCTCACAAAAGTATTTTCTGGGATCTACCTTATTGGACTAAGTTGTCGATTAGGAACTACCTAGATGTGATGCACATAGAAAAAAATATTTGTGAAAGTGTTGTCGGTACGGTGTTATGTTGGGAAAGGAAGACTAAAGATGGCCCTAAGTCACGCATTGGTTTAAAAGAAATGAACATTAGAAAACATTTATGGTTGAAGGAAGGGAAGGGGAAACACAAAATGCCGAAAGCTGCTTACACTATCACCCCTGACCAAAAGGCTGAGATTTTTTCGTGGATGAGGGCTACAAGGTATCCCACATGATATGCTGGAAATATAGGGAGGTGTTAGCTTCAAGGAGAACAAGTTAACTGGATTGAAGAGCCATGATTGTCATATCCTCTTACAACGTTTGTTTCCTGGGTTTACTCGACCATACTTGTCCAAACAGGTGGTCGAGCCTTGTGTATCGTTATACAGGTTCTTTCAAAAGTTATGCACTAGGGAAGTAAGGAAGTCAGATCTCCGGCTCATGCAAAAAGAGATCATTTATATCTTATGCAAATTTGAGAGGAACTTCCCACCGAATTTTTTTGATCTCATGCCTCACCTCATGACCCATCTCCGTCGCCAACTTTTACTAACAGGCCCGGTCCACTACACGTGGATGTTTCCAATAGAAAGGCAACTTGGTAAGTATAAGGACTCTGTGACTAATAAGTCTGAACCAGAAGGATGTATAGCCGAAGCATATCTTGCATGGGAGTGTGTAACATATAGCGAGTTCTATTTAGGCGCAATGGATACCACACCCGAGCCTATGTCAACAATTCTAGTGCAATTTAATCTCTCCATCATCACGAGTGAAGTTGAAGTTCAAGGAAGATTACCTGATAGTCATTTACAACCTTACGAGCTACGAATTGCACATTGGCGGATATTACTTAACTGTCCAGAAGTTCAATATTTTAAAGACATTCACCTTTCATGTGATGCTGTGAATGGAGACATTAGATTCCACAATGAAACATTTGCTGATTATTTCGGACAATGGGTAAGTGTTTAATTACTGTTTACTTAATTTACTTACATAATTTACTTAATTACGACATTCACCTTAATTAATATCCATATAACACACATACAAAGTGATGGCCACCTGATGTGGTCACGTGAGTTGATGCTTCTTTCGATGAAGCCTGTTTTATCTAGAGTTTATTCAATGGCGAAGGTACATGGTGTGACATTTGTATGTATCGACAGGGATCAAAGAAGGAGGTGTCAAAATTCTGGGGTTATGATTGACGGTGGATATTACGGTGTTCTTCTCGAAGTAATGGAACTAATTTATGGAGAAAGCTTGACAGTTTACTTGTTCAAGTGTAGGTGGTTTGATACATAGCCTCATATCAAAAAGGAGGATAATTACGGACTATTATCTGTTGATACTTCTACAAGTTGGTATGAAAGTGATCCTTTTGTTTTTGCAACATCTGGTAAACCAGTTTACTACCTCGATGACTTGATAAAAAAAAGGAGCATGGAAGATCGTAAATCATGTGGCTACGAGAAATATATATAGTGCGCTTACACTTGGACAAGCAGTCGATAAGGATGACAACGAGGCATATCAAGAGCCAGATACAACTAATATTCCAACATCCTCCACAATACTACTGAATAATGTTGTAGAAGGTCGAGTGCTTCGGTTACATGGTGAAGAACGTGGGTTCATAGATGTAGGTACAGATGAATTACGTGCAGACTCTGTTGAAGATGATGAGGACGAGTTCTGACATATGCAGCAGTTATCAACTCCGACACAGAGACAAACTCAAGTGGTGATTCTGACTACGAACCTTAGAAGGACATATCATATTATATGTAAAAGTTCCTTAAATATTGATTGTTGCTTTCCGCTCGAAGGAATAAAAAAGTGATATTATTACCTGTTTTTTTTTTTATTGTTGTTATATCATTGTTCCATTTATGCTTTTCTCAAATATAAACTATTATATATACATATATATATATATATATATATATGTGTGTGTGTATAATTATTTATAATAAAACAAGTATAAATATATAAACTATTAATATTATATAAAAAACAAATAGAAATATACATATAAAATATTATTATATAAAAAACTATATAAATTAATATAGAGATATATAATTATATTATATATATATATATATATTTATAATTAAATTCAAATATATATATAATTTAATTATATAAAAAGTGATAAAGTTGGCTTTAGCCGACGACAGCTGTCGGCTAAAGTATAGATATTTTAATTTTTATTAAATATATTTACAATTAAACTTATATATAAATATATTTAATTATATAAAAAGTGCTAAAATTTATATACTGATAAATATATATTTATAAATATATATTATTAATCTAATTCAAAGAACTTAAAATTAATATTCTTATATATATATATATATATATAAATATATTATTTATAATTAAATTCCAAGAATATAAAATATCAGTATATGTATATATATAAAAATGGATTAAAATGTTCGAATGATAAACATGACCCAGTGGCAAAATGTCATTTCAATTATATAATCGGCCCGAGTTCGAACCTTGATAGCCACTGGGTCATGTTTTTTTTTTTGGAATTTAGTTTAGCCGACGGCTGTCGTCGGCTAAAGTGTAGATATTAAAATTTTAATAAATATATTTACAATTAAATATATATATAAAATTTAATTATATAAAAAGTGATAAAGTACGCTTTAGCTGACGACAGCTGTCGGCTAAAGTATATAAATATAATTTTTTTGGGATTAAGTTTAGCCGACGACAACCGTCGGCTAAAGGGACACGGCCCGTGTCCATTGACACCGTTCGTGTCGAAGTGTTCTAAATTTTCAAAAAGTTTCTGGACATGTAAACTGGTCGAGTCGTTCGACACAATCGAGTCGTGCTGCCTCCATTTTTTATTTTAGCCGACGGTTGTCGTTGGCCAAAGGTGGTTGCATTTAGAGTTTAGTCGACGATTCTCTCCGTCACAGGCTAAAGTGACATTACAAAAAAAAAAAAAAAAAAAACGGGACTGCATTTTCATTCCTTAATTCCTTCTTCCTTCTCTATCGCGATAAACCCTACCCGACGTTTTTTAGTCGGCATTTTTTTTCGGTCGGCGTTTTTTCCAGTCGGCATTTTTCAGTCGACCTCCACTCCTATATATTTTCAGTCGGCGTTTTTTTTTGTGGTTCAGGTAAGGGATCCTCTTTTCGGCGTTGTGAATCGGCAAATCTGGAAATAGTCGCTTTTCAAAATCTTTACTGCTAAGTCGATTTTTGATTTTAGGGAAGGGATAATTTTTTATTTGTTCGATTTGGTAACTTGGGCTCGGATTGCATTTTGAATAGTGTTGTTTAGGGTTTTGCGGAATCGGGGTTCGGATTGCGATTTGGATTTTGTGCAGTAGGGTTTCTTTCAACCCTGAGACGTCGTGCAGAAGGTTATCTTACCCATACGAGCCCACAAGGTATGATTCCTCTCTCTGTTTACTGGTATGAGTTTCGCATTCAATTTCGCCCAATTATTTGAACCCAATCGGGCTTGAACAACTGCATAAATTACCTTGAACCCAATGTTCTACTCAATTACTGATATAATCCGTTGGAGCTTCTGTTTAATTTGAAGTATGCTTTTTAATCATTTTTATGGAAATTTTATGATGTTTATTTGGTTTTTGTCTCAAAATTAATTTGGTATTTGTTTGGTGTTTGTCTCAAATAGACTGTTTATTTGGTATTTGTCTCAAATAGACTAATTAATTTGCTAGTATCTTTGGTGTTTGTCTGCGATTTTAGGGTTTATGTATAATAATTGAAAATAGGGTTTTAGGGTTTATGTATAAGAATTGATTTCGGTTTAGAGTTTATGATGTTTTACTGATTTTCTTATTGATTTTCTTAATTCATAGGGTTTCTATTTAGGGTTTAGGTATAAAAAATTGATTTCTGTTTTTGAATTTGTACAGGTTAAATGGATAAAATTAAGAGACTAGCGTGTGGTAAGAAAAAATCGAAGACTCCAGAGTCGGGGGATAGTTCCGCAGCTTCCAATCGTGCGGATCCTGTCGGTAAATATTTGGATGAAAATAACAGTCGCATACGTGGGCCAGTAGAGAATAGTGGACTGAAGTTTAAGGATGGGAACTTGTATCCGACGAATGACGCACATACTATTGCGAGGCGCTTATCGTATCAGATTCCTAGATCGCGGACGACCCCACTATTTTCGAGACGACTCAGACTCGTTTGCCTCATATACACCGCATTCCTTCCCCTCCTACTACATCTGGGAGTTGCCAATCTACACCGAGCACGTCATTCGAGGTGCCTTCCGGTCTTCCGTCGACTCTATTTATGCCCCCTATGGTACCGTCGATTCCAGGGGAAAAGAGTCCGCCGGTCATATAGCTTGGTTAACCCGATGGATGCGTATGTGTTCCAGGCGTGGCCTGATAAAATGATATGGCGGACATCTCGGATATCTAAGACGAAGTTGTACGCATCGCTTGCGGAGCTTGAGAATGAGGAGGGTCGTACCGAAGGCGAACAGAAAAAGAAGAAGAAGGCTCATGTCCCATCGAAGTGTCTAGCACTTGACGCATATGTTTAAAAAAATGGCCGTCACAAGATAGCAGTAGATGAAAAGTATCGACGACCCATTTTGGCTTCGGATGTTTGTACGGCATATTGTCGTAATGTTGGGTTTGTCATACGCAATAGAATTCCGATACTGTGGGCTGAGTTGAAGGATGTGCCAAAAAGTGTGAAGCATGCATTGAACAATGCTATGTCGGTAGTTTATCTTAATTCCGAAATCTACTTTCGGTATTTAAATTCGGAAAAAATTTTGTAATATATATTATATGCTAATTGTAGGTTTGGTTTGAGGTTCCTTCTTTCCTACTACATACTTGGTGTGATGAGGTGCAAACAATCAAGTAAGTAATTTTCACAATACGTAGTTGAGTAATTACTCGAGAAATTTTTGCATAATTTTAGTTATTGTTAAAAATATGTATTTATCAAATGTTTTAATAATTTATTTATTAATACAAAATAATTTGTAATATAAAATTCAAATTTGATTGATAAATTTAAACATGGTAAACATTCTAATTTAATTGTAATTATGCGTATTATAAGATACACTCTTAGAATTACATAACACATTATAATATTAATTATACATAAAAATAATAAAACTGACACATTAACATTATATAATCATACACAAACAACAAATATAAAATGACATGTAACATAATCACTAAACTTAAATCTTAACATTCAATTGCATACTAACAACTGTATACACACAACAGATTATTTATGAATAACATTATGAATAAGAATAAAATAATAACACAAAATCATAGAAAATAAATACATAAAATTTACAAAATACTTTACAAATATATCTGACTAATGTTTGATTATTATTTATAAATTTCTCTTATAGGTATAAAACTTGGAAAAATGAGCTACACATGTTTTGGTCAGCTTGGGGTAATTCCCGCGAGGCTACTCCCGAGGAGTTCAAGTATCGGGAGTACGAGTGGAGATGGCTATGCGCACATTTTAGCGACCCGTACTATATTGTATGTAATCGAGCTCTAAATATTGTCGTAATGCTATTATTGTTTAAAGATATGTAACATATATGAAACTTACTTGTGGTAATTTTGCTCCATGTTAAATGAAAATTACACGTTTCTATGTGTAGGCGAGCAGTTCAACCAACACTGTTAATCGTAAGGGTTTGACAGAGCACCACAGCTTAGGTTCGCGGTTGTTAGCGAGAGTTTCGCATGAGGCCACTTCTGATGAAAATGTGGCGAATGCCTTTGTCTACTGTAATATCCGCAATTTCGGATTTCGGTAATTTTCTTTTTTCCAGCGGAGATCCGTTTCTACGACTTGCTTGGGACCGTTTCATCATTCTGAGAATGATTAATTCTGCACTTTTTGTCATCCGAGTTCGTTTCGGTATTGTTTTGTTGAGTTCCGTGTTTCTTAACGACTTTTCCGCACTCGAGTTCGATTCTTGTGAATCTTGTTTGAAATTACTGTTTCGAGTTTCCCGTAAGTCCGTTTAACTTTGTTAGACGTGTTGTAAGCTTCGGTTTAGTTATTCGATCACGTATCGTGATTTTCGGACGTTTTGGGCCATTTTCGTAATTTCCCAAAGTTTGGGGTAATTATCTTCCGTTGTCAAATTTCGAGCCTTCGGGTGGTCGGAATCATGTGTTCTCTTACTGCTCGAATTCGTCTTTGCGAGTACTTCGTAACCGAATCTCCGATTCGTATTCAGGTTCGGGTTTCGGGGTCGTTCGGATCGTCGTTTTGGTTCTGTCGTAATTTTCAGTTTGTGTCGGAATCATTTTGCATCTGGAGGTTCTTTGGCCGGACTGTGCGAAATAAAGATCAAAACGACGCCGCAGCCGTGTCTTGCGCGGTCACCAGACTAAAAGTCTGCCGAGACACGGCCGAGAACCCGCGCAAGATTTGCGCTGGGTGATGCGCCGTGTCGGATACGGCCGAGACACACGCGCAGGCATCTTGCGCCGGGTGTTGCGCCGTGTCGGTCAGGTCGCGCACTGACTCGCAACACGGCGGTAAACACGGCGCTGGTTTGGACTGTTTGTTGCGCCGTGTTCTGCACGGGCATAAATATGGCAGAGTAGTCGGGTTTCACTCATTTTTCCCATTTCGTTTTCAATCCTTCCGCAGCCAAGTCTTGGGGAAACCAAAGACATGTTGTTAATCTATCCAAAACACGAAATTCCTGAGTCCATAACATCGATTAATCCTTCCATAACTTGCTCCGATCGACCTAATCAGGGTAAGTTTTCTTAAAATCTAGTTTTGGGGATTTTGTTCGATTTGTCCGTTTAATCCGTTTTAACTCGGAATAGTGATGGATTTATGATTGTTAAGCTATATTATATTGAATTCCTTGTTATTCCACGGTTGGATTGCCATGGATTTGTTGTTTTATTGAGTATCTTATCGACGCCTTGAAGGTGTTCGATAAAATGTCACAAAGAGAATCCGAGCATTCTACGATTATTCTTCCTCGTTCGTTCGTTAATTTATTGATGGTATGATATTAGGGTCAGATTCCTTGTGAACAACTCGAGTCGGAACCCTTCCGTTCGTTGTCTTCTTCGTGGTACAAGCTTCCCGGTCGAACTGTGTTCTTCGGGGTAATCGGTAACGGTTATCAAGGCAAGTATCTTATTATACGACTTGTATCTTGCGACTAGTAATCACGTATGAGATTTATGATGATTTTGCTTGCCTTCGTAAATATGTTCCGTTTGAATTGGTTGTGTATTCCACAATTTGAAGGCTTTGTGATAATAGTGTTATATTGGTATACGTGTTAGGTGTTGTGCCATTTGTGCAGGATTGCGACATACATATGGGATGGTTGTACAATTGGTTGTGCAATGTATTGTGTACCGATCGTGTGTTATGTTGATGGATGATAGTTATTGCGAGTGTTGAGATTGTGTTATGTGCGTGTGATGTATGATTTTTTGGTGATCAACGTGATTGATTAACTGTGCTCATTGTCGTATGTAATGTGAATGTGAATGTGAATATGTGTGTGACCGCTAAGTTCACTCGTGTTGGTTCGACGGGACCTACGAGGATTCGTGGCAGTGGACTACGGGGTCAGAACTTAGTGAGGTACTGGGGTCCAATCGTGCTGGTCTGACGAGGCCTACAATAACGCATGGCAGTGGACCATGAGTTTCCGACAGTACGTCCAACCGGGTGAGCTCGACGGGGCTTACAGTGACACATGGCAGTGGACTATGGTGTGAGGACTGTGTGTGTGATTGTTGTGATTGATATAGTCCGTTTGGGTTGTTGAGCCTACGGAGACACGTGACAGTGGATCACGGTGTCGGAATTGGTTATGTTTGGTTAATAGTCTGTGTGGGTTGTTGAACCTACGGAGACACGTGAGAGTGGATCACGGTGTCGGAATTGATTATGTTTGTTTAATTGTGCGTGGTGTAGTCCGTGCGGGTTGTTGAACCTACGGAGACACGTGACAGTGGATCACGGTGTCATGAACATGATTATTTTCAAATCAAAGTTTTGCAAGGAAAAGTTTTATGAAAATGAATGTTGGACCGAGTCCTAAACTTTGAGTAAATGTTTTTCCATATTGTGAACTGTTGATTTATGAAACGAGATTTGGGTTAAAGCCCCCAACTCTTCTTTTGAAAGGTTTGGTGAACCAGGACTCAGAGTTTTAAAGATTTTGAAATTTCAAAATTTCCCGAGGTGATGAACTTATTTTCGAAATGCTTCATAGCTTAAATACCTTTATTAAACCCCCCCGGGAATAATTTGATACTTGAATATTAGGTTTGATTCTTGATTAATGTTTGCTCGTTACTTTTCGTATGATTTGATACTTGCACTACCGTAGAGTTTTACTAACCCCCGAGTAATTGGGGGGTGGATGTCTGTTTTGCGTCCAGGTACATGCAGGTTCGGGGGAGCAGTCACAGAATCGGCACAAGTGGATGACGAGTTGCGATACTAATCAAGAGTTGAGAGTTGTTTTGATTTTTGTTGTGTTGTCAGAGTTGATTACAGTCTTCCGCTGTATTGTGTTTCAACCCCCGTGTGGGTAATGTTATTTTAGTCAGTTCTGTTGATGGAGTTGTGTGACCTCATCGGTCAGTGTATTCTTGTGTATGTGACCTTAACGGTCAGTATTATTTTATTGTTTGACCCTGGATGGGCAAACATTTGGTCGTTTTGTAAGGTTAAGCCTGGTAGATCCTCGTAAAAAGGGGTCTACGGCGTGTAATATTTCCATATGGTTTTGGGGGTGGTACATCTACGTGACTCAAAAGGCATATCCTAACTATCCGGTTAGACTTGTAAGTTGTAAATATATCCTAACCATTTTAATACTGCTATCAGTCTTTACCTCTGAACTTTATTAATATTCGGTTAATTTTTTTGTTCCCACTTAATTAGGAGAGAGTGACTAAGGAGTCTGAGAGGATGTTGATAGAGAAGGCGAGGGAGGACCATCCGGATTTGGACGAGACTGGTCTCGAGTTAGCACGCCGAGAGATCAATCAGGTCGATCCCTACATTAGGGCAAGGGTATGGGCTAGCATTTACCCTCCTAAAGGGAGTCATCACCGGACGCCGATGATGGGAGCTGAAGGCAGCGGATTATTGAAAAATACTACAGGGTTTCAGTGCAATCAAAGGGGCGACACTCAAAAGGCCCATTTGGAGGAGCAATTGAGTATCGAGAGGGAGCTCCGAGCTGAGGAGCAAAGGAAGTCTCAAGATGATACGAATTACGTATGAAAATGGACGTAAACTCGAATGTAATGCAGCGGAAATATTGTTGATCCTCAGAACACTCGAATATGTGTAACACTCGTAAGATATAACCGAAAGTAGGGCAATTCGGCTTACGTAAACAAGAACAATATGAATGATTTATCAAACTAGACCTATAATTTGATAAGATAATCTTTCATCAAGACCTATTGAGAATCGATTGGATTTAAACTCGAAAACGCGTCGAATTATAATCAAGATTTCGATGAAAAGCATTCACCAAGAAAACACAAGTGTATTCTTATTTTTTCAACATTCAATGTTTCATACAAGCATGAACAAGATTACTTATAGAAGTGTAGTCTTCTAAACAACTAAGGGATGAAAACAAGATCACATGATCTTGAAATGAAAAACAAAACATCAAGATAAAATACAAAGGAATCAAATCAAAGGGAGGGAATCACGCAATAAACATAGTTATAAGTCACCCCACATAACATGTAAGTCTAATCATGACATGTGAGGGGAGGGAAAACAACAAAAAACACAAAAAAATCAGCAATAATGGGAGTTTGCTGGCTGTCGGACACGGGCCGTGCCGATTGGCACGGCCGCGGCGGCATGTGCGGGCGCACATGTTCGGCAGGACTCGACCGTGTCGCCTGGCACGGTCGGGTTGGTCGGACAGCGAGAATTCACTATCCGGAAGAGTGTGACTCGGCCGTGTCGCCTGACACGGTCGGGTTGGTCGGGCAGCGAGATTTCACTATCCGGGACATCTTGGCACGGGCCGTGTCGGACGACACGGTCGGGTTCGGTCGGCAGTGAGATTTCACTATCCGGGACATCTCGGCACGGGCTGTGTCGGACGACACGGCCGGGTACGGTCGGCAGCGCTCGGCCAGTTCCAGCAGGTGGTGATTTTCCGGCGGTTTGGATATTTTCCGGCAGATTGTCGACCTTCCGGCATAGCATGACACGGGCCATGTCATATGACACGGCCGAGACCGAGACTCCACGTCTTATGTCCGTTTTCTCGCCTAAATACGTAGTGATCTGTGCATGGCGTGTTGTAAGGTCATTTACGTCGATCCTTACTTCGTCTTCTGCATTTGACACGATTGATTCCGTATCATCTCCTCCTTCTTTAAAAGGAATTGTCCTCAATTCCGAAATTCCGTCACCATCGATGTAAGACGAAAGGTCCCCAACATTAAAGGTTGCATGAATCCCATAATCTCCCGGAAGTTCTAATTTGTATGCATTGTCGTTCAACTTTGCGATTACTTTAAACGGTCCCTCCGCTCGCGGCATTAATTTGTTCTTACGTTTATTTGGAAATCGCTCTTTCCTCAAATGCAACCAAACCAAATCACCAACTTCGAACAATCTCGGCCTTCTTTGTTTGTTCGACTTTCTTTTGTAAGCCTCGTTTATTTCCTTGATTCGATTACGTACTTGCTCGTGTAATTTCATCATCGATTTCAATTTTGATTCCGCATCCTTGTGCACTAACTCGTCACTTGGCAATGGAATTAAATCTAACGGCATGTACGGGTTTAGTCCGTAGACTACTTCGAACGGAGAGTGTGCCGTGGCATGAGTAGGAGAACGATTATAAGCGAACTCTGCATGTGCAAGTTTCAAGTCCCAATCCTTCTGTGTCTTGCTCACAAGACCACGTAGTAAAGTGCCCAACGTTCGATTGGTCACCTCGGTTTGACCGTCCGTTTGTGAATGATGTGACGTGCTAAATAGTAGTTTGGTTCCCACCTTTCTCCACAAGGTGTTCCAAAAATAACTAAGGAATTTTGAGTCCCGATCCGAAACAATCGTTTTTGGAACTCCATGTAATCGTACGATTTCTCGGAAATACAAATCGGCGACGTTACTCGCGTCGTCCGTCTTGTGGCAAGCCATAAAGTGAGCCATCTTCGAAAATCGGTCTACGACAACCATAATAACATCTCTCCCTCGTTGAGTACGAGGCAAAGCAACAATAAAATCCATTGAGACATCTTCCCACGGTCTTTCCGGAATCGGCAAAGGCATGTATACTCCCGGTTTGAATGAACTTTTAGCAATATGGCATGTTACACACTTATTAATTATGTCGTGTACATCCACTTGCATCTTCGGCCAATGAAAATGCTCTTTAAGGACCTCGAACGTTTTGGCCGAACCAAAATGACCGGCCAAGCCTCCACCGTGAGCTTCCCGAACTAATAATTCCCGAATCGGGTGTTTGGGTAAACATAGGCGATTTCCTTTGAAAAGGAATCCTTCTTGCAACGTAAACTCTCCAAATGGGCCCGATTTACACCGAATGAAAACCTCACCAAAATCCACATCTCCATCATAACACTCCTTCAATGCTTCGAACCCAAGCAACCGAATGTCAAGAGTAGAGAGCAAGGCATACCGTCTAGACAAAGCATCCGCCACAACGTTGCTCTTTCCATCTTTGTACTTCGATGAAAAATGGAATGATTGCAAGAATTCCACCCATTTAGCATGTCTCGGACTCAACTTTTGTTGGCCGTTAATATATTTCAAGGACTCATGATCCGAATGTAGGATGAAATGTTTCGGCCGAAGGTAATGGCTCCAATGATCAAGAGCTCTCACAATGGCATAGAACTCCTTGTCATAAGTACAATAGTTAAGTCGAGCCCCACCCAATTTCTCCAAAAAGTATGCAATTGGTCGCCTCCCTTGGACGAGGACCGCCCCAATACCCACTCCACTTGCGTCACATTCTACCTCGAAAGGTTGTGAAAAGTTGGGTAAAGCCAAGATAGATGCTTCACACATTTTCGCCTTCAATTTTTCAAACGCCCATTGGGCAGCCCCGTTCCACACAAACGGTCCTTTTTTTAAGCATTCCGTTATCGGGCTAGAAATGGTACTAAAGTCTCGTATGAACCTCCGATAAAATGAAGCAAGTCCGTGAAAGGATCGGACTTCCGTGATGGTTTTGGGCGTAGGCCAAGATTTAATCGCCTCGATCTTGGTTTGATCAACCGACACTCCTTCTTTAGAAACGATGTAGCCAAGAAAGGCTACACTCTCGACTAGAAACGAACACTTCTCCTTTTTCCCATAAAGTTTTTGATCCCTAAGGATCTCGAAGACTTTCCTCAAGTGCCCGGTATGCTCTTGCAATGATCGACTATAAATCAAGATGTCGTCCAAGTATACGACGACAAATTTTCCCAAAAACGGCTTAAGTACCTCATTCATTAATCGCATGAAAGTACTTGGCGCATTTGTAAGGCCAAAGGGCATGACGAGACATTCATATAATCCATGTTTTGTCTTGAAAGCCGTTTTCCATTCGTCTCCTTCCTGCATGCTAATTTGATGATAGCCGCTTCTCAAATAAACCTTCGAAAAAATCACCGAACCATGCAACTCGTCCAACATATCATCAAGTATCGGAATTGGGAACCGATGTTTGATGGTTATGTTGTTCACGGCTCTGCTATCTATACATATCCGCCATGATCCATCCTTCTTTGGAACAAGTAAAACCGGAACCGCACAAGGACTCAAACTTTCTCGAACGTACCCGCGGTTCATTAGCTCCTCGATTTGTTTTTGCAACTCCTTTGTCTCCTCGGGGTTACATCGATAGGCGGCCTTGTTAGGGAGTGATGCACCCGGTACAAGGTCGACTTGGTGTTCAATCCAAGGGTGGTAAACCCGGTGGTAAGTCTTCCGGGAAGACATCCGCAAATTCTTGTAACAAGGTATCAATATCTCTCTTGCCTTGCACAATTACGTCAACATCTCGCGTTTTTTTAATCATCAATAAATACACACGCTCGCCATCGTCAATAGCGTGTCTCACCTCTTTCTCACTAGCAAGCATAGTAAGCTTCAGTTTCTCCACTTGATTAGAACTCATCGATCGAATGGCTTGGGGTGCCATCGGTTTAAGCACAATCTTCTTGCCTTTATCCCTTAATTCATATTTGTTACTCCTTCCTCGATGTAAAACGTCTCTATCAAATAGCCACGATCGTCCCAAAAGTATGTGGCATGCATCCATTGGGAGTACATCACATAGTACGTTGGCACCGTACGAGCCCATAGTTAATCCGACCCGTACTTGTTTCGAAACTTTCACCTTATTCACATCATCGAGCCAATGTAACGCGTATGGTTTCGGATGAGTAGTAGTGACGAGTTCGAGCTTCGCCACCATCTCACTTGAAGCAACATTCGTACAACTTCCTCCATCGATTATCAAACTACACCACTTTTCTTTAATTTGACACTTGGTGTGGAATATTTGATCTCGTTGTTCCGTGTCCCTCGAAACCGTCTTGACTTGTAAAGTGCGAAGGGCTAGACTCGTGTCATAGTCCGGAGCATTGTAAGCCTCGCACTCCTCTTCTTCTTCTTCGGCGTTTACGTCAAACACGTCACCGAGTCTTTCTTCTTCGTCCTCGGCCAATAATTCTTCCTGGACCTCAAGAGCCTCTCTTAGTGTCACCACCCGTTTGTTCGGACATGCATTTTGGTAATGGCCGAATCCTTGACACTTGAAAGATCGTACTTTCGCCAAATTTGTTTCTTTGGGTACGTATGGAGCCTTAGGTACCGTGACAGGGACATGACTTGGTGTGGTGCTTTTAGTACCCGAACTCGAACCGGCACTTGGATTCCCGAATTTGGAAGGAAATTCGGGTCTTGAAAACTTCAATTTATTTTGGGCTTCTATCTTCACACATAATCCACATAAAGTGTCGAAATCTTCATATGGGTATAACTCCACCGTGTTGGCTATGTTTTTGTTTAAGCCACGTAAAAAACGTGACATCTTTTGCTCTTCGTTTTCTTCTAGTTCTCCCATCAAGACCAAACTTTCGAACTCTTCAATATATTCACCGACACTTAGTTTGCCTTGCATGAAGTCGGCAATCTTCCGGTATAAGGTTAACCGGTGTGATGTTGGCACATACCTCTTACGAAGTTTTCTTTTTAAAGAATCCCACGAACGGATTTTTGCCTTTCCCTCCCGAGCTATTCGCGTCTTTACTCCTTCGAACCAAAGAGAAGCACCTTTCCCTAACTTGAGAATTGCATATTTGCAACGTTTCTCGTCGTTAAGGTCTTTGAATTCGAACATGCGTTCAATTTTCCGTTCCCACTCCAAATAGGTTTCGGGGTCAGTACCTCCAACGAACTCCGGAAGTTCATTTACTTTAAACTCATACGCATGGTGTATTTGACGTGCGTCATCTCCGCGTCTTGGTTGCATACGTGGTTCCGGTAGACCGCTTAGTGCGTCCCGGAGTTTCATCAAGAAATCGGGATCGGAGAAATCCATAACAAGATTCAAGAGATAGTTTTGAAAAAGAAATCTTCAATAAAATTGCCAAGGAAATAGCCTTGGGCTCCGATGCCACTAATGATACGAATTACGTATGAAAATGGACGTAAACTCGAATGTAATGCAGCGGAAATATTGTTGATCCTCACAACACTCGAATGTGTGTAACACTCGTAAGATATAACCGAAAGTAGGGCAATTCGGCTTACGTAAACAAGAACAATATGAATGATTTATCAAACTAGACCTATAGTTTGATAAGATAATCTTTCCTCAAGACCTATTGAGAATCGATTGGATTAAAACTCGAAAACGAGTCGAATTATAATCAAGATTTCGATGAAAAGCATTCACCAAGAAAACACAAGTGTATTCTTATTTCTTCAACATTCAATGTTTCATACAAGCATGAACAAGACTACTTATAGAAATGTAGTCTTCTAAACAACTAAGGGATGAAAACAAGATCACATGATCTTGAAATGAAAAACAAAACATCAAGATAAAATACAAAGGAATCAAATCAAAGGGAGGGAATCACACAATAAACATAGTTATAAGTCACCCCACATAATATGTAAGTCTAATCATGACATGTGAGGGGAGCGAAAACAACAAAAAACACAAAAAAATCAGCAATAATGGGAGTTTGCTGGCTGTCGGACACGGGCCGTGCCGATTGGCACGACCGCGGCGGCATGTGCGGGCGCACATGTTCGGCAGGACTCGACCGTGTCGCCTGGCACGGTCGGGTTGGTCGGACAGCGAGAATTCACTATCCGGAAGAGTGTGACTCGGCCGTGTCGCCTGACACGGTCGGGTTGGTCGGGCAGCGAGATTTCACTATTCGGGACATCTCGGCACGGGCCGTGTCGAACGACACGATCGGGTTCGGTCGGCAGCGAGATTTCACTATCCGAGACATCTCGGCACGGACCGTGTCGGACGACACGACCGGGTTCGGTCGGCAGCGCTCGGCCAGTTCCGGCAGGTGGTGATTTTTCCGGCAGGTGGTGAATTTTCCGGCAGGTGGTGATTTTTCCAGCAGTTTGGATATTTTCCGGCAGATTGTCGACCTTCCTGTTGGAATATTTATTCCACACATTATTTAATTTGTGTTTTGATGATTAAAGTTGCTAAACAAACAAAACAACATTAAGGCGAAGCAAAACGACAAAGCAAACGAAGACGCAAAAAGCTGAGCATAATGCATGTCTAGCGCACGCTAAGACATAAATGTTAGCGCACGCTAACGAGGAGTCAACTGCATATCAACCAAGTTCGAATTAAGCTGAAGTGAAGTCAGCTGATGGGATAACGCATGCTACACGTTATCATTAACGCACGCTATCGAAGTCTTGTGACCGTTGTGAAGGAATTCAAACACAGAATAACGTATGCAATGAAGTCAACATTAGCGCACGCTACAAAGTATGAATAGCGCACGCTAAGAAGTTTGAATCAAATCAATCAGAATGTTGGGAAAAGCAGGTCAAAGTCATCATATCAAACGGATACTTTGACAATCCATGCAACGGATATATTGGATTAGAGCACGCTACAATGAGTTATTAATGCACGCTAATACAAGAGGGTTACGTACGTAAGGCAGAAGGCATAACGTACGCTAAAGAAGAAACGAAGCTACCGGATCAAATCGGGAACAAGAGTGCACGCTACAGGCACGCTAAGATATTAGCGCACGCTACCAGAGGAAGGCTAGCGCACGCTAGCAATTCAAAACAGCCAGCAACGGCTAGTTTATGGGAAATGCCTATAAATACCATCCATATGGTATTGTTTGAGTACAACAACTCCAAGCAAACGAGACATACATCTGAGAATCATATACTTACATTGTTGTTGTAATATTGAGCGTATATTGTTAGTTTGAGTTTTATACATTCAACATTATACACGAGTGGTAAAAGAAAAGATACGATTGGATTCGGTGTTATTAGGATCAAGTATCCAGCATTGTTAGAATCGCAATCGCTATCTTAGTGAGGTTTATCTAGTACCCATAGAAATCTAGAGTGGTTGATTCCTTATCCAATAGAAAAGGAAAAACGGTTTTACTCGGACCGATAGAAGACGAGCTTGTAACGGTAATCCCTCGACCGATTGAAGAGAGGCGTAGAAGTTTTGATCTTAAACCTATAGAAAAAGATCTTGTGAGAGAGGACGTAGGTACGTTTGGCCGAACCTCTATAAATCGCTGTGTCGTTTATTTTCCACAATTTATTTACGCTTCCGCACAAACGGCGCAAATATCCGATAATATACCAACAATTGGTATCGGAGCGGTACTCCAATACGCGTCTTAACATCCGAGGAGAAAAGATCAAATGGCATTTCAAATGGCTCCCGTCGAAGACCTTGCGCTCAACCGACCACCATTTTTTGATGGATCAAACTTCATGACGTGGAAGAAGAAGATGTCTATATTCATCCGAGCATATGACATCGAGTTTTGGAAGGTGATTTGTCTTGGTCCGAAAATTCCGACAAATTCCAACGGTACGCTCAAAACTTTCGAAGAATATGACGATTCCGATTGGAAAAACGACCACTACAATTGTAAGGCAACTCAACTCCTTTATTGTGCTTTAAATCCAGAAGAACACAACCGGATATCATCGTGTGATAGTGCCAAAGAAATTTGGAAAATGCTTGAGGTAACACACGAAGGTACGTCTCAAGTCAAAGAGACGGAGATAAACATGCTCCTTCACGATTATGAATTATTCCAAATGAAGGACGACGAATCCATCTCGATTATGCTCGACCGATTCTCGGTCATCACTAATGGATTAGCATGTTTCGGAAAACCACTTTCAAGTAGTGAGAAAGTAAAGAAAATTCTCCGATCACTACCTCGAGAATGGGACGATACGGTTACAGCAATAATGGAATCAAAAGATTTAAATACTCTCAATTTTAGTGCTCTCGTTGGTTATCTTATCAACTACGAGATCGTTCTAAAATCTCGGAATGCCAAACCAAAACCGAAGGAAAAATCGATAGCCTTCAAGGCTAAGATGCCGAGAAAGAAAGAAGAAATTCCGGTAGACGACAGCGACGAAGAAATGACATAGTATGCCAAAAATAATAATAAGTTCCAACACTTATTAAACCGGAGAAAGAAGGACATTCAAGCGGGCGAATTGAAGAAACCAGACAACACTTGTCGATTATGTGGTAAACCAGGCCACTTTGCCAAGAACTGTCGAGTAAATCAAAAGGAAGTTTTAATCGCAACATGGAGCGACGAAGATCCCGATGAAGATTTTCTTGATCAAAATAATCTCGCGCTCATGGCCCGGAGTTCATTCGACGATAGCGACGTCGAAAGCCAAGTAAGTAACTCCTACGACGAACTCTTTGAAGCATTCGAGTTATTACATACGGACTATCAAAATGCTTTAAATGAAATTAAATCCCTCAAGTCTAAATATAAAACTTTGTGATAGGACGTCGAATGTACGCTCCCTGAAAACCCGGTTTAAAATATGGACCAATAAAAGTCCGACCTAGGTTCTTAGATAAGGAGATGACAACCCCAAGGTCCTTTAGAAGGTCGCCGACCTCGGAGGCCTCATTTAGCTGTGGCATCTGTTAGAAGGGCGCCGACCTCGGAGGCCCCCGCTGACCTATGATATCCGATAACAGGTCGCCGACCTCAAAGGCCTCTCAAACTATTGATTTGAATAGGGATGAGCCGACCTAAAAACCACCGAACTCAGGAAGGTCGAACTCTTGAGAAAGAAGATCCTGACTCACCTGACAGAATCCCTAAGATCCAGGGGTTGAGAGCCCATACCTTGCCATCGCGGAGATCCAGGGATTGAGAGCCCATACCTTGCAATCCCGGAAATCCAGGGATGGAAAATCGCAGCTTGAATCCCTGGATATCCGGGATTCTCTCTGGGAATCAGGAAAAATCTCAGATAACAAGGCACCCTCCTCCTATAAAAGGGAGAGAGGGGGTTCCTCAAAAGGGGAGACACTCTGAGAATACAACATATTTTAGAGAGAGAAAGAAAAGAGAGTACTTCATATATTTTGGGTTTTCTTAGCTAAACTTCTAAGATTAACCCGGTTCTTGGTGACTGATCAGCTCGGTTACATCAAGTGGCGCCATCTGTGGGAAGTGTGACATCGAGTCACTTTGAGTTGATACGTGAGGTTAGTAATGGCAGAAGAAATGAACCAGAAGAGAACATGGGAGTTAATACCCAGAAATCTAGAAGAGGAACTAGCAGCGGCGGGTGGAGAAGCGACTCTGGAGAAAACACCCGTCACCCCTGTAGAAGAAGTCGCACCAAGCACAATTACGCTGACGAAGGAAGCCTTAGACGATATAATCGCCGGTGCAATCCAGAAGAGCCGGGAGGTCGAAAAACAAAGGGCACCACGAAAAATAATACCCATCCTTTCGGATGGGCCGGAAGAAATTGATCAGCAGGAAGAACATGGGGAAAGTTATCCAAAAATATGGGAGCGATCTATGCAGGAAAAAATGCAGGATCCCTTGATATCCAGCATGCAGGACGAGCTGGAAGAGTTGCGATAGAGGGTTGCGGGGACGGACATGGATAGTCATCCAGGCCATCCCTTCTCAGAAGGCATATTACAGGCCGAGCTCCCGTATGGGTTTAGGGCTGTTACCTTCACCTATGATGGACTCTCAGATCCTACCCGACATTTATACCGATTCGAGAACATGGCGGTACTACATAGATATTCGGATGCCGTGAGTTGCAGGGCATTCTTGGCCACACTAACAGAGTCAGCTCAGGATTGGTTCCACCAGATCCCCCCTGGGTCAATCACCAGCTTCAAAACTTTCAGCTCCGCGTTCTTGACGCACTTTGCCAGCGCCAGGGCGCACCAAAAGACCTTCATGTCCTTGTTCAGTATCAAGCAATATTCTGGAGAAGCACTGAGAGCTTATGTGACCCGATTCACGAAGGCGTGTCTGGAGGTACCCTCGTCGTCAGAATAAGTAAAAACCAGTGCCTTGACGCAGGGACTGAGGCCGGGGTTGTTACGCACCTCATTAGCTAAAAAACCAGCCAGAACATACGATGAGGTCTTAGCCCGATGCTCGAAGTACATCATGTTGAGGAAACCGAGAAGGATATGGAGGAGTTGCATGAAAAACCCGAGGATGGGGAAAGGGGGTCCAGCAGATTGATACGACGGGAGGAGTACACCTTTCAAGGAAATTTGCCTCGGGAAGAAATGTCACGGGGAAAAACAGATCGGAAGAAGAACGATATCGTTCTAAGGCGACCAAGATTTGACCAATACAGCCCACTAACAATGAGGAGAGCCCAGGTTTTGGAAGCAGTTGAGGGTAAGATGAGCAGGGTCATCGAGTGGCCTGCATCTCGCCCTAATAGGCCCACCCAGCCGAAATCAGAGCTTTATTGTCGATTCCACAATGATTACGGGCATAAAACAGACGAATGCAAGCACCTTAAGGATGAGATCGAGAGGCTGGTCCGAGCGGGACATCTGATGGAGTTCACATATCAACAGAGAAATGGAGGTCGGAGGCAACCACCCATGCCCCAAGGAGGGGCGGGGGTGAAAAGAGAAGCTCCTCGGGGACCCGCTGCTCCCCCGGCTAAAACAGGAGTGATCCACATGATATCGTGGGGACCAACCGACGAAAGTTCTAATCGCTAGAAAAGCCCACGCACGAAAGGCTAGGTGTCATCAACTCAAGGAGGTCGCCTCAGAGGCGATGGGCCTATCATTCGATTCAGCCCATGGATTATAATGGGATACATACGCCCCAATGACGCGTTGGTCATCACAAATAAAATCGCCGATACGATGTGCAAAGGGTGTTTATCGATACGGAAGCTCAAGAGACATCTTATTCTATGACTGTTTCAAACAGATGAACTCGGAAGTGGAATTGAGAAAGGTAGATACCGCGCTCTATGGGTTCTCGTATGACCGAGGTGCAACCATTGGAGAAGTGGTGCTTCCAATAAGACTGGCCGGATGCCCCATCGGAAGGTCAAGACACTTAGATTTTTAGTGGTGGACACCAAATCGGCCTATAACGCCATTTAGGACGACCGTGGCTCAACAAATTCAAGCGGAGCCTCTACCGCGCACATGAAGGTAAAATTCCCGTAGGAGGTGAGGTGGGAGAAGTAGCAGGAGATCAGTTTGTCGCCCGTTCTTGTTATCAAACAACCGTAAAGCAGGGAGTGCAGCGCGGAAAGAGGACACCCGAGCTCGGGGGTCCGGATCCGGAGTCTAAGAGGAATAAGCAATCGAAGGCACCCGAGGAGGCTGAGGAAGAAGGTGTCAAGCCCAACGAGGAGTTACTATAAATAGAATTGGTTCCAGGAAAGCCGGAAACAAAGACTCGCATGGGAAGTCGGTTGGACGATGGAATAAAGGAAAGCCTCATCAGCCTGCTAAGAAGATTCGTGGACATCTTCGCGTTCGCAGCTGAGGATCTGGTGGGAATCAGCCCAACAGTTGCCGAACACAGGTTGAACATCGACCCCACCATAAGACCAGTAAAGCAGAAGAGGAGGCATTGCGGGCCAGAGATGGATGGGATCATTGGGGAAGAGGTCTATAAGCTCCTCCGAGCTGGGCACATAATGGAGATCCAGTTTCCGGAGTGGCTATCCAATGCGGTGATGGTAGGGAAGGGCCAGGGGAAGTGGAGGATGTGCATAGACTTCCGGGACCTAAATAAAGCATGTCCCAAGGATCACTACCCGTTACCCCGCATAGATCAGCTGGTGGATTCAACCTCAGGGTGCGAGTTACTCGGCATGATGGACGCTTCCCAAGGATATCATCAAATTCCTCTCGCACTTTTAGAGGACGAAGAGGGTTAGTTTTGTGGTTTCAAAGGGAACTTTTTGTTATGTACGCATGCCTTTTGGATTGAAAAATGCAGAGCTACATATCGAGGATGGTCGATGAATCTTTAAATTCCAAATCGCGAAACATGGAGGTATACGTGGATGACATGCTAGTGAAAAGTGTGAAGGCAGAGAACATATCGGGGACCTAGAAGAGACGTTCGAGAACCTGCGCACGCATTTTAATGAAGCTCAACCCATCAAAATGTTCTTTTGGAGTCAAATCGGGAAAATTCCTGGGGTATGTGGTCACAGAACAAGGAATCGAGGTCAACCCGGAGAAGGTCAAGGCAGTACTGCAAATGAATCCTCCAAAAAATATAAAGGATATCCAGATACTAACGGGAAGAATAGCAGGGCTGAGCCGTTTCATATCACGCTCAGCCGAGAAGGGGTTCCCATTTTTTAAACTCTTAAGAAAAGGGAACAAGTTCGAATGGAACCCGGAAGCGCAAATGGCATTCGGAAAATTGAAAGAGTATTTGGCCGAGCTGCCCCTACTCACCAAACCGGTACCAGGAGAGGATCTTGTACTCTACTTATCCGTAGGAGAAGGAGCGGTGAGCTCGGTCTTGCTAAGAGAAGAAATGAATAAACAAAAGCCCATTTATTATACAAGCCGAATCTTGCAAGGAGCAGAACGGAACTACTCCGAGCTAGAAAAGGGGCGCTGGCATTAGTGGTTACGGCCAGGCGATTGAGGCCCTATTTCCTAGCCCACCGGATAAAATTGCGAACCAACTTGCCCTTGAGAGAGATATTAGGGCGACCTAATGTGTCAGGTCGTCTGGTGAAGTGGGCGGTAGAAATGGGGGAGTACGACATGGAATATGAGCCGAGAACGGCGATTAAAGCTCAGGCCCTAGCAGACTTTATCCAAGAGGGGGCCATGCCATCGCCACCAGAAGGACAGTGGTTGTTGCATGTGGATGGATCGGCGACAACCAGTGGTTCCGGGGCAGGGATAATCCTCACTACCCCGGAAGGTGAGCAATTAGAGTATGCCATAAAATTCGATTTCAGGGCATCTAACAACGAGGCCGAATATGAAGCCCTGGTTAAGGGAATGCAGCTGGGAATAGACTTGGGCGCGCGACGACTCATTGCTTACTCTGATTCCCAACTGGTCACGCAACAGGTAGAAGGAAAATTTGAGATAAATGAAGATCGGATGAAGAAGTATGTGGAGGAAGTGAAAGAGGTCGCAAAAACTAGGGAATGGAAGTTAATCCATATCCCTAGGTCTGAGAATGCAAAAGCCGATTACCTAGCAAAGATGGGAAGCTCCTTAGTGGATTGCCGCTCGCGAACAGAACGATTCCGGGAGCACCAAGTAGCATCATGAAACAGTGATGGAGGTGAATGAGATGGCAGATTGGCGAACTCCTTTGTTGGCATACCTAAGAAGGGCGTAATTACCCAAGGAGAGACAAGAAAGAATGAAAATTGTGCGAAGAGCAATGAGGTTCTCACGCATTAATGATGAGCTATATAAGAGGTCCTACCTCGGGCCATACCTACGATGCATCTCGGAAGAAGAAGGGCGAAGTGTATTGGAAGAAATCCATGAAGGGTGCCATGAGACCATACCAAAGGAAGAGCGCTGATTAGCAAAACGCTAAGGGCTGGTTTCTTTTGGCCGACCATGAGCAAGAAAGCGGTGGAAATGGTTAAGCGATGCCAAAAATGTCAAGTGCACGCACCCTTAATTCATATCCCAGCCGAGGATATGATCACCATGGGAGCGCCCTGTCCATTCGCTAAATGGGGAATTGATATCATGGGGCAGTTTACACCTGGCTCGGGAGGAAGAAAGTTCTTAATAGTAGCCATAGATTACTTCAGCAAATGAGTAGAAGCCGAGCCCGTGGCCACCATAACCGAGCAAAGAATCATAAGTTTACTGTTTAACAACATTTGCTGCAGGTACGGAGCGCCCCAGATACTCATCTCAGATAATGGAACCCAATTCAATGGGAAGAGAACCCAGTCCTGGTGCGAGGGTATGCATATCAAGCAAAGGTTCGCTGCGGTTGCTCACCCGCAAGCTAATGGGCAAGTAGAGGTAACTAACAGAACAATCTTGCAGGGGATGAAAACCCGCTTAGACAAAGTGGGAGGAGGATGGGTGGATGAACTTAGCTCGGTACTATGGTTGTACAGGACCACACCTAGATCGTCAACAGGAGAAACACCCTTCAGTATGGTCTATGGGTCCGAGGCCGTCATCCCCGCAGAAGTCGGAGAAATGTCCCATCGGGTTCGATGGTTCAACGAGGTAGAGAACGAGGAAATAATGAAGGAGGCGTTAGATACCATAGAAGAAAGGAGGGAAGCGGCAGCAGCACGAACTGAAAGATACAAAAGCCTGATAAAAGCAGCTCATGACAAAAGAGTCAGGAAGAGACAATTCCAGGTCGGTGATTTGGTGCTTAGGCGAGCTGATGCCCTCAGAAAAACAGGAAAGCTGGAGCCGAACTGGGAAGGCCCTTACAAAGTAATCCGAATTTATGCGGGAGGAGCTTACGAGCTTGAGGATATGGAGGGACACCTCATCAAAAGACCTTGGAACATATGTCACTTAAAAAAGTATTTTGTGTGAAGAGATGTGGAAAAAAGCTTATGTTGTTTTAATGAAAGTCTATTACAAAAATATATCTCTCTGAATGTGTTGATCAAGTAAAACTAGAAATGACATCTGAACAGGCGAAACGCCTCCAGATCCGAGTAAGGGTGAACCGCCCTCTGACATCTGAATAGGCGAAACGCCTCCAGATCCGAGTAAGGGTGAACCGCCCTCTGACATCTGAATAGGCGAAACGCCTCCAGATCCGAGTAAGGGTGAACCGCCCTCTGACATCTGAATAGGCGAAAAGCCTCCAGATCCGAGTAAGGGTGAACCGCCCTCTGACATCTGAATAGGCGAAACGCCTCCAGATCCGAGTAAGGGTGAACCGCCCTCTGACATCTGAAAAGGCGAAACGCCTCCAGATCCGAGTAAGGGTGAACCGCCCTCTGACATCTGAATAGGCGAAACGCCTCCAGATCCGAGTAAGGGTGAACCGACCTATGAAGCTACGACTAAGGGAAATACCCAACCTACACTAAAGATCGGTGAAAAGATTAAGTCAAACTGGTCGGATTACATTTAGGATTTTTCGAAATTTAAGTCGGGCCATATCGGAAAGTAATCATATCAAATCAAACAGGCACAAGATACATCAAGGTTACAAGCAACACCGAACTGTATCAACTTGTCATACAAAGCACACAAACCCAAAGTATATTCAACTCGAAAGGTTGTCATTCAAAATAGCTGTGCCAGTACAAATAAAGTAGGGAAAAAGAAACAGAAGAAAAATATACATTGCCTACACTAAGCTACAGGCTCTGAAGACGGAGGAGGCAACGGAGGAGAAGCATCACGATCGGTCCCAACCACCTCGGGACTAGGAGTGCTGGCCTTAACAGGTGAACTGGGAGGATCAGAAGGCAGCTCCAAATCTAAGCCAGATTGCTTTATGGACTCCTCAAGGGCGTCCTTCCACCAGGCCGCCTCCGGAGATTCTTCCACGTCCCCGGACCAACCCGAAGGAACGGGAGCCCCGTCCAATGCAGCATCCCGGTCCAGCTCGCCCGAAAAGCCCAATGAAGCTAGCTGCTCACGAGCACGAGTCAGAGCAAAATCAAAATATTGTGTCGCAGCTGGGGCTAGCTTAACCAGGAATGCGGTGGAATTATGATATCGGGCCAGGAGGGCGGAACGGTAGGCCTCCAGAAAAGAGTGACCAACGTCACTAGTCAGGAATCAACGTCGGCCATCCGTCACCCCGCGCTCATAAGACGATCCCTCGGATCTAGCCTCGGCTAGTTGAGTCTCCAGCAGGGTCGCCTTTTCCGATGCCGCTCTAGCCTGAGCTTCGAGGTCGGCGACCTTCTCCAACTCAGCCTTAGCCCGCGCCTCAAGTTGAGCTATCCTTTCGGATTCGGCTCTAGCTTCCGACAACTGAGCCTCGAGTTGGCCCACCTTCTCCGTTTCAGCTGAAGACATGACCTTCCAAAATTTCAGCTCTTGGTTTAGCTGAACATTGGCCATCTGGGCCCGCTCTAAAACCGCCTCCCGCTCAGAATCTTTCTTAAGGGCAGCATCTAAGCGATACTCCCTCCCCTGAAGCCGGGCCGAAAGATCAGAATTAGCCGACAGGGCGGCCTCCAGGTCGGCTTGCATCTGGGTGAGCTGCGAAGAAGAAGTAGCGCCGAGCTTATGATCCTCGGCGAAGGTCACGAAGGTGGCGAAGAACTGCACAAGAAGTTATATCAGGTCGGCAGAGGGTAATAATAAACATAAAAATAACCAAAAGGGGTATGAAGGCGAAAAGGGGAATACCTTCCCAAAGTACATCATCATAGCATCAAATTTAGTGTCCTCCTCGGCGTCTCGTAACCCCAGCTTATCCTTAGCCGGGACCATGGAGCTAAAATAAGGGAGAAATTTCTCAAACTCCTTGCAACGGAGAAGAGTCTCCATAGCCGGACCTGGAGGACCCGCGGTCTTCGGCCGTTTGGAAGCAGGGGAGCTAGGAGAAGAGGCCCTCTGAGTGACCTGAAGCTGCCGAGACGAGCTCGCAGAGCCTCGTCCGGTGGTCAAGGTAGGAGCCAGGTCGGATGGGAGAGTTACCCCAGACTTGGGGCGAGCAGGAACCTTCCGTTTAGCTTTGGACGAGCCCTCCGCCCTCTCCTTGGGAGGATTCGTCGACTTAGGGACCTTCTCTTTTATTGGTTCAGCCGGCTTGGAGGCATCCGACTGGCAGGTCCGCATGAACCGATCTACAAAAAACAATACAAACGGTCAAGGAAATAGCTAAAAAGCAAAATAACAAAGATCTAAAAAAAATATATAGATAAAGCCTACCAATGTCAGGGATAGCCGGGTAGGGATTCGAGCTCAGCCCACAATGGAACAGAAGATCATGGAATTGCGTCAGCTGGAAAGCATTATAGGGAATGGCATTCCATTCCCGAACTTTCTCGACCCACGCAGCCCGGATGGAACTACGCCTAGGAATAGGATCCTGGCTCGGAGTAGCCTGCGTCCATTGCGTAGGAAAGCCCCAAGAATCGGATGTGGGGAGCCGAAGGAAAAAGAAGCGGGACCTCCAGTCCTTCACATTGGAAGGGAGGTGGGTGAAGAAATGGGCGTTGTTTCGGGAAGTCAAGTAAAAAGAGCCTTTAAAACTCTTTAGCCCAAAGCAAAAATAGAAAAAGCCCAGGTCGGGTTCCTCATGTCTGTAATGACACAGCACGAGAAAACCCACCATGTAGCGAAAAGAGTTAGGAGAGAACTGGTTGAGGGGAAGATTGTATTTAACGGAGAGAGAGACAAGGAAGGGATGGGGTGGAAAGCGAAGACCACTGCTCACCTGATCCACAAACCAGGTAATATGACCCGGAGGAGGATGATCAGGGGTATCGCTAGCCTGAGGTGTGACAAATTCCCACCCCGGGGGAAGCCTAAGAAATCTTATAAAACTAGCCAACGCGGCTGGGCTAGTCCTCGATAGAGGATGGGGAGGGAGAACGCGAGTCGCCCCTACAACCGTCTGATATGGGTCGGCTAAAAGGCCGGTCACAGTTACCTCGTCCATGGGGGGAGGGGAAGGAGGATCTACAATGATTAGGGGGATGCCAGAGGGAGGGATGTCACCTAGCTCGACGGCCTACGTCACCTAAAGGCTCATCCCTAAGACGGAGAGAGGAACCAAGAGCTTCGCCCGACCTACCCCCCGAATCCCCATCAGAAGAAGAAAGACCCTCCAAAAAAGAGTTCACGGCCGATTCGCCAGAAATATTTTGAGAATCCGAAGCAGACGACATAACTAAAGGAAGAAAAAGGGGAGGAAGAAGAAAAGGAAAATATCTGTAAAACAAATCAAAACGCTAAAGAGAGGTTTAGATGAACATACCCATGGATTGGGTGGAAGTTCGCCGGAGAAAGGTAGAGCAAGCGCGTCGCCGGGACAGATAGCCGTGATCGCTAGTGTCGCCCGAGAATTTTCGCACTGAGGTTGAGGGTATAAAAACGCGGAAGCGATAAAGGGGGAAGAAGACCTCCTTTTATAGGAGGGAGGGGCAAAAACCAAGAAGGATAGGGACGATCTGGAGCGTCCGATGCCCTATTCGAAGGAACGGCCGATTTGGCACCGTCTTAGCCGACCTATGGCGGCGTCGACACTGATTCGGCCATCGACGCGACGTTTGGGAGGCAGGGAAAGGAAAAGACAGGTTAATTATAGCGCACAAAGTCCGAAGAGCCTCGTTATCTGGGAACGGAAGTCCCAAGGATAATTGCGTCAAGGTCGTCCAGTTGTAAACAAATCTTACTCTACTCGGTCTTACAGCTCGACTAGAGTAGGGGGGACTGGTTGATAGGACGTCGAATGTACGCTCCCTGAAAACCCGGTTTAAAATATGGACCAATAAAAGTCCGACCTAGGTTCTTAGATAAGGAGATGACAACCCCAAGGTCCTTTAGAAGGTCGCCGACCTCGGAGGCCTCATTTAGCTGTGGCATCTGTTAGAAGGGCGCCGACCTCGGAGGCCCCCGCTGACCTATGATATCCGATAACAGGTCGCCGACCTCAAAGGCCTCTCAAACTACTGATTTGAATAGGGATGAGCCGACCTAAAAACCACCGAACTCAGGAAGGTCGAACTCTTGAGAAATAAGATCCTGACTCACCTGACAGAATCCCTAAGATCCAGGGGTTGAGAGCCCATACCTTGCCATCCCGGAGATCCAGGGATTGAGAGCCCATACCTTGCAATCCCGGAAATCCAGGGATGGAAAATTGCAGCTTGAATCCCTGGATATCCGGGATTCTCTCTGGGAATCAGGAAAAATCTCAGATAACAAGGCACCCTCCTCCTATAAAAGGGAGAGAGGGGGTTCCTCAAAAGGGGAGACACTCTGAGAATACAGCATATTTTAGAGAGAGAAAGAAAAGAGAGTACTTCATATATTTTGGGTTTTTTTAGCTAAACTTCTAAGATTAACCCGGTTCTTGGTGACTGATCAGCTCGGTTACATCACTTTGGAAGTTGGAAATTCCAAAATACTTGAAAAAGGGAAATTTGTCGAAATTGATCATTCGAAATGCTTTTTTTTTTACTCATCAAGGTCAATATTATTATAAAAACGAGAAACAGAAAAGAGTTACAAAGAGAGGTCCATCCGAGACAACAAAATAAAATCTCAAGCTAATCCCACAGGCGGGTGGTCAAGAGAAATAGAGAGAAAAACATAAATGCAAAAGCAATCTATGAAAACAGAATGAAAGGACCTAAACCCCCATACCAGATGTATGGGGTTGCAGCCGCAGGCCTCGTTAAAACCCTATCGTAGAAAAACCCAATGGGAAAAACCTACGATAGGGAAAAAGAGTACCCGAGCGTTATGCTGCGAGAAAACTAATGTCGGCTAAAATACATAGGAGACATATCCCTCAACAGAATATCTCGGAGAGGCTCTGGCGCTTCGCTAGACCACTCGTAAGAAACCAATCTTTTAGAAAGCCAGTCTGCCACATCATTCCCTTCTCTATAGATATGAGAGACCCTGAAGTGCATGCCATCAATAATACGCCAAATCCGCCTCAAATGACTGCGGTAGATCCAGGGAACAGCCGAACTACGATCCGAGAGAATGCTCACAACATAAGTAGAGTCGACTCACCACAAATAATCCCAACCATGATAAAAAGCAATCTCGATAGCATGAATAGCCGCGACCAACTCAGCTTGGAAGGCAAAACAGCAACCAATTGCCGCAGAGAGAGTGCCAAAAACCCGGCCTAGACGATTCCGATAAACAAGGCCAATAGCACCCAAGCCTGGACAACCTTTAGCCATCCCATCAGTGTTAACTTTCATCCAACCAATTGGGGGGGGGGATACCATTTCACATAAATAGGGTAAAGCGGAGGTCTCGCGTGGCCAGCCACACCCAGAGCCCGAAGACGAACCAGATCAGAAATAGAGTTATCCATGGTGCCCATGTCATAGTTATTACATTCTCTGAGAAGAGACCAAACTATAGAACGAAGAGACATGATAGAAAATTTAGCATCATTATATAAAACCTCACAGCGAATATGCCAGATAGCCCAGACGGAAGTAATAATAGTGAATCTCCAGAGAGTAGAGATCTGCTGACTAAATCTGATATCCATAGCTCGAATGATGAAGTGTCCGAACCCAGCGTTCAATTCTAAAGAGTTTAAGAAGCCCCGCTCAATATAGTCCCAAAACTGCCGGATAACAACACACTCGGTGAAAATATGGTCAATCGATTCATGGGCAGAGAGACAGAAAAGGCAAACCGAAGGACCAATGAAACCCCTTAAACGAAGAAGATCAAAAATAGGCAGCCTGTTGTGAATAGCCTTCCAGACCATGAGAGAATGACGAACGGGGATTAATCTGTGCCAAATCCATTTCCCCCAACTCACCTTAGGAAAGTTGTGGCGAAGGTGCCAATAAGCGATTTGAGAGGTAACATTGCCATGCACCGATTTAGCCCAAACCCGCTCGTCTTTTCCTTCAAAGTCATAGGGGGCATAGACGACATCTAAAGCAACATCGCGACACCTTTCCATGAAATCGAGGGTAAGATGCCAGGTCCCGTCATAGTAAAAATCGCTGATGGTGTCGGAGAAGGTACTTCTGAGATGCTGAGGAATACCCCATCGATCACCAATGATATAACCCAGCCAGTTGTCCCACCAAAAATTAATATTCTGACCATTACCAATAACCCAACTGGAAGTGTTAAGATTACGGGGAATATGATTACGAACCCCCCTGAATATAGAGGAAGAAACAATCTTGCGAGTATCCAAATTACTTCTGAGAAACCTCTGACGAAGGAATTGTACACAAAAGGAATCCTCCTGCAGAATAACCCAGGCCAAACGGAACAAAAAGGATTCATTCATCGTACGAAGATGCCTCACCCCAAGCCCTCCCTCCTCTAAAGGGGAACAAACTCTACTCTAGGCCACAGTACATGCATTCTTGTGACTAATGTCCCCCGACCAAATAAAATTTCTAGCCGCCGAATCTAATTTGTTTATCAATGGAGGAGCTCATGATGACAGAGTTAACTAAGCAAATACGACCAGCCATCGAGAGAGAGGATCCTTTCAAAGCAGAAAATTTACTAATAATTTTGTCAACAACTGGGGCAATATGGATGAGACGGGGTATGCCGCAGAATAACGAAACCCCGAGGTAATTGAAAGGGAGTGATCCCTCGCGCATGCCAAGGGTGCGCAGAATGACCCGTTTGGTGTGGATAGGAACATGAGAACCGAAATAAACCTTTGATTTATTACGGTTCATAGCCTGGCCCGAGATAGCTGAGTAATCATCAAGAATCTTCGATATGGCATTGGCATTATCCGTAGAGGCACGACCAAACACGATAGCATCATACGCATAAAAAAGGTGAGAAGGATAGACAATCTTACGGCCCGCAAAAATAGGCTTGAAGAGAGTAGTCCGAACCGCATTGGAGAGCATGAGACCGAGCATCTTCTCAGCAATACAAAATAAAAGAGGGGACATGGGATCACCTTGCCGAACCCCTTGACTGCACGCAAAGTAACCCGTAGGAGCACCATTTATAAGAATAGAAAGCTTCGCTGAGTGAAGAATGGTGGAAACCCAAGCAACAAACTGGTCGTGAAAACCAAAACTGTGAAGAACATCCAATAAGAACTCCCAGGAGAGAGTGTCAAAAGCTTTACGAATGTCAATTTTAATAGCCATGTTATCGCGAACGCGGCGATTCAAACAATTAATGCATTCAAGCAATAGATATACAATCGTGATACGCCACCCGAATAAAGCCAAACTGATGGGGGCTGATGATCTCATGAATAAAACTAGAAAGTCTGGCCGTGAGGATTTTAGTAATAATCTTGAAGATAAAGTTACTTAAGACAATAGGCCGAAATTGCTCAATAGAGATGGCCCCTTTGACTTTAGGAATGAGAGCAACTAAGCTAGAGTTAAGACCCGTCGGAAGATCACCCTCAATGAAAAATTGCCGAATAGCCGCCACAATATCGGTACCAATGACCTCCCAAGAGAACGATAAAATAATCCAAGAAAGCCGCCAGCCGGGGCACTGTGGGGCTCCATATCGAAAACTCGTAGAACGAATTTCCTCGGAATGGGAATAGCGATAAGGATGGAGTTATGCTGATGAGAAACCTTAGGAAGAGAGAAACCAGTGGGCCAATTAGTAGCAATGGGGTGGCCTTAGAAAAGGTGCTGATAAAAATTCACAATGTGGTTCGAGATGGTAGACGGATCACGACAAAGATCACCGTCAATAAGGAGAGAGGAAAGCTGAAGACGATTATTCCTCATCTTAAGCGTCTATGGAAAAGGCGAGATTCGATCACCATCCTTAAGCCAATTAGTCCTACTCCTTTGTTGGAAGAAAAGACTCTCTTTATTAAGGATGTCGTTCAAGGCCGCAGTTGTTTCGACCTCCTGACAGAAGAGCTCGTCGGTATACCCAACCGCATCAATGAGAGACTGAATGTCACCAAGTTGATCCAAAAGCTGACTTTTTTTAGTGAAAATATCACCAAAAGACGAAAAATTCCAATGCTTGAGGGTACGACGCAGTCTTTTAAGCTTGTACAAAACCAAGTCCCAAGGAGACCGGTTCCCAAAATTAAGATTCCAAGAGTTTCGAATAACATCAATAAATGAATTATCACTAGTCCACATACATTGAAAACGGAGAGGTCTGGGAAAAGAAGTATTACCCAAAGTGGAGGTGAGCCAGATCGGGTGGTGATCAGAGCAGGTCCTAAGGAAAACATGATATTTTGTGGAAACCCAGTGATCAATAAAATCGGGGGTGGCCAAAAATCGATCAATGCGGGTCTCAACATGATAATCATCGTGAACCCTGCCTCTCCAGATAAACCGATGACCAGTAAAAGGGATGCCGACAAGCAAGGCCTCGTCAATAAATTGACTGAACTCCCGACAAGAAGTAGCGTTGGGAACATGAAGATTGCGACGCTCATGTGCCCCAATGACGGCATTAAAATCTCTGAAGACTAAAAGGTTAGGGTGAAGGAAGCTCAGGATATCCTTCCAAAGATTCCTGCGACCAATATAGTTACGAGCACCATGAACAACAGACGCCCGAAAGTCCCATCCATTAAAAGAGATGTCCATAATGATAACCTCATCAGAGACATGGATGACTTGGCAATTAGATATGTTGAGGGAGCCGAGCACCCACCCAAATGTCAGATTCCCGGTTCCCTCGCTGATTCTTGGCAAGAAGAGAAAGACCACCCGAACGCCAGAGAGAAAGATCGGAACGAGCAAAAGAAGTGAAGGGTTCGATGATACAAAGAATATCCGGCTTACAAACCGTGATATAGTGACGAAGCTGGTCCCTAGCAACCTGCTTCCTTATCCCCCTGATATTCCAGGAAAGGATATTCATTTAGAAATGGCATTTATCCGTGCTTCAGGCAGATTATTTTGCTGATCCTCTTCCTTAGAAGAATTTCGCCAAGGTTTAGAAGCGGCCAAATTAAGATTTTTCGCTGCCGTGGAGTTGGCAGGGAGTAATTGCACAGTCTTTGGGAATTTAACATCCCTTTTAGCTTGTTTTAGCGGAGCTTGTGGTTTTTCTGATGGAATGATAGGAGAAATAACAATAGATTTTCCTGCCTTAGCAGCAATGGTATGGCTCTTATCTTTGTCATGGTCAGCAGACACAATAGGGGGCCCAACCGTGTCAGTCGATTGCTCATGACGAGAGGATGAAGAAGGGTTAGGCAAGATCGTGCCCTTGGAAGACACTGACGTGTTGTTATTATCAGGCTGGAAGACGTTAGTGGCAAGGGATAACATGTTATTGTTGGCATGTTCAGCGGAGAACTCAGAAGTGGGGACAATGGTATCATTTTGCTCTATTGAAGGCTGGAAAACCGTCAAGGCGAGCTGATGGTGATCATTATTGGAATCACCTTCTGTTGGTTCAAAATCAAGCACATTAAAGCGATTATTGTTGTTTCAATTATTGACCCTAACAGCAGGGGTAGGGGATGGTTTCCGAACATATTTAGATTGACGATTCTGGCGGTCGCTAGGAACCATAGAGTTGGAGTTCGGAGCCAATTTTTTGCTTCTACAGGAATTGTTGGAGTGACCAACGATTGAGCAATGAGTGCAAAACTCTGGAAATTTTTCGTAGCCAATAGAAGGGAAAACACAATGACCCGAACATTCAACCATGGCATTGTTGTGAACATGGTCTTTCAAGTCAATTTCAATTAGGACCCGAACAAAATGACCCACTTCCCCATTCAGAGAACGTTCATCAATTTTCAGAGGGTTGCCAAGAGTCTTAGTAATTGTAAAAATAAGTTGAGGGTGCCAGTATTCAATCGGCAACTCATAAATTCGGATCCAAACTTGTGCTTTAGAAGTAGCAATTTTATAAGAGTTAAAATCCGGAACCCAAGTGGATAAACGAAAATATCCGGAGACCAAGTTCCATGAAGTTTTGCTAAAAACACGATTTTTATCTTCCGAATTATTAAATTGAACGTTAAAGTATCCTTTTCCCAAAGGTATTAATTTCCAGGACGTGGAGATAGACCAAGCATTTTGCAATTCAGCCTTCAGTTGATCAAGAGAGTAAGGCTTAGAGTTTTTCGGTTGCAACAACCGACCATTTAAGGAATTTTGAAGGTATTTAACCCTTTCAGAGTAAATTTTTTCATCTAAGGAAATAGATATGAAATCCCCTTTGCGCACCGGATCACAGTAGTTACGATAAATATCATCTGAGAAATGAATATCTTTCCTCGAGTTAGAAAGATTACCTGTCAGAGCTTCCTTGAAAGATGAAGGAGAGGGACCCGTAGTTTTTCCCAAACTTGGGTCGTCTTGTTTGAGGGAACCGAGTTGGGGGGGCCGAATTATGGAGCGGCGCCGAAGCCGGGAATGATGGAGAGACCGAAGGCGTCTTCGAATAGGAAATGTTGGAAAGAGATGACATCATATGTTGGAAGCATGACATGAGGGCTTCCGTAGAAATCATTGTCGGAATCGACGATGGATGAACAAAGTCTGGTGGCTGTCCATTCGCCGGCGGCGACCGGCCGTCATCGGCCATGACTGCCGGAACCAAACTGCTGGAGAGCGGCTCCCAAGAACCCTAAGGAAGACCCCGTCGGAAAATCTCACCGGAATCTGAGGTGGCCGGAACCTGGTCGAAATTGTAAGCAACGGAAGCGGCTCGACAAGAGGAATCCAATGAAAGTGGTCCGCTACCGAGAGGAGGCCGGAGCACGCCAGAAAAAGAGAAAACGCGGCCGCGGTCAACGGTTGACCAAGAAACGTCGCCGGCCGGAGACTTCGATTTAGCCGACGACACCAGAGGGGAAATGACCGGAATTACAACAGGAGTCTATTCCGGTTGGTGCCCAAGAGTTTGCGCCACGGACGTGGCCGGAAAATGCAACCGAAGTTCAGCGAAAATGTAGTTTTCAGCCGGAATTTGCAACCTAGATTTGCACAGGTAAACGTTGTCGGAATTGAGTGAAATTTGGAGGGGACGTTCGTCTCGGAGAGACGAACAATCGGCTGTCGGCCGATGATGGAGGGGATTACTCACGCGCCCACACGCGCCGCAGGTCCGGGAGCTGTTTTGTGTGTGAAAATCGCCCCTAGAGTGTGTGTGACCTTGTGTGTGAAAATGAAAATATTTTGAAAAATGATCTTTTAAAATTTCAAGATGAACTAAAAATTTTGACAAAGAAATTCTCGTGCGGCAACGATAAATTTGAACAAATGTTATGTGTTCAAAAATACACTCTAAATAAAGAGGGGTTGGGATTCAAACCACGTTCGAAAAACGAATCCATCAATTTTAAGATACCCCATTGCGAAAAGTGTTTAAAAATCGGGCATCACGTTTCAAATTGCAAAAGCCCTCGCCGGACTATAAAAACTAAGAAAATTTGGGTTCCTAAAGGAACAATCGTTTCAAATATCGTTCACGTTTCAAAACAAAAACCAACTATCGGTTGGATCCCAAAATTTAATTTTTTTTAAGGGGAGAAGGAAATAATATTTTCAGGGGGAGCTTATACCCTTATTAATGCATAAATTGGTATCACGCATATTTATATTTCATGTGATATACTCTATATTTTTATACTTTTTGATGAAGACAAAAAGGGGGAGAAGCAGATGTATTGAGATAAAAATGAGAAGGAGAAGAATTGAGATAAAAATGAGAAAAATCGAAGAAGTCGGAAAGAAAAGAAAAGCATACAAATAGGGGGAGTTAAAAAATTGAAAATGAGAGACGACGGAGTCGAAAAATAAAGGAGATGTCGAAAAGAAAAGAGAATTGGAGAAACTAACGAAACAATCAAAGCCGAAAACTTTGATTCGTAGAAATATACATATATTATTTTTTTCAAGTTTTATCCAATTCAAGAGTTGTTTTGTAATCATCAAAAAGGGGGAGATTGTTGGAATATTTATTCCACACATTATTTAATTTGTGTTTTGATGATTAAAGTTGCTAAACAAACAAAACAACATTAAGGCGAAGCAATACGACGAAGCAAACGAAGACGCAAAAAGCTGAGCATAATGCATGTCTAGCGCATGCTAAGACATAAATGTTAGCGCACGCTAACGAGGAGTCAACTGCATATCAACCAAGTTCGTAGTAAGCTGAAGTGAAGCCAGCTGATGGGATAGCGCACGCTACACATTATCATTAACGCACGCTATCGAAGTCTTGTGACCGTTGTGAAGGAATTCAAACACAGAATAACGTATGTAATGAAGTCAGCATTAGCGCACGCTACAAAGTATGAATAGCGCACGCTAAGAAGTTTGAATCAAGTCAATCCATGTAACGGATATATTGGATTAGCGCACGCTACAATGAGTTATTAACGCACGCTAATACAAGAGGGTTACGTACGTAAGGTCAAAGTCAGCATATCAAACGGATACTTTGACAATCCATGTAACGGATATATTGGATTAGCGCACGCTACAATGAGTTATTAACGCACGCTAATACAAGAGGGTTACGTACGTAAGGCAGAAGGCATAACGTACGCTAAAGAAGAAACGAATCTACTGGACTGAAACTGGGAACAGTCTAGCGCACGCTACAGGCACACTAAGATATTAGCGCACGCTACCAGAGGAAGGCTAGCGCACGCTAGCAAGTCAAAACAGCCAGCAACGGCTAGTTTATGGGAAATGCCTATAAATACCATCCCTATGGTATTGTTTGAGTACAACAACTCCAAGCAAACGAGACATACATCTGAGAATCATATACTTACATTGTTGTTGAAATATTGAGCGTATATTGTTAGTTTGAGTTTTATACATTCAACATTATACACGAGTGGTAAAAGAAAAGATACGATTGAATTCGGTGTTATTAGGATCAAGTATCCAGCATTGTTAGAATCGCAATCGCTATCTTAGTGAGGTTTATCTAGTACCCATAGAAAGCTAGAGTGGTTGATTTCTTATCCAATAGAAAAGGAAAAACGGTTTTACTCGGACCGATAGAAGACGAGCTTGTAACGGTAATCCCTCGACCGATTGAAGAGAGGCGTAGAAGTTTTGATCTTAAACCTATAGAAAAAGATCTTGTGAGAGAGGACGTAGGCATGTTTGGCCGAACCTCTATAAATCGCTGTGTCGTTTATTTTCCGCAATTTATTTACGCTTCCGCACAAACGGCGCAAATATCCGATAATATACCAACACCGGCATAGCATGACACTGACTGAAGTCTTCCTCCTTTGATACTCTTGCAAGACTTTGAAAATGAAGGTGTGAACTTGAAAAATGAAGGCATGATATTTTCCGGCAGATTGTCGACCTTCCGGCATAGCATGACACGGGCCGTGTCATATGACACGGCCGAGATCGAGACTCCACGTCTTATGTCCGTTTTCTCGCCTAAATACATAGTGATCTGTGCATGGCGTGTTGTAAGGTCATTTACGTCGATCCTTACTTCGACTTCTGCATTTGACACGATTGATTCCGTATCACAAGACTAGTTCCAGAAATTCCTAGAGGAACAAAGGAAGGTTCAACAAGAGATGTTAGCTCAGCAGTAGCCCATGATGCAGTATATAATGTCATTGAGTCAGAACATGTCTCAATCAGGAATTTCCGTACCACCACCACCTCAATTCTTCGATTCACAAACACCCCCCTCTTCTTCACAGCCTCGGGACGATGACATGCAAGACGGTAGTAATCCTTCTTCTATCTTTAAGAATTTAACGGATCTTTGAAGATTTTAATTGTCATTGTAGTAGTTCTTTTGCTAAATATTTTTTATTTGGACTCGTGTTCGTTAATGTTGGTGTTTATAGTGATTTTGTTGATGTTGCTACATGACATGTTGATATGGTGTGATTTTTATATTGTTGGTATTTAAATTATGCTTTTCGTACATTGATTTATGTTGATTGTGATGTATGGTGGTGTATTGTATGTTTGGAATAACAGGTTATCTGAACAGGTTTGGGGATTCCGAAATATGAAATTTTTTTACTGGACTTTAGCCGACGGCAGTTGCGCAGACCGAAACTTTCCATCGTCGGCTAAAATTTAGACATTTTAGCCGACAATAAATCTGTCGTCGGCTAAAATGTAGAAGTTTAGCCGACGACGAGTTGTGTTGTCGGCTAAAATGTAGAAGTTTAGCCGGCGACGATGTAACCATCGGCTAAAACCTATATATTTTAGCCGACGGCAAATGTTGCGTCGGCTAAACTGGAACTTTAGCCGACGACCTTTTCTATTTGCCGTCGGCTAAACTTTAGCCGACCGACCTCGGCCGACTGACTTTTAGCCGACAACTGACTACTTTAGCCGACGACTTTTTGCTGTCGGCTAAAGTATAAACATTAGTAGTGGTTCAAATATGAAAGTTATTGATAAATATTATAAATCTGACCCTTAGGTTCAAAAATCCCCTAATTATAATTGTATTGCTGGACTATGGTAGGAGGATAAATAGTCATCGGAAGATTTCACAATTCGAACCTAAAGCTCGAAGAATAATTAAAGTAACCTAATTAAGATGAATCATGGGAGAAAAATGGATGAAGTCACAAATCTAGACAATTACCCATAAAATTTCACCTAAATCAGAATTTACTAAAATAGAAACTTGGGGTAAAAATATAATTTTCAAGAATTTGGGGCCAAAACTGTAAATTTCAGAAACTTCTGTTTTGAAAATAAAATTTCCAATTTACGGGACTCATAATAACATAAGAGACTTATCCCAAAAATTTGAAGTCAAACGACAAGAAACGAAGGAGTTATAACTTGATTAGTAAAAATCCCATTAATATTTATTTAAGGAGCGAAATTATAATTTTTGAAAGAATAAATCTCTAAACTGGACATAAGATGACGAGACTTAAGGATCAAAATGCAACTGGAATCACAATTGCTGGAGCTAAAATGAATCTGAAAGAACTAATCAAAGTTATAATAATTTAGTAATAATAATAATAGTACTTAAACTTAGAAGGGTAGAATTGTAATTTCTGCAAGGTAGAACTTTCATACAACTTCTGGCGTTAAATCCTTATGTCATAAAGGACTTTTTGCAATAAACTTCATAATTTTCGAACGTATAATCATTCCGTTCCGACTTAATCAAATTTACCATAATTTATTTAAAATAATAATAGTACTTAAAACTTGGAAGGGCAGAATTGTAATTTTTAAAAGGTGAAACTTTCATGCAACTTCTGACCATAAATTCCTATATCGTAATGGAATCTTCCCAACCAAGTTCGTAATTATCGGACGCATAATCAATCCGTACCTAGCTAATCAAGTTTATGAGTTTATCATAAGAATATATTAAAACTCATACAATAGACATCTGACCATCAACCGGTTGAACTAATTCCTCTCATTTACCCAAGTCCATTTATTACTAAACAATCATGATGACATCTTACAAAATGCATGATCGTCGTTAATCACGATATTTATTGTTATTCGGTATAAATCAGAAGTAAGTGTTGTGCGGAGCTAAGTGCTACGACCTTCGGGCGGGAGCCACAGCTAGAGTCCGTACGAGTACCTCTAGAGTCCCTTTTTATATCTATATATATATTGAGGGGATGTCAGTTAAGTCATGAATCGAGCAGCATGGCTGCGGTTCTAGACAAATCTATTGTAGTATCGTATTCCCTTGAAGTCGAAGGACGGAGAGCTCCTAAGGTGACTGGGTCGTAGAATTCGGGTATAGTTGCGATTATGATATGATCCGGGCATAGACCCAAGCTAAGTACATATCGAGCCCACATAAGAGATAAGGAAGCACGTCACCAAGCGTGAGAGCGATAAAGCTCAAAGGCCAATTTTTATAGTGACGGTCCGACAAACGCCCAAGACTACGATTACTAAACCGAAGGTCGTGGCGATAGTCAAAGGCCAAACACTGATAACGGTCTAAGACATTATAAGGAGGCTAAGGGATTTAGTCATATAGACGATCTCCCGAAGCTAAATATTCACTGGGCGCTCGACCCCGCACATCATCCTAGTCAACAGCAAGCTACGGAGATTGACTGTACATTCATGTTATAATCATTTTATTTTCTTTGAAAACTTGAACCAATTATTAGCAAAATTATTTTCAAACGTGGGAGAAAATATATTATGTTTCATATATATATATATATATATATATATATATATATATAAACTCGTAAAATACCAAAGCCCAACTCATTGAGAATCCATTATTCTCACCCCACTTTGACTATTTAAAACCCCACCAGATGAAGAGAACGAAGATGGAATGGAGGCAGATGCTGACAAGAAGTAAAGTCTGACCTCGAGTATTGCCAAGACATATGAATGTGGAGTTGTTTCATCAATTCTTTTATTCCTCTATCAAAACTGTACTCTTATTTCCACTGTAACCTTTTGTACTTTGATGTAGTAATTCTGCTGTACTCATGAATATTTCTTTTCTATCGAATAACCAGTCTTAGTACACTGGGCTAAGATCTAGCACATGTATGCTTAACTGGAATTTATTATCACAAACAATATTTATTATGTTAACTGTAATGTTCTTGTCCAACCCGGGTGTAGGGCGTGACACTGGAGAATTAGGATGGAAGCTCATCTTGCAGCGATGCATGAGGAGATGATATATATATATATATCTTCGTCATTCTGGAAGGTCCAAATAAAGATAATGAAGGTCAATCCAGTCGCAAGGATAGAAGGACAGCCTCATACGGAAATGCTCGAGAAGGATCGCGATCAATGGATGACTGATGATCGCAAGTGTACAAACTTGGACAACGTCGCCAAGAATGCGCTATTTGTCACTCTCGACAAAGGCACATTCTCTAAGGTAAAAATCTATAAGAGAGCCAAACAAATCTGGGAGAAACTCAGGCTTATTTGCGAGGGAACTGAGCTCTCAAAAGAAAAGGAAATTTCTAAACTAACTCATCAATTTGAGTATTTTGAAATGAAAGTCTTCAAAAATGCTTGAGGAGCTTGACCTTAGATTTACCGACATTGTTGATGAACTTGAATCATTGGGTAAAGTGTATACCCAAAAGGAGAAAAATTTAAAAATATTTAGATCAATCCCTGCGCGATGGGATATAATAGACCACAGCTATTCATGTGTCCTATAACTTAAATGATATTTACACTTTTGATATCTTTTCTGGCCTGAAGTTATTTGAGTATGATATAGACATGAGAGAGAAATCTGAAGAGTCACCTGATGTAATATCCGCATTTTTCCTTTCTCTTAATATTCTCATTTTGGTGTATTTTCATTTTTGACAACTCGCTTGTAACCGTATTGACATTTTGAGGATATTTAATATTGGACTTTTTGTCGTTCGAGCTTGTTTCGGACTCGTCTTACCCGATTCGGTGTTTCATGTTGTTTTCGTCGCTATTTCGGGTATTCTCGTAAATCGTCGTGCGGAACCGCCGTTTCGGGGTTGCCAAGGATCCATCTCATGTTATTCTGTGTGTTGTGAACTTTAGTTTGGTGTTTCGACCATGTATCATACATTTCGGATGTTTTGGGCCGTTTTGTAATTTCCCAAAGTTTTGGGATAGTTACGTTTGTTGTTGTTTTTCCGAACCTTTGGGTAGTCGGGAATATGTTTTCCTTCAACACTTAAGTTCGTCGTTTCGAGTCCTTTACATTCGTACCATCGTGAATTTTTCACCGTTATATTTCGATTTTTCGTTTCGGTTCCTTCCTTGTCAGTGGTTGGCCGGTGCCCCCCAGCATGTTGCCATTACGTACGTAATGCATGTTGCCATTACGTACGTAACGGTTGTGTGTAGAGTAGTACAGGGAATTCTGCGATTTTCGTTACGTACGTAAGCATGGGACAACTTACGTACGTAATACAACTTACGTACGTTAGCATGTGGTGGCTAACGTACGTAACGAGGCCTGGGTTTATAAACCCAAGAGTTGACCGATTTCGGTCATTTTTCATCCTTTTCCCCTCCTCCGACTCGTGGACGATTTTCTTGGTGTTTTCCAGCGATTTGAAGCTTACCAACTCCGAGCCATCATCTTCTTCGAGTTTTTGGAGTATTTTATCAACATCTAATCGTGTTCTTCGTCTTTAATTCGAGGTAAACTCCTAAAACCTTCTTTTAGGTAAATTGGGGTTTTTTCAAATTTTTGCCCGATTCGTTCCGTATGATAGATTAATTCATGATGTATATGATTAATCTTGTTGGTATTGTTGCTTTTCCTACAGATTCATAGTATATTTCGTGGTATTTTTGTGATCGAGAGGGTTTGGGTGTGGTCCGCCCTCGTTGTTGTTTTTATACGAATATACATGAATCGTAGGCGGGTTTTCGGGTGTATTCAAATTCCGTATTCGTTAGGATTGGTGGTGATTGTGTTCTTCGAATTGTTAGGTTCGTAATTGTCGGTTCCTAGCATTCGTCGGCGTCTTTCCTTCCGTTCGTTGCGTCGTCTATTATTCAAGGCAAGTATTTTTGGAAACCTTTATGCTTAACATGAAATGGTAATGTATATTGTGTGTGCTTTACTGACCCTGGGAGGGTCCGACAGGGCCTCGGGGGAATCTACAACTTCACTCTGGATTGATGAGTTGTTTCGCTAGCCAGCTCGGGAGGGTCCTTAGAGGCCTCGGGTGGGATTCATGGTGGCGTCCTGGTCCTAGGTGATACCTGTGCGTGACTTGTTTTATAAAGTGGCCAGCTCGGTAGGGTCCTTAGAGGCCTCGGATGGGATTCATGGTGGCGTCCTAGTCCTAGGCAAATTGATTATTTGACTATTTGTTTCCGAAAAAACGACATGTCTGGTTTTGGTTGTTGAAATCATATTGGTGCATGTACTATGAAATGTGTAAGCGATTGGTTTGCCTTGATTAGTTGTACTAGTGTAATTGCTAACCCCTCTGGGGACTCGTTGTGGGGAAATTCTTGTTATGGATTTCAGGTTATGATCATCCGGATGAGCGAGCGCTGGGACAGTACGAGGATGTTGGCCACGGTCGTTGACATATGCGTTTGAGTCCTTTTATTTCCGTTATTCCATTCGATATGGTTGTTGTCCACTTTTGAAACTTATAGATTGTACTCGCGAGTACTTAGGCTTTTCTCTTCGGATTAAGATTTGTATTCGTCAAGTCATTTATGTTTGCCATTGTTGATTATTCCGCCGGTTGTACCGGGCGTGTGATTTGAATTTCAATTGGATAATGTGTATTGTTACTGTGGTAAATTGTGTCTAGCCTGGTGGATCCCATGGAGGAGTCCACGACACTGTAATATACCCTGAATATCTCGGGGATGTTACAGAAAATGGTATCAGAGCGCTAGGTTTATGGATACCTAGGCTTGTCGGTTATTTGGGTATAGTTGTGTTTTGTTTTGCATATTGTCACACCGCTGCCAGCATCTCGGTACTTCCAGTGCTAGTAAGTTTTCTTATTCGCTCCTTTGTTTTCTTGCATTGTATTTCTGCTTCTTGAATCGTAGTTGCTTTTTCCTCCCTTACTCATCATCAATATACTTCTGTTATCTCTTAACACCAGTATGGATGCCGGAGGAAACCGTGGTCGTGGTCGTGGTCGTGGACGCGGCCGAGGACGTGGGGCAGCCGGTGGGGCAGCCACGTCGCATTCTTCGGGAGCTGGCAGTACCGGTGATCGTCATAGTCATGCTTCTTCTTAGGAGCGCGCCGACCTTGGTATTACGGCCGTTACACAGCAAATGGTAAACCAAATGGCGTCTATAGCTCAGGTGGTTCAGAACCCGGATCAGGCCCATGCTAATCGGGGCAGAGCAGACCGTTGTCTCCAAGATGTCATCAAGATGCATCCTCCTCAGTTTTCGGGAGCATCAGACCCGATCGGCTCGGAGGGGTGGATCAAGGAGATATCTAAAGTCTTCATTGCCACCAACTGTCCCGATGACCGTAAAGTCCCTATTGCCCAGTACTTTCTCACTAGGGACGCTACGGACTGGTGGGAGGTCGTTGGGCCCAAAGATCATGTTGCTTCATGGGCCGAATTTCAGGAATTGATGGAAACTGAATATTGCCCGTAGCCGGTTAGACAGGCTCGAGTCCATACCTTATATGATGCTCAACCTTGGGATATTCCCGTATACCAAGCTATTGCCGATTTTAACAAGGAGTTGGGTTATGTGAAGACCCAAGTTGTCGAGGAGAGCGACAAAATTTTTCACTTCTCCAAACGGATGAAACTGTCGATTTGGGACTACATGTCTAGACTTGTCTGCACTACCCTGAAGGATTATCAGAGTCGAGCTCTTGCCTATGATATGTCGGTGACGGCCAGTGCGGCGGTTCGGGAGAGCAAGAAGCAGAAATCTACCGGAAATTTCTCGGGTCACAAGGGTGGAGGTCAGCAGAAGTCTCAGTCTGCGAATATTCCTGGAGGTAATTCGGCTCGTTTGTCTGGGGGCTATCGAGGTACTGCCAGTGCCTTCGTTCGGGTTACCAAATGCTTTAACTGTGGCGAGCCGGGCCATCGGAACTGGGAGTGTCCTCGCCCGCCTCTGATTTGTCATACTTGTGGTTAGTCGGGCCACAAGGCTTCCTTTTGTGAACGGGCAAGACGGTTTCTTGGTGCTCAGACTTCTTTTCCTGCACCTATGGAGCCTAGTGTGAATCAGGGCTCATTTGCTCCGCAGCCTCCGCCGGGTGCCGGTCGAGGGAGAGGTCGGGGTCAGCCCGCTAGAGGGGGAGCTTCCAGTGTTAGCTCTGCCCCTCCACGTATCTATGAGATGAGAAGGGCCGATGATCCAGTGGCCACTGTGGTGACAGGTACCGTTCATATACATTCACATCCTGTCAGTGTGATTTTTGATTCGGGTGCTACGCATTCATTCATTTCTCTGGAGTGTGTGCGCCGTTTGAGTCTTGACTGCTTATCACCCTGCGATCCTTTCATCGTTAAACTTCCTAGCGGTGATAGAATCGTCGGTGATCGAGAGGTCCGGGACTGTTCTGTGTTTATTTGTGAGAGGGCTTGGCTCTCTAATCTTATTGTTGTGGGTATTGAGGGTGAGGATTTGATTCTCGGGGATGATTGGCTCGAGCGGCATGGTGCAATCATGAACTGCCGCACGAGGATCATTACCATGCTAGCCGAGGACGGCACTGAACACTCTTTCGCGGGGCGAAAGAGAAACAAGAAGTTTGTTATTAACGCCTTGAAAGCGATGAGACTCCTGCAAAAGGGGTGTACTGGTTATTGGTGCTACGCCTTAAAGGCGGAGGATGGTGGAGTCGAGCTTTCGTCGATTCCAGTCGTTAGTGAGTTTCCTGATGTATTTCCTGACGAGTTACTGGGATTGGAACCGGATCGTGAGGTTGAGTTTGCTATAGAGTTAGAGCCGGGTGCGGCTCCAATTTCAAAGGCGCCGTATCGCATGGCACCTTCAGAGATGGCTGAGCTGAAGAAGCAGTTGAGTGAGCTTCTTGAGTCGGGTTATATTCGACCGAGCGCTTCGCCTTGGGGCGCACCGGTTTTGTTTGTTCGGAAGAAGGATGGTTCACTGCGTTTGTGTATCGACTATCGCGAACTAAACAAGGTGACCATCAAGAACAGGTATCCTTTACCGAGGATTGATGACTTGTTCGATCAGTTGCAGGGGGCCTCGGTATTCTCAAAGATTGATTTGAGATCAGGGTACTATCAGCTCCGGGTGAGGGAGTCTGATGTGCCGAAAACAGCTTTTCGGACGAGATACGGACATTATGAGTTCGTAGTTATGCCTTTCGGGTTAACTAATGCGCCGGCGGTGTTCATGCAGTTAATGAACAAAGTCTTTATCGAGTATTTGGATAAGTGTGTCGTCGTCTTCATTAACTATATTCTTATCTATTCAAGGAATGAGGAAGAGCATGCCCATCAATTACGGATAGTGTTAGACATTTTGAGGATCGAGCAACTCTATGCGAAGTTCTCGAAATGTAAGTTCTGGCTGAAGGAAGTGATGTTTTTGGGTCACGTGATTTCAGCCGAGGGAGTTCGAGTGGATCCGCAGAAGATTGAGGCAGTGTTGTATTGGGCACCGCCCAAGAATGTGAAGGAGATCCGTAGTTTCTTGGGTCTGGCCGGCTACTATCGTAGGTTCATCGAGGGTTTCTCGAAACTGGCTCGGCCGCTTACACAATTTCTCCAGAAGTCTGAGAAGTTCATCTAGAATGACGCGAGACAGTCGAGTTTCGAGGAGCTGAAGAGGCGTTTGACTTCAACCCCAGTTTTAGCGTTGCCGTGTAGCAACGAGGGTTTTGCTGTTTACAGTGATGCTTGGGGTCAGGGTCTTGGGTGCGTATTGATGCAGCACGGCAAGACCATTGCATATGCGTCGAGACAGTTGAGGCTGTATGAGCTTAACTACCCTACTCACGATTTGGAGTCAGCGGCAGTTGTTTTTGCGCTCAAGATTTAGCGTCACTATCTTTTCGGCTCTGCATGTTAGATTTTTACCGATCATAAAAGTCTGAAATACATATTTACTCAGCGAGAGTTGAATATGAGACAGAGGAGGTGGTTAGAGTTGATTAAGGATTATGACCTCGAAATCCTTTATCATCCGGGCAAGGCGAACGTCATGGCCGACGCCTTGAGTCGGAAACCAGTCTCGTTGTGAACACTTGAGATCCTTACATCTCAAGTCGATCTTCAGTGGGATTTGATTGAGTGGAGTGTTGAGATTTTGTTGCCCGGTGCCGTAGGGCGACTTTGTGCTTTAGAAATTTCGTCGTCTCTGATCGATGAAATTAAACTGAACCAGCTAGAGGATCCGATGATTGTGTAAAATCCGAGAGAATGTTCTTAAGGGAAAGTCTCCTGGGTTTGTGATTCACGAAGATGGTGTGTTGAGATTCCAGAGTCGACTTTGTGTACCGAACGACTTGGATTTGAGATAGAGTATTTTACGTAAGGCCCATGCTACTCCTTACTCCGTTCATCCTGGTTCGAGTAAGATATACAAGGACCTGAGGAGGAATTTCTGGTGGAATGATATGAAGGAGGAGGTCGCACAGTTTGTAGCGAGATGTTTGACTTACCAGCAGGTCAAAATCGAGCATCAGCGACCAGCCGGGTTATTGCAGTCACTTCCCGTTCTGGAATGGAAATGGGAAGACATATCTATGGACTTCATTACGAGTTTGCCAAGATCGAGATCGGGCATGAATATAGTTTGGGTGATTGTTGATCGCCTGACCAAGCCGGCATATTTTCTGGGCATCAAGGATACTTGGGGCCCGGAGAAGTTGGCTCATGTGTTTATTGCGCAGATTGTGAGGCTTCAAGGTACTCCGAAGTCTATTGTTTGGGATCGGGATGGCCGTTTTGTATCGCACTTTTGGCAGGCGGTGCATAGGGCATTGGGTACTCGTTTGCGTTTGAGTATCTCTTTTCATCCTCAGTCAGATGTACAGTCGGAGCGCACAATCCAGACATTTGAGGATATGTTACGTGCTTGTGCTCTTCGACTGGAGTAGCGACTGGGAGGAGCATTTGCCATTGATCGAATTCACGTATAACAATAGTTGGCACACGTCGATTCGGATGTCACCGTACGAGGCGCTTTATGGGCGGCGATCGCCGATTTGTTGGAACGAAGCGTTCGATTTGGTCGGGACTGAACTGGATATTGTTCTAGAGACGAGGTGGAAGGTGGATTTGATTCGAGAACGGATGTTGACCGCTCAGAGTCAACAGAAGTCGTATGCCGATGTCCGTCGTCGATCTTTGGAATTCGAGGTGGGGGACCACGTTTTGCTAAAGGTGTCGCCGACGAAGGGAGCTTTCCGCTTCGGGAAGAAGGGAAAGTTGAGTCCGAGATTTATTGGACCCTTTGAGATTGTCGAGCGAGTCGGTGAGTTGGCATACCGTTTGGGGCTACCTCCGGCCTTGAGTCACGTTCATAGCATTTTCCATGTTTCGCAGCTGAGGAAATATGTTCCGGATCGTAGTCATATCATCGACTTTGAAGAGATCGATATTGCCGAGGACATTTCCTTCGAGGAGCGTCCCTTAAAGATTTTGGAGCACCGTGAGAAGCGACTGAGGCATAAGACTATTCCTTTGGTCAAAGTGCAGTGGTCGAGACATGGTGTCGAGGAGGCAACTTGGGAAACCGAGGATATCATGCATGCTAAGTACCCCGAGTTGTTTATTTCTTAAGTTTCGGGACGAAACTTGTTTTTAGAGGGGTAGAATGTAATATCCGTATTTTTCCTTTCTCTTAATATTCTCATTTTGGTGTATTTTCATTTTTGACAACTCGCTTTTAACTGTATTGACATTTTGAGGATATTTAATATTGGACTTTTTGTCGTTCGAGCTTGTTTCGGACTCGTCTTACCCGATTCGGTGTTTCATGTTGTTTTTGTCGCTATTTCGGGTATTCTCGTAAATCGTCGTGTGGAACCGCCGTTTCGGGGTTGCCGAGGATCCATCTCATGTAATTCTGCGTGTTGTGAACTTTTGTTTGGTGTTTCGACCATGTATCGTACATTTCGGATGTTTTGGGCCGTTTTGTAATTTTCCAAAGTTTTGGGATAGTTACGTTTGTTCGGGAATATGTTTTCCTTCAACACTTAAGTTCGTCGTTTCGAGTCCTTTATGTTCGTACCATCATGAATTGGTCACCATTATATTTTGAGTTTTCGTTTCGGTTCCTTCCTTGTCAGTGGTTGGCCGGTACCCCCCAGCATGTTGCCATTACATACGTAATGTATGTTGCCATTACGAACGTAACGGTTGTGTGTAGAGTAGTACAGGGAATTCTGAGATTTTCGTTACGTACGTAAGCATGGGACAACTTACGTACGTAATACAACTTACGTACGTTAGCATATGGTGGCTAACGTACGTAACGAGGCCTGGGTTTATAAACCCAGGAGTTGACCGATTTCGGTCATTTTTCATCCTTCTCCCCTCCTCCGACTCGTGGGCAATTTTCTTGGTGTTTTCCGGAGATTTGAAGCTTAGCAACTCCGAGCCATCATCTTCTTCGAGTTTTTGGAGTATTTTATCAACATCTAATCGTGTTCTTCGTCTTTAATTCGAGGTAAACTCCTAAAACCTTCTTTTAGGTAAATTGGGGTTTTTTCACATTTTCGTCCGATTCGTTCCGTATGATAGATTAATTCATGATGTATATGATTAATCTTATTGGTATTGTTGGTTCTCCTACGGATTCATAGTATATTTCGTGGTATTTTTGTGATAGAGAGGGTTTGATTGTGGTCCGCCCTCGTTGTTGTTTTTATACGAATATACATGAATCGTAGGCGGGTTTTCGGGTGTATTTAAATTCCGTATTCGTTAGGATTGGTGGTGATTGTGTTCTTCAAATTGTTAGGTTCGTAATTGTCGGTTCCTAGCATTCGTCGGCGTCTTTCCTTCCATTCGTTGCGTCGTATTTTATTCAAGGCAAGTATTTTTAGAAACCTTTATGCTTAACATGAAATGGTAATGTATATTGTGTGTGCTTTACTCACCCTGGGAGGGTCCGACAGGGCCTCGGGGGAATCTATGACTTCACTCTGGATTCACGAGTTGTTTCGCTAGCCAGCTCGGGAGGGTCCTTAGAGGCCTCGGGTGGGATTCATGGTGGCGTCCTGGTCCTAGGCGATGCCTGTACGTGACTTGTTTTATAAAGTGGCCACCTCGGGAGGGTCCTTAGAGGCCTCGGGTGGGATTCATGGTGGCGTCCTGGTCCTAGGCAAATTGATTATTTGACTGTTTGTTTCCGGAAAAAGACATGTCTAGTTTTGGTTGTTGAAATGATATTGGTGCATGTACTATGAAATGTGTAAGCGATTGGTTTGCCTTGATTACTTGTACTAGCGTAATTGCTAACCCCTCTAGGGACCCGTTGTGGGGAAATTCTTCTTATGGATTTCAGGTTATGATCATCTGGACGAGCGAGCGCTGGGACAGTACGAGGATGTTGTCCAGGGTCGTTGACATATGCATTTGAGTCCTTTTATTTCCGTTATTCCATTCGATATGGTTGTTGTCCACTTTTGAAACTTATATATTGTACTCACGAGTACTTAGGCTTTTCTCTTCGGATTAAGATTTGTATTCGTCAAGTCATTTATGTTTGCCATTATTGATTATTCCGCCGGTTGTACCGGGCGTGTGATTTGATTTTCAATTGGATAATGTGTATTTTTACTGTGGTAAATTGTGTCTAGCCTGGTGGGTCCCATGTAGGGGTCCACGGCACTATAATATACCCTGAATATCTCGGGGGTGTTACACCTGCCAGGACCACAGTACTAGCTGTTGTATCTGACAGAAGACGTAGTTCAGCACCCAGCACATCCAAATTGGCATGCAAGGCATCAGACAGCTACGGTGACATCCTGCCGCAAGACGAGATGGCCCTGCTCATGCACAAACTCAAGAAGTTCATCAAACAGTATGGAAAGGCACCATACAGGCCCAAGCAATTGAATAGGGTAAAGTTCTGAATCCCCTTCATCTGGAGATTTTAACCTATGTTATAATTGCAGGAAGCTAGGACATTAAGTGTCCTCATCCAAAAGTGCTAAAGTTGCCCGAAGCCGAGCAGCAAAAAAATGATGAGAAGATTCATGCCTGTAGAAACAAACTCAAGGCCCTGATTGGTGAATTAGAAGCCTCGACTACATCGAACAAGACCACGGAGTGCCTACAGGCGATCACTAACAGTGACTCCTCTGACGATGAAATTGAGAATACAGCACATATGTGCTTTATGGCCAAAGAAGAAGAGGATGATGACAGCGATGATGAGGTAAGCTCCACCTCAACTATTACTATTAATGCATCGCATATATTTGAAAATATTATGAATGAATTTAGAACCATTCAAAAAGCCTATGAGATGCTCAAACAAGAAAATATACAGCTCGCCATTTTAAACCTAGAGCTGAAAGATGAAAATGACTTGCGCAAAAACAACTATAAAAACATGTCTTTGGATTGCGAAAATAGCAAAGTCACACATGAAAAACTCATGGAAAGCAATTATCAACTTGCAAAAGAACTAATGATGCAAAGTATCACAATGAGTGCAATACAAATGATTATGCTTTACTTGAAGCTAAAGTACAAACTCTCGAGAAATGAGAAGGAGAACTTGAGACCATCCTGAAATCATTTGAAAAATCTTTAAGAAGGATGGAAGAAATTCTAACTACTGGGCAGCATTCTCACGATAAATGTGTCTTAGGATATGACTCGTTCTCCCACAGGGGAAAGACTAGTACGGTGTGATCAGGGGAGTGGAACCCATTCCTGAAACTGAAGAGGCCCCAAGCCCCGCAAAGGTTACTGCTGCCAAACCTTGTACAGCAAAGGATGCGATTCCGCCCCCGAGTTCGTATCATAAGCAGCGGAAATCTCAGCCTCCCAGACCTGTAAGATGCAATGATCATCAACTGTATGCTCCCCGAGCATATGAACAGCATCAGCAGCCATTCAGAAAGAAGGCTGTATCTATGTATCAGAGGCACGCACCACAGTACTACAGCACAGTGCACCTAGATACTGGATACAGGAACCTAGATATCCATCCAGGAAGCAGGCAGCCGCTCAGTACCACCAATAGATCTGGGAATCCAACTGGAAACCTAGAAGGCAAGTTGTAAGACCAAAGAACATGTTAGGAGTATGACCTCAAATGCCACTCAGAGGATGTTAGAGTGAGGGCATTGTACTTGTTATTATGTAAATCATTGTTATAAGGCAATTGTATGTTTCTTTATTCACTGGTAGTCACTCGCATTCCTGACTCGTAAATATATATATATATATATATATATATATATATATATATATATATATATATATATATATATATATAAACTAGTCCGCGTATTTGAGAGAAAAACATTCCACTCCTTATTGGATAAGAGAATCGGCACTGGAAAGATTTATAGCTCAAATACTTAATCGTTCGCAAGTCGATAAAACTTTACTGGGTATTAATTTTATGTGAAGACTTGTATGACGTGTTCTTTGACTTGGAGAGTGCCCGTTTATCACTAATGGTTAGTGGAAGCACACATTATAGGTATGCTAATGAGATTAGTATACTTGAACTGAGTCACCCTTGATTGTCACACGGATTTCGCTCCGGGACAGTCAATGACGGAATCGAAAGGTTGGGATAGGTATTCATGAACCTTCGACTTGAGGATTTAGTAGGGATGTGCTTGTGACGTTAAGATTTTCACTGGAGTAGTTCGACCCAGAAAACCGGAAGGTGGGGGTCAACCTCGACGTGCATCTTGATGGGCAAGTAGCAGGTTCTACTAAATACCAAGATAGAATTCTTTCTCCTGTAAGTGAACAGGTATATGTCCTATGCGGTTATTGGCAAATGAGATCATAGGTCTTTGGCCAAAGCATTGGAGCTAGTTGTATTGGATACACGAGAGCTCAGTGATCTCGATTTGCATTAACTCATGCATACGTCAAGTACAAATAGAGTCTAACTGACCGTGCCCCTATAACTTGATCGGGACATATGAAAGAAGGGTTTATATGTATACTGGTATTCACGACAGAAATGTTTCGGAATGATCCTAATCATTCGTTCTCAGTTAGGTTACAGTGTAGGCCGCGGGACTGGCTAGGTGGTACTATCACTCTTTGGTTCCTCCCATTGCTAACTGAGATGGACCTACCAAGTCGCGCATTAGGATAGACGACGGAATAAATCGAGCTTATTCTCTGTTTAATTATATTAGATATTAGATATCTAATTTATTGGACATTGGATGTCTAATTAATCTTGGGACATTGGATATCTAAATTAATTTATTGGATAAATTAATTTACAGCCTCAGGAATTAAATAAATTACTGGGTGATTAATTTAATTTATAAAATAATTGTTTCTTGGAGAAATTAATAATATTATTCTGTATTTGATATAATTAATTAATTGGATTAATTAATTGATATAAATACATCGGAACAGAATGGAATTTATCTGTTTGGAAACACGAGAGCCCGAATTGAACCAAAGTCTCCCGTTTGCTTCTAGAGGCCGGCCCTTCTTTTGTTTTTATTTTGGTCTCTGATTCCACCACATGGAGTGGAAGACCAAAGAAAATAAAGAAGGATATTTCTTTTTATTTTATAATGAAGAATCAAATCATGGGGAGATATGAGATGATTTGTGATAATAGAAGTGAACTTCCTCCTCCCTTCCTAGTAGCTTAGAGCCGTGAGTTTTCTTAGTGAAAGGGAGAAGTCTTCATTTTTGTCTTTCACTTTCATCTTCAATTTTGACAGAGAATTTCATTTTTCAAAACACTTAGAGTGCTTAGGAAAATCAAGAGAGAAAATAAATTAGTATACTTTGAGTGTATCAATTTATTTCTATAAGCTCCAATTACCTTGTTCTAGCCATATTCATGGAGGATAACGAGGTGTGTGTTGTTACGGTCGTCTTTCCGGCGCGTGGCAAGTAGAGACGCAATATTTTCGGCTTTGGATTTCCCAAGAGCTTTGACGACTCAGATTCATGGCGGAGATCACAAAAAGCTTGGAGAATCGGATTTGTGTAGGAGATCGCAAACTTCAACCATTTAATCAAAGGACTACAAGGGTATGATTTCGAATCTTCCCCTTGTTTAGTTTTATATATTCGTATATACGTAGGTTGATCGATCCTCTTAGGGATTCTGATCAAATTTGATTCGTATATTGCTTCCGCTGTGCCTTCGTTTAAGTCCTCGAATCCCAAAAGTGGTATCAGCGCGAGGTCTTGTGATCGTATATACGATCTTAGCATTTGGAATGCTTGGTTGAATGATTTATAATTTGGAATCATAAATGCGTAATCGTTATGTATGTTTGTTTGTTCGTTGTAGTTGTGTTTTTCGTAAATTCATATCAAAATATAAATCTTGTATTTCTTATAAATATGATTCATATTGAAGATATGAAAGTCGAAAAATATTGATATCGGATATCCGGTCGAATATCAAGCCCCAAATTGCCGTTGGACAGAACCGAGAACATTGCTGATTTTGGCTAGGCCAAAACAACCGCTACCGTGCGGTCTGCCTTGTTGGGGCCACGGTCTGGGCTTTGGATCGCTGTCCAATGTGCTCGGATCGCAGTCGGGGCACTGTTCCAGCACTGTCCGGGCTCGTTTTTCTGTCACTTTCAGAAAAATTCATCTCCCGCATCTTAAATTGGATTTACTTTGATTAAAATGAAATATAGTATTTCATTTAAAAGTAAGAAAATTGATTAATTGGAATACTCATGATTGACTGAATCACTTTAAACGATTTCACATTACCGATTGTGTAAATTGATTGGATCAATTCTACTTAATGGTTAATTTTATATATTGATTGGATCAATATATTTAATATATAATTTATTTATTTAGTATTTATTAGATGAATGCTTGTGAATGGGGATGTAGTTCATGGACCTAGTTTTGAATCGTTCTATTTTATTCGATTGGGTTGTAAAGGCTATTTTGGGTCTGTTTATTACTAGAAAAATTTGTATAGGATGCAATTTTTCAATGTAAAATTTATATGTAATGACGAAGACCAAAGGAAGATGCATTCGAGAAGATGAAGATTTAAAACTGAATACATGTAATTAGATTACGATATTTTTGTTCTAGGAATGATCCATGAACTACATGTTGGTAGCAAGTAGGTTGTGGATATTTTATTAATATGATATGAATGTAACAAATGCGCTTAAATGAATTGATGTGCAAAGTGTAACATTAATCGCGAAAATTCTCCCACGACAAAATATTAAGTTTAAAAGGTTTCAAGGTTTTCCTTCCCTCCATCGAGCTTTCGGAAAATTGAAATCCAAACAGGATGTGATATCCTTCCGAGTTATCGGGGTAGTCATTCGGGGAGGATTGATAAATTATCGAGAGGGCATTGGATGCCCTCGGTTGGAGCAAATTTTATCCCTGGAAACCTATTTGGTTGCCGGATAAGATTCAATTGTGAAACTGATCAGCGTCGATGGTATAAACTTAATTTGTTCATGAACTATAGATACCGTATAGGTTGAGGGGAGTGAAAATGGGGAAAAATAAGATCGAATCATCCATTAGATGGGTTGGTGTTGGACACCACTTTACGAAGATTAATAGACCATAAACCTGTTCGGTTGCCCTCTATTAAAATTTATAAAGAACTCGATCACCACTATGAAGTAAAGCGAACAAATACTTCCAGATTTCACATGGGAGTGTGTTATTCCGATAAAAATAGTGGGAGCTGGGTTAAAAGAATATAAAAGTCCTTAATTCTAAACTCAGACCATAATTGAACGAGTTCATAATCAATCTAGTGTACTTTAGGCAGCCATAAAACTCTCGAAAATGAAAATGAACCCACTCGCTATACTACTCGAAAAGAACACCTTAATTAGGCCTAACTTTGTGGACTGGCTCCACAACCTGATGATAGTCCTCAGTATGGAGCACTGGAATACGTCTTGGAGGCGAACATTCCGGCGGATCCGGCACGGACCAGAGTCAGTCAGGAAGATCTTGAAAACCACAAAAAGTGGGTTAAGGATGACATTAGAATTTGTGGCTATATGATGGCCTCTATGTATAATGAGATTCAGAGAGCTCATGAGAAAATGACTTCTGCTAGGCAGATTTTATCTCACTTAACCGAGATTTGTGGTGATCACAGTCGAACTGCTAGATATGAGATATCTAAAGAGCTTTTCGTTGCCAGGATGAAGGAAGGTGATAAAGTAGGGGACCATATCCTAAAAATAATCTCTATGATTGAGATATTGCAAGCTCTTGATTTTAGGATGCATGCTTCTATACAAACCTGTAATACCCGGTTGTAATTCAGTCATTATCATTCAGTAATTTCATTCGGTGATTGTCACTCAGTGGATTTTCACTCAATTATAATCATTCATCAATCATGTTCTTTCACCGTGTTCACCGTTCGGAAAAACTTCGAGTTGTGTATCGTTATTGTTCATTGTTTCAACTTTCCTCATATGAGTTAGACTTTGTTAGATCACCATTAATTTTTGGTATTTCCAAAAATTCTAAATCTTTGCAATATTATAGAGCATCGAGTTAGCCTTCCAATGGTTCAAACGGTGAGTCAATCGGAGTCCGGACGAGAGAGTTATGGTCGTTTTAGCTCAACCGCTCATTTTTCAGTTGTTGGCCGATCACTGCCGAACGAACTCGGCCGTGTCGTCCGACACGGCCCGTGCCGTACTCGTCCGGAAAATGCCGAGGTGTCTGCCTCAGGACCCGACCGTGTCGTCTGGCACGGCCGAGTCGAACCGCCGGATAAGCGAATAAATGCGCCCGGCACGCCGGCCGTGTCGGCCCAGCGCGGTCGAGTCATGCCGAATCGGTCGGACGAGTCAGCCGGAGGCCCTCCGCGCCGCGGCCGTGTCAAGCGAGAACACGGTCGAGTCCTGTCGGCCGGTATGCGACACGGCCGTGCCGATCGGCACGGGCCGTGTCGGCGGCGATCAACTCCCTTAAATTCGTTTTTTCAAAGATTTCTTCCATTTCTTTCCCATTTTTTCACTTGCAACCGAGAGAGGAAGCTTGAGAGAGGTTTTCCTTCACAAATCATTTGAGTATTTGATTTTCTTCATCTCCTTTTGATCGTGAAGCTTGGATAATCGACCTAACGCGTGTTCTTCGGATTAAAGTACTTGAATCTTCAAAGGTAATATTCTTCAACACCTTGGATTTCGATTTTTGTGTTGAGATACGGTGTTTTGGACGTTATAATCATGATATATGAAGGGATATGTATATGATTATGAGTTTGTATAAGGATTCATTGGATTATTGAGGAATTATTCAAGAACACTTTGAAAATCGAGTTGGAATTGGGGATTTTCGACTAATTGTTGTTATAATCACATTTTGGATATTCATAACGGATTATTGATCGTATTGGAGATGTTTTGTTGGGTTGAAACACTTCTTGGGGATTTTGATATTGGTATATCGAGGTTTGATTGTAAATCGGAGTTTGGATACAACGTATTCGATATAATGCCCCAATGAACTTAGTTTAATCGTATCGACGTTTTGAGTTCGTTATATTCGTGTTTGATTCGTATATTGAGCGGATTGTTGGATATTGTATAATTCAAGGTTGTTCGAGCGACCGATATCTCAATTAGGGCGTTGTTCGTGGAAGGATAATTGTCACCGGTATTGAGTAAGTTAATTCTTACTCGGTTAAAAGGATATTCATTCCTTTTGTTGTTGTTCATTCATAATCATAACTCATTCATCATTATATTAACCGTATCAAAACTTGTTGTTATCAATTAATCATTTCAGTCATAAGAGCAGCGGTTCCAATCTTTTCATTAATTTGTCATTTATTTCATTACCATTCCATCTCGGTGAGTCATTATTCATTTTCGATGTCACTTTTGTTATATCGTGGCATTCGGTCATCTTGGCGTGCAGTTGGTATGTGTAGGGTTTTCATGTCGGGCACATTATAGTCGTGTGTTGGTTGATGACCTCACATTGGGTGTGCACACGAGATTGATTGTTTCGTGAGGCGATTAGGTACAAGACCACGCGTGTATTGATCGTTGGTGGCTTGTGCACGGACACATTTCCATCCGGGCGTAGTGTGGCGCCATTTCCTTTGAGCCGTCTTGTTAGTTGATTCATATAGCATGTTTGATTGCGTATGTTTGACAGGATATTTCATAATTTCAAATATAATCATGATTGTGTTTATTCAACTCGGAGGATTGTTGTTCTTTATGGCGACCCGTTTGGGGATTTTGTTTTTCGTGTCATGGCAAGGCAAACGCACGGAAATAGCATGTTGATGTCGAGGAGTCCTAGTGATACTAGTAGGGGGCCCCGATCTTTCATTATTCATGTTATTGTCCTTTATTTTCCGCAGACTTTCATTTGAATACTCCGTTTCATTCAGTTTTGTGTATTTTATCTTCATATAAAATACACTAGTATTCGGTATTGTCGTGGTATGTTGTAACTAAACTCCTCGTCGGAGTAATTATTGCTGTAATGTAGTTCGGTACTACATTTATCTTGTGTAATTCATTCATTTTCATTTGCACAGTGGGTCCCGGTTGGGGATCTACGGCCTTTGTAATATCCGCCTAGTTTGGGGTGTTACGAGTTGGTATCGGAGCGTGGTTTTGAATACTACCCTCCAAGTCATGTCTCATTTGAAATCATCGTCATCGGACTAGTATCATTGGACTTTCGCGTCACGTGTGACTGTGCGAATGCCGAGCCAATCGACCGAAAGAAGCGTAAGACTTCTAACGCCATGGTATAATTTCTCGCAATAGTCATTCATTCATCATTCATCATTTAACAATCCTCAAACATCATCATTCATTATGATCGGGACGATCATATTAACTCATCAATCACTTAATTCATTTCATTACTCGATTAATAATCGGGACGATCATGTTAACTCATTAATTACTCAATTCATTTCATTACTCGGTTGTCAATCTGGATGATCATATTATCAATCTTGTTAAGTTATTCAAGATAATCATTTCAAGAATTTCATGAGATAATCATGTAACTTCAGTAAATCATTCATATAATCACAAGTTAGAGCATGTATACTCATTTTCATCATCTCATGACATAATCATAACGTGCTAATCATGCGGGAAATATAATCATTATGCGACCTTCCTACTTGATATGGAGAAGCGTCGAGGATGCACGGGGAGAGGCGCAGTGCGGACCGAAACCCGAGAAATAATCACTGGCCGGGAAATCGTGCCGGGACTCGGCTCGATCGAGAAGATGCTCGGGTTGATCCACTCACTTTTATGCGAGCCATGATGACCCATGTGCGGTTGCTCAATCATCATTGCGCCACTCGGCCGGATTAATCGAGAGAACTCTCCGTATGAGCAGTGCTAAGGAAAGTCTTTGAACAACAACCTTCATTTGTCGGCAAGAAATCAACGAAGCATAATCAATCCGAAGGCGGTCGGTCAACCTTCAAGAAGCCTCGTGTGAGTCCTATCGTTTACGGCGACCTCTACGGTGCATAGTCGTGCGGGATCTCATTCCCGGCGGTCGATTCGGCCATCACTGTTTCAATTGTGGGCAGGTCAATTCAGCACCGAGTGTAAACCGTCTATCACATGCTATAATTGTGGGAATTTCGGGCATAAGGCCCATTTTTGCGAAGGGACTCCAAGTCGGCTCGGCGGCATCTCGAGCTCAAGCAATCGGCCTTTCAGAATCGGTTGCTTTGTCAACGTCGTTTAAGACAACTTGGAAGCTTGGAGCTCGTATTTATCGAGACGGGAGCGTCCGGTTAGGGGGCGGCAAGTCCCAAATTCATATGATGAGGAGGATCGACGATCCGGTGGCGAATGATTTCGTATACACGTAATTTTATTTCAACTTGACAGTACCTTTTGATTAAGGTACACCTCATTCATTAATTATCGAATCATGCTTGAATAGACTTATTTCGGGATAGTCCTATTGCTTGTGGACCTCATACCATCGGTCTACCACGACGATGGAAGAATTTTCGGAATCATACCTAAGTAAGCTTAGTAACGCGATTGGTTGGTGGACCTAATCGTGGTGAATTTATCTTATGAAGATTTAATTTCGGTATTATTTGGTTTAACCGTCTTAATACTATCCTCGGTGTTTGTTAGCGTTTGGTCGCTATCTTTCCGTCGTTAGTTGTCGAATGTGTGCTTCAGGAAGTAATCCCGTTGTTCCGGTAGAATTTCTATTATGGAGGAATCAGAGAAATTCCGCAATCGAACTATCCGATCATTCATTGTATCATTTTCATCGATTGGCCTTTCTAAGGCAATCGAGTTATTCAATCATTCCTTGTATCATTTCCATCGATTGGCTTTTCTAAGACAATCGAGTCATTCAATCATTCATTGTATCATTTCCATCGATTGGCTTTTCTAAGACAATCGAGTCATTCAATCATTCATTGTATCATTTTCATCGATTGGCCTTTCTAAAGCAATCGAGTTATTCAATCATTCATTGTATTATTTTCATCGATTGTCCTTTCAAAGGCAATCGAGTTATTCAAACATTCATTGTATCATCTTCATCGATTGGCCTTTCTAAGGCAATCGAGTTGTTCAATCATTATTGGTATCTCTTTTTATCGATTGACCATTCTAGGGCAATCGAAATGTTCAATCATTCGTGGTATCATTGTCATCAATTGACGATGTATTTGCCTTCACATAGAGTAGGGGAATTCAGGAGTGAGTGGGGCAGTGCGTCCCATTTATCGAAGGCACCGTATCGGATGGCCCGACCGAAATGCGGGAGTTGAAGAATCAACTTGAGGAATTGTTCGAGAAAGGTTATATCCAACCGAGTACGTCCCGTGGGGAGCACCATTCTTTGTTTGTCAAGAAGAATGATAGTTCTTTTCGCTTGTGTATCGATTACGGGAGTTGAGCAGGGTGATGATCAAGAGTAGTATCCTTTACCCGTATTGATGATCTTTTAGATCAACTTGGGAGCCTCGGTATTTTCCAGATCGACTTAAGATCTGGATATCACCCGATTGCGGATTCGAGTCGGATATCGCGAGGACAGCGTTTCATACACGCTATGGTCATTATGAGTTCGTAGTTATGCCGTTCGGGCTAACTATTACACTGTGGTATTCATGGGGGTAATGAATCGGGTTTTCATCGATTTTTTTGGGATCGGGTTGTTGTTGTCTTCATCGAAGACATTTTGATTTATTCTCGTGGCCGAGAGGAATACGAGGTTCATCTTCATCGGGTTCTCGACGTGTTGAGACGAGAGCAACTTTATGGAAAGTTTTCCAAATATGAGTTACGGAGGTCGAAGTGACTTTCTCGGACATGTAATTTCATCGACGAGTTCGTGTCGACCCTCGAAGTCGGAGACTATCCGATATTGGCGACCTCCGAAGATATTAAGTAAATCCGATGTTTCCTCGGATTAGTTGGTCAATTATCCAACCCGACACGGAGCTAGCGGTAGTGGTTTTCGCGTTGGGGTTTGGCGTCGTTACCTTTATGGCATCACCTTTCGGTTATTCACCAATCACAAGAGTTGAAGGATATATTTACTCACAAGGAGTTAAATATGCGGAGGCGGTGGTTGGGACTACTCAAAGATTATGATATCGAAATCCTTTACCACCGGGCAAGGCGAACATTGTCGCCGACGCCTTGAGTCGTAAGTCCATTCGGGAGCGGATGCTTGCTCGTTTAACGATTCGAAGGAGCTTCAACAGAATTCCTTAGACCCGAGATCGAGGTCCTGCAGCTAGTTCAGAACGACTTTGTATGTTAGAGATTTCATCATCTCTTGAGGATGCAATCGGGGAGAATCGGGGTTCGGACCCGGCATTGTTGCGCATTCGTGAGGATGTGGCTCGGGAAAGCCCCTGGATTCGTGATCCACGAGGATGGACTTTTGAGTTTTAAGAACCGGTTGTGCGTACCGTGAATGACGAGTTGAAAAACTCTATTTTGAGAGAAGCTCAAGCTACCCCTTATTCTGTTCATCCGGGGTCCAGCAAGATGTACAAGGACTTGAAACAAAATTACTGGTGGAGTAATATGAAGCGAGAAGTCGCAGAATTTGTTTCGAGATGCTTAACCTGTCAACAAGTCAAGATTGAACATCAGCGACCGGCGGGTATGCTGAAACCTCTCCCTATTCCAGAGTGGAAATGGGAAGACATTTCTATGGATTTCATCACGAGGTTACCGACGAGTCGTCGTGGCATGAATACGATCTGAGTAATTGTGGACCGCTTAACCAAATCAGCTCATTTTCTTGAGATTAAGGATACTTGAGGTCCCGAGAGACTTGCCCAACTATTCATCAAAGAGATTGTGAGACTGCACGGTACTCCTAAAAGTATCGTTTCCGATCGTGACGGACGGTTTGTGTCACATTTTTGGAAATCAGTTCATCGTGCTATGGGAACTCAGCTTAATCTCGATCGCCTTTCATCCTCGGTCAAGCGGACAATCAGAGAGTACTATTCAGACATTAGAGGACTTGTTGAGAGCTTGCGTCCTCGATTGGAAGGACGATTGGGAAGCCCAACTACCATTGATCGAGTTCACGTATAATAATAGTTGGCATGCTTCCATTAAGATGGCACCTTACGAGGCCTTGTACGGTCGTCTTTGTCGATCTCCTTTGTGTGGGATGACTTGTCAGAATCAATCGGCATCGAGCCCGATATGCTTATAGCCGCCCGGGAGAAGGTAGCTTTGATCAAGAGTCATTTGTTGACAGCTCAGAGTCGACAGAAATCGTATGCGGATAATCGTCTCCGACCACTAGAGTTCGAGACGGGTGACCATGTTTTGGTCAAGGTATCCCCGAGTCGAGGTATTTTTCCGTTTCGGAAAAATGGGGGAAGTTGAGCCCAAGATTCATTGGACCGTTTGAAATTTTGGATCGAGTAGGCGAGTTAGCTTATCGATTGGCTTTACCTCCGGCTTTGAGCAGGATTCATAATGTGTTTCACATCTCTCAGTTGCGGAAGTATGTTGCCGACCAGTCACATACTTCGGATTCGAAATCGAGATCGCGGATGATCATTCGTACGAGGAGCGTCTGTGCGAGTGTTAGAGCGGCGAATCAAACAGTTGAGCAACAAGACGATTCCTTTGGTCAAGATTCGGTGGTCTAGACACGGAGTCGAAGAGGCTACTTGGGAAACCGAGGATAGTATGCGGGAGAGTTATCCCGAGTTGTTTGACCCTTAGTTTCGAGGACGAAACTCTTTTAAGGGTGTATGTAATACCGGTTGTAATTCGATCATTATCATTCATAATTTCATTCGGTGATTGTCACTCGGTGGATTTTCACTCAATTATAATCATTCATCAATCATGTTCTTTCACCGTGTTCACCGTTCGGAAAAACTTGAGTTGTGTATCGTTATTGTTCATTGTTTCAACTTTCCTCATATGAGTTCGACTTTGTTAGATCACCATTAATTTTTGGTATTTCCAAAAATTCTAAATCTTGCAATATTATAGAGCATCGAGTTAGCTTTCCAATGGTTCAAACGGTGAGTCAATCGGTCCTGACGAGAGAGTTATGGTCGTTTAGCTCAACCGCTCATTTTTCGATTGTTGGCGATCATCGCCGAACGAACTTCGGCCGTGTCGTCCGACACGGCCCGTGCCGTACTCGTCCGGAAAATGCCGAGGTGTACGCCTCGAGACCCGACCGTGTCGTCGGCATGGCAGTCGAACCCTTCCGGATAAGCGAGAATCGTCGCCCGGCACGCCGGCCGTGTCGGCCAGCACGGTCGAGTCATGCCAGTCATTGTCGGACGGGTCATCGTCGGAGGCCCTCGCGCCGCGCCGCGGCCGTGTCAAGCAGACACGGTCGAGTCCTGTCGCGGCCAACCGGCGGTATGCGACACGGCCGTGCCGATCGGCACGGCCGTGTCCGGCAGCATCAACTCCCTTAAATTCGTTTTTTGAGATTTCTTCCATTTCTTTCCCATTTTTTTCACTTGCAACCGAGAGAGGAAGCTTGAGAGAGGTTTTCCTTCACAAATCATTTGAGTATTTGATTTTCTTCATCTCCTTTTGATCGTGAAGCTTAGGATAATCGACCTAACGCGTGTTCTTGGATTAAAGTACTTGAATCTTCAAAGGTAATATTCTTCAACACCTTGGATTTCGATTTTTGTGTTGAGATACGGTGTTTTGGACGTTATAATCATGATATATGAAGGGATATGTATATGATTATGAGTTTGTATAAGGATTCATTGGATTATTGAGGAATTATTCAAGAACACTTTGAAAATCGAGTTGGAATTGGGGATTTTCGACTAATTGTTGTTATAATCACATTTTTGGATATTCATAACGGATTATTGATCGTATTGGAGATGTTTTGTTGGGTTGAAACACTTCTTGGGGATTTTGATATTGGTATATCGAGGTTTGATTGTAAACAATCGGAGTTTGGATACAACGTATTCGATATAATGCCCCAATGAACTTAGTTTAATCGTATCGACGTTTTGAGTTCGTTATATTCGTGTTTGATTCGTATATTGAGCGGATTGTTGGATATTGTATAATTCAAGGTTGTTCGAGCGACCGATATCTCAATTAGGGCGTTGTTCGTGGAAGGATAATAGTCATCGGTATTGAGTAAGTTAATTCTTACTAGGTTAAAAGGATATTAATGCATTTTGTTGTTGTTCATTAATAATCATAACTCATTCATCATAATATTAACCGTATCAAAAAATGTTGTTATAAATTAATCATTTTCGGTCATAAGGAGCAGCGGTTCCAATCTTTTCATTAATTTGTCATTTATTTCATTACCATTCCATCTCGGTGAGTCATTATTCATTTTCGATGTCACTTTTGTTATATCGTGGCATTCCGGGTCATACTGGCGTGCCGGTTGGTATGTGTAGGGTTTTCATGTCGGGCACATTATAGTCGTGTGTTGGTTGATGACCTCACATTGGACTGTGCACACGAGATTGATTGTTTCGTGAGACTGATTAGGTACAAGACCACGCGTGTATTGATCGTTGGTGGCTTGTGCACGGACACATTTCCATCCCGGGCGTAGTGTGGCGCCATTTCCTTTGAGCCGTACTGTTAGTTGATTCATATAGCATGTTTGATTGCGTATGTTTCGACAGGATATTTCATAATTTCAAATATAATCATGATTGTGTTTATTCAACTCTGGAGGATTGTTGTTCTTTGTAACTGACCCCGTTTGGGGATTTTGTTTTTCAGGTCATGGCAAGGCAAACGCACGGAAATAGCATGTTGATGTCGAGGAGTCCTAGTGATACTAGTAGGGGGCCCCGATCTTTCAGTTATTCATGTTATTGTCCTTTATTTTCCGCTGCAGACTTTCATTTGAATACTCCGTTTCATTCAGTTTTGTGTATTTTATCTTCATATAAAATACACTAGTATTCGGTATTGTCCTGGTATGTTGTAACTAAACTCCTCGTCGGAGTAATTATTGCTGTAATGTAGTTCGGTACTACATTTATCTTGTGTAATTCATTCATTTTCATTTGCCTGGTGGGTCCCAGTTGGGGATCTACGGCACTGTAATATCCGCCTAGTTTGGGGTGTTACAAAACCGACCTTATCCTGCAATCTCTTCCTGATTCCTTCTCACAGTTTGTTATGAACTTCAACTGCAATGAGATTGCTTACATTTTGTGGGGTTGATGAACAAACTTGTAACCGCTCAGTCTCAGATGAAGACTCCGCAGGTGAAGAAGTCTGCCCTTGTGATTTCCTCTGGATCTTGGAGATTCAAGAATAAGAAGAAAAATACCAAGAAGCAGATGGACCCACAAAACAAGGGCTTTAAGGGTAAGGGCAAGGTCCCAATGGTTCACAAGAGCAAGAAGGTGAAGACGGACACATGTCTCAAATGCGGTGAGCTGGGCCACTGGGCAAGAGACTGTACGATCCTTCATGGAGCTTCAGGTACGGAATTTTTAGTTTTGGAAACAAATTGTTCTACTACATATTTTCTACTTTCGGGATACTATATTCAGGTGCTAGTTCTCACATTTGTACCTTGAATCAGGATCTGGTACAAAGTAGAAAACTTGGAGCTGGGGAAGTGATGATTATTGTCGGAAGCGGACATAGTGTCCAAGCAACTGATATAAGATCACTTCTTTTGGATTTGGAATCCGGCTTTATTTTAACATTAGATGATGTACTAGTATTGCCCAAGGGGCATGAGAACACTGTATCCATTCCAGTCATGGATCGGAAAGGCTTTTCATTTTTCATTGGTGATGGTTCCTGCAAAATTTATTTTCAAAATAAACTAATAGGCATTGCCGAGATTTTTTTGTGGTTGTGAACCATTTGTTGTTGATCCATCTTGTAATGATAGATTTTGAGAATCTTGAGATTTGAGGTCGTTTGATGCGTTTTTCCTTCATTTTGGTGTTGTACCCGAGATTTTTGTGATGATCTGGGTAATTGTTCATGGTGATTCGAGACGTCTAAGTTGTGAGGACTTGGGCGTGCGATTAATATGGTCCCGAGGACTATATGTGCGTTGTTATTTTCCTTTTGTGGCGTGAGTCAGTGATCGTATGAGCTTCCGATGCCAATGAGAATGGGAAGTGTACACCGATGATTGTAGACATGTACAATGGGCGGCTCCCGTGGGGTGTGTATGCCGGTGTTACAAGTCATGCTGTTGGTACGACCTTATGGCTGGTCTCTAGCGGAGGAGTCACGATTCGACTGATCTCGCACTTGGTTGAGTCTTTTTATCATTTAACTTTCGTCGTGTTAAGGCAGAGGAGACGCGGGGGACCCGAGGGGTTGGCCTGGTTATGCAGGCGAAGTGGTTCACAGTGAGGAGTATTCAAGGTCATGTTGTTTTCAGATCCTGATGGATAGTTCGTACCCCGGGTTGTGCACCCTGAGTTTCGAGGACGAAATATTTTTTAAGGGGGTGAGTATGTAATATCCGGGGGTAATTTTTTTATGTTACTATTATGTTGTACGAATTCATTTGGAATTGTACAAGTGTTGTTGTACTATACAGATACAATGTATATTACTTTGAAATATTTCGGAATCGAAATATTTATACTTGTCATCAGTATTGTATTCGTCGTTTTGTTCTTGCTGGGTGAGTTTGGATTTTTGGCTAAGTTTATTAGCCATAGCGTACGCTATATGTATAGCATTACGTACGCTACGGGCAGATTGTTACGTACGTTAAACCTTGTTGGTTATGTACGTAACACAGGGCATCTATCCGGATCAGATCTTTCGGCGTGTGGGGCCGGACGAGGCTGGATTCATGGGGTTCGATTGGGACAGGTAGGTCAACGCACATTACGTATGCTATACCTTGAGGTTAACGTACGTAATGCTCAGGATGGTTACGTACGTCTTTTTGTTAACGTACGTAACGAGTGCCCCGTTTTGAGACAGTAGCCTTGGAGGAGTATTACGTACGTAACACCCTTGTTATAGCGTACGTAATGGCTCTTACGTACGTTATGCTTTGTGTATAGCGTATGTAATGTGATTGTCAGATTATATATCTTGGTTTTGTATTTCATTTCTTCACGAACCAAAACCGAGTTCCTCTTCCAAGAATTATCCGTCTGGACTTGTTCTTGATATTGAGACTCTTCCAATGTGATTTTGATCATCCTAGCTTGGATTGAGACTTGAGATTGGAAGCTTTTCTTACTCCTTTGGTGTTTGGAGAGTTTATCTTGTTCTTCTTGGGTAAGTTTTCTTAATCTCTTGTTCTTTAAGTGATTTTCGAGTATGCTGTTGTTGTTGACGAGTTTTTATAGCCTATGATAAAGAACATTATGATTATGTATTGAGGAGGAGTTGTTCTTGATATTTTAGGATACTTGGCGATTTTAATCATGTCTAGGAAGGATTATGTTAAGATTGTTATATGATTAATACAGTCTTGATATGATTGTTGTTGTTTGCGTTTCTTGGGGGTTTATTACCATTTTTCTAAGGAATTCTGATGAATTATGTGATGATTATCATAATCTTGAAATGGTTGAGTGAATCTTGTTGATTCATCCGAATTCGTAATGAATTGGTGATTTCGTTTAGGCATCATGTCTGTTGTGCTGGTGATATTCTTGAGGTGATAGTGTTAATTGGTGAGGTTATCATTTCGGGATGATTAGTATAACATTGTTCTTAAGTGATTCTTGTTGAATTATTTTCACAAGTGTTAAGAACATGATAATCATGATATTTGATCATTGAGGAGGATTGGAGAAAGTCGGAATTCATAGTTGAGAACTATGATTTTCATTTATGGAGTTTAACCGATTCGTGATTGAATCGGGATTGTCTTTGGTATTGTTGTTTTTATTAATTTTATGTTATTGAATGAATTATAATTTATTCAAGGTTGTTCGAGTGCTTGTAATCATTGGAACGCCGTTCGTCGTTCCATGGGAGGACGTTGATCGTGGAAGGACTTTTCTCGCCTTCGGTTTGAGGCAAGTTTTATACTTGTACTAGTCAATGAGATTAATGTTATCATATATGTGTATGAATGTGTTGTATCATTTCGAGACTTGGTCGCTCTATGATATTGTTGATATCAGGGGATTCTTTGATGCGATACCCTTCGGCAAATTATGCAAAATGTTATTTTTGTTCGGCAAAAGCCGTTCAGGGCTTTGAGATACTCGTTGATGTTATTGTCGATAGCCAATTCACGGTATCGATGTATCGATTGTTGTTATTGATATTGATGTCGGTTTAAGACATTGCTAAGATCATTAATATTGGTATTTTGCTATTGATACTGTAATTGGCCGAGTGAAGGCATTGCGGTGTTCGATTATCATCTCCATTGTCGGTAACCAATTAAAGGCACCAGAACATTTGTTCTAATTGTTTCGTTGTTATCGATTGGCCTTTCTAAGGCAATCGAGGTATTGAATTAGGATTCGGAGATAATTCCCATTCGTTGAGTCGTTGTTATCGATTGACCATTCTAAGATAATCGATGTATTGAATTGGGACTGTCGAGGACATTTCCCATCTATTGAGTCGTTGTTATCGATTAACCGTTCCAAGGTAATTGATGTATTGAATTGGGACTGTCGAGTACATTTCCCATCAGTTGAGTCGTTGTTATCGATTGACCGTTCTAAGGTAATCGATGTATTGAATTGGGACTGTCGAGGACATTTCCCATCCGTTGAGTCGTTTTTATCGATTGACCGTTCTAAGGAAATTGATGTATTGAATTGGGACTGTCGAGGACATTTCCCATCTATTGAGTCGTTGTTATCGATTGACCATTCTAAGGTAATCGATGTATTGAATTGGGACTGTCGAGGACATTTCCCATCCGTTGAGTCGTTGTTATCGATTGACCGTTCTAAGGTAATCGATGTATTGAATTGGGACTGTCGAGGACATTTCCCATTCGTTGAGTCGTTGTTATCGATTGACCGTTCTAAGGAAATTGATGTATTGAATTGGGACTGTCGAGGACATTTCCCATCAGTTGCGTCGTTGTTATCGATTAACCGTTCTAAGGTAATCGATGTATTGAATTGGGACTGTCGGGGACATATCCCATCCATGATATCATTGTTATCGATTAGCCGTTCTAAAGGTAGTCGAGGTATTGAATTGGGACCGCCGAGGACGGTGCCCATCCGTGAGTTATTGCTGTCGTGTTGGCCGACTCAAGGCAGCATACTATTGTTCTTGTGAATTCGGTAATCTTGGGATCGTTGCTGTTTGTGATTAATTGTTTTTTGGAGGCTAGTCTTGGCTAGTGCTCGATGGGTAAGCTTGGGGCTTGAACCTTTGCGGTTGGTTTCCGAACACCTACAGTTCAGTAGGTCACGGTCATTGGATGGCCTCATTGTGATACGGCTTCGTGCCGTGGCTTCGGCCCTCATGGTGACACGGCTTCGTGCCGTGGCTTCGGCCCTCATGGTGATACGGCTTCGTGCCGTGGCTTCGGCCCTCATTGTGATACGGCTTCGTGCTGTGGCTTCAGCCCTCATTGTGATACGGCTTCATGCCGTGGCTTCGGCCCTCATTGTGATACGGCTTCGTGCTGTGGCTTCGGCCCTCATGTGATACAGCTTCGGGCTGTCTTGGCTTCGGGCCATTGTGATGATTAGCAGCTTTGGTCGAGTGGCTTTTAGTCTATTATGATATTTTGCAGCTTCGGCTGAGGGCTTTCAGGCCATTGTGATGTTTTGGTATTTCCGTTGGAGCCTTTGGGCATTGTGATTTGTAATTATTTCAGCTCTGGTTTGGTTTACCTTTGGGGTAATTCATTTTTGTGTTCTATATTGATGATTCTAACCTGTTGAGCAGGTATTGATCGTATGCCGACACTAGTACAAAAAGTGAATTTGGTTACACATGGGTAAAATGGAATGACCACACATTCACATATTTATGTGGCTAAAGGTACCAAAATAGACAACATTTACTAATTAGCCCCACATGAAAATTTCGATTGTGTGACCATTAGAACTGTATTGCCACACATTCGGACATTATGTGGCTAAAGGTAACTGTAATATTATTTAGCCAAATATGAATTTGGAACGTGTGACAAATACAAGTAAGATTGAAGCATTAGTCACGATATACATATAAATAGTGACAAATATATGTCACACACTTGAACAACGTGACCAAATTGGCATATATGGTCACATGAAGTAATTTTTTATGTATCTAAATCATACATTCAAGTTTTGTCACACATTATTTAAGGGTGATTGCTATCTTTTGCTAATTATTTAGCCATATATGAATTTGGGACGCGTGATAAATGAAAAGTAAGGTTGAATCATTAGTCACGATATACATATAAATAGTGATAAATATATGTCACACACTTGAACACTGTGACCATATGGCATATATGGTCATACTAAACGTTTTGTCACACATTATTTAAGTGTAGCCAAAATCCAGTACATATGTTCACGTAACTTAATATGTGTGTTTAAAGTTTAGTTTGTGTTAGCTTGCCAAAAGCTAATGTGTATAGTCACATTTACTTCTAACATTGTGACCAAATGCCATATATGGTCATACAAAATGTTTTGTCACACATTATTTAAGTGTAGCCAAAATCCAGTACATATGGTCACGTAACTTAATATCTGTGTTTAAAGTTTCGTTTGTGTTAGCCTGCCAAAAGCTAATGTGTCACATTTACTTCTAGCACGATCATGTGACTATATGCCTTTACAATAGCCACAGCATATCACAAATGTGTGACTAAATTATGTTTATGGCCACATTTAAGGTGATTATATGTGACCAATATATTCATAACAGTCACATCGTGAAGTATTCATGTGGCTATTATTTAGAGCAAAATGTGAAATCGGTCATCATTAAATTTCATGCTTTGTGTGACTAAATATTACAAAAGGCCACACGAACATAAAATTCATGTGACCATTGGATGATCAATAGTCACACAAAATACACATTTGTTCACTTTAAACAACATATGGTCACACTTATTAACACTTTTGGTCACATATTACAAAAGGCCACACAAACATAAAATTCATGAGGCCATTGGATGATCAATAGTCACACAAAATACACGTTTCTTCCCTTTAAACAATATATGGTTACACTTATTAACACTTTTGGTCACTTTATGCTTAATTGTATGTGACTAAAAATAAATCCTTAAAAAAGTACAAAAATAGAATGTCTATATGCTTTAAAAGAACGAGTGAAATATGATAAAGGTAAAGTGTGACAACTTGAGCATGACATGGTAAACTTGGATTTTCGTGTAACAACACCTCCACAATCGGTTCGATAGTAGTCATTTCGTGATTCATTACCCAAGTCACATCGATCCACACGTGGCAATATGTTATCATTGTGCTGGTGAATGACGGTACTAAATTCCTCATCGACTTCGTCATACTTTTCTTTGTAATTCTTGGGAGGTGTCTTAAAGACAATAGACAATTTTTTTATCTATCTGGTCTTTCACATAAAACACTTGTCATGCTTGTGAGGCTAATATGAACGGATCAACCTTGTGGCCTAAATTATTCAGGCCAACAAATGTATACCCAAGAGTAGTATCGCGTTTCACACCACCAACTCTGTGATTAACCCAATCACATTTGAAAAGAGGAATTTGCCTGAAACGGTAATCTAGTACCATATCTCTTGTAAAACCTCATAATAAAATGCTTGTCTTGTGGTTGCAACTTCTTTAGATATGTGTAGATCTAATGCCTCAACACTAACCCCACTATTCTGGTAAACTTTGCCTTCATGACATTTCGTACGAAAGGTATACCCATTGATATTATAGTTAAACCTCGATAAATGAATGGTCGATAAACGAATAACCTCACCAAATGAATAATTTTCTCCGGTCCCAACTCTTTATAACATGTTCAAATTTTGTTTCGATAAATGAATAATTCCGCTAAATGAATATTTTTCTCCGGTCCCAATCATATTCATTTATCGAGGTTTTACTGTATATGCATCGTATTTCACTACGGTGGCGCATGGTCCATACGATATTCACCTTACAATTTCTGATACACTTTCTTTGTCGATCGCTAACTGTTTCTCAACCTGAATTTCATTACAAGTATATTAGCTTCAAATTGAAGGAACAACAAACAAACAATTATAAATAACATAAGATTAATTACGTCTTTGCGTAACCACTTAGCAAAAGATATACTGTGCTCATTATCCATAAATGCTATTCGTTTACCCGGGTTTTCTGTTTTCAAAACTTGCTTGTGTCGCCTGAAACAATGTCTTCGATTATTATATTTGTCATGATATATATATATATATATACTTTTTTCGTATTTAAAAAAAATAGTTTTTTCTTTTTAAATAGAAAATCGGGTTGATCCGGTGGTCAAACCGGTTGAACCGATAACCCGATGACCCAATAACTCGACCGGATCAATTAAAAACCGATTTTCAAAACATTGGATTAATACGTTTTTATTGTGGCCTTTATAAACTTTTCCCCAAAATTTAGTCTTCCCCCTAAAATATTTTCACTATATCCCGTGCCAATTTACCCCAAAAATCAAAATCACATTTCTTAGATCCTTCCGTATGTTATTCACTTATTCCCCCAAAATCAAAATCATATCCATCTTCACAAAATTAACAATATGGATCTCGAACACACACTTTTTGACCTACCACTGGTGCACCACTCTTCTACAACCGCTCCTCCCTTATAACTGCTGCTACCGATCTCATTCTATCGGCTTTTGCACATGGCGAGTCTTCTCCCTCTCCTATTTTTGCAGGTGTGTATGTAGATATGTGGGTTGTGATGCGTATCGAGGTGTTTGCTATGCATTTATTGTGCTATTTTGAAAGTTAATAGGAATCGATTGTTAGGATGCTATGTTAAATGATAAGTTGTTTTGAAGGACGATGTAATTCTTATTAGTTTTTTTATTATAACGTGTTTTGTATATAAGTTGTGGTGAGGATCTATTTGCTAAAATCTTGTCGAGGATACTGATAGAATATTTTATTTTATTGTGTGATGAAGGAGTAAGACCTAAATTGGTGATGATTGTAATACTGTATTATAGGTTAGTTGATTATGTTAGGATATGCATTCTAGGGCTCGGTTATCACTAATGTAGTAGTTTCAGATATTACTAGCGAAATTGATCGGTAAAAGATCTGGTTTGGCGTTGATTTGATGGTTGTAACTTATGATGTGCATGCTAGGGCCCTGTTATCACTGGGTGAGTGGGTGGTATGATTAGTATAAGGCTGTATGAATATGATTGTCTTCATGAAAGACTTGGTGTGTTGCCGTCCTTGCGGCGGAGATGGTGCAGAAGTGGTTTTAGCTACGCATGCTTTTGCTTCTCTATCTGTAATGAATCGTGCCATATTCTTAGGATCTGTACGTTCGTAGATACTTAATTAAATTGAACAATAGACTACTGACACCGACATAATTGTTGTTTTTTATCCGTGAGACAATGCTACGATTTTATGGAGAATGGCATTATGTGTCACCTTGAGTAGCATGGACTGTTCTAGCAGTTAGTTAGGATTATGGTAAAGTTTTTCAATTAGTGTCCGTCCGATGCTATGGTCGAGTAATGAGTTTTGGTTATGAAATATTATAATTGATGTTAGGAGACGAATATGAGGGAGAGAGTGCGCGTACTGAATATACTTTACTCCAATTTTGGGAAGCATATGAACTTTACAGAACCAAATGACTATCCCTGGGGGATTATTATTTGATGCATGTAAAGTACGGAATATAACTTCTAGTAATATGAAGTGTGTTAGTAGGTGCACCACAAGTGATTAAAAAATTAGAGACTGTTAATAATATTAATTTGGAAAGAATGGTATGCTGCAAAGGCAAAGGTGATTTTAGGGACTATCTTACTTGTTTTTTGAAATCTTTAAGCTACTTTATAGTTAGCATGGAGGTTAAAATACAACTCTGGAAGTCAGAGTCAGAAGACCTCAAAGTCTCTATTATTTAAGCACTAACAAATCTCTCTTCTCCAGAAACTAAACTATCTTGTGTCGTACCATCAAAGAAACCTCAGTGAACCAGGATACCCATCACAACTATTCAGTATAATTTTTTCTTTATCACCAACATGTAAACAAGTAGATCTATATATTTATGGAATTCCTCTTCAGCATTTGTAGTGTGCGTCGTGGAGAACGCTTGTAGTAGTAGTTGTCATTGCTTTATCGGATATATGGAAGCTGCTTCTTCTAATGTCTTGGTGAGGCAAAACAACAGCCCTAAGTCGTATATCCTAGCCAGTCCAGAACACAACTGATAGTCTAAGACATTTTTCAACTTGTATTGTCGTACTTTTTGTGCTACCTGGATGGCTGGATCAAACAATTAGATTGTAGCTTTGTAGCTGAAGTAAAATTGGCACAGTTTTCTGTTCATTATCTGCAGTTGGTAGTTAATGTAATTTTTTTACTGTATTATGATATTCTCTTATTTTATGTATTTGAACTTCAGCCAAGAAAACACACAACAACATACAGAAAAAAATAGCGCTGCCATGGAATTGATTAATAGTATAACTGGTTCTGATGAGGAAGGTCGGTCAAGGCAACGGATTCTGACATTTGCAGCAAAAAGGTAGCCATATATATCATACTATGCTTAGATCATATCCTACTTTTAAATGACTCAATCCTGAAATCTGCATATAAGTTTTCTATCTTCTTAAATTACAGAGCATTCATATAACTCCTATGAATTTGAATCTTCTGAGTTTTGAAACAAGTAGAACGTATATCACATTATTTCTGGTACTAAATCTAGATGTAGGACAATTGACGAGGAAAGACCATGGTACTCCGTACTCCCGCTTTCTTGTTCTACATCTATTAGGATGAAACATGCCTTATAAGAGTTTTATCAATTTCCGGATCTTAGCATTATATATACCCCAGCTGAGATGCTTTAGTCTTATTGCAGTAACATCACACTGTAGCATAAATGCAAGTGTAGGTTGAGCATCATTTGCTGATATCCTTGGCTGTAATGCACATAGTACCGTATGATAGGAAGTTTTAGTTTAACTGAAAGGAAGACACTAGTCATGACATGTTCATACTCACTTTTTTATGGTCTACAGTATCCTTCAATAATTCAAATTGTATTTTCACCATCTTTCACCTTATTTGTCCAACCGCTTTGAAGTTATGCCACTTACCAGTTTCTAGTAAGATTCATAGCTAACCGAAAATGGTTATATCTGTCACGAAAAATGATCCCTTAGTCATAGAGGTTCACTTTCTACCACTCCCTTTGTGTCTGTCTGTGTGTTTGTGACATAGAAGTTTACTTTGGGATCATACATTTAATAGGACTTTTGCATGTATACTTCTTCGTAATTCGGCCGATTTTTGTTTCAGGTATGCAAGTGCAATAGAGAGAAATTCAGATGATTATGATGTACTTTATAATTGGGCACTGGTTCTTCAGGTAACTCGTGTTATATACCAATAGGTGTTCTAAGCGCCCAATTTCTGGCTTTGGTTTATTTCCTCCAAATTATTAACTACTGGCCACACCATAAGATTCATTATGGTTAAACAAAGATTAATAATAAGAAATTGTTACTCATACCATATAATATAACCACATCCGATATAGGAAATACTAACCTAGTAATTTGCATAATTACCTTTTAGCTTTGTAGATATTTTTTATTGTTAAAGTATTTACCAGTTTTTCCCATGAAACTTCTATTACTACGTATTATGTTTGAATTACCAAACGTCTACCATTCCTTCATGCTTGGCACTAAAGAGGTTTTCATTTGAGAGAAAAAAAGAAGATTATGCGTTCACCATATGGAATATGAACATTACGTAATAATAGCATGGCACTTTGAATTTCGTAAAATATATCTTTCGTGTAGACATTCAAAAGATTAATGTGGACGCTTTTGTGAGACATGGGGTAATTGTGATAAAAATAAAACAAAATGCTGTAAATAAGATATTATGGCAGCCACATTTTGTCTTCCTTTTGACGAAACATGAGTGTCTATACTTATTAATGCAACATTAATACATTATAACCATTACTTGTCTTTTGTTCCATCTCCAGGAAAGTGATAATGTCAACTCAGATACTAGTACACCATCCAAAGATGCTTTACTTGAAAAGGCTTGCAAAAAGTACGACGAGGCTACACGTTTAAACCCTACACTTCATGATGTATGTATCTCAATCCGTATAGACTATAGCTTGACATCTGTCATGTAAATTTCAATTGCATGACATTTCCACTTTGATAAAGTAATTTAATTGAAAATATTTCCTCAACATGTCAAATTTCATGTTGTCTAATTTTTTCTCTTAATAAAATCGGGCTCTCGTCACATGTCAGTATATTCACATTGTCTAATTGCAGGCTTATTATAATTGGGCTTTTACCATATCTGATCGATCCAAAATGCGTGGGCGTACAAAGGAAGCTGAAGAACTGTGGACACAGGTTAGACCATGAACTCATGATATTTTCCCTGCTATACATTCTAACAGTGGGTGTGCTTCTACTACAAACATTTTTGAAATATTGTGAAAAGGTATGCGATCTAACATTTTTTCACTTGATATTGCAGGCAACAAATAATTATGAAAAAGCTGTTAAACTAAATTGGAACAGTCCCCAGGTATTTTTAAATATCCTTTGCTCATTATCTTTTTTATTTAATTTCTGAAGAAATAGCACGTTTCCTATGTATTGGTTATAACTTCATGAAATTTTATGTTTCAGGCTCTCAACAATTGGCGTCTTTTGTTTACTACAGGTTACACCCAACTACGTTACAAAAGATTACTGACAACAATTCTGCACCAACATTACAATCGAAGCGCAAAAATTATGTCTCTCGTGAAACCATGAAAAGGCAAGCTAGGACGGTGAAGAGTCAAAAGTCTTCAAATTATGGTAGTTGAGAATTTGATTATGTACGACATTATAATTGTATATTTGGTTCAGTTATATACATTCGAGTTTTATTCAATTTGAAATTGCTTTTTGTTTTTAATTTTGTTTTATATATATACTCATTCCAACAGCACTAACATAGTACTAGCAGTAATAACTTGCTCCAGCAGTACTAACTTAGTACTAGCAGTAGTAACTTTGCTCCAGCAGTACTAACTTAGTACTGGCAGTAGTAACTCTGCTCCAGCAGTACTAACTTAGTACTAGTAGTAGTAATCTGGTGACAAAGATGCACTCACATAATATGGTCACACTTATCAACATTATTGGTCACTCTTTGTTTAATTCGATGTGTGACTAAATATTACAAAATGACACACAAACTAAAAATTCATGTGACCATTGGATGAACAATAGTCACACAAAATACACATTTCTTCACTTTAAATAGCATATGGTCACACTTATTTACACTTTTGGCCACTTTATGCTTAATTGTATGTGACTAAATAGCCAAAACAAACATGCTTTGTGTGACTAAATATTACAAAACGCCACACAAACATAAAATTCATGTGGCCATTGGATGAACAATAGTCACAAAAAATACACATTTCTTCACTTTAAACAGCATATGGTCACACTTATTAATACTTTTGGCCACTTCATGCTCAATTATATGTGACTAAATACCCATAACGAACATGCTTTGTGTGACTAAATATCACAAAAGGCCACACAAACATAAAATTCATATGTCCATTGGATGATCAATAATCACACAAAATACACATTTCTTCACTTTAAACAGCATATGGTCACACTTAATAACACTTTTGGCCACTTTATGCTTAATTGTATGTGACTAAATACCCAAAACGAACATGCTTTGTGTGAATATATATTACAAAAGGCCACACAAACATAAAATTCATGTGGCCATTGGATGAACAATAGTCACACAAAATACACTTTTACTTCATTTTAAACAGCATATGGCCACACTTATTAACACTTTCGGCCACTTTATACTTAATTGTATGTGACGAAATACCCTAAACAAACATTCTTTGTGTGACTAAATATTACAAATGGCCACACAAACATAAAATTCATGTGGCCATTGGGTGATCAATAGTCACACAAAATACACATTTCTTCACTTTAAACAGCATATGGTCACACTTATTAACACTTTTGGCCACTTTATGCTAAATTGTATGTGACTAAATATACAAAAAAATATGCTTTGTGTGCTTGTAAAGTGTTTACGGTCACACTTTTTAACACTTTTGGTTACTGTTTTTTAATGGATACAGACACTAACTCAAAAATGTGACGATAAACACCCTACGGTCGCGCGACCTTTTGTCACACACATTCGAAAATGCATGTGTGACTATATGTATATCGTCACACTTTTTTGGTGTAGCCAAATCCATTTTTTGTTCTAGTGCGAGGGCATAGTATTTCACGAATGCTCGGTTCTTACCTTGGTTTGTGAGCATCTCGTATTATCATTGTTGTACCATTTATTTTTGCCTATTGGATGCATATCATGTCATACATGTATTTGATATTCATTATCTAGATGTCTGACCCCGCGGGGGCGGAACATGTTTTCATGTTTTAGGTGTTTGCGAGGAGTTGAGACACATGGGCATGACGATGGCGATGAGGAATTCGATCGTTACTAGTCTGAGATGTTTTGGTGTTCATGTCGGTCATACTGTTTGGAGTACTCCAGTTTTGTCGATTGTTGTCATCTTGTGCTATCCGAGCAAGGCTCGTGGATGTTGTTGTATTTTATTTTGGCCATGTAGGCCCATCCTTGTTGTTGAAATTCCACATCGGAATGTTGTGTCGGATATCATAGTAGGGACTGTGATTTCTCTTGTTGGTTAATTTGATGTATTCTAGTCGTGTTCGCCTGGTGGATCTCCTGGTGTGGGGTCCACGGCACTGTAATAACCCAATGAGTTTTGGGGGTGTTATAATTATTGCGACCACTTCCTATTCTATAATGGAAGTGGGAGGATGTATCTATAGATTTCGTTACCAGTGTGCCTAGGAATCGGATCGGAATGAACATGATTTGGGTCATTATCGATCAGCTACCCAAATCTGCTCATTTTCTGGGTATTAAGGATACTTGGGGACCAGAGAGACTAACCCGGTTGTTCATAGCAGAAATCATAAGGTTGCATGAGACTCCCAAGATTATTGTTTCTGATCGAGATGGTCGATTTGTATCACAATTTTGGCAGACTGTTCATCGAGTTTTGGGGACCGAGTTGTGACTCAGTACATCTTACCATCCCCAGACCGATGGACAGTCAGATCAGACGATTCAGACACTTGAGGATATGTTGAGAGCCTGTGCCTTAGACTGGAAAGATGATTGGGAGTCGCGTTTGACGTTGATCGAGTTTACGTACAACAATAGTTGGCACGCCTCGATCAAAATGGCACCGTTTGAATCTTTGTATGGAAGGAGGTGCAGATCGCCACTGTGTTGGGATGATGCATCTGAATTAGTTGGTACCGAGCCAGATTTACTTGTTGAGACGAGGGAGAAGATTGCTTTGATTCGTGATAGGTTATTGATGTCTCAGAGTCGACACAAGTCCTCTGCCGACACGCATCACCGACTGCTAGAGTTTGAGGTTGGAGACCATGTATTATTGAAGGTGTCTCCGACCCGGGGAGCTTACCGCTTCGGTCGGAAGGGTAAACTTTGTCCGAGGTGTATTGGACCCTTCTAGATTTTAGAGAGTTGGAGATCATGCATATCGGTTGGGTTTGCCGCCGTCCTTGAGCCACGTGCATAACGTATTCCACATCTCCCAGCTAAGAAAGCATGCGCCGGATCGTAGTCACGTTATCAATTTTGGAGAGATTGAACTGGGACCCGACAATACATTCGAGGAGAAACCGATTCAGATTTTGGAGCGTCGAGTAAAGCAGCTTAGGCACAAAACCATTCCTTTAGCTAAAGTACAACGGTCAAGACACAGATCGGGGGAGGCGACATGGGAAACGGAGGATAGTATGAAGGCGAGACATCCCGAATTATTCACCATGTAAGTTTCGGGACGAAACTTCTTTTTAGAGGGGGAGAATGTAATATCCGCACTTTCTATTTTTAGTAATTTCTATTTTTAGTGTACTTTCATTTCGGACGACTCGCTTGTAACTGTTTTCGTATTCTAAAACTATTTTCATCCGCTTCATGGCCATCCGGACAAGTTCAGAGTTGTTTTTACGAGATTTTACTTATTGTGTAACTTTTCCGTGTTTAGGCTCGATCGTGAATCTCATTCTAAACTGACGTTTCGTTACTTCTGCGAGTTCCTTAATATTTTTAGATATGTTACGACTTTATGAGATTGTTAGTTGGCCTCGAATCGTGATTCTCGAGAGTTTGGGTCGTTTTATAATTTTTCATAGTTTTGGGTACCATTATAGGAATTTGTTGTCCGTTCCACCGAATGGTTGGAATCATGTGTTCTGATGGTAGAGTGAGCTTGCATGTTGTTGTTTCTTATTAGTGCTTCGTTATCCGTTGGTAACTATCGAGTTTTATACCTTCCGAGACGTGTACATTCTGACCGTGGTTCACAACTGTATTCTGTATGAGAGCAGTTAGCGCAGGCTAACTATATCTATAGAACACACTAAGAGGCATCTCTAGCGCACGTTAAATTCATGTGTAGCGCGTGCTAATCAGGCTGGGCAGTAAACTCTGATTTCTGGAGTGGGTTGGTTAACGCACATTATGGTCTCCAGTGCATACGCTACTACGTAGATTAGCGTATGTTAATATACCGTTGCGTATGCTAATGCGGATGGGCAGAATATTCAGGAGTTGGACAGAAGGTTCAGTGATTCTGGGATAAACCGGTTAGTGTACGCTAAGACATGAGTTAACATATGCTAACACGAACGTTAGCGCACGCTAAGTTGACATTAACGTACGCTAATGGGAAGGACAAAGCCTCCGGACTGCACTGTATCCAGAATAGCATACGATAAGCATGCATATAGCGTACGCTAAACGTCGCTAGTATAAATGGGACTGCAGCAGTTGATTTTGTTATTTTTCTTACCTTTTCTTCTTTCTTGGCTATTTTCGGCGATTTTGCGACTGAGTTGAGCAAATTCCAACCAGACATCATCTCATATCCATATCTTTGAGTTCCTAGCAAGAAGTAATCACTATCCTAACATCTTCTACCGTCAAAATCGAGGTAAATCGGCTTGAACCCTAATTTTGGGAATTTGGGGGGGTGGGGATTTCTTTTGATTTCATTTTCTTAATCCGATTCGGCCGAGATTATTGTTAGATTATGGTTGTACAATAGAAATCCTTCGTTATTCTGATAGTTTGAGGAATAAATTTCGTAACTTCTTCCGTTAGTCGATTATGTTAGATTTTGCCCATGTAGTATCCGGCGAATTGTTCCTTTGGATAGAACTTAGGATGGTTTCCTATGTTTCCATAGTGTTGTGATCAATTATGTGTCGTTATGGTTTATGAAAGAACCTTTGAAGGGAATTAGAACGAAACCCTTACCTTTCACCATTTCCTTCATGCCGTGTTATTCGAGGCAAGTACATGTATTACATTACTTTATGCGAGTTATTGTTTCGATATGAATGATGAATTGTGACAATGTGTGTGTGTGTGTGTTTTTGTTGTTCTTCCACCTAGGGATGGTTCGACGGGACCTCTGTGGGCCGATACTAATGGGTACGTCCGCAGAAGTGGTTTTCCACTCGAGGATGGTCCGATGGGACCTCTGGGGGCCGATACTAATGGGTACGGCCGCGGGTTACCAAGTGTGGATTATTGTGGTGTTGAGACATGATGATATGGTTTTTCTGAAAATGATGTTTTGATACAGATGTGATATTAAAGAATATTGTTTACAAAAATGCTTTCTGAATGTGATGATATAGTGGAATCATATCTGTATATAATGTCGTGTAATTGTATACTTACACTAGCTATTCGAATGCTAATCCCTTAAATGGGGGAGATGTGTTTCATGCATTTCAGGTATCGGGCGATCTGAGGAGCCAGCACGGTATGCGCATGCAAAGGATAGCCACGCATGATGATGAGGCTCAAATATGTGTAGTTATTTTATTATGGCTATGTTGGTTATCGGAGTCGGTCAAGTATACGTGATTGTGTGTTTTTTTTTAAAAATTATGGTTGAAGGCCCCTGCGTGGGCAATGGATTCGTTTTATAATCTGTTTTCCCGCATTTAAACCAAATGTTTTGTCCGAGGCCACGACCTTATTTATATTATGAATGTTGTCGTCATTGGATTATTGCAAATTGTGTGAATGTCCTATCCTGGTAGACCTTGATGAAGTTTTTACGGCATGTAACGTCCCTTATGAGATTTGGGGTGTTACAAAACATTTGATCAAATTTTTATCAAAACATCTAGAAGAATGATAAATATAAATATAATATTCTGAACTTAAGTTTTACTTAAATTTTATAATATCCTTGAAGGATGTATCCATAAGATAATAAAATTCTTAATCTTTGGATATAATAAAATTTTGGTACAAAGAGTTAATCTTGTGATGATAAAATATAACCTCCAGATATAATATTTTGAAAAGGGTTATTAATAAAATTATGAGTTGTTATCTTGTCTACTTGTGGTCGATTAATATATGAATTTTTTAATGAAGGAAAATGAATTTATAGAATGATATGCACTACATTGGTTAAATTCTATGGCTTGTCATATTTTTATTAATAGAAGGCTCCAGAAGAGCATGTATATTTTTATCATAGTATTGCCTAAGGAAAGGGTATCCAATAGTAATGTTGTAATTATACTCTCCCAAGTAATAAAGAAATTTTAGTTGATATATAATCGACCACGTAGAGACACTATATGAAAAAAACACCATCAAGTTCCAAGTTCAACCCAAGGCACTCAAAGTAGTTTGGAGATATTCATTGATATCTTCCAATAATTTATACTACATGAAAAAAAATTATTGAAATATATATTAAAAGTAAACCAGAAGTTTATTATTAACTTCATAATTTGGCATGACCGCCTAAGCCATCCTGGCTTCATAAAAATGCGAATAATAATTGAAACCTTATATAAACGTTTGTTGAAGAACCAGAAGATTCTTCTCAATTAGACATATGTTCTTTTGCTTGTAAAGCCAATTGATCACCAACAGAGATATATTATAAATCTATAATCTTTGAGAATGAAGTACTAAAGATATGCATGAGATAATAAATCTCCGAATGCGGATCATTAAGATATTTAATAACTGATGCATGACTATATAGTTACATGCCTAATTGTTAGGAACTCGGGACCTGAAGTTTGTGAGGTAGATTATTTATCATAAAGAATATGCATTTATATGATGTTGATGAGTCTACTACTCAAATTATCAATGAGTATTATTGTCTAGTGAAAATTGTTGAATATCTTGTGGCACATATTTAGTGACTCTCATCAAACTAATAAATTATCATAATTTCTCCCTCTCATAAATTAATTTTGGTTAGCTCTAATTCTTCCACCACAACAATAACATAGATTGTTAAATATTATGTCACAGATGCCATCTATAAATGCTCCAATAAAATCTTATGACCCGGAAGGAAAACCTCAAGATGCTAATGTGTCTAAAGAACGCCTGACGCATGATAGACCAGTATGTTCCATAACAAAAGAAAATTCTCAAATGCAAAAAGGAGCAGTGGTTGATGATGGCTAAATCGAGGAATCAATAACTGTTGACTGATCTACAGAAGAGCCCACTGACATGACAAAATAAAGAGAAATGAAGATACCTGAAAATTTTGAGACCTCACTATTATGTCATGTCTAGAATAAATTGGAACCATTGATCAAATCGACGTCGATGATATTTATATGAATTTAACACTTGAGGTAATAAATGATAATGAGGATCCGAAAACAAACTCTAAAATTGGCCAAAGATATAAGAAAATGATTGAGGCAAAATATCTTAAAAAGAGAACAATTATTTGAACTTGCAGTCCGTACACCTGAAGTTGTGAAGGTTGCGCGCTATAAGAATCGTTATCTCTTTAAAATAAAGAAATATTTGAATTCAGTTCACAGAATTAATGGTGTCAAGTCAGTGGGATATCAACAAATATTTATGTGAATACAAATGAAAACATTGCATTCATGAAATAGAAAGGTCACATAGTTGTACAATGACCTTGTATTGATTATGAAGAGAAAAGTATCTCGTGGTGGATATAATTATTTGATTGCTGTATAGTGTGATGATATAGAAATGATTAACTTTAAATTTTATATGACCCATTGACAATATGTATCTTAGAAGGATATATACTGTTAGAAGTAGTAAATTAAATTCTCGAGAACATTACCCCCTAAAATTAAAAAGGGGTTTCAGACCGGTAGTCCTGTAACACCCCCAGAATATTCAGGTATATTATAGCGCCGTGGATCCCTACATAGGACCCACCAAGATAAACGACCAAACATAATCATCGACTAACGGAATCAACATAATAACATCTCGTCATAAAGACACAAAACAAAATAATCCACCCGGTTCAACCGGTCAAACACAACACAATCATCCAACACCAACATAATAGACAACATCTCAATCCAAACAAACCAAAGCTCCTAAGTACTCGAGTACTTCTATTAGTTTACAAATTGATAATCACATCAAAAGACAGAAAACCATGAAAACACACTCAAGCACAATCATCACACATGGCCGTCATCCGTGTACAGGTCCAGTGCCCGTTCGTCTCGCTGAATCTGACCTGAAATTCATAAAATGAATTTCCCCAAAACGGGTCCCCAAAGGGGTTAGCAATTACGCTAGTACAAGTAACCAAATGAACATCTTACACCTTACACATATAGTTAAAGCATGCAATCATGAAAACATCGGTTGAAACACATATTTCCGGAAATGCCAATAATCCAAATCACATTATAAAATGCACCACAATTAACCGCCGATCCACGTCTCCGTGGACCCCTACCGAGACCCCGTTGGATCTAACCCGTAATGGTTAAAAGCAAGATCATCAATCCACGTCTCTGTGGATCCCTACCGAGACCCCGTCGGATCTAACCCATAGTGAGCATAACACACACACACACACACACACACACCGTTTCCCATGCAATACTACTATGTCAAGATTGTAAGTTCATAAGGGTTCTTGCCTCGATCAAAAGATGGTGACACGAACGGAAAGGAAGAATCAAACATGACCGCTAGGAACCGGCGAAACCGAACCTAATGATTCGAAGAATACAATCATAACCATTTCTAAACGAATACGAAAATGTTATACACCCAAAAACCCGCCTACGATTCATGTATATTCGTACAAGAACAACAATGAGGGCGGACCACAACCAAACCATCTCGATTATGCAAAAACCACGAAATATATCATGAATCCATAGGAAAACTAAGAATACCAACAAGATTAATCATATTCATCAAGAATTAACCAACAACAAAGAACGAATCGGACGAAAACGTCAAAAACCCCCAAATCTCCCCCAAAATAGGGTTCTAGAAGATTTACCTTGATTCATGAGGTAGAGGATGATTAAATGATGATAAATCGGTGCTAGAGACTCAAAATCTTGGATGGATGATGATAATCTCCCCACTCTAAGCTTCTAATCACCCAAATCGCCTAACTCTCGGCGGAGAAAAGAAAAGGAGAAGAAATGAACTATTCTGGGTCAACTCTCTGGTTTTCATAACCAGAGGGTTATTAGCATGCGCTAACGTTTCAAGTTAGCGTGCGCTATCGGCTAATAACCCAGTCCATAACATTAACACCCCAGTCCAGGACCTATAGTTCTGGACTGCTAGCATGCGTTACCAAAAATGTAGCGTGCGCTAATAGCCTCTCGGTAGCGCGCGCTATCGGGCCATAGCGTGCGCTACCTGGACACCAAACCGAGTCCAGAAGCAACTGCCCAGTACTGGACTATTGCGCTAGCGCACGCTACTGGACACCTAGCGCGCGCTAGTCCACAACAACAATGCACGCTAGCCAAAAATGTAGCGTGCGCTAATCTGTCTGTCCAGAGAGCAGAGACCAACTGCCACTTCCAGACTCGACTCACTAGCGCGCGCTACGAAGCAAACGTAGAGTGTGCTACTATATGGTACTTAGCGTGCGCTAAACAAGAATGATAGCACGCGCTAGGCACAAAATAATAACGGCCCCAAAACATCGAAACACGAACGAAACATCAAACGGAAGCTCTCAACAAGCATAATAACATAGGATGGGTCTACGGCAACCCCGAAACGGCGTTTCCAAACAACAATTACGAGAATAGGATGACAACAGTCCAGAAATAAGCGTTCTCAAAAATTCCAATACGGTAATATACCAAAATGAAAAATATCGGGAACGAAAAAATACGGATATTACATTCTACCCCTCTAAAAATAAGTTTCGTCCCGAAACTTAAGAAACAAACAAATCAGGGTACCTAGCACGCATGCTGTCCTCGGTTTCCAAAGTTGCCTCCTCGACACCATGCCTCCACCACTGCACCTTGACCAAAGGAATGGTCTTATGCCTCAGTCTCTTCTCACGGTGCTCCAAAATGTTCAAGGGGCGCTCCTCGAAAGTAATATCCTCAGCGACATCAATCTCAACATAGTCGATGACGTGACTAGGATCTGAAACATATTTCCTCAACTGGGAAACATGAAAAATGCTATGAACGTGACTCAAGGCCGGAGGTAACGCCAACCGGTATGCCAATTCACCGACTCTCTCAAGAATCTCAAAGGGCCCAATAAATCTCGGGCTCAACTTTCCCTTCTTCCCGAAGCGGAAAACCCCCTTCGTCGGCGACACCTTTAGCAAAACGTGGTCCCCCACCACGAATTCCAAAGGTCAACGACGAACATCAGCATACGACTTCTGTCGACTCTGAGCGGTCAACATCCTCTCTCGAATCAATTCTACCTTCCGCCTCGTCTCCATAATGATATCCGGTTCGGTCCCAACCAAATCGGATGCCTCATTCCAACAAATCGGTGATCGACAACGCCGCCCATAAAGTGCCTCATACGGTGCCATGCAAATCGACGCGTGCCAACTATTGTTGTACGTGAACTCGATCAATGGTAAATGCTCCTCCCATTCACTACTCCAATCAAGATCACAAGCGCTCAACATATCCTCAAACGTCTGGATAGTGCGCTCCGACTGTCCATCCGACTTAGGGTGAAAAGAGGTACTCAGACGCAAATGAGTACCCAACGCCTTATGCACTGCCAGCCAAAAGTGCGATACGTAACGGCCATCCCGATTCGAAACAATAGACTTCGGAGTACCATGAAGTCTCACAATCTGCGCAATAAACACCCGAGCCAGCTTTTCCGGACCCTAAGTATCCTTGATGCCTACAAAATCGGTGTTTTAGTATTCTTGACATATCTTTTTCATTTCTTATCGGATTGACCTCAAATTTTCGGGATAAGCTCCATATATTATCACGAGTCCAGAGAAACTCAAATTTTCTGGAAATTTTATTTTCGAAATAGTAAATTTCTGTAAATTATAGTTTTAACCCCGAATTCTTGAAATTTATATTTTTGCCCCGTCTTTCTATCTTAATGAATTCCGATTTAGGTGAAATTTTATATATAACTTATATTTAATATATTAAGATTTACTTTCAGGATATAAGACCAGAATTATGGCTTTTAATAATTTTACCCCAAAATTCATCTTAATTAAATTATTTTAGTTATTCTTCGAATTTAGGTTCGAATTATGAAATTTTCTGGTGACTAATTATCCTCTTACCATAGTACAGTATATACTCATATATTTTTGGGATTTTAATCACCAAATATCAGATTTGACATATTCAATCAAAATTTCCATCAATGAACTAATTTGCACGAATAATCAAAATATGACAAACTAAAATTCAACAAATACCAAAATCATTATATGCATGGTAATGAATGTCATTTTTAATCAAGTATAGCTAACTAAAGTCATAATACTTGCATGCACCATATATATTTAATTTGTAATAATTTTGAATAAGAGAAAAGAAAGAAAATAACTTTACCCACTTTTGAATTCTTCAAAGAGATGTTAAAGATGATGGCTTAGACAAGATGACTCCCATCCTTGAATATATGTGGTTGATCGAAGGAAGAGTTCAAGGATGATTAGTTTATTTCTAAGTTTATAATAATAGAAAAAAAAAGAATTACACAAAGTTCTAAGGTTGACTCATTACCTTTCTTTTCCTCCTCTTTCTTTTTCTTCTTCCTCTCTATTTTTTTTTGGTTTCTTCTCTCCTCACTTCAGACCTCTCTCTCCCTCTTAAGTGCAGAGATTTTTTTTTGTGTGTTGTGAAATGGGAGGAGTTTACAAGGAGAAAGTATTTATAGGTGAGGTGATAAGGTGGAGGTGTCATCAAGGCTTGCATGTAAGGGTACAAGTGTCTTGGAACAAACTTGAAATTATGACAACACAAGTCTCCTTTGTTTTAATTGTGTAGGCAGATTTTTTTCTTGTATTTATATATGTATGGTGTATTTTAGTTGAATTTGTTAAGTATTAGGTAGTAAGTTTAAGTTGGGTTGGGTCATGAGTGTTTTGGGCTAGGTGTAGTATTTTAGGTGATAGGTGGTTTATTATTTAGATGGTCATAAGCCCATAATGCATCTAAGTTCAAATTTTAATAATAAGCCCACTAATTAAGTTATACTATTAGATTAAATAGCTCATTTAGCTAATAAATTAAAATTTATTGAAAAATTTAAGTTAATTAAACTTATATGATATTATTATTTTTATTTATTAAATTGAAGTAATAAAAATAATTAGGTTGTTGAACTTATAGAATTTATTTAGTTAATGTGACTATGCATAAGGTAAGAACTAATTTTATTCGATAATGAAATATTATAAACTTTATTTTATTTATTAAAAATTAATAATCTAATCTACATACAAAACAATGGGGTCTCACATCCTCCCCACCTTGGGAGAATTTGGTCCCCAAATTCCTATCTGAATAGTTCTGGAAAAGTCTTCTTCATCTCATCCTCTGCTTCCTACGTGGCGTCTTCTTCTCGGTCGTCAATCTCCCAATGTATTGGTGATCGGCACTTTCTTCCGTATAATGCTTCATATGGAGCCATTCCGATAGTTTCCTGGTGGCTGTTGTTGTAGGTAAACTCAGCTAAGGGTAGGTGGTGACTCCAACTCTTCTGAAAATCCAGTGCACATGCCCATAACATATCCTCAAGGACTTGTATCGTTCTCTCGGATTGTCCGTCCGTCTGAGGGTGAGATGCAGTGCTGAAACTCGATGTCGTCCCAAGTTCTTGATAAAGGCTCTTTCAAAATCTGGAGACAAATCCGGGGTCACGATCTGTCACAATGTCTACTGGTACTCCATGTAATCTAACGATTTCTCGGATATATGTCCTTGCTAGCTTCTGCAGACTATCATTCTTTCTTACGGGTTGTTGGTAGATCCATCACGAAGTCCATCGTGATTAGTTCCCATTTCCATTCAGGAATCTTGAGTGGTTGTAGCAACTCTGATGGTCTTTGGTGTTCAACCTTCACTCTTTGACAAGTTAAACACCTTGCTACGAATTCTGCTACCTGGTTCTTCATACTCACCCACCAGTAGTGTTTCTTTAGATCCTTATACATCTTATTACCACCTGGATGTATTGTATACCGAGAGAAGTGAGCTTCTTCTAAAATTTTCTTCTTGAGTTCACCATTGTTGGGAACACATATTCATTTTTTTGAATTTTAGCGTTCCATTAGCTGACATGCTAAACTCGGATTTCTCGCCTTGTGCAACCTTTTCCTTAAGTTTACACAACTTCTCATCTTGTGTTTGTGCTTCTCGGATTTCCTCAAGTACATCCGGCTTTATTGACAAATTAGCACATAAGACGTGTGTCTTAGCCTGCCTTGGGTTCCATTAGATTATTTCTCTCAGGGCATCCCATTACCTTATCATGAGTCTAGCCACACTCGCTTTCCTACTCAAGGCATCCGCTACGACATTGGCCTTGCTCAGATGATGCTGAATGGTGAGGTTATAATCCTCAAGAAGTTCTATCCACCGTCTTTGTCTTAGATCAACTCCTTCTGAGAGAACAAATATTTGAGGCTCTTGTGGTCGGTAAAGATGGTGAATGTAGCTCCATACAGGTAGTGTCTCCATTTCTTCGAAGCAAACACTATTGCTGCTAGTTCAAGGTCATGGGTCGGATAATTCATCTCGTGGATTTTCAGCTTTTTGTGATGCATAAGCCATAACCTTGCCGTTTTGCATCAGCACAGCTCCTAATCCTTCCTTTGATGCATCGCTGTAAACCACAAATCCTTCACTCCCTTCGGGAAGTGTTAGTACAGGTGCAGTAGTGAGTTTTCTCTTGAGTTCTTGGAAGCTCAACTCACACTTATAGTTCCACTAAAATTTGACGTGCTTCTCCGTCAGTCTTGTGAGTGGTCCTGCGATTTTGGAAAAATCTTTAATGAATTTGCGGTAGTAACCCGCAAGTCCAAGAAAGCTCCGAATCTCAGTGACTGTTTCTGGCCTCTTCCAGTCCAAAATAGTCTCCACCTTTGATGGATCTACTGCGACTCCATCTCCAGATATTATGTGTCCTAAAAACGCTACCTCTCTTAATCAGAATTCACACTTACTAAATTTGGCATACAACTTATGACTCCTTAGCGTTTCTAGCACCAATCTTAGGTGAGTTTCGTGATCCTGATCCAATTTGGAATAAATGAGTATGTCGTAAATAAATATCACTACGAATTGATCCAGATATGGTTGGAATATGCGATGCATTAAATCCATGAATGCAGCCGGTGCGTTGGTCAATCCAAAAGGCATTACAACGAATTCATAATGACCATACCTAGTTTGAAAGGCAGTCTTCGGTATGTCATTCTCCTTGATCCTCAATTGGTAATATCCCTGTTGAAGATTGAACTTTGAGTAAACCGTGGCTCCTTGTAGTTGGTCGAATAGTTCATCGATCCTGGGAAGTGGATACTTGTTCTTAATAGTAATATTTTTAAGTTCTCGGTAATCGATGCACAATCTTAGTGTGCCATCTTTCTTCTTTACGAATACCACTGGTGCTCCCCAAGGAGATATACTCGGTCGGATAAATCCAACCTGTAGCAATTTCTGCAACTGAACCTTCAGTTCTTGCAGTTCCAGTGGGGCCATTCGATATGGCGTTCTAGCCACAGGTGCCTTTCTTGGCAAGATATCAATGCTGAATTCAACTTCCCTATCTGGAGGTAGGGAAGTAAGTTCCGTGGGTAAAATACCATGGTATTCTGATACTACTGGTGTAGCTTCAATCTCCATTTTACTATTAGGTTTGTTAATGACAAAAGCCAAATATCCCGTTGCTCCCTTCGAGATGGCCCTCATCGCCTTCGTGGCTGATATTATTGGGGCCGAGTTAATTCTAGCATCCCCATGTAGTTCAACTACTGGGTGATCGGGTTTATAGAATCGAACTATTTTAGAATGGCAGTCGAGTTGTGTAAAGTGTTTAGATAGCCAATCCATCCCAAGTATGAGGTCATACTCAAGTATAGGGAGAAGAATTAGGCCGACAGGGAAATAATAACCCTCAACTATTACTTCACAATCCTTAAATACTGAATCTTTTTCTCCTCTCGTACCCATATGTGTGGATACTTCTAAGCTTACGGGTAGTGATTATTGAAGTGGGTGTTAATTAATATGCTTGCATTCGGTTGTTGAGTATCAAGAAATGTTATCATTATTCAACATTATTATTACATTCGCAATGTTGTTTCATGAAAAAAAATACAGCATTGGATAAGGGAAAGTAGGTTTTCCTTACCAACTATCGATAGTAGGTAACATCTCAAAGAGAGAGCTCATAGGACGGAAATACACAGATAATTATTAAGGAAATATGTCTTAATAATTCAAATCAAACTGTAAGTTTTTTGCAAGGTTTGGATTTCGCCCCATTCGGATGGGTCGAATATTTTGAATAATCCCTTGCAATATTAGCGTTACGCCTTCCAAACGAATAACGTTGCTAAGTTGACTACAATGTACGCAGCAACACGGAACTTTAATAAGTTGAAATTAGTCATCACTATTCCAAATGAATAGTATAGCGACTTAATTAATTTAGACAATGCCAATTGGCGACACTTACTCTGAATGAATAGCAAATGGATTGGAATATCCAATAATAAAACTCTATTAAGCATGAATTATCATCAAGGTTGTGAACTTAATGAGTCAATAAATATGCTTATATGATACCAGCGACTAAGAAATAATAATACCCCATTTTGAAAAGTAATGAGGTTTAGTGGAGTGCAGAGGATCTGATAAGCTATGTCCGTTTCAAGAGTTCAATAGGAGAATTGATTTAATCAAGGAATTGCCGTGAATACTTAATCAAGTATCTTGTCCAAGAACTTAGAAAATTTGAATTTGACTAGGCATATTCCAAGTGAATAGTGATAATTCGAAAGAGATCTTAATGAGAATCGACTCGAAAAATCTACATTAGGTCTCATTTCTATGGTTCACTTCACCCTAGGTGGAATTCCCATCTAAGTTCGAAGAATCTTATCCTGGAAAAGCTCGATGTAAGTGTCCTTACAAAGCGAGCTCTGATACCACTCCTGTCACGCCCCCACACCGGGGTTGGACGAGAACGCGACAATTAATGTAATAAATAACGTTTGTGATAATACATTCCAGTAAAGCGTACATATGCCAGATCTCAGCCCTGTGAACTAAGACTGGTTATTCAATAGAAAAGAAATCTTCAAGAGTACAGCAGAAAAATTTATTAAAATTTAGTGAAAAATTTAAGTTAATTAAACTTATATGATATTATTATTTTTATTTATTAAATTGAAGTAATAAAAATAATTAGGTTGTTGAACTTATAGAATTTATTTAGTTAACGTGACTATGCATAAGGTAAGAACTAATTTTATTCGATAATGAAATATTGTAAACTATATTTTATTTATTAAAAATTAATAATCTAATCTACATACAAAATAATGGGGTCTCACACATCGGATCTAACCCGTAGTGGTTAAAAGCAAGCTCGTCGATCCATGTCTCTGTGGATCCATACCGAGACCCCGTAGGATCTAACCCGTAGTGAGCATAACACATACACACACACACCATTTCTCATGCAATACTACTATGTCAAGATTGTAAGTTCATAAGGGTACTTGCCTCGATCAAAAGACGGTGACACGAACGGAAAGGAAGAATCAAACATGACCGCTAGGAACCGGCGAAACCGAACCTAACGATTCGAAGAATACAATCACAACCATTTCTAAACGAATACGGAAATGGAATACAACCGAAAACCTGCCTACGATTCATGTATATTCGTACAAGAATAACAACGAGGGCGGACCACAACCAAACCCTCTCTATTACGCAAAAACCACGAAATATATCATGAATCCATAGGAAAACTAAGAATACCAACAAGATTAATCATATTCATCAAGAATTAACCAACAACACGGAACGAATCAGACGAAAAAGTGAAAACCCCCAAATCTCCCCCAAAATAGGGTTCTAGAATATTTACCTTGATTCAAGAGGTAGAGGATGATTAAATGATGATAAATCGGTGCTAGAGACTCAAAATCTTGGATGAATGATGATAATCGCCCCACTCCAAGTTTCCAATCGCCCAAATCGCCCAACTATCGGCGGAGAAAAGAAAAGGAGAAGAAATAAACTATTATGGGTCAACTCTCTGGTTTTTGTAACCAGAGGGTTATTAGCGTGCGCTAACGTTTCAACTTAGCGTGTTATCGGCTAATAACCCAGTCCAGAACGTTAACACCCCAGTCCAGGACCTATAGTTCTGGACCGCTAGCGTGCGCTGCCAAAAATATAGCGTGCGCTAATAGCCTCTCGGTAGCATACGCTATCGGCCCATAGCGTGCGCTACCGGACACCTAGCGTGCGCTAGTCCGCAACAACAATGCGCGCTAGCCAAAAATGTAGCGTCGCTAATCTATATGTCCAGAGAGCAGAGACCAACTACCACTTCCAGACTCGACTTGCTAGCGCGCGCTACGAAGCAAACGTAGCGTGCGCTACTATATGGTACTTAGCGTGAGTTAAACAAGAATGATAGCGCGCGCTAGGCACGGAATAATCACGGCCCCAAAACACCGAAACACGAACGCAATATCAAATGAAAGCTCTAAACAAGCATAATAACATAGGATGGGTCCACGACAATCCCGAAACGGCAGTTCCAAACAATAATTACGATAATAGGATGGCAACAGTCCAGAAATAAGCGTTCTCAAAAATACCAATACGGTAATATACAATACGGTAATATACCAAAATGAAAAATACCGGGAATGAAAAAATACGGATATTACAAGTCCAACACAAAATCATTCCGGAATAAAGTACTTATTATTTTTGTATAGTGAATTAGAGCTGACAACTCGTAAAATCTCTGCCCATAGTAGATGGAAATTAGAATGTGTTTCTAATTGACATTGAAATGAGTTGCATCTCATAATCAAAGTACATAATTTTATCGATGTTGTTTTTGTTTTGAAGTGTTTCGTGGTGTTTAAAATTTTCTCAAAACAGGGTACATTGAAAGAAAAATATACTCCTGAATGGATGCTATATTGTTATAGATAAATATTGACAATCCTATAAGGATTATATGGAATACACCTTTGTGACTTTCTTTCCAAATAATACATGATATCCTAGTGTAAATTGAAATGAATCTTTCACCTGAAGGAATATGATATGCTGATCTTTGGGAATAATTAAAGATAGAAATTATTGCTCCTGAAGTACCGTACTTAAATAAACTAAGCATGTTTTACTAATTATATATTTCCCGACATAATTTATAAATTATTACTAAAAGCACGTCTTATCTGAAGGCATGCGAATCCTGAAGGGACATAAAGAGAAATTTATTCGATCTCCGCTAACTTATTTAAAAAAGGTTTAAGTTGATTTTGCAGGTGCAAAGTGTTTACTCAAATTATGATCATGTGAGATCGAAAATTTAATATATACAAACAATTGGAGATTTTTATTTTGCTATGAATTAAATTATTACATGAACTTTATAAAACAACATTTTGACTTATGCAATCCAAGATGATATATGGCTAAAGTTGGAAATTAAATATAGCACGACGAGATTGTGATCTTTCACCTAGATAGAAGCTCCACCGACTGTATTAAATGAAAACACAACTCAAAGAAGGATACATCAAAGATCTATTTGCTAAAGCGATCCGAACATCTACATTTAAGGAGTTTCATAAAATTAAATCTAGTCAACTCAAAAATGTTATTGTTATTATCATGAGGGGTAGGGTAGGAAAGACGCGCTACACTCTTTTTTCCTTAACTATGATTTTCCCACTGGGTTTTCCTGGGTACATATTCACATTTGGTGATGCGGTAATATTTTGAAGCTCTAAAAAGCAGACCCTTGCAGCAACTTCTTCAAATCATCCAATATAGTTGACCCTTCATGATGCAAGTCGAGTATGTGTTTGACTTAGATCCTTGGTGCTACATATTCGAGAATCATACGGTCTTCGAGTTAACAAGAAAAGTCCAATTGTCGTGTACGAAGATAATGAAGCATGTATCACTCAAATTAAATAAGGTTATATCAATGGAGACATGATGAATTACATTGATCCAACGTTCTTCTTTACTCATGAGCTTCGACAAAGAGGAGAAATCAATGTTTGTCAGATTCGTTCATGTGATAATCCAGCTGACTTGTTTACAAAGGCACTTCCTACAACTCCTTTCGAGAAATTGGTACACAAGATTGGAATGCCTAAGTTTCGAGATATATGGTGATTTTTATAGTCATATTGCAACGAGGGGCAGAAATATATGTTACATTCTTTTAATTTTATTTTAAAGTTTTGGTATAACTCATGTACTCTTTTTCATTCACTAGGGTTTTTCCCACATGGTTTATTTAGTAAGGTTTTAACGTGGCATGATGTTGGCAGAAGTCATCCAAGGGGGAGTGTTATGAAATTGGATAACTTTTGGCATTTCCCTCTCCACTTATTAATACATGAGACCCTTGGACTTTTCACTATCTATGTAACTTAAAAGACTCTTACTTTTCATTGGAAATATAACTTATATTTGGAGACCTATATAAAGGCCATTTGTATGAGCTTGACAAATATATGAATAAAATGATATTCTCTCTTATTCTCTCAATTTTCAAGTCTACGTTTATTCTCTAACTCTTCTTTATTATTTGTTACATAACATTTTTATAATTTTTAAAAGTAAACATTAAAGATATATTCAAAGTTGTGCATTGAGAATGTGAAAGTGCAAATATTGTAATGATAAGAGAATATATGTAGTATATGTTAGTAATGTATATTTAAGCACATTAGACCCGGCAATTTACCATACGACACGAAAATACGACACGGAAACGACACGAAAATTTAGTGTTTGGGTTTGCATTTTGAGTACACGACATTAAAATACACGAACACGAAAGTAGACGATCGAGATTTAGTGTCGGATTTGTGTTTACCCTTTGGGTACACGACACAACACTAGGTACACGAAATAAATAAATAAATAATAAATAAGTATAATATTTTTTAATTAATTTAATAAAAATATATATTTTATGAATTTCGTTTATACTAAACTTTTTATAATGTGAACTTTCATAAATTTTGTATAAACATTCGTGTTTTCGTTGCCATTCGTTTCATTTCGTCTACTAAAACCTATAAAAATAATATTATAATATTAAAATTATTATATTTTATAATATTTTAAAATTTATTTTATATTATGTGCCTGACACGAAAACACGACACGAAACGACATGAATTTGCGCGGTACATGACACGAATTCATTTAGTGTCGTGTATGGGTTTGGACTTTTGGTGTACGAAATACGAAAGTACACAACACGAAAATACACGACACGAACGAATTGCCAGGTCTAACCCATCTCAGATAGGACTAGGTCACATCAGGATCTGTATCACGCACTACAAGAGCACCTAATAAAGTTTCCACTTTGCCATATAAATATACGCTTGTCATATTTATATATATTTGCTATAATTATATTATATTCAAAATTTTATATATAGTATATCACTCTAAATAGTGTAAGATGAATATCTTGGGACGATCCGCTTTGACTGCCTCTGGTGATCTTTATTACCTTGGTGACGAGGTATATTTTCAGCTCTATTTTTCTCTTGTTATTTCTCTTTTCAATTATTTTATAATAAATGTTATTAGTGTGGAATATTGTTTGCATTTATAATTGTTATGTGATAAGGGAATTGAATGTGCTTTGTTGGTACTGCTGAATTGAAGTGTGATTTCAAATTCATCAAGAAGTAATTTCATTACTCTCAAAACTCAATGAACTGTCGTAACAATATGCTATCAGACAATAACTAATTCCCCTAGTTTTACAATAGATGTTATACGTGAAGGGCTTTTGTAGGTTCACCGAGATCATAAGTGGAGTAAGCTATTAAAGTTTGTGGAAGTGATATACCCGGATAATATAGCTTGCAAAGACTTGTATTGCTTTTTGTTTGGAGGAATGCTAATTAAAGGGCCTTTGTTGTGGAGTAGTTGTTCTTAAAATGAGGAAATGCTAAATTCATTTGGGTACAAATTGTGTTTCAAGTAATCATGCCCATACTCAGTAGTATTGATGTGTGAAAAGTCATAATACTGATTTGCAGTGGAGACGTGAAGTTGCTTTTGCTGGTTTTGAGGTTCCCATTCAGATGGTTGTTTCTGCCGAGAAAATGATATATGGAGTAGCAGGTATCCATCCCCAAAGGCGTGATGAGTTAATTAAGGTAATATTTTAGGTTGGATCTGTATTCTTTATTTTTCCATGTGGGACACTGCGAATACTGTTTATATAAGAAATTGTATCCGTCCCCACTATGAAGTTAATTATTTTTATTTGCTGTGTATGATCCGAACTGTCTGTGTATTATTCGAACTGAATCATGTTGCTGTAATAAATAAAATAAACTCTCCTCTACCTTTCTTGACCAGATCAAATTCTTCTTTTTTCTACTTATCGGGACAAATTGGCTTCTTATGATACTCCAGTTAATGCTTAAACAGATGGGCAAATTTTTAAAAGCTAGGGCCTCAATTGAGGATGCATATATAGGCAAAAGTATAGCAAATGTGGTGGCAAAATATGAAACAAGTCATTGTCTAGAACAAATGCATATTTATTTACTCATTATTGGACGACTCCCATGCTGAGCGTTGTGCACTTCCTTGAACGTACTGGTTCTTAGGGATGGAAAACAAACCAAGCTACTCGATATTTGACTCTATATAGATCATTAAAAGCTCATTCGAGTTCGGTTTGTTTGCATAATAACACTAACTTGAACACAATATGTTGTTCAAGACAATGTTTTCAAAGGTGTGCCAAGGCCTAAGCCTCGATAAAAAAAATAGAGTAAAACCTTCATAATTTAATAATGGAACATATGCAAATAGCAACATTTGAAGTAAGTATTCATTGCACCAAAATAATTAGCATTAAAACATAACATAATAGAGGTTTTCATTTAAAAACAAAATCACGATAGGACTAAGATATCCTAAGTTCATGACAAATTAAAAATGGGATCATTCCTATCTAGTGGTTTGAAACATGAATCATAACCACTAATATTTCCACCACTGTCGTGTCATTAGCATGAGATAACTCAATATTATCATTATCCTCTTCAAGATCATCCGATAAGTTAGAATTCATCTTCTTCATCTAACAACTGTAGCCCCTTTCCTTTCTTATAAAACATTATGAAAAATATAAGTGTCACTATATTAAATTGTAGGAAATTGTATAAAAACAATGCAGTGTCACATATGTTGACTGCAACCTACAGCATCTCTTTTATATTTTCTCCCCTGGACCTCGGTCTTGCCCTCACCCTTCTGTTTGCCATGGGCCACTCCCACGACCACGACCACCATCTTCATCGACCTCACGAGCATCTTTGTTGTCTCCACCATTTCTACCGTCCACTTATACTACTTTATCACCCATATTGTCCGTGAATATGGATCCTATTTGGTTTGATTCATTTTGCTCAACCATCCATTCAATATTCGATGGAATCTCATCCAATACTAAAGGATTCTCATCCTCTTAGGGGGACGTCTTTTTCAACCATCTCGCTTCAACCTTTTATTATACATAACAAAGATAACTCGTTTCAAGTATGTACGCAAACTACTCCTCTTCTTTGTTTGTTGCTAGAAAAAATTGAAACAATTTATAAATAATTAGTAAAGATTTAAAGGTGTGATGGTGATTCCTTATTGTCAATATTGGTCGCAATATAATACTTTCTAAATTGTATATGAAGTGATACCTTATTAAAAATACTTCAATTATGTTCAGGTGCAAATAATGAACGTGTTAAACTCAATACTTTCACCGCAAAATCCGTTAGATATGGTGTCTCATCTCCGTATTAAATCCACCAATCAACTATAACAATTAAAATTAAATGTAAGTGATCGCAAACATTTGAAACATACAATACGAAAGTATATACATGTGAAATTTCTCGTACCTGTACTACGCTCTTAAGAGGGGTACCAATATTAACCGACAGATGGAAATATATGCTAGAGAGATAATTAATTAACTTAAGCTGCCAATTTTGTCAATCCATATTATCATTATAATGCGAATGTGTCCATTCATCCAAAGATTAAATTAGGCTTGTTCACTTGCTTCACTAAGATTTTGCTGATCAGAAAAGTTCAAGAGAAAATTCATTTGCAAATGGATTAACTTATCTATCTAATATCCAAAGTCTAAGTTCATGAGACTTGGTGGCTACGAACCACCTTCAAAATTTGCAATAGATGGAAATGTAATAATGAAGTAAGGAGATTGTAATACCCGAGATTTCGGTTATGTAATTGGAACTTGTGATATTGTAATGATTGTACTTTTGTCTGAGTACTATTCTCCGTATTTCATAATCCGATGTTGTCGAGCGTATAATTTCGTATATGTGATATAAAGATTGAAATTCTGTGCATGTAGCGCACGCTACAGGCTTCGTGTAGCGTACGCTAACAAGGATTCATAGCGCACGCTACAGGGGATCATTAGCGCACGCTATGCGTGGTCAAAATGATTGAGACGTGCGGTAGGTGAGATCTGGCCGGGGGACCCCTGTCGGATCGTGTCGGGATGAACCTGGACGGCTTTCGGGAAAAGCCAAGTCAACGCCTTAGCGCACGCTATAGGCATATGCGTAGCGCACGCTAAGTGCTGACTTCAGTTAAGTCAGACAGCCGTTAGCGCACGCTACGAGCAGGGACTAGCGCGCGCTAACATCCACTTATTATAAATAGGACAAAGATCCTATTCGTGATTTGATTCTTTCTCCTCCCATAACCCGAACTCTTACACTTAGAACATAACTCCCTTCGTCCTAAACACTTCGTATCAACCTCCTAGTTCGAGATTGAAGATCGTATATCATTGGAGATTGGTGTTCAAGCCTTCGGTGTTGGATTGCTTCATTTTCCTCCGTGTTCTTCACTACTTTGAGGTAGGTGATTCTTCACCGATGTTAGTAATGTTCCTAAGGAAGTTTGAATCATGTTTGGATAGCAAGTATTTCGTTTTAATCGGTCATCACATGTTAGAAGAATACTTTTGACGTATCGGCACTATATATCGTATGAACCTTTGAACCATCTTATTATAAGGACTCCTAAGCATGTTCAAATCGATTTATGATCAGTAATCGGATATTACCCAGTTGCTACATTGTACACGTTGGAATCTTGTGTTTTGGAACGTAAGACGATCGGAACTTAGATTATTTCTTGAAGATCGTAGATGGATTATGATATTGAGATGACTATCCGTATATTTGTATTTCATAATCATAAAACTTCCACAAACCTTATTAGCATGATATTCCCGAGGATAACTTGTATTATCACGGTAGAATTCATGAGTTCTTCACCATTCAACACAGTTTTCGGTTTCTGCCATGCAAGATTAGCGCACGCTAACATGTGTGAGTTAACGTGCGCTATCGGGGTTCAGTTAACGCACGAAACATACGTAGCGTACGTTATGAGACCAGCCGAGTCAGACTGCCAGTCCGTGGCTAGCGCACGCTAGTCTTATACGATAGCGTACGCTAACGATCCGCTTAGCGCACGTTACGTAGTACGTAGCGCGCTAAGCAATCCGCGACTTGTTTATTTTGAGCTTTTGCCGTAGGCGAATTGTTAAACCATTGTTCGACTTGAGATGATTTGTATATCATTCCTTTTGTTAAGGTTCGAGCTTGCTACGTTGATCGAAGGAGGCGACCTTCGAGTGGGTTGAGATCATTGAAGTATATCGTTCTTGCCATCTTCGAGGCAAGTATCGTGATATGTTAATATTGGTATTTTTGGAGCATGTGTATGATTATTCATGATGTTGAACATGATATTTACTTCGTTGATTTGCCATGGTATTCGTTATATAGTGTTTATATGTTCATGTTGATGAACATAATGATTTGGCATATGTGTATGCATGAGTTGTGTTTGTATACGTTGTACGATCTATGCTGAGGGCGCTGGATCGGATGTCCACCTCGTGTTGGTCCGACGGGATCATCTTGGGATCTAGGCTGAGGGCGCTGGATCATTGGACGGGTTATTTCCACCTCGTGTTGGTCCGACGGGATCATCTTGGGATCTATGCTGAGGGCGCTGGATCATTGGAATACCCATGCTGTGTAATGGAATCTTGTAGATTCGCATTGTCGGATTCCGGTAGCGGAAGTCCGTGTGGTGTATCTTGTTATGTATTGTTGATGCATATTCGAATTGTTTAATATGATACTTGTACTAGCATCGTTTTGCTAACCCTTCGGGGTGGACATTTGTTTTGATGTTCGGGTAGCGAGGAGCGGGAAAGCGACAATGCAAGCGTGACGACGAAGGGGTTCATGATGTTTATTGTTATTGGAGATTTGTTTTCTTGGTTTGGTTTATGTACTCAGTACACGTGTCTTATTGATATTAATTCGATATGGTTGTATTAATTACTCGTTGAACCAGTTATGCGTTTTCACAAACTTGAATTTCCGCATATTGATGTCTTAGATTTACTTTCCTTTTTAATTAGCCTTGTAAATCCTTACTTAAAGGGTTTACGGCGCAGAATTATTCGAATATCTCGGGTGTTACGAATATGGTATCGGAGCTAAGATTCATGGATATCTTGGCAATCGGGTTTTAGTTGGGTGCATTTTACGTTATTTGATTTACGGGTCGTTTGTAACATCCTTTGTTCACCAAGTCGTCATGTGGACCGTGGTTGTAAGTCTCTTAATCTCTTATACTACCGTTTTACTTAATTACTGTTTTGTGAGTATTGACGGACTTTATTTCGAAAAATTTTGTTCTGGATATTGAGAAATTGCGTTTACAGTATGTTGAGAGGAGGACGTGGACGCGGACGCGGTCGTGGTAACATGAGACTTGAGGATTCCGCAACTACCCCCGAAATATCGGCTAGTCGAACCGATTCCCATTCTGGAGGGCAGCAAGGATCAGAGAATGATGACGCAAATCCTAACATGCCGGGAGTGCTTCAACAGGTGGTGGCGCAGATAAACCAGTTTGCTCAGGTCGTTGATCGCATGCAGACGGCGATGGGACAGCAGCACCACGAGGATAACCGGGGAGACAGATGGCTTGCTGAGGTGGTTAAATTGCACCCGCCAAAATTTGACGGATCTGCTGAGGCACTTACTTGGGATTACTGGCTCAAGGAGTTGGAGAAGATATTCGCGGGTCTTAACTGTCCCGAGGACCGGAAGGTTCCCATTGCCCAGTATTTTCTGACTGGGGAGGCCTTTGATTGGTGGGAGGCTATTCGACCCGAGGATCATAATGCGGATTAGACGGAATTCAAACTAATGATGGAAGCACAGTATTGTCCTCGTCCAGTTAGAGAGGCAAAGATCCGAGAGTTTTTCTCACCACAGAGTTCGGAGGCATCTGTGACAGATGTAATTAAAACTTTTAATCATCAGCTGACTTGTGTGCGACACTTGGTCAGAACGGAGGCAGAAAAGATTTTTCATTTTGATATGCGGATGAAGCCGGAGATTCAACAGTACATGTCCGGATTCGAGTGTACTACGTTGCGACGGTATCAAGACAAAGCGCTGGCCTACGACATGAATGAGGCGGCGGTGGAGAAATCAGTAGAGGCAAAGAAGCAGAAGGTGACCGGCAGCTTTGCAGAAAACAAGAGTGGTGGGGCCCGCAAGGGCCAGTCTTCCTTTTATTCGGCTAGGAAACCTCCACATCCTTCTAAAGGCGGAAAGAAGTTACGGACAACATCAGCAGTTTCGGACGCATCAAGGAAATGCTACAATTGTGGTCGAGCAGGGCATATTCGACGTGATTGCCCCGCATCTTCTGTGACTTGTTACGATTGTGGGCAAGAAGGGCACCGTGCGGCCTTCTGTGGAGCCGCTACTAGATCTTTTGGTACTCGCACTCCAGCGCCAGTTCCGAAGGAAACAAGTGTGAACCAGACGCAGCAGAGTGGATTTCACAGTTAACGTTGGGAAGAGAGAGACATTCGGCCGGGTCCGTTCCTCCGCGCTTTGTATGAAATGAGGAGATCCGACGATCGAACACCGCATTGCATCAGTGCGATTCGATCATTTTGCAACCGATTAGTGTTTTATTCGATTAGGAGCTACACATTCTGTTGTATCATTGAACTGTGTAAATCGTTTAAAAATCTCGTGCTTAATTGATTGTGAACCGTATGTTGTGGGATTGCCGAGTGGAGAGAGAATTATGGGAACCCTAGAGGCTAGAGATTTTCCAGTATCTATAGGAGGGAGAGATTGGCCGTCGAATCTCATTGTTGTTGACATCTACGGTGACGATGTAATTCTCGGAGACGATTGGCTCAACCGTTATGGAGCTATCCTGAATTACCGAGAGAGAGTCATTTCTATCATTGCTGATGACGGGTCTGAACACTTATTCCGAGGATGGAGACCGGGAAGCTCAGGAAAATTGATCAAAGCAATGAAAGCCGTAAAATTGCTGAAACAGGGATGTCATGGACTTTGGTGTTATGCCATGAGGAAAGAGGAAGGAGTAGAGCTCTCGTCTATTTCAGTTGTGAATGAGTTCTCAGATGTATTTCCTGACGAGCTACCGTGGTTACCTCCGCAAAGAGAAGTGGAATTCACCATCGAATTAGAGCCTGGAGCACCCTATTTCCAGTGGCACCATACCGCATGGTGCCAACCGAGATGTATGAACTCAAGAAGCAACTGGAGGAATTGTTACGGAAGGGCTATATTCAACCTAGCGTTTCTCCTTGGGGAGCGCCTGTTCTCTTTGTCGGGAAGAAAGACGGATCCCTCCGACTGTGTATTGATTACGAGGAGCTTAACAAAATGACGATCAAGAATAAGTATCCTATACCTCGGATCGACGACTTGTTTGATCAATCGCAAGGGGCAAGGGTATTCTCGAAGATTGACTTGCGATCGTGATACCATCGATTGAGAATTAAGGAATCGGATATACCAAATCGCTTTCGTATCCTGACGGCATTATGAATTTGTAGTGATGCCATTTGGACTTACCAATGCTCTGCGGTATTCATGCAATTGATGAATCGGGTATTCTTGGAGTACTTGGATAAATTTGTGGTCGTTTTCATTGGCGACATCTTGATATATTCGAGGGACGCAGAGGAACATGCCGAACATTTACGTGTGGTTTTGAGCATCTTGAGAAATGAACAGCTGTATGCTAAGCTTTCTAAATGCGAATTCGGCTTAAGGAAGTAACCTTCCTTGGGCATGTGATATCATCCGACGGAGTTCGTGGACCCGAAGAAAGTCGAATCAATCTTGGAGTGGGAAGCTCCTAAAACGTGAAAGAAGTCCGAAGCTTCTTAGGACTTGGCCGGATATTATCGCCGCTTTGTAGAGGGATTTTCCAAAATTGCTCGTCCGCTCACTCACCAAGTTACAAAAACTCAAAAGTTCACGTGGAATGAGAAATGCCAGCCGGGTTTTGACGAACTTAAGAGGAGACCGACGACAAGACCTATATTAGCACCGCCAGGAACCGATGGATTCATGGTATACTGACGCTTCAAATCGGGGTTTGGGTTGTGTGTTGATGCGAAGGATAAAGTGATTGCTTATGCTTCTCGACAATTGAAACCGCACGGGTTAATTATCCGACTCATGATCCGGAGCTAGCAAATGTGGTCTATGCCTTGAAAATTTGGCGACATTATTTGTACGACACTCATTGTCGATCTTTACAGATCATAAGAGCCTCAAATACATTTTCAATGTAAAGAATTAAACATGAGGCGTAGAAGGTGGTGGAATTGATCAAGGATTACGACTTGGAGGTTCTCTATCATCCGGGAAAGCAAATGTAGTAGACGATGCTTTGAGCCGAAAACCCGTTTCTCGAGTGTTGGAAGCACTTACATCCCAAACCAAGATTCAACGGAACCGATCCGCGAGGATTGAAGTATGGGCACCAGAATCCAAGGACAACTTTATGTGATGGAATCGACTTCATCACTAGTCGAGGATCAAGTCTAAGCGGTTGGACGATTCTCGATCCTTCGATTATGTGATGAAGTAAAGAAAGGAAAAGCCCGAGATTCGTGATACAAGATGATGGAGTTACGAGATTTCGAGTCGACTTTGCGTTCCCGATGATGATGATTTGAGACGGACTATTCAAGGAAGCTCACAGCGCGCCTATTCTATTCACCGGGCGTGATAAGATGTATAAGGATTTAAAACAAAATTTACGGTGGGGAATATGAAGAAGGACGTAGCAGTAGTACGTTTGAAGTGCTTGACTTGCCGAAGTTAAGATCGAACATCGGCGACTGCCGGAATGTTAAGGCCGCTTAGATCCACGAATGGAAGTGGGAGGACATCTCGATGGATTTCATCACCAGTATGCCAAGGACTAGAACGGGAATGAACATGATTTGGGTTATAGTTGATCGACTAACCAAGTCGGCTCATTTCCTAGGGATCAAAGATACATGGGGACCCGAAAGATTGGCGCGAGTATTTATTGCGGAGATAGTCAGATTGCATGGGACGCCGAAGACCATTATCTCGGATCGAGATGGTCATTTCGTGTCGCACTTCTGGAAGGCAGTTCACAAGTCTTTGGGGACTGAGCTCAACTTTAGCACAGCTTATCATCCCCAAACAGACGGTCAGTCCGAAAGAACTATTCAAACTGTAGAAGACATGCTTAGAGCCTGTGCTTTGGATTGGTCAACTGATTGGGAAGTTCATTTGCCATTAGTTGAATTCACCTACAATAATAGTTGGCATGCTTCAATTAAGATGGCACCATTTGAAGCTTTTTACGGGAGAAGATGCCGATCACCCCTGAGTTGGGATGATTCTTCGGATTTGATCGGGACGGAACCGGAATTGATTATTCAGACTCAAGAGAAGATAGCTTTGATTCGAGAGAGACGCCCGCAGTCGGCGAAGTCTTATGCCGATGTACGTCGTCGCCTCTAGAGTTCGGCCTGGGACCACGTACTATTGAAGGTGTCTCCTACACGAGGGATTTTCCATTTTGGGAGAAGAGGCAAGCTTAGTCCGAGATATATCGGACCATTTGAGATCCTAGAGAGAGTTGGGGATTTAGCATACAGGTTGGCCTTACCGCCATCGCTGAGTCATGTTCACAACGTATTTCACGTATCCCAACTGCGGAAATATGTACCGGACCCCAGTCACGTCATTGATTTCAACGAGATCGAGATAGCTAAGGATGGCACCTTCGAAGAGAGACCAATCAAGATACTTGAGAGCCGGATCAAACAATTGAGGAATAAACCAATACATTTGGTTAAAGTACAATGGTCACGACATGGAGTCGAAGAGGCCACTTGGGAAACGGAGGACGGTATGAAGGCTACATATCCGGAGTTGTTTTCATCCTAAGTTTCGGGACGAAACTTCTTTTTAGGGAGGAAGGATGTAATACCCGAGATTTCGGTTATGTAATTGGAACTTGTGATATTGTAATGATTGTACTTTTGTCTGAGTACTATTCTCCGTATTTCATAATCTGATGTTGTCGAGCGTATAATTTCGTATATGTGATATAAAGATTGAAATTCTGTGCATGTAGCGCACGCTCGTGTAGCGTACGCTAACAAGGATTCATAGCGCACGCTACAGGGGATCATTAGCGCACGCTATGCGTGGTCAAAATAATTGAGACGTGCAGTAGGTGAGATCTGGCCGGGGGACCCCTGTCGGATCGTGTCGGGATGAACTTGGACGGCTTTCGGGAAAAGCCAAGTCAACGCCTTAGCGCACGCTATAGGCATATGCGTAGCGCACGCTAAGTGCTGACTTCAGTTAAGTCAGACAGCCGTTAGCGCACGCTACGAGCAGGGACTAGCGCGCGCTAACAGCCACTTATTATAAGTAGGACAGCATCCTATTCGTGATTTCAGTTCTTTCTCCTCCCATAACCCGAACTCTTACACTTAGAACATAACTCCCTTCATCCTAAACACTTCGTATCAACCTCCTAGTTCGAGATTGAAGATCGTATATCATTGGAGATTGGTGTTCAAGCCTTCGGTGTTGGATTGCTTCATTTTCCTCCGTGTTCTTCACTACTTTGAGGTAGGTGATTCTTCACCGATGTTAGTAATGTTCCTAAGGAAGTTTGAATCATGTTTGGATAGCAAGTATTTCGTTTTAATCGGTCATCACATGTTAGAAGAATACTTTTGACGTATCGGCACTATATATCGTATGAACCTTTGAACCATCTTATTATAAGGACTCCTAAGCATGTTCAAATCGATTTATGATCGCAATCGGATATTACCCAGTTGCTACGTTGTACACGTTGGAATCTTGTGTTTTGGAACGTAAGACGATCGGAACTTAGATTATTTCTTGAAGATCGTAGATGGATTATGATATTGAGATGACTATCCGTATATTTGTATTTCATAATCATAAAACTTCCACAAACCTTATTAGCATGATATGCCCGAGGATAACTTGTATTATCACGGTAGAATTCATGAGTTCTTCACCATTCAACCCAGATTTCGGTTTGCGATTACGCCATGCAAGATTAGCGCACGCTAATATGTGTGAGTTAACGTGCGCTATCGGGTTCGATTAACGCACGAAACGTCGTAGCGTCGTTATGAGACCACCGAGCCGATCGCGATCCGTGGCTAGCGACGCTAGTCTTATACGATAGCGTACGCTAACGATCCGGCTTAGCGCACGTTACGTAGAGTACGAGCGCGCTAAGCAATCCGCATGCCTTGTTTATTTTGAGCTTTTCGGCCGTAGGCCGAATTGTTAGGCCATTGTTCGACTTGAGATGATTTGTATATCATTCCTTTTGTTAAGGTTCGAGCTTGCTACGTTGATCGAAGGAGGCGACCTTCGAGTGGGTTGAGATCATTGAAATATATCGTTCTTGCCATCTTCGAGGCAAGTATCGTGATATGTTAATATTGGTATTTTTGGAGCATGCGTATGATTATTCATGATGTTGAACATGATATTTACTTCGTTGATTTGCCATGGTATTCGTTATATAGTGTTTATATGTTCATGTTGATGAACATAATGATTTGGCATATGTGTATGCATGAGTTGTGTTTGTATACGTTGTACGATCTATGCTGAGGGCGCTGGATCGGATGTCCACCTCGTGTTGGTCCGACGTGATCATCTTGGGATCTAGGCTGAGGGCGCTGGATCGTTGGACGGGTTATTTCCACCTCGTGTTGGTCCGACGGGATCATCTTGGGATCTATCTTTGAGGCGCTGGATCATTGGAATACCCATGCTGTGTAATGGAATCTTGTAGATTCGCATTGTCGGATTCCGGTAGCGGAAGTCCGTGTGGTGTATCTTGTTATGTATTGTTGATGCATATTCGAATTGTTTAATATGATACTTGTACTAGCATCGTTTTGCTAACCCCTTCGGGGGTGGACATTTGTTTTGATGTTCAGGTAGCCGAGGAGCGGGAAAGCGACCAGATCTGACGTGACGACGAAGGGGTTCAGTGATGTTTATTGTTATTGGAGATCTGTTTTCTTGGTTTGGTTTCTGTACTCGAGTACGCGTGTCTTATTGATATTAATTCGATATGGTTGTATTAATTACTCGTTGAACCAGTTGTACGTTTTCACAAACTTGAATTTCCGCAGTATTGATGTCTTAGATTTACTTTCCTTTTTAATTAGCCTTGTAAATCCTTACTTAAAGGGTTTACGGCGCTGTAATTATTCCGAATATCTCGGGGTGTTACAGAGATCTTACAACATTCGAAGGAATGTCGTTCTAAAAAAAATCTACCAATATCTAAACAAGAACAGTTACTAGCTTCCTTGTCACCTTCGGGAATTGGACTTTCATTCTCATTATCAACGTCCACAACAAATACAGTAGAATGTGGATAAATTAGTAAGTCGGGACGATAATAAAATATTAATTATTTGATATTATTAATTAATCAAGGTAAACATTACACAAGAATTTTATGTTTGGATCGACAAAAAGTATTATTTAATCGAGATTATTAATTATCGAGTATTACTATATCGAGGTTCTAATGTATATCCGTTGGACTTCTAATTCCTTATTGAGAAACGCTACCTCACTCGGACCTCCAAAATATGAATTTTGACTTTAGTAATTTTGACTTCTAATCAGTTGACTGCTTCAACTCCAAGTCTCTCCGCCCATCACCCGTTGTAGTCTCTCGTGGGGAAGATCTTTCATGGCGTCTGGTTGATGAAGCAATTGGTGCATCAAGCAATCTTGAGGGTCGTAGTCTTTCTAGGAGTACTAGTGTTTGTTAAGCTATGAGCGAATCAAACTTGGGTTATTCTTGACACCGTAATACTACTACGTCAAGGTTGATTAACGAGGTTAACGTGGTTGAACCATTTCCATAGGATTGTGAAGATATTGAGGATGACGACGAGCTTGAAGGACAAGAGGATGCTGTTACTATTGATGATAATGCTTGTGAAAATGAGGGGATTATTGACAACTTTTTTGATGATATTTGAGATTTGAATTATTGGAAACGAGGAATTGCATATTAAACCCTAGTTGTTATTTATTATATTATTTATGGGGTGTGTTGTAAGTTTTGTCTGAGTTGGAGGAATGTTATTTATTATTTTACTTATCATGTTTTAAGAATAATTAGATATTGAATATATCTATATAAAGAATAGTGGTGTTTTTTTTCTCGTAGTGGGCACCTGAAATGACCACCTTACCAATTTCCTCTCTTATGTGTTAAATTTAATAATATCAAATGTTCAACAATAACAAATTTCGAAAAGTACCCTTAGAATATTAAATCAAATGGGCAACTACCTATCAAAACTTTATTTTTCTTTCCCAACGGGGTTTTCCGTCGGATCTTCGGCGGGTCGGCCTTCCAGTAGGGCCGCTGCTGCCGCTGACAGACCTCCGATGGCCGAGTATTTTTTTTAAATGGCAGGCCTTCCGGTCATCTTTCTGTCGGCCCCGCCGCCGGCCAATTATTTTATTTCTTTCTGCCAGCCTGCTTTCTGGCGGGTCCACCGTCGGTTGTCGAAAAACCTATGGAGGCCGACCATTTTTTTTGTGGTGTGGTAGCCGGCAGACCTCCGGAGACACCCATTTTTTTTGTGCAACAGGCCTATTGTAATTTAATTATTTTAATCCAATGATGGCACATGCTATCTCTAGTCTATAAGATAAAGGACAATGGTGTGTTTTTGAAGTACTCTTGGAATATTAATTAAAGGGGCAACTAGTTGTCCAAAAGAATTCTTTCCTAACGGGGTTTTTCGTTAGATCTTCAGCCGGTCGGTGACCACTGGACGTCCAGTGGGACCGCCGCCTACCACTACAGACCTCCGGTGGCCGACTAGTTTTTTCAATGGCAGGCTTGCCGGTCTCTTTCCATCGGCCCACCACCGTCCAATTATTTCTGTTTTATTTTTTCCGGCCTGCTTTCGACTGGTCCACTGCTGATGTCGGCAGACCTCTGGCGGCCGACTTTTTTTTTTTGTGGTTCGGAAGCCGACAGATCTCCAGCTACACCCATTTTTTTGTGTGGCATGCCTATTGTAATTTAAATCCAATAATGGCACGAGCTATCTCTAGTCTATAATATAAAGAACAATGGTGCTTTTTTATCAGCATAATATGCACATTAACAGACCATTTTACCCCTCCCACTTCCTTCTGTATTAAATTTAATAATATCAAATGTTCAACAATAATAAATTTTTAAAAGTACCCTTAGAATATTAAATTAAAGGGACAACTAATCTTTTAATTTTTGTGTTCTTGACGGGTACCCCTGCGGACCGCTAGCGCGTCGCCGGATTGTAACACCCCTGAGATATTCGGGGTATGTCACAACGCTGTGGATCCCTTATGGAATTCACAAGGCTAAATTTCCATAATAACCATAATCAAAGGACTACGACAAATTTTCCCGCCAAAATCAAAATCACCAAACATTTATCGGATTTACGGATGAAACTCCAAGGACCAAACTGAATCCACAAAAGACAGCGAACTCGACATAATCAATAAAAAGAAAAATAACCACTAGAGTTCTCGAGTACCAACTATCAGTTTGTGACAAACAAAACTCAACAACCAGACTCGAAAAAAATTACACCGAGACATTTCACAGTATCACACTTGACCTTCATCGTTGTACTGCCCCGGTGCTCGTCCAGTCGCATTCTTTGAACCTGAAATACATGAGACGTATTTCCCCTGAATGGGGTTATCCGTGGAATAGCTAGTACAAATAACACAACGAACATCTTACATCTTACAATATCAAAGCATGTGCATCAACAGTTTTTGAAAGCGAATAAGATAATGATTTTCGGAAATGCAATATCTATAAACGTATCACAGAAACACAAATCCTCCTGATTAACTATGGACCAACAATGCGCGGATCCCTCCGAGGTCCCGTTAGACCCTCCTGGAGTGCTTAACCCAAAAGTACTCAACCAAACGTGGATCCCTCCGAGGCCCCATCGGGCCCTCCCAGAGTGAACGTATACACTCTAACACTCAAATACATCACTTTGCACATTTAAGATTGTAAGTTCGTAAGAATTACTTGCCTTTGAGACATGATGGATTGTTTTGGGACGATAAATGACCACCGTTGAAAGAATTTAGAAACTTCGAACCTAGACAATTCGTAAAACGACTATCAACAACACGACTGGAATTTAAATGGAAATACGCCCGAGAACCCCCCTATGATAAATATAATCCAACAACATTATCAACGAGGGCGGATCGCAACCAAAACCCTCTCGATTTAATAAATACAGTGAAATTACCATAAATTCACAGAGCAAACGAGAATACGATGAAGATTAATCATATCTATCATGAATTAGTCAACCAAACAAAGCTACGAATATGATTCAGGAGAAAACCCCAAATTTTCCAAAAGTAGGGTTCCACTGATCTACCTTGAATCGAAGATGAAGAAGACGGATTGGTGTTGTTAATCTACACCACAACTCCAAAGAAGATAATAGCTAGATGATTAAAGAGACAAAAATCGCCCAAAATCGTCTAAGAGTCGCCCATGCCGCGGAGAAGGGGAAGAAGGAAAAAAAATGGATGAGCTCGGTCAACTCTGTGTATTTAAACCTGCATCTGCTAACGTACGTGAGACATGAAGTGCTAACGTACATTAGCTCCTTATCATACATAATGCATCCTCCCTTACGTACGTAAGGGACTGGCAGAGCTCTCTGCTCGATTCCCTGAAGACCCTAACGTACGCTACACAAGGGCTAATATATGTTAGGAAGATAACATAATGTAAATTATGCATTGTCAATAACGTACGTAAGAGCCCCAGTTCAGAACCACAGTTAGCCAACAACTATGCCGAAGTGATACGAAAATCGAAGCGCGACGATTAACGAAACATGTAGACACCAATACAAAGAGTTTGAAGCGAAGAACTTAAGCGCTAAAAGAAAAGACGATTCCGATTACCCGAAGGTTCGGAATACGACTACGAAAGTAATACCCTAAACTTTTAGGAAATTATAAAATGACCCAAAACGACCGAAAAACATGGTACGGAAACGAACAACTGCGCCGAAGCTCACAACATGTCTAACAACATTAAACAAACTTGCACAAAACTCGAAACGACAGTTTCGCACAACAATCGCACCAAAGAATCCGACAAGCGGAAAAATTACTAATAAACACAAGATCGAATAAAGTAATTCTGAAACCTGCTCGGACGCCAAAATATACAGAATTAGACATCTCTAAAATGTCAAAACGGTTACAAGCGAGTCGCTAAAAATGGAAAATATACCAAAATAGAAATTACTAAAAATAGAAAAATACGGATATTACATTCTCCTCCTCTAGAAATAAGTTTTATCCCGAAACTTAATAAGTAAATAATTTTGGATATTTAGTGCACATGCTAACTTCGGTTTCTAAAGTTGCCTCCTCAACTCCATGCCTCAACTACTGAACCTTAACCAATGGAATGGTTTTATTTCGAAGTTGTTTTTCACGATGCTCAAGAATTTTCACCGGCCTTTCTTCAAACATAACATCGTCCGCTACCTCAATATCCCCATAATCGATGATATCACTGTAATATTCACACTTTCTATTTTTAGCAGTTTCTATTTTTGGCGCATGTCTATTTTTAACGACTCGTTTGTAACCATTTCGACATTTTGAATCTATTTTGTTCTTGGTGTTTTTCCATTTGGACGAGTTTCAGAGGTGTTTTTACGTAATTCGCTTTATGTTATGATTTTATCGTATGTACGTTCGATTCCCGTAAAACCTCATTCGATTGAGTTGTTTCTTTGTCCCCGTGAGTCCGTATGGCTTCGTGTTTTTAGTTTCAGTTTAATAACCCGACGTCGTATCATGATTTCGAACGTTTTGGGCCGTTTCGTAATTTCCTAAAGTTTGAGGAAATTAACTTCCGTCGTTGAATTCCGAACCTTCGGGTAGTCAGAATTGTGCTTTATTTTAGCACTTAGATTCGTCATCGCGAATACTTCGTAAGTGTGTCTTTGGATTCTACTTTTTTGTTGCGTTTCGATTTCGTACCTTTTTAATAGTGGACTGCTGCATGCATAACGTACATTATGCGTGCTCCCTTACGTACGCTAAAGTATACTGTTAATGTACGTTAACTCTTAGCGATAGAGTAAGTTATCGGATTCATCGATTTGGGCTGAAGGTTCTGCTGAGTCCCTTACGTATGCTAAGTACGGGTGTTACGTACGTTAAGTCCCTAACGTACGTTAACTACCCACATTAGGGTACGTTATCATCTGTCAGGTATTTTAAAACCTGAACAGACCTCAGGCGCGTTATTTCTTCTTTCCTTCTCTCTTTGTCCGTGATTTGAGTTCCCTTGAGCATTTTGGAGCGATTCATGAAGATTAATCAGTGGAGTTCCTTAATAGATCGATTGTTGTGCTCCAAACGAAGTTTATCATCATCGAAATCATTCTACTCCGTCTGAATTCAAGGTATTTTGGCCTATAACCCTAATTTTGTCAATTTTGGGGGGTTTTCAGGAATTGTCCATTCAAACTCGAATTGTTCATTTGTGTTGTAGAACTTCTTATTGACTATTGTTATTCAGTGATTCCAATCCATTTCCGTCGAGTTAAGTCCGTGAATTGTTGATTCGGGGAGGTTTTATGAAAACCCTCGCCCGTGTTGATCGTACGTATATCGTCATGATTGGTAATCGGGATTGTGGGCGTATTCCGTTCAATTATTAATGTCGTTTACGACTGAGTCGTGTTAACCTTTCATTTAGAAGTGGTCGTGCTCACTCCGGGTCATTTCTAGTCGTCGTTTATTTTTTGTCTCGTCGAAGAAGTCTCAAATGAAAGTACTTTACATTTGTATGCATATTCTAGTATTTGATTTATGGATTTTCGTGTATGTTGTGGATGTGAATGCGTATGTTTACCCAGAGATCGGTCCGACGGGGTATCTGGGGATACATAGTGCTATATGTATGTGTATCATGAACTGGGGTTAACCACCCAGAGATGGTCCGACAGGGCCTCTGCAGGGTGCGGTGGCCATGAGTCTCGTACCAACGGTTAACCTTTGAAATGTTTTGTTGGAGAACTATGTTTTATACATGTGCACCTTAATATTCCGAAATATAAATGTTTTTCTAAAATGATTTTTGGCGCATATTTCATCTTATTAGAATGATAGTTCAAATGTTATTGTAATTGCACTAGCAGTTGGCGCTAACCCCTTAAATGGGGAAAATACTTTTGTATTTCAGGTACAGGTCCAAGTGACGAGCGAGCACGCGGTCAGTATGAGGATGATGGGCAAGAGAGACACTGTTCAGTTGGTCGGTTGAGTCATGTCCTATCGCTTGGGTTTTATGTATTGTATTATTTGCTTCGTTACTCGAGTACTTCCTTCATTTTATTTTGTATTATTTTTCGAACCCAGTTTTTGGGATGATGTTTCATCATTGCGTTAATGTTGTAAGATAGTATGTTTGTTATCATTGTCTTTATTTATTATCGGTGGATTTTATGTCGTAATGTTTGTCGATGGTTGGGTGGTCGAGATGTGTGTCAGCCTTGTGGACTCAAAGGGTTGGGTCCACGGCGCTGTAATATGGCCTGAACGTCTTGGGGGTGTTACAGAAAATGGTATCAGAGCCTAAGGTTTATGGATACCTAGACTGTCGGTTATTTGGGTCTAGTCGAGTGTTGTTTCTGAACGGTATCACTGCTACGCCATCATCTCCATACGCCGGTGCTCGTAAGTTTTCCTAGCTTGACTCGTTTTGTTATCCTGTGTTGTTCATTTTTAGTATCGTGATGTGTTTTGCGTTTGAACTGTACTCATTAGTTACTTCTTCAGAGTGCCTATTGGTAGAGGACGCGGACGCGGTAGGGGACGTTGCGCATTCGGCGGGGCAGCCATGTCCGATAGTTCTAAGGCTAGTTCGACAGCGCCGTCTTTGTCGAACAATGTTCATCCTAGTACCAAGGGTTTCAGGACCAGTCTGCTAGCCTCGGTAATGATAATGTCGGGGTAGCTACTATTCTGCAGCAAGTAGGGAATCAGATGGCACTACTAACTGAGGCGGTCCTAGTTAATTTAGCTAACACTACTTCGGTTCCGCCTACTGACCCTGGTACCGATAAGTTGCTTCAGGATGTGATTCGTATGCGTCCTCCGCAGTTCGATGGTACTTCCGACCCTTCTGGTTGGGAGAGTTGGCTATTTGAGATGAATAAGGTATTCGAGGCAGCAAACTGCTTCGAGGCGAGGAAAGTATCTATTGCTCAATACTTTCTCGTCAAGGAGGCGGCTACTTGGTGGCGGGCGGTGAAATCGCGTGACCGGGCATCTACGTGGGATGAGTTCCAGGAGTTGATGGAGGCCGAGTATTGCCGTGGCCAGTGAAATATGGAAGGATTCGAGCCTTCTTTGAGGCAAAACCCCAAGATATTCCCATCTCACAGGCAATTAAGGACTATAATCAGTAGTTGCATTACGTGAGGAATCAGATCCAAGATGAACAAGACAAGATCCGCCACTTCAACATGCGGATGAAACCGAGGGTTCATCACTATATGGCAGGCCTCAGGTGTACGACTTTGAAGGACTATCGGAATAAGGTGACGGCTTACGAGATGTCTTTTTCTGCTACAGAGGTGGCAACAAAGGGTAAAAAGCAGAAGACGTCCAGTCATTTTTTGGGAAGTAAGTTTGGCGGACATCAGAAGACTCAGTCCGAATCGTGATCTATTGGGAGTCATCCCCGATCATTTGGGGGAGGCCACGTGTCTAAGTCTGCTCCGATTGTTCTTGCTCGTGGTCACACTTATGATGAGTGAGTGTGATAGAATGCCGCTACAGTGTCATAATTGTGGTCGTATGGGGGCATCGTGCCACATATTGTGGAGATGCGAGTCGGGCACCATTTACTCAGATGTCAGCCCCGACTATGAGGGAACCAAGCATGAATCAGGCTCCGACAACTAATCCACCTCAGCAGAGTCTTAGTAGAGGTTGAGGACGTAGGCAGATTTCTCTAGGGGGAGTGTCTAGTGCAGGGTCTGTTCTGACTCGTGTGTATGAGATGAGACGAGCTGAGGATCCTAACATGACAGTGGCTACAGGTAACATCCACATCCTTGACCATCTTGTTTCTGTATTTTTTGATTCTGGTGCTAGACATTCTTTCATCACTTTGGATTGCATACATCGTCTACATGTTGTGAGTTTAGAAATTTTCCTGTAAGTATCGCAAGGAGGGATTGACCTTCTAATATGATTGTGGTTGACATTAAGGACGAGGATTTGATCCTTGGTGAGGACTGTTTAAACAGGCATGGGGCAATCATGAACTATAGAGCGAGGACCATTTCGATGTTATCCTATGACGGTACCGAGCACACCTTTGTGGGATGCAAATGGCGTAGTTATAAATTCATGATCAGCGCATTTAAGGCAGTGAAACTTCTTCGAAGGGGGGTGAACTGGTTATTGGTGCTATGGCATGAAGTCGGTAGAGGGGGAAATCGAACTTTCGTCTATTCCCATAGTAAATGAGTATTCTGACGTTTTTCCAAACGAGTTGCCGGGTTTGCCACCGGACTGCAAAGTTGAGTTCACCGTTGATTTAGAGTCGGGTGCGGCTCTGATTTCTAAAGCACCGGACCGCATGGCACATGCGGAGATGCAAGAGTTGAAGAAACAGCTGGAGGAATTGCTAGACATGGGCTACATTCGACAGAGCGCTTCACCTTAGGGCGCACCAGTCTTGTTCGTAAGGAAGAAGGATGGGTCACTGCGGTTATGCATCGGTTATCGAGATTGATGACTTGTTTGATCAGTTGCATGGGTCTATAGTGTTTTCGAAAATCAATCTAAGGTCGGGGTATTACCAGCTCCGAGTGAGGGATTTAGATATTCTGAAAACGGCTTTTCGGATGAGGTACGACCATTACGCATTTGTGGTTATGCCGTTCGGGCTAACCAACGCCCCAGTCGTGTTCATGAAGTTAATGAATAAGGTCTTCATTGAATATCTCGATAAGTGAGTAGTCGTCTCTATTGATGATATCCTTATTTATTCGAGGAACAAAGAGGAGCATGCGCATCATCAACGCATAGTGTTGAACATTTCGAGAACTCAGCGCCTTTACGCGAAGTTCTCTAAGTGTGAGTTTTGGTTGATAGAGGTTTTGTTTCTCGGTCATGTAATCTCGGCCGAGGGCATTCGTGTCGACCCACATAAGATAGAGGAAGTATTGTATTGGGCACTACCCAAGAACGTGAAGGAGGTTCGTAGTTTTATGGGTCAGGCCGGATATTATCGGAGATTCGTTGAGGGATTCTCTAAGCTTGATCGATCGCTTACTAAGTTGTTGCAGAAGTCAGAGAAGTTTGTGTGGATAGACGAGAGGCAGAATAGTTTTGAAGAGTTGAAGAAGCGGTTGACTACCGCTCCCGTCTTAGCCTTACCGGGCGGTAAAGAGGGCTTTTCAGTTTATAGCGATGCCTCGGGCCAAGGACTTGGGTTTGTACGCATGCAGCATGGAAATACGATTGCCTATGCTTCCCGTAAGTTTGAAACCGTATGAGTTGAATTACCCTACGCACGATCTAGAGTTTGGCCGCGGTCGTGTTTGCATTGAAAATTTGGTGTCACTATCTCTATGGCTCTTCTTATCAGATTTTCGCCGATCAAAAAACCTTGAAGTATATATTCACGCAGAAGGAGTTGAACATGAGACTGAGTAGGTCGTTAGAGCTGATCAAGGATTATGACCTCGAAATCCTTTATCACCCGGGCAACGTAAAACTGGTAGCAGATGCCTTGAGTCAGAAATCGGTATTGTTTCGGGCACTTGAGTTACTCACGGTTCAGCCAAAGCTCCTGCGAAAGCTGATTGAGTTGGGGATCGAGGTTGTGTTACCGGAGAGTGGGGGACAGTTGTGCGCTCTTGAGATTTCTTCGTCACTGTTGAGACAGTTAGAGGATCCGATGTGTATCCATCTTCGTGAGAATGTAGTTAAAGGGAAAGCCCCAGGATTTGTGATTTATGAGGATGGGGTGCTGATATTCCAAGTTCGGTTGTGTGTACCGAACGACTTGGAATTGAGGTAGAGCATTATGCAAGAGGCTCATGCATCATCTTACTCATTTCATCCGGGCTCGAGTTGTTATGAGTATGCCCTCGAATGCCACTCATAGGATGTAGAGTGTATTTGAGAGCAAAATATTCCACTCCTTATTGGATAAGGGGATCGGCGCTGGAAAGGTTTATGACTCGAATACTTAATCATTCGCAAGTCGATGAAACTTGACTGGGCGTTAAGTTTATGTGAATATTTGTATGACGTGTTCTTTGACTTGGAGAGTGTCTATCGATCACTAATAGTTAGTGGGAGCACACGTTATAGGTGTTAGGATTATGCCCTCGAATGCCACTCAGAGGATGTTGAGTGAGGGCATTGTACTTGTAATTATGTAAATCATTAATATAAGGCAATGGATGTTTCTTTATTTACTGGTAGTTACTGGCATTCCTAACTCATAAATATACGTATAGAAACTAGTCCATGTATTTGAGAGCAAAAGCATTCCACTCCTTATTGGATAAGGGGGTCGGCACTAGAAAGGTTTATAGCTCAAATACTTAATCGTTCACAAGTCGATGAAACTTGACTGGGCGTTAAGTTTATGTGAAGACTTGTATGACGTGTTCTTTGACATGGAGAGTGCCTGTCGAACACTAATGGTTAGTGGGAGCACACGTTATAGGTATGATAATTGGATTAGTATACTCGAACCGACTCACCATCGATTCGTCACACGGATTTCACTCCGGGACAGTCAATGACGGAATCGAAAGGTTGTGATAGGTATTCGTGAACCTTTGACTTGAGGATTTAGTAGGGATGTGCTTGTGATGTCAAGATTTTCATTAGAGTAGTTCGACCCTATAAACCGGGAGGCAGGGGTCAACCTCGACGTGCATCTTGACGGGCAAGTAGCAGGTCCTACTGAATACCAAGATAGAATTCTTTCTCCCGTTAGTGAGCGGGTTAAATGTCCTATGCGGTTATTGGCAAATGAGATCATAAGTCTTTGGCCAAAGCATTGGAGCTATTTGTATTTGATACACGAGAGCTCGATGATCTCGATTTGCATTAACACATGCATAGCGTCAAGTAACAGATAGGGTTTGACTGACCGTGACCCTATAACTTGATTGGGACATTTGAAAGAAGGGTTTATACGTATACTGGTATTCACGACAGAATGGTTCTTGAATGATCCCAATCATTCGTTCTCAGTTGGGGTACAGTGTAGGCCGACAGGTTGGCTAGGTGGTGCTACTATTCTTTGGTTCCTCCCATTGCTGACTGAGACGAACCTACCGAGTCGCGCAATAGGATTGATGACGGAATGAATCAAGCTAATTCTCTCATAATGAATATTAGGATATTGGATATCTAATTTGGGACATTGGATGTCTAAATTAATTTATTGGATAAATTAATTTACGGCCTAATGAATTAAATAAATTACTGGGTGATTAATTTAATTCATGAATATAATTATTTCTTGGAGAAATTAATTATGTCATTATGTATTTCATATGATTAATTAATTGGATTAATTAATCAATATAAATACATCGGAACAGAATCGGATTTTATCTGTTTGGACTCACGGGAGTCCGAAACGGACCGAACTCGTCCGATTCATCCACATGGCCGCCCCCCTCTTTTTCCACCCACCTTCATTTTGTCTTTATTTCATTCTTTATTGAGTGATAAAGACATTGGGGTCATGGTATCTTTTGATGGTGGGGTTGATCACTTATATGATGAGTTGTATCATGTGAAAAGGAATAGAATAAAAGAGGAAGACTTCTCTTTTCAACAAACCATTATTCCATACGTGAACACAGCGGTGAGGAAAGAAAAGAGAGAGAGAATATTATTCTTCTCAAGTCTTCATCATCTTCTTCATTTTAATTCTTGAGTTCTCTTGGAGAAAATTCAAGATATATTGAGAGATATAAATTAAAACATTTAGAGTGTTATAATCAAAGCTTCACCACTTGATTCTAGCCGTAACTTTAGAGGTTAATCGAGTGTTGTTATTCCATTCGTTTCTCCGGCGCGTGACAAGTAGAGACGCGGTTTTTCGGCGTTGGATCATCCAAGGGCTTGGAGCATTTTGGATCGTTTGGGGAATAGCTCAAGAGAAGGAAATCCATATAATCAACGGATGACAAGGGTATGATTTCGAATCTTCCTTTGTTTATTTTATATTCGTATATGCGTAGCTCGATCGATCCTCGTAGGGATTCGGATCGAATTAATTTTCGTTTTACCGTCCGCTGGGCCTTCGTTTAAGGCACCGAATCCCAACAGTGGTATCAGAGCGAGGTCTTGCGATCGTATATACGATATTTAGCATTTGGAATGCTTATTTTGTGATTTAGAATCACTTTGATAATCGTAGATATTTTATTGTTCGTCGTAGTGTTGTTTTTTCCGTGATTTTATGTTATGGTATAAATCAGGTTTTTCTTGGAAATATGATTTATATTAATAATATTCAAATCAGGAATAACAGGATTTTAGAAATCTGCCCGAAAACGAGCTGTATCGAATCGTTGGACGATTTTCCATACAGCTGCCGAGTATGGCCGAGCACGTCCGGCCCATGGCCGACGCTTGGCATATCGAGCCGAGTCTGCTGGCGTGTTGTCAGACGAGCCGAGTGCTCGCCGGATCCGGCCGGACACTTGTCAGACGAGCCGAGTCTGCCGGGCGTGTTGTCAGACGAGCCGAGTGCTCACTGGATCCAAATGGACACTTACCGTATCGAGACGAGTGCTCATTGATCCGGCCGAGCGCTTGCGTATCCTCACGGCCGTGTCCGGCATGGCCGGGCCCCCTTTTCCTGTCTGGAGCGGGCGTGGCACTAGGCCGCCGGCCGTGGTGCACAGTCTTGCCGGGCGCTTTCAGCCGTCGGCACTGGGTCTCGTTTTTCAGTATATTTTCGATTATTGAATTTTCCTGTATTAAAATCATTAATTTAGAATTTTTGATGAAGGAAAATTCAAAGAAAATATTTTAAGGGTACACTACGGACGAAAATTAAATTGTCGATTATTGTTGAATTGATTGGATCAATTCTATTTATTGTTGATTATTGATTGGATCATATGTAATCTTATCGCTATTCATTTATTGAGTATTTATTGGATGAATGCTTTTGAATGGGGATGTGGTTCATGGACTTAGTTTGAATCGTTCGTTTTATTCGATTGGGTTGTAAAGGCCGTTTTGAGCTTATTTATTTTACTAGAAATATTTGTATCTAGGATGCAATTTTTCAATGTAAAATTTATATGTAATGACGAAGACTGGAGGAAGATCCGTTTCGAGAAGACGAAGATTCAAGACGAAGACTTGTAATTAGATTACGGAGTTTTTGTTTTCTAGGAACGGTCCATGAACCACATGTTGGTAGCAACTAGGTTGTGAATGGTTGTTACATATTGTATGAATGCAACAAACGTGCTAAAATGATTAATGTGCAAAGTGTAACGTTAATCGCGAAAATTCTCCCACAACAAATTATTAAGTTTATAAGGTTTCAAGGTTTTCCTTCCCTCCATCGAGCTTTCGGGAAATTGAAATCCAAACCGGATGTGCTATGCTTCCGAGTTATCGGGGTAGTCGTTCGGGAAGGACGAATAAATTACCGGGAGCGCATTGGATGCCTTCGGTTGGAGCAAATTTTATCCCTAGAAACCTGATAGGTTGCCGGATAAGATTCAATTGTGAAACTGATTTGCGTCGATGGTAAAAACTTAACTTGTTCACGAACCATAGAAACCGTATAGGTTGAGGGGAGTGAACAAGGGGAAAAAGAAGACCGAAACATTCATTAGATGGGTTGGTGTTGGACACCACTTTATGAAAATTAATAGACTAGAAACCTGTTCGGTTGCCCTCTATTAAGATTTATAAAGAACTCGATCACCACTATGAAGTAGAGCGACGATACTTCCGGATTTCACATGGGAGTGTGTTGTTCCGATAAAATAGTGGGAGCTGGGTAACAAGAATAGAGAAGACCTTAATTCTATACTCAGATCATAATATAACAAGTCACTAATTAATCTGTTATACTTAATGCAGACATAACTCTCAATATGACAATGAATCCACTCGCAATTCTACTCTAAAAGAACACCTTAATGGGACCTAACTTTGTGGATTGGCTCACTTGTCGATGATTGTCCTCGGTATAGAGGCACTTTGGGATACGTCTTGGAGACGGACATTCCGCGCCTCCTCTGTGCGGACCGATCCAATCAGGAAGAGATTGAAAACCACGACAAGTGGGTTAAGGATGTCGTGAAAGTCAGTGCTTATATGATGGCTTCCATGTCTAATGAGCTTCAGAGAGCTCATGAGAAAATGACTTCTGCTAGGCAGATTCTATCTCACTTAACCGAACTTTATGGTGAGCACAGCAGAACTGCTAGATATGAGATATCCAAGCAACTGTTCGGTGCAAGGATGAAGGAAGGTGAGAAGGTTGGTAAACACGTCCTCAAAATGATATCCATGATCGAGAGATTGGAGGCTCTTGATTTTAAAATGGATACTTCTCTCCAAACCGACCTTATCCTACAGTCTCTCCCTGATTCCTTCTCACAGTTTCTTATGAACTTCAACTGCAATGAGATTGCATGTAATTTAGCTGGGCTAATGAACAAACTTGTGACCGCTCAGTCTCAGATGAAGACTCCGCGGATGAAGGAGTCGGCCCTTGTGATTTCTTCTGGACTTCAGAAGTCTAAGAATAAGAAGAAAAAGACCAAGAAGCGGACTGGACCACAAGCAAAGGACCTTAAGGGTAAGGGCAAAGCCCCGATGGTTCTGAAGAACAAGAAGAAGAAGGATGCTTGTCTCAAGTGCGGTGAGCTGGGCCACTAGGCTAGAGACTGTCCGATTCTTCATGGAACTTCAGGTACAGAACTTTTAGTTTTGGAAACAAATTATTCTGCTACTGTATTTTCTACTTCCTGGATACTGGATTCTGGTGCTAGTTCTCATATTTGTACCGTGAATCAGGATCTGGAACAAAATAAGAAGCTTGGAGCTGGAGAAGTTATGATCACAGTCGGAAGCGGGCATAGTGTCGAGGCGACCGACATAGGATCACTTCTTTTGGGTTTAGAATCCGGCTTTGTTTTGACTTTAGAAGATGTACTTGTTTTGCCCAAGGGGCACAAAAACATTGTATCCATTCCGGTCATGGACCGAAAAGGTTTTTCATTTTTTATTGGTGATGGTTCCTGCAAAATTTATTTCAGAAATAAACTAGTGGGTACTGCTACATTGTTAAATGGATTGTATCATCTAAATCTCAGCAACAAAGTAGTTGTGAATACTATGACTAGAAAATGTGGTAGGGATAAAACCAATCAAGTTTTGAAATGGCATCTTAGACTTGGTCATGTTGGTCAGACCAAGGTTTACAAGATGGAAAATGATGGACTTATGGGTCCATTGGGATCGGATCCCTTTCCTACTTGTGAATCTTGCCTTAAAGGTAAAATGACTAAGTCCCCCTTCACAGGGACTTTTGAAAGAGCCGCTGATAAACTGGGATTAATCCATACTGACGTTTGTGGTGCTTTGGAAGCAGCACGTGACGGATATCAATATTTCATTACGTTTACAAATAATCATACTAGGTATGGTTATGTATACTTAATGAAACATAAATCCAAGGCTTTTGAGAAATTCCAAGAATTCAAGGCCCTAGTCGAGAAACAAACTGGTAATCATATCAAAGCACTTCGGTCGGACCGAGGTGGCGAGTATATGAGTACGGAATTTGACGAGTTCCTTAAGGAACATGGAATAGTTTCACAACTAACACCTCCAGGTACTCCTCAGTTAAATGGTGTGTCAGAAAGAAGGAACCGGACCTTGTTAAACATGGTCCGTTCCATGCTGGGCTACACTGACTTACCAATTTACCTGTGGGAGTATGCACTCCTGACTGCCACGTATATCTTGAACAGATGTCCTTCCAAATCCGTTCCTAAAACTCCACATGAGATGAGGGAGGGCAGGAAACCAAGTCTTAATCACATTAGGATTTGGGGATGTCCCGCTTATGTCAAGAAGACTAAAGTGGAGAAGTTGGAAGCTAGGTCCGCAAAGGGACGTTTCATTGGATTCCCATCTGGGACGATGGGATATCTATTCTACATGCCCGAAGATCGAAAGATCGTTGTTGCTGTACAAGCACACTTCCTGGAAGATGAGTTCATTCAGGAAGGCGGAGCAGGTAGAAGTATTTCTTTAGAAGAATACAATGAAACTCCTCGGGAGACACCTGTGCAAGAAACTGGAACCGAACCTTCTAAAACACAAGTACAACCACCTTGTAGATCTAGTAGGGTGTCTCAATTACCTGAGAGGTATAGTTTTATGCACTTGGAGGAACTGGGTTTCTACGAGGTTCCAGGTGATAAACAAGAGACCGACCCGCGACCAAATGACCTAGCAATGGTGGATGTAGACTCCATGAAATAGACTGTAGCAGTCTTCATGTAGTTGGGACCTTCGTTTTGATGAGGCAGTCAAAGAGTTTGACTTCATGCAAAACAAAGAGGAACCTTGTGTATACAAGAGGGTTAGTGGGAGCTAGATCGCATTCTTAGTACTATGTGTAGATGACATTCTACTAATAGGAAATGATGTGGGAATGCTTAGTTCTATGAAAGCTTGGCTTTCGAGTAATTTCTCCATAAAAGACTTGGAAGAAGCAACCTATATTCTTGGTATTCGACTCTACCGGGATAGAGCGAAGAGAACAATAGGTCTTTCCCAAGCCCTCTATATAGATAAATCTTAAAGCGATTTAAGATGGATGATTCTAAAAGAGGGTTCCTACCGATGCGACATGGAATAAAACTCTCCTTGAAGATGTGTCCTCAAAGTGAGGAACAACGGAAGGAAATGAGTAATATACCATATGCTTCGTCCGTGGGTAGCCTTATGTATGCTATATTGTGTACGAGACCTGACATTGCGCATGCTATAAGCGTGGTGAGTTGGTTTCAGGCAAACCCAGGTAGGGAACATTGGATTACCGTAAAGAACGTTCTCAAGTACTTTAGAAGGACTAGAGATCTGGTTCTTATATATGACGGTGGAGAACTGAATGTGATGGGATTCACTGTATTGAACTTCCAAGGACAGAAAGACGATTCTATGTCTACTTCTGGCTACATTTACTCTTAATGGAGGAGCAGTATCTTGGCATAATGCCAAGTATAGCGCGACTGCTTATTCCACCTGTTAGGCTGAGTATAAAGCGGCCTCGGGGGCCTACAAAGGACGGACTGAGAAGTTACTGGGTAAACTTCACATGACACCTTGTGCTGCGCTGCCAGAGCGGTAGTACAGGCCTAGGAGCCGAGGTTTCATAATAGTACCAAACATATTGAGAGAGAGTATCATCTCGTGAGAGAATTTGTTCGTAAAGAGATACATTGTGCTGCATAGAGTAGAGTCAGCCGACTACATTGCTGATCCACTGACCAAGCCACTTTCTCAGATTAGCTTAGAGCGTCATCTGGAGAACATGGGTATTAGATATCATAGTGTGTGGCATTGAGTGCAAGTGGGAGATTGTTAGGAGTATGCCCTCGAATGCCACTCAGAGGATGTTGAGTGAGGGCATTGTACTTGTAATTATGTAAATCATTAATATAAGGCAATGGATGTTTCTTTATTTACTGGTAGTTACTGCATTCCTAACTCGTAAATATACGTATAGAAACTAGTCCATGTATTTGAGAGCAAAAGCATTCCACTCCTTATTGGATAAGGGGGTCGGCACTGGAAAGGTTTATAGCTCAAATACTTAATCGTTCAAGTCGATGAAACTTGGTAGGCGTTAAGTTTATGTGAAGACTTGTATGACGTGTTCTTTGACATGGAGAGTGCCTGTCGAACACTAATGGTTAGTGGGAGCACACGTTATAGGTATGCTAATTGGATTAGTATACTCGAACCGACTCACCCTCGATTCGTCACACGGATTTCACTCAGGACGATCAATGACGGAATCGAAAGGTTGTGATAGGTATTCGTGAACCTTCGACTTGAGGATTTAGTAGGGATGTGCTTGTGATGTCAAGATTTTCATTAGAGTAGTTCGACCCTATAAACCGGGAGGCGGGGGTCAACCTCGACGTGCATCTTGACGGGCAAGTAGCAGGTCCTGCTGAATACCAAGATAGAATTCTTTCTCCCGTTAGTGAGCGGGTTAAATGTCCTATGCGGTTATTGGAAAATGAGATCATAAGTCTTTGGCCAAAGTATTGGAGCTAGTTGTATTTGATACACGAGAGCTCGATGATCTCGATTTGCATTAACACATGCATAGCGTCAAATGTGAGATAGGGTTTGACCGAGTGACCCTATAACTTGATTGGGACATTTGAAAGAAGGGTTTATACGATTATCGGTATTCACGACAGAATGGTTCTTGAATGATCCCAATCATTCGTTCTCAGTTGGGGTACAGTGTAGGCCGCCAGGCTGGCTAGGTGGTGCTACTACTCTTTGGTTCCTCCCATTGCTGACTGAGACGAACCTACCGAGTCACGTAATAGGATTGATGACGGAATGAATCAAGCTAATTCTCTCATAATGAATATTAGGATATTGGATATCTAATATGGGACATTGGATGTCTAAATTAATTTATTGGATAAATTAATTTACGGCCTAATGAATTAAATAAATTACCGGGTGATTAATTTAATTCATGAATATAATTATTTCTTGGAGAAATTAATTATGTCATTATGTATTTGATATGATTAATTAATTGGATTAATTAATCAATATAAATACATCGGAACGGAATCGGATTTTATCTGTTTGGACTCACGGGAGTCCGAAACGGACCGAACTCGTCCGATTCATCCACATGGCCGCCCCCCTCTTTTTCCACCCACCTTCATTTTGTCTTTATTTCATTCTTTATTGAGTGATAAAGACATTGGGGTCATGATATCTTTTGATGGTGGGGTTGATCACTTATATGATGAGTTGTATCATGTGAAAAAGGAATAGAATAAAAGAGGAAGACTTCTCTTTTCAACAAACCATTATTCCATACGTGAACACAGCGGTGAGGAAAGAAAAGAGAGAGAGAATATTATTGTTTTCAAGTCTTCATCATCTTCTTCATTTTAATTCTTGAGTTCTCTTGGAGAAAATTCAAGATATATTGAGAGATATAAATTAAAACACTTAGAGTGTTATAATCAAAGCTTCACCACTTGATTCTAGCCGTAACCTTAGAGGTTAATCGAGTGTTGTTATTTCGTTCGTTTCTCCGGCGCGTGACAAGTAGAGACGCGGTTTTTCGGCGTTGGATCATCCAAGGGCTTGGAGCATTTTGGATCGTTTGGGGAATAGCTCAAGAGAAGGAAATCCATATAATCAACGGACGACAAGGGTATGATTTCGAATCTTCCTTTGTTTATTTTATATTCGTATATGCGTAGCTCGATCGATCCTCGTAGGGATTCGGATCGAATTAATTTTCATTTTACCGCTTCCGCTGGGCCTTCGTTTAAGGCACCGAATCCCAACAATAGGTATGCGAATGAGATTAGTATGCTCGAACCGACTCACTTTCGATTCGTCACACAGATTTCACTCCGGGACAGTCAATGATGGAATCAAAAGGTTTTGATTGGTATTCGTGAACCTTTGACTTGAGGATTTAGTAGGGATGTGCTTGTGACGTTAAGATTTTTATTAGAGTAGTTCGGCCTAGAAAACCAGAAGGTGTGGGTCAACCTCGACGTGCATCTTGACGGGCAAGTAGCAGGTTCTACTAAATACCAAGATAGGATTTTTTCTCCTGTTAGTGGACGGGTATATGTCCTATGCGGTTATTGGTAGATGAGATCATAAGTGTTTGACCAAAGCATTGGAGCTAGTTGTGTTAAATACACGAGAGCTCAGTGATCTTGATTTGCATTAACTCATGCATAACATCAAGTACAGATAGGGTTTGACTGACCGTGATCCTATAACTTGATCGATACATTTGAAAGAAGGGTTTATACGTATACTGGTATTCACGACAGAAAGGTTTTGGAATGATCCCCATCATTCGTTCTCAGTTAGGGCACAGTGTAGGCCGCCAGGCTGGCTAGGTGGTGCTACTACTCTTTGTTTCCTCCCATTGCTAACTGAGATGTACCTACCGAGTCACGCAATAGGATTGACGACGGAATGAATCGAGTGTAATACCCGGTTGTGAATTCATTTATCATTTCCCAGTAACTGTCACTCATGATTTTTTTTCATTCAGTAATACCCATTCATCACTCATGTTCATTCAGTTGTAACCATCGTTCGGTGTACTTTGGAATCTCGTATCAGTTACTTTTCGTCACTCATCACTGTTTGAGATCGATCTGAGATTATTGTCATCATCATCACATTTTGGTTTTCAGTTTAAGAGATAGCGCACGCTACATATCATAGTTAGCGCGCGCTAATGAGGTGCAAGTAACGCACGCTATGATTCAGTATTAACGCACGCTAGCGCAAGAGAGGCAGGCAGTCCAGAAGGTATTGGGCTGATTTGGGAAATTCGTAGCGCACGCTACGAGTGGTAAGTAGCATACGCTAATTGTACTGGTAACGCACGCTAAGTCACATTAGTAGCGCACGCTAACGCGTGCGCGAGGACGATGGGTTCGGGACTTCAGTTTTTGAGTATCAGACATCAGTAGCGCACGCTAGCAATTTGGGATAACGCACGCTATCGATAAGGTGTTAGCGCACGCTACCAAGTCGTAGCGCACGCTAACGAGGCATTTCAGACCTCACTGGACTGCCCAGTAAACCGCTAGCGCACGCTAAATATCAAGTCATAGCGTGCGCTAGGCTGGGACAGTATAAATAAGGCAGTTCAGTCCAACCTTCTTCATTTCTCAACCATTTCGGACGAGCTTGGGCGATTCGGAAAGGTCTTTTCGAGCTGCAATCGTCTAGCATCATCTTCAAGCTCCTAAGTTGGATTAATCATCATCTAAATCAGTTTCATCACTCCAAATCAAGGTAATGATTCTTGGATCTAGAATTTCGGATCTTGGGTTTTTTGCTTTCGATCTCTTCATGTTAAATCGATATTATGTTGGAATATGTTAGATATGGATTATCTATCTTGGATACATATATTTCTACGGATTCATTGGTGTAATTTTCGGAATTTGTGAATAATTGAGGAATTGTTCAAGAACCCTTACGGGTTGACTTTGGAATTTTGGGGGTTTTCGACCAAATGTTGTTGAAATATCGATTTAAGTATTCCTATTGGATTATTGATAATATTCATGAGGTTTTGTGGGTTTGAATCATTCATTGGAAGTTGGTTTCGGATGTAATTGAGTTTTGGTTGTAAACGATTGGAGATTGTTTACGACGCGTTTGTTTAAATGCCCCAAAGAGTTTCGGGTATTGTTGTATCGACTTTTGAGTGGTCATGATCATGCTTGATTCATGTATTAAGAGAATTGTTGGTATTTGTGTTGTTTAAGGTTGTTCGAGCGGCCGATAATTTCATTAAGGACGTTGATCGTGGAAGTACCTTCTCGCCTTCGGTTTGAGGCAAGTTTTATACTTGTACTAGTCAATGAGATTAATGTCATCATATATGTGTATGAATGTGTTGTATCATTCCGAGACTCAGTCTCTTCATGAATTCATTGATATCAAGAGATCGTTCAATACGATACCTTTCGGCAATTATGCCAAATGTTATTATTGTTCGTTAATGGCCGATTCAAGGCATTGTGATACTCGTCATTAATGTCATTGTCGATAGCCAGTTTGCGGTGTCGATGTATCGAGTTTTGTTGATATTGATGTCAATCTAAGACATCGTTGAGATCATTGTTATTCGTGTTGGGGTTGTCATTAAAACTGTATTGGCCGATTAAAGGCATTGGCGTATTCATTTCTTATTTTCGTCGTCGGTAACCAATTAAAGGTGACGAGGTATCCTTCGTATCATTGTTATCGATTGGTCGTTCTCAGGCAAATCGAAGTGTTCAATCATTGATCATATCGTTGTTATCGATTGGCCGTTCTCAGGCAAATCGAGGTGTTCAATCATTCATCATATCGTTGTCATCGATTGGCCGCTCTCCGGCAAATCGAAATCATTCACTATATCATTGTTATCGATTGACCGTTCTAAGGCAATCGAGGTATTCAATCATTCATCGTATTATTCGTATCGATTGGCCATTCTAAGGCAATCGAATCCCCAATCATTCATGGAATCATCCGCTGCATCATTGTTATCGTGTTGGCCGACTCAAGGCAGCACACTATCATTCATTGTGATACGGCTTCGTGCCATGGCTTCGGCCCTAATTGTGATACGGCTTCATGCCGTGGCTTCGGCCCTTATTGTGATACGGCTTCATGCCGTGGCTTCGGCCCTTATTGTGATACGGCTTCGTGCCATGGCTTCGACCCTCATTGATTCAGCTTCGGGCTGTTTTGACTTCAGGTGTTTGTGATATTTGTTAACTTCCGCTGAACGACTTTCAAGCCGTTATTATTGTCCTGGTAATTTCATTGGAGCCTTCGGGCATTGTGATTCATAATTAATTCAGTTCTAGTTTGGTTCATGTCGTTTAATTCATTGTGGTATTCTGTGATTTTGATTCGCCATTGGGCATTTATGTTCTAACCTGTCGAACAGGTATTAATAGTATGCCGTGGGCATAGTATTTCACGAATGCTCGGTTCTTACCTTGTTTTGTGAGCATCTCGTATTATTATCATCATTGTACTGTTTCATTCTGCCTTTGGATGCATATCATGTTATACATGTATTTGATGTTCATTATCTGGATGACTGACCCCGTGGGGGCGGAACATGTTTTTCATGTTTTAGGTGCTTGCGAGGAGAGAGTTGAGACACAGGGGCATGATGATGGCGACGAGGCATTCGAGCGATACTAGTCCGAGTTGTTCTTGTTGGTCGGTCAGTTGGAGTGTTCTCCAGTCTGTCAGTCATTGTTATTTTGTATTACCCGAGCAGATGCTCGTGGATGTTGTATTTTTACTCTTGGCCATGTAGGCCCATCGTTGTCGTTGAAATTCCTTATCGGAATATTGTGTCGGATATCATGGTAGGGACTATGATTTTCCCTTTGTTGTTTAATTTAATGTATTTTAGTCATGTTTGCCTGGTGGATCTCCTGGCGTGGGGTCCACGGCACTGTAATAACCCAATAGGATTTGGGGGTGTTACAGAAATGGTATCATAGATTTGGGTTGTGAGATACCCTGAGATGTGAGTTATGTGGCTCTACCGATGCGGTAGTAGTGGGACTGTCAGGATTATGACAATCTGGACAGTCGGGTTTTGTGAGTCGTAATATTAATACGACTGCACGAGTCATTCATTCATCGAGTCGTCGTCAGTTGGGACTAGTATCGTGAGACCTCGAAGCTTCGTATGACCTGTGTAAGGACTCGATTCTCTTTATGTTCATACATTCATCATGTCATTAATTATTCATGCTTTGTTGAAACATATATGTGATATTAGTGTTATGATTGATTCATGACTAATTGTTTTGGAGCACGTGTGACTTGTGTAAGCGTTAAGGATCAACTCATTCATCAGTTGATAATCCTCAATCATCATTTTGATCTTGTCGATCATGTTAATTCATTCATCATTCAGTCAATTTAAGTGTTCGATTAATTCATTCATCACTCAGTTAATCTCATTGTTCAGTTAATTCATTAACCACTCAGTCAATCTCATCGCTCAATTAATTCATTCACCACTCGGTCAATCTCATTACTCAATTAATTCATTCATCACTCGGTCTATCTCATTGCTCAGTTAATCATTCATCACTTATTCAATCTCATTGCTTAGTTAGTTCATTCATCACTCACTCATTGCTCAGTCAATTCATTAATCATCCAGTCTATCTCATTGTTCAGTTGTTGATCTTGTGGATCGAATTTTCAACCGTGTTAACTTGTTCAAGGTAATCATTTTAGGAATTTCATCAGGTAGTCATGTTACCTCATTTGATCTTTCATGCGATCTTATCATATTCCGGCGTCATGTGGACGATCATTTTACCGCATTATTAATGCATTCATTGTGTTAGAGCGTGTATGCTCATTGTTATCATTCCGTCTCATAATCATAATGTGATATTCATGCGGAATCTATAATCATCATATGACTTTCCTACTTCAGTATGGATAGAGCTGTCAGAGGACGCAGTGGAAGAGGCCGCGGTGCGGGCCGGAACCCGGGATCTCGTGTGTATGCCCACACGAACGCGAGGGATATCATTAATTCATCAAATAGCGAGGCTACTCATTCACTGTCAGATAACCATTCACCGTCAGGGAGTCGTACCCGAGAAGCAGCTCACTCAGAAGGTGCTCGGGTTGACCCATTCATCTTTATGCAGGGCATGATGGCCCAGATGACTCAGATGACGCGGATAGTGGAGACCATGCAGACCTCGATGGTTCGTGGTCCACCGCAATGTGGATGCAGTGCCATTTCATGGACAGATGGAGGAGTGAATCAGATTGTTAGCGATATCTCTCGTCCGATGCCGCCTACTTTTGAGGGTTCGTCGGAACCACCGATATTGTTCATTGGCTAGAGCATTTTGATAAACTCTTCGACATGGTTCAGGTCCTAAGAGAGTAAAGTGGCGAGCGGCTTATTACTTGAGTAAGGGCGCTTATTCGTGGTGGCTTTCTGTGAAACCCATCGATCGTGATTGTATTTGGAGTGAGTTCAAGACTCTCATGTTAGAGAGGTATTACCCGGCTCCACTTCGTGAAGCCAAGTTGTCAGAAGTTTTGAACCCCGAATCCATCGAGGACGAGGGTGTTATTGTCATTGCTGAGAAGTTTCAGGGACTACTTCAGTTTGCTTCGTCAATTATCCGTACTGAGGCGGATAACATTAAGTAATTTAGCAAGAGGCTAAATCCGCAGTTGAGGATGCAGTTGTTCAATCATAATTGTAATTCACTTAGTGAGTTCATCGGGAATGCTCTTGGAGCAGAGCTTTTGATCAAGGAGCTTACTCAGAAGCATCCTTCAGTTTCTTCGGGTGAGAGGACTAGAATGCCGGCCCGTTCAGAGGGACATCGGGCTCCGACGTCCAAGGGGTCGTTTTCTAGTCGTCTTCATGCTGGGATAACATCTTCCTCTCAGGCGACGAGTTCGACTGTTGTTTGCTTTAACTGTGATTCAGCAGGTCACGTTAGTACCCGGTGTACGGTGCCAGCTATTGTTTGTTTTCTGTGTGGGAGACATGGACACCTTCAGAAATACTGCAGGAGTTCTAGTGCCGGTAGATCTCGAGAGAGCTCAAGGGCCTCGAGGGACTTTGTTACTCCATCTCGTGCTTCACTCAAGGGGTCCTATCAGGCGTCGAGAGCCCGAGGTAAGGACATCCATCACCGGTTTGAACAAGTTAATTCTTGTTCGTTAATAGTGTAATCATTCATTTCGTTGTCGTTCATTCATTCATATAATTCATTCATCATACATCAATCATGTTGAGACTTGTCATCATGAAACTAATCATTCAATTCACGAGGAACAACGGTTCCAATAATTTCACTTGAACTATCACTCATGACGTTATTAATTCACCTTGGTGAGTCATTCTTAATCCTGGTCGGATTTATAGTCATTTATCATTCATCATTCATTCTAGTCACTTTCATTCTCGTGACCTTCTGAGATCATATTTAGCGGAGAGTTCATCTTCGGATATACCTTAAATCGTTGAGATAGAGGAGATCGATGATATGGACGGATATCGATGTTGGGTACATTTGAGATGTAACCTTGTTTTGGATGACCGTAAATCTATCCGTAATAATGTATCGTATTGTGGATCATTTATTGTTGATCTATTTTATTTTGATGATATTCGAGAATCTTGAGATTTGGGTCATTTGTTGAGAATTCGTCCCTTGGCGTTGCACTCAAGATTTCGTGATAATTTGGGAAATCGTTCACTGTGATTCGAGACGTCAAGTCTTGGGGACTTGAGTGTGCGATTGATTTGGTCCCGAGGACTATTTGGGCATTTTTGTTTTCAGACCATGATGGATAGTTCATATCCCAAGTTGTTTACCCTTAGTTTCGAGGACGAAACTCTTTTAAAGGGGGGAGTATGTAATACCCGGTTGTGAATTCATTTATCATTTCCCAGTAACTGTCACTCATGATTTTTTTTCACTCAGTAATACCCATTCATCACTCATGTTCATTCAGTTGTAACCATCGTTCGGTGTACATCGGAATCTCGTATTAGTTACTTTTCGTCACTCATCACTGTTTGAGATCGATCTGAGATTATTGTCATCATCATCACATTTTGGTTTTCAGTTTAAGAGATAGCGCACGCTACATATCATAGTTAGCGCGCGCTAATTAGGTGCTAGTAACGCACGCTATGATTCAGTATTAACGCACGCTAGCGCAAGAGAGGCAGCGATCCGTAAGGTACTGGGCTGATTTGGGAAATTCGTAGCGCACGCTACGAGTGGTAAGTAGCGTACGCTAACTGTACTGGTAACGCACGCTAAGTCACATTAGTATCGCACGCTAACGCGTGCAAGGCAGAGGACAGTAGGTTCTGGGACTTCAGTTTTTGAGTATCAGACATCAGTAGCGCACGCTAGCAATTTGGGATAACGCACGCTATCGGTAAGGTGTTAGCGCACGCTACCAAGTCGTAGCGCACGCTAACGAGGCATTTCAGACCTCACCGGATCGCCAAGAAACCGCTAGTGCACGCTAAATATCAAGTCATAGCGTGCGCTAGGTGGGACAGATAAATAAGGCGATTCACCCAACCTTCATCATTTCTTCATTTCTCAACCATTTCGGACGAGCTTGGCGATTCGGAAAGGTCTTTTCGAGCTGCAATCATCTAGCATCATCTTCAAGCTCCTAAGTTGGATTAATCATCATCTAAATCAGTTTCATCACTCCAAATCAAGGTAATGATTCTTGGATCTAGAATTTCGGATCTTGGGTTTTTTGCTTTCGATCTCTTCATGTTAAATCGATATTATGTTGGAATATGTTAGATATGGATTATATATCTTGGATACATGTATTTCTATGGATTCATTGGTGTAATTTTCGGAATTTGTGAATAATTGAGGAATTGTTCAAGAACCCTTACGGGTTGACTTTGGAATTTTGGGGGTTTTCGACCAAATGTTGTTGAAATATCGATTTAAGTATTCCTATTGGATTATTGATAATATTCATGAGGTTTTGTGGGTTTGAATCATTCATTGGAAGTTGGTTTCGGATGTAATTGAGTTTTGGTTGTAAACGATTGGAGATTGTTTACGACGCATTTGTTTAAATGCCCGAAAGAGTTTCGGGTATTGTTGTATCGACTTTTGAGTGGTCATGATCATGCTTGATTCGTGTATTAAGAGAATTGTTGTTATTTGTGTTGTTTAAGGTTGTTCGAGCGGCCGATAATTTCATTAAGGACGTTGATCGTGGAAGTACCTTCTCGCCTTCGGTTTGAGGCAAGTTTTATACTTGTACTAGTCAATGAGATTAATGTCATCATATATGTGTATGAATGTGTTGTATCATTCCGAGGCTCAGTCTATTCATGAATTCATTGATATCAAGAGATCGTTCAATACGATACCTTTCGGCAATTATGCCAAATGTTATTATTGTTCGTTAGTGGCCGATTCAAGGCATTGTGATACTCGTCATTAATGTCATTGTCGATAGCCAGTTTGCGGTGTCGATGTATCGATTTTTGTTGATATTGATGTCAATCTAAGACATCGTTGAGATCATTGTTATTCGTGTTGGGGTTGTCATTAAAACTGTATTGGCCGATTAAAGGCATTGGCGTATTCATTTCTTATTTTCGTCGTCGGTAACCAATTAAAGGTGACGAGGTATCCTTCGTATCATTGTTATCGATTGGTCGTTCTCAGGCAAATCAAAGTGTTCAATCATTCATCATATCGTTGTTATCGATTGGCCGTTCTCAGGCAAATCGAGGTGTTCAATCATTCATCATATCGTTGTCATCGATTGGCCGCTCTCCGGCAAATCGAAATCATTCACTATATCATTGTTATCGATTGACCGTTCTAAGGCAATCGGGGTATTCAATCATTCATCGTATTATTCGTATCGATTGGCCATTCTAAGGCAATCGAATCCCCAATCATTCATGGAATCATCCGCTGCATCATTGTTATCGTGTTGGCCGACTCAAGGCAGCACACTATCATTCATTGTGATACGGCTTCGTGCCGTGGCTTCGGCCCTAATTGTGATACGGCTTCATGCCGTGGCTTCGGCCCTTATTGTGATACGGCTTCATGCCGTGGCTTCGGCCCTTATTGTGATACGGCTTCGTGCCATGGCTTCGACCCTCATTGATACAGCTTCGGGCTGTTTTGACTTCAGGTGTTTGTGATATTTGTTAACTTCCGCTGAACGACTTTCAAGCCGTTATTATTGTCCTGGTAATTTCATTGGAGCCTTCGGGCATTGTGATTCATAATTAATTCAGTTCTGGTTTGGTTCATGTCGTTTAATTCATTGTGGTATTCTGTGATTTTGATTCGCTATTGGGCATTTATGTTCTAACCTGTCGAACAGGTATTAATAGTATGCCGTGGGCATAGTATTTCACGAATACTCGGTTCTTACCTTGTTTTGTGAGCATCTCGTATTATTATCATCATTGTACTGTTTCATTCTGCCTTTGGATGCATATCATGTTATACATGTATTTGATGTTCATTATCTGGATGACTGACCCCGTGGGGGCGGAACATGTTTTTCATGTTTTAGGTGCTTGCGAGGAGAGAGTTGAGACACAGGGGCATGATGATGGCGACGAGGCATTCGAGCGATACTAGTCCGAGTTGTTCTTGTTGGTCGGTCAGTTGGAGTGTTCTCCAGTCTGTCAGTCATTGTTATTTTGTATTACCCGAGCAGATGCTCGTGGATGTTGTATTTTTACTCTTGGCCATGTAGGCCCATCGTTGTCGTTGAAATTCCTTATCGGAATATTGTGTCGGATATCATGGTAGGGACTATGATTTTCCCTTTGTTGTTTAATTTAATGTATTTTAGTCATGTTTGCCTGGTGGATCTCCTGGCGTGGGGTCCACGGCACTGTAATAACCCAATAGGATTTGGGGGTGTTACAGAAATGGTATCAGAGATTTGGGTTGTGAGATACCCTGAGATGTGAGTTATGTGGCTCTACCGATGCGGTAGTAGTGGGACTGTCAGGATTATGACAATCTGGACAGTCGGGTTTTGTGAGTCGTAATATTAATACGACTGCATGAGTCATTCATTCATCGAGTCGTCGTCAGTTGGGACTAGTATCGTGAGACCTCGAAGCTTCGTATGACCTGTGTAAGGACTCGATTCTCTTTATGTTCATACATTCATCATGTCATTAATTATTCATGCTTTGTTGAAACATATATGTGATATTAGTGTTATGATTGATTCATGACTAATTGTTTTGGAGCACGTGTGACTTGTGTAAGCGTTAAGGATCAACTCATTCATCAGTTGATAATCCTCAATCATCATTTTGATCTTGTCGATCATGTTAATTCATTCATCATTCAGTCAATTTAATTGTTCAGTTAATTCATTCATCACTCAGTTAATCTCATTGTTCAGTTAATTCATTAACCACTCAGTCAATCTCATCGCTCAATTAATTCATTCACCACTCGGTCAATCTCATTACTCAATTAATTCATTCATCACTCGGTCTATCTCATTGCTCAGTTAATCATTCATCACTTATTCAATCTCATTGCTTAGTTAGTTCATTCATCACTCACTCATTGCTCAGTCAATTCATTAATCATCCAGTCTATCTCATTGTTCAGTTGTTGATCTTGTGGATCGAATTTTCAACCGTGTTAACTTGTTCAAGGTAATCATTTTAGGAATTTCATCAGGTAGTCATGTTACCTCATTTGATCTTTCATGCGATCTTATCATATTCCGGCGTCATGTGGACGATCATTTTACCGCATTATTAATGCATTCATTGTGTTAGAGCGTGTATGCTCATTGTTATCATTCCGTCTCATAATCATAATGTGATATTCATGCGGAATCTATAATCATCATATGACTTTCCTACTTCAGTATGGATAGAGCTGTCAGAGGACGCAGGGGAAGAGGCCGCGGTGCGGGCCGGAACCCGGGATCTCGTGTGTATGCCCACACGAACGCGAGGGATATCATTAATTCATCAAATAGCGAGGCTACTCATTCACTGTCAGATAACCATTCACCGTCAGGGAGTCGTACCCGAGAAGCAGCTCACTCAGAAGGTGCTCGGGTTGACCCATTCATCTTTATGCAGGGCATGATGGCCCAGATGACTCAGATGACGCGGATAGTGGAGACCATGCAGACCTCGATGGTTCGTGGTCCACCGCAACAGGGATGCCAGGTGCCATTTCATGGACAGACTGGAGGAGTGAATCAGATTGTTAGCGATATCTCTCGTCAGATGCCGCCTACTTTTGAGGGTTCGTCGGAACCAGCTGATATTGTTCATTGGCTAGAGCATTTTGATAAACTCTTCGACATGGTTCAGTGTCCGGAAGAGAGTAAAGTGGCAGTAGCGGCTTATTACTTGAGTAAGGGCGCTTATTCGTGGTGGCTTTCTGTGAAACCCATCGATCGTGATTGTATTTGGAATGAGTTCAAGACTCTCATGTTAGAGAGGTATTACCCGGCTCCACTTCGTGAAGCCAAGTTGTCAGAAGTTTTGAACCCCGAATCCATCGAGGACGAGGGTGTTATTGTCATTGCTGAGAAGTTTCAGGGACTACTTCAGTTTGCTTCGTCAATTATCCGTACTGAGGCGGATAACATTAAGTAATTTAGCAAGAGGCTAAATCCGCAGTTGAGGATGCAGTTGTTCAATCATAATTGTAATTCACTTAGTGAGTTCATCGGGAATGCTCTTGGAGCAGAGCTTTTGATCAAGGAGCTTACTCAGAAGCATCCTTCAGTTTCTTCGGGTGAGAGGACTAGAATGCCGGCCCGTTCAGAGGGACATCGGGCTCCGACGTACAAGGGGTCGTTTTCTAGTCGTCTTCATGCTGGGATAACATCTTCCTCTCAGGCGACGAGTTCGACTGTTGTTTGCTTTAACTGTGATTCAGCAGGTCACGTTAGTACCCGGTGTACGGTGCCAGCTATTGTTTGTTTTCTGTGTGGGAGACATGGACACCTTCAGAAATACTGCAGGAGTTCTAGTGCCGGTAGATCTCGAGAGAGCTCAAGGGCCTCGAGGGACTTTGTTACTCCATCTCGTGCTTCACTCAAGGGGTCCTATCAGGCGTCGAGAGCCCGAGGTAAGGACATCCATCACCGGTTTGAACAAGTTAATTCTTGTTCGTTAATAGTGTAATCATTCATTTCGTTGTCGTTCATTCATTCATATAATTCATTCATCATACATCAATCATGTTGAGACTTGTCATCATGAAACTAATCATTCAATTCACGAGGAACAACGGTTCCAATAATTTCACTTGAACTATCACTCATGACGTTATTAATTCACCTTGGTGAGTCATTCTTAATCCTGGTCGGATTTATAGTCATTTATCATTCATCATTCATTCTAGTCACTTTCATTCTCGTGACCTTCTGAGATCATATTTAGCGGAGAGTTCATCTTCGGATATACCTTAAATCGTTGAGATAGAGGAGATCGATGATATGGAAGGATATCGATGTTGGGTACATTTGAGATGTAACCTTGTTTTTGGATGACTGTGTAAATCTATCCGTAATAATGTATCGTGACTGTGGATCATTTATTGTTGATCTATTTTATTTTGATGATATTCGAGAATCTTGAGATTTGGGTCATTTGTTGAGAATTCGTCCCTTGGCGTTGCACTCAAGATTTCGTGATAATTTGGGAAATCGTTCACTGTGATTCGAGACGTCAAGTCTTGGGGACTTGAGTGTGCGATTGATTTGGTCCCGAGGACTAATTGGGCATTTTTGTTTTCAGACCATGATGGATAGTTCATATCCCAAGTTGTTTACCCTTAGTTTCGAGGACGAAACTCTTTTAAAGGGGGGAGTATGTAATACCCGGTTGTGAATTCATTTATCATTTCCCAGTAACTGTCACTCATGATTTTTTTTCACTCAGTAATACCCATTCATCACTCATGTTCATTCAGTTGTAACCATCGTTCGGTGTACATCGGAATCTCGTATTAGTTACTTTTCGTCACTCATCACTGTTTGAGATCGATCTGAGATTATTGTCATCATCATCACATTTTGGTTTTCAGTTTAAGAGATAGCGCACGCTACATATCATAGTTAGCGCGCGCTAATTAGGTGCAAGTAACGCACGCTATGATTCAGTATTAACGCACGCTAGCGCAAGAGAGGCGGCACCCGAAGGTACCGGGCTGATTTGGGAAATTCGTAGCGCACGCCACGAGTGGTAAGTAGCGTCGCTAATCAGCATCGGTAACGCACGCTAAGTCACATTAGTATCGACGCTAACGCGTGCAAGCGCGAGGACGAGGTTCTCGGGACTTGATTTTGAGTATCGACATCGAGCGCACGCTAGCAATTGGGATAACGACGCTATCGGTAAGGTGTTAGCGCACGCTACCAAGTCGTAGCGCACGCTAACGAGGCATTTCAGACTCACCGGATCGCCAAGAAACCGCTAGCGCACGCTAAATATCAAGTCATAGCGTGCGCTAAGTCGACAAGATAAATAAGGCGATTCATCCAACCTTCATCATTTCTTCATTTCTCAACCATTTCGGACGAGCTTGGGCGATTCGGAAAGGTCTTTTCGAGCTGCAATCATCTAGCATCATCTTCAAGCTCCTAAGTTGGATTAATCATCATCTAAATCAGTTTCATCACTCCAAATCAAGGTAATGATTCTTGGATCTAGAATTTCGGATCTTGGGTTTTTTGCTTTCGATCTCTTCATGTTAAATCGATATTATGTTGGAATATGTTAGATATGGATTATCTATCTTGGATACATGTATTTCTATGGATTCATTGGTGTAATTTTCGGAATTTGTGAATAATTGAGGAATTGTTCAAGAACCCTTACGGGTTGACTTTGGAATTTTGGGGGTTTTCGACCAAATGTTGTTGAAATATCGATTTAAGTATTCCTATTGGATTATTGATAATATTCATGCGGTTTTGTGGGTTTGAATCATTCATTGGAAGTTGGTTTCGGATGTAATTGAGTTTTGGTTGTAAACGATTGGAGATTGTTTACGACGCATTTGTTTAAATGCCCGAAAGAGTTTCGGGTATTGTTGTGTCGACTTTTGAGTGGTCATGATCATGCTTGATTCGTGTATTAAGAGAATTGTTGTTATTTGTGTTGTTTAAGGTTGTTCGAGCGGCCGATAATTTCATTAAGGACGTTGATCGTGGAAGTACCTTCTCGCCTTCGGTTTGAGGCAAGTTTTATACTTGTACTAGTCAATGAGATTAATGTCATCATATATGTGTATGAATGTGTTGTATCATTCCGAGGCTCAGTCTATTCATGAATTCATTGATATCAAGAGATCGTTCAATACGATACCTTTCGGCAATTATGCCAAATGTTATTATTGTTCGTTAGTGGCCGATTCAAGGCATTGTGATACTCGTCATTAATGTCATTGTCGATAGCCAGTTTGCGGTGTCGATGTATCGATTTTTGTTGATATTGATGTCAATCTAAGACATCGTTGAGATCATTGTTATTCGTGTTGGGGTTGTCATTAAAACTGTATTGGCCGATTAAAGGCATTGGCGTATTCATTTCTTATTTTCGTCGTCGGTAACCAATTAAAGGTGACGAGGTATCCTTCGTATCATTGTTATCGATTGGTCGTTCTCAGGCAAATCAAAGTGTTCAATCATTCATCATATCGTTGTTATCGATTGGCCGTTCTCAGGCAAATCGAGGTGTTCAATCATTCATCATATCGTTGTCATCGATTGGCCGCTCTCCGGCAAATCGAAATCATTCACTATATCATTGTTATCGATTGACCGTTCTAAGGCAATCGAGGTATTCAATCATTCATCGTATTATTCGTATCGATTGGCCATTCTAAGGCAATCGAATCCCCAATCATTCATGGAATCATCCGCTGCATCATTGTTATCGTGTTGGCCGACTCAAGGCAGCACACTATCATTCATTGTGATACGGCTTCGTGCCGTGGCTTCGGCCCTAATTGTGATACGGCTTCATGCCGTGGCTTCGGCCCTTATTATGATACGGCTTCATGCCGTGGCTTCGGCCCTTATTGTGATACGGCTTCGTGCCATGGCTTCGACCCTCATTGATACAGCTTCGGGCTGTTTTGACTTCAGGTGTTTGTGATATTTGTTAACTTCCGCTGAACGACTTTCAAGCCGTTATTATTGTCCTGGTAATTTCATTGGAGCCTTCGGGCATTGTGATTCATAATTAATTCAGTTCTGGTTTGGTTCATGTCGTTTAATTCATTGTGGTATTATGTGATTTTGATTCGCCATTGGGCATTTATGTTCTAACCTGTCGAACAGGTATTAATAGTATGCCGTGGGCATAGTATTTCACGAATGCTCGGTTCTTACCTTGTTTTGTGAGCATCTCGTATTATTATCATCATTATCTTGTTTCATTACGCTTTGGATGCATATCATGTTATACATGTATTTGATGTTCATTATCTGGATGACTGACCCCGTGGGGGCGGAACATGTTTTTCATGTTTTAGGTGCTTGCGAGGAGAGAGTTGAGACACAGGGGCATGATGATGGCGACGATGCATTCGAGCGATACTAGTCCGAGTTGTTCTTGTTGGTCGGTCAGTTGGAGTGTTCTCCAGTCTGCCAGTCATTGTTATTTTGTATTACCCGAGCAGATGCTCGTGGATGTTGTATTTTTACTCTTGGCCATGTAGGCCCATCGTTGTCGTTGAAATTCCTTATCGGAATATTGTGTCGGATATCATGGTAGGGACTATGATTTTCCCTTGTTGTTTAATTTAATGTATTTTAGTCATGTTTGCCTGGTGGATCTCCTGGCGTGGGGTCCACGGCACTGTAATAACCCAATAGGATTTGGGGGTGTTACATCGAGGTTATTCTCTCTTAATGAATATTATATATTGGGTATCTAATTTATTGGACATTGGATGTCTAATTAATTTCCGGACATTGGATGTCTAAATTAATTTATTGGATAAATTAATTTACGGCCTAATGAATTAAATAAATTATTGGGTAATTAATTTGATTCACATATATATAATTATTTCTTGGAGAAATGAATTATATTGTATTTGATATAATTAATTAATTGGATTAATTAATTGATATAAATATATCGAGATGTAATGGAGTTTATCGGATTGGACTCGCGGGATTTCGAAATGAACAGAACTCCCTTAATCCTTCTATATGCCCCCCCACACCTTGACAAGATAATTTGTCTTCCATCTTGCATGGTGGAAGACTTTTGATTTTATAAATCAAAAGGTATATTGTGAGGTGTATGATAAATATTAATAAACATGAGATGTTTATTCTTAAAGGGACATACTTTCATGTGATGGTGGAGGAAGACTTAGAGTATAATGATATCTCCTCTTGCATGTGTTGTAACATAGGGTTCACACCGAGAGAGAGAGAGAGAGAGAGAGAGAGAGAGAGAGAGAGAGAGAGAGAGAGAGAGAGAGAGAGAGAGAGAGACTTTGCTATCTTGTCTTCTTCATTCTTCCATCACCATCATCACCATCATCATCTTCTTCATTTTTTTTAGAGAAAAATTGAGAGAGAGAGAGAGAGAGACTTTGCTATCTTATCTTCTTCATTCTTCCATCCCCATCATCATCTTCTTCATTTTTCTTAGAGAAAAATTGAGAGAGAAATATTTCTAAACACTTAGAGTGTTATAGATAATATTAGCAAGCTCCTATCACTTTTTTCTAGCCGTGTCCTTAGAGGACAACGAAGTGGAAGTCGTTCCGATCGTTTCTCCGGCGCGTGACAAGTAGACACGCGATGCTTTTGGCATGGATCATCCAAGAGCTTCACGGATTAGATTCGTGCTCGTCATCATTAACAATATAAAGAAGTCTGGTCTGCGAGGGTATGATCTCGTTTCTTTCTTATATATTCGTTTATACGATCCTTGACAGATCCTCTTTAGGAGTTCGAATGAGCATGATTTGTACGACTTTATTTTCCGCTGCATATTCGATTTATGGCCCGAATTGCAATAGTAGTATCGGAGCGAGGTCAATGCGATCGTATAGATGATATTTTTGCATTTTGAATGCATGCTTGTTGATGTTTTATGATTTGGAATAATATGATAATCGTAGATATTTTATTGTTCGTCGTAGTAATATTTTTTCATGATTTTATGTTATGATATAAATCAAGTTTTTCTTGGAAATATGATTTATATAAATAATATGAAGATAAAAAATAACAGGATTTTAGAAATCTGCCCAAAAACGAGCTGTATGCCAATGTTGGACGATATATCATACAGCGGTCGAGAGGTGCCGAGCACTGCTGCATACAAAGATCGGCTAGCGCCGCAGAAACCTTGTAGGCTATCGAGCCTTTGCTACATACAAGATCAGGCTGCCGAGTGCGGTCGAGCATTGCAGCATACAGCTGCCGGGCACCGGGTCTCGTTTTTTAGTATATTTTCAAAAAATGATTTTCCCAATATCAAATCATTAAAATTTGGTATTTTGGTGAAGGGTAAATTCAAAGAAAATATTTTAAGGGTTTACTACGTACGAAAATTAAATTGTCGATTATTGTTGAATTAATTGGATTAATTCACACCATTGCTTGTTGTATGTTTGACATATTTATTTGAATGGTGATGTAGTTCGTGGACCTAGTTTTTTTAATCATCTTTCGATTGGGTTGTAAAGGCCGTTTTGAGCCTGTTTATTTTACTAGAAATATTTATATCTAGGATGCAATTTTTCAATGTAAAATTTATATGTAATGACGAAGACCGGAGAAAGATACATTCAAGAGGACAAATATTCAAGACTCAAGACATATAATTAGATTACGATGTTTTTGGTTCTAGGAACGGTCCATGAACTACACGTTGGTAGCAACTAGGTTGTGTATATTTTATTCATATGGTATGAGTGCTACAAACGCACTTAAATGAATTAATGTGCAAAGTGTAACATTAATCGTGAAAATTCTCCCACATCAAAATAATAAGTTTAAAAGGTTTCAGGGTTTTTCTTCCCTCTGTCGAGCTCTTGGAAAACTGAAATCCAAATTGGATGTGCTATGCTTTAGAGTTATTAGGGTAGTCATTCAGGGAGGGTCGATAGATTCCAAGAGTGCATTGGATGCCTTAGGTTGGAGCAAATTTTATCCCTAAAAACCTGTTAGGTTGTCAGATAGGATTCAATTGTGAAACTAATAAGCGTCTATGGTGTAAACTTAACATGTTGATGAACTATAGAAACCGTATAGGTTGAGGGGAGTGAACAAGGGGAAAAATAAGATCGAATCATCCATTAGATGGGTTGGTGTTGGACACCACTTTATGAAAAATAATAGACTAGAAACCTGTTTGGTTGCCCTCTATTAAAATTTATAAAGAACTCGATCACCACTATGAAGTAATGCGAACAAATACTTCCGAATTTCACAAGGGAGTGTGTTATTCCGATAAAAGTAGTGAGAGCGTTAGGAATACTTGTTAGATTTTGATGATGTCATTAATGTAATTCAAATGTTTATTACTTGGCAAAAATGTAAGGAGGAACCAAATAGGTATCTTTTATAGGCCAAATTATGTTAAGTTTAATACTTGGCAAAATGTAAAGAAGAACCAAATGAGTATCTTCTATAGGCCAAAATAAGTTAGGCTCAGATCGGCTAAGTACAAAAGTACAGCTGAGTTCATCAGAGAGGTACAGCCAACTCAAGTCAGAGAAGTTCTGGTCAACAAAATTAATCAGAGATGTTTGACCAGACTGCAGTCAAGTGACCTCAGACAAGCCATCTGATCAGGCGAGTCCCAAACAGTCACCATCAGAGAAGTCCAGACTGCAGAGAAGTTGACTGTACATCAGCCTACTTGAGATCAGCCAAGTACTCCAAGTCCACGTCAGCATGCGTTGAATAGTCAAATATTACGGAAAGTCACATGCAAGCGTGAAGAGACATATTGGAGAGATTCCCGCAAAGGGTATGAATTAAATAATTCATCCAGGCCTACCACTGAAGACTTTAATCTTTTTATATTCAAAATATACGGCGCCTCATATGCAAAGTCTTCACAACGGTCGAAAGATGGATTAAAATATGGGAATCCAGCCTTACAACGTTCAGAAAGAAAACAATGAAGTCTACCTCTCCAACGGACGGATTTGTTGAAAAGATTTGCAACGGCTATGAAGGAAATGCTCAGAGATCGTGACCTATATATATCCGAAGATTTGAAGCTGAGAAACACAAAAAACATCGGTGCGAACTAAATCTCAAGCAATCAAAGCATTCAAAGCCATCGAAAAGCGACCTATAGCATCGTGAAAAGAGCAGTTCTCAAAAGTTCATACTTGAAGAAGCTCTTAGTTGGAGAAGACAAAAACTCGTGTCTTTAATCCTAAGTTCGGGGTACTTCACTGGTTGAAGTTCAAGACTGTAAAGGCATCCAAGGATCGCGGATCAAGAGGTGCAAGGTAGTCAAGGGTACTGCAACGACAAGGATTTCCACTGGTTGGAAGCTGTTGTAATTTGGTTGAATCACTGTAATCTTTATCACTGATTGACAATTATAGTGAATTCATCTCCAACTGGTTTGGAGAAAAGTGGATTAGTAGAGGATTACCCCACCCCTGAGACCACTACAACTGCCTGTGTATTTTACTATTTTATAGCATCATACTTTAACTGTTGCATTCATTGTTAAGTGTTTCATTAGTTGTTTTGTATTCGTCATCAACTGACTTCCGCACGAATTGAGAACAAACGACTCTAAGTCATTTATATATCTATCAGCTGAAGAAACTTACTCTTTGTGAAAAAGAGTTTAAGAGTTTTAATAAGTCTATTCACCCCCCTTCTAGACTTATTCCTGGACGACTTGTGACCTACTAGTGGTATTAGAGAGGTTGGTTCATTTATTTCACGAACCAGATCTATATCAGAGATATATTTTTTACTCTCATTATATAATGGAACACATGCATTCTAGATTACCTGTGTTTTCAGTTGACGAGTATGATCTTTGGAAGATAAGGATGCAGGCACACTTATCTTCTATCCATGATGACATGTGGTGCATCATAGAGGACGGTCCATACACCTTCGAGAAGGACAACACTCTCGAGGAGATCGCAGCAGGGAAGCCAGAGAAGATCCCAAAGAAGAATACAGAGCTGACTCCCGAAGAAAGAAAGCTGGCTAACCTTGACAACCGGGCCAGATACGCGCTGTATCAAACTCTTGACAAATCAACAATGGTCAAGATCAAAAACTGCAAAAATGCCAAGGAAATCTGGGACACATTAGCCTTAATGTGTGAGGGAACAGAGCTGATCAAAGAGAACAAGTTGTCAATTGCTACTCAAAAATTTGACAACTTCAAAATGAAGAATGGCGAATCTATAGACCAAGTGGACACAAGGCTCACTGAGATCATCAATGAGATCAACTCCCTTGGTAAATCTTATGGGAACAGGGAAATGGCACTGAAGGTACTAAGATCTCTCAATCCTGAATGGAGCATGAAGGCAGTGGCCATGAGAGAATCCAAGGATCTTAATAAAATAAAGATCCAAGAGCTGTTCTCCGACCTGAAGGCTTATGAGTTCGAACTCCCAAGTTCATCCTCAACCGAGCCTGCAGAGAAGGGAATAGCCTTTGCAGCCGAGTCCCCCGCCAAGAGCTTATTTGATGTAAAGCCTCCAAATCCATTAGATTTCGAGGAAGAAATGGCGTTCATAATGCAGAGGTTCAGTAACTTTCGAAAGAACGACTCAAAATACAAGAAGAATTATAAGGAGAATCTCAGAAGAAACCAGAAAGCCGGAAGCTGGAAGGTGGAGTGTTACAACTGTCATAAGACAGGACATATTCAAATCGACTGTCCTGATCTTAAGAAGGACGAGAGCAAGAAAGAGGTGAGCAGGAAAGAAGACCGAAGGAAGGCCCTCATCGGAGAAGATCAACAGCGTGTAGAGTCCAGCAGCGGATTCTTCTCTGATGATGATGAAGAGTATGATTGCCTGATGGCCAACCTAGCTGATGAAGAGGTAACTTCAAAACCCTCTATTTCAAATAATAGTTCAGCCATGTCACAAGATATGGACCTGCACGAATCCGTAAATCAGTTACTTAAGGATTTTGAGACATTAAAATCTGCACACCTATCTGTATCAGCCGAGAAGACTCAGCTACAAGATGAGAATAGGCAGCTGAAAAATGATTTTGAAAAACTCAGCCTAGAACTGAATAAAGTAAAATCTGATTTTGAAAACCAGGCTGCAGTTAACTTGAAAAACCAGGCTGATGTCACTACAGCTGAGATACAACGATTAACTGTTTTGAATAGTGAAAAATCAGCTGCACTTGCTCATGTCAAAACCGAATTTACTAAACTGACTCAGGTAAGTAAGACTCAGGCGCATGAAATAACCTCCCTAAAGGCGTCTATAACTCTGGACGAACTGTGTACCAATAAGAGGCCACTATATTCCAGATCAGGCCTTGGATATGATCCTCACACTCCCTCTAGTTCTAAAACTACTTTCATCAAGGGAGAAACAATCGTATCGACTGCTGAGTCTATATACAAACCAGTATTTAAAAATAGGCAACAGCCAAGTCACAAGTCTAGGCTGCAGCCAGGGTTCACAAGGTAGACACCTAGACAAGCGACTAGGCAATGGCCAAGGCAAAAGCAGCAGCCCAGACAACATGCCCATTACTATCAAAAACTCCCCAAAAACAGATTTCGAAATGGGGGGAGGGGGGGCATATGGAAACCTCAAGGTTATCCTAATTTTCAAAATGAACAAGTGTGTAGACCTCAAAGATTTAATAAATGGTCTCAGTCAAGATTTAGAAATAGCCCACACTACCAATATTTTGAGGAATATCCGGTATACAATCCTAATAGAGGATACAGACCTAGACCTTACACACCTTATAAGGGTAATAATAATAACAACTTTCACAATCCAAGGAGAAATCAATTCTCCAGGAAACCAGCTAACCCTAGAGGACCCACACAGATTTGGGTACCTAAATCTCTGCTTGTATGATTGCAGAAAAGGTGGAAGGACTACTACCACATCTCCCCAAATTCAAACTTTGGAGGTGAAGAATGGTTTGTAGATTCTGGATGCTCGAGGCACATGACCGGGAACAAGAAGATGCTGAACAAATACACCAAAGAAAGAGGTCCTGATGTAACCTTTGGAGATAGCTCTAGAGGACAAACAAAGGGCTTTGGAGAGCTGCACCGAGGAAACATCGTTATATCCAAAGTTCACTATGTCAAAGGGCTCAAGTATAATCTCTTGAGCATAAGCCAGTTTTGCAATGAGAAGAATCTAGTAGTTTTCACCATTTGGAAATGTATGGTGATAGATATCCTATCTGGAGAGGTGAAGCTACAAGGATTCAGAAGGAGAGATTTCTACATGATAGATTGGAACACAGGAACTCCCAACACCTGTTTTCTATCTAAGACAATAGCTGAGAACGGATGGCTGTGGCACAAAAGATTATGTCACATGAACTTCAAAGCCGTCAACAAGATTAGTTCTCAGAAGCTGGTCAGAGGACTCCCAGAGGAAGCATTCAAGAAGGAAGCTATTTGTGATGCATGTCAGAAAGGAAAGCAGACCAGAGCATCATTCAAGCCAGTCCAGCCTACAACCCTCACAACAAGGATCTTAGATCTACTCCACATAGATCTATTTGGTCCTATCAAGCCGAGGACTCTGAGTGGCAGAAAACATGCACTAGTAGTAGTGGATGATTATTCAAGGTTCACATGGATTATCTTCCTGTACAAGAAGAGTGAAACCTTGACCAAGCTACCCGAGCTGTTGAGAAGGATCCAGAATGAGAAATACCTCTCAATCATCAAGATCATATCAGATAGAGGAGGAGAGTTTCTCAACAAGGAGATCACTGATTACAGCAATCAGAATAGGATCCAGCATGAGCTCTCTGCAGCCAGGATCCCCCAGCAGAATGGCGTTGCTGAAAGAAGAAACAGAACCCTAAAGGAAGCAGCCAGGTCCATGATTGCAGAAGCAGACCTGCCCAAGAGGTTCTGGGCTGAAGCTGTAAATACAGCTTGCCATACTCAGAACAGGAGTATGATAGTAGGGAGACATGGCAAAACTCCCTATGAGGTTTGGAATAATAGAACTCCTACTGTTGCTTACTTTCATATTTTTGGTTGCAAGTGTTTCATCCACAACAACTGTAAAACATAACTAAATGCCTTTGATGCTAAAACTGATGATGGTCTCTTCATGTGATACTCACAAAGAAGCAAGGCATATAGAGTCTTTAACAAAAGAACCTTAGTCGTGGAGGAAACACCTCATGTTGTATTTGATAAATCTACTGTTGAGTACAGGAAGCAAGTTGATCTAATTGAGAATAAGCTCAAATCAACAACCCTCGAAGAAGTCATTGTACATGACACAGGAATGGTGGACTCATCTGCAGATCAGCCCGAAGGCCCAACTGTAGCTGCTGATGACCCAACTGCAGATCAGATAGGAACACCAAACCTACCTGATCCAGTTGTCGCTGATGAAGACTCATCTGTAGCTGATAAAGAATCATCTGCAGACCAGAACAGGTCCCAACCTGCAGATGACAATACGGTAGCTGATCCAGCTGCAGACCAAGGAGACCAGATCCAAGCTGATGCAAACAGAGAGGAAATCTACCACAACAAATCTACAGGGGGAACAGACCCTGAAGAAGAAGATATCCCCAAATGGCTGAAAGACCATCCAATCCAACAAATCATTGGGAAGCTGACTGATGGAGTTAAGACAAGACAGTCTACTCTACCCACAGGAATGGCAATGTTCTCGTGCTTTATGTCACAGATAGAACCCAAGACAAAAGAACAAGCCTTGGAGGACTATTCTTGGATAAATGTCATGCAAGAGGAACTTGAGCAAATGGAAAGGAACAACATTTAGGTACTAACAGACAGACAAGATCATAAGAAGGTTATTGGCACCAAATGGGTGTACAAAAACAAATGTGACGAATATGGAGATGTTGTTAGGAATAAAGCCAGACTTGTTGCTAAAGGATATACACAGTGTGAAGGAATAGATTTTGATGAAACCTATGCACCTGTTGCAAGATTAGAAGCCATCAGACTATTCCTCGCATATGCAGTATTCAAGGATTTTGAAGTCTACTAGATGGATGTAAAAAGTGCATTCCTTAATGGAATCCTAGAAGAAGAAGTCTATGTGGAGCAGCCCCCAGGATTTGTCAAAGGAGACAAAGTCTACAAGCTACTGAAAGCTCTATATGGACTTAAGCAGGCACCAAGAGCTTGGTATGAAACCCTATCTGTATTTCTTGAGAAGAATGGTTTCTGCAAAGGGAAGGTGGACAAGACCTTATTCAGAGTGGAGCACGAAGGCCACATATTGATAGTTCAGATATATGTGGATGATATTATATTTGGCTCAACCAACCTAGAGCTGTGTGAGAAATTCTCAAATCTTATGCAAGGAGAATTCGAGATGAGTATGATGGGAAAGCTTAACTTCTTTCTTGGATTACAAGTTAAGAAGATGGAAAATGGAATTTTCATCAATCAAGCCAAATATACTAGAGATCTAATCAAAAGATTTGGAATGGAATCAGCCAAGCCAGCAAAAATACCTATGAGCACAAGTACTCATCTAGATGCAGATGATGGAGGCATATCAGTGGATTCAACCCACTACAGAGGACTTATAGGATCATTGTTATACCTCACTGCAAGCAGACCAGACATATCTTATGTCGTAGGAGTTTGTGCGTGATTTCAATCCAAGCCTAAGCTGTCGCACCAAGATGCAGCCAAGAGAATAATTAAATACCTTAAGTCTACAGTCAATGTTGGACTACGGTATCCAAAGGATGATAACTTCGAGCTGTCAGGATATTCAGATGCAGATTTCGCAGGATGCAAAATTAATAGAAAAAGCACTAGTGGAGCGTGCCAATTCCTTTGAACCAGACTGATATCCTGGTTTAGCAAGAAGCAAGTTTCTAACTCTATCTCCACCACAGAGTCATAATACATAGCTGTAGGTAGTTGTTGTGCCCAGATCTTGTGGATCAGACAACAGCTAAGGGACTACAACATCATTGCCAATGAAGTCCCTATCTGGTGTGACAACAACAGTGCTATTGCAATAACCAACAACCCGGTTTTGCATTCAAGGACCAAGCACATTGATGTTAAGCATCACTTCATTAAAGATCACGTGCTTAACAAGAGAGTCAGAGTTGAAAGAGTCAGCACAGACTACCAAATTGCTGATATCTTTACCAAACCTTTTCCAGAAGAAAGGTTTTTGGAGCTGAGCAGAGAACTTGGATTACTAGATTGGGAATCTAGTACAGAAGAAAAATCCAGCTGAAGCAGATTAGACGAAGGAAGGACTTAGCTGATCGTAGTAATAAGAACCCACCTGATGCAGATAAGAAGATGGAGGACAGACGAAGAAACCCAGCTGATCAAATCTCAGGCGAGAAGTCAAAGGATCCAACTCACCTGATGCAGAGCAGTCAACAGTCAACGGTCAACTAGCTAAGTTTTCTAATCCTGACCGACTTCTAAATATTATATTACTATCTGCTATATGTATAAAAATATCATATTAATGTTGGTTCACAAGTGGCATAATACTATATGTTTTAAATACACATGATCACAGGTTAAATCGACCTCCATTGTGACCAATTAAAATCCATACGTCCATTTTCAAACTCAAAACCTGGACCACCGATTAAAATTTGAATTTTAAAAGGAATCTCAAAAGGCGGACCACCGATTTAAAATAAATGATTATTTAATTCCAGTGTCATTTCATTTTATTTTTAAGGACGGAAAAACCCTTCACTTTACCTTTACCAGTCTTTCAAAAACCCTAATTTATATAGCAGAAATTTCTTTGAACTCTAAATACACTAAAAAATCTCCTATACAACAGAAATGGAAGCTTACTTTGAAGGCGTAAACATGAAGGCTGTCAAGGACCAGATCATTTTTTCGCTGGTCGTTGATTTTGAAGGACTTTTGGAATCAAATCTGGAGAACTACGATGTGCTTGACCTTATCCGGTCGATGAACAGGAATGGGATCTACCCATTTATAGATACCAGTCTCAAACACCTGTACAAGGAGGACGTCATCACATTTTTCCGTGAAGCCCAAGTGATTGAAGCGGGAATTACAAGCACTGTCGGCGGAGTACAAGTTGACATATCGCCGAAGACGATTCGAAAAATTTTTGGTATGAAGGATTGTGACGTGGCGGTCCCTTAAACAGACCACAACCGATACTTGGCTAAAGATTAAGGCGGTCGACCAGTCGGAGAAGCTAAAGCTCACTGCCAAGAGAAGCGAAATTAAAAATATGTATCGGTATGTGTTAGACATCACCAACAAAATCGTCATGGGCATGGCCGGAAGCTACGACCAACTGTCGTCGGCTAAATTCAGGGTGCTGTGAGCACTAATTCAGCACGAGCCGATTGACTGGTCAGACTACATCTTCAGGCAGTTAGTACGCGAGGTCAACAAGGCCGAATGGCTTGTTGAAGAGAAGAAGTTCAGATCCAAGCTAGCATTTGGAACACAGCTAAGTTGAATCCTGGAGAAGCCGGGTCTGGCTAAGGGAAATACTGACCCCTTCCACATCAACAAGAGACTTGGTAAGGATTCATGCTTTTATTTGCAAGGCTATGAACATGGATATTTATATTGGTGCTTCCATTGGTAACGACAATATGTGTGTTTCACATCTCGTTTATGCAGACGACGTCATCTTTACTGGTCAATGGTCGCGCACAAATGCCCATAACCAGCTATGCATTCTACGGTGTTTTTTCTTAGTCTCCGGGTTAAAAATTAATGTCCTAAAAAGCAGTTTGTTAGGAGTTTGCGTTTCTGAGGAGGATATCCTCGATATGGCCAATATTATAGGTTGCGGGGCTACTAAATTACCCATGAAATACCTTGGCATTCCAGTGGGTTGCAATATGGCGAGATGCTCTAATTGGGAGGCCATAATTCAAAAATTTTCCTTAAAGTTATCTCATTGGAAAGCCCGCCTACTCTCAGTTGGTGGTCGCCTCTCTTTAATTAAGTCGGTTCTTGGTAGTCTTCCTACGTATTTTATGTTGCTTTACTTGATGCCTGCTTCCATCCGTTCCAAGCTGGAGTCTATGCGCAGTAATTTCTTTATTGGTAGCGAGTTGGGTGAGAAAAAGATAGCTTGGGTGAGTTGGAAAAAATGTCTTGCTAGCAAAAAGTTGGGTGGTCTTGGTATTGGAAGCATTTATGCACTCAATGTGGGGCTCTTATTTAAATGGATTTGGAGGTTCTTGCACAATCATTCGGACCTTTGGGTTAAAGTTATTAAGGTGATTCATGGCCACAATGGACGTATCTTCGAAGAATACATGCACAGATCCAGCGAAAGTCCTTGGAGTGGTATTTTGTCTTTGGTAAAGTTGCTTAAGCAGAAAGGGATCGACCTTCTGTCCTTGTGCAATTGGAAGCTTGGGAATGGAGGTTCAACTCAGTTTTGGGATGACATATGGTGTGGTAATCAGACTTTTAAAAGCAGGTTCCCGCGCATTTTCATGCTAGATAATGACAAAGGTTGTAATGTCGCAAATAGTTTTTCTATGCTTGACTAGAGTCCCATTCTTAGAAGGAATCCGAGAGGAGGTATTGAAGCTTCTCAATTTTCAGAATTTTGTCTTCTTATTGAAGCTGTCGTCTTAACTTTTCAAAATGATTCTTGGCTTTGGTCGTTTGATCTTTCTAAAGTGTTCACAGTTGCCTCGGTTCGTTCTTTGATTGATTCTCACACCCTAGTTGTTAGTCCTACCGCTACTCGTTGGAATTGTAATATTCCCATAAAAGTTAACGTCTTTTTCTGGAGATTGATGCTAAACAAGCTTCCTTCTAGGGTGAATTTGGATCGAGGAGGTATTGATGTTCACTTGCTTTTATGCCCCATTTGCCATAACGACATTGAAACGGTCAATCACATTTTTTTTCACATGTGAGATGGCTAAAGATTTGTGGGCTTTGTTGGCTAGATGGTGGGAGCTTGACATCCCTTTTGCGCGAACATCTCGGAGTGGTATTTGTGGCTTGATTCCTTATCCATTTCTAATAAAGCTCGGGTGTTTCTTGAAGGTGTGGGAGGGACGCTCTTGTGGTCCATATAGAGTTTTCGCAATCGATTGGTCTTTTCCAGCTCTTCTCCTAAAAAGTCGATGCTTTGGGATAGTATTGTTTCTCATTCTTTTTTGTGGATTTCATATAGAAATCCTAACTTTAAATTTAGTTGGGTAGGTTGGTTTCAAAATCCTCTAGCTTTCATAGCTACCTTGTAATTTGTTTCTAGCTTTGCTAGCTCTTTTTATAATATGCCGCCGTTCAAAAAAAAAAACAAGAGACTTGGTCATCTAGACCAAGAGACATTGAGGAGACTCGGAAGCACTAGAAGAGCAGTTGATATGATAAAATAGCTGTCTGATAAGGGACCTTCCGACAAATACCCTTCATCAGACGAGTCAGACCAGGCTACAGCCAGTAACCCACATGCAGCCCAGTCTGAGACTGAATCAGACAATACACCAATAGCTCTTCATTTCAAAAGAAGGGGACCAGCCCCTGGTGAGCCTTCAATCATTTATTCCTCACCAGAACCCTCTCCAAAAAGGCCCAGGCGATTGCAGTTCAGCCAAGAGGAGCATCCAGACAATTTCCCAGTCCTGCAGCCAGGTCGCCTATCCACCTGGAGGACCAGCCTGCTTCGGGCAGCCTGGAGACCCAGATCGTTCCCCTCCTCACTCCAGCATTCATTTCAGAAGAAGAGGAAGCAGGTTTAATAATTTCCATCCCTGAGACAAATTACACTTTTCACCTGCTGGACAACAATATTTTTAACTTATCCCTAGAGAAACTTCAATTGGTTAAAGCACAAGCTCTAAAACATTCTTTTGTCCATATTTTTGAAGAATGGAAAACCTTTAAATCATTTTCTTTCACTGAACTTCAAGATTATGTTGAAGTAAGTGGTTGGGGATATCCCCAAGCCACAGAAGATGTGCTGATACATTTTTGCAAAGTGTCAGACACAATTTTGATTCTTCAGGAAAATTGGTTCATGTCCAATTTCAAAACCAACAAGGACCAATTTATCCACTCTATTATGTATAGCATTTTTGACGGATCCTTTGGTAAATAAGAAGAAGAAGAGGAAGAAGAAAAAGAGATAAGAATAGAAGAAGTGGATGAAGAAGTAGAAGAAGAAGAAATTATTGTCATTGATGATGAAGAAGAGAGACAGGAAGAAAGGGAAGAAGAAAATATCTTAGTTGAAAAAGAAACTGGAGAAGAAGTTGAAAAAATGGTGGAATTAGTAGATGAAGAAGAAGAAGAAGAAGAAGAAGGATAAGAGGTTGATCAGGAGGATGGAGAAGAAAAGGAGGATGATAAAAAAGAAAAGGAGGATGATGACAAGGAAGATGACGAAAAAGATGATGAAAAAGATAAAAATGATGATAAGGATGATAATGATGATAATGATGATGATGATGATGATGGTAAGGATGAAGGAGGAGAAAAAGAGGCTGAGAAAGAGAAAGAGAATGTTGAAGAGGAAGAAAAGAAGGAAGAAGGAGAGAAGGAGAAAGAAGAAGAAGAAAAAGAGGAGGAGCCGGAGAAGGAGCCAGAAAAAGAGGCTGCAGACAAGGCTGGGGCGCCTGCCCGGTATACCAGCCTAGATGCAGACATGGCTGAAGACTCCAGAACGGGGACATCTGAATAGACCCCATCTGGAATGCCAGTTGCAGACAGGAGACTGCAGTCAGGTGGGTCGTCCGCACACCTACCTGCAGGAGTAGAAGGCTCAGGCGAATATTCTCCCCCGACATCACAAATCTCACCTGTGATGACCGAGCTGATCAGACAAATAGTTAAAGACACAGTTGGAGAACTACTTGCATCTACAATCACTCTTGATCTGCAGTCTATCAATGCAAAAATCTATACCTTGCTGCAGCGGGACATCCCTCAACCACCTCCTCCTACAAACAACAGAATGCCTTTTGGCATGTCTGACTGGATGCATCGAATGGAGTAGCAATTGACCACCCTGGTTGATGCTGGCAAAAAGGGGGAAGAAAGGTTTCAGGGGGAAGGCCGCAAACAAGGAGAAATAAGGGAAGTGCAAGAGATGAGGACCAAGAAGAGGCAAGATGTCCAAGTGATCACTGCTGGTACATCTTCAGCTAAAAGGAAGGGAGAAGAAGAATCAGAACAGGATGATGATCAGTCTGCAGTCAAAAGAAGGAGGATCAGAAGTGGATTCGAGCCTACACTAGAATGGGAAGGCAGAGAGTTATGGCATGTTGAAGATTTCCTCCCCATCGAAGCTTTACCTATGTGGGGAACTGCAAAGAAGAAGTTTATCAGAGACTTTTATATCTGGGAGCTACTCCAGGACACTAGTTGCTCCCCACAGCAGATTTTCATTAACTTCATGGAGGAAGCACATCCAAATCTCTGGGCTGTCCTACTTAAACATGCAAAGAAATGCAATTCATATCCAATGATCCCTCCTTTCAGACCGAAAGAACCTCCCACTTTGGAAAATGATGAATTAGATGAACTTGCACTTCAAAGAAAAATAAAGAAACTGTGTAATGAGAATAAGTTTTCTTCTCAAGAAGAGCAAGACTTTGCCGCTCTTGTTGTTAGAAGAAAATATGGTCTTGTTTCTATTAAGATAAGACCAATTGGAGCTAAACCATTCAGACCTGCCAAGCAGCCTATCCGAAGAGGCAGAGGCAGAGGCAAATGATTTGTTTTATATTCATTTTTTTGTACTTGTAAAATTTTTCTATATATGTTTTTTATCGTTGAAAGACATGTATTTGTAAATCAATACAGAAATTTTATAACAGTCTTTTGAATGACAATTTCCAGTTGTCTCAAAACTAGACTGATTTTAGTTTGTGTCTTGCACTCAAGTGCAGACTTATTCATTTGAATATTTTGCTTAAGTTTTGCCATCATCGAAATAGGGGGAATTTGTTAGGAATACTTGTTAGATTTTGATGATGTGATTAATGTAATTCAAATGTTTATTACTTGGCAAAAATGTAAGGAAGAACCAAATAAGTATCTTCCATAGGCCAAATTATGTTAAGTTTAATACATGGCAAAATGTAAAGAAGAACCAAATGAGTATCTTCTATAGGCCAAAATAAGTTAGGCTCAGATCGGCTAAGTATAAAAGTACAGCTGAGTTCATCAGAGAGGTACAACCAAGTCAAGTCAGAGAAGTTCTGGTCAACAAAATTAATCAGAGATATTTGACCAGACTGCATTCAAGTGATCTCAGACAAGCCATCTGATCAGGCGAGTCCCAAACAGTCACCATCAGAGAAGTCCAGACTGCAGAGAAGTTGACTGTACATCAGCCTACTTGAGATCAGCCAAGTACTCCAAGTCCACGTCAGCATGCGTTGAATAGTCAAATATTATGAAAAGTCACATGCAAGCGTGAAGAGACATATTGGAGAGATTCCCGCAAAGGATATGAATTAAATAATTCATCCAGGCCTACCACTGAAGAATTTAATCTTTTTAGATTCAAAATATACGGCGCCTCACATGCAAAGTCTTCACAACGGTCGAAAGATGGATTAAAATATGGGAATCCAGCCTTGCAACGTTCAGAAAGAAAACAATGAAGTCTACCTCTCCAACGGACGGATTTGTTGAAAAGATTTGCAATGGCTATGAAGGAAATGCTCAGAGATCGTGACCTATATATATCCGAAGATTTGAAGCTGAACAACACACACATCATCGGTGCGAACTAAATCTCAAGCAATCAAAGCATTCAAAGCAATCGAAAAGCGAACTATTGCATCATGAAAAGAGCAGTTCTCAAAAGTTCATACTTGAAGAAGCTCTTAGTTGGAGAAGACAAAAACTCGTGTCTTTAATCCTGAGTTCGGGGTACTTCACTGGTTGAAGTTCAAGAATGTAAAGGCATCCAAAGATCGCGGATCAAGAGGTGCAAGGCAGTCAAGGGTATTGCAACGGCAAGGATTTCCACTGGTTGGAAGCTGTTATAATTTGGTTGAATCACTGTAATCTTTATCACTGGTTGACAATTATAGTGAATTCATCTCCAACTGGTTTGGAGAAAAGTGGATTAGTAGAGGATTACCCCACCTCTGAGACCACTATAACTGCCTGCGTATTTTACTGTTTTATATCATCATACTTTAACTGCTGCATTCATTGTTAAGTGTTTCATTAGTTGTTTTGTATTCATCATCAGCTGACTTCTGCACGAATTGAGAACAAACGACTCTAAGTCATTTGTATATCTATCAGCTGAAGAAACTTACTATTTGTAAAAAAGAGTTTAAGAGTTTCAATAAGTCTATTCACCCCCCTCTAGACTTATTCCCGGACGACTTGTGACCTACAGAGAGTTGGGTTAAAAGAATAAAAAAGACCTTAATTCTAAACTCATATCATAATTAAACGAGTCACTAATAAATCTGTAGTACTTAATGCAGACAAACAAAATATCAACTCTCAAAATGACTATGAACCCGTTTACAATTCTACTTGAAAAGAACACCTTAAATGGGCCTAACTTTGTGGATTGGCTCCACAACCTGATGATAGTCCTCAGTATGGAGACACTGGGATACATCTTAGAGGTGGACATTCCAACGGCTTCGGTGCGGACCAGAGCTAGTCACGAAGATGTTGAAAACCACGAAAAGTGGGTTAAGGATGACATTAGAATTCGTGCCTATGTGATGGCCTCTATATCTAATGAGCTTCAGAGAGCTCATGAGAAAATGACTTATGCTAGGCATATTTTATGGTGAGCATAATCGAACTGCTAGATATGAGATATCTAAAGAGCTTTTCGGTGCCAGGATGAAGGAAAGTGAGAAAGTCGGGGACCTTGTCCTCAAAATGATCTCTATGATCGAGAGATTGGAGGCTCTTGATTTTAGGATGCATGCTTCTCTATAAACCGACCTTATTCTGCAATCTCTTCATGATTCCTTCTCAAAGTTTGTTCTGAATTTCAATTGCCATGAGATTGCTTGCAATTTAGCAGGGTTGATGAACAAACTTGTAACCGCTCAATCTCAGATGAAGGAGTACGCTCTTGTAATTTCTTCTGGATCTTGGACGTCCAAGAATAAGAAGAAAAAGACCAAGAAGCAGATGGGACCACGAAGCAAGGACTTTAAGGGTAAGGGCAAGGCCCCGATGGTTCCTAAGATCAAGAAGGTGAAGTCAGACAAATTTCTCAAATGCAGTGAGCTGGGCCACTGTGCAAGAGACTGTCCGATCCTTCATGGCGCTTCAGGTATAGAACTTTTAGTTTTGGAAATGAATTGTTCTGCTACTGTATTTTCGACTTCTTGGATACTGGATTCAGGTGCTAGTTCTCACATCTGTACCATGAATCAGGATCTAGAACAAAGTAGGAAACTTGGAGCTGGGGAAGTGATGATTACTATCAGAAGCGGACATAGTGTCGAAGAAACCGATATAGGATTACTACTTTTGGTTTTGGAATCAGTTTTGTTTTAACTTTAGATGATGTACTAATGTTGCCCAAGGGGCATAAGAACATTGTATGCATTCCAGTCTTGGATCAGAAAGGCCTTTTCATTTTTCATTGGTGATGGTTCCTGCAAAATTTATTTTTCGAAATAAACTACTAGGCACTGCCATATTATTAAATGGATTGTATCATCTAAACCTAAATAACAAAGTCGTTGTGAATACTATGACTAGGAAGCATGGTAGGGATGAAACTAATCAAGTTTTGCAATGACATCTTAGACTTGGTCATGTTGGTCAGACCAAGGTTTATAAATGGAAAAGGATGGACTTATGGGTCCATTGGGATCAGATGCCTTTCAAACTTGTAAATCATGCCTTAAAGGCAAAATGACTAAGTCCTCCTTCACAGGGACTTTTGAAAGAACCACTGATAAACTTGGATTAGTCCATATCAACGTGGTGCTTTGGAAGCAACACGTGATGGATATCAGTATTTCATTATGTTCATGAATATTCATACTAGGTATGGTTATGTGTACTTAATGAAACACAAATCTGAGGCCTTTGAGAAATTCCAGGAATTTAAGGCCCTAGACGAAAAACAAACTGGTACTCATATCAAAGCACTTCGATCAGACCGAGGTGGCGAGTATATGAGTTCAGAGTTTTATGAGTTCGTGAAGGAGCACAGAATAGTATCATAACTTACACCTCCAGGAACTCCTCAGTTAAATGGTGTGTCAGAAAGAAGGAACCGAACCTTGTTAGACATGGTTCATTCCATGCTTAGCTATATCGACTTACCGATTTCCCTATGGGGTTATGCGCTCCTTACTTCTGCTTATATATTGAACAGATGTCATTCCAAATCCGTTCCTACGACTCCACCTGAGATGTGGGAGTGTAGGAAACCAAGTCTTAATCATATTAGGATATGGGGATGTTCCGCCTATGTCAATAAGACTAAGGTGAAGAAACAGGAAGCTAGGTCCGTGAAAGGGCATTTTTATTGGATTCCCATCTGGGACAATGGGTTATCTATTCTACATGCTCGAAGATCGAAAGATCATTGTTGCTTTGCAAGCACACTTCCTAGAAGATGAGTTCATTCAGGAATGTGGAGCAGGTATAAGTATTTATTTGGAAGAATACAATACAACTCATCAGGAGACACCTGTAGAATAAATTGGAACCGAACCTTCTGAAACACAAGTACAACCACCTCGTAGGTCTAATAGGGTGTCTCATTTACCTGATAGGTATGGTTTTATGCACTTGGAGGAGCTGGGCCTCCATGAGGTTCCAAGTGATAACCAAGAGACCGACCCGCGACCTATGACCTAGCAATGGTGGATGTAGACTCCATGAAATGGACTGTAGAAGGCTTCACGTAATTGGGACCTTCATTTTGACGAGGCAGTTAAAGATTGACTTCGTGCAAAATGAAGAGGAAGATTGTGTATACAAGAGGGTTTGTGGGAGAAAGATCGCATTATTAGTACTATATATAGATGACATTCTACTAATAGGAAACGATGTGGGAATGCTTAGTTCTCTAAAAGCTTTGCTTTTGAGTAGGTTCTCCATGAAAGACTTGGGAAAAGAAACCTATATTCTTAGGATTCGACTCTACTGGAATAGAGCGAAGAGAATGATAGATCTTTCCCAAGCCCTATATATAGATAAGATCTTAAAGCGATTTTAGATGGATGAAACTAAAAAAGGGTTCCCACCGATGTGACATGGAATAAAACTCACCTCGAAAATGTGTCCTCAAAGTGAGGAACAACGAAAGGAAATGAGTAATATACCATATACTTCGGCCATGGGTAGCCTTATGTATTCCTTGTTATGTATGAGACCTGACATTACGCATGCTGGGAGCGTGGTAAGTAGGTTTCAGGCAAACACAGGTAGGGAACATTGGACGCCATAAAGAACGTTCTCAAGTACTTTAGAAGGACTAGAGATCTGGTTCTTTTGTATGGTGGTGGAGAACTGAATGTGACGGGATTTACTGATTCAGACTTCCAAGGACAGAAAGACAACACTATGTCTACTTCTGGTTACATTTTACTCTTAATGGAGGAGCAGTATTTTGGCATAGTGCCAAGCAAAGCGACTGCTAATTCCACCTGTCAGGCTGAGTATAAAGCAGCCTTGGAGGACTCCAAAGGAAGGGTTTTGGATTAAGAAGTTACTGGGTGAACTTCAAGTGACACCATGTGCTGCGCTGCCTGTTTTTGTTTTTATTCGATAAACGATGGAGCTATAGCACAGGCCTAAAAGCCGATATTTGAGAGAAAGTATCATCTCGTGATACAATTTGGTCGCAAAGGATACATTGTACTGCATAGAGTAGACTCGGTAGACAACGTCACTGATCCACTGACCAAGCTACTTTCTCAGATTATCTTGGATCATCATATGGAGAACATGGGTATTAGATACCATAGTGAGTGGCATTCAGTGCAAGTGGGAGATTGTTAGGAGTATATCCCCGAATGCCACTCAGAGGATGTTAGAGTGAGGGCATCGTGCTTGTTATTATGTAATTATTATCAAAGGCAAATTGAATGTTTCTTTATTTACTAATAGTCATTGGTATTCCTAACTCGTAAATATATTATATAGAAACTAGTCCGTATATTTGAGAGCAAAACATTCCACTCCTTATTGGATAAGGGGATCGGCACTGGAAAGGTTTATGGCTCAAGTACTTAATCATTCGCAAGTCGATGAAACTTGACTGGCGTTAAGTTTATGAGAAACTTGTATGACGTGTTCTTTGACTTGGAGAGTGCCTATCGATCACTAATGGTTAGTTGGATCACACGTTTTAGGTATGCTAATGAGATTAGTATACTCGAACTGACTCACCCTCGATTCGTCACACGGATTTCACTCCGGGACAGTCAATGACGGAATTGAAAGGCTATGATAGGTATTCGTGAACCTTCGACTTGAGGATTTAGTAGGGATGTGCTTGTGATGTTAAGATTTTCATTAGAGAAGTTCGACCTAAAAAACCGGAAGGTGGGGGTCAACCTCGACGTGCATCTTGACGGGCAAGTAGCAGGTTCTACTAAATACCAAGATAAGATTTTTTTTCTCCTATTAGAGAACGGGTATATGTCCTACGCGGTTATTGGCAGATGAGATCATAAGTCTTTGGCCAAAGCATTGGAGCTAGTTGTATTGGATACATGAGAGCTCAGTGATCTCGATTTGCATTAACTCATGCATAACATCAAGTACAGATAGGGTTTGACTGACCGTGACCCTATAACTTGATCGGGACATTTAAAAGAAGGGTTTATATGTATACTGGTATTCACGACAGAAAGGTTTTGGAATGATCCCCATCATTCGTTCTCAGTTAGGGTACAGTGTAGGCCGCCAGGCTGGCTAGATGGTGCTACTACTATTTGGTTCCTCCCATTGCAAACTGAGACGGACCTACCGAGTCGCGCAATAGGATTGACGACGAAATGAATCGAGATTGTTCTCTCTTAATGAATATTAGATATTGGATATCTAATTTATCGGACATTGGATGTCTAATTAATTTCAGGACATTGGATGTCTAATTAATTTCGGGACATTGGATGTCTAAATTAATTTATTGGATAAATTAACTTACGGCCTAATAAATTAAATAAATTACTGGGTAATTAATTTGATTCACATATATATAATTAATTCTTGTAGAAATGAATTATCTTGTATTTGATATAGTTAATTAATTGAATTAATTAATTGAAATAAATACATCGAGACGGAATGGAGTTTATCGGATTGTACTCGTGGGAATCCGAAACGAACCAAACTCCCTTAATCCTTCTATATGCCCCCGCCTCCGTCCCCACACCTTGACAAGATAATTTGTCTTCCACCTTGCATGGTGGAAGACTTTTAATTTTATAAATCAAAAGGTATCTTGTTAGGTGTATGATTAATATTAATAAACATGAGATGTTTATTATTAAGGGGACATACTTTCATGTGATGGTGGAGGAAGACTTAGAATATAATGATATCTCCTCTTGCATGTGACATATGGTTCACACCAAAAGGGAGAGAGAGAGAGAGAGAGAGAGAGAGACTTTGCTATCTTGTCTTCTTCATTCTTCCATCACCATCATCATCTTCTTCATTTTTCTTAGAGAAAAAAAGAGAGAAAAATAGAGAAATATTTCTAAACACTTGGAGTGTTATAAATAATATTAGCAAAGCTCCTATCACTTTCTTCTAGTCGTGTCCTTAGAGGACAACGAAGTGGAAGTCGTTCGGATCGTCTTTCTGGCGCGTGGCAAGTAGAGACGCGGTGCTTTTGGATTTGGATCATCCAAGAGATTCACGGATTAGATTCGCGCTCGTCGTTATCAATAATATAGAGAAGTCTGGTCTACAAGGGTATGATCGTGTTTCTTTTTTATATATCCGTTTATACGATCCTTGACAGATCCTTTTAGGAGTTCGGATGAGCACAGTTTGTACGACTTTATTTTCCATTGCATACTCGATTTATGGTCTGAATTCCAACACGAGTAAGATGTATAAGGATTTGAGGAAGAACTTTTGGTAGAATGACATGAAAAATGAGGTAGTGCAGTTTATAGCTAAGTATTTAACTTGCTAGCAAGTCAAAATCGAACATCAGCAACCAACCGGGTTATTGAAACCACTTCCCGTTCCAGAATGGAAGTGGGAGGACGTCTCTATGGATTTTGTCACGAATTTGCCGAGGACAAAGACGAGAATGAACATGGTATGGGTGATCGTGGATCGACTAACTAATTCAGCACATTTTTTGGGCATCAAGGATACTTGAGGTCTAGAGAAATTGGCTCGTATATTTATTGCACAGATCGTGAGGCTTCATGGTACGCCGAAAATTATCATTTCGGACAGGGATGGCTATTTTATATCGCATTTCTGGCAGACGGCACATAGAGCATTGGGGACACGTTTGTGTTTGAGCACTTCCTTCCACCCTTAGACTGAAGGACAATACGAGCGTACCATTCATACGTTCGAGGATATGTTGCGTGCTTGTGCGCTAGACTGGAGTAGCGATTGGGAGGAAAATCTGGCCCTAATCGAGTTCACTTATAATAATAGCTGGCACGCATCTATTAAGATGGCATCGTATGAGGTGCTTTATGGCCGACGATGTCGATCACCGATATGCTGGAATTAGTCATCCAATTTAGTTGGCACCGATCCAGATCTTGTGTTGGAGACTAGGAGGAAAGTCGAGTTGATTAGAGAGAGAATGTTGGGGGCTCAGAGTCGACAAAAGTCCTATGCGGATGTTAGGCGTCGACCCTTGGAGTTTGAGGAGGGGGATCACGTCTTGTTGAGAGTGTCTCCGTCAAAGGGAGTTTTCTGTTTTGGAAAAAAAAGGAAGCCCAGACCAAGATATATTGGACCTTTTGAGATATTGGAAAGAGTTGGTGAGTTGGCTTACCGTTTGGTGTTACCTCCGTCCTTGAGCCACGTTCATAGTATTTTTCATGTTTCTCAGTTGCAGAAGTATGTTCCAGACCCGACTCACATTATCGATTTTAAGGATGTCGAAATTGAGAAGGATGTTACATTTGAGGAGAGGCCAGTGAGGATTTTGGAGCGTCGGAATAAACAGTTAAGGCACAAAACCATACCTTTGGTTAAGGTGCAATGGTCAAAACATGGTATGGAGGAAGCGACATGGGAATTGGAGGAGAATATGCGTGCGAGATGCCGCAAGCATTTTGATCATTAAGTTCCGGGGCGGAACTTCTTTTTAGAGGGGGAGAATCTAATATCCGCACTTTCTATTTTTAGTAGTTTCTATTTTTGGTGCATGTCTATTTTTAACGACTCGCTTGTAACCGTTTCGATGTTTTGGATCTATTTTGTTCTTGGTGTTTTTCCATTTAGACGAGTTTCGGAGGAGGTTTTACGTAATTCGCTTTATGTTATGATTTTATCGCATGTACGTTAGATTCTTGTAAAACCTCATTTGATTGCATTGTTTCTTTGTTCCCATGAGTCTGTATGGTTGATTTATTCGTGTTGTGAGTTTAAGTTTAATAACCCGACGTCGTATCATGATTTTGGACATTTTAGGCCGTTTCGTAATTTCCTAAAGTTTGAGGAAATTTACTTCCGTCGTCGAATTTCGAACCTTCGGGTAGTCGGAATTGTGATTTCTTTTAGCGCTTACATTCGTCGTCGTGAATACTTCGTAAGTGTGTCTTTAGATTATACCTTTTGTTGCGCTTCGATTTCGTACCTTTTGTCTCCTACAACCCTATCTTTGGGAAATTTTGGGGTTTTTGGGTTTTTATCCGATTTGTCCTGTATTGTTGATTAATCCATGATGGGTATGACTAATATTAGTATTATTCATGTGTTTAACATCATTTAATCCATTGTTCTTCGCCAAATTAAGGTATATTTCTTGATTTTCCTTCGAGTTGACTTTTTTGGGGATTTGTTCTTGATTTCGTTTTCCATCCGTTTTTGATGAATCGATTGCTGTAAAATGATGTTTTTAAACATATCCTATGGATTGAATATCCATATTTCGGTTGGGAATTCCATTTTCATATTTTTGTCGGGTCAATTCGTGTTCTTGGCCGTTTTGGGGGAAACCTTTGAACTTTCGTTGTTTGTTCCTTGAATTCAACGACTTTAGGTCGTGTTATGGAATTCACTTTCTTTGTTGTTATTGTTGTTCGTAGTTTATTATCGCGGGTTAGCGTTTGGTGGAGTCGGCGAGTTCGTAGTCGGTTCGTGCCAACCTATTTCGGTCGATTCTTCGCGTTGTGGTTATTCGAGGCAAGTATCTTGCCCATACGTTTCATGTTTCGTAGGCATAATTGTTGGTAAATGATTTTATGTAAAAATCCAGATGTTTAATAAATGTTAAAAAGTATCGGTATGTTCTCGATAAATGTTGTCTTTTAACAATAACTCGGATGCTTCGTGAATAAGTGTGTTTTTGGCCTATGTGTGTTTACTTCGTTTGTTGAAAGACTTATGATCACATTTAGTGAATGTAATAAACCTTAATCAATTATGGAGGATTACGTGTTGTTATATGTACGTGTTCGGTGAAGATGTGACGGGTGATATTGGTTGTTACTCCTTTAAAAGGAGGTTGTGATGCTTAAATGTTGCTTGGCTTGATAGTTGATTATTGTTGTGTGCTTGTTTTATGTGATGTGCCTCCGGGTAGGATCGTTGAATCTCCGGGATCCATACTAGCTAGTATGGGTCGGGCGTGACCGTAGGGTTATCCATCGGGTATGTCTTGCGGGGACTCCGAGATTCGTGTCTTGTTAGCGCAATGCCGGTGAGTAACTTGTGTGGTTATCCATCGGGTATGTCTTGCGGGAACTCCGAGGTTCGTGGCTTGTTAGCGCGATGCCGGGATAACTTATGGTTGTGATTTGGTTATGAATGTATTTGTGCTTGTGGTCACGCGACTGTTGTTATGGTGACATGTGATTCAGTATGGTTTCCCTGTGGGTTATTCACTCGGGTATGTTCTACGGGAGCATCTGAGGTCCGTGGCTTGCTAGCACGGGACGCGAATAATCTGTGGAAACATGTTGTTATGATATGATCGGGTCTTGGACCCCGTGCTTGTGATCGGAATGGTATGATTGTGTCGTGGACCCCATGTGTTGTTATCGTAATTGTGTTTTGGGAAAATGACTTTTGGACTGTGTCCCTAAATGTTTTCTAAAAGAGAATTCTTAAATCCCAAATGTTTTCAAAACTCCCGAGATCGTAAAATATTTTTACAAGATGTATATCAGGTTTACCCCTATCTTTCGATTTAACCGTTATCAGTGATTTACCTCGGGAAGTATGTTTATGATTTCTTAGTCCTTGGAGTATGATATGTATGGCTTGTTTTCGTATTTTATATGAACTAGAAAAACAGTGGAGTTTTGCTAACCCCTGAGTATTAGGGGGGTGGATGTCTGTCTTTGCATTCAGGTTTTGGGGAGCATAACACAGGGTCGGCATGAAGGGTGATGAAAGATGATCGATACTAATCACATGAGGACCCGTACAATGTCGTACTGGTTTAGTTGTATTTTATTTCCGCTGCGGTATCTTTCCCTTTGTACAGGAGTGTGTTGTATTCGACTCATGCGTGGGCATGTATTGTGTTTGAGTTGTACATATTTATTGAAAGACCAAATTGGTCTACTGGGTCCTTTTAGCCTTGAAGGCATTGTTGAGATGTTCGGTGTTGTTACCAGCCTGGTGGATCCTTGGGGAAGGGTTCTACGGCATGTAATATCCCTGAGTGGATTGGGGGTGTTACATAAATGGTATCGGAGCTTAGGTTGTGGAAACCTAGGTTGTTGGGTCAGTGGTGTCTGTTGAGTTTTGTCTCGTCGGATTTTGTCTGACTAAGCCGTGTCGCGACGCGTCGTCTGAGTTGGTTGGTCGTGATTAGTATCATGGGGCAATCATCATCTTGGTGCAACCTGTGGATGTAAGTGTCCCTCCTTTGTGTCGTGCCTCGTGTGACACGAGTTACTGGTATGATTATGTGTTAAGTGATGGAATCTTTATGCAGATTCTTGGCTTCGTGATGCGTTTGTGTGACTTTCATATTTCGTTTATATGAGGAGTGTTGTCGCTATTAATGTCCTTTTGACTGTGATATTTAACTGTTTGTTTTCCGGTAAAAGATATGTGCCGTCTTGATTTTGAGCGAGTTGATACGTGTGTTGTGATGTATGTAACTGAATGTTGTTACATATGGTCTTTTAGGCATTCTAGCCTAATAGATTTTCGAAAACCTTGAGTATCTTAGAAAATAAATTTCGAGACGTACTTTTAAAATGAATTATTTTCTCGCGGTACTTTCAAGGTGCCTTCTAGTGCCGCAATATGCTTTAAAATTATTCCAGTTGAGGACCAAAATATTTTGAGATATTTTCAATTATTTAGAAATGCTTTGCTTAGACCTGAGGGTCGAATATTTCTGAAAGTTTTTCACTAAAAAAAAGTGTCCTTATTTTTATTCAAATGCAAGATGGTTTTCAAAGTCTCGACAACGATGTTTGTTCAACTTTTGTAAAGTGATACTCAAGATCAACTAGTGTTTCCAATTTGTTTTAAAAGGTGGTTTTCGTTTTTAAAACCTATCTTTCCTGTGTGAGACTCGGGAGCGCATGTACGACGTTAGCATTACCGTTAGTGGTGGTGTTAGCGTGGAGTCGTTCACCACATAGTTGTTGGGTTAGCCCTCTGTGAGAGGTGTAATGTTGGTATTGAATGTTGTCATTTTGTGATGATTTGTGTGTTATCGCACCCGTGCGAGCTGTTGGAACTTGAGTTTACATGATTGTGTACATGCGTGGTTGTTTCGTGACGTTTAATAATTGTATGCTGGATATCATTCGGACCGCTGAGGTCGCCGAACGATACCGTCGTTGCTGTGGTATTTGTATGTGTGTTGCTTTACGATGGAAATCGTTGTAAGTGTTGCGTTTTATGATTTCCTGTTGTGCTGAGTGGTATCGAGCCTTATCCCGTGAACTAGCCTCGTTATCATCGAAGCGTGTGACCGAGTCGAAGAAGCAGAAGAAGTCCGATGACCTTGTGGGCAGTATAGGAGTTGGTGTTTCTAGTTTGCAACGTCGTAGTCCTTCCGCTGTGAAGCTCCATCACTCGATGCGTGGTACTGAGAGTTCCAAGTCGTCTGCTTTGACTCTTGGTAAAGCCAAAATGTGTTTTAACTGCAATGTGTCGGGGCATGTTCGTGCACATTGTCCTTCTCCGCCAGTAACATGTTACAAGTGCGGGCTTGAGGGACACCGGGTTCAGTTTTGCGAGTTGGTCATCGAGCCTTCCGAGGCACGGACCTGAGCAATGATATCAGGACCGACTCCTAGGAGTCCCTGAGGGGCGTGGTCTATCAGTTGTATGTTATGTTATTTCCTTACTTGTTGTTTTGAATTTCGGAGATTAAGTTCTTTTATTCGAAGTGGATCGAATTTTGAACTTCTGTATTTTTTACTTTGTTGACTCGTTTATGTTCATTGATATTTTCAGAACTTGTCATGTCCCTTGCTTTGCTTAATCGAACGAGTGTAGTTTTTGAGGATTTCGGCGTAGTCCGAACTCTTTATGACTGTTTTTGTGGATCATTTTATGTTTATTTTCTGTTTTCTTGACTGTGCATGTTTTCTTATATTGGTACCTCCTGTTTTGTGATTGTTCGGATAATTAACTTTATTGTATTATCTGTTTGATGACGCTTGTCACTTGTTGGTTTAATTATGCCTCTACCGGTGGCGTTTTGTTGGTCATCGTGGAGTGTGTTTTCACGCCGTATATTCCATTGCGTTGCTTGTAACGTTTCGCCGGGCATAAGTTACGCATTTCTTGTGTATCTCGTTGAGTTTTTCTGGCGGGATATTGCTTCTCCCTACTTGTTTTATGTTTCGGGACGAAACTTTTTTTAAGGAGGGTAGTATGTAATATCCGCAATTTCGATTTCCTATAAATTTCTTTTTTTGGCGTGAGTATGTTTTGACGACTCGCTTGTGACCGTTTCGTCATTTCGAGAATGACTAATTCTACAATTTTTTAAATCCGAGTTCGTTTCGGTGTGGTTTTGTTGAGTTCTGTGCTTCTTAGCGGCTTTTCCGCACTTGAGTCCGATTCTTGAGAACCTCGTTCGAAACTGCTATTTCGAGTTTCCCGTAAGTCCGTTTAACTTTGTTAGACGTGTTGTGAACTTCAGTTTGGTTATTCGATCACGTATCGTGATTTTCGGGCGTTTTGGGCCATTTTATAATTTACCCAAAGTTGTGGGTATCCACATTCGTAATTGTTCTCTTGACCCTTTTCATGGTCGCGTGTGATTAATTATTGCATGGTATTTCATCTCGGATCGAGGATGTTGTCCGTGAGCTTTTCATCATGTTCGTTCCGTGCGTTTTTGGAAACCGAGTCGTCGGGTCATGGCGGTGAGCCTTTGGCAGGACCGATCACGGCGAGTAATCGGAAGTCTTGGGCTCTGGCCGGGCGAGCGCGGGAACGGCGTAGCGCGCGCTCTCTTTGGAAGGCTGCGCACTCTAATAGTGCACGTTATTTGGCCGGCCAGCGCATGCTATCGGGCTTGGCAGAGAGTTTTCTAGAGTTCTGGACTCGGGGAGGATCGGCAGGTAGCACACGCTGCTGTCGGTCGTGGAGCGCGTTAATCGGCATGTGTAGCGCACGCTGTCGGCCGACTAGCGCCGCGTTACACGGCGGCGATTTAGTCGAGAGGGTTACGGGCGAAGTCGGCTAGCGCGCGCTAAGCGTCGCGCGGCCTGCCTTCTCGGGTCGGGCAGGCAGGTCCCGATCGGCAGGTTGGATCAACAGTGTTAGGTCGTGCGGGCCCCGACCGAGGGTTCTGGGCTGATACTGGCCGATAGCGCACGCTAGTTCGGAAGGCTAGCGCATGCTAGGCCGCGCCAGTATAAATATCGCTGAGCAGACATATTTTCACCCGTTTTTCATTTATGTCTTCTCCTTTCCGCGGCTGGAGGCTTGATGATTAAGGAGACATATTGTCAAGCAATTAATCCACGAAGTTCTATAGCTTATATCGTTGATTAATCATCCTATAACATCCTTTGATCCAGCGAATCAAGGTTAGATTTCCTAGAACCCTTTCTTTGGGAAATTTTAGGGTTTTTGGGCTTTTGTCCGATTCGTCCCGTAGTATTGACTAATCCATGATGTGTATGATTAATCTTAGTATTATTCATGTGTTTAACATCATTTAATCCATTCTTCTTTGCCGAATCAAGGTATATTTCTTGATTTTCCTTCGAGTTGACTTTTTTGGGGATTTGTTCTTGATTTTGTTTTCGATCCATTTTTGATGAATCGATTGTTGTAAAATGATGTTTTTAAATATATCCTATGGATTGAATATCCATATTTTGGTTGGGAATTCCATTTTCATGTTTTTGTCGGGTCGATTCGTGTTCTTGGCCGTTTTGGGAGAAACCCTTGAAGTTTCGTCGTTTGTTCCTTGAATTCAACGACTTTAGGTTGTACTATGGAATTCACTTTCATTGTTGTTATTGTTGTTCGTAGTTTATTATCGGGGTTTAGCGTTCGGTGGAGTCGGCGGGTTCGTAGTCGGTTCGTGCCAACCTACTTAGGTCGATTCTTCGCGTTGTGGTTATTCGAGGCAAGTATCTTACCCATACGTTTCATGTTTCGTAGGCATAACAACAACAACAAAAACATCTAAGCCTTAGTCCCAAAATGATTTGGAGTCGTCTAACATGAATCAAACTTTGAAACCGTCAATGATCATTACATAAATAACATAAAAGGAGAAAAAGAGGAAAAAAGTAGAGAAAAAGTAAATAAAAAAGAGAATGAATGTTATTAAAAAAAATGAAAAATCCTGAAAAATAAATTAACAGATAACATGAAAAAAAAAGAATCAGATTCCATCCACCATCCGTATTCTTTCCCGCCACATTTGCCTCTCTATCGCCATACTTTCTCCAATTCCAAAAAACCGCATATCATTTTCAATCATCTTTATCCAAGTTTTGTTGGGTCTTCCTCTACCTTTCACAACATTACTTGTTCTCCAACTTTCTAGCCTCCTCACTGGTGCATCAACATGTCTTCTTCTCATATGACCAAACCATCGTAATCGATTCTCCATCATCTTGTCTTCTATAGCCGCAACTCTTACCTTCCCTCTAATCACCTCATTTATGAGCCGATCCTTTTTTGTATGACCACACATCCATCGTAGCATACGCATCTCCGCCACATTCATCTTTTGAATGTGACACTATTTTAAAGCCCAACACTCAGAGCCATATAACAGCGCAGGCCTAATTGTCGTGCGGTAAATTTTACCCTTTAATCTACGAGGCATGTCAGGATCACATAAAACCCCTGTGGCACTCTTCTACTTCAACCACCCAGCCTTTATTCTGTGAGCCACATCGCCATCTAGCTCTCCATCCTTTTAGATAATAGATCAGATGCCGAAAGAAAGTGGATCCACGAACAACTTTCCCATCAAATGTGATCATCCCCGCATCTCTATCATTGTTTTCGCTAAACCTACACTCCATATATTCAGTCTTACTTCTGCTCAGCCTAAAGCCTCGAGCTTCCAAAGTATCCCTCCAAAGTTCTAATTTCTGTTGCACTCCAACCTTCGTTTCATCAATCAACACAATATCATCTGCGAACATCATACACCACGGAATATTTTATGTTGGTAGGTATAATTGTTGGTAAATGATTTTATGTAAAAATCCAGATGTTTAATGAATGTTAAAAAGTATCGGTATGTTCTCGATAAATGTTGTCGTTTAACGATAACTCGGATGCTTCGTGAATAAGTGTGTTTTTGGCCTATGTGTGTTAACTTCATTTGTTGAAAGACTTATGATCACATTTAGTGAATGTAATAAACCGTAATCAATTACCGAGGATTACGTGTTGTTATGTGTGCGTGTTCGGTGAAGATGTGATGGGTGATATTGGTTGTTACTCCTTTGAAAGGAGGTTGTGATGCTTAAATGTTGCTTGGATTGATAGTTGATTATTGTTATGTGCTTGTTCTATGTGATGTGCCTCCGGGTAGGATCGTTGAATCTCCGGGATCCATACTTGCTAGTATGGGCCGGGCATGACCGTAGGGTTATCCATCGGGTATGTCTTGCGGGGACTCCGAGGTTCGTGGCTTGTTAGCGCGATGCCGGGGAATAACTTGTGTGGTTATCCATCAGGTATGTCTTGCGGGGACTCCGAGGTCCGTGGCTTGTTAGCGCAATGCCGGGATAACTTATGGTTGTGATTTGGTTATGAATGTATCTGTACTTGTGGTTACGTGACTGTTGTTACGGTGACATGTGATTTGGTATGGTTTCCCTGTGGGTTATTCACTCGGGTATGTTTTACGGGAGCATCTGAGGTCCGTGGCTTGCTAGCACGGGACGCGAATAATATGTGGAATCATGTTGTTATGATATGATCGGGTCTTGGACCCCGTGCTTGTGATCTAAATGGTATGATTGGGTTGTGGACCCCGTGTGTTGTTATCGTAATTGTGCTTTGGGAAAATGACTTTTGGGTTGTGTCCCTAAATGTTTTCGAAAGGTTTGAGAATTCTTAAATCCCAAATGTTTTCAAAACTCCCGAGATCATAAAATGATTTTACAAGGTGTATATTGGGTTTATCCCTATCTTTCTATTTAACCGTTTTGATCGGTGATTTACCTCGGGAAGTATGTTTATGATTTCTTAGTCCTTGGAGTATGATATGTATGACTTGTTTTCGTATTTTATACTTGCACTAGCAAAACAGTGGAGTTTTGCTAACCCTTGAGTATTCGGGGGGTGGATGTCTGTCTTTGCATTCAGGTTTTGGGGAGCATAACACAGGGTCGGCATGAAGGGTGATGAAAGATGATCGATACTAATCACATGAGGACCCGTACAATATCGTATTGGTTTAGTTGTATTTTATTTCCGCTGCGGTATTCTTTCCCGTTGTACGGGAGTGTGTTGTTCTCGACCCCTGCATGGGCATGTATTGTGTTTGAGTTGTATGTATTTACTGAAAGACCAAATCACTCTACTGAGTCCTTTTAGCCTTAAAGGCATTATTGAGATGTTCGGTGTTGTTACCAGCCTGGTGGATCCTTGAGGAAGGGTTCTACGGCGTGTAATATCCCTGAGTGGATTGGGGGTGTTACAGTTTTAGGCAATTGCTCATTCAAGCTCGAATTGTTCGTTTGTGTTGCAGTACTTCTTATCGATTATTGTTATTGAGTGATTCCAAATTCATTTCCGTCGAGTTAAGTCCGTGAATTGTTGATTCGGGGAGGTTTCATGAAAACCCTCGCCCGTGTTGATCGTACATGTATTGTTATGATTGGTAATCGGGTTTGTGGGCGTATTCCGGTCAGTTATTAGTGTCGTTTAGGACAGATTCGTGTGAACCTTTTGTTTAGGAGCGGACGTGGTCACTCCGGGTCATTTCTAATTGTCGTTTATTTTCTGTCTCGTCGAAGATGTCTCAAAGTCAAGTACTTTACATTTGTATGCATATTCTAGTATTTGATTTATGTCTTTTCGTGTATGTTGTGGATGTGAATGCGTATGTCCACCCAGGGATTGGTCCGATGGGGCCTATGGAGATACGTAGTTCCGTGTGTATGCACATCATGAACTGGGGTTAACCACCCAGGGATGGACCGACGGGGCCTCTGCGGGGTGCGGTGGCCGTGAGTCTCGTACCAACAGTTAACCTTTGGAATGTTTTGTTAGAGAACTATGTTTTGTGCATGTGCACCTTAATATTCCGGAATATAAATGTTTTTCTAAAATGATTTTTGGTGCATATTTCATCTGATTAGAATGGTAGTTCAAATGTTATTATACTGGCACTAGCAGTTGGCGCTAACCCCTCACATTGAGGAAATACGTTTGTATTTCAGGTACAGATCAAAGGGACGAGCGAGCACGCGGTCAGTATGAGGATGATGGGCAAGAGTGACACTGTTCAGTTGGTTGGTTGATTCATGTCTTGTCGCTTGGGTTTTATTTACTGTATTATTTGCTTCGGTACTCTAATACTTCCTTCATTATATTTTGTATTGTTTTTCGGACCCAGCTTTTGGGATGACATTTGATCATTGAGTTAATGTTGTAAGATAGTCTGTTTGTTATCATTGCCTTTATTTAGTATAAGTGGATTTATGTCGTAGTGTTTATCAATGGTTGGGTGGTCGAAATGTGTGTTAGCATTGTGGACTCAAAGGGTTGGGTCCACGATGCTGTAATATGTCCTGAATGTCTCGGGGGTGTTACTGACTCGGGTCCGGGATGTACTTTCTCAACTGAGAAACGTGAAACACACTATGAACGTGTCTAAGGGCTGGAGGTAATGCTAATCGATAAGCCAACTCACCGACTCTGTCTAGAACCTCAAACGGCCCAATATACCTCGGGCTAAGCTTCCCCTTCTTCCCGAAATGATAAACCCCTATCGTTGGCGATACCTTGCATAAAACATGATCTCCCACCTCAAACTCCAAGGGTCGACGACGAATATCGGCATATTATTTTTGTCAACTTTGATCAGTCAACAGTCTGTCTCGGATGATAGAAATTTTCTCTCTGGTTTCCATCAACATCTCTGGCTCCGTTCCAACTAGCTTTGAGGCCTCATCCCAACAAAGTGGGGATCTACATCATCGACCATATAATGCTTTGTAAGGTGCCATTTTGATGGATGCTTGCTAACTATTATTGTAAGTAAATCCGATCAATGGTAGATGCATTTCCCAATAACTACTCAAGTCTAAGGCACACGCCCGCAACATATCCTTCAATGTCTGAATCGTCTGCTCCGTCTGACCGTATGACTGCAGATGAAAAGATGTTCTCAACCTCAACTCGGTACCCAAAGATAGATGGACTGATTGCCAAAAATGCGATAAAAAATGGCAATCCCGGTTGGAGACAATAGTCTTAGGCATACCGTGTAACCGTACTATCTCTGCTATAAATGTCCGAGCCAGCCTCTCCGGTCCCCAAGTATCCTTAGTACCAAGAAAATGCACTGAATTGGTTAGTCGGTCGACAATCACCCAAATCATATTCATTCCAGTTTTCGTTCTCGGCATCCCAGTGATAAAATCCATGGTAATATCTTCCCACTTCCACTCGAGAATAGTAAGCGGTTTCAACATCCCGGCTGGTCTCTGATGCTCAATCATGACTTATTGGCACGTCAAACACCATGCTACCAACTCAGTGACATCCTTCTTCATATTATTACACCAGAAGTTTCTCTTAAGGTCTTTATACATCTTACTCATTCCAGGATGGATGGAGTAAGGAGTAGCATGAGTTTCTCAAAGTATTCTTTACCTCAATTCTAAATCATTCGGGATGCAGATTCTTCCCTGAAATCTCAAAATGCTGTCCTCGTGAACCATAAAGCCGGGAGCTTTCCCCTTTTCTGCATCCCCCTTCACTTGACTGATCATTGGGTCATTCATTTTTCTCACCTTTAATGTCATCAACTTAGGACGACGTAATCTCGAGGGCACATAACTGACCCTGCACATGCTGAATCCATACTTCGATCTCCTGCTCCATAAACTCCTGTCAAATCTTTGCTTGTGGAGCATCTGAAGCGATACCATCTTCCGACTCAATACGTCCGCCACAACATTGGCTTTCCCCGGATGGTAAAGGATTTCTAAGTCCTAATCCTTCAATAATTCTAACAAACGATGTTATCTCATATTCAGTTCCTTCTGGCTGAAAATGTATTTCAGGCTTTTATGATTGGTATAAATCCAGCATGGAGAACCGTACAGATAGTAGCACCAAATTTTCAGTGCAAACACCACTGCTGCCAACTTTAGGTCATGAGTAGGGTAATTCATTTCGTACGGTTTAAGCTGCCGTGACGCAAAAACTATAGTCCTCTCGTGTTGCATGAGGACGCAACCGAGTCCCTGGCCTGAAGCATCACTATAAACCGAAAACCCACTGTTCCCTTGAGGCAAGGCTAGAACCGGCGCCTCAGTGAAACACCTTTTTGGCTCTTCGAAACTCTGTTGCCTCTCATCATTCCATTCGAACTTTTTGGACTTTTGGAGTAACTAAGTAAGTGGTCGAGCAAGTTTAGAGAACTCCTCGACGAACCGTCTATAATACCCAGACAGGCCCAAAAAGCTACGAACCTCCTTCACGTTCTTAGACGGTGCCTAATCTAACACCGCCTCAATCTTCTAAGGATCTATACGGACCCCTTCAGCTGAAATCACATGCTCGAGAAACATAAATTCCTTCAACCAAAGCTCACACTTCGAGAACTTTGCATAGAGATGCTGATCTCTCAAAATCTCCAACACTAGTCACAAACGTTGATCGTGTTCCTCGTCATCACGAGAATAGACTAGGATATCATCTATAAAAATGACCGGAACATCACTTTGGACCCTCGTCGTCATGCAGCTCCAGTGGTTGTTTTACCGCTCTCCTGGATCCTGAACATAAACAAATGTTCACCCTCGAAGGGGTTAGCACAACGATGCTAGTACAAGCACCACAACATATTATTCAACATCACACGAAGAATAATAACGTAAATGACAAAAATACCAACGAGTCTTCTCCTACGAGAAACTCATAAATAACATACACAACTAATAATCACAACATGATATCATAACATACACATGGTAATTCCGACGATCCAGCGTTCACTGCCTAGAACCCACGATGATCCCGTCAGACCAGTGGTGGAAAAACCCGTACGATGATCCAGCGCACGCTAGCATAGATCCCCCGATGATCCCGTCAGACCAACACGAGGTGGACATACAACGACATATATGCACGACAATATGTATAACATTAATACGTAAAACAAATAAGGTACTTGCCTCGATTTGAAGACAAGAACAATACTTCCACGAAAATGAAACACTCGAAGGTCGCCCCTTCGATCAATCACGTAACAAGATCGAACCTTAACAAAAGAAATAATATAGAATTTATCTCACATCGTACGAATGTCTAACAATCCAATTTACGGTCGAAAGTTCATAAAACATAATCTGCCTGAACTGCTTAGCGTACGCTTAGTATTATACGTAGCGTGCGTTAAACCTGCTCATTGGCGCATGCAAAAAACGAAACCTAGCGTACGCTAATTACGCACGTTAGTACCTCACTGATCAGTCGACTGACTCGCCTGATGACATAACATACGTTACGTACCAAACATAGCGTATGTTAACTTATGACCGATAGCGCACGTTAATCTACAAAGATTAGCGTGCGCTAAACGTGCATGGCAGTACACTACTGGGCAGCAGACTTGATCTAATGGTGATGAAACTCATGAAATCTTCAGTGTTAATACATGTCATCTCCATGCATATCATGCTCATACGGTTTATGAATGATCTTTCGGATAACAACAACTTCAAATTCGAGTTTACTATAATCATCACAACACCATAATCCATCTTGATTACAATTTTTATGCGATGTTCGGTGTTCTTAAGGTCGATGCACTAGATTTCAATATCATCATTACATCCCATTGTAATCATGGAGATAAACTAACAATTCCAGCTTATAAGAAAGGATGCAAACTAAGATGGTTCTATCTTAAGTCCTTATAACCAAAAGTGATATCACCTTCAAGTTTATGATCAATATAACAACATAAATCATACGAATAATTATCTTCAGAATGTTCCTCTCATCATTTGACGTACTAAGATTCCAACGATAATATCATAAGCATAAACATTCCAATCTTCTAAACATGATGTTTATTGAATAATTCACCAAAGGAACTCAATATCATGCTAGTATGATCATCTTATTCTTTAGAATCCGAATCTAAGGCTGGAGATAGAATTAACATACCTTAATATGACGAAATCACTGAACTAACAAGGTAGAGTCCGACTCCGGTTGGTTGTATGCCACTCCAAGGTGCTACTCCTCTTCAATGATCAACCACAAGTAATATTAAATCTCCAATGATCAAGTAGATGTGTTCTAAGTGTGTTTAAGGAGGATAAAATGCTCTCTGGACTATCAAGTACGAAGTATGCTTGAAGGAAAAGAGAATAAAATGAAGTGATGTCCCTTAAATAAACTTTCTGCACAATAGCTGATTAGCGCACGCTATCATACATCCTTAGCGCGCGCTAATAAGAGTTGACTCCAAAACTGTCCAGGTTCGTTCGCGGGAAATCTTATCCAGTCCTACGTCTGGCTGGCACATGTTCTAGCCGCCTAACTCAATAATTGATGGCCTAGCGCACGCAATTCTCCATTCGTAGCGTGCGCTAGTTGTAGTCTGATAACGCACGTTAAGTTACATTCTTAGCGTGCGCTATCACGAGTTTGCATGAGAAATTTTGCATGTTGTTATACTTATGTACAAGTATACAAATGTGAGAAATATCATACTCCAATTATCGAGATCACAATTCCGAATAATACAGGGTTCAAATAGAGATGAAATATACAGTGATAAATCCAGATATTACATACTCTCCTACTAAAAAGGAGTTTCGTCCTGAAACTCAAGACGAAAATAACTCAGGATATCTGGACTTCATGATATCCTCTGTTTCCCAAGTGGCTTCTTCCGCCCCATGGCGTGACCACTAAACTTCGACCAAAGTGATTGGTTTGTTCCTCACCTGTTTAACTCGACTCTCGAGTATCCTGACCGGTCTTTCTTCAAACGTCCCATCCTGAGTGACTTAGATCTCGCCGAAATCAATGACATGACTAGGATCCGGTATATATCTCCGTAATTGGGATACGTGGACCACGTTATGAACATGGCTCAACGACGGCGGCAATGCCAATCTGTATGCCAACTCTCCAACTCTCTCAAGGATCTGGAATGGTCCGATATATCTCGGACTCAGCTTTCCCCTCCTTCCAAAATGAAAGATTCCCCAAGTAGGAGAAACATTTAAAAGCACGTGGTCTCCGGTACTGAACTCCAATGGGCGACGGCGTATGTCTGCGTAAGATTTCTGGCGACTCTGGGCAGTCAACAGCCTTTCACGAATTAAGGCTATCTTCTCTCGTGTATGTACGATCAACTCTGGTTCTGTCCCGATAAAGTCTGATGAATCATCCCAACATAGGGGCGATCTGCATCTCCTCCCGTATAATGCCTCAAACGGTGCCATCTTAATGGAAGCATGCCAACTATTGTTGTAGGTAAATTCAATCAACGTTAGATGAACTTCCCAATTGTTTGACCAATCTAAGGCACAGGCCCTTAGCATGGCTTCCACCGTTTGAATGGTTCTCTCGGATTGTCCGTCAGTCTGCGGGTGATAAGTTGTGCTGAAGTTCAATTCAGTCCCCAAGGCCTTATAAATTGCTTTACAAAAGTGAGACACAAAATGGCCGTCTCGATCAGAAATAATGGTCTTCGGCGTACCATGCAGTCGAACTATCTCTGAAATAAATACTCGTGCCAACCTCTCTGGTCCCCACGTGTCTTTAATGCCTAGAAAATGAGCTGATTTGGTTAAACGATCAACTATCACCCAAATCATGTTCATTCCTGTCTTGGTTCTCGGCATATTAGTGATAAAGTCCATCGATATGTCCTCCCACTTCCATTCAGGAATCGGGAGCGGCTTCAACATTCTGGCAGGTCGTTGATGCTCGATCTTAACCTGCTGACAAGTCAAGCATTTCAAAATATAGTCCACTACATCTTTCTTCATGTTGCCCCACCAGAAATTCTGCTTCAAGTCTTTATACATCTTACCGGTGCCGGGGTGGATAGAATAGGGCGAGCTGTGAGCTTCCTTCATAATCGTCTGTTTCAGAACATCGACATCAGGAATGCAGAGTCAGTTCTGAAATCTCAAAACTCCATCGTCATGAATTACGAATCCGGGGGCCTTCCCCTTGATCACTTCATCACGTAACCGAATCATCAGAGGATCATCTGCCTTCTTAGATTTCATTTCCTCGGTTAACGATGAAGTTAATTCCATCACGCAGAGTTGTCCTTGGACTCTTTGTAACCACACTTCAATTCCTTCTCGAATCATCTCTTGTTGAATGCTGAGCTGGGAAGTCAGAGTCTCTAGCATCTGAATAGAAACGGGCTTGCGGCTGAGTGCATCGGCCACTACGTTCGCTTTGCCTGGATGATATAGAATCTCCAAGTCGTAATCCTTAATCAGCTCTAACCATCTTCTTTGCCGCATGTTCAACTCTTTCTGACTGAAGATGTATTTGAGACTCTTGTGATCCGTAAAGATCGTGGTGAGTCCGTCTGAGATAATGTCTCCAGATTTTCAAAGCAAAAACCACTGCTGCTAGCTCCAAATCATGCGTTGGGTAATTCACTTCATAAGGTTTCAGCTGGCGTGACGCATAAGCGATCACCTTATCATTCTGCATCAATACGCATCCGAGTCCTTGGTTCGAAGCATCACTGTAAACTATGAATCCTCTAGTCCCCTGTGGAAGTGTTAAAATCGGTGTTGTCGTCCATCTATTCTTCAATTCATCAAAGCTTTTCTGACATGATTCACTCCAATCAAACTTTTGAGTTTTCTGCAGGAGTTGAGTAAGTGGGCGGGAAATTTTAGAAAACCCTTCCACGAATTGACGATAATATCCAGCAAGTCATAAGAAACTCCGGACTTCTTTAACGTTCTTTGGAGGCTTCCAATCCATAACTGCTTCGATCTTCTGAGGATCTACTCGGACTCCTTCAGATGATACCACATGGCCGAGGAACATTACTTCCCTTAGCCAGAATTCACACTTAGAAAGTTTGGCGTATAATTGCTCGCTTCTCAAAAGTTCTAATACAATCCACAAATGCTGTGCATGTTCTTCCGGGCTCTTAGAATACACCAGAATGTCATCAATGAACACGACCACAAATTTATCCAAATATTTGATGAACACTCGGTTCATCAATTGCATGAATACAGCAGGTGCATTAGTGAGGCCAAACGGCATCACTACAAACTCATAGTGCCCGTAGCGAGTTCTGAACGCCAATTTCGAAACATCAGATTCCTTAATCCTCAGCTGATGATATCCTGATCTCAAATCGATTTTAGAAAATACTATTGCTCCTTGAAAGTGGTCAAACAGATCATCAATCTGTGGCAAAGGATACTTGTTCTTAATCATCATTTTGTTCAGCTCTCGATAATCAATACACAATCGAAGCGATCCATCCTTCTTCCGGACAAAAAGAACTGGCGCTCCCTAAGGTGAAACGCTTGGCTGGATATAGCCTTTGTCCAGTAACTCCTCTAGCTGCTTCTTCAGTTCGTACATCTCAGTATGTGCCATACGATACGGCGCCTTAGAAATTGGTGTAGCTCCGGGTTCCAGCTCAATGGTGAATTCTACATCCCGTCGTGGAGGTAGCCCAGGTAATTCGTCAGGAAATACATCTGGAAATTCGTTTGCAACAGGAATGGATTAAAGCTCCACAATTTCATCTTCTTTCTTCACTGCATAACACCAGTATCCGGTACAGCCCTGTTTCAACAATTTGACAGCTTTCATCGCCTTGATCAACTTTCCTGAGCTTCCTGGTTTCCATCCTTCAAACATTATTTCGGAACCATCGTCAGCAATCAGCGAGAAATTCCTCCTTCGGTAGTTTATAATAGCTCCATATCGATTAAGCCAGTCGTCTCCAAGTATCAGGTCGTCTCCTTGCATTTCTATTACAATCAGATTTGAGAGCCACTCTCTGCCCCCAAACGATATAGGGAAATCTCTAGTTTCTAAGTTTCCAACAATTCTCTCTCCACTCGGTAAACCAACAACATAAGGTTCACAATTATGAAAACCAGGAACATTCAAACGTTTTACACAAGATAAGGATATAAATGAATGCGTAGCTCCTGTATCGAATAAAACGCTAACTGGTTGGGAAAGGATTTGAACAAGATGCACGATGCGACAAGACATCACGATCGTCTATTCTCCTCATCTCGCATGCACGTGGGGAACAGATCCGGCACTCGATGTACCCTTTCGGTCCCATCGCCAAAATTACGAGGCATCTGGACACTTTGCTGCGTCACATTGAATCGGCTTCCTTCTAGGCCCATGGCGTGTACGGGCTCTAAAAGACTTTGCAGCCTCTTCACAGAACACCGCACGATGTCCCTCTCGACCACAATCAAAACAAGTCACGGCAGGTAGGGGGCAATTCCGTCGATAGTGCCCTGTCTGGGCACAGTTAAAGCATTTCCTGGTGACATCTGTCATGGTCGATGCTGCTATGAAGTTCTTTCCGCTCCTAACTGGGTGCGGAGGTTTCTTGAAAGAATTAAAAGATGACTGGGTCTTGCGGGACCCGCTGTTCTTATGCTCTGTAAAAGTACTAGAGACTTTCTGCTTCTTGGATTCCGTACACTTCTCCATTGCTGCTTCCTTGATTTCGTTCGCCAATGCCTTATCCTCGTATTGACGGATAGTGGTACATTCAAAACCGGACATGTACCTCTGGATTTCTGGTTTCATCCTCATATCAAAATGGATCATCATTTCTGCATCTATTCTGACCAGATGCCGAACAAATGCCAGCTGCTGGTTAAACGTCTTAATTGCCTGAGATACTGGCACATCTGAAGGCTGAGCGGAGAAAAACTCCCGAACCTTGGCTTCCCTCATAGGACGAGGGCAGTACTGAGCTTCCATCATCAATTTAAACTCTGTCCAATCAGCATCATGGTCTACAGGCCGGATGGCTTCCCACCATTCGGATGCTTCCCCTATCAGAAAGTATTGAGCGATAGAGGCTCTCCGGTCATCTGGGCAGTTAATCCCGGCAAAAATTTTCTCCAATTCATTCAACCAATGGTCCCAGGTGGGAGTTTCAGAAATACCGTCGAATTTAGGTGGTTGCATCTTCGCCACCTCTTGCAGCCATCGGTCACCTCGATTTCCCATATATGGGATCCCTTGCTGTCTATCTCCCTGCTGTAATCCCACCGCCACTTGCATTCGGTCCACGACCTGAGCGAACTGAGTCATCTGGTTCACCACCTGACGAAGGATTTCTGGTACAGTAGGTTCCGGTTCGTTATTGATGGATCTTTGTGGCTCGCCTGAGCTATGACTGGCCTGATTAGAAGGCGACGCTTCCCTTTCAGCATTTCTTCGTCTGCGTCCGTGACCGCGACCACGTCCACGTCCACCTCTCAACATACTGTAAGCATAAATACTTAATATATAGGAAACAATACCATTCAAATGCTCAAGTATAAAGAAATATAACATGTAAAGGACGAGATAGAGTTTAGGAACTTACAACCACCGCCCGCATGAAGACGTAGGCAGTACAATGATGTTATTCGGGGCCGGTTACCTCAAAAGACATATATGACCCCTATTTTAACCCAATGGCCAAGATATCCATAATCTTAGCTCCGATACCATATTCTGTAACACCCCTGATATATTCAGGAATATTACAGCGCCGTAAATCCTTTACATATGAATTTACAAGGCTGAATAAATGAAATGACAATAACAGATACCAACTTATGAAATCACTTGAAATAAAATACGACAGTTCTGGTTCAATACCGAAAGTACAAATGTTCAAATGGAGAATATTAATACATCACTGAAATCCAAATATCACAAATTACGACGTACTCGAGTACTTATTAAATAACCAACAATAGATAATAAACCCGACCGGAACATCACTCTGCATCCTCGTCGTCATGCAGCTCCAGTGGTTGTTTTCCTGCTCTCCTGGATCCTGAAGATAAATAAATGTTCATCCCCGAAGGGGTTAGCACAACGATGCTAGTACAAATACCACAACATATTATTCAACATCACACGAAGAATAATAACATAAATGACAAAAATACCAACGAGTCTTCTCCTACGAGAAACTCATAAATAACATACACAACTAGTAATCACAACATGATATCATAACATACACATGGTAATTCCGACGATCCAGCGTTCACTGCATAGAACCCAAGATGATCCCGTCAGACCAAGCCGTGGTGGAAAAACCCATCCGATGATACAGCGCATGCTAGCATAGATCCCCTGATGATCCCGTTGGACCAACACGAGGTGGACATACAACAACGACATATGTACACGACAATATGTATAACATTAATACGTAAAACAAATTCCACGAAAACGAAACACTCGAAGGTCGCCCCTTCGATCAATCACATAACAAGCTCGAACCTTAACAAAAGAAATAACATAGAATTTATCTCACGTCGTACGAATGTCTAGCAATCCAATTTACGGCCGAAAGTTCATAAAACGCAATCTGCCTGAACTGCTTAGCGTACGCTATGTATTATACGTAGCGTGCGTTAAACCTGCTCGTTGGCGCATGCAAACAACGAAACCTAGCGTACGCTAATTACGCACGTTAGTACCTCACTGATCAGCCGACTGACTCGCCTGATGACAAAACGTATGTTACGTACCAAACGTAGCGTACGTTAACTTATGACCGATAGTGCACGTTAATCTACAAAGCTTAGCGTGCGTTAAACGTGCATGGCAATAAACTACTGGGCGGCATACTTGATCTAATGGTAATGAAACTCATGAAATCTTCAGTGTTAATACATGTCATCTCCATGCATATCATGCTCATACGGTTTATGAATGATCTTTCGGATAACAACAACTTCAAATTCGAGTTTACGTATAATCATCACAACACCATAATCCATCTTGATTACAATTCTTATGCGAAGTTCGGTGTTCTTAAGGTCGACGTACTATATTTCAATATCATCATTACATCCCATTGTAATCATGGAGATAAACTAACAATTCCAGTTTATAAGAAAGGATGCAAACTAAGATGATTCTTTCTTAAGTCCTTATTACCAAAAGTGATATCACCTCCAAGTTTATGATCAATATAACAACATAAATCATACGAATAATCATCTTCAGAATGTTCCTCTCATCATTTGACATACTAAGATTCCAACTCCGAGGTTCCAACGACAATATCATAAGCATAAACATTCCAATCTTCTAAACATGATGTTTATTGAATAATTCACCAAAGGAACTCAATATCATGCTAGTATGATCATCTTATTCTTTAGAATCCGAATCTAAGGCTGGAGATAGAATTAACATACCTTAATATGACGAAATCACTGAACCAAAAAGGTAGAATCCGACTCCGGTTGGTTGTATGCCACTCCAAGGTGCTACTCCTCTTCAATGATCAACCACAAGTAATATTCAATCTCCAATGATCAAGTAGATGTGTTCTAAGTGTGTTTAAGGAGGATAAAATGCTCTCTGGACTATAAAGTACGAAGGATGCTTGAAGGAAATGAGAAGAAAATGAAGTGATATCCCTTAAATAAACTTTCTGCATAATAGCTGATTAGCGCACGCTATCATACATCCTTAGCGCGCGCTAATAAGAGTTGACTCCAAAACTGTCCAGGTTCGTCCGCGGGAAATCTTATCCGGTCCTACGTCCGACTGGCACATGTGCTAGCCACCTAACTCAATAATTGATGGCCTAGCGCACGAAATTCTCCATTCGTAGTGTCCGCTAGTTGTAGTCCGATAATGTACTTTAAGTTACATTCTTAGTGTGCGCTATCGCGAGTTTGCATGAGAAATTTTGCATGTTGTTATACTTATGTACAAGGATACAAATGTGAGAAATATCATACTCCAATTATCGAGATCACAATTCCGAATAATACAGGGTTCAAATACAGATGAAATATACAATAATAAATCCGGATATTACATTCGCCGCCCATTGCACATGTCACTGCATCGGCATTCACTCCCACAGGAGCCGCCCCTTGCTCGCTCATTAGGTAACACCAGTGTTCACCAGTCATATGGAGCCGCTCATTGCAGCGTACACCAGGCCGGAGTACACGCCCTGCCCTCAGAAGCACCCGAATATGACGTCTCTCATAACAAGTATTCACGTTGTTACAAATATCAAGTACACAGTCAATCGTTGCAATAATTATCAAATCAGTTCATCAATTCACACAATTTATTCGCCAGTCCATAACCACGCAAAATGAACAACAACTCGCACGTTATTCATTAAGACTTAACACATTAAGCCTCCAGCACTAACAATCAACACTACTCATATATCCTTATACTGTAACTCAACCGAAAATACAAACCTTACCATATTACCTCTATGAATATGATTCGTACTTTGATCCAAGTTGAGTACGTAGACTAGCATTGGTATTAATCACCTCACATTCATCTCCATATATATATATATATACATATATCTATACACACACACACACACACACATATATATATATATATATATATATATATATATATATACGTATGTCTACATACACACATATATTTACAATATAATATATATACATATATTCATAACATGATTCATACACTTCAGCAATAATGATTTCACGTAGTTATAATTCGTATCTCAAGGTACTTGCCTTGGTAAACTCTCGCGAATACTCCAGAAATACGGTTGATTGGAACAATCCGGAACTCTAATGAAAACGACGATCGGAAAAGCTCAACACTGGATTATCGTAGGGAATTCGTCCCTAATATTCTATCATTAAGTAAACAATCAATCACGCGAGGAAAAACATCGAAAGACGACCGCATCCTAATTGTACTCTTCTTAATGTACGTTACACACCTACGTAACGTACGTTACGTCTACACGTTAGTGTACGTAAGCTACAAGGCCTAGCGCATGATGTTCGGTTAAAAGTCATCTATGGAGCTTAATAATCCTCTTAGTATGTTCATAACATCGTTAAGAATACGAATTCAAGGTTGGTGGTAGCATTAACATACCTTATTATAAAGGAAACGCCGAGACAATAGGTAGCATCCAACTCCGATTGCTTGAGTGCCAATCTAAGATGTTTCTTAACTTCAATAATCGAGTAAAAGTAATCTATAGGTGTTTTAGATGGATGGAGACTCTCTAGAAATGAAGAAAAACGAATTACAAGAGAAAGGGACGAAGTGAAATGAAATGGGGTGTTGTCCATATATATAATGTCTTGAGGTTTACGTATGTTAGCCTTAGCGCTTTACGTACGTAATCGACTTAGCGCACGCTACCATTCATCCTTAGCGTACGCTATCATTCAATGATAGCTTGTCTCATTCTGTACTCGCTTACGTATGTTACACCCTCAAGTTACGTACATAAGAAACACCCATTCGCGTATACTAGTTACGTACCTTAGCGTACGTTAAGACCCATTGACCCCAAAACTATCCAGGTTCATCCGCGGGAATCTTTCCGAGCCCACCACCAGCCGTCACATGTGCTTGCCAGCCTGCTCAATTATTGACTTCCTTACGTACGCTATGCCTAGCTCGTAGCGTACGCTATCTATAGCTCGTAATGTATGTTACACTTACCTGTTAGCGTACGTTACGACGTAGTTGCATGTGAAGGATTAAAAGTTGATATTATCATGCATGTGGATACGAATACGGAAACGATCATACTTCGATTTGATAGCACAAATTCGAGTATTACAGGGTTCAAATATGGACGAAAATACCCAACAATTTATTCGAATATTACATACTCTCCCTCTAAAAAGAAGTTTTGTCCCGAAACTTAAAGTAGAGTGGTGGAACAACCAAGGAAAAGTAACTACTTGCTCAGCCCCAAAACATCACAAGCAATGCGCGAATGCAAGGTTCTAGAAATTTAATGATCGGACCTAGCAAGTATCTGGTACGTGAATCGAGGCGATAAATTACATGTGAACATGAGAAGTTGAGGTGGAGAAGTAAAAGCACCAAGAGTTAAGGAAAATCACAAACGGCTCAGATGTCCTGAAATCATGTGTCGAGCTCGACCAACCGCATTCAAGTTCATAACACATTGGAAATCTTAAATGCACGAGTGGGAACAAATAGTTTCGAACAACATTTTGCAAGGATCACGTTCAGATGTGGATAGACCACAATAATTCACGGAGTCTAACAAAACAGCTCTGAAATTCGTTCGAATAACGATAGGCTAAGTAGAACATGGTAGTTTAAAATTGTCAAGAGGATCACAGATGAATCACCAACAATAAAAGTCACCCAACACCGAATATACTAAGAAGAGTACGGGTAAAACATTCCCCCATACTAAGAAGACATTTCGGCCCCAAAACTTAAAACAACATGAGTTGGAAACGAAAGGCAATGAAATGAAAAACGATCAAAGTCACGATTGTTGGAAACAGCAACGACTAGGACATAGTACAAAATCTTTATTCGCCTATGTTAGGCTCTTCAGAAAGAGACATAGGGTTTTGGGACATTCTCCGGCCACTTGCTCTACTCACCAACAGGGTAGCATTCTTTGCCAATTTGGAAATTATCTCGCAATGTTTCTCCCAATGGCCTTCACACCCGCACCGGTAACAAGTCAAGAGTGAGGAGGGACAGTTTACACGAATATGTCCCGGACGGTTGCAGTTGAAGCACACTCTCTTCTTACCAGGAGTCACCGATGCTGGCTTGAGATTCCCAGCGCTCACTCCCGACCGCGAAGACAATGCATTCGAACGACGTGGGGGTTTGGGAATCTTAGTCTCTTCGCCGCCCAAAAGATTTTCCAGATGTCCTCGGTCTCTTCTCTCCGCTCGTTGGCTCAGTCACTGAGGAGGTTTCATAGGATATCGTCTGATCTTGATACTCCTTCACTGTAACATTAATCGTTGTCGTACGAACCACCTCACCGCTTCCGCTTCCATTATCACGTCTACGTCCGCCAAGGCTCGTCATGCTAATGCAGATAGTACTATTTAACATTATCAAATAGTCGGTCGCACGGTATACCACAATTATCAACACAAGGTTTAATTAGCATCCTTAGAATAATGGTAATATCGTAAAGCATGAAATTTTTTGAAGTCAATTTCCAGTCCATCGACTAGGACGATCATTATGCGTATGCTTTTAATGAAAACAAATTTTTTGAAACAGAGGCCGAGTCACGTTGTTCTCAAAACTTTGTAAATACTGTCCTTTATTTTGTAAGAGGAAGTTTATACAACGACTCTAAAAAATTTATTTTCGAGTAATGCGTACAAGAAAATTGAAAATCGAATTGTAACTAATTTGAAATATTTCAAAGGTGTTAAGTTTCAATTACTACAGATTGAAAATCTCTCCTCTTCTACCAAAATGTTTAATCGAAAGGGATTTTTTTTCACCAAAATACGTAACCATTTGACATGACTACATTAAATCATGGGTTTTACATTGTTAGGAAAATTTCAAACACCACTTTAAAATGTTCGTGATTCGGCCCGAGAATATTACATGTCGTGGATTCCACGCCGGAACCCACCAGGCTAAAAACCGTTTTACAAAACCATTTCAAAATACGCCAAAAGGCCGATGACGGTAGTATTTTCCAAAACTCACAAAATCATTTGTAAAATATCAAATACCATTATAAAAATACCGTCAAAACGTGCAAGACCAAAATGCCAAAATTCGGTTTAGGGAATCGGTTTTATGAAATAACAATTCGGTTTTGCAAGATACTAAAAGTCATTTCAAAATACTCACGCAGCGGACAAAATTAACACTCAAAGATTTATTCTACCGAAATACAGAAACCGATAAATATGTTCGACTTCCAAAGCATACTACGTAACCATTCTCACTCGGGCTTCACTGAAATGACACCGGGCTTCACGGAGAGCAAGAAAATTTAGTAGCACTAATTAGCATCACCTTCAGTATTTATTCTAAACGGAAGTAAAATGTTGAGAATTATGCCCTAACAGAAGAGCTCACCAGGGAATCCATATTTGCCCCTAAAATTATCTGAGTTCTCAGAATTGTCCTGGAGTAGCATGTGATAGAACCGTGTCATACTCGCAACACATTAACAGAAGTTCATGATTATAAAATTAGCTGTGGAATCATCAAAACCTTTTTAGTGCCACTTGTTTCCACCTCGCTGACCTGCTTTGGTGCTGGTAAAGATTTCCTTCTATAAACAAAACAGGCACGTCAATGCACAAATCATTCATTTACACATTAATAGATCACTAGAAAAAGAAAATGTTAACCCTCTAACCTTGTCAGATGGAGAGGAATTATGACGGGTTTTCTGGAACCAACAGAAAAGGAAAAAAAATCATCAAATGAAATATACAGGAGAAAAATCTCAAGTCTGAAATCGTAAATAAGTGAAGCGGCATTAGGCACTTCAAAATTCTAGAGCATACCTTCCAATAGCATTTCTTCTCGACCTTCAAATTTGGTCCTTCGCTCATCGATTTAGCCTTAATATTTTGGTTGTGGTGCCATAAAGTGAAAGGAACACATAACGCAGAGAAAACTTAAACATCAATATCTAGTTATTGTAGGGACAGGAAAAGCAAAACCTACACTTCTTGGAAGTTTGGCTGTCATCTGTAGCTTGAATCTTGTTTAGTCTTATGATGTCCTGTTTTCATAGGCAAGCTCAGAGCCTGATAAAGAATTGGTAAAAAAAGAGAAACTAATATATTGGAAGTGTATGGCATCATCATTTTCACAGGACTTTGTTACACTATACGAGTAGATGGAGAAACTGGAAAGTACTTAGATGTGTGAAGTTAATACATATTTTCCTGATAATGGCCGAACCCGGTCCCCCCGCCAACTCACCCCCAAGTTGGATTGACGTCATCGTGGTCCAATGTAGAGTACTTCAGGCTCCACAACCCTAACACCCTTTACCATTTTGTAGATGTACCGAACCACACGTACCCTACTAAGATATAATACAGCAGGCCTCTACAAAGTAATATATGAATACAGAACGCGGAGCATATTAATAACTAATAAGTATGTTTAAGCTTATTAAGTTGGATGAACTCAAGAAAGAACATTAAGAATATTAAGGTAACACTGATAAACCCAGTAATTTATAGGATTAGGTTAGTTCTTAAATTAGTTCTTAAAATGGCAAAAAGGATAAGTAGTTTGTGGACGGAGGGAGTATATCAGAAGATCACAAATAATAACCCCCTGGGAGTTTCTTAAAATTCTTTCCGCTTGAATTTGTCGCTCCTGCATTGACGATTACTGGGTGAATTTACATTTCCCATAAAAATATTTTCATGTCATTATGCAGACCAAAGAAAAATTGTCAACAGTATCACCTAGATCTGCTCTGACAACTAGTTCCAGGTTAGCTCCAAGAATCATTCAATGTAACTGAATCATGTATTAAACATAAAGAGTGCTTCATGCTTCTGGCGTGTATCATGCTCTGACAACTAGTTCCCCCATCTCATGAATCATGTCAAGATAACCCACTGAAAGAACAATTTGCAAAGAAAAGCTTTATGCTTCTGGCGTGTATCATGCACAAGAAGAATCAAGACACAGGAAGAAAAAGGAAATGTAAAACAACATTATCATATGTTCATGATATTCTGAACAACGGGATCTATAGATACTTCAATGAGAATAGTATCTAACATGCCTGTACACTTACACAAGGCTAGAGTGTCTTATCATGGGCAAAAATTCAGTCACCATTTTCGACAGATTGGCCCCCATCTCTTGTAAAATCATTTTTGAAGCAAACGGAAGTGAAGCACTAGCTTCGTTCTAGCAAACGCCTTAAAAAGAAAACTATAAACATTAAGTCTAGAGAGCGACAGAGGTAGTATACAAAACTGGATCTGTATTGAGGTGTCTAAAAATATTAAGAAGCCAATTATTTATAGTACTCTATAAGCCTAAACATTTGCTAAAGTTTCTATGTGGAAGTTTTACAACCACATAGTACTATCTGGAACAAAATAGTGAATACTACTGAGAACAGATAAGAAAAATGAAAAATGAAAATGGCAATTGTACAGCTAGAAAATTATGTTGAGATGAGGGTTGAAGCTGAATCTTGTTATGGACTCAGAGTATTCCACGCGAGCTTCACAACCATGTATAAGATTTCAACAGAATACATCATGCTTAAATATTTAAGGCTCAAGAGTAGGGATCTTTAAGAGTTTATTTGTTCTTCTTGAGTTTAGTTTTGTCAATCTTCTCCACAAGCTCAGGTGAATCATGTTCGCAGCAATCTTTGAGGGAGCTGCAGCGAAGAGGTAGAATTGATTATATGGAAAATGATTTCTCGACAGGCAAATATTACCAATATATCACTAGGTGTGCTCCTAGTCTCCTGGTGAAAAGATGACCAAATTAACCTTGTTTTCCACAAGAAAACTGTATAAGATGTCCAACTAGAATGAACTAACAAACGACATATCATCTACAGCTTGAATTATATTCCAAGCAATTTTCTCCAATTATAAAGTAGAAAAGCAGCAATACTCACTACACTTGAGCGTCAAAAGAGAGAACCAGATGTTGCAACCCAGGATTGTTGCACAACAGAAAGAACAACAAGGGACACTTCAGTTAACTTTGATTCATTCATCTCATGGTTAGAAGTTAAAATTCTTATAATGGGTATCGCACCCTTCTCTATTCGCATTTCAAAATCAGCATTCTTAAGCTAGTCAGACAGTGTACATAGGGTACTAGAAACATAAAACTCTTTTTTCTTTGTTCTTTTTTGATAGGAAACAAAAACTTTATTATAAAAAAGAAGTGAGTATAGCCAGGGACAAGGAGTTCCTACAAAGTCTAAACACGCAGGGAAAAAAGTAAAAGAGAAACTAAACTAAAATGCTTCAATCTCTAACAATGTCATTCACCAAAAAAAAAAGATCCATAAAGTTCAGTACTAGATGTCCACTATGCCACTTTGGTTTTCAATTTATCCGAGATGTCATCAACAGATTTCTCAGCATCTTCAAGAATTCTTTTGCTGCGTTCTAACAAGATAGAACAATAAAGAGCGTGGACAACAATTCTCCAAAGATAGAAACATATAACTCTTACTTTATAAGAGTCTTTCGAAGTAGGTAGAGACTTAAGTTATGTGCATTATAAGATGGTAAGTTTAGACCATCAGTAAAGCAATGCACAAGTTAGTTACTATATATTTGTTTGCTCTCCACGTGGTGGGAACAGGATAGGTTCCTCGTATCACGTGTTCTTAAAAAACTTTATTTTCTCCACCTCAAAACGCATTATTTTCCTTGGTGGCCACACATCTCACCAGCTAACCAAACAATTGGTGCCCTGAACCATCTTTAAGATCTAAAAACAACGCAACTATGTAGGTAAAGTTATTCTGATTTGTGCAGAGTAGTTGGGCAACCAAAAAAAGGAAGCATGTCCAAAAATCATGGTATAAGTGAAGATGTCTTTGGAACTATACTAGTAAGCAGCTAATTTTTTTACTTCAAAGACATACGCAATTTGAAAAGTCGACTAGTATAACACTTAACAGTTCCTCCATACATTAGAACAGATTTTACAGAAAGGCTACCTGCTCCAAGTGTTCCAACCAAGATTCCAATCATGTTGGCATCCTTTGCTTTCTCAAATAGATAATACCTGCAAAGATCATTAAAGCATAACATAACGGACAAGATTGAAAAGGAATAGAAAGAACAAGTGAACAACAGAAGACAGAAATTCACATATAGTCGTGTGACTCGTACCTACGCCTCAGTACTTTTTTCTACTGCGATAAGTCAGTAATCAAGCAATCTTCTCTTGCATCATATTTGACTAAAAGCAACATAGACATGGCAAAACTAATCACTACATAATATATTGACAAAAACAAAAAAGCAAACAAGCAGCAGAAAGTAGCAGCTGGATTTAAATATCAGCAGTAGGATATCGACATCACAGCAAGTAATTGTGGCAAATTTTGTAGCCTGCCTCTATCAAGGTTGACTTAATATGTATTGAACATCATATTACCGAGTAGGCCTGACCCAAGTATCTCAGGATTCATTAGATTGAAGGCAGCAAAATATCATTTTCAAACAAGGAGAGAAAAAAGCCCGCCCAGATGTGGGTTTCGTCTACTTTACCATCTAAATATTTTTTTCTAAATTCTCTGCTCCTCTATGCAAAGTTTTACATCCACCACCACCTCCCCCCAACCCCATAAAAAAAACTACATTTTCCTGAGCAAAAATACCCCCGCAAGCCACATCAGCAATTTATTGATATATAATTGGGAGGGGGGAAGAAAAATTATGTTTACAGAAAATCAGAGAAAATGTAAAATTCTATAATTAATTTCAAAACTTATTTGTTCTTCTTGAGTTTAGTTTTGGCAATCTTCTCCACAAAACTGCTGTGTGGGAAAGAAGAATTCCGAATTTAGAGGTGAAGGTCGATTCATTGATGAGCTTAAAGATGATCCAAAGAGATGTGGAAACCCTAGCTTACCTTATAGATCTAGTTCGAGAGTGCTAGGAGCTTATCAAGATGCCTTGGACGATCTGATTGAGATGGGTGCCTCGCGCTGCAAACCGCCTTGCAGATTTTCTCGCCGCATTTGGAACAGAAGAGGAAAGGAGTGAAATCGCTTTCCCTTTTCTTCTCGTGATTTCAGAGAACTACATATGATTTAGGTGATTAGAGGAGGAGTTCATGGGAGACCGGTCTCCAACTTTATTTCTCCACAGAGAAGAAAGAAGAGAGAAACGAGAGCTGGGGAGAGATTGAGGGGGCGGTTCTAGTAGGGTTTGGGTAAAATCCCGGTTAAGATATACGTTACTTCACTAATGGGGATATATTTTTAATCAAAAAAATTCATTGCGCTTTTTACTTCAGTAATTATCAAATTAGCGAAGTCTTTGTAACTTTAAATTTTTAACTAGCTCCTACTTTTTTGTTTGGTACCATTTACTGAAGTCTATGTGGATTTTTGACTTCAATAAATTGAAAAGCGAAGTTGTTGTTTGTTTTTACTTTGCTAATATAGATTACCGAAGTGAGACGTACCGAAGTCTTTGATGTTTATTCTACTAGTGTAATCACCAACAAGTTTTAACCCTTAGTTCACATTAAGCACAATATAATCAAATACGTATACAAGGGGACTTACGATTCGGGAGGCTTACCATCACGGATTGCTTGAAGATGATGTTGGAACCACGATACTAATCACAACTCTGACGCGCGCGACTTACAAAAGACATGGACTTGACCCAATGGCCTAGGTTATTCGCAAATCTAAGCTCTGATACCATATCTATAACACCCCCAGAATTCGACCGGGAATGTCACATGTCGTAGACCCTTTTCACAAGGATCTACTAGGCTAAACTTCAAAAGACTACTCACTGATTGACCGACCGAGGTCAATTATTTACAAGACAGACCGACAAGGTCATAAAACAATTCAAGAACCAACGTAATTTACAACTCAGCGATAATAATGTAATATCCGGAATTTCCACTACTGTTGTTTAAGATTATTTTATCCGAGTTAGGTGGTACAGCGTGGAATCTATACAGTATGGGTAAAATAATTAAAGGACCGAGACATCTGTATTGGTATAATTGTCGTACTTGGTCGACAATTGCAATTGAGGATGTTGTGTATCATATGAGAATATTATTGAATTGAGTATATGTATTCAGTATGTCGTATGTTCGCATTCTGTATGTTGAGACGTTGGACAAGAATAGCTGAAATGGCTAAGTGTAACATTATTAGCGCACGCTAATAATCATGAGTAGCGCACGCTATCGTTCAGGTTTAGCGCACGCTACAGGTATAAGATAACGCACGCTAATGCAGTCAGATCGGAAGGAATCTGCGTGTGGACCAGGCCACTTTCGGCGCACGTTCTGATAAGTCAACGGATGTTGTAATGTAGTGTTAGCGCACGCTAATACATGTTGATTAGCGCACGCTAACTATATATCGGACAAAAAGGAATCTTATCCTCATCAGCACTTTCGGCGTGTGGACCTGTCTTCGGTAGCATACAGACAAACGAGTCAACTATGAGTAGCGCACGCTAAGGTAAGACACTTGCGTACGCTAAATAGAGGCATTTACGTACGCTATTGCATGGGCATTGCGTACGTAAATCACTTCATGCGAGAAGACAGCTTGCCTCGACTTCGATAGCGCACGCTAACAAAGACAGTTAGCGCACGCTAAGTGTGTAACGTACGTTAACTGAAGATGTTAGCGTACGTTAGTAATGTACAGTATATATATAAGTGCAGTTGGCCATTATTCGTCATTTCCATCCATTTCTTCATGTGAACGATAGAGAGAGGTCTTAGAGAGAAGTTGAGGTCCCAAACACTTGAGTTGATCATTCCTAACAACATTTGAAACTTGGAAGTGATTGAAAACGGATTCAACCTTGGGATTCAATCCATTCCTTCAAAGAGGTAATTACTCTTCATCTTTGGATTTCGTTTTGGATTGAATGTTGATGTTCTTGAGTTAATGATTATCATATAAACAAGTTGATAAGCATGATTATGAGATGGATTACCGGATTATGATGATGTTATTGTTGACATGAAGATATTGATATGATTCTTGTGGTTTGAATAGTGTTGTTCGTTTTCTTGAGATAAGTGGATTAATCCTTCTCCTCAGTTTCGGATGTTGATGTTATTGTCGATGATTACTCCCTGTAATGATAGATTATGAAAGTGTTGTTACATTCTTAATGTTTCATGATGTTGATATTGAGGAAGATGATATATGGATATAGGACTTGGATTATAAGTTGAATGATTGTTTGTATGTTAAAGGATATTGGATTTTGTTGTTTTGATGACTATAAACATGGTTTTGGATCACTTAGTGTTCTTGATAATCGTCATATGTTGATCAGTACCTGAAAAGCATGCAAACTGTACAGCATTAGCGCACGCTAAGCTTATTGTCTAGCGCACGCTAATGGGAACAACTTAGCGCACGCTACGTTAAGTTATTAACGTGCGCTAAGTCATCAGGCAGGGTAGTATATTCTGTTTCGGTTATGAATTCGTGATCATTTAAGTTGGTTTGATCAGAATTATGGTTAACCGAGATATTGTTGAGCCATTGGGTTTGTGAATTGATTTTTATCGATTGTTGATTGTTATCGAACTTGTTATTTATCGAATTACTAGGTTGAGAATATTGATCGGTGGTTATAACCATATGCTGCGGTCGTGTTCGAGTATGTTCGTGAATTACTTTGGTCGGGATCGAGGGACTTGTAGACGACGGCAAGGAATTGGTAATGGCTTCATTGGTATCGAGGCAAGTTATTACTTGCTCAGTTTATAATATTTAATGAATGGTTTCAGTTTCATTCGTTTATAATTCGTATAGCAATGTTTATAAATCGTAATCACAGGAGAGTTGAGATTATAGGTTGTATTTGAGTTTTGGGAATTAAATCATAATGTATATGATTTACATTCTTGTTGGCATACTTGGTATCGAGGATACATCATGGTATAGACAAAGGCGTGAATTATTTACCATCCGTGATATTTCGGATCGTCGAATATGCAGAATAATGGTTCGTGATGGTCTGGACATCGAGATTGCTCTCGAAGGACTCGGGGCAAGTACTCTAATCATTTTTGTCATTTCATGTCGATCATGTTGTGATACCTGCGTGTATCGTTGTTGTCATGCATTGTGTATCATTGTTATATGTATTTGTGCATTGTTGTTGTATGTCCACCTCGGCTTGGTCCGACGGGATCATCGGGGGATCTATGCTAGCGTGCGCTGGATCAATGGACGGGTTTTCCACCTCGGGTTGGTCTGACGGGATCATCGGGGGATCTAGGCAGTGAACGCTGGATCATCGGATTGCCAGGTATTGTTGTTGTGCATATGTATATTATGGGCTTGCCATAAGTATACATTGTCATTATTGTTGTGATCATATTGACGTTGTCATATGAGTATGCATTTGTAGGTCTTGTGTTAGGACCATGTCCGTATGTTATGTTGATCTGATCTCGGATTAGACTGACGTGATGGTAATGGTATTTCGTATCTTGAGGTATGTTCCGTATTTCCTTGATACTTGTCTTTGATGGACAATCGATTATCGTATTGGAATTGTCGATGTTATCCGATGGTTTGAATTGGCCAGAGTTGGTATAATTTCCGTATCGCGAGTTATGATAATGTTTTGAGAACCTTGAGTATTGTTGAGATACCATACAGATATTTCGGTATTATTTTAATGTGTTGTTAAGGATACGAATCGTGGATTCTCGTAAAGTTACGACGGTAAGATTACATTGGTCGTATTCTTACTTGGTATTTCCATTGATATGTAATTACTGACGAGATGTGATGGTTATCATTGTTGGATATTATGGCTGACCCCGTCGTGGGCTTTGTTTTTAGGTTCTTGGATTATCAAGCTTGTAGCGGTCGTGGAGAGATGAACTTCCCGGAGGATACTGGCAAGGGCATGTATTTGTGTTTTGAGTTTTTGATCAATTGTTGTATTCCGCTGCTAGAGTATTTTAATTGTTTGTCTTTATCCGCTGCGTGAGTATTTTTTTAATGGCCTTTTTGGTATCCGGTAACTTAGGTTACTTTGGCAATCATTTTCTAAACCTATTCTGTCGGTACGTGTAAGCGATAGCTTAACGTATGTTTTTAAACTGTTGAGTTTTGGCATTTTGGGCCTTGTGGTTTCAAATGAGTTTTTACGACGGTTTGATAAACGAGTTTTATAAATCTTCGAATGTTTTTAATAGATAATACCGTCGTTAGCCTCTTAGGCGTTTGTAAATGTTTGCGAAAATTTCCTTCAGCCTTGTGGGTTCCATCTCGGGGCCCACGGCGCTGTAATATTCCCGGTCGGATCTGGGGGTGTTACAAATAATGAACTTGAACATGGAAAGAAATGACAACTTGATTTAATGAATGAAAACTACACCCGTACAAGGGTGAATACTCGACCAAAGGAAAAAATACCGACTAAGATGAAACAAAAGGAAAGACTCTAACTCTTGTGTGATTAGCATCATTGTTATCCATCTCCTTACAAGCCAATCCTGTGACAGCTCCCGGGATGCAAAACCTGAGCGCAATAACAGGCACCCACCCCCCGAAAACTTGGGGGTTAGCAAACTAGAATTTTGCTATTGCAAGTACATAACATACTAGATATACGAAAAATATCAACACGAAAACTCGACAGTTGCGAAGCCTTAACATGCTCCACACATTCACACAACCAATACATAAGAGTATTCATTAAACAAGGAAAAGATATTCATACCATCAGTTTTGTTTACGGAACAGTAGTACCAATGAAACTTCAAACGAGCCCAATGAGTCAGAAGATCTAGTTTGAAAACCCCTCTTTTTAAAAGGAAAATATTTTAATAAGATAGTTTTGAAAACATTATTGTTGACTCGAGCTATCTTGGGGTCTTGCAAATCGAACGGGAATACATTAAAAAAACAACTTTAAGAGTCCTCGGGTTCTCAACCCAGCATGTGGAATACAATCTTACAAGAAAATCAATTCAACGTTATTCGGGTCCTCGACAATTTATAGACCACTGTCACAAACGAATCATTACAACATCTCACGGGGTTATCGACCCAATCCAAATAATATCATCACGAGATCAATCATCTCAACATTTCACAGAATATCATCACAAGATCAATCAAAGACACAATCTCTCAATCGACGAATCCTGCTCAAAACCCTTGATTAATTAACCCTCGGAAATCTTGTCAAATATCCTTGGTTAATTAACCTGATACCAATGTTTAGAACAAGTTGAAACAAACTTTCAGAAAACATGAACCGCGGTCTATATCAAGACCATCATTTTAAAGTGAGTTGAAAGAAACTTGAATTTTGAAAATCATTTGGTATCGGTTCTTAGCTGTCACTCGAATATCCGTTACCAATAAGCCTGCCAGGCGCCTCCCTTGCACACATATGTACCGGCTCACTCCACTGTATTGGCCGCCCATTGCACATGTCACCGTGCCGGCGTTCACACCCACAGGAGCCGCCCCTTGCTCGCGCATTAGGTAACACCGGTGTTCACCAATCATATGGAGTTGCTCATTGCAGCGTACACCAGGCCAGAGTACACGCCCCACCCTCAGAGGCACCCGAATATGACCTCTCTCATAACAAGTATTCACGTTGTTACAAATATCAAGTACACAGTCAATCGTTGCAATAATTATCAAATCAGTTCATCAATTCACAAAATTTATTCGCTAGTCCATAACCACGCAAAATGAACAACTCGCACGTTATTCATCAAGACTTAACACATTAAGCCTTCAGCACTATTAATCAACACTACACATATATCCTTATACTATAACTCAACCGAAAATACAAACCTTACCATATTACCTCTATGAATATGATTCGTACTTTGATCCAAGTTGAGTACGTAGACTAGCATTGGTATTAATCAACCTAACATTCATCTCCATATATCTATACATATATACTATATATATATATAATCAACCTAACATTCATCTCCATATATCTATACATATATACTATATATATATATATATACACACGTATGTCTACATACATACATATATTTACAATATAATATATATACATATATTCATAACATGATTCATACACTTTAGCAATAATGATTTCACGTAGTTATAATTCGTATCTCAAGGTACTTGCCTTGGTAAACTCTCTCGAATACTCCGGAAATATGGTTGATTGAAACAATCCGGAACTCCAATGAAAATGACAATCGGAAAGGCTCAACACTGGATTATCGTAGGGAATTCGTCCCTAATATCCTATCATTAAGTACTCTTCATAACTTACGTTACACACCTACGTAACGTACGTTACGTCTGCACGTTAGCGTACGTAAGCTACAAGGCCTAGTGCATGCTAAGCATGCATTTGACAGTTCCTTCTCAGCTCAGACGATTACCTTGCCTGAGGGAATAACGTACGTAATGCATAGTGCTTAATGTACGTTATACTCACACATATATCACTCATGTGAATCTGAATGATCCTATGGTGTTGATGTCTTCGAATTCCAGGTTAAACATGCCATCATAAAACTTACTCCAATCTCGATTATAAATCTTCAAAGGTAGTTTGGAAAATCTGAGGTTGTTATCAATATTAAGTCTACGATCATTATGGAAACACCATTCAATATGGGTTTATTAATCTCAGAAAACTTCCCTTACTTGTTCATCATAACAAGATTCGAGCTATAATGTTCTTAACTCTGGTAACTAAAGCATGAACATTACAACTTCCAAAAACATGATGTTCGGTTAAAAAAGTCACCTATGGAGCTTAATAATCCTGGTAGTATGTTCATAACATCCTTAAGAACATGAATTCAAGGTTGGAGGTAGCATTAACATACCTTATTATGAAGGAAACACCGAGACAATAGGTAGCATCCAACTCTGATTGCTTCAGTGTCAATCCAAGATGTTTCTTAACTTCAATGATCGAGTAAAAGTAATCTATAGGTGTTTTAGATGGCTGGAAACTCTCTAGAAATGAAGAAAAACGAAGTACAGGTGAAAGGTACAAAGTGAAATGATATGGGGTGTTACAAGTGAAAGGGACGAAGTGAAATGAAATGGGGTGTTGTCCATATATATAATGTCTTGAGCTTTACGTACGTTAGCCTTAGCGCTTTACATACGTAATCGACTTAGTGCATGATACCATTCGTCCTTAGCGTACGCTATCATTCAATGGTAGCTTACTGTTTCATTCTGTACTCGCTTACGTACATTACACCCTCAAGTTACGTACATAAGAAACACCCATTAGCATACGCTAGTTACATACCTTAGCATACGTTAAGACCCGTTGACCCCAAAACTGTCCAGGTTCATCCGCGGGAATCTTTCCGAGCCCACCACCAGCCGTCACATGTGCTTGCCAGCTTGCTCAATTATTGACTTCCTTACGTACGCTACGCCTAGCTCGTAGCGTACGCTATCTATAGCCCATAACGTACGTTACACTTACCTATTAGCGTACGTTACAACGTAGTTGCATGTGAAGGATTAAAAGTTGATATTATCATGCATGTGGATACAAATATGGAAACGATCATACTTCGATTTGATAGCACAAATTCGAGTAATATAGGGTTCAAATACGGACTAAAATACCCAACAATTTATCCGGATATTACACGGCGCATGTGCCGACAAGGTCAACGGATGTTTGTTATGAAGGATTAGCGCACGCTAATGCATATTGTTAGCGCACGCTAATCAGATCGGTCCAAAGGAATCTTATCCTTGTCAGGTGCTTCGGCGTGTGGACCCCGGGCATCTTCGGGGAAGGTGCAGATTGGCGGGTCAACGAAGATTCGCACACGCTAATGTTGAAGATTAGCGCACGCTAATGGTGTATTACTGTAGCAGGTCAGCGACTGTATTTACATACGTTACTACATGGATATTACGTACGTAAGATGATATACGAAGCAAGGCAGTAGCTTATGGACTGCCCGATAGCGCACGCTATCAAGGAAGGATAGTGCACACTAGGGCTGTAGTGCACATTAAATATAAGGTTTAGCGCACGTTAGTAATATGCTTTATAAAGGGGACAGACAGGTGTTAAGAGGCATTTCGTCCATTTCTTTCCTTTCACTCGATAGAGAGAGTCTTGGGAGGATACTTGAAGATCCTAAACTCTGAGAGATGATTCTTTTTAACAAGATTAAGATGGAGAACATGTATTTTAAGCTTTGATCTTGAAATTATTAATGATTCTTGGAATGGAGTTCATAGAGAGAGTCTCGAGGTTCCAGATACTGGATTATGATGGAGTTGATCGTCCTTATCAACATTTGAAGCTTGGAGTCGATTGGAAACGGATTCAACTTTGATAATCAATCCTCTTCTTCAAAGAGGTAATTACTCTTCACTTTGGGATTTCGTTTTGGATTGTATATGATGTCCTTGAGTTGATAATCGTCATGTATATGAGTTAACAAGTATGATTATGAGATTGGTTACCGAGTTATGTTGATGTTATTTTTGATATACGAGTATTGATATGATTCGAATGGTTTTGAATTATGTTGTTTATCTTCAAAGCGATATGTCGGCTAATGTCTTCCTTCAATTTGGGTCTTTGATGTTGTTGTTGCTGGTTTCTTCATATGATGGTGATCATGTCGATGATTATGAATTCTTGGTATTCATATGTTGATATTGAGGAAGAAGATGATCAATGGATATATGACTCGGATTATGAGTTGGATGATTGTTTATATGTTAAAAGATATCGGATTTCGTTGTTTTGATAGCTATGAACATGGTTTTGAATCACTTAGTGTTATTGATAATCGCCATATATTGATCGATACTTGTAAGGCATGCATCTGCACAGCATTAGCGCATGCTAAGCATACTGGCTAGCGCACGCTAACGAAAGCGACTTAGCGCACGCTACGTTAAGTGATTAACGTACGCTATGTCAACAGGTAGAGTAGTATATCGTGTTGTGGTTATGAATTCGTGCAGGTTTGAGATGGATTGTTCAGATAGTGGTTAATCGAGATATTGTTGATCCGTTGGGTTTGTGAATTGGTTATATCGATTGTTGATTGTTATCGAACTTGTTGTTTATCGATTATTGTAATAGGTTGAGATTATTGATCAGTGATTAGAACCATGCTTTGCGGTCGTATTCGAGAATGTTCGTAGATTGCTTTGGTCGGGGTTGAGGAGTTCGTAGACGAAGGCAATGGAATTGGTAACATTTTCATCGGTATCGAGGCAAGTTATTACTTGCTCAGTTTATAATATTTAATGAATGGTTTCCGTTTCATTCGTTTTTAATTCATATAGTAATGGTTATAATCGTAATCATAGGAGATTTGGGATTATAAGTTGTATTCGAGTTTTGGAAATTAAATCATAATGTATATGATTTACATTTGTTGTTGGTATACTTGGTATCGAGGATACATTGTGGTATAGAAAAAGATATGAGTTATCTACCGTCCGTGATATTTTGAACCGTCTAGTATTGAGGATAATGGTTGGTGATTGTTTAGACATTGAGATAGCTCTCGGAAGACTCGGGGCAAGTACTCATCATTTTCATCATTTGTGTTGATCATGTTGTGATACATTTGTGTATTGTTGTTGTCAAGTATTTGTGCATTGTTGTTATCGTGCATTGTGTACTGTTGTTTTGTGCAGTTGTGCATTGTTGTCATATGTCCACCATGCATTGGCACGACGGGATCAACATGGGATATCTATAGCTGTGTGCGCTGGATTGTTGTACAGGTAATTCCACCATGCGTTAGTCCGACGGGATCATCATGGGAATCTATAGATGTGTGCGCTGGATTGTTGGATTACCATGTGTGTTGTTATTGTGCATATATATGATCATGTTGACGTTGTCATATGAGTATGCATTTGTAGGTTTGGTGTTAGGACCATATCCGTATGTTGTGTTGATCTGATCTCGGATTAGACTGACGTGATTGTCATGGTATTTCGTATCTTGAGGTATATTCCGTATTTCCTTTGGTACTTGTCTTTGATGGACAATCAATTATCATATTGGAATTGTCGACATTATCAGATGGATTGAATTGGCTAGAGTTGGTATAATTTCCGTATCGCGAGTTATGATAATGTTTTGAGAACCTTGGGTATTTTTGAGATATATTACAGATATTTCGGTATGAGCTTATTATGTTGTTGAAAGGATACGAGATGTGAACTTTGGTAATTATTATCACGAGTTGGTAAAGTTATGGCGGTAAGATTACATTGGTCACATTCTTACTTAATATTTTCATTGGTAGCGGTCTTTTTAGGCTCTTAGATTATCAAGCTTGTAGCGGTCGTGGAGAGATGAGCTTCCCGGAGGATACTGGATAGAACATGAATTTGTGTATTTAGTTTCCTGATCAGTTCTTGTATTCCGCTGCTAGAGTATTTTTAATTGGTTGTCTTTTCCGCTGCGTGAGTATTTTAAAGTGACCTTTTGGTATCTGGTAACTTAGGTTACTTTGGAAATCGTTTTCTAAATCTATTCTGTTGATACGTGTAAGCGATAGCTTAACGCATGTTTTAAACTGTTGAGCTTTGGCATTTCGGGCCTTGTGGTTTCAAATGAGATTTTACGACGGTTTTGATAAACGGATTTTATTAAGTCTTCGAATGTTTTAAATAGATAATACCGTCGTTAGCCTCTTGGGCATTTGTAAATGTTTGCAAAAATTTCCTCCAGCCTTGTGGGTTCCATCTCGGGGCCCACGGCGCTGTAATATTCCTGGATGGATCCGGGGTGTTACAGATCCCACACCAGGAGATCCACCAGGCGAACACGACCAAAAATACAACAACCTGACCAAAAGGGGAATCTCAATCCCTGCTATGACATCCGACATAATATTCCGATATCTAATTTCAACGACAAAAGTGGGCCTACAGGGCCAAAATAAAAATACAACATCTATGAGTCTTGCTCGGATAATACAAAATGATAACGACTGAACAAAACTGGAGTACTCCAAACTATCTGACCGACATGAACACCAAAACATCTCGGACTAGTATCGCTCGAATGCCTGGTCGCCATCGTCATGCCCCTGTGTCTCAACTCTCTCCTCGCAAGCACCTAAAACATGAAAACATGTTCTGCCCCCACGGGGTCAGTCATCCAGATAATGAATCAAATACATGTACAACATGATATGCATCCAAAGGCAGAATAAAACGGTACAATGATAATAATAGTACGAAATGCTCACAAACCAAGGTAAGAACTGAGCATTCTTGAAACACTATGCCCACGACATACGATCAATACCTGCTCAACAGGTTAGAACACAAGTGCCCAACGGCGAATCATCAATATAGAACACAACAGTGAAATTACCCAAAGGTAAACCAAACCAACGCTGACTAGATACAAATCACAGTGCCCGAAGGCTCCAATAGAAACACAAATACATCAAAACGGCCTGAAAGCCCCTCAGCCGAAGCTGCCAAAATATCATAATGGTCTGAAAACCACTCAGCCGAAACTGCCAATCACCACAGTGGATCGAAGCCAAATCAGCCCGAAGTTATAACATTTGAGGGCGAAGCCACGGCACGAAGCCGTATCACAATGAGGGCCGAAGCCACGGCATGAAGCCGTATCACAATGAGGGTTGATTCCACGGCATGAAGCCATATCACAATGAGGGCCGAAGCCACGGCACGAAGCCGTATCACAATGAGGGCCGAAGCCACGGCACGAAGCCGTATCACAATAAGGGTCGAAGCCACGGCACGAAGCCGTATCACAATGAGGGCCGAAGCCACGGCATGAATCCGTATCACAATGAGGGCCGAAGCCACGCCATGAAGCCGTATCACAATGAGGGCCGAAGCCACGGCACGAAGCCGTATCACAATGAGGGCCAAAGCCCTGGCATGAAGCCATATCACAATGAGGTCCGAAGCCACGGCATGAAGCCGTATCACAATGAAGGCCGAAGCTACGGCACGAAGCCGTATCACAATGAGGGCCGAAGCCACGGCACGAAGCCGTATCACAATGAGGTCATCCAATGACCGTTACATGCTGAATTGCAGGTGCTGGGAAACCAACCGCGAAGATTCAAGCCCCAGACTTACCTATAATGAGATCACCCAGTGACCGTGACCTACTGAACTGTAGGTGTTGGGAAACCAACCGCGAAGGTTCAAGCCCCAAACTTACCCATCGAGCACTAGCCGCGACTAGCCTCCAAACACAATTAATCACAAATGGCAATGATCCAAGATTACCGAATTTACAAGAATAATAGCATGCTGCCGTGAGTCGGCCAACATGACAACAATAACTCACGGATGGGCACCGTCCCAATTCAAATACCTCGACTGCCTTAGGAATGGTCAATCGATCACAACGACATCAACGGATGGGATCCATCCTCGACAGTCCCAATTCAATACATCGATTACCTTAGAATGGTCAATCGACAACAACGATACAACAGATGAGAATTATCCTCGATAATCCCAATTCAATACCTCTATTGCCTTAGAATGGCCAATCAATGAACAATGATGCAACGTATGGGAATTATCTTTGATAATCCCAATTCAACACCTCGATTGCCTTAGAACGGTCAATCGATAAATAATGATACAACAGATAGGCATTATCTTAGATAATCCCAATTCAATATCTCGATTGCCTTAGAACGGTCAATCGATAAATAAGGATACAATGGATGGGAATTATCTTTGATAATCCCAATTCAATACCTCGATTGCCTTAGAACGGTCAATCGATAAACAAGGATACAACAGATGGGAATTATCTTCGATAAACCCAATTCAATACCTCGATTGCCTTAGAACAGTCAATCGATAAATAAGGATACAACGGATGGGAATTATCTTCTATAATCCCAATTCAATACCTCGATTGCCTTAGAAGGGACAATCGATAAAAACGAAATGATTAGAACAGATGTCCCGGTGCCTTTAATCGGTTACCAATGATGGAGATGATAATCGAACACGTCAATGCCTTCACTCGGCCAATTACAACATCAATAGCAAAATACCAATATCAATACGAATGATCGCAACAATGTCTTAAACCGACATCAATATCAACAACAACAACCGATACATCGATACCGCAAACTGGCTATCGATAATAACATCAACCACGAGTATCTCAAAACCCTGAACAGCTTTTATCGGACAACAACAACATTTGGCGTAATTTGCCGAAAGATATTGTATCAAACAATCCCTTGATATCAACAAAATCATAGAGAGACCAAGTCTCGAAATGATACAACACATTAATACATATACATGATAACATTAATCTCATTGACTAGTATAAGTATAAAACTTGCCTCAAACCGAAGGCGAGAAAGTCCTTCCACGATCAACGTCCTTCCACGAAACGACGAACGGCGTCCTCCGATGATCACAAGCACTCGAAGAACCTTGAATGAAATACGATTCATTCAATAACACAAAATCAATGAAAAGGAACACCAAAACAATCCCGATTCAACCCCGTATCGGTTAAACTCCACCAACGAATATCATAGTTCTCAACTATGAATTCTAACATCCTCCAACACCTCAACGATCGATTAACATGGTCATTACGTTCTTAACACTTGTGAAATCAATTCAACAAGAATCACTTAAGAACAATCATCAAAACAAACATCTCAAAATGATAATATCACTAATATCATCATCAACACCCCAAGAACGTCATCATCTCAACAATCATGATGTCTAAACAATAATCAATCAACAATTCATCATGAATTCAGATTAATCAACAAGGTTCACTCAACCATTTCAAAATTATGATAATCATTACATAATTCATCATAATTCCTTACAAAAATGGTTATAATCCCTCAAAACCACAACCAACAACAATAATCATATCAAGACTACGTTAATCATATAACAGTCTTAACATAATCCTTCCTAGACATGATTATAACCTCCAAATATTCTAAAACATCAAGAACAACTCCTCCTCAAGACAAAATCATCATGTTCTTCATCACAAGTTATAAAAACTCATCAAGAATCATGATATACTCCAACAATCAATCAATACCCGAAGAAAACAGCAACAACATCATCATCATACTCGGAAATCACTTGAAGAACAAGAGATTAAGAGAACTTACCAATGAAGAACAAGAAGAACTCTCCAAACAACAAAGGAGCACCAACAAGCTTCCAACTTCAAGCTTCAATCCAAGCTAGGATGATCAAAATTGTGTTGGAAGAGGCTAAATATCAAGAACAAGTCCAGAAGGATGATTCTAGGGAGAGAAAAATGATTTTGGTTCATGAAGAAATGGAATACGAAACCAAGATATATAATCTGACAAACACATTACGTACGCTATACACCAAGGTTAACGTACGTAAGGGCCATTACATATGCTATGCCAAAACATTAACGTACGTAATGCTAACTCCAGAACCAACTGACCCAAAATACGAAGACCTTAACATACGTAAACAAAAACCATTTATGTACGTTAGCAAGCTACATGGATTACATATGTAGAGCTCACCTCTTAACGTACGTAAGGATCCGTTGACTGCAATAGTAAGATCGGATCAAAGATGCACGGGACCCACCGTCCGAAAGTAGAGTCCGAGGAAGGTTCCCTCCACCTACCACTCATTACTTACGTAGCATGAACATCATAATATATGTAATGCCTAAAGCCTAACATACGTTAAGTGCACAAGCTAACGTACGTTATCTCAACAAAGTGGACAACCAAGTTGTTCCATCAACTATCAACCGAAATGAATGAACTACAATCCAACGCACCTCAACAAACACGAATGATACAATACAACGCCATTTGTACAATTCCAAATGAATATGTACAACTCAACAGTGAAATGAAAAAAAATTACCCCCGGATATTACATACTCCCCCCTTAAAAAGAGTTTCATTCCCGAAACTTAGGGTGCACAAGACGGGGTACGAACTATCCATCAGGATCTGAAAACAACATCCAGGAATACTCCTCACTGCGAACTACTTCGACTGAGTAATCGGGCCAAACCCCCGGGTCCCCGCGTTTTCCCCCACCCGAACACGGCGAAAAACAAGTGATGAAAACACTCAACCAAGTGCGAGATCAGTCGAATCATGACTCCTTCGCGACCAGTCTGAAACGCGTACCAACCGCATGACTCGTAACACCGGCGTACACACCCCGCGAGTGCCGCCCATTGTACATGTCTACAATCATCAGTGTACACTCCCCCATTCTCATCGGCATCGGATGCCAATGCAATCACTGACTCACGCCACAAAAGGAAAATAACAACGCACATATAGTCCTCGGGACCATATCAATCGCACGCCCAAGTCCTCACGAATTGGCATCTCGAATCGCAATGAACAATTACCCAGATTATCAGAAAAATCTCGAGTACAATACCAAAAGGAAAGAAAAACGCATCAGACGACCTCAAATCTCAAGATTCTCAAAAGCTATCATTACAAGATAGATCAATAATAAATGGTTCACAACAACAATACTACAATACAGACTGAGTCAAACATCAGTCCAAGAAACAAAGAAAATACAAATCAAGGCTACATCTCAAATATACCCAGCATCGATATCCTCCAGATCATCAACATCCTCGATCTCAATGGCTCGAGGAAGACACAAATCTGAACTCGCTGCTCCTCCTCGGCTGTCCTTACCTTTGGATCCAGAAGCCTAATAGGACCCCTTGGATAAAGTACGGACTGGAGTAACAAAATCTCTCGAGGCCGGGGAGCTCTCTCGAGACCTACTGGCACTAGAACTCCTGCAGTATTTCTGAAGGTGTCCCTGCCTCCCACACAGAAAACAAACAATAGCTGGCACAGTAAAGTGAGTGCTAACATGCCCCGCTGAATCACAGTTAAAGCAAACAACAGTTGAACTCGTCGCCTAAGAAGAAGATGCTTTCCCATCAAGAAGACGATTAGAAGACAACCTCTTGGACGTCAGAGCCAGATGTCCCTTTGAACGAACCGGCATCCTAGTCCTCTCACCAGAAGAAACTGAAGGGTGCTTCCGAGCAAGCTCCTTGATCAAAAGCTCTGCTCCAAGAGCCTTCTCGATGAATTTGCCAACTGAGTTATAATTATGATTGAACAACTGCATCCTCAACTGCGGGTTTAGCCTCTTGCTAAAATACTTGATCTTATCCACCTCAGAAGAAGCAAACTGAAGAAGTCCTTGAAACTTCTCGGAAATAACAATAACACCCTCGTCCTCAATGGATTCGGGGTTCAAAACCTCTGACAACTTGGCTTCACGAAGTGGAGCTGGATAATACCTCTCTAACATGAGAGTCTTGAACTCACTCCAAACACAATCACCATCCGTGGGCTTCATAGAGAGCCACCAAGAATAAGTGCCTTTACTCAAATAGTAAGCCGCTACTGCCACCTTACTCTCTTCCGGACACTGAAACATGTCGAAGAGTTTATCAAAAATGTTCAATCCAATGAACAATATCAGCTGGTTCCGACAAACCCTCAAAAATAGGCGGCCTCTGGCGAGAGATGTCGCCGACAATCTGACTCACCCTCCCATCCTGTCCATAAAACGGCACCTGGAGTCCCTGATGGGTGGGCTACGAACCACTGAGGTCTGCATGGTTTCCATTATCTGCGTCATCTGAGTCATCTGGGCCATCATGCCCCTCATAAGCAAGAAATGGTCGATGCCAGTCTGATCGACTCCTCGAGTATGACGTCGCGAAGGAGAACCGGTCGCATAAGTCACATCTCCGGCCAAATTCTGATCCATCTCGGCATACGTACGCGTACAAACATGAGGTTCTGGGTTTCGGCCTGCTCTGCAGCCTTTACCTCCTCCGCCACGTCCGTGGGTTCCTCTTTCCATACTGAAAGAAAAACGCTCGATCATGAACAAAGCTTAAATATGCCTCAACGGCTAATCCACAATGCTAAGTCAATAGCCAAACAAGAGTATACATACTCAACAGATAAACAATCACCTCAAACATGCTAATTATAGACAATACAGAGCCCACACGCTCCAAAACAAATAATCATGAATGAATCGTAACACAAATGTTACATACACGTAACATATATAATCAATGACATAATGGATATATGAACATAAAAGAGAATTGAGTCCTTACACAGGTCATACGAAGCTTCGAGATCTTGCGATACTAGTCTTCACTGACGACGACTCTATGAAAGAATGACTCATACAGTCGTTCAACTATCACGAATCACAAAACCTGACTGCCCAGATTGTCATAACCTGACAGCCCCACTACTACCGCGTCGGTAGAGCCACATAACTCATATATCAGGGTATCGCACAACCCAATTCTTTGATACCATCTTCTGCAACAACCCCAAATCCCATTGGGTCATTAGAGTACAGTGGACCCCACACCAGGAGATCCACCAGGCGAACACGACCAAAAATACAACAACCTATCCAAAAGGGGAATCTCAGTCCCTACTATGACATACGACATAATATTCCGATATGGAATTTCAACGACAAAAGTGGGCCTACAGGGCTAAAATAAAAATACAACAACATCTACGAGTCTTGCTCGGATAATACAAAATGACAATGACTGAACAAAACTGGAGTACTCCAAATTGTCTGACCGGTATGAACACCAAAACATCTCAGACTAGTATCGCTCGAATGCCTCGTCGACATCATCATGCCCCTATGTATCAACTCTCTCCTCGCAAGCACCTAAAACATGAAAACATATTCCGCCCCCACGGGGTCAGTCATCCAGATAATGAATATCAAATACATGTACAACATGATATGCATCCAAAGGCAGAATGAAACGGTATAATGATAATAATAGTACAAATGCTCACAAACCAAGGTAAGAACTGAGCATTCGTGAAACACTATGCCCACGGCATACGATCAATACCTGCTCAACAGGTTAGAACATAAGTGCCCAACGGTGAATCATCAATATAGAACACAATAGTGAAATTACCCGAAGGTAAACCAAACCAACGCTGACTAGATACGAATCACAGTGCCCGAAGGCTCTAACATAAATACAAATACATCACAATGGCCTGAAATCCCCTCAGCTGAAGCTGCCAAAATATCATAATGATCTGAAAACCACTCAGCCGAAACCGCCAATCACCACAGTGGCTCGAAGCCAAATCAGCACGAAGCTGTAACATCTGAGAGTCGAAGCCACGGCACGAAGCCGTATCACAATGAGGGCTGAAGCCACGGCATGAAGCTGTATCACAATGAGGGCCGAAGCCACGGCACAAAGCCGTATCACAATGAGGGCCGAAGCCACGGCACGAAGCCGTATCACAATGAGGGCCGAAGCCACGGCACGAAGCCGTATCACAATGAGGGCCGAAGCCACGGCATGATGCCGTATCTCAGTGAGGGCCGAAGACACGGCATGAAGCCGTATCACAATGAGGGCCGAAGCTATGGCACGAAGCCGTATCACAATGAGGGTCGAAGCCACGACATAAAGCCGTATCACAATGAGGGCCGAAGCCACGGCACGAAGCCATATCACAATTAGGGCCGAAGCCACGGCACGAAGCCGTATCACAATGAGGGCCGAAGCCACGGCACGAAGACGTATCACAATGAGGGCCGAAGCCACGGCACGAAGCCGTATCACAATGAGGTCATCCAATGACCGTGACCTGCTGAATTGCAGGTGCTGGGAAACCAACCGAGAAGGTTCAAACCCCAGACTTACCCGTAATGAGATCACCCAGTGACCGTGACCTACTGAACTGTAGGTTTTGGGAAACCACCCTCGAAGGTTCAAGTCCCAAACTTACCCATCGAGTACTAGCCGCGACTAGCCTCCAAACACAATTAATCACAAACGGCAATGATCCAAGATTACCGAATTTACAAGAATAATAGTGTGCTGCCTTGAGTCGGCCAACACAACAACAATAACTTACGGATGGGCACCGTCCCCGGTGGTACCAAGTCAAATACCTCGACTGCCTTAGGAATGGTCAATCGATCACAACGACATCAATGGATGGGATCCATCCTCGACAGTCCCAATTCAATACATCGATTACCTTAGAATGGTTAATCGACAACAACGATACAACATATGGGAATTATCCTTGATAATCCCAATTCAATACCTCGATTGCCTTGGAATGGCCAATCGATGAATAATGATACAACGGATGGGAATTATCTTCGATAATCCCAATTCAACACCTCGATTGCCTTAGAATGGTCAATCGATAAATAATGATACAACGGATGGGCATTATCTTCGATAATCCCAATTCAATATCTTGATTGCCTTAGAATGGTCAATCAATAAACAAGGATACAACGGATTGGAATTATATTCGATAATCCCAATTCAATACCTCGATTGCCTTAGAATGGTCAATCGATAAACAAGGATACAACGGATGGGAATTATATTCGATAATCCTAATTCAATACCTCGATTGCCTTAGAAGGGCCAATCGATAACGACGAAATGATTAGAACATATATCCTGGTGCCTTTAATCGGTTACCAACGACGGAGATGATAATCGAACACGTCAATGCTTTCACTCGGCCAATTACAGCATCAATAGCAAAATACCAATATCAATAACAATGATCGTAACAATGTGTTAAACCAACATCAATATCAAAAACAACTTATACATCGATACCGCGAACCGGCTATCGATAATAACATCAACCACGATTATCTCAAAACCCTAAACGACTTTTATTGGACAACAACAACATTTGGCGTAATTTGCCGAAGGATATTGTATCAAACAATCCCTTGATATCAACAAACTCATAGAGAGACCAAGTCTCGAAATGATACAACACATTCATACATATACATGATAACATTAATCTCATTGACTAGTACAAGTATAAAACTTGCCTCAAACTGAAGGCGAGAAAGCCCTTCCACGATCAATGTCCTTCCACGAAATGACGAACGACGTCCTCCGATGATCACAAGCACGCGAACAACCTTGAATGAAATACGATTCATTCAATAACACAAAATCAATAGAAAGCAACACCAAAACAATCCCGATTCAACCCCGAATCGGTTAAACTCCACCAACGAATATCATAGTTCTCAACTATGAATTCTAACATCCTCCAACACCTCAATGATCGATTAACATGATCATTACGTTCTTAACACTTGTGAAATCAATTCAACAAGAATCACTTAAGAACAATCATCAAAACAAACATCTCAAAATGATAATATCACTAATATCATCATCAACACCCCAAGAACATCATCATCTCAACAATCATGATGTCTAAACAATAATCAATCAACAATTCATCATGAATTCGGATTAATCAACAAGGTTCACTCAACCATTTCAAAATTATGATAATCATTACAGAATTCATCATAATTCCTTACAAAAATGCTTATAATCCCTCAAAACCACAACCAACAACAATAATCATATCAAGACTATGTTCATCATATAACAATCTTAACATAATCCTTCCTAGACGTGATTATATCTTCCAAACATTCTAAAACATCAAGAACAAATTCTCCTAATGACAAAATCATCATGTTCTTCATCACAAGTTATAAAAACTCATCAAGAATCATGATATACTCCAACAATCAATCAATACCCGAAGAAAACAACAACAACATCATCATTATACTCGGAAATCACTTGAGGAACAAGAGATTAAGAGGACTTACCAATGAAGAACAAGAAGAACTCTCCAAACAACAAAGGAGCACCAACAAGCTTCCAACTTCAATCTTCAATCCAAGCTAGGATGATCAAAATTGTGTTGGAAGAGGCTAAATATCAAGAACAAGTCCAGAAGGACGATTATAGAGAGAGAAAAATGATTTTTGTTCGTGAAGAAATGAAATACAAAACCAAGATATATAATCTGACAAACACATTACGTACGCTATACACCAAGGTTAACGTACGTAAGGGCCATTACGTATGCTATGCCAAAACATTAACGTACGTAATGCTAACTCCAGAACCAACTGACCAAAAATACGAAAGACTTTAATGTACGTAAACAAAAACCATTTACGTATGTTAGAAAGCTACATGGATTACGTACGTAGAGCTCACCTCTTAACGTACGTAAGGATCCGTTGACTGCAATAGTAAGATCGAATCAAAGATGCCCGTGTTGGGATTCGTGATTAAAACGAAATACGCAGCGGAAAATAAACCGGTCCAACCGGATAAAACCAAACCCTAAAAAACGGACCGATCAAGCATCATATAAATGAATATAAATAAAGAGGATGTAAAACAAAGAATACTTACCCTCATAGTCCTTTGATAATATAATCTTTGAAGGAAAAACCAGAGCAAAGCCTTTTCCCGATTACCGACACGAACACGAATCCAATTTGTTTTAGCTTGTTTGAATGAACCAAAACCGAAAATTTCGAATGTCTCTACTTCACACGCATCGGATATTGATCGGAAAAATAGTATGTCAATTCGTTCTCAAAGAACACAGCTAAGAATCGACACAATATTTTTCTTCTCTTCTATTCTTCCTTTTCTTTCTCTCTAAGATGAACAAGAAAACTGGAAATGAAATTTTCTCCCTCCTCTTGTGATAAAATCACGGCTGAACAAGTCCTTGTGAGGTTTTGTTTTTCAACTCATCTATGAGGTCTGAAAGACATCTCAATATATAATACAAAGTGATATCAAAATGATTAGATTCGAAATCTCATGCATTTTGTCCTCAACTTTGTAAAATATGACTAACACACCCCTACACAACACATGGTGAATTTCCAAGCATGAGAAGGGGGCGGCCCACTTGAGTTTAGGTGAGAAAATGAGCCAAGCCACTCGGTTTGTGTACCGGAAATTCGCGTGTCTAGTCCATTAAATACACTCAGTTTTATCCCAAATATATTTATACTTAATTAATTAATCTAATTAATTAATTAATCTAATTAATTAATTTTATCAAATACAAAATTATAATAATATATTTCCAAGAAATAATTATTTATGAATTAAATTAATTACCCGGTAATTATTTTCAATTCACTAGACCGCATGATTTATCAAATAAATCAAATTAGATATCTAATATCCAATATTAATGAAGAGATAATAAATACATATTTATCCATCCAATATCCTTATGCGCGACTCTGTAGGTCCGTCTTAGTCGGCAATGGGAGGAACCAATGAGTACGGGTAACACTTAGCCAGTCTAGTGCTTCGTACCGTAACCCAACTAAGAACGAATGATAGGATCATTCCAAAACCATTATGTCATGAATACCGTATACGTATAAACTCTTCAATCATATGTCCCGGTCAAGTATTAGGGTCACAGTAAAGTCAAACCCTACTGTAACTTGACTCTATGCTTTCTGTTAATGCAAATCGAGATCATCGAGCTCTCGTGTATCAAATACAACTAGCTCTAAATGCTTTGGCCGAAGACTTATAATCACATTTGCCATTAACCGCATAGGACATTTACCTGCTCACTTACAGGAGAAAAGATTCTATCTTGGTATTCAGTAGAGACTGTTGCTTGCCCACTAAGATGCATTTCGAGGTTGACCCACCCACCGGTGATTGGAATGAACTACTCTAATGACTAACTTAATGTCACAAGCACATCTCCTACTAAAACCTCAAGTAAAAGGTCCACGTATACCTATCACAACCTTTTGATCCAGTCATTGACAAACCCTGAGTGATATCCATGTGACCGAATCGAGATGAGTCGTGTTCGAGTATACTAATCTCACTAGCATACCTATAACGTGTGCTCCCACTAACCCTTAGTGAATAACGACACTCTAGATGTCAAAGTACACGTTATACATGTCTTGTCTAAACTTATTGCCCAGTTAAGTTTTATCGACTTGCGAACGAGTTAAGCATTCGAGCTCTAAACACTTCCAGTGCCTATCTTCATAAGGAGTAGAATGTTTGCTCTCAAATGAAAAGACTATTATTATATATACCAAATCACAATGCTAGTGATATACAATAATATAGAAATAATTATTGCCTTATTAAATATTCATAATTACAATACAAATACTCTCACTCTTTCATCCTCTGAGTGGCATTCGAGGGCATATCCCTAACAATCTCCCACTTGCACTCAATGCCATAAACTTTGGTATCTAATACCCATACTCTCCAGATGTCTCTCTAAGATCTTCTGAGATAGTGACTTGGTAAGCGGATCAGCAACGTTATTTGCTGTGTCTACTCTCTGCAGTATAACATTTCCTTCTTGAACCATTTCTCTAACAAAATGATATTTTCTCGCAATATGTTTGGTATTGTGGTGAGCCCTAGGCTCCTTAGCCTATGTAACAGCTCCGTCATTGTCACAAAACAGCGTGACGGGCTTCTCTGCATTAGGAACCACTTGAAGTTCCTCAGTGAACTTCTTAATCCAAAAAGCTTCTTTAGCAGCCTCCGTGGTTGCCTGATATTCGGCTTGACATGTAGAGATAGCAGTCGAACTTTGCTTGGCACTTCTCCAAGAAACTGCCCCACCATTCAGAGTGAAGATATACCCTGATGTGGACATCTGAGCATCTATGTCCCCCTAAAAATCTGAGTTTGTATAACCCATCACTCTAAGTTCTCCACCGCCGTATGTAAGAACCAAGTCTTTAGTCCTCCTTAGGTACTTAAGAATGTTCTTTACAGCAGTCCAATGTTCCTGCCCTGGATTTGACTGAAACCGACTTACTATGCTCACAGCATATGTAATGTCCGGTATAATGCAAATCATAGCGTACATGAGGCTATCTACTGCCGAAGCATAGGGCACCTTACTCATTTTCTTTCTATCTTCCTCACTTTGAGGAAACATCTCTAAGGAAAGTTTTGCACCATGTTGCATAGGAAGGAACCCTGTTTTAGAATCTTCCATCCTAAATCGCTTCTGGATCTTTTCTATATAGAGGGCTTGGGAAAGACCTAACATTCTTTTCGCTCTATCCCGGTAGAGACGAATACCCAGAATATAGGTAGCTTCTCCCAAGTATTTCATTGAGAACTCTTTAGAAAGCCAAGATTTCACAGAACTGAGCATTCCTACGACGTTTCCTATAATTAGAATGTCATCTACATATAGTATTAAGAACGCAATTTTGCTCCCACTAACCTTCTTGTAAATACAGGGCTCATCTTCGTTTTGGACAAAATCAAACTCTTTGACTGTCTCATTAAAATGAAGATTCCAACTCCGCGAAGATTGATTCAGTCCATAAATGGCACGCTGAAGTTTGCATACTTTATGAATATTAGTTTGAGATATGAATCCCTTAGGTTGTTCCATGTAAATCTCCTCCTCGAGGAATCCATTTAGGAATGTCGTTTTCACATCCATTTGCCAGATTTCATAATTTAAGTGGGCTGCTATAGCAAGCATCATGTGAATAGACTTAATCATAGCTACAGGCGAGAAGGTCTTGAAGTAATCGATCCCTTCTCTTTGGGAATAACCCTTTGCCACAAGCCTGTCATTATAGGTATCAACCTTGCCATCTCCATCAGTCTTTCTTTTATAGATCCATTTATTTCCAATACGCACTATGCCTTTAGGACGATCTACTAAAGTCCAGACCTGATTAGCATGCATTGAGTCTATCTCAGCTTCCATAGCTTCTTGCCATTTGGCGGAGTCAACATCTACCATCGCTTGGTCGTATGTAAAAGGATCATTCTCTTGACTACTTTCTGTTATCTCATGGACACCCAGTTCTTCTTGATGCAGATAGCCATACCTCTCAGATAATTGAGAAATTCTACTAGACTTGCAAGGTTGTGTTTGTATTTCAGAAGGTTCGGTTCTAATATCTTGCATAGGTGTCTCATTTGGTATTTCTTTTATTTCTTCCAAAGAAATATTTCTACATGCCCCTCCTTCCTGAATAAACTGATCTTCCAGGAAGTGTGCTTGTATAGCAACGAGGATCCTATGATCTTCATGCATGTAGAATATATATCCCATGGAATCCCCTGGATATCCTATGAAACGACCTTTCACATACCTAGCTTCTAATTTCTCTACTTTAGTCTTCTTGACATAAGCAGGGCATCCCCAAATCCTAATGTGATTAAGACTTGGTTTCCTACCTCTCCACATCTCATGTGGAGTATTAGGAACGGATTTAGAAGGACATCTGTTCAAGATATGCACAGCAGTAAGGAGCGCGTAACCCCACAGATAAATCGGTAGATCCGTATAGTTAAGCATGGAGCGAACCATGTCCAACAAGGTTCTGTTCCTTCTTTCTGATACACCATTTAATTGTGGAGTAGCTGGAGAAGTGAATTCTGACACTATTCCTAGTTCTTTTAAGAACTCATCAAATTCGGTACTCGTGTACTCACCACCACGGTCTGACCGAAGAGTCTTAACACGGTTACCTGTTTGATTTTCAACTAGGGCTTTAAATTCCTAAAATTTATCAAAAGCTTCAGACTTATGTTTCATTAAGTACATGAATCCATACCCGGTATGGTCATCAGTAAATGTAATGAAATACTGAAAGCCGTCTCGTGCCACTTCAAAAGGGCCACAGACGTCAGTATGGATCAATCCAAGTTTTTCAGCAGCTCTTTCAAAAGTCCCTACGAAGGGTAACTTAGTCATTTTGCCTTGAAGGCAAGATTCACAAGTTGGATAGGGATCTGATCCCAATGGACCCGTAAGCCCATCTTTCTCTATTTTATGAACCTTGGTCCAACCGATATGACCAAGTCTAAGATACCACTTAAGTGCTTGGTTCGTTTCATCCCTACCACGCTTCCTAGTTATAGTGTTCACAGTTGTTTTATTCTTTAGATTTAAATGGTATAAACCATTTAATAATGTAGCATTACCAACCAATTTATTTCTAAAATAAATACGACAGGACCCATCTCCAATAAAGAAGTGAAATCCCTTTCGGTCCATGACCGGAATTGATATAATATTTTTGTGCCCCTTGGGCAAAACAAGTACATCATCTAAAGTAAGAATAAAACCAGATTCTAAATCCAACATAAGGGATCTGATATCAGAATCCTCGACACTATGCCCACTTCCGACGGTGACCATCACCTCCCCTGAATCCAGCTTCCTACTTCGTTCCAGATCCTGATTTATTGTACAAATGTGAGAACTCGCACCGGAATCAAGTATCCAAGAAGTAGAATATACATTTACAGAACAATTTGTTTCTAAAACCAGTAGTTCCGTACCTGAAGGCGCATTACGGTCAAGCTTTGGACAGTACCTCTTCCAGTGGCCTATCTAACTGCAGTTGAGGCATACATTCGTTTTCTTGGCCCCCTTGCTCTTTTGAACCATTGGGGCCTTTCCCTTTCCCTTGTCGATCTTGGCTATTGGACCTAACTGCTTCTTGTTCTTTTTCTTCTTATTCTTGGACTTCCAAGTCCCAGAAGAAATCACAAGTGCAGCTTCCTTTCCCTTTGTCTTCATCTGAGACTGGGCAGTCATCAGTTTGTTCATTATCCCAGCTAAGTTACATGCAATCTCATTGCAGTTGAGGTTCATGACAAATTGTGAAAAGGAGTCATGAAGTGACTGCAGGATAAGGTCAGTTTGGAGAGATGCATGCATTAGAAAATCAAGAGCTTCCAATCTCTCAATCATTGAGATCATCTTGAGGACATGGTCCCCAACCCTCTCTCCTTCCTTCATCCTGGCGCCGAATAATTGCTTTTATATCTCATATCTAGCAGCTCGGTTATGCTCTCCATAGAGCTCAGCCAGGTGCGCTAAGATGGCTCTCGAAGATGTTATATTTTCATGGGCACGTTGAAGCTCATTGCTCATTGAGCCTAACATGTACCCTCGCACTCTTATGTCGTATTTTACCCATTTCTCATGGGCATTGACAACTTCCTGATTGGCTCGGGTTCTTGCAGGAGCCGCTGGGATGTCCGCCTCCAAGATGTATCCCAGCATTTCCATAGTTAGGACAATCCTCAAGTTCCGAAGCCAGTCCACATAGTTCGTACCAGTCAGGACGTTCTTTTCAAGTAGTATAGCGAGTGGGTTCATTGTCATATTGAGAGTTTTGTTAACTGCAGAGAATAATTTAAGATTCATTAGTGATTGTTTAATTATGATCCGAGTAAAGAATTTAAGGACTTTCTTTATTCATAACTCGGCTCCCACTATTTTATCGGCATTTACACACTCCCATGTGAAATTCAGAAGTCTTGGGTGACTTCATAGTGGTGATCGATTTCTTTACAAAGTTTAATAGAGGGAAACCATACGGTTTCTATTCTATTATTCTTTATAAAGTGGTGTCTAACACCAACCCATCTAATGGATGATTCGATCTTCTTTTACCCCTAGTTCACTTGCCCTCAACCCATTCGGTTTCTATGGCTCGCTGAACTATCTAAGTTTAAACCGTCAACTCCTATTAGTCTGACAATAGAATCTTAGTCGGCAACCCATACGGTTTATAGGGGTTTGATTTGTCACAACCAAAGGCATCTAATGCACTATAGGAATTTATCAACTTTCTCCAAAAATATTACCCCGACATACTCAGAAGAATAATATTCCGGTTTAGATTTCAATTTTCCATGAGTTTGACGGAGGGTAGGAAACCTCGTAACCTTTATAACTTAGTGTTTGTAAGTGGGAGTATTAACGTGATTATATGTTACACTTTGCACATTAATCCGTTTATAAGCACGATTTGTCAGTTTGTTTGTTTATCATACAATATGAAAACATACACAACCTAAAACTAACAACATGCCGTTCATGGACTGTTCCTAGAACAAAAACATCGTAATCTAATTACATGTCTTCGGTCTTTAATTTTCGTCTTCTCGAGCGGATCTTCCTCCGGTCTTCGTCATTGCATATAAATTTTATATTTGAAAAATTGCATCCTATACAAATTTCTTATTAAAATAAATATGCTCAAAACGGCCTTTACAACCCAATCGAACAAAACAAGCGATTCAAAACTAGGTCCATGAACTACATCCCCATTCAAAATTAATGCAACAATTACATTAAAATAAATGGCAATAATGATTAATCTAAAATTGATCTAATTAACAAAAATTAATCCAATTAATTCACTTAACCGTTAATTTTAATTTTCTCCGGACAAAATAAATATTTCATTAAATTAATTCCCTTTAAATAAAAGTACCATAATTATATTTTAGTCAAATTAAATCCAATTTAATTTGCGGGAAATTAATTTACCGAACGAAATATAAAAACGGAGTCAGAAAACACAAGGCCCGGGCCAAGTGTAACACTCCCGATATATTCAGGAATATTACAGCGCCGTAAATCCTTTACATAAGAATTTACAAGGCTGAAGAAATGAAAAGATAACAACAAGGACCAATATATGTAAGTAACTGGAATAAATACAACCGTTCTGGACAAAAATACCGAAAACACAATTATCCAAAGGAAGAATATTAATACATCACCAAAATCCAATCATCAAAAACGACGTCGTACTCGAGTACTTATTAAAAATAACACAACAACAGACAATGAAACACGGCCGGAACATCACTCTGCACCCTCGTCGTCATGCAGCTCTAGTGGTTGTTTTCCTGCTCTCCTGGATCCTGAACATACACAAATGTTCACCCCCGAAGGTGTAATACCCGGTTGTAATTCAGTCATTATCATTCAGTAAATTCATTCGGTGATTGTCACTCAGTGGATTTTCACTCATTTATAATCATTCATCAATCATATTCTTTCACCGTGTTCACCGGAAAAACTTCGAGTGGTGTATCGTTATTGTTCATTGTTTCAACTTTCCTCATATGAGTTCGACTTTGTTAGATCACCATTAATTTTTGGTAATTCCAAAAATTCTAAATCTTTGCAATATTATAGAGCATCGAGTTAGCTTTCCTATGGTTCAAACGGTGAGTCAATCGGAGTCCGGACGAGAAAGTTATGGTCGTTTTAGCTCACCCGCTCATTTTTTTCAATTTTGGCGATCACGCCAACGACTGGCCGTGTCGTCCGACACGGCCTGCGTACTTCGTCCGGATAATGCCGCAGTTGTCGCCTCGTGACCCGACCGTGTCGTCGCACGGCCGAGTCGCACTTCCGGATAGGCGTAACTGTCGCCGGAGGCCCGACCGTGTGCCGTGACACGGCCGAGTCAATGCCGAAGCGCCGCGGACGGGTCACTCGGTAGGCCCCTTCGCGCCGCGACCGTGTCATGCCGGACACGGTCGAGTCCCTGCCGGCCAGATGCGCGCCGCGACCGTGTCATGCCGGACACGGTCGAGTCTGGCTGCCGAGTCAACCCCTATAAATTCATTTTTTGAGCATTTTGAGCTCATTTATTCCATTTTTTCCATCTTCTTCACCTGCAACCGAGAGAGAATATCTTGAGGGAGATATTTCTTCATCAATTATCATTTGAGTGTGTATTTTTCATCACCTTCAATCATCTGGGAAGCTTGGATAGTCGTTTTTACACGTTTTCATCGGATCGAAGTACTTGGATCATCAAGAGGTAATTCCTTCAACACTTTGGACTTCGATTTTTGTGTTGAGATATGATGTTTTGGACGTTATAATCATGTTATATGAAGGGATATGTATATGATTATGAGTTTGTATAAGGATTCATTGGATTATTGAGGAATTATTCGAGAACACCTTGAAAATCGAGTTGGAATTGGGGATTTTCGACTAATTGTTGTTATAATCACGTTTTTGGATATTCATAACGGATTATTGATCGTTTTGGAGATGTTTTGTTGGTTTGAAACACTTCTTGGGGGATTTGATATTGGTATATTAAGGTTTGATTGTAAACAATCGGAGTTTGGATACAACGTGTTTGATTTAATGCCTCTATGGACTTAGTTTAATCGTATCGACGTTTTGAGTTCGTTATATTCGTGTTTGATTCATATATTAAGCGAATTGTTGGTGCTTGTGTAATTCAAGGTTGTTCGAGTGGCCGGTATTCCCTATTAAGGACGTTGTTCGTGGAAGGACTTCCTCGCCTTCGGTTTGAGGCAAGTTTTATACTTGTACTAGTCATTGAGCTAATGTCATCATGTATGTGTATAGATGTGTTGTATCATTCCGAGACTTAGTCTCTTCATGAATTCATTGATATCAAGAGATCGTTCGATACGATACCTTCCGCAATTTTGCCAAACGTCATTGTTGTTCGTTAACGGCCGATTCAAGGCATTGTAATACTCATTATTAATGTCATTGTCGATAGCCGGTTCGCGGTATCGATGTATCGATTGTTGTTCATATAGATGTCAATCTAAAACATCGTTGAAATCATTGTTATTCCTGTTGGAGTTGTCATTAAAACTGTATTGGCCGATTAAAGGCATTAGCGTATTCATTTCTCATCTTCGACGTCAGAACCGATTAAAGGTGACGAGGTATCCTTCATATCATTGTTATCGATTGGCCGTTCTCAGGCAAATCGAAATGTTCAATCATTCACTATATCATTATTATCAATTGACCTTTCTAAGGCAAATCGAGATATTCAATCATTCATCATATTACTCTTATCGATTTGCCGTTCTAAGGTAATCGAAACACTCAATCATTCATGGAATCATCCACTGCATCATTGTTATCGTGTTGGCCGACTCAAGGTAGCACACTATCATTCTCACGAATTCGGTAATCTACGAATCGTTGTCATTTGTGATTTATTATATTTTTGGAGGCTAGTCTCGGCTAGTGCTTATTATGGGTAAGTTTGGGGCTTGAACCTTCGCGGTTGGCTTCCCAACACCTACAACTCAGTAGGTCACGGTCGTGTTTATGATCTTATGGGTAAGCTTGGGGCTTGAACCTTCGCGGTTGGCTTCCCAACACCTACAACTCACTAGGTCACGGTCGTGTTTATGATCTTATGGGTAAGCTTGGGGCTTGAACCTTCGCGGTTGGCTTCCCAACACCTACAACTTAGTAGGTCACGGTCGCGTTTATGACCTTATGGGTAAGTTTGGGGCTTGAACCTCCGCGGTTGGCTTCCCAACACCTACAACTCAGTAGGTCACGGTCGTGGTTATGACCTTATTAGCCCTCATTAATTATAGCTTCGGGCTATTCCGGTTTCATGTGAATGTGATATTTGACAGCTTCGGCTGAGTGGCTTTCAGGCCTTTGTGATTGTCTTGATAATTTCATTGGGGCCTTCGGGCATTGTGACTCATGTTTAATTCAGTTCTTGATGGATTCATGTTGTGTAATTCATTGCGATATTCTGGGATTTTGATTCGCCGTTGGGCATTTATGTTCTAACCTGTCGAACAGGTATTAATAGTATGCCGTGGGCATAGTATTTCACGAATGCTCGGTTCTTACATTGGTTTGTGAGCATCTCGTACTATTATTATCATTGTACCGTTTCATTCTTCCTTTGGATGCATATCATGTTATACATGTATTTGATGTTCATTATCTGGATGACTGACCCCGTGGGGGCGGAACATGTTTTCGTGTTTTAGGTGCTTGCGAGGAGAGAGTTGAGACACAGGGGCATGACGTTGGCGACGAGGCATTCGAGCGATACTAGTCCGAGTTGTTCATTGTTGGTCGATCGGTTGGAGTGTACTCGGTCTTGTCGATTGTTGTCGTGTTGTATTACACAACGGATGTTCGTGGATCTTTGTTGTATTTCATTTTGGCCATGTAGGCCACTTTTGTCGTTGAAATTCCTTATCGGAATATTGTGTCGGATATCATGGTAGGGACTATGATTTTCCCTTGTTGTTTAATTTAATGTATTATAGTCATGTTTGCTGGTGGATCTCTGGTGTGGGGTCCACGGCACCGTAATAACCTGATAGGATTTGGGGTGTTACGAAATGGTATCGAGATTTGGGTTGTGTAATACCCCGAGATGTGAGTTATGTGGTCCTACCGTCGCGGTAGTAGTGGGATTGTCGGTTATGACAATCTAGTCGATCGAGTTTTGTGAGTCGTAATATTAGTGCGATCGCACGAGTCATTCATTCATCGAGTCGTCGTCAGTGAAGACTAGTATCGCGAGACCTCGAAGCTTCGTATGACCTGTGTAAGGACTCGATTCTCTTTATGTTCATACATTTATCATGTCATTAATTATTCATGCTTGTTGAAACATATATGTGATATTATTGTTATGATTGATTCATGACTAATTGTTTTGGAGCACGTGTGACCTGTGTAAGTGCTATGGATCAACTCATTCACCAGTTAATAATCCTCAATCACCATTTTGATCTTGTCGATCATGTTAATTCATTCATCACTCTGTTAATCTCATCATTCAATTAATTCATTCATCACTCAGTCAATATCATTCATCACTCAGTTAATTCGTTCATCACTCGGTCAATATCATTAATCAGATAATTTATTCATCACTCAGTTAATTCGTTCATCACTCAGTCAATATCATTGCTCAGTTAATTCATTCATCACTCAGTTAATTCCTTCATCACTCAGTCAATCTCATTGTTCAGTCAATTCATTCATCACTCAGTCAATCTCATTATTCAGTTAATTCATTCATCACCCAGTCAATCTCATTGCCCAATTAATTCATTCATCACTCAGTCAATCTCATTACTCAATTAATTCATTCTTCACTCAGTCTATCTCATTACTCAGTTAATCATTAATCACTTATTCAATCTCATTGCTTAGTTAGTTCATTCATCACTCACTCATTGCTCAGTCAATTCATTAATCATCCATCCATCTCATTGTTCACTTGTTGATCTTGTGGATTGAATTTTCAACCTTGTTAACTTGTTCAAGGTAATCATTTCAGAATTTCATCGTGTAATCATGTTACCTCATTTGATCTTTCATGCGATCTCATCATATTCCGGTGTCATGTGGACGATCATTTTACCGCATTATTAATGCATTCATTGTGTTAGAGCGTGTATGCTCATTGTTATCATTCCGTCTCATAATCATAATGCGATCTTCATACGAGATCCGTAATTATCACGTGACTTTCCCGCCTCGGTATGGAAAGAGTCACGAGGAACATCGGACTCCGACGTCCAAGGGATCGTTTTCTAGTCGTCTTCGTGGCCGAAGAGCATCTTCATCTCGCATTTACGAGTTCGACCGTTGTTTACTTTAATCGTGATACAATATGACATCCATCACCGGTTTTGAGCAAGTTAATTCTTGTTCGGTAATAGGATAATCATTCATTTCATTGTCGTTCATTCATTCACTTAAGTCATTCATCATATATCAATCATGTTGAGACTTGTCATCATGAAATTAATCATTTAATTCACGAGGAACAACGGTTCCAATAATTTCACTTGAACTATCACTCAGACATTATTAATTCACCTTGGTGAGCCATTCTTAATCCTGGTCGGATTTATAGTCAATTATCATTCATCATTCATTTTAGTCACTTTCATTCTCGTGACCTTCCGAGATCATAGTTAGCGGCGAGTTCATCGTCGGATATACCTCTAATCGTTGAGGTACCAAGTCGAGGTATTTTCCGCTTCTAAGATGGGGAAGTTGAGTCCGAGATTCATCGACCGCTTGAAAATTTGGATCGAGTAGGCGAGTTAGCTTATCGATTGGCTTTGCCTCCGCATTGAGCCGAATTCATAATGTGCTTCACGCCTCTCGCCATGGAAGTATGTTGCCGACCCGAGTCACATACTTCGACGAAATCGAAATCGCGGATGATCATTCGTACGAGAAGCGTCAGACGAGTGTTGGAGTGGCGAATCAAACAGGTGGAGAAATAAGTCGATTCCTTTGGTCAAGATTCAGTGGTCTAGACACGGAGTCGAAAAGGCTACTTGGGAACCGAGGATAGTATGCGAGAGAGTTATCCCGAGTTGTTTGACCCTTAGTTTCGGGACGAAACTCTTTTAAGGGGGTGTATGTAATACCCGGTTGTAATTCATCATTATCATTCAAGAAATTCATTCGGTGATTGTCACTCAGTGGATTTTCACTCATTTATAATCATTCATCAATCATATTCTTTCACCGTGTTCACCATTCGAAAAACTTGAGTGGTGTATCGTTATTGTTCATTGTTTCAACTTTCCTCATATGAGTTCGACTTTGTTAGATCACCATTAATTTTTGGTAATTCCAAAAATTCTAAATCTTTGCAATATTATAGAGCATCGAGTTAGCTTTCCTATGGTTCAAACGGTGAGTCAATCGAGTCCTGAGAAAGTTATGGTCGCTTTAGCTCACCCGCTCATTTTTTTCAATTTTGGCGATCAACGCCGAACGACTCGGCCGTGTCGTCCGACACGCCCGGCTGCATTTCGCCCGGATAATGCCGCAGTTGTTCGCCTCGTGACCCGACCGTGTCGCTCGCACGGCCGAAGTCGCACCTTCCGGATAGGCCGTAACTGTCGCCGAGGCCCGACCGTGTGCCGGGACACGGCCGAGTCAATGCCGAAGCGCCATGACGGGTCATCGCTTGTAGGCCCTTCGCGCGCGCCGTGTCATGCCGGACACGGCCGAGTCCTCGCTGGCCAGATGCGCGCGACCGTGTCATGCCGGACACGGCCGAGTCCGCCGCCGAGTCAACCCCTATAAATTCATTTTTGAGCATTTTGAGCTCATTTATTCCATTTTTTCCATCTTCTTCACTCGCAACCGAGAGAGAATATCTTGAGGGAGAGATTTCTTCATCAATTATCATTTGAGTGTGTATTTTTCATCACCTTCAATCATCCGGGAAGCTTGGATAGTCGCTTTTACACGTTTTCATCGGATCGAAGTACTTGGATCATCAAGAGGTAATTCCTTCAACACTTGGACTTCGATTTTTGTGTTGAGATATGATGTTTTGGACGTTATAATCATGTTATATGAAGGGATATGTATATGATTATGAGTTTGTATAAGGATTCATTGGATTATTGAGGAATTATTCGAGAACACCTTGAAAATCGAGTTGGAATTGGGGATTTTCGACTAATTGTTGTTATAATCACGTTTTGGATATTCATAACGGATTATTGATCGCTTTGGAGATGTTTTGTTGGTTTGAACGACTTCTGTGGGGATTTGATATTGGTATATTAAGGTTTGATTGTAAACAATCGGAGTTTGGATACAACGTGTTTGATTTAATGCCTCTATGGACTTAGTTTAATCGTATCGACGTTTCGAGTTCGTTATATTCGTGTTTGATTCATATATTAAGCGAATTGTTGGTGCTTGTGTAATTCAAGGTTGTTCGAGTGGCCGGTATTCCCTATTAAGGACGTTGTTCGTGGAAGGACTTCCTCGCCTTCGGTTTGAGGCAAGTTTTATACTTGTACTAGTCATTGAGCTAATGTCATCATGTATGTGTATAGATGTGTTGTATCATTCCGAGACTTAGTCTCTTCATGAATTCATTGATATCAAGAGATCGCTCGATACGATACCTTCCGCAATTTTGCCAAACGTCATTGTTGTTCGTTAACGGCCGATTCAAGGCATTGTAATACTCATTATTAATGTCATTGTCGATAGCCGGTTCGCGGTATCGATGTATCGATTGTTGTTCATATAGATGTCAATCTAAAACATCGTTGAAATCATTGTTATTCCCGCTGGAGTTGTCATTAAAACCGTATTGGCCGATTAAAGGCATTAGCGTATTCATTTCTCATCTTCGACGCTTGAACCGATTAAAGGTGCCGAGGTATCCTTCATATCATTGTTATCGATCGGCGTTCTCGTGCAAATCGAAATGTTCAATCATTCACTATATCATTATTATCAATTGACCTTTCTAAGGCAAATCGAGATATTCAATCATTCATCATATTACTCTTATCGATTTGCCGTCTAAGGTAATCGAAACACTCAATCATTCATGGAATCATCCACGCATCATTGTTATCGTGTTGGCCGACTCAAGGTAGCACACTATCATTCTCACGAATTCGGTAATCTACGAATCGTTGTCATTTGTGATTTATTATATTTTTGGAGGCTAGTCTCGGCTAGTGCTTATTATGGGTAAGTTTGGGGCTTGAACCATCGCGGTTGGCTTCCCAACACCTCCAACTCGGTAGGTCACGGTCGTGTTTAATATCATAAGGGTAAGCTTGGGGCATGAACCTTCGCGGTTGGCTTCCCAACACCTACAACTCAAGAGGTCACGGTCGTGTTTAGGTTCTTATGGGTAAGATTGGGGCTTGAACCTTCGCGGTTGGCTTCCCAACACCTACAACTTAGTAGGTCACGGTCGCGTTTATGACCTTATGGGTAAGTTTGGGGCTTGAACCTCCGCGGTTGGCTTCCCAACACCTACAACTCGGTAGGTCACGGTCGTGGTTATGACCTTATTAGCCCTCATTAATTATAGCTTCGGGCTATTCCGGTTTCATGTGAATGTGATATTTGACACTTCGGCCGAGTGGCTTTCGTGCCTTTGTGATTGTCTTGATAATTTCATTGGGGCCTTCGGGCATTGTGACTCATGTTTAATTCAGTTCTTGATGGATTCATGTTGTGTAATTCATTGCGATATTCGGGATTTTGATTCGCCGTTGGGCATTTATGTTCTAACTCGTCGAATGTATTAATAGTATGCCGTGGGCATAGTATTTCACGAATGCTCGGTTCTTACATTGGTTTGTGAGCATCTCGTACTATTATTATCATTGTACCGTTTCATTCTCGCTTTGGATGCATATCATGTTATACATGTATTTGATGTTCATTATCTGGATGATCGACCGTGGGGCGGAACATGTTTTCATGTTTTAGGTGCTTGCGAGGAGAGAGTTGAGACACAGGGCATGACGTTGGCGACGAGGCATTCGAGCGATACTAGTCCGAGTTGTTCATTGTTGGTCGATCGGTTGGAGTGTACTGGTCTTGTCGCTTGTTGTCGTGTTGTATTACCCAATGATGTTCGTGGATGCTGCCAGATTTCATTTTGGCCATGTAGGCCACTTTTGTCGTTGAAATTCCTTATCGGAATATTGTGTCGGATATCATGGTAGGGACTATGATTTTCCCTTGTTGTTTAATTTAATGTATTATAGTCATGTTTGCCTGGTGGATCTCCTGGTGTGGGGTCCACGGCACTGTAATAACCCAATAGGATTTGGGGGTGTTACAGAAGGGGTTAGCACAACGATGCTAGTACAAGTACAATAATCATATATAAAATGATTTAATCAACAATAATCATGACAAATTTCTCCAACGAGAAAATAATAACAACACATATCACATCATAACGATCTCAACATACTCATGGTATTCCAGCGATCCAGCGCACACAGCTATAGATTCCCATGATGATACCGTCGGACCAAAACATGGTGGAACTACCTGTCTAACGATCCAGCGCACACAGGCACAGCTATAGATTTCCCATGATGATTCCCGTCGGATCCACACATGGCGGACAATTAATCATAACACATGTACACAGTACAATCACAACATAACCGACATAAAATAGGACAATTCTAATTAAGGTACTTGCCTCAATTCGATGACAAGAATGATACTTCTACGAAAAACGGAATACTTGAACGTCGCCCCTTCGATCAATCACGTAACAAGCTCGAACCTTAGACAAAAGAAATAATATAGAGTTCATCTCATGTCGTACGAACATCTAACAATCTAAATTACGGTCGGAAGTTCATAAAACGTAACCTGCCTGAACTGTTTAACGTACGTTACGTATTCTGTGTAGCGTATGTTAATCCTACTCGTTAGCACATGTAAACAACAAAGTCTAGCGTATGCTATATAAGTATCGGCAGTCCCTCTCTGATCAGCGGACTGACTCCTCTGATGATTTTAACGGACGTTACGTACCAAACGTTGCGTACATTAACTAAGCCCGATAGCGTACGTTAATCTACATAGCTTAGTGTACGCTAAGCGTGCATGGCAGTTTCACTTCTGGGCATATGATTGTTCTAACGGTGATGAAACTTACGAACTCCTTAGTGATATATGTACATTACTCGTCTACATATCATAAACTTATGAATAATCTTACGGATTCAATCATCTTCGAATTCAAGGAAATGAATATCATCACAACTCTTATATTCAATCTCGATTATCATTCTCATTTGAAGTTCGGTGATCTCAGGTTGATGTACTAGATTCCATTACCATTATCACATTCAGACTTCATCTTAAAAGTGAACTAACAATCCCAATGAAAAGATACAACCTAAGATGATTCTTTCTTAAGTCCTTATAACAAAAGTGATATCAACTCCAAGTTTACGATCAATATGGAAACGTTAATCATACGGATAATCAATCTCAGAATATTCCTCTTATCATTTGATGTACTAGGATTCCAACTACGATGTTTTCAACGACGATATCATAAGCATAATCATTCCAACTTCTAAACATGATGTTTGTTTGAATAATTCATCAATGGAACTCAATATCTTGGTAGCATGATCATCTTATTCTCAAGAACACGAATCTAAGGCTGGATAAAATTAACATACCTTAAGATGAAGAAAACACCGTGTCAAAAAGGTAGAATCCAACTCCGGTTGTTTGAATGTCAATCTAAGGTGCTTCTCCACTTCAACGATCAATCACAAGTGACATCCAATCTCCAATGATCGCGTAGAGGTGGTCTATGTGTGTTTAAGGAAGATATGAGGATCTCTGGTCTCTCAAGAACCAAGGACAAGTGAAGAGAATGTAAACCAAGTAAAATGGGGTGTTGTCCCTTTTATAACATTTTTGTTCGTATGTTATTTAGCGCACGCTATCACAGTATCCTTAGCGCATGCTAACAAGCGTTGACTCCAAATCTGTCCAGGTTCGCCCACGAGAATCTTATCCGTACCCATGTCCGGCTAGCGCATGTGCTAGCCTCCCAGCTCAATTATTGGCTGATTAGCTTAGGCTACGCTACATTCGTAGCATACGCTAATTCCAACAGATAACGTACGTTAAGCTATCCTTGTTAACGTACGTTATCACGTATTTGCATGGGAAAATTACATGTTTCTATACTCATGTACAAGGGTACAAATACGAGAAGTATCACATTACAATTATCGATATAAGAATACCAAATAATACAGGGTTCAAATACAGATGAAATACTCAATAATTAATCCGGGTATTACATACTCTCCTACAAAAAAAGAAGTTTCGTCCCGAAACTCAAGACGAAAATAACTCTGGATATCTGGACTTCATGCTATCTTCCGTTTCCCAAGTGGCTTCTTTCACTCCATGACGTGACCACTGAACCTTGACCAAAATGATCAGTTTGTTCCTCAATTGCTTAACTCGACTCTCAAGTATCCTGATTGGTCTCTCTTCAAACGTGCCATCCTGAGCGACCTCGATCTCGTCGAAATCAATGACATGACTAGGATCTAGTATATATCTCCGTAACTGGGATACATGGAACACGTTATGAACATGGCTTAATGACGACGGTAATGCCAATCTGTATGCCAATTCTCCAACTCTCTCAAGGATCTCGAATGGTCTGATATATATCAGACTCAGCTTTCCTTTTCTCCCAAAACGAAAGATTCCCCAAGTAGGAGAAACTTTTAAAAGCACGTGATCTCTAATACTGAACTCTAATGGACGACGGCGTACATCTTCATAAGATTTCTGTCTACTCTGGGCGGTCAACAGCCTTTCACGAATCAAAGCTATCTTCTCTCGAGTTTGCACGATCAACTCTGGTTCCGTTCCGATCAAATTTGATGAATCGTCCCAACATAGGGGTGATCTGCATCTTCTCCCATATAATGCCTCAAACGGTGCCATCCTAATAGAAGCATGCCAACTATTGTTGTAGGTAAATTTAATCAACGGTAGATGAACTTCCCAGTCAGTTGACCAATCTAAGGCACAAGCCCTTAGCATATCTTCCACTGTTTAAATAGTCCTCTCGGATTGTCCATCTGTCTGCGGATGATAAGCTGTACTGAAGTTCAACTCGGTCCCCAAGGCCTTATGAACTGCTTTCCAAAAATGAGACACAAAACGGCCATCTCGATCAGAAATAATGGTCTTCGGCGTACCATGCAATCGAACTATCTCTGAAATAAATACTCGTGCTAACCTCTCGGGTCCCCAAGTGTCCTTAATGCCTAGAAAATGAGCCGATTTGGTTAAACGATCAACTATCACCCAAATTATGTTCATTCATGTCTTGGTTTTCGGCATATTAGTGATAAAGTCCATCGATATGTCCTCCCACTTCCATTCAGGAATTGGGAGCAGCTTCAGCATCCTGACAGGTCGTTGATGCTCGATCTTAACCTGTTGACAAGTCAAACACTTCTAGACATACTCCGCTACATATTTCTTCATGTTGCCCCACCAAAAGTTCTATTTCAGGTCCTTATACATCTTATTGGTGCCCGGGTGGATAGAATAAGGCATGCTGTGAGCTTCCTTCATAATCGTCTGTTTCAAAACATTGACATCGGGAACACAAAGTCGATTCTGAAATCTCAAAACTCCCTCATCATGGATTACGAATCTGGGGGCCTTTCCCTTGATCACTTCATCACGTAACCGAATCATCAGAGGATCATGTACTTGCTTGGATTTGATTTCTTTGGTTAACGATGAAGTTATCTCCATCACACACAGTTGTACTTGGACTCTCTGCAACTATACTTCAATTCCTTCCCAAATCAATTCTCGTTGAATGTCGGGCTGGGAGGTCAGAGTCTTCAGGATATGAATAGAAACAGGCTTGCGGGTAAGTGCATCGGCAACTACATTCGCTTTGCCTGGATGGTAAAGAATCTCCAAGTCGTAGTCCTTAATCAGCTCCAGCCATCTCCTTTGCCGCATGTTCAACTCTTTCGGATTGAAGATGTATTTGAGACTCTTATGATCCGTAAAGATCTGACAATGAGTCCCGTAAAGGTAATGTCTCCAGATTTTCAAAGCAAAAATTACTGCTGCCAGCTCCAAATCATGTGTTGGGTAATTCACTTCATAAGGTTTCAGCTGTCGTGACGCATAAGCGATCACCTTATCATTCTACATCAATATGCATCCGAGTCCTTGGCTCGAAGCATCACTGTAAACTATAAATCCTTCAGTTCCCTGTGGTACTGCTAAAATTGGTGCTGTCGTCAATCTCCTCTTCAGTTCATCAAAGCTTTTCTGACACATTTCATTCCACTCAAACTTTTGAGTTTTCTGCAGGAGTCGAGTCAGTAGGCGGGAAATTTTGGAAAACCCTTCCACGAATCGACGATAATATTCGGCAAGTCCTAAGAAATTCCGGACTTCTTTCACATTCTTAGGAGGCTTCCAATCCATAACTGCTTTAATCTTCTGAGGTTCTACTCGGACTCCTTCAGCTGATACCACATGGCCGAGGAACATTACTTCCTTTAGCCAGAATTCACACTTAGAAAGTTTGGCGTACAATTGTTCATTTCTCAACAGGCCTAACACAATCCGTAAATGCTGCGTATGTTCTTCCGGGCTCTTGGAATAAACTAGAATGTCATCAATGAACACAACCACAAACTTGTCCAAATACTCTATGAACACACGATTCATCAATTGCATAAACACTGCAGGTGCATTAGTGAGACCAAACGGCATCACTACAAACTCATAATGTCCGTAACGAGTTCTGAATGCTGACTTGGAACATCAGATTCCTTAATACTTAGCTGATGATATCCTGTTCTCAGATCGATTTTAGAAAATATTGTTTCTCCTTGCAACTGGTCAAACAAATCATCAATCCGTGGCAATGGATATTTGTTCTTAATCGTCATCTTGTTCAGTTCTCGATAGTCAATACATAGTCGAAGCGATCCATCCTTCTTTCAGACAAAAAGAATCGTGCACCCTGTGCATAAACGCCTACCGGATATAGCCTTTGTCCAGTAACTCTTCCAGTTGCTTCTTCAACTCGTACATATCAGTAGGTGCCATACGATACGGCGCCTTAGAAATTGGTGTAGCTCCGGGTTCCAGCTCGATGGTGAATTCTACATCCCGTCGTGGAGGTAGTCCAGGTAACTCGTCAGGAAATACATACGGAAATTCGTTCACAACAGGAATGGATGAAAGTTCCACAATTTCATCTTCTTTCTTCATTGCATAGCCCCAGTATCCGGTACAGCCCTGTTTCAACAATTTGACAGCTTTCATCGCCTTGATCATCTTCCCTGAGCTTCTTGGTTTCCATCCTTCCAACAGTATTTCGGAACCATCGTCAGTGATCAGCGAGATATTCCTCTTTCGGTAGTTTACAATAGCTCCATATCGATTAAGCCAATCATATCCGAGTATCAGGTCGTCTCCTCGCATTTCTATCACAATCAGATTTGAGAGCCACTCTCTACCAATGATACAGGGAAATATCTAGTTTCTAAGTTTCCAACAATCCTCTCTCCGCTCGGTAAACCCACAACATAAGGTTCACAATTATGAACACCAGAAATATTCAAACGTTTTACACAGGACAGGGATATAAATGAATGCGTAGCTCCTGTATCGAATAAAACACTAACTGGCTGGGAAAGGATCTGAACAGTACCTGATGCGACAGCAACATCCTGATCGTTTGTTATCCTCATCTCGTACAGACGTGGGTGAGCAGATCCGGCACTCGATGTACCCTTTCGGTCCCACTGTCCTCTGGCTCGTCCACGGCCAAAATTATGAGGCATCTGAACACTTTGTTGCGTCTGTTGGATACTGGCTTCTCTCTGAGCTGGTTGAGGTGTACGGGTCCCATTAAACTTTGTGGCATCCTTGCAAAACGTCGCACGGTGCCCTTCCTGTCCGCAATCAAAACATGTAACTGGAGTACGGAAACAATCACGCCCAAGGTGGCCTGGGCGACCATAGTTAAAGCACTTCCTACTGTATTTGTCGTGACTGATACTGCTCCGGAGTTCCTTCTGCTTTTGGATGGGTGCGGAGGTTTCTTAAACGAATGAAAGGATGATTGAGCCTTGCGGGGCCCGCTGCTCTTGTTCTCTGTGAAACTACCAGAGACTTTCTGCTTCTTGGATTCTGTAAACTTCTCCATTGCTGCTTCCTCGATTTCATACGCCAATGCTTTATCCTGATATTGACGGAGAGTGGTACATTCAAAACCGGACATGTACCTATGGATTTCTGGTTTCATTCTCATATCAAAATGGATCATCATTTTTGTGTCTGTTCTGACCAGGTGTCGAACAAATGCCATCTCTTGATTAAACATTTTAATTGTCTGTGATACTGGTTCATCTGTCAACTGTGCGGAGAAAAATTCCCGAACTTTGGCTTCCCTCACAGGACGAGGCCAGTACTAAGCTTCCATCATCAATTTAAATTATGTCCAGTCAGCATCATGGTCTACATGTCGGATGGCTTCACACCACTCGGATGCTTCCCCTATCAGAAAGTATTGAGCAATAGAGGCTCTCCAGTCGTATGGGCAATTAATTCCGGCAAAAATTTTCTCCAATTACTTCAACCAATGGTCCCATGTGGGAGTCTCAGAAAATCCATCGAATTTGGGTGGTTGCATCTTTGCCACCTCCTGCAGCCATCGGTCGCCTCGATTTCCCATGTCTGGGATCCCTTGCTGTCTATCTCCCTGCTATAATCCCACCGCCACCTGCATTCGGTCCACGACCTGGGCGAACTGAGTCATATGGTTCACCACCTGACGAATGATTTCGGGTACAGCAGGCTCCGGTTCATTATTAATAGATCTTTGCGGCTCGCCTAAGCTGTGGCTGGCCTGATTAGAAGGCGAAGCTTCTCTTTCTGCATTCCTTCGTCTGCGTCCGCGACCGCGACCACGTCCACGTCCACCTCTCAACATATTGTAAGCATAAATACTCAATATACATGAAATAATATCGTTCTAATGTTCAAGTATAAAGAGATACAACATGTAAAGGACGAGATAGAGTTTAGGAACTTACAACCACCGCTCGTATGAAGACGTAGGCAGTACAGTGATGTTATTCGCGGCCGGTTACCTCAAAAGACATATATGACCCCTATTTTAACCCAATGGCCAAGATATCCATAATCTTAGCTCCGATACCATATTCTTTAACACCCCCGATATATTCAGGAATATTACATCGCCGTAAATACTTTACATAAGAATTTACAAGGCTGAAGAAATGAAAAGATAACAACAAGGACCAATATATGTAAGTAATTGGAATAAATACAACTGTTCTGGACAAAAATACCGAAAAAACAATTATCCAAAGGAAGAATATTAATACATCACCAAAATCCAATCATCAGAAACGACGTCGTACTCGAGTACTTATTAAAAATAACACAATAACAGACAATGAAACACGGCCGGAACATCACTCTGCACCCTCGTCGTCATGCAGCTCTAGTGGTTATTTTCCTGCTCTCCTGGATCCTGAACATACACAAATGTTCACCCCCGAAGGGGTTGGCACAATGATGCTAGTACAAGTACGATAATCATATATAAAATGATTTAATCAACTATAATCATGACAAATTTCTCCAACGAGAAAATAATAACAACACATATCACATCATAACAGTCTCAACATACTCATGGTGTTCCAACGATCCAGCGCACACAGCTATAGATTCCCATGATGATACCGTCGGACCAAAACATGGTGGAACTACCTGTCTAACGATCCATCGCACACAGGCACAGCTATAGATTTCCCATGATGATTCCCGTCGGAGCCACACATGGCGGACAATTAATCATAACACATGTACACAGTACAATCACAACATAACCGACATAAAATCGGACAATTCTAATTAAGGTACTTGCCTCAATTCGATGACAAGAATGATACTTCCACGAAAAACGGAACACTTGAAGGTCGCCCCATCGATCAATCATGTAACAAGCTCGAACCTTAGACAAAAGAAATAATATAGAGTTTATCTCATGTCGTACGAACATCTAACAATCCAAATTACGATCGGAAGTTCATAAAACGTAACCTGCCTGAACTGCTTAATGTACGTTACGTATTCTGTGTAGTGTACGTTAATCCTACTCGTTAGCGCATGTAAACAACAAAGTCTAGCGTACGCTATATAAGTATCGGCTGTCCCTCTCTGATCAGCCGACTGACTCCTCTGATGATTTTAACGTACGTTACGTACCAAATGTTGCGTACGTTAACTAAGCCCGATAGCGTACGTTAATCTGCAAAGCTTAGCGTACGCTAAGCGTGCATGGCAGTTTCACTTCTAGGCAGATGGCTGTTCTAACGGTGATGAAACTTACGAACTCCTTAGTGATTTATGTACATTACTCGTCTACATATCATAAACTTATGAATAATCTTACGGATTCAATCATCTTTGAATTCAAGGAAATGAATATCATCACAACTCTTATATTCAATCTCGATTATCATTCTCATTTGAAGTTCGGTGATCTCAGGTTGATGCACTAGATTCCATTACCAATATCACATTCAGACTTCATCTTAAAGGTGAACTAACAATCCCAATGAAAAGATACAACCTAAGATGATTCTTTCTTAAGTCCTTATAACAAAAGTGATATCAACTCCAAGATTACGATCAATATGGCAATGTTAATCATACGGATAATCAATCTCAGAATATTCCTCTCATTATTTGACGTACTAGGATTCCAACTACGATGGTTTCAACGATGATATCATAAGCATAATCATTCCGACTTCTAAACATGATGTTTGTTTGAATAATTCATCAATGGAACTCAATATCTTGGTAGCATGATCATCTTATTCTCAAGAACACGAATCTAAGGTTGGATAAAATTAACATACCTTAAGATGAAGAAAACACCGAGTCAAAAAGGTATAATCCAACTCCGGTTGTTTGAATGTCAATCCAAGGTGCTTCTCCACTTCAACGATCAATCACAAGTGACATCCAATCTCCAATGATCAAGTAGAGGTGGTCTATGTGTGTTTAAGGAAGATATGAGGCTCTCTGGTCTCTCAAGAACGAAGGACAAGTGAAGAGAATGTAAACCAAGTAAAATGGGGTGCTGTCTCTTTTATAACATTTCTGTTCGTATGTTATTTAGCGCACGCTATCACAGTATCCTTAGCGCACGCTAACAAGCGTTGACTCCAAATCTGTCCAGGTTCGCCCGCGGGAATCTTATCCGGACCAATGTCCGGCGGGCGCATGTGCTAGCCGCCCAGCTCAATTATTGGCTGATTAGCGCACGCTACGCTACATTCGTAGCGTACACTATTTCCGACAGATAATGTACGTTAAGCTATCCTTGTTAACGTACGTTATCACGTATTTGCATGGGAAAATTACATGTTGCCATACTCATGTACAAGGGTACAAATACGAGAAGTATCACATTATAATTATCGATATAACAATACCAAATAATACAGGGTTCAAATACAGATGAAATACTCAACAATTAATTCGGATATTACACCAAGCCCGCGGCCCGACAGGATGCCCACTTGACCCATTGAGCGGCCAGTGACCACAGGCTGCCAGGGTCCAATTTTCTCGGCTCATTTTTCGTCCCGAATCCAAAAATAATATTTTTCTAATTATTATATTACACAATTAAATCAGTTTTTCAAAAGAAAAATAGATTTATATTGTAACATAAAATAATGAAAAATAATTTTTAGATGAACAATTAAACATCAACAATTAAAACAATTATGATTCTAAATCATAAAAAATAATCAAGCAATCCAAATGCAAATATCGAATATACGATTGTATAGACCTCGCTCCGATACCACTATTGGGATTCGTGATTAAAACGAAATACGCAGCGGAAAATAAATCGGTCCTGCCGGATAAAACCAAACCCCAAAAAATGGACCGATCAAGCATCTATAAACGAATATAAATAACGAGGATGAAAAACAAAGAATACTTACCCTCGTAGTCCTTTGATAATATAATCCTCGAAGGAAAAACCCGAGCAAGCCTTTTCCCGATTACCAACACGAACACGAATCCAATTCGTTGTAGCTTGTTTGAATGATCCAACACCGAAAATGTCGAATGTCTCTACTTCACACGCGTCGGATATTGATCGGAAAAATAGTATGTCAATTCTTTCTCAAAGAACACGGCTAGGAATCGACACAATATTTTTCTTCTCTTCTCTTCTTCCTTCTCTTTCTCTCTAAGATGAACAAGAAAAATGAAAATAAAATTTTCTCCCTCCTCTTGTGATAAACTCACGGCTGAACAAGTCTTTGTGAGGTTGTGTTTTTCAACTCATCTATGAGGTGTGAAAGACATCTCAATATATAATACAAAGTGATATCAAAATGATTAGATTCCAAATCTCATGCATTGTCCTCAACTTTGTAAAATATGACTAACACACCCCCACACAACACGTGGTGAATTTCCAAGCATGAGAGGGGGCGGCCCAATTGAGTTTAGGTGAGAAAACGAGCCGAGCCACTCGGTTCGTGTACCGGAAATTCGCGTGTATAGTCCGTTAAATACATTTCGTTTTATCCCAAATGTATTTATACTTAATTAATTAATCTAATTAATTAATTTTATCAAATACAAAATTATAATAATATATTTCCAAGAAATAATTATTTATGAATTAAATTAATTACCCGGTAATTATTTTTAATTCACTAGACCGCATGATTTATCAAATAAATCAAATTAGATATCTAATATCCAATATTAATGAAGAGATAATAAATACATATTTATCCATCCAATATCCTTATGTGCGACTCCGTAGGTCCGTCTTAGTCGGCAATGGGAGGAACCAAGGAGCACGGGTAACACTTAGCCAGTCTAGTGCTTCATACCGTAACCCAACTAAGAACGAATGATAGGATCATTCCAAAACCATTATGTCATGAATACCGTATACGTATAAACCCTTCAATCATAAGTCCCGGTCAAGTATTAGGGTCACGGTAAAGTCAAACCCTACTGTAACTTGACTCTATGCTTTCTGTTAATGCAAACTGAGATCATCGAGCTCTCGTGTATCAAATACAACTAGCTCTAAATGCTTTGGCCAAAGGCTTATAATCTCATTTGCCATTAACCGCATAGGACATTTACCTGCTCACTTACAGGAGAAAGAATTATATCTTGGTATTCAATAGAGACTGCTGCTTGCCCACTAAGTTGCATTTCGAGGTTGACCCCACCTACCGGCGATTGGATCGAACTACTCTAATGACTAACTTAATGTCACAAGCACATCTCCTACTGAAACTTCAAGTCAAAGGTCCACGTATACCTATCACAACCTTTCGATCCAGTCATTGACAAACCCTGAGTGATATCCATGTGACCGAATCGAGATGAGTCGTGTTCGAGTATACTAATCTCACTAGCATACCTATAACGTGTGATCCCACTAACCCTTAGTGAATACCGACACTCTACATGTCAAAGTACACGTTATACAAGTCTTGTCTAAACTTATTGCTCAGTTAAGTTATATCGACTTGCGAACGAATTAAGCATTCGAGCTCTAAACACTTCCAGTGCCTATCTCCTTATCTCTATAAGGAGTAGAATGTTTTCTCTCAAATGCAAGGATTATTGCTCTATATACCAAATCACAATGCCAGTGATATACAATAATATAGAAATAATTATTGCCTTATTAAATATTCATAATTATAATACAAATGCTCTCACTCTCTCATCCTCTGAGTGGCATTCGAGGGCATATCCCTAACAGCCCGGGACCCACCGTCCGAAAGTCGAGTCCGAGGAAGGTTCCCTCCACCTATCACTCATTACGTACGTAGCATGAACATCATAACGTACGTAATGTCTAAAGCCTAACGTACGTTAAGCGCACAAGCTAACGTACGTTAGCTCAACAAAGTGGACAACCAAGTTGTTCCACCAACTCTCAACCGGAATGAACGAACTACAATCCAACGCACCTCAACAAACACGAATGATACAATACAACGGCATTTGTACAATTCCAAATGAATATGTACAACTCAACAGTGAATCGAAAAAAAAATTACCCCCGGATATTACATAGATTAGGATATTGAAATTCACCAACAATATTATTTTATAAATAATAAAGAGTATTTAAATTGTTTGTTAGTCTTAGTAGTTAATTAATTAGCATGCTAAATAGATTTTGTGCTCGTGGATGCGTAAAACGCTATATACAAAGATTATCAACTTCACTTCCGTTGTGTTTTATTTCCAACAATTGGTATCAGAGCCAGAATTTTAGGCTTTTGCTATTTTAATTAATTTTGATGATTAATTGATAGCAGTTTAAATATTCATGTAATATGATGTTAGAATATTTTGCTAGATATTTTCTTGCAGTGAATATGATCTAATTATCATGGTTATGTGAATGGTTATTATTTTTTATTATTTATGATGTTGTTGGTTTGGCCCAGTTTTAAGGAATGTAATGGTTATTCCCTGAGAAAATTACCGGTAGATCTAAGGTTTTATTTTTCGTATAACTTTGCTGTAATTCGATGTATTTTATTTTTTGTGAAATTATAATTGAATTTACAAAAGAAAAACCCCCGAAGAAACAGAAAAGAACTGGGATGAATTTGTAACCCGGACTGCTGGACAGCTGCGGCCGGAAGCAACAGCAGGAGGGCGCTGCCGAGCAGCACACGGCTGCATGCCGAGCAGCGCCGAGGGCCGCGGACTATTCCAGGCCCGTTTGACGGTTGGGGTTGGATCGTCCAGCATGTGGTATGCTACGTTTCACCACCATTCATTGCGTCCGCTGGAGAGTCGGGATTTCAAAATTAAATTTTTTTGTAATTAATTTTGCATAAAAGTGAAAAAAATTTGGAAATCCACGTTCCGACCAGGGAGAAGTGACAAGATGCTTGATCCAGTGGGAGATATCGAGTCTAAGATTTTCTCAGATTCAATTCGGGGATGAAGACCATGATAATTGGATAATTTTATTATCCTTGCATTTATTTTGGTTTTTACTGTTTTGAATTTATGGCATGTATGAATTATGCGTGATATGTTTTCTTGCATGCTAGGATGAGAAAATTAAAAAGCTTTAGGCTAAAATAGCTAAGTGAATAAATTGATTTTTTTCAAAATAAAATCAAATTGACCTCCGTAATTCGTTTAAATTGTGAAGTAATTAGCATGCGCGTCGACATTAGGGTCTTCCTTCATATCGGATGTGCTAATTATAGGTTCACTAGTTTTAAATTTCAAAACAAAAGGCAAATATTATTTTTTATAATAGGATCTCTCCATCTGTAGGAGTATTATTTAAAAGATAATATTTTAACGTTGTTAAATTATGGCATTCACTTAGGTGTATTAATTAATAAGCTCCCCATCGGAGTCTATGTTAACTAACACATGGCCAAGAGGAACCAACTATTAATTATACTGTCATAACGTAAATTGACTAGACAGTAAAATTAAGGACGTAAAAATCTACTTCAAAAATATGTGTGTAAATGTCCAACCGATCGTGGCTTACATGTGCGGTTTTTTCGAGATGTTGGTTGCTAGCATATATATTGTGTTTCTAGGTTATTCAATGTATTACTAGATGACCTATGTCCAGTGGGTTATACCGACTCAGATTTTTATCAGACAAAGAAAAATCCAAGTATACTTCAGGTTATGTGTTTACTCTGGTAGGTGGAGCCATTAGTTGGAGGAGTATGAATCATAAATGCATTTCGGACTCTACCATAGAAGCCGAGTATGTGGTAGCTCTTGAGGCGGCCGGATAGGCGGTGTGGCTCAAGTACTTCCTGCAGCACTTAGATGTGATTCCCGATTTGCCAAATGGTATTACACTTTACTGTGATAATACTGGTGCAGTCGCAAATTCGAGGGAACCACGAGCCCACAAGGCAAGTAAATATATCAAACGCAAGTACCATATCATACGACATTTCGAAAAGGAGAGAGATGTAGATGTAGCTACGGCTGCATCGAAAATAATCTTACTGATCCTTTCACGAAAGGCTTACCCTCAAAAGGTTTTGAAGGGCATGTGGAAGGATTGGGATTACGGTGTATGGAAGCATTGTTTTGAGTATAAGTTGGAGATATCATAGACCTTGTAATAGAGTAGTATACTAAAGGCATGCTTTGAGTATAAGTGGGAGATTGTTAGGGTTGTATACTGCAAAGCATACTTTATGCTTGTATTACCTTATTTCCATGTAACTACCTATGAGAATATTAATTACATTTAGTCACATGTTTTGCATATTATTCACGTTATGGTTATGCAAATGTATTATCTGATTATTTTATATCGTTAATAATGTGGTGTGTTGGGATCACATGGAATATCACATTATTGGTGCCTTATAAAATAATAAAATAGTTCACAATCTATATAATTACTAGACCAATTATATGAAAGGTTGTAATATATGCTTGAGATTAATTGGTCTTGACTATTAGCATGCATTAGCATATTTGCATACGTGAACTGCATCGCAGTGACATAGTGTCTTCTGTACTGATTATAAGAATAACGTAAATTTCGGATTATTATTATTTCTTAATTCTAAGTATATAATATTTAGTTGTGTATTTATAATATTTATTGCTTTAATTTACCATGGATGATAGTCATGGTGATTGACTCGTATCTTGGGCAATAATATTATTTATATGACAATTATTATTATGACTAGAAATCGTATCCCAATTCGTGCGAGTTGATGATGTCCCTTGAAGAGCTCGATAATATAACACCCCAAGTTTCAGGGTACATTACAGCGCCATGAGCCCCTCCGTGGGACCCACAAGTCTATACATATGCGGAACCATGAATTTCGACCGATAAGGTCTAAAAATAATCCAGTGGAAGGCAATAAAAATGACACCAAGGTAATAATCAATTTGACAGAATACAATACATCAGGAATTTAAACCTAGGACAACACAGGCCAAAACATCAAGAACATCTGAAGCACTACTCGAGTGTTCATAACCATTTCAAGGACAACAATACTGAATGGATAAAGTACAAAATACAGACAGAGACAAGACACATCATCACTCTTGCCCATCTTCGTGCCGACCCGGTACATGCCTGTACTCTCCTGGATCCTGAAATACATGAAAGGTATTTTCCCAAAAAAGGGGATAGCCATCGAATAGCTAGTACAAATATATCGAATATAAAACACAATACTTCTCGACAATAATGTTAATGTAATCCTCATTTCATCAAAACTCAAGACTAGTATTCCAGAATAACTAAATCTCATAGTATTGCATTTCAATATATACGTGATTAACCATGGAACCGCACCAAAGGCAACGGAACCCTCTGAGGCCCCGTCGGACCCTCCCAGAGTGGTTAACCCAAAAATATTCGTGGAACCGCACCAAAGTCAACGGAACCCTCTGAGGACCCGTCGGTCCGTCCCAGAGTGAATATATACATTCATACAATTCATATACCTCACTTTCAAAGTCGAGAACGTACAATCATAAACATATACTTGCCTTTGAAACATTAGAACCGAAGTGAAAATGGTATTCAGGCTCGGGAGGTCCAAGAACGCACTTCTAGGCCTAAACGATTTGTAAGGAAATACGATAATCAATCATCAATACTCAATTCTCAAGGAAGACTCCCGAAACCCCCCTTTTTACGATTCATAAACCTTCAAAGTATTCACATAGAGTTTGGAAATCATCCAAACCCTCTCCACTTCAAGTAATACACAAAAAATACATATAATCGTAAGGGAAACGTGGGTACGGGGTGTATACATCATAATCTCAAGGATTTCAAGCTTCAAAATGGATTAACCGAACGAATCTATGAAAAATCCCCAAAAATTCCCCAATCTATGGTTCTAAGGAGTTTACCTTGATTTAGAGAGAAGAAATGGATTAGATGTTGTATAATCCTTGTTATTCAACCAAAGATGATGATGAATGATGAAAGGTTGTCCCAAATCGCCTCAAGATCGCCTCTCTCGCATGCCCTCGTCGGAAGTGTAAGAAATAAGAAGAAAATGATGAAGAACACGGCTGACCAACCTTATATACTGGGTCTAATTAACATGCGCTAATTTATAAGGATAGCATGCGCTAATGGGGTCACCCGACAGTCCAGTAGCTTCTGACCTGCGTCGTTAGCGTGCGCTACCAACTAGGGATTGCAAAAAAAAAAAACATGGGTCTGGGTACACGCGGGTTTTTACCCGAGTGGGTCCAATTCGGATAACAAAATTCGAGTCCGGGTCCGGGTCTGGGGCGGGTAGGGAAAAATAAATTCGGGTCCGGTTCGGTTCCGGGGTATGGGGTACCCACCCCGAACCCATCTCGATATATATATATATACACTTAATAAATTATATATATTAGTAATTAAATTAGTAATATATTATATATATATATATATAATATTAATCCAAGAAAAAAATATATTAATCCGCGGGTACCCGTTGGGTACCCAGAACTGAGCGGGATGGGTCTGGGGCGGACCCGAAAAAAATTTGGCGGGTCTAGGGCCGGTTTTTAACTGCGGGTCCGGGTCTGGGTAGGCAATACCCGGCCCCAACCTGCCCCATTGCCATCCCTACTAACAACAGCATTGCGTGCGCTAATTGCTACCATGCAGAAATTCCGAACTCAGTGCCCAACCCATTAGCGTGTGCTATAGGCGATGCTAGCGCGCACTACTCAACACCAATAGTGTGCGTTAGCTCACGCCCACCGTGTGCTAACTGTTCGTCCAGAGAACAAAACCAACCTACTGCCACTGCGAAACCCGAGTAATTAGCGTGCGCTACTGGTAAAGCTAACACGCTACCAAACACAAATAGCATGTGTTAGCTCACGCCTAGCGTGCGCTAACTGCTTGCCAAGAGAATAGAACCCATCTACTGCCTCTGCCAAACTCGAACCATTAGTGCGCGCTATTGGCGAAGCTAGCACATGCTACCAAACATAAATAGCGTGTGTTAGCTCACGCCTAGCATGTGCTAACTGCTTCACTCAATAACACCACTACGAAGTCCGATCAATACGAATATGTTCCGAGAGATACGAAACTCTAAAATCAACAACATCTCAATAAGCGCTTACAAGAGCGGCAAAAGTGAAAGAACATCAAAGCAAAAAATTCATGAAAAGTACGGGTATTACATTATCCCCCTCTAAAAAGAAGTTATCGTACCGAAACTTAAGAAATAAAAAGTTCGGGGTATCCCGATCGTATCTTCTCTTCCATCTCCCAAGTTGCTTCCTCGACTCCATGCCTCGAGCATTACACCTTAAACAACGGAATGGTTTTGTGCCGAAGCTTCTTCTCACGATGTTCAAGGATCTTCACCGGTCTCTGTAGAAAGGTAACATCCTCGGCTACATCAATCTCACTATAGTCGATAATATGACTTGGATCCAGCACGTACTTTCTCAACTGAGAAACATGAAAAATGCTATGGACATGACTCAAAGCCGGAGGCAATGCCAAGCGATAAGCTAAATCTCCAACCCTATCCAAAATTTCAAATGGTCCGATATACCTCGGACTAAGTTTCCCCTTTTTCCCGAAGCAGAAAACTCCCTTTTTCAGCGACACCTTGAGTAGAACATGATCTCCCACTTTGAATTTCAAGGGTCGACTACGAGTACCGGCATAAGATTTCTGACGGCTTTGGGCAGTCAAGAACTAGTCTCGGATAATAGAAATCTTCTCCTTAGTTTCCATCAACATATCCGGTTTTGTTCCGACTAACTCTGAAGCCTCATCCCAACATTATTGTAGGCAAACTCGATCAACGGTAAATGAAGTTCCCAATTATTACACCAGTATAGGGCACAAGCCCGCAACATATCCTTTAATGTTTAAATCGTTCGCTCAGTCTGACCGTCTGACTGCGGATGAGAAGACGTACTCAATCTCAACTCGGTGCCCAAGGCCTGATGGACCGCTGCTAGAAATGTGACACGAAACGGCCATCCCGATCGAAAACAATAGTTTTAGGGGCACCATGCAATCTCACAATATCAGCTATAAAGGTTCGACCCAGATCATATTCATTCCGGCTCTAGATCTCGGCATTCCTGTGATAAAATCCATGGAGATGTCTTCCCACTTCCACTCAGAAATGGGAAGCGGCTTTAATAACCTTGCTGGTCGTTGATGCTCAATCTTGACTTGTTGACACGTCAAACATTGCAATACGAACTCTGTGACAACTTTCTTCATATTACTCTACCAAAAATTTTGCTTCAAATCATTGTACATCTTACTCGTTATGGGGTGGATTGAGTAAGGCATGGGCTTCTCGAAGAATTCTCTGTCTCAACTCCAGATTGTTTGGGACATAAAGCCTGCCCTGAAATCTCAAAATACTGTCCTCATGGACAATAAAGCCAAGGGTTTTTCCCTTAGTTATATCTTCCTTCAATTGAGAAATCATCGGGTCACTCCATTGTGTCCCTTTGATGTCATCAACCAAAGATGAAGTAATTTCGAAAGTACACAACTATCCCTGCACTCTTTGAAGTCAAACTTATATACCTTGCTTGATCAAATCCTGACAAATCTTTGTCTGGGGTGTAAGAACCTCGAGCATCTAAAGTGATTTCAGTTTGCGGCTCAAAGCATCCGCGACGACATTGGCCTTCACCGGATGGTAAATAATTTCCAAATCATAATCCTTAATCAATTCCAACCAATGTCGTTGCCTCATATTCAACTCTTTCTGACTGAAAATGTACTTCAAACTCCTGTGATCGGTATAAATCCGACACGAAGAGCCATACAAGTAATGCCACCAAATCTTAAGTGCGAAAAAAATTGCAGCCAATTCCAAATCATGAGTAGGATAGTTCATCTCATACGGCTTCAACTGCCGTGATGCAAAAGCTATCATTTTATCATGCTGCATAAGCACACATCCAAGCCCCTGTCCTGAAGCATCACTATACAGTGCAAATCCATCACCACCTTGTGGTAAAGCTAAGATCGGCGCTGAAGTCAAACGTCTCTTCAGTTCATCGAAGCTCTGCTATCTCTCAGTAGTCCAAAAAAACTTTTCTGTCTTCTGAAGTAATTGCGTAAGCGGCCGAGCGAGTTTCGAGAACCCCTCGACAAACTGACGGTAATACCCAGCAAGACCTAAAAGGCTATGAACATCCTTAACATTACTAGGCGGTGCCCAATCTAGTACTACCTCAATCTTCTGCGGGTCCACACGAACCCCTTTGGCCGAAACCACATGGCCGAGAAACATAACATCCTTCAACCAGAATTTACATTTTGAGAATTTCGCATAAAGGTGCTCGGCTCTCAAAACATCTAGTATCAAACACAAGTGTTGGGCATGCTCCTCCTCATCTCGAGAATAAATCAAGATATCGTCAATAAAGACGGCCACACAGTTGTCAAGGTATTCAATAAATATCTTGTTCATTAACTGCATGAATACTGCTGGTGTATTAGTCAGTCCAAAAGGCATGACCACAAATTCATAATATCCGTATCTCGTCCGGAAATCAGTTTTCGGAACGTCGGACTCTTTCACTCGTAGCTGGTAGTACCCTGATCTCAAATAAATTTTTGAGAATACTGCGGCTCCCTGCAATTGGTCAAATAAATCATCTATACGAGGCAATGGATACTTGTTCTTGATGGTCACTTCGTTTAGCTCACGGTAATCAATGTATAAACATAGTGAACCATCCTTATTTCTCACAAAAAGAGCAGGTGCGCCCCAAGGAGAAGCGCTCGGTCTAATATACCCTTTCTCCAACAGTTCTCCCGACTGATTCTTCAATTCTTGCATTTCTGAAGGTGCCATATGATAAGGTGCCTTACAAATCGGAGCAGCGTCAGGCTCGAAATCAACGGAAAGTTCTGTCTCTCGATCTGGCGGTAATCCTAGAAGATCGTTTGGAAAAATGTCTGGATACTCATTAACAACTTGAATCAAATAGAAATCGACTCCATGCCCTTCCGACTTCAAAGCATAACACCAATAGCCCGTGCGACCTTTATTAAAGAGTTTTACGGTCTTCATGGTGCTGATAAGCAACTAAGGTTGGCCCGATTTACGTCCCATAAATGAGTACTCAGATCCATCTTTGGTCATCATAGTGATAACCTTAGTTCGGTAATTCATAACGCTTGTTGGATCTCAAGCCAGTCTTCACCGAGGATCAAATCCTCGGCCTCGATATCAACCACAATCAAATTCGATAACCAATCAATATCTGCTATGCTCACCGGACAATTTCTATTCTCCTGATTCCCCACGATTCTATCCCTGCTAGGCAGTCTCACAATGAAAGGGTCGCAAGCAGTCATACAATTTATATTTAAACGGCGTACACAATCTAAGGAGATGAAAGAATGTGTAGCACCAGAATCAAAAAGTACTCGAACTGGATGAGATAGGATATGAATGGTACCTGAGGCCACCGCCGCATCAGGTTTATCTGCTCGACGCATCTCATAAACTCATGGGTGTGCTGAACCGATGCTAGAATCTCCCTCTCTAACGGTCTGACCCCATCCCCGGTCTCTGCCATAACCCTGCTGTGACTGGCTAACTGATTGTCACTGATTCATATTCTGATCTCTATGTGCTGGGGCAGAAGCCCGAGTATCTAAAGTCTGATCTTGTTCGGGGCAATAAAATGCCTTGTATCCCACCTGACCACAAGTGTGACATTTCAGATTTAGGAAAGTGCACTCCAGATTAATGTGGACTGGATGACCACAATTAAAACAGGTCACCGGGCGAGTTGAGGTGCTCGAAGCAAAACGAAAACTCTTTCTCCCTTTAAAAGAATGCGACGACTACCTGACAGAATGGTTAGCCGACTGAGGTCTCTGAAAGTTGCCACACTTAGAGCCAGAAAATTACTGGTGGTCTTTCACTTCTTCGGCTCGTCTGTGATGTTAGTGTTGGAACACAACATGTCATATGCCAAAGCCCTATCTTGGTATTCCTTCAGAGTAGTGCAAGCAAACCCAGCTATATAACGCCATAAATCTATATTCATTCGCATGTCGAAATGGCGGATCTTGTCATGCTCATCTCGCACCTGATTCTTCACAAGAATCGGCTGTTGGTTGTATTCCACTATCGCCTGTGGAATAACTCAGGAGATAGTGCGATAAACTCTCTGAACAACATATGTTATACCACACTCAAGCAAATCGCTCAAGAACACAATTGTGTTCTTCACACAAAAAGAAAAGTTTACAAAAAATGGAAAATTATAAGATGAATGATGAATGATGAAGGATCTAAGGGGTCTATTTATACACCTAAAGTCATCTAATAGCTCCAAAACTCCAGCATTATTACATTAGATCGGATCAATGCCAGCCATCCCCTCAATAATACACAAAAAGTATAAAAAATTAGACAAATTATAACAATCTGTCAAGAGTTACGGCCGTAACATTCAGGAGTTACGGCCGTAACTAGGTTGACTTACGGCCGTAACTCCTGAATATTACGGACGTATCTTGGCTTCATAAATTTGCTCACTGGATGCTTTGATAGTTACGTTTTCAGCCCAGAATTTCTCAGACTTTGCGTTTTTGCCCCAGATTTTCTTCGGATAATAACTTTTGATATATAACTCTGATTTTGAATCCGGAAAGACTGCCGAATTCGTCTCGGAAAGCCCTACAACATGAATATATCAAAATTCAACAAAGAGAATATTTAATAAACATGTTATTTCTTGAGTAAATCAGTTATTTAATCCGATCATCATCCGATAAAAATAAAATAAAAAAACTAATTAATTAAAAGCAAAAAACGAGTAGACTAGCTCAATTATGGGTGAATTTTATCGATACAAACCAAGGATAAGTGTACAAAACTGACACTTATCACACCCCCAAACTTGAATTCTTGCTAGTCCCGAGCAAGACTCTTTATTAATCACACTCCAAAAATAAAAATAAAAATAAAACAAAAATAAGAAAATTAATACACACATAAATTAAAATATAAAAAGAGAAAAGGAGATCAAAATGCCATTAATACACAACAACCAGGTTTATACAGTAGATAGAAATGAATCAAGATTCAAAATAAATCTACTAATGTTTTTGAAGTTAAAACACGATTTTTATTTTGTAATTCCAAATTCAAGGTTTTCCCCCCAAAAGGTTGATTGTTTCTTTCCCACTTGTGATACACACGACTCCCTTTAATGGTTGCTCTCGATCACTCGTTTATTTTTCGACTCAATATGAAGAAGAATTTTATTGGCGTCATCAAATATTGTGATTTTCACAAAATTGAGTGTATTGAAATCCAGCCGCTAATTAATTCAAATCTGCTCATAAACTACATCCCTTTTAGTGATAGCTTTCACACCGTTATTTGATAATGTGTAACTCTTTTCACTAACACAATTTCTATCTCATTTTTTTTTAAAAGGTGATAGCTTTCACACCGTTATTTGCTAACGTGTAGCTCTTTTCACCAATTTTTCTGAGACGGCAGCTACGCACCAACAATGATTAGTCCTTTATTTTTCACAAAATTTAAGACCCCCAAAATTAGGCAGCTGTTGCTGCTCAACACTTCTCCTTTTCGTCATTTATTTTTTTAGATGATAGCTTTCACACCGTTATTTGCTAACGTGTAGCTCTTTTCACCAATGACTCCCTTTTTTTTTTAGGGAATAGAATTTTTGCAGAAAATCATTTTTTAGTTAAGCATGAAAAATCAAAAACTCCACAAATTAAGTAAATTTCAGTTCTATTTTTCATCAACCGACTGATTCTTCTTTTCTCAAGGTAACGAATGACTCGATTTTATATGATAACTACAAGGCTTGGAAAGAGAGATTAAGGCTCAAAAATTTTGGAATATACAAAAATTTTTTTACTGGTTAAAACGATTTAGAAGCTTGTATATAGCTAATTTATTGGTATTATGGCCAGATCTAGAAATCTCATAAATCAAAATAATATATATATATATATAAAATTAAGGCAAATATCTAAATCAATCAAAACACACCAAAATTACAACACACCAAAATAATAAAACAAACCACCCCCAAACTTGAAAATAAAATTGTCCTCAGTTTTTAAAAATAAAAAATAAAATAAAATAAAAATCAATGCAGAAAAACAGAATACTCCCTGTTAAGAAAGTTGATGTCTGAGCTAACGCCTTTTAGAATCTGCAAGAGAATAAATATACGAGGCACACAACAAAAGAAAATAAAATATACTCGTAAGTATAACATAATTTTTAAGATGCGCATCAAGAAAGTCCGAAGAGTCGCCTTACGCTGCCATCAAAGTTTTTATAAAAGCAAAACACGCAATAAAAATTACAGCAATACATAAATCGCGAATAGATGCGCGTCAAGAGATCAAGAATAAACTCCTTAAGCTTCCATCATTTAGCACGATCATTACACACGACAGAAAGTAAAAATACAAGAGGTCCGACATGGGTTATCAAAGGGAGAGGAATGAATCCACTTTTCGTTTTCTCACGGTAAAATCTTCTACCCAGACAATTTTAACTAGAGCTGGATCTGGTTGAGGAACAAATTCATTGAGTTTTTTGATTAGTTCTTCTGGTGTTGTTGCAACGACTATGATTCGTTTTGCACGCTCGGAAATAAAACCCTTTTCAGCAGAGTAGTCGATGAAAGACAGTAAACCATCAAAGAAACCATTGACATTAAGCACACCTATTGGTTTTTGATGAACATTTAGCTGGGCTCTGTTAACCACATGAAAAAGTTCCTCAAGGGTGCCAAAACCACCGGGAATGGTGATAAAGGCGCTAGAATTATTTATCATGTGAGTTATGCGATCTTGCATATTCACAGATCTAAACTCATCTCCAATAGTTGACCCGGTGATTTTACTTTCAGCCAGAGGTTTTGGGATTATTCCCAACACTCTTACTCCTTCCATATAGGCAGAAACAGTAGTTCGTCCCATTAATCCTAGACTTCCTCCTACGTAAACTACATGAATGCATTTTTCTCCTAAGGTACGACCCAAGTTGTGGGCTGCTTCAGCAAAGCATGCCTCTTTCCATAACTAGCTCCACCAAAAATGCAGACTGTGCTAAATTTTTTTGTTGAAGATGATGACTCCATTTTTGAAAAGAATTTTTTTTTTTTGAGAGAGAAACAGAGAAAAGTGCAAGTTTGAGGGATGAATGGAAGAAACAAGCAGAAAGTTTATTTATAGAAGAAAAAGAAGGTAAAAATTGTTAACAAGTTTGTGATTGCGTTTGATTGTGCTTCAACTACTCAATAGAATAATGAAAGCATTTATCGCGTATCACATTTTTTTTATTCAGAAAATCACACCACACGACAAAAATAAAAGATACTTATGCGTATGTACAGTAGTTGTGATTGTGGCTCACATCTTCCTCTGATTTTACGTTCAGAAACGGCCTAAACGCCTTCTATGAGTCGGGAGAAGCTTCCCATCCAATTTTCTTACAAATTGGCAAACAGGGTCTTTCAACGTCAGATTCCCAAGACGTTGTTCATATTCTGGTTGGAATTTACTCCACAAACATCGAATTCCGTAATGTACGAGTCCACTAGGATGCGTGTCAAGAGAAATTTCGATATCATCTAAATTCTCCTTATTCAGACCATCCTTAATGAACTGAATTTTATCTTCTCTGTTTGTAGATGGAATTCCTAAAGATCGAAATTTTAAATTACAGTTCCATCTAGCACATTTATAACAAACGGCTATCATCTTTGCTCGTCGTTTCTTCGCATATGAACTTTTTCCTAGCCCTGGTAAAAATCTAGTCGGTGTTTCTGTGAATTCACCCTCTATTCTTACTTTGGCTTCAATTATGAATCTTATGTCAAAAGGTATGCTTTTATTCATAAGCAACCTCATCCTTTCAAGTCTTGTCTTATAAATCTTTAAAATGACATTTTTGCTTAGAAAGGGAAATCTTTTTTCGATTTTAAATAAAGTTTCTTCCATAAAAAAAATAAAAATGAAAATAAATGGAGGAAATATTTACAAATATCAATTGTTGTGGGAAACTGAAAAATCCGACTTTAATAGTCACGGAGTACCGTTATCCGCCACTTGACCGGACAAACACAATTGAGTACTAAGTTACAATGTCGAGAAAGTTGTACCTATAAAAATAGTTTACAATGTAAGATTTCAAATATAACTTATAGTTCCTCGGCAACGGCGCCAAAAACTTGACACGTTTTTAGTGTGACTATCGCAAGTGCACGATATCGTATCAAGTAGTAAAGTGGACTTTTTGAGTCCGGTTTATCGATCCCACAAGGAAGTTTGGTTATAATTCGAATTATACACTATTAGTCTATTTTTATAGATACTAAGATAAGTGAAACACACAATTAAAAAGTTTGGTTTAATAATTGCAAAGATAATGCAATAATAGTTCTAAACTTATAAAAAAAATAGTAATAATAATAGATTGATTAAACGATAAATTGAAATAGTTGGGATTACAAACTTAGTTCGTCATTAGTTATAGAAGATGTATAGGAGATCATAAGATGAATTTACTTATTATGTTGTGTAGATTCGATTTTCCTTAAAAAGACGGTTTCTCTTTCGAACTATAAAACGCCCCTTACATATTGAATCAATCCACTATATTTCTATGTTGATTGGCTTCAATACATAGCATTAGGATTTATGAAAATAACTCAAAGAATCATCTAAGGACTAGAGGTATATTTCTATCCCCTAGAACAACTTAGAGTGAAGATCATTTGATCTAATCAAACATATTTTCTTTCGAAACATATGAAGACCATAAATATCGTCATTTATTGGCCAAATAAATAAAGATAGTTAAAACAATGAAAATCACACACAATAATAAGTAATTCACAATAGATCTTTATACAAACATAAATAACATGACTAACCTTGTTTATAATCCCAACTAAAGGTTACTTAGCTCATAAAGGGTTTATTATACATATTACAAGCTTGTGTGGTCATTATTAGTTGAATCAAGAGAAAGAATTGATCCTAACTCCCTTAGTAGATAAAGGAGATAGAAGCAATAAACTCTCTGAACAACATATGTTATACCACACTCAAGCAAATCACTCAAGAACACAAGTGTGTTCTTCACACAAAAAGAAAAGTTTACAAAAAATGGAAAATTATAAGATGAATGATGAATGATGAAGGATCTAAGGGGTCTATTTATACACCTAAAGTCATCTAATAGCTCCAAAACTCCAGCATTATTACATTAGATCGGAATAATGCCAGCCATCCCCTCAATAATACACAAAAAGTATAAAAAATTAGACAAATCATAACAATCTGTTAAGAGTTACGGCCGTAACATTCAGGAGTTACGGCCGTAACTCGGGTGACTTACGGTCGTAACTCCTGAATGTTACGGCCGTATCTTGGCTTCGTAAATTTGCTCACTGGATGCTTTGATAGTTACTTTTTCAGCCCAGAATTTTTCAGACTTTGCGTTTTTGCCCCAGATCTTCTTCGGATGATAACTTTTGATATATAACTCTGATTTTGAATCCGGAAAGACTGCCGAATTCGTCTCGGAAAGCCCTACAACATGAATATATCAAAATTCAACAAAGAGAATATTTAATAAACATGTTATTTCTTGAGTAAATCAGTTATTTAATCCGATCATCATCCGATAAAAATAAAATAAAAAACTAATTAATTAAAAGCAAAAAATGAGTAGACTGGCTCAATTATGGGTGAATTTTATCGATACAAACTAAGGATAAGTGTACAAAACTGACACTTATCAAAGGACAAAACTCAGCCTCCAGCAGATCATTAAATTTGTCCCATGTAGCAGCATGATCTTGTGGTTTAATAGTTTTCCACCAAGTCGCGGCTTCCTTAGCAAGGAAGTACTGAGCAATAGGTACCTTCCTCGCATCCGGACACTCAACCGCTTCAAACACTTTCTCCAATTCAAATAGCTACCTTTCCTAACCCGCTGGGTCGGTAGCACCGTTGAACTGCGAAAGATACATACGGACCATATTCTGGAGCAAAACATCTACTGTCGGATTAGGATTATTCAGTTGAACAGCTTGGTCCAGGACAATCATCTGATTTGCCAATTGTTGCAGAACATTCGTAACCCCAACATCTGCATTATTCCCTTGACTGGTCGACTGGTCATGTTGACTTTCAGTATCGGGATGCACTCAGTTAGATAAAATAGGGGTAGCCGACCCCGCAATGGAACTGAGGGAAGCGGTTGCGCCACGTCCTCGCCCGCGTCCACGACCACGGCCTCGTCCTCGTACCCTAGCAGCAGACATTCAGAAGGACACACAAAGTACATACGTACAACTCAAATCGCCCGTCATCGAGGTGACTGATTCCCAAGAATACCAAATCAAAAATGGAGTGATTAGGAAACAAATAATAGAAGAGTAAAAGGACTTACTAGTACTGTTCGCACCGAGATGAAGGCAATATATTGATATTATATTCGAACGATAACTCAATTTGACCCAAAAAGACCGACGACCTAGGTATCCATAAACCTAAGCTCTGATACCATATTATGTAACACCCCCAAGTTGTTCAGGGTATATTACAGCGCCGTGAGACCCACAAGGCTATACATATGCGGAACCATAAATTTCGATCGATAAAATCTAAACATAATCCAGTGGAAGGCAATAAAAATGACACCAAGGTAATAATCAATTCGACAGAATACAATACATAGGGAATTAATACCCTGGGCAACACAGGCCAAAACATCAAGAACATCTGAAGCACTACTCGAGTGTTCATAACCATTCCAAGTACAATAATACCGAATGGATAAAGTACAAAATACAGAACGAGACAAGACACAACATCACTCTTACCCATTATCTTCGTGCCGACCTGGTAAATGCTTGTCCACTCTCCTGGATCCTGAAATACATGAAAGGTATTTCTCCCCAAAAGAGGTTAGCCATCGAATAGCTGGTACAAGTATATCGAATATGAAACACAATACTTCTCGATAATAAAGTAAACATAATCCTCATTTCATCAAAACTCAAGACTAGTATTTCGGAATAACTAAATCTCATATCATTTCATTTCAACACATATGTGATTAACCATGGAACAACACCAAAGGCAACGGAACCCTCTGAGGCCCTGTCAGACCCTCCCAGAGTGGTTAATCCTAAAATATTCATGGAACCGAACCAAATGCAATGGAACCCTCTGAGGACCCGTCGGTCCGTCCCAGGGTAAATATATACAATCATACAATTCATATACCTCACTTTCAATGTCGAGAACGTACAATCATAAACATATACTTGCCTTTGAGATATTAAAACCGAATTGAAAATGGTATTCAAGCTCAGGAGGTCCAAGAATACACTTCTGGGCCTAAAATATTCGTAAGGAAGTTCGATAATCAATCATCAATACTCAATTCTCAAGGAAGACTTCTGAAACCCTCCTTTTTACGATTCATAAATCTTCAAAGTATAAACATAGAGTTTAGAAATCATCCAAACCCTCTCCACTTCAAGTAATACACAAAACATCTGTATAATCGTAAGGGAAACGTGGGTACGAGGTAGATGCATCATAATCTTAAGGATTTCAAGCTTCAAAATGGATTAACCAGACGAATCTGAGAAACATCCCCAAAAATTCCCCAAACTAGGGTTCTAAGAAGTTTTCCTCGATTCAGAGAGAAGAAACGGATGAGATGCTATATAATCCTTGTTATTCAACCAAAGATAATGATGGATGATGAAAGGTTGTCCCAAATTACCTCAAGATCGCCTCTCTCGCGTTCCCTTGTCAAAAACGTCAGAAATGAGAAGACAATGACGCAGAACACGGCTGACCCACCTTATATACTGGGTCGAATTAGCATGCGCTAATTTATAAGGATAGCGCGTGCTAACGGGGTCACCTAATAGTCCAGTAGCTTCTAACCTGCGTCGTTAGCATGCGCTACCAACAGCATTGCGTGCGCTAACTGCTACCATGCAGAAATTCTAAACTCACTGCCCAACCCATTAGCGTGCGCTACAGGCGATGCTAGCACGTGCTACTCAACACCAATAGCGTGCGTTAGCTGATGCCTAGCATGCGCTAACTGTTCATCCAGAGAACAGAACCAACCTACTCACTGCCAAACCCGAGTAATTAGTGTGCGCTACTGGTGAAGCTAGCGCGCGTTACTGGTGAAGCTAGCGCGCGCTACCAAACACGAATAGCGTGCGCTAACTGCTTTCCGAGAGAACAAAACCTAGCTACTGCCTCTGCCAAACTCGAACCATTAGCGCGCGCTACTGGCGAAGCTAGCGCGCGCTACCAAACATAAATAGCGTGTGTTAGCTCATGCCTAGCATGCGCTATCTGCTTCACTCAATAACACCACTGCGAAGTCCGATCAATGCGAACATGTTCTGAGAGATATGAAACTCTAAAATCAACAACATCTTAATAAGCGCTTACAATAGTGACAAAAGTGAAAGAACATCAAAGCCAAAAATTCATGAAAAGTAAGGGTATTACAGATAATGATTATTATATTAAACCCTCCATGTGAATTTAATTTCGATATAAAAAAATATTTGTGTGGTACTACTCTTGGACAAGAAATTAATTAATTAAAGCTGTTTGTAGCTTAAATTTATTAATGGACATTCGATATCATAAACACAGAAAATAATATATTTAAATAAGGAGCTCAATTTTGTAAATTCGGATTTGGGTTGGAAGTGAAATATTAATTCTTTAGTGTATTGAATTGATATTAGTAAATTCAACCATATTAGGAAGAGTTTAATATGGAAGGTTGGATTACACTAGTCCTAATCTAATCCTCCTTAATATCCCCAGAGTAGCCAAAAGCCTATAAATAGGACTTCTAAGTAGGGGTGGACTCGGTTCCATTCAGTTCGGTTTTTGACCGAAACCGAGAGTCGAACCAAATATTCGGTTTCAGTTTGGTTCGGTTCTTTTTGAAGTTCGGTTCGGTTAAGTTCGGTTTTATAAATATTCGGTTCGGTTTCGATTTGGTTTGATGTTTTTTCGGTTCTTCACAATATAAATTCAAATATTATATGAAATAGAATAAGTTATATATAACAACAAACCAACAAGAGTTATATATATGTTCAACATAAAAGCTATAGTTGCATAGCAATTTCCAAATATCTCAAAATATATAACAATCGTATGTCACAGTAGCTCATTCTCTCAACCTAAATTAATTGAATCACAAATTGATGAGCATATTATCGGTCCTTCTTGGACCCATGAGGGTCTTACAAAAGGAAAACGAATTATACTAAAATTCGAAACACACCAAAATCACAAAAACAAGGTCATTTTAGTATGTTGAAATTTGACTTCGGTCCATTTCGGTCCGGTTCGGTTCCGCTCGACCCCGAACCGAGAACCGAACCAAATTAGTTCGGTTCGGTTCTGTTTTTTTTGTTTTTCGGTTCGGTCTTCTTCGGTTTCGGTTTTTCGGTTATTTTTTCGGGTTTTTTCGGTTCGGTTTTGGATTTTCGGTTCCGAAATGCCACCCCTACTTCTAAGGGGATTTCGGCCGTGACATTAATTGTGTGAGAGAGATTTCGATTTTTTCATCTTGTGTTTAATTATAGATTGTGACTTGTGTCTTTAATTCTATAATTTAGATAACACATCAATTTTCTAAGAGTAATCAAATATTACTAGAAAATAAGAAAGAAAAATCGATAATCTCTAGTAAAAGTGTCGGCCGATCCAAGTTGAAGTTCAAGCAAGATTCAGTAGCTCGTTGCCCACACAACGCCCGGATTAAGACGGCATATACTCTAGAATATTTTAGGGAAGAAATCAAAGTAGCAACCACTTCGCTTCAAGAGGTAAATATCCTATGATCTTTTGATCTATATTAGGATATTGAAATTCACCAACAATATTATTTAATAAATAATAAATAGTATTCTAATTGCTTATTGTTGTGCGACGATTAATTCGCCACGATAGGCGATCGGCGACCTCCCTGAAAAGTCAACCATAGAAGCCAAACTCCGGACGAACACCTAAAGTCCGGCATAATATAGCGATCGTCTTTTGGTAACCAGCGATCGTCTTTTGATACCTGGCGATCGTCTTTGTCTAACGGATCAGAGGCGATCGTCTCATGCCACGTGGGGATCCAGCATCCGTCAAAGTCGTCGAAGACCGAATCTTGGACGATGGCCCACCCGCGGATCTTCATAGGATACCAACAAAAAGGATCATTGACCCCAGCCTGTCACCTACCGCACCTACCGACAAGGCCGCCGAAAGGTACGAGGTGGACCCTCCTCGGACAGCGACTCGCGACGCGTGCTGGCTTCCCATTGGTTCACCCAGCTGGCCTCCAACTGCAACCTCGGACCTCAAGGGAACAGGCCCACGTGACGGGACGATCGGCCGTTTATTTTAATATAGAAAACGGCGATCGCCCGCGATCGCCTGAGGGATCCCAACTACTTAGTCCCCTATAAATAGAGAACTCACTGTTGCGTCCAAAGAGGGGATTCGACCACGAATTAAGTGCAAAAACACACACCAAAGAGAGAACAAAAGGCTCTTTTGGCAAGCACTAACATATTCATAGTGACATTCACACACATTCATCATAAATTCCAAGCAAGAACTCACAGATTCATCCATCTGGTTCTTAGGCAATCTGGCGCTCTAAAGCCTAGATAACTAGAAGCTTTTACACTCATTGTATTAGATTCTAACATTAATATTTGTACTCGACAGTATATTTATTAATAACATCTCGCGAGAGCATTCAAGCCCGGGACTAACAACCCCGACAAATCTTGTGTTATCCATTTTCCCACGGAAGTGTTCTCGCATTTTGTTTGTTACTCGATCGTTCCAGCAATACTATCTCCGGATAATATTTTGGGTAACAACAATTGGCGCTAGAAGGAGGGCGATCTAAACCTTCATTTTTTCCTACCGTCTCGAAGAACACTCACTGTTCTCCGGACATATACTTGAAGAAACACTCACTGTTCTTCAATAGAAAAGCCATCAGAAAATGACATCAGCAACAACCTCCAAGAGGGCCACCCTGAGATCTGCCGGAAATCTTATTCCGGCGAGGACCGAGTCCCAGCCCACGGCGGAGGCGACGTGGCGACGCTAGGCTCTCGCTCCCGCCCCAGGGACGGTTCTAGCCTCTCACTCGACCGGTTCCGGACATGGAGCAGTTGAGGAGGCTATAGCCATCCTCGAGGAACGGCAGAGGGCCGCGATACGCCTACCATCACCCCCGTCGGCTAACCGCCGCAAGCAAAGGAAGCTCAAGGGGATCTATGTTGAGAAATCGGCGAAATCCCCGAGCCGGAGAAGGCTCGTAAGGCGGGACGATTCCGTCTTCGGCCGCCTAGGAGCGATCCCTCATGGCGGCAAGGGCACTCAGGCCCAGTGAGACATCGATATCTCCGAATCCTTTACCGGGGAGTTCGGCGTATCCGACTCCCAAGAGAGACAGGCAACGAGCCCCTGCTCGCCCAAGAAGGGAACCCTCGGCGGGGAGATCGTCATTCACCACGGAGCTAGGGGATCGGCACACGATCGCCTTGGTTCGCGATCGAAGCAATCGGCGACGATCGAGCGGCAATGATCGCCGCTATGCAACGCCACTCGGCGAGATGAAGACGCTCCTAGAAATTGGGGCAACGCCAGAGACCGATCGGCTGGGCTAAATGAGCCACTCGCGGTCCAGATCGAGATCGCTCCGGTCAATCAACGATCAATCCCCACAAACACCTGCATGCGAGGAGAACGGATCGGAACCCACTTAAGCAAATTCGGATCTACATGACTGGATGCGGAGCTTCGGATGCGACGAAATGTCGTATGTTCCGCTAACTCGCGATCTCGCCCACAGTGGTACATCTCGCTACCATCTCGCTCAATCAATTGCTTTGAGAAGGCGGCGAGCGACTTCACGTCATACTTCGCCGCCAAAGTCGCCGCCGGAAGGTCCCCACCGCATGATGAAAATCGGGCGGGGAAGGATGAATCGGATGAGGATTATATCGACCAAGGTGGGCGAGATAGTCCTCACCGGTGAGCCCGTCGGCGACGAGATCGCTCACCACGCAGATCTGAACGGATTCCACGGACGATCGCCCATGTTCGTGCACCTCACAAAAGATTTTCCACCGACCTATACAGCGTTCCGCGTCAGAGCCGCCGATTATCGGCCAGCGTAAGATGCTCTCACTCCGCCTGGACGAGGGACATCCAAGAAGGGAAAGCACCTTCCCATGTCCGTAAGAAGACGGTCGCCAAGCCCAGAAAGGCGGTCGCCAAGCCGCCTGGCGAGTTCAAAGCCTTCGAGGATGTAGAGGTCCACCTTCTTCACAACCTCAACTTATCTCCGGCCCACATCTTCAACGCGATCAAGGGTCGCGAGTGGCTTTCCAAGCCAAAGCCGATAAGGGACCACGGTCATCTAGACCGCAGCAAATTCTGTGCCTATCATAAGAGTCCCGGCCACAACACTAGCCAATGCCGCGACCTCCTCAGACAGCTCGCGACTGTTTGAGGAAGGCAAACTGGATAATTTGATCACCAAGCCGTAACCCAGACGGAAAGAGCCGGAGGGCGCGAACGCCGACCGAGCGAGAGAATTCCTCCCAATCCGATCGCCAGATCGAGCATGAGCCGGAGTACTCGATGAATCGATCCCTCCGATCAACCCCGGCGGTCGGATCAACATGCTCCAAGCAGAGGTGGGAGCCTCGGGGCCTTTCCCGGTTTCCACCTGTCAACAGAAGCGAAAAGCCGGGCGAGGGCCTTCGCCGAAGTCCATGTTGTAGTACCTCCAGAGCCGACCATCTCTAGAGACGCGCTCATCACCTTTTCCAACAAGGACAGGAAGGAGTGCAATGTCCCAAAGAGGATGCACTAGTGATCTCCGCTTGCATCCTTGGGAAGACGGTCGATCGCGTGTTGGTCGACAATGGGAGTTTTTGCAACATCATATTCAAATCCGCCCTAGACCAACTCGGCAACCCGATCAAATTCATCAAGCCTTTCGACACCGTGCTCCAAGGGTTCGGCGACAACACAGTCGAGCCTACGGGAGGATCAAGCTCTCCGTCGAGCTAATATGTTTTTATGATCCCAAGGTTAGGATTACTAGGAACCTAAGCTTTGTAATCATAGATAGCCCAAAGATCTATAATGGGTTCCTAGGTCGCCCCTTTTAGAAACCTTTGAGGCGGTCGCCTCATCTTTCTTTCTTGTATCAAATTCCCCCGCCGATGGGACGGTCGGTCCGTAAAAGGAGATCACTAATGGCAAAGAGATGTTTGAGTTACTCCTATGTTGTTAATTCTTTCAATACTTCCCGTCTTGTATGTAACATTGAAGCGACCGACGATCAACCCATGGAGATCGACGAGCACGAGACTTCGTACCAACCCGACTCGGGACGCCATCTCTCATCGATCGGACGGATGACATCGAGCCAAGGATCGGTTTCGAGCCAAGTCTCGACATCGATCCAAGGACCGAGTCCGAGATCGTACCAAGCGAGGCGGCCGTTCTGTCGAAGAGTTGGAAAGCATTACGATGGATCCGGATCATCGAGCGGGAGGTACAGATCGGCGCGAGCATCGACCGCGAATTAAAGGGAGATCGATCAACTTGCTACGTAAGAACATCGGTGTCTTTGCTGGTCACATCAAGATATGGTTGGCATAAGTCCCGAACACGCCTGCCATTATCGAAGATCGACCAGGACAATGAAACCTGTTCACCGAGCGTAGGAAGTTCTGTCCCGAGAAAAACGAAGCGCTCGACATAGAAGTCCGAAGTTACTCGGCAACAGTGATCGAGGAGTAGCAACTGACGAACCACAGTGGGTCGCCAACGCGGTGCTCGTCAAAAAGCCGACTGGCTCCTGGAGATTATGCATAGACTTCACCGACCTCAACGCGGCATGTCCAAAAGATCACTTCCCAATGCCTCATATCGATCATCTGGTCGATAGCACGGCAGGTTGCGAAATGATGTCGTTTATGGATGCCTTCGCCGGATATCATCAAATCCCAATGGCAGAGGAAGACATAAAACACACATCTTTCCACACAGAAAAAGACATATACTTTTGGGTCAGAATGCCGTTCGGCTTGAAAAACGCAGGGGCGACCTACCAGCGATTAGTCAACAGGATGTTCGCCGATCAGATCGGCAAGACCATGGAGGTCTACATTGACGATATCGTGGTCAAAAGCCTCAAGAAGGAAGATCACCTCAACGATCTCGCCGAGACGTTCGCCATCCTTGAGAAGTTTAACATGAAGCTGAACCCCAAGAAATGCAACTTCGGGGTGGGCTCCGGGAAGTTCTTGGGGCACATAGTGAGCCAAAGGGGGATCGAGGCGAACCCCGCCAAGATACGAGCGATCCTTGACATGCAGGAACCGCGAAACATCAAGCAGTGCAACGCCTCACAGTGTCTAACCGCCTCAACCGTTTCATATCACGGCTCGCGATAAAAGCAAGCCTTTCTTCGCGACCATCAAGAACAAGAAGTTCGCATGGACGAAAGAAAGCCGAGATAGCATTCGCCAAAATAAAGGAATATCTATCAACCCCGAGATCACTGGCAAAGCCGATCCCTGAAAAATTATTCCTTTACTTAGCGGCCTCGGAGGTCGCACCGAGTGCCGTTCAGTGCGGCGAGAGGGCAAGCCCACTTGCCGATCTACTATGTTAGCCGGGCGCTCCACGACGCCGAGACACGTTACACACCATTGGAGAAGATCGCCATGCCCTTGTCATGAGTGTACGAAAACCGAGAGCTTACTTCTTCGATCACCGGTGGAGGTCCTAACCACTCTACCTCTAAGACAAGTCTGCACCGACCAGGACACCAACGGCGACTCCTCAAGTGGTCGCCGGAGATCGCACAATACGGTATCACTTACGCTCCTCGCACGGCGATCAAAGGCCAAGCTCGCGGACTTCGTGGTGGAATTAACGTTCCCTCACGGTCAGGCCAGTGTCGGCCGACCTGCCTGAAATTATACGTGGATGGCTCGGCGACCAATGCGAGAGCAAAGGCGGATTGTCCTCATTAGCCCAGACGGTCGAGTTTCACAAATGCCGTGCGTTTCGGTTTTCGTGCGACCAACAATGAAGCCGAATACGAAGCTCGTAGGCGGGCTTGATCTAGCCCTCGCCCTAGATGTTCGACGCCTCCATATCTACATGGACTCCCTTTTGGTCGTGAACCAAGTCAAGGGGGAATATGAGGCACGCGCGACGGATGGTCAAATACCAAGAGTGTCGCGAAATGTGCACAAAATTTGAAGAAGTACTAATCGAGCAAGTCCCGAGAGAGCACAACTCCCGTGCCGATGCACTTTCCAAACTAGCATCATCGGATGGGGCACGTGACTTCTCCAACATCCAAATCACAAAGTCGGCAAGGCCGGCGATCGACAGAATTTGGTTACCACGGTCGCCATCGCCGAAGAGAATTGGATGACTCCGTTCATCAAATACTTAAAGACGGAACGGTCCACGACGACCGTGTTAAAGCTCGCCAACTCGGCCGTGCGACCGGTATACCCTATTGGACGATCGGCTTTACAAGCGAGCCTTCACCTTCCCTCCTCAAGTGTATTACACCGGAGGAAGGTCGGCTCGTTTTAGCCGAAATCCATGACGGGATTTGTGGGAACCACGCGGCGGCGAGCCCTCCTCCATAAGACGACCTGACAAGGATTTTTCGCCATCACTTCGGAAAGATGCGATCGCTTATGCCGATCTTGTCATAGATGTCGATAATGGGCCCCAACATAAAACTATCACCCGACACTCACCTCCATGTATAGCCCTTGGCCATTTGCGCAATAGGGCATCGACCTTATAGGTCCCTTGCGAAGCGGCTCCGGTATGTAAGTTCGCCATCGTTGGGTCGATTATTTCACCAAATGGGCTGAGGCCGAACCGCTCAACAAGATCGGCCAAGAGCAAGTGATCAAGTTTATATGGAAAAACATAATATGCCGATTCGGTTTGCCCTGTGCCATCATCTCCGACAACGGAAAGCAGTTCGGCGGCTTAGAAGTCATGCGGTGCAGAAAAGTGGGGAGTCAAAAGGTTATTCTCGGCGCCTATCACCCTCGGGACGAACGGGCGAGGTAGAGGCGGTGAATAAGATCCTCAAACACACGATCAAAGCACGACTCGAATCCGGCAAGGAAGATGGGCGGCGAGCTCCCAGACGTTTTATGGTCCTACCGAACGACGACCCGCAATTCAACCGGCGAAACCCCATTCGCCCTTACCTTCGAACAGAAGCGGTGATTCCTTCGGAGATCGCCGTCCTCGGCCATCGAACCGAACAGAGATGACGACCGACAACGATGTAGCCGCGAATCGACCTAGACATGCTTGAAGAAAGACGGACCTCGAAATGAAGAACACAATCCACAAAAGGAGAGCCGAGAAGTTCTTCAATTCAAAGGTCGAGAGAGAAGATTTCAAGTGGGCGATCTCGTCCTCAAGAAAATCCAAACCCATACAGCGTCTTTGGTCCAAATCGAAGGACCTTTCGGAGTATCCAGATGGTTAACTAAAGGAGCCTACGAATCGAACATCTGACGGTACTCGGACCAATACCTGAACGCCGTGCATCGAAAAATACTATCGGTGATAAATTTGTATTCGATTTCAATGATGTACAAGGAATATAATGAGATTTTTGTTATCCCATCTGTTATGGCGATCGCCCCACCGTGCATCGCATATCACCGACGATCGCGATCACGACGATCCTAGGTAAAATTATTGCGACCATGGTCACGGAGGTCGATGGAACCGGCTTTGCCCATGCAAGGTTCCTTTGGGTGAGATCGTCCGCCCTTCGTTTAAATACGAGGCCGACGTAGCCGAAGGACCCTCCAAAATAAATCAGCAGGCGCGATCGCACGTACTCAAGGTACATCATCTAACATTGTGAACCCGAACAATGCGACGTGCCGTTACCCCCGTCTCAACGTACACCGTCGAGGATCGCCATCTTCATGGCGGGCCGAGGTGGAAACAGAAGCCGACAAGCCGCGGACGTGGTGTCGAATAAGCCGACAACACTCCGCGAGACTCCTCCAGACCGAGATCGCCCGCCTTTCGTTTTAACACAAGGCAGGCGTAGCCTAACGGAGGACCCTCACAAAAAGTGAGTCGCAGGATACTAAATATCCCGCGCACACGAAGACACGATTGGGGAGATCGGTCCATCGAACACCGCAACCACACATTACTCTTCAGAATCGGCAAAATGAAGATAGCTCGCCAGATAGACTAGTCTTTGTTTCCTTACTTACTATAAGTGAACAAAGACAAGGGGGCAAGGATAGGTCGAGCTAATCTCAGATACGATCGAACAAAGAGGAACCATACTCGATCGGCTTCGCTAAAAAAAACATGCAGAGCGATCGAGGTCGTCCGACGAAAATTACAAGTAAGAATTCCAATTCAAAACATGTCAATACTTTCAACACTCAGACAATCGGCCGGACGAACAAAAAAATCGAAAGCAAATATACGCGTACTCGTAAAAATTGCACACAAACAGTCAAAGGCGATCGCATATGAGGCGATGCGGAATGAGAAAAGGAGTATTTTATTCATAAACACAAGCTTCATACATTTCAAGCCCGAAGGCCTTACAACTAAAAGTACAAGTTACGAAGGAAAAACAAAAGCCTCTCAAAGCCCCGCTCTTGGTCTTCGCCCTCGGGTTGCGGATCGGCTTGGGCACCCCATCGGCCTCGGGATGAATGAGTTTGCCGGTATACCAACTCAAGTCAATCCAGGGTCGACCAAGTCAAGGATCGGCGAGAGAATTCGGATGCAGAGGATGCTTGGAGACATAGGATCTGAAGCTTTCCATCGGGGGACCGGACTCGACCCCCTGCCTTTTTAGCAACTCGGACAGCGTCGGCATAGGCCAAATAGTAGCGAACTCGCCGACGTGCCCGACGTTAAGGTAGGGATCGACCTCGATCGCCTTGTGCCCTTTCGTATCCGCCGCCGTCTTCTCGACCTCGCCGGATTCGGCCGCCTTGGCAACATTCTCGCCCCGGCCTTCTCCAGCTCTCTCTTCGCCGCCTCCCGGCTCACCATGAGCCGATCCACCGCAGCCTTGGCCGGTCGCCTCCTCTGCGAAGCCTCGAGCTTCAGCGAGTCTCCTTCTCCTTATTACAGATCGATCGGCGGCTTCCTTGGGCGACTCGGCTCCTGCTTCAATCGATCCACGTCTGCTTAGCCCGCAGCGGTCTCCTCATACTCTTTCTCCATCGACCGGATCCGGTTGGCATCCTCGATATTTACATTAGGCGGTCTCGAGCTCGCGATGGAGATGAGCGGTAGAGGGTCGCCTCAAAATCCCGGCGGCTTGGGACGGCCATCGTCGCGCTGAAGAGCCGTGGCAACGCCGCCGCATGGCATCTCGGATCGCCGACGAGCGATCGCGTCAAGGTCGGTCGTCCAAGCCTTGGGCGGGAAGTGATTGCACAGCGAACGTAGCGGGGACTTCGACGTAACCTTGTGGAGCCTTGCTCGGCAAATCCGACACCATGGGGCGACGTCCGGTCGGCGAGGCGAACCTGCGGCCAAACCAAGGAAATCAAGGAGTTAGCCCATACCATGCTCGGAATGCCTAACTCGGAAAAACTTTGACCCACTCTTACCTATTGACCGGCTCGGGATCGCGTCCGAAAAAGGCTTGCCCCGGGGTGTCTCCGCATCGGCGATCGCCATCTTCTTCGCCGAGCCGGATGACCGGGTCCGGTGACCGTGGGTTTGGCGCCGAGATCGCTCCATCATCGGGATGGCGGAGATAGGAGCCGCAGCGGCCAGGAGGCTCAAGAATCGATACGTCGCCTCGGAGATCGACAAGGACTCGACCTCCGCCTCTTGCGGCGTTTGGTGTTCCTCTCCCTCGACCACCGGCTTGGCGGCCAGGCGCCTCGGCGGGTCTCGTCACCGGGGCAGGTTGAGACGTCGTCGCAGAACGCGACCGGTCCGCTTGCCCAAATTAAGGCGACCAAGAACTCCCAAGTCCGACATAGCTATCTCTGCGGCGGAGGTTCGCGATTCGGGAAAATAAGCCTCTGTCAAAGAAAAGGTGCAAACAAGTTAGATAAAATAAAACAACATCTTGGAGACGATCGTCAAAGAAAGGAAACACCACTTAACCTCATACCTTGAACTTTCAAGTGACGAGGGTAGCAAAACAAACGAGCCCCCAACCGATGAGCTTCAGTACCAAGCGATCGAACGTCAATAAAGGAGTTCGGCAACGCACGAATACGCTCCCAAACGATCAAGAAATCAAATGGGAGGTCATTTGGTCAGTACGAGAGGTCCTGCAAAAGAAAACAAAATTAGATCAGTCAAGACAAGCTCAATCAAAGGGAGAGTTTAAATCCTTACTCGGATTCCTCTCCTAGGAAAATAGTGGGAATCTCCAACTCTTCATTCACCCTTCACTCAACGCCGATCGCCATGCCCGCCGACCCAACACCATTTTGCCTGTGTCGCCCTTGGTCTTATTCGCACGCCAAGAACCACTCTCCCGAGTCGGCCTGGATATGATAACCGCCGATCGTCCCTTTCTGCGACAGCCAATTTAAACAAATAATTCATCTCCAGTAGCGCTAAGGTGACGAAATAACCGGTGACCGCCAAACAAGGTCAACGTGCGGATGATCTGCAGACCAAGCATTCGGCGTCGATTGAAGAGGCGCCAAATTCCGAGCGATCGGCAAATAGGAGACGGCGAGTGGCAACGGAATCGCAGACCCGCCTCCATAATCATCTCGTTGTGGCGACCATATCTGGGGCGGTTGGTCGGCGCGCTCATTCTCCAAAGGCACGTGAAGGGAAACGTCGGAGGATGTGATATTTGGCCCTCCAGTAGCTCGGAGTCATTCTTGGTCGCCGTACTCGGATCGGCCAAGAGTCCACGGAGACAGGACGGCGGCTGAAAGACCGTCCGATTCACATGTTTGTAAGGGTGAGCGGCGGAGTAGGCCTCAAATCGAATTCGGGCAAGGTCAGTGATCGTTTCCATCATCCGAGCAAAAGCCACATAGAAGGGGCCGAATCTGCTCTCTCTTTCCCGTGCCTCCCGCACTGGATCGTCTTCATCCACCGTGAACCCCCTGCTCGCCGTCTCGCCGTCCTCGCCACCTCGGCCTCGTTGAAAAGTTTTCGAGTTCTTGGGTGCAATCCCGCTCGAATAGCTTCAGCGGCCGTCTCCATATCCACTCTAACGGGAACCTCCTCCCGTTCGAGCAACGCGTGGAAGAACTTCCGGTCTCGAAGGTTTTCGATCCTCCCGACATATTGGAAAGTAAAGATAAGGAGAAGGTTAAATTTAATCTTACCTAGAAAAAGAAGAAGATCGGCACTCAAGGCTCCGTAAATTTCTGCAAATTCGGCCATGGATGCTTAAGGGCGCGTAAAAGTGAAGGAGAAGAAGCCCTCCCTTTTTATAGATGGAAACGAGGGCCTAAGTGCAAAAGGAGAAACCTCGGGGATCGAATCGGAACCGTCACGTGGGGACGCATTAAATGCGGCCCTCGAATCCGCATACGCGTCTTTTCGAGGGCATGCCCGGTAATGATTCGACAAACCGTCGGATTCCCCAGCGGCACGACGCGTGTCCCGGCCCGCTTGTGAAAGGCCCGCCTTCTTTTCCCCGCTCCGACGCGAAAGAAGGTCGTCCATATTTGAATTGGATCGGTGATCGTCTAAACATCGGCGATCGCCAGCGGTGCCACCTCACCCCGTGTTTTCAACATCAAGGCGAGTGGGGGCAATTGTTGTGCGACGATTAATTCGCCACGATAGGCGATCGCGACCTCCGAAAAGTCAACCATAGAAGACAAACTCCGGAAGAACACATAAAGTCCGGCATAATAAAGCGAACTTCTTTAGGTAACCAGCGATCGTCTATAGATACCTGGCGATCGTCTTTGTCTAACGGATCAGAGGCGATCGTCTCAAGCCACGTGGGGATCCAGCATCCGACAAAGTCGTCGAAGACCGAATCATGGACGATGGCCCACCCGCGGATCATCATAGGATACCAACAAAAAGGATCATCGACCCCACTGTCACCTACCGCACCTACCGACAAGGCCGCCGAAAGGTACGAGGTGGACCCTCCTCGGACGGCGACGCGGCCAGCGTCTTGGCTTCCCATTGGTTCACCCACCGGCCTCCAAGCGCAACCTCGGACCTCAAGGGAACAGGCCCCCGTGACGGACGATCGGCCGTTTATTTTAATATAGAAAACGGCGATCGCCCGCGATCGCTGAGGATCCCAACTACTTAGTCCCCTATAAATAGAGAACTCACTGCGTCAAAGAGGGGATTCGACCACGAATTAAGTGCAAAACACACACCAAAGAGAGAACAAAAGGCTCTTTTGGCAAGCACTAACATATTCATAGTGACATTCACACACATTCATCATAAATTCCAAGCAAGAACTCACGATTCATCCATCCGGTTCTTAGGCAATCTACGCGCTCTAAAGCCTAGATAACTAGAAGCTTTTACACTCATTGTATTAGATTCTAACATTAATATTTGTACTCGACAGTATATTTATTAATAACATCTCGCGAGAGCATTCAAGCCCGGGACTAACAACCCCGGCAAATCTTGTGTTATCCATTTTCCCACGGAAGTGTTCTCGCATTTTGTTTGTTACTCGATCGTTCCAGCAATACTATCTCCGGATAATATTTTGAGTAACAACAATTATTAATCTTAATAGTTAATTAATTAGCATGCCTAAATAAATTTTGTGCTCGTGGATGCGTAAAACGCTTTATTCGAAGATTATAAACTTTGCCTTCGTTGTATTTTATTTCCAACACTAAATTCCTAATCTACGGTTTCCCCAAATTTATAATACTACTTATTCCTAATAATTTCCCCTGTTTGTTAATGATGCCAAAAAACTATTGTAGAAGACTCGCTCGTTTTAAGTTCCTGGAGAACAAAGTGTTGGGCGACGGCCCAACATCCAGCCTGCATCAGCTTAAGACGACACGGCCTGCAATTTGACCCATGAGATCTCTACTAGAAAGTGGTTAAATGAATTGACTTGGACTACTCATAGCAACAAGATGCATCTTATTTTCTGGTAGCCATCTCATAGAAATTCCAAAGTTAAGCGTGTTTGATCTGAGTAGTTATAGATGGGTGACCCCTGAGAAGTTTCTCAGGGTGCGAGTGAGTGAGGAGAACGCGTGCTAGAAAAGAGTCGTGTTGATACAGTGAAGACAGTCCTCATCATTCTTCTAGAGCTAGAACCGGGGGCAAGTGTTACTTGCAGAGGGGACCAACAACTGGTATCGAAGTCGATCACGATTTGAATTCCCTTGGGAGTATTCTACAGCAAATGTTGCTAGGAGCGGTGGAACTAAGATGCTTGGCGTGCAACGGAGGTGTCCATATATCCAGAACGAAGATGATGGCACAGTGGAGATAAACGGCGATGGATCCAAAGATGTCGCAATAGCCGGAACGAGATGCTGGCGCAAGGGAGATAAACGGGTATGGAACTTAAACCGTCGTGAGCCAAGATATCCAAATATTGGAGCGGGTACTGGCAGGTGCTGGGGGATTGTTGGGCTATGGCCCAGCATCCTGCCTGCATGGGCTTAAGACGTGCGGTGCAGCCTGCAATTCGGCCCGTGAGATCTGTACTGGAAGATGGTTAAATGAATTAATTTGAACTGATGATACCAACAAGATATGTATCTTCTTTTTTGCCAGCCGACTCCAAAGTAAAGCGTGGAGTAGTCCGATCCGATAGAGTTCTTCAAAGGCTAGCCATTTCTCAACCAATTCTGGGTTTATGGGAGGCTCTTCTGGTTTAATAGTTGGGATTCCTACAATCATCCTTTTCAATTTTTCAGGCCTTACTTCCACGCCTGGTTTGAATTCCCATTTTCTGGTTCATGTTTGACTCTGGCAAATGAAGGATGAGAGATGGATTTTTTCATATATCTTCTTCTTCATCAATCACAGATTCAACTGTGGTTTTCTGTTCTCCGGCGTTCTTCTGGTCTTCGCACTCTTCCGTTCGTTCACATTCTTTTGAGATTAACCAGTGGAGCGTATGGATGAAGGTCTGGTTAGATATACTTCATGTACAGGCTCGGTGATTATATATGTTCTGGTACATAAGGTATATTTAAGAACTCTGCACATGATTGTTTCTTGATCTGTTCCAGATTAGTCTTAGTATGTAGGTCCATCTTGCGCTTGAGTTCTTCATTTTGTTTAGAACTGAGTACTCTTACACCTCTTCCTTCGAATGCGCCTCTGATATGTGACCCTGAAATAGGTACTGATTACGTGGATACAGGAGTGGACTGTTCGTGGATGGTGATATTACAGTTGGTCTACAACTATCTTGTTGAGCTCTGGTATGGGCAACAATCTCTTATGCCATAGGTGTTTTTGAATCGCTTCTGGCAGTTTTTTCTTTGACTCTTCTAACTTTCTTTCCTTCCCCTTATTAGACTCTTCCCCCTTTTTGGTATTATAAATAGCCACTAGCATGTCCTTGATAGCAGAAGATGCCGGTCTTGATCTCTGTAATGTACTTGGATTCTTTCTTCTTGTTTGCTTCGATGCTCTTCTAAATTTCTTCTTAAAGGGAGATGAGTTTTTTGTTGAACTCCTCATTGAGCTGTTTAAGCTCATCTTTGATGATCATTTGACTCGCTCTGGAGGTGCTCGAAATGTTAGAAACTTCAATTTTTCTAGAATCTCGATGGCGGTGGTGTTCTTTCTTTATTGCGTCTCAACCTGGCGAAATACTGTTGCTGCCAGTTTGGAGTTCTTCGTATTCTTTTTTTTTTCTTCTTCTTCTTTTCTTATTGGGGGGCTAAAGTTTATTCTGGTGGAATTGGGATATAATCTCATATTTTCGGGGCATGGTATAGGTGAGCTTGCTCTTCTGATATGTCTTCAAAGAAATCGGGGCCACTAAGAGAGGTAGTCTTAGCAGGATCAAATTCATCTTGTTGAGTTCCCCCTGAGGTAGTCTTAGTGGGGATTTGAGAATTGTTGTCGTCATGGGCTGTGGTCGGGCTGAGCACCATGTTCTCTTCTGGTTCGATTTGAATAGTGGGACTTTGGATGGGAACGGAAATCTGTTCTTGTGGCTCCTCTGGTTTAGCCGCAGTTGGGCTGTGCATTATGCGTTCTCTTGTAGGTAAGGCAGTAGGTCTTTGAACATTCTCCTTACATGGAGCTTTTCCATCTCCAGAGGGTATTTTGGCCTGTTTGAAAGATTCTCCATCTCCTTTCATCTGCCTGGCAAACTTTTCTGCTTTGTGTGTCCTTCGTGTTTTTGAAGGACTTGTGAGAGTGGTGTATCATCATCATTATCATCAGCAGAGACAGAAGAGACATTGTGAATGGGGGAGTCATTTTATACAACAATGAGACTGGTTTCTTGCCCTTCAATATTTCATTCTGTTTGGAGTTAAGAACAACATGGACACATTATTTAATGCATCTGGAATGCTTTCAGTGTTGAGAAACTGAAGCATCTATTATTCTTGAGCAGTCATTTCTAAAATATTTTGAGAGTTGAGTGGTCGCCCGGCTAAATTTCCAGGAATGCCATTTTCTAATTCTAGACCACTCTTTCATGAAGAGCAACTCTGATGAGGGAACTTATTCGCGGGATTTAGGAGTCTTTGGAGGTGATCTTCCAGTGGGTGCACAATCAATTATATTCTTTGACTGGAGCTACCTTGTTGATTATTCATCAAGACCGGTAGGTGGTCGCTCTTCTTGTGGTTCAGAGGAAGGGCTCCTCTGTCTTTTGATTTCTTTAGGTTCTTTAATTGTTTTGAATTTCTTTGCGAATGGACCCTTGTTTTGTGAACTTCTATTTCTTGCATCTTTTCTACCGTCTGGTCATGGAGGACTCGACAGACATTGGGTGTTCTTCTGGTATTTAAGTTTCACTAGAAGTCTTGTGCTGCTCTGGTTCTTGAAATACAATAGGAGAGATGGGTTGTTCTGGTGTGTTGTTGTTGAATTCCACTTCTGGATGTTCAGTGGGTTTCTTCTGGTTGAGTGTTGATTTCTTAACCAGTCTTCTTTGGTTGCGGTATTTATTCTGGGTGGCTTGGAGAGGATTTACCATGAAACGTCTTCATCCTTAGTTCAGTTATTCTTTTCCTTTTAGTGGCTTGTGGCTGCTCTTCTGGTTTTGAAGGAGGGATTTCTCCACCTTTCTTTGATTCTGTACAAATACTTAAATTTGGATAGAGGCGCATTAGAGGGAAGTTTAATTTTCTTTTTTGCCATGATGTATGCAATGTGATGGCTAAAGGAGCCTCTGGCGAAGAATGCCATTCTCGTCAACTTCCCGTTTATTCACATTGTCAGTAAGTTCCGTGAATACGAGATCGGCCCAGTCGATTTTGATACCCTAGATGACATGATACATCATCATAGCTTTTGTACTTGTCATATATCCAAAGCTTCCCGTCTTCAACTCTTGTTTCGCAAAAATACCCATCAACTGCCGACATTCCCGCTTGAGTTCCCTTTTATGTGCAGCCATTTGAATTTTGGAGCTTGGAACTTTTGCAATCTTTTCCCATATGTATTTTGCTTTGCAATTCAGACCTTCGATCTTGGGGTTTTCATCTCCTGGAAGATGAATATGTGTGGTGAGGTCCTCCTTTAGGATTTTGACGGTTGTGTTGCCAACTGTTGCTTCAACTGAACAATCTGTTCGCGCAGCAGTTTGGAATATCTACAAAACCTATTCTTTGCTTCCATTTTACATCGATGCTTAGATTTTCATATATCCCAATAGTTTTGGATTTTCCACGATCTTGTTCGCGATCCTCTATTTCTCGGAGAAACACAAAACGATGTTTCCTAGCCAGAACTTTCTTTAGTAAATCCGCGAAAATGGGTTCCTGAGAATCAGAAGTTGATACTTCGTCGCCATTTTTCATAGATCTTGAGCTTTAGGGTTTGTGAGGAAAGAATTTGGTAGATAGAAATAGATAGATATATATAGAGAGATAGATAATTAGAAAGTGCAAGTGTTCTGATTGTTTGATTCTTTTTATAGATGACGTCGGGTACATTTTTTAAAATGTGTCCGCTCTGTAAACGTTAACGGATAACCGACGTCCCATTCCATATTCTCATAATTCTCACTAGTGACTGAGTGTATGTGTGCCCATAATTTTTTTCCTTGTTTATTATCATAAAATAATACTTCCTTTGTTTATATTTTGACTGTCTTATTAACTCTTCTGCCTTTGAGTTGATTTACTCTCCTTGTTCTCCTCTTTTGGTGTCTCTTCTCTTCTGGTTTTGGTTATACTATATGATTCTGAGATCACTATGTCTTGATTCACACAGTATTTTGGTGAGTACATCAGCCAGTTATTTCTCTGTGTTGATGTGCTCAATCTTCACATTTTTCATGTCCACATGATCAAGAATAAGTGATACTGTACATCAATATGCTTGGTCCTAGAGTGTTGAACTGGAGTTTTTGATATTGCTAAAGCATTTGTGTTGTCACACATAATTTTAATTTCCCGTTCAATGATGCCATAATCCTTGAGATGTTGTTTCTTCCAAAATAGTTGAGCACAGCAACTTCCTGCGGCCAGGTATTCTGCCTTTGCTGTTGCAATGGCAATAGATTGCTGCTTTTTGCTGAACCAGGAGACTGGCCTGCCCCCTAATAGTTGGCAAGTTCCTGAAATGCTTTTCCTGTTTATTTTTCAGCCTGCAAAATATCCAATCAGTTCAAATCCTCCTCCTTTGGGATACCATAATCCACATGTTTCGAGTTCCCATTAAATATCGTATTATTTTCTAGCAAGGATTAGATAGATTTCCTTTGGATTAGCTTGATATCTTGCACATACTCCAACTGTATATGTTATGTCTGCTTTGTTGGCTGTTAACTAGAGTAATAATCCAATGATTCCCCTGTATGTTTTTTCGTCTACTGGTTTACCAGAAGTATCAAGGTTAATTTGAGAAGTAGTGTTCGTGGGAATTCTGGTGGAGGTTTCTCCTTCAACTCCATACTTTTTGATGAGCTCCTTGGTGTATTTAGCTTGATTTATGAAGGTTCCATGAGGCAACTGCTTGATTTGTAGACCCATAAATAAGTTTAGTTCTTAAATCATGGTCATTTCAAAATTCCTTGCATGAGTTTGGAGAATCTTTCACACATCTCTGGGTTGATTGATCCAAAGATGATGTCATCTACATATACTTGAACTAGGACTATATATTCTCCAAGTTCAGTTGTGAATAATGTTTTGCTACCTTTCCCTTTATAAACCCCTTTCCTAGTAGAAATGGATATGGTGTCATACCATGCTCTTGTGCTTGTTTTAGTCCATACAGATCCTTTTTGAGTTTGCAGACCTTTTCTTCATGTCCTTTCACTTCAAAGCCAGGGGCTATACGACATAGACATCTTCTGCTAGGTGTCCTTGTAAGAAGGCACTTTTTACATCCATTTGGTAGACTTTGGAGTCTTTGTGTGCTGCATATGCTAAAAATATTCTGATAGCTTCAAGTCTGGACACTGAAGCAGTTTCATCAACATCAATTCATTTAGCTTGGCAGCAGCCTTTAGCTACTAGTCTTGCCTTGTTCCTAATAACTTTAGCATCTTCATTCATCTTGTTTCTGTAAACCCATTTGGTACCTATAGGTTTGATGTATTCTTCCCAGATTTAATTTCTCTCTAACTAACTGAGTTCTTCCTGCATTGCTCGAATCCAGTCATCCTCAGATAGAGCTTTATTTATGGATTTGGGTTCTATTTGAGAAATATAGCATGCAAATAGATCTTATTTGAGCATTTCAAATCTGGTTCTTACACCAGATGTTGGATTCCCAATCACAAGATGCTTTGTATGATCCCTTAGCCATCTTGTGTTTGGTTCAGTTCTTTTGGATGATCCTTTTCCTCTGGTATATTCATTGATTATATTGTCTGCTTGTGGATCATTGTTGGCTAGAGGTAATGATGTATCGTTGTATTTTGGTGACTTCTCCAGCATGTGGCAGGTTCATCACATTGTTCTCCTCAGTTCATGGTTTGGTTGCCCCTTTTTCTTCTTATGCACTAATATCCTTGACATTGATTTCAGCTTCATCAAATTTGACATCTATGGACCTTCTATCACCATTATTGTTTTCTTGGGAATCCTGTGAGCTTTGCTTATGGCTAAGTATCCCATGAGTATTCCTTCATCAGCCGTTTCTTCAAATGATTTGAGATGTTTTTTGCCATTTTTATGTATGTATCATTTTCCACCAAATACTCTGATGAGTGATATTGTTGGTTTTATTCCATTCCAGAGTTCATAAGGTGTTCTATTGAATGCTTTTGTTCATCATGCACCTGTTTCGGACATATCAAGTGTGTTGACAGCTTCAGACCAAATATCTGGAGGAATTTTTCCTTTGCAATCATTGTTCTTGCGGCTTGTTTAAGTGTCTTGTTTCTCCGTTCAGCAACTCTATTTTGTTGAGGTGTTCTTGCTTCTAAGAGCTGATGGGCTATTCCATTTTCATTGCAATTCTTGATTATTGTACTGTTGGAAATTTTGATCTTCTATCTGATCTGATCTTCTAGACGGTGCAGCTCTTCTGGTTCTAGAGTTGTTTTTTTTATATCTGGTGTTTTTTGGCAGTGCATACTTCTTCTTATTTAGAAATACTATCTGTTTGTATCTAATGTTGTCATCAACCACAACAAGAGTGTATTTCTTGCCGCTCACACTGACTGGCTCTACTGGTCCAAATTGGTCCTTCTGCCGAAAAATTAGTGCTCTGGTTGAGGATTGGTTGGGCTTCTATTTGAGTAAAGATTTGATTTGCTTGCCCTTTTGGCATGCATCACACAATCCTTTTGTCAAAGACCATGTAAGGTAATCATTCAACCAGATTTCCTCTGGCAAGTTTATTGATTTGAAATTCACGTGACATGCATTTATGCCAAAGCCTGCATTGATCTTGTTTTGTAATAGATAGGCATCTTTTGTTGTGGTATTCCAATTGACAGAATAAAGATTTCCATCGCTGAAAGCCTTAAATATTGCATCACTTGCTTCTTTCTTGAACTGAAGTTGTCCTGCTTTAAAGACTAAGCAGTCTTCTTTTCTTGCTGGAACTTCAGATCCTCTATCACATAGTTGGCTAGCACTTAAAAGCTTAAAGTGCAATCCTTTGACGTAGTAAACTTTCGTAATGGCCAGGTTGTTTCGTTTGAGAAGTCATATTCCTTGTATATTTCTTAGTTTTTTGCCTCCAAATGTCACTTCTGGTCCCATTATCTCCTCCAGGTCTTTGTGGAGTTGTTTCATCCCTGTCATATGTCTGGATCATCCAATGTCTATGTACCAGGTATCTGTTTATGTGTATTAATTCAACAGGGGTTTGGATACCCACATGAGTGTGGGTCCTTTGATGTTACATTTTCCCGGTTCCAAGAGAGCTCAATGCCATGGTAAGGGGCATGAGAAATTTCCTTATATAGTTATAATGGTACGGTATGTTTACTAACATTTTCCTATTATTGGGAGTCACGTGTTCCTTAAGCCTAGGTTTGCCATAGTCCTTTTGGTAAACTCAAAAGTACTTGTTTGGCAAATTTCTTATTTTGAAAGTTGTAGGTCCTCTGATTTGATGACCACTAGTTGTATCTTGGTTTTTCTTGGTTTGTAGAAATTATTTGACCAGTTTTGTTTATTTGGTCTTCAAGAGTTTGTCCTTCTGGTGGATGATTTTTTGAAAATTATTTTGACCAGAGGTGTAATAAAATAGTCCTAGTTCCCTTTATCAGTAAAGAATGCCCTGTTGTTTTTGTAAGACCTTTGTTGTCCCTTGTTTTGAGACTCTGGGATTTTAGAAAATTTGTTTGCTGCTCTCTATCGAGTCTCATAGATATGTTGATTAGTCATCACTTCTCCCTGTACAAATGCAATAGTTTTTATGGGAATTTGTGATGATATTTGGCTGTTACGAATATATACGAGTCCAACTTTATTTCTAGAAGAAACTTGAGAAGCTATTAACATTTCTAGTCCTTTTGATGAGGAAGGAAAAGTGTCAATTTGCTCCTTTAGTTTTATTTTTTTTGGACATTTCACATTTCCTATTTAAAGAGAGATTTTTAATGGAGAGCTCACCAATATGTCTAACAAGGATTTTCATCCTTTATTTCAAAGAGGTGTTTTCTTCATTCAATAAGTCATTTCCATTTTTTAAGAGAAGAATGTTTGAACTGTATTTGTTCAAATTCATGAGTGAGAGTTTTCACCATGTCTTGTAAATTGTAATTTGAGCACAAAAGTGTTTAATGAGAAAGTTACCTCATCTCTATTTGCAGCCAAACACTGACTTGTTCTTCGCTCTTCTGGTTTCTTGATGGAAGATTGTAATTCTGAGTATTCAGCACTTGATTCTAATGAATAGTTGGAGTTTTCTTTTCTTGCTTTGTCATTTATAGTTAGGCAACGCAAAGCAGGATGTGGTTCATCTTATTCTTATGAGATCAGAGGAGTTTTTAGCGTGTTTCTAGTTTTGGCTCTTCTTGTACCATAAGAGCCTTTTTCTTCTTTCTTTCCTATTTCTGTTTTTCTTCCTGTCCCCTGGGACTAGAAGGTCATTCATATTGTCCTGGTCTTTCATATGATCCTAGTTGTTTTGTACAATTATTTTAATAGTGTCCGGGTTTCTTGCGCCTGAACATACCCTCTCTTATTGGAGATCATGAGATGGGTTTGTTTTTTGCTTTCATGATAGCCTCTTTTTACGAATTTTCTGAAGCTTTTCATTAGCAAAGCCATATCCTCTTCCTCTTCTAAGTTGTAATCTTTTGATTTTGAACTTGAGGTCTTCTGGTTGTCCTTATTTGAGTTGGTCTTTTGATGCGCTGGGGGAGGCAGCCACTAATGCAATAGAAGACTTCTCATTTGTTGCTTCCTTTTGTCCAGCCTTTCTAGATCAAAGGCATGATTTATTATCTCCCAGAAGTGGGATTCCACAAAGAGAGAGTTCGGACCTTTGTTGCTTTTGATGGACACCACCTTTACATGTCATTCCTGTGATAGAGCTTGAAGGACATTCATGCAGACCTCCTTCGTATACTCCTTCTGAAAAATAAATAGTTCATCCAGAACATTGGTGTACCTCATTTCCATTTTTTAATGGATTCTTTTGGTAGCATTTCGAGTGAATCATATTTCTGCATGATGACAGAGAGTTTGGTCTCTTTAATTTGGTCAGTTCAAAGTGATAGCTATTAAGCTTGTCCCTCAAGTCTTTGGCCGTCTATGTATGATTCTTGATCTTTGGGAGGATAGATTTTTTAAGGTCTACATGCCTTGCTTTTGTCGAAGTTGTCAAGATTTGTCAACTTGTAATCGTCTCATGTCCATTCATATTTTGGCTTAGGAATGAATCTTGCTACCATTGTTGTTGCAGCGGCGGGCGTGATGGCTCGTGCTGAGGTTATTGTGGTAGTTCCTCTAGAGGTGGTCATTGTTCTTGTAAAAGCAGTGTAAGAGGATCAGATTTCACACTGTTATGGGAGCTTCTTTTATTACGGTACACATCTCTTCGTGCATGGCAGAAAGATGCATCTGCATGGGAATTCTCCACTCATCGAATTCCTCCATGGAGTAAACTGGAATTCTTTCGATTTTGGTGAGTGTATTTTGAAAGAAAGAAATGTGTGATTTGCAGCAATGGCTACCGATTTTGTTCTTACGCTATTCCATTAGGTACTCAAGAGACATGTGGTGACGTATGTCAATGAGGAGCTTTTTAGCAATGGCTGTCTCACTTTAAAGGACTATAAATAGAGGCTTTGGAGTGGCAAAGAGTACAATAGCTACAAGCAATATTGCATAATCTTCTGAGCTTAATATACAACTATTCTTAAGCATTTATTTACTTATAGGTTGTTGTAATTGATAGAAGAAGAGTTGTCCTCTATTCTTCGATAGAAATTCTCGTCTCACTTCAATTTAATTTGTATTCTTTATTGAGAGAACACTCGAATCGATTTTCGGTAAATTTGTTATTAGGATCAAGTGAGTGATTCAGTGAGAGTGACTTGTACCATTAGTAAGAGTAATTAGTTGTGGTTGTTCTTGAGCCTGTAATTCAAGAAACTAAATTTGGCACTAATTATAAAAGTATTATTGTAAAGAGTTGGCACTGATTTAGAAAGTACAAATATTTGAAGAAAATTCATAAGTGGTAACACTCAGGTAGGGGATGTAGGCACTTTGGATAGTCGAACCTCTATATAATTCTCTAAGTCTTTTAAATTTTGATAAAACTTTTGTAAATCTCTAATTTTATAAGCTTCCACGTAAAAAGAGTTTATTACTCTTTACTGACTCTATTCAACCCCTTTTCAGCATCAGTACCAACCCAACATGTTCAACATTTTGATATTTGATTTTTATTTGTTCATACAACATGTGTGATAGCGTATGTTCAATATCTTGAGATTGATTATCGCTTGACATATTATGATCTATTTGGAGTCTATCATTTTGATGGTATTCTTGGTTGATCCTTTTTGTTGACCATATGTTTGTTCCAACTTCGCATTGGTGACTCAGAACTTGCTGGCATTGATTATGCAGATGATTTACAGATGTGTTGTGTGTTCTTGGCTTTTATCTAGACTGAGCAGTATTTACCATAATTAAGATTTAATGATGTTATCTAATAGGTTAGATTGGAAACTATCGTATATTCCGTACTTATAAGTCGTGATGATATTTCAAGAAATTTAGAATTTTTTGAGATATATTGCAGATATTTGTATTCGAGTTCATTTCATCATTTGAGATGCAGGATGTGGTATATGGTAAGTATTTCAACACGAGTTGGTAAGATTTTTACGGTAAGATTGCAGTGGTGGTACTTCTTACATTTTATTACATTGATATGCAATTATTTATCTTGATGTGATCGTTATTATTGTTGATTATTATGGCTAATCCCGTCGGGGCCTTTATTTTAGGTGCTTGAAGATCGGGCTTGTAGCCATAGTGAAAGAGATGAGCTTCGCTAGAGATACTAGCTATGCTATGTGATCAGGGATCGAGTATTCTAATTGATTGTTATTTTAACTTCTTGTAGCGGACATACACTTTGAAAATTGTATAAGTTTTGGCAATCTGGCATTGTTCCAATGAGATTTTGTGGTGGTATTTAGCAACGGGCCTCAGAACAACGGGCCTCAGAACAAGCCTTCATGGCTTAACAGCAAAATATGATGTCTTTACATCAGACCATGATGAGCTATATCATGACATTGACTCGGACTATGAGTTAGTCGGGACTTATGACACCTCTTCCCCCACCTCCTTCGGTCTTAAATTTACAGACTCCTGTATTATCTTTATGGTCTCGAAACGAGGACATGTAGGAGGATAGTAATCCTTCTCCTACCTTTAAGAATTTGATTGATTTTGATAGTGGATTTGAGTTGTATCACAGTTCTCTTCATATATAGTATTAATGTTAAGTGTTTGTTTATTTAAACTTATATTTGTTATTGTTGGTGCATATTGTGATTTTTACTTACTCGCGTGTTGATGTTGATTATGTTTTTAATGTTGGTGTATTTGTGTTTATGGGCACAGGTGGCCAAATCCGAGTTCGGGTCCAGCCAGCCGGGTCACGGGTCGGCCAGACCTAGATCCGTGCCCCACCGGTCGGTCTTCACGGATCGGCCATGGGTCTGGATCCGGGTCCGGGTTGGACCCACCGGGTCACGGATCGACCCGTGATTCTTTTTTAAAAATACACACACACACACACACACACACACACACACACACATATATATATATATATAAGATTTTATTTATTATCATTTTATTCATAATTTCTCGCTTTAGTTTTCTTGCTCCTCTTTAAATGACAACTCTTCAACATATCGGGTTGTTCTTCCTCTAATGGGAGTTGGCTTGCCGCAGGATGATTCGACTTGGATATTTGCGTTGGAGTTGGTACCCCTTGACGAGTGCGCTTAAACGTTGTATATGTTTGGTTTAACATGGCTTCATCAATTTCTTAATCCATTTCTTCATCAATGTAATGCAATTGTTAATGATTTGGATACATCTAAATCCCTAGGGGTTAATTTCATCTTCACTAGTAGTTGTGGTACTACCATTAGATACTTTCAAGTATCATAGCATCATCTTTAGAATTTTGATATTTATTTTCAAATCCCCGGTGGAGGTTGATATTGAGATTCAGATTAAAACTCTCAGATAGTTATGCCTGATGGTTTCTTGATTTTGCCTCAAAGAGCTATTCGTTCAATACCATTCCCTTGTCAGAACTCGAAATAAGATAAAATGATAATTAGTGATAAATTAGAGTTTAGAGAATGAGAATTGAGATAGAGATAGAGAGAGATAGGTTGATTGAGCGAGATAGGTGTGAGAAATGGAGGTTGGGGTATTTATAGGTTTAAATTTTGATTCTAATATTTTTTTTTTTGAAAATTAGCCATTGGACTAGTTGGCTCTAGGTCCGACCCTCCAGGTTCTAACGGTCGGATTAAAAAATAATTGAATTTTGAAACGATCGGCTCGTGTGTACTTAGGGTCCTGGTCTGGCGGGTTGGAGGGGTCAAATGGGTCCTGGTTGGCCCCAGGTCGCATGAGTCCGGGTCGACCCGACAGATCTGGGTCCTGTAGGCACGTTCATTTATGGGTTGACTTATAGAGTGTTGGTGTAGTTGTTTACGATGTGGGTCATGTTTGTTTATATATATATATATATATATATATATATAGGGTGGGGTTATTATAAAAAGGGTCTTATAATAAAAAGTGTAGGAAGGATTGTGGGAGTGACATGTGTCATCCCCATTCCACATTATATGACATGTGTCACCCCCACCCCCACCCTACCCCCACCCCCCACCCCAAAAAATTTTTTTTTTCCCGAAATTTTTTTTTTCCCGAAAATTTTTTTTTTTCCCGTCAAAATTTTTTTTTTGGGCTAAATTTTTTTTCCCGCCAAATTTTATAACTATGATGCACCATTTTATTTTGGTGCATCACAGTTATAAAAATTAGTTATAACTATGATGCACCAAATTTCATAACGGTGATGCACCTGGGTTTTAATGCATCATAGTTATAAGTTTACTGCATTATAGTTATAAGAAACTAGATCATCCTAAGTTTTCTGCATCATATATATATATATATATATATATATATCTAACTGCAGTATAGTTATAAGTTATAAGTAACTGCATCATGTATGTAACTGCATTATAGTTATAAGAAACTGCATCATCCTAAGTTTTCTGCATCATATATATATGTAACTGCAGTATAGTTATAAGTTATAAGTAACTGCATCATGTATGTAACTGCATTATAGTTATAAGAAACTGCATCATCCTAAGTTTTCTGCATCATATATGTATGTAACTGCATTATAGTTATAAGTAAGTGAATCATGTATGTAACTGCATTATAGTTATAGGAAACTGCATCATCCTAAGTTTTTCTGCATCATATATGTATGTAATTGCTTTAAAATTAAATATGATTCTTTTTTATACAAGTACTACACTTTTTTTATATCATTAGTGCATCACACTAATAAGTTTTGGTGCGTCTTTATTATAAGATCGCATCATAGTATATAGTTAAGTGCATCAACTATGATGCAGTAACTTATAACCTTAATGCACTAAAATCATAATTGTGATGCAGTAACTTTATAAATGTGATGCACTTATAAATTTTGGCGGGAATTTTTTTGGCGGGAAAAAAAATTTTTTTTTTGCCCCTCAAAAAAAATTTTTTTGGCAGGAAATTTTTTTTTTTTCGTTGGGGGTGGGGGGTGGGGTGGGTGGGGGTGACACATGTCATATGATGTGGAATGGGGATGACACATGTCACTCCCAGAATCCTTCCTACACTTTTTATTATAAGACCCTTTTTAAAATAACCCAAACCTATATATATATATGTTGTTTTACATCTGATAATCACAGGTTCAAAGAAACAGATTTTTGGGATTTCGAAATTTGGAATTTATTTATTTTTTAGAATATGTTGTTTTACATCTGATAATCGCAGGTTCAAAGAAACAGATTTTTGGGATTTCGAAATTTGGAATTTATTTATTTTTTAGAAAAAGCAGTTTAGTCAATGAGTTTAGTGAGTATAATCGGTTAAATTATTTTTATTTTCTTTAAAAATATCGTTTTAGCCAACAAGGACCGATTGAGCCCACAGCAAGTATGTCTTCAGTTAAATTGAGTCCTGTTTAGCCGACAACAATGTCCGTCGTCGGCTGAACCAGACATGTTTATGTTGACAACAGAGTAGTTGTCGGCTAAACCTTAGCCGACAATGTATAAGCAATGTTGGCTTGTCTGGCGCATCACGACCAATGGGATTTTAGCTGATGACAAGTGGATTTAGCCGAACACTTCTTATTGTCGGTTAAAGTACTGATATTAGTAGTGCTAGTTATATCTCCATTTGATGATAAACCATTTTTTTCATGTCAAATATAAAATAGGGTCACGTTATTATATTTGAATAATGCTGAAGACATCCAAAGTAAACCGGTGTTTTTCCGTCTCTTTACCACGAATTATTTGAGTCCATTAATTAATTTAGAACAAGAAAAAATCTAAAAAAAAAAAAAGGAAAGAAAAGCTGAAGAATCAGTTAAAGTTAATATCGGCAAGAACCACTGGTATTATTAAGTGGCGTTGCTTCACCGTAGTGAAGAAACCAGTGGTCGAGTCTTTTTTTCCTCCCAGCCTCATATTCCATAACAGAAAAGAAACTCCCTTTCAAATTTAGTCCAAACTTTCCCTTTTCTGCCATACAGATTGATCAATCCCTTTCCCAGTCTCAAAGATCTAGCTAGAGACAACAGCTCTTCTTCATAACAATTATTCTTGGAGGGGCCAGGGGTTGATCAAGTTTATCCTTCTCCATTCCCATTCCCATTCTCTTCTGTAAATGATATCCATACAATACATTCCCTAACAGAGAAAGCATAACAATATATTCAATAAAAAGGTAGCCCCGATCAAATATTTAATTTGATCGGAAATGGCAGGCAATCCCAAGAGTAAGACAGCCGTAGTAACTGTGTGTTCTTTACTCCTGGTTGCCATGGTTGTGGCTCTATTGTTCACTGGACAAAACAAGGAAGAGAGAGATGGCGGTGGGGATGTGAATGCCTCCCAGAAGGCTATCACAAATCTATGTCAAAACACAGATTACAAAGAAGCCTGCGTGGAAAGCCTCATGTCCTCAGGGAAAAACACCACTGACCCTAAAGAGCTAATCGAACGCGCTTTCCAGGCAGCCATTAAGGACATTGAAGAGGCAGCCAAGAACTCCACCCTCCTCCAAAAACTCGAGAATGATCCCAGAGGGAAATTAGCCCTCCAAAGCTGTGAGGAGTTGGCAGATCGCGCTGTCAACGATTTGCAGAGATCTTTAGCCAAATTCAGTGACTTTGATTTGGCAAATATTGATAGCATTCTGTCAGACTTGAAGATTTGGCTCAGCGGGGCCATTACGTATCAAGAAACCTGCCTCGATGGCTTTCAGGATATGGAAGGAGATGCTGGCGAGAAAATGAGAGCCTATCTGACTAAAGGCATGCAAATGACTAGCAATGGGCTTGCCATGGTGAACGAGATATCAACCGTTTTCCAGTCTATAGCTGCACCGACATTTAGTAGTCGCCGTTTGCTATCAGAATATTCCACATTAATCCTTGGACATGATGATGAAATCCCGGATTGGGTCAATGCCAATAGGCGTAGACTTCTGAATGCATCACCACGTCAGGTTAAATCAGATCTCGTGGTGGCCAAGGATGGGAGTGGAAACTTCACAACCATTAATGAAGCACTCGACCATGTCCCTAAAAATAGAAACACAACTTTTGTGTTGTACATTAAAGAGGGTGTTTATGAAGAGAAGGTTGTAATTGGTAGCACCCTAACACATTTGCTCATTATCGGCGATGGCCCAACAAAGACAAAGATAACTGGAAGCTTGAACTACATAGATGGAACCAATACCTACCAGACCGCCACCGTTGGTACGTATGTAGGCATGTATAAATGATAGGATTGTATAAATGCAATTATCCAAAATACTAAGCACAACTTATAATCGATTAATTACTTTATTTAATGCAGCCGTGCAAGGAGACCATTTCACGGCCAAGGACATTGGATTTGAAAACTCTGCTGGTGCAGAAAAGCACCAGGCGGTGGCATTGCGTGTTAGTGCAGATCTTGCAATGTTTTTCAATTGCCAGATGGATGGATACCAGGACACCTTGTACGCTCACACTTACCGCCAATTCTACAGGGATTGCGTGATCTCAGGCACCATCGACTTCATCTTTGGAGACAGCGCTGCTGTTTTCCAGGGCTGCACGTTGGTGGTGAGAAAGCCTTTGAGCAATCAGAACTGCATTGTAACAGCTCAAGGCAGAAAAGACGTTCGCCAGCCTACGGGTCTCGTCCTCCAAAACTGCTCTTTCATAGCTGATCCAGAGTATTATCCTGTAAGGAACACGAACAAGGCATACCTTGGCAGGCCATGGAAAGAATTCTCCAGAACCATTATCATGGAATCATTCCTTGATGACTTGATCCAGCCAGAGGGATGGCTGCCCTGGAACGAGACCTTCGCGCTCCAGACACTGTTCTACACAGAATTCAACAACAGAGGGCCTGCTGCTCCGAAGGCCAATAGAGTGAAATGGGATGGTGTCAAAGAGCTTCCAGCACACAGGATTCGACGCTTCACGGCCGATGAGTTTATTAATGGCAAGCATTGGGTACCACAAACCAACATTCCATATGCTGGTGGATTCATATTCCCTGTGCCTGAATACGACCCGAAATCTGACATCTACTCCCCAATAGGGTCTGAAGAAGACAAGGATCTGGGTGGATCATCATTCAAAAATAAATCCGCATATATTGGCCGTAGTAGTAGTAATAATAATAATAATAACATTAAGAAGAAGAAGAAAAGTGGTAGGCATCATGAAAAGAAAAGGGGTGCACATGCTCCAACTGCTTCTTCAAGTATAGCTGCTGGTCCGGAGTCGCATATCGCTGCGTCCCCATGGATGGAACCATATGCTGCTGTTGCAGCTGCTCCAGCTCCTAGCCCTATTTCACATCGCCCTGACCCTAATAAGGGCGGCACTTTGTTTGGTTTTTTTTCCAGGCCATGGTAGAAATTAAGGAGATAAACTATATATTCTCAACGACATTTCATCTTTAATTATCTATGTATATCTCGTAATTGTAGCACTCTATCAAACGCTCGGAAACATATCCCGCGCTGTTGGCGTAAAATGAATTTTTGCAGTACATAACTTTATTTATGTAGTACCGTGTTTGCTTTTCGCTACCACCTATTTTTCCACCAAGTACCTATTCTGGTTTTTTCTTGCAATCACTTTGGTATATAGTTTAGTTTTTTCTTCTTCTTTTGTTGTGCGCTATTGTTTTTTGTTTTAAACTTTCCATCGCTTCCCGTGGCTTAAAAAACAATTTAAGCATATCCGTAATTAATGGAAATTGTTGTAATTAATGTATTTACTAATGAATGACCTTTATACTCCTGGAACCCTAAATGTGCGCATAAATAAAAGGTCTTTTACGCTCGTAAGAATCTGTACATTATTTTTCTTCTCTTCCAATTTCTCTCTTTTTCTCATGTTTATAACACGTTATCAAGACGATACTTTCGAGTAAAAATTTATTTTTCTCTCCGATTTTCGAAATATAAAAAAAAAAAAACGCGAGCAATTTTACGCGCTGCGAGCGCTAAAATCGCGATTCCCGCTTTGTTAAACGTCGGATCGGCATGAAATTTTACATTATCTTCCCGAGAAGCGGATCTACAAATTCAACGGTGAAGATCGGATTCTAAAAGCGTATTGCATGCATAAAAAAGTCCGAATCGAAATAGTCTTTTTTTTATGTTGGTGAAAGGTATTAATTCTATTTACTCCTTCAAAACTTCTTGCATATGATGATTTTGAGGAAAAATATATTATATTTAGTTATTAAATTTTATATTTTTGTGCATCATATATAAATAATATATATGATGACCTCAAAATTTATTATCAAATCATATTCCTCTTTGTTTCCGGAAGAAACACGATTCAACAATACTTAATAATCCAGAAGATTATTAAGATAAAAGATTTGTTGTAGTCCTTGAAGAAGGACAACGTTATCTCGTCATATTCTAGTTGAATATGATGTGTTCATGAAGAACACTATGAGATCTAATAATTTGTGCAATTCCTAATGAAAAATACAAAATAATATTCCTGAAGAATATTGTAAGTGCTCTTGAAGAAACAACTATTTTAGTTTAGTTATTTCAAGCCTTGATTAATTCTCATACTATTTTTTTTCTTCTCTTTGTATATTCGATTATGGATCTTAAAATTATTGCTCCCGAAGTAGCGCAATTAATTGTAATATTCTTGAAGAATATTACTATTCTGAATGAATAATTCTTATTTATACATGAATTATGTGATAATACAATATTCCTGAAGAATATTGATTTGTTACTTATAAATATAATAGCATAATTAAATCATTATGCTCTTGATGTAGCATGATATTATCCCTGAAGGAAAATATAACTTATATCTCAAATAAAAAATATTAATATGATTTGAGAATATCCTCATTGTACAAGATATGATATACTCCATAATCATAATCCATTTGTGCTCCAATGATAGCAAGATTAGTGAGTGGTCGAATATTACTATCAAGTTGTTCTAAGTGAACAATATTAAATTAAAAACTTCAATATTACATGGCTCAAATTTTATCTCCCGAAGTAGATAAAATTTAGAGTTTATCATTGTAGGAGATAATTATTTATAAATTTTATCTCGTGGAGTTGATATATCAACGGTTAATGATAAGGACACGAAAATGATAATCTTAAGATTATATGTCAATATATAATCTTATATATTGTGTAGTTTAATATTTTATTATCTCTTATGATATATTGTGAGTTTTTATCAATATAAGATATGATGTCATACCTGGAGTATGATTTGAATTGATCGTTGCTATATAATTAGTGATAAAAGGGTCAAATATCCTGAAGATATTTGTATCATTCAAATTATTGGCTTATCTTGTTTTTTTTTTTTGTGAATAGAATGTCAAGTTATTGGGATTAAATAGTGGTCATAATTTACTGTCTCATCAAAGTGCAAATATGCATAATATCTTTAGAATGATACTTTTTGTATGAAAAAAAAGGTAGTGCTAAATTTATTGACAGTTCATGAAGAACCACTAAATTTCTTTCTACAGGGTCGAAGATTTTGCACTATTATCTTCTAAGTATCGATAAATCAATGGATTTCTAAACTATCGCTTGAAATATGTATGATTCCGCGATAACAAGTGAGACAAATGACATATACAATTTATGAAGAAAAGAAATTGGTATTAGAAAAAATATCAATGTAAATAATATTCACCACTTATTAGACCAGAAGTCTATTAATTCCAATACTTTCAATATTTACATGTTTAAATTTACGTGTTTGGTGTTAAAGTCTATTTATATTATTTTTATATATTATTTAACTATATGTTTATTTATGATATATATCCTGAAGATATATTAATACAAATTCACACATATTGTATGATAAATATCACAAATTACTAGTAAATATCATGAAGTACATTTATACACTTAAAATTGTACTATTTTGAGTTGACCAATTTTCATCAACATCTTATAGATGTTGGATTAATTGCATAATAATTATTGCATTTTCTTCTGGAAGAAGAGTAATAACGATAGTTATTACATATTATATTGATGATGATACTTGTATCATTGATATAAAATTATTTGTAATGATTCTTTTAATACATTACATTAATATATTTTCATGGTTTCCTGAAGAAACATGAATTTGTAATTTTAATAATCCAGAAGATTATTAAAAAGAAATTGTTGATGTTCTTGATAAAACACAACGATATATAGTCATATTTTTATGATAGTATTTATGATAAACACATCAATTAAAGTTAATATTCTTGAAGAATATTAAACAAAAAAAAAGGCATTATTTTGAATATTTTCTATATGGCCTTGTGTTATTGAATTGCTTTTATTATCACCACATTGATATAAATTGTTGCTCATGACGTAGCACAATTAATACTTTTAATTAATATTTACATACTCTTTAGAGTAATTTATATTTTGGGTGTTATATGCTTATAAATTGTTGCTCCCCAGGTCGCATAATTGATACTTTTGAAAAATATCACATACTCTTGATGAGTACTTCATATTTTCGGTAATATATGATTATCTTTGATTTAAATTGTTGCTCTTGAGTTAGCACAATTAATATTTTTGAAGAAAAATACATGCTCCTGGAGAGCAATTTACATTTGAAGTTGCATGTATTTATTTCAAATGAAAAATACATAACTTTATGTCATATTGATTCGTTCAATTTCTACTTGAGGAATGGAAAGACAATCTCCGAAGGATTGGTATAATTTCATATGGCAATATTCTTATTGTCGGATCTAAAAGGAGCTTTATTCAATGAGTATCGAATTAATTACAAGCGATATAATATTTTATCCAATGATCATGTTGCGATGAATTTTAAATTCAAGTATCCATATCAAAGGCACAATATTTGGGTCACGCCCTCTGTTATTAGTGCACCTCCTGAAGAGGATTGATTTTATAATCCAATTCCAACTATCTCCGAAATTAGAGGGAGATATGAAATATAAATAAGAGAAAGTCGGAAAATTCTCATTGGGTTGGATATTTAAATGTACGTACTATGAACTCGAAGTTCAACAAGTTATTGATTGCCAAATGAGTGATGAAATCTCATATACCAGTTGTATATGTACCATAAAGAATTAAAGTCGAATGTGAATGAAATATATTTGTTGATACTCCTCGACGCCAGAAGCGTAAGAGACGTATTCTTTATTGGTATTAAAGATAAAATCTGCGGAATACAAATAGATTAAACTACAACATCACTTCAAAACCCTCCTGAAGTGGATCATCCCGAAGATGAGAATCTCCATACGTTAATTTGCACGTGCACTAAATAATTACAGTATTGGATTATGGGACGACCAAATCAAATGTTATGGGAAATGTTGAATATTTGATTTTGTTGAAGTTGTCATTGACTTTGTGAATATGGAAGAATTGTTTATAAGAATGATAGTTGTCGACAACACTTTGTGTCTCAACAATTGCTAGTGGAGTGCCTGAAGCACTAAATAAAATATAAGCAATTGAGACAAAGCTTAACTCGCAAAATAAAATAAAGTGGTGAAAGATAAGCGATATTAGTATATCAAGGGTTTAAGCGCATACCCAAAATATATTCTCCCGTTGGCACTAAATTTCGTCATTTAATATACATATAACAATTATTATGAATATAGATATTCAATTAGTGATGTCATCACCATATTTTTCTATGGGTCATTGGACGCGAATATCTATATGAAAGTCCCTGACGGACTTGAGGTTCCTAAAGTAATAGGAACATGAAATTCGCAACATGTACGATTTTGAGTTATAAATATTTATACATTTTGAAATAGTCTGGTGGATCAAACGACTAAGTGAATTCCTCCTGAAAAGGATATATGTGAATTATTGGAACTCGTGTCTAAATACAAGTTCAAAATGAAAAACTTAGATAAAACTAAGTATTAGTATTGTCTCTACTTGTAGATCGAGCATACATGATGGAAAGTTTTTATCAACTTAGCTACCTAAAAATTGTCTTACCACTTGAAGTGGATACCGACTCATATAGATCTCAAGAAAATAACAAAGATATAAGAGGACCAGAAGTTCCGTACTTGTATGCTATTGAAGCATTACATCATCAGGCCTGATATACAAATTGAAGTTAACATGCTAGCAAAATTTAATATTTCTCCAAAAAGGAGAATGTGGAATGGTGTTAACCATATTGGTTTATTACATGAAAGAGATCGAGATTCGATATTGGTGGCTATTAGGGATTATGATTTCATATTTGTTCTCATAATGCCTATTTATTATGATGATAAATATTTTCCATTTATGTGTTGCATATAATGTTTCGGCAAGTAAGATGAAACTTATTTCCACACGAGCTCCAGAAGAGCAATAATGATAATCTAGCAGATTTATTCACTAAATCTCTCCATGTCTGAAAATTATATTCATGGTATCAGAGAAGTTGTTATCTTGAGAGGGAGAAGTGATAACTTTTAAATTAGCTTGAAGATTATGTCGACACTGAAGGTCAAAAGGTCCTGAAGACCAAATGATTGTACTCTTTTTCCCTTTCTAAGTTTTTTCCCACCGGGTTTTCTTAGTTAAGGTTTTTAACGAGGCAACCAATGCAACACATGAGCAAATTTATACTGTGTACTCTTTTTCTCTATCGATTTTTTCCCACAGGGTTTTTCCGAAGGAGTTTTGATGAGGCATGAACATCATAATATTCAAGAGAAAGTATTGTATGAAGACGATATCACTTGTATCTCAAAGGTAGATACATCAAATATTCACTTAAGTGATTAATTGGCGAACTTATTCACAAAGACGTTGCCGACATCAACATTCAGAAGACTGGTACACAAAATCGGAATGCGTTAACTCAAAGATCTTATGTAGTCGATTTCAGGAGGAGTAGCTGTACTCTTTTTCCTTCGATCGGGTTTTTTCCCACTGGGTTTTCCCGACAAGGTTTTAATGAGGCAGCATGTATTAAAGGTCATTAAAGGGGGAGTGTTGTAATTAATGTATTTACTAATGAATGACCTTTATACCCCTGGAACCCTAGATGTCTACCTATAAATAAAGGCCTTTGGCCCTCATAAGAATACACACATTATTCTTCTTCTCTTCCAATTTCTCTCTTTTTCTCTCATGTTTATAACAGAAATAAAATTTTGACTAGTTTTAGCCTCATTAAAATTGATATGGACAAATATTTTTAGATATAAATATTGTTGAGAATAGTGTATTAGGACATTCGATGTGCATGGATTTGTAATTTTCACATTTAAATAAAATTATTTGATATGATCTATTTCTTGTTGATTATTATAATGTGTGCATGTTTTAATATATAATAATCGAATAATAATTATTCACAAATAATAAGATTATTCATATGTCCCTCTCCCTGGTCCAATCACGTAGAGTGGAGACTCAAGTGATTAATATGCTAGTATAAGTTTGATTGATAATCATCGAATGATTATGCGTATGGTACGGATCAAACTTATGGGTATTGGTTGGAGAATGTAATACTGGACAGACCCGCATTGAGATCACTGCATGGAAATGTCATAACTGAATCTCAATATAACAGTATGTCAATAAATCCTTGAACATGAGATTATCATGGAGTCCAACATGATAACTACTATGACTTGACGTAATCCGTCATCTGAAATATGGTGATCATAAAGGCTAGCGATCATGATTAGTGGGAGTCATGTAGAGGACAATGAATAATCAAGATTGATTTGCCCCTCTCTTTAGGGAGAGAGATATCTGCTGGGCCCCTCGATAAGTAGGACTGATGGAAATGCATGGTCATGCTCAAATGAAGAGCCATTTGATCCAATCAGTCTATTTAAGATCGAGAAAGTATTTGAATATAATAAGTATGACAGTTTCCATGACTTAGTTCAAATATGATATCGCGCGACAAAAGTATTCGACACGTTAAATGATTTAATGAACTATAAACTTTTATTATTTGGGTAGTGATAATGTCTTTCTAGAGACCGCGTATGATTTATCATTTAATAAGGTATTAAATGATTGCCAACATAATACAAGCCTTTTGAGTCACACATACGATAATTAAAGACAAGCAAGAAAAATTAATAGATATGATATAGAATATTATATTTATTAAGAAATTGAATAATGAATAATATATAATATAAGATATTATATTATATTATTTAATTATATCAACTGCGAAAGGTAAATATTATATTGGATATTATATTCAATAGAGGATTAAATAATAAGTAATATATAATAAAAGATATTATATATATTGTATTATTTGAATAATTTAAGGGGTAACTAAGCAAATACTAGAGTTTTAACTCTAGGGTTTACGTGGTATAAATAAAGGGTCTTGGAGAAACAACATAAAAATCGACCCCTCCCCTCTCCTCAAATTGGCCGAAATTATTTCTGTCCAAGGAGTCCGGTTCGGCCATCTATTTCTTCTTTCCTTAGTTGATTTTGATCAACAGTACAATCCTTCTAGCATAGCATTATTTGTTGTACTGTTTATCAATATTCTTCGTAAGGATCTAGTAATATGGCTTGTGAAAAGTGTTCGTGTGTGGATCACCGAAAGTGGAAGACGATTTTCATCAACTTCTGGTCCGGATGTGGATCTATTCTTCGGATTAAGGTAATTCGACGAACTCTTTAAAATCAATTCAATTACTGCATGAAGATCCTCATATGAGTTTTTTTATTATTATTCCGTTGGGTTTTTGCTCAAATTTCTTGTATTAGATACACGTAAAACCTAAAGTAGTATCGGAGACAACTTGCAAGTGATTTAATTATTTATGCAGTTCATGAGTATATATTTTGAATATATGTATTGTGTTCTTGATCTTATTTATAAAATAGCGATTTTATAAATATTTTTTTGTGATTTAATTTGATTAAATCGGATCGTCAAAAACCAAATTTTGGACTGTTTTTTGAAATCTTCTGTCCAGAACTGTTCTGGAACAACACTGTCGTGATGGGTCGGATTGGGTCAGGTTCGGTGGGGTCGGACCTGGACCAGCGTGTATGATTGTAATATACTGGATTTTCGGTATAAACTTTTCGCATTATTTTATCTGAGATATACTGGATAGCGTGTATTTATACAGTATGGATAAAATAAATTGAGAACTGAGACAGTTGTATTGGTATAATTGTTGTACTTAGTCGGCAATTGCATTTCAAAATATCGTGTATCAGGTGTATCGTATGAGAATATTTTTGGGACGAGTATATGTATTCAGTATGTCGTGTATACGTATTCAGTATGTTGAGACGACATGCAGGAGCAGTTGTATTCGGCTAAGTGCAGAAGCCATTACGTACGTTAAGCTGAGGAGCTTACGTACGTTAAGTTGGTAAGCATAACGTCCGTTACGTAGCATGTGTTACGTACGTTATGAAAAGAATCAGACAGAGTCTGAGGTATGATCGACGAGTGGTTCCGGTGTCGGCAACTTTCGGTACAGATGTGGACAGGTGAATCAACAAATGATTTAACAGACGCTATGATGCAAGTGTTACATACGTTAAAGGAGCAAGATGTTTATGTACATTATGCGAGTTGTGTTACGTACGTAATGGTATCAGTTGATAAGAGCGGTAGCTTCTGGATTAAGGATAACATACGTTATTGTTATGTATTAAGTACACTAATGGTGTGTTGCGTACGTAAGTAGTTGGACATTACGTACGTAACTGAATTACTATTGCAAGTCAATGCCTGTATTACGTACGCTATGGCATGGGCCTTACGTGCGTAATCATGGGATGGAAATGAGGCAGTGACCTGTGGATCAATATTACGTAGTCTATCAAGGAGGGATTAACGTACGTAAGGGATGTTATGTCAGTTCAGGTCATGGCAAGGCTAAGGCACGGGAAGAGAACGTTGACGGCGAGGAGTCCCAGTGATACTAGTAGGGGCTCCCAGTCCTTTCATTCACCGTGTTTCCTTATTTTATTTCCGCTGCAGATTTCCGTTTGGATTTTGAGTTCATTCAGTGTTGTATATTTTATCTCCATATAAAATATACTTGTATTCGGTTACTTTCTTGGGTGTGTTGTAATAAAACTCCTCATCAGAGTAATTATTGATATACTGTGGTTCGGTACTACAATCATATCACTTAATTCATTAATTTTCATCTGCTTAGTGGGTCCCAGTCGGGGATCCACGACACTGTAATACCCACCTAGTTAGGGGTGTTATAGAGTTGGTATCGGAGCGTGGTTTTGAATACTACCTTCCGAGTCATGTTTCGTTTGAAATCATCACTCATCAGACTAGTATCATTGGACTTTCGCGTCACGTGTGACCCGTGCAAGAGCCGAGCCCTTCAGACCAAAGAACAGTAAGATTTCCTCCTTTATCATTTTCATTTGTAATCAAGTCGATCATGTTAATTTAATAATCACTCAGTTCACTTCACTGTTCAGTTGTTGATCTTGAGGATCGTATCATTAATCGTGTTAACTTGTTCAAAATAATCATTTCAAGAATTTCATCAGATAATCACGTCACCTCAGTTGATCATTCATGTAATCATTGTGTTTGAGCGCGTGTGCTCATTTTCATCATTTCATAACGTAATCATAATGTGATATTCATGCGAGATATATAATCATTTCGTGACTTTCCCACTTCAGTATGGAAAGAGATGGCAGAGGACGTGGGGGAAGAGGCCGCGGTGCGGGCCAAAACCCGAGAGCTCATGTGAATACGCGTGCGAATGCTAGGAATAATGCTAATTCATCGAGCAGTGATGCCGCCACTCATTCACCCGGGCATAATCATTCATTATCAGGGAGTCGTACCTGGGACACAGCTCAGTCAGAAGGCGTTCGGGTTGATCCACTCGCTTTTATGCAGGGCATGATGGCCCAAATGACGCAGATGGCACAACTGATGGAGACGATGCATAATTCAGCTACGCAGAATCAAAAGGCTCCTCCGCCGCCACCTAAGAGGCAAGAGAGGGGTGTGAGCAGTATGATTGTCGACATCTCTCGCCAAAGGCCACCTACCTTTGAGGGTTCATCTGAACCGGCGGATATCATTCACTGGCTTGAGCATTTCGAGAAACTGTTTGCTATGGTGGACTGTCTTGAGGGACACAAAGTTTCAGTCGTGGCTTACTATCTGGGTAAGAGCGCTCATTCATGGTGGTTATCGTTGAAGCCCACCGATGGATTTTGTACTTGGGAACAATTCAAGACTCTCATGATGCAGAGGTATTATCCGGCCCCACTCAGAGAGGCCAAGTTATCCGAATTACTCACTCCCGACCTATCAGCGGACGACGATGTTCTCACCATCGCCGAGAAATTTCAGGAGCTACTTCCTTTCGCCTCGTCCATTATTCATTCTGAGGCGGACAAGATCAAATATTTCAGCAAGAGGTTGAAGCCTCGTATGCGACTTCAGTTGCTTAATCATCATTGCACCACCCTGGACGAATACATTGAGAGAGCTCTTACGTATGAGCTTACCGCTAAGGAAATTGCTAAGAATCAAACTTCATCTACTGGCAAGAAGTCTAAAAATCGTAATCAGTCTGGCGGCAGCCAGGCCACTTTCAAGAAACCATGTGCGGGATCTACTTTTTCCAAGCGACCTCCTATGACGCTTAAACCCGCAGAATCTCAGTCCCGAGCGGCCAGTTCGGCCATCACCTATTTCAACTGTGAAGAACAGGGTCATTTCAGTACCAAGTGTCCGAGATAGACTGTCACATGCCATAACTGTGGAATTGCGGGGCATAGGGCCCATTTTTGCCGAAGGGACTCCAAAACCCACTCCGGCGACATCTCAGACCCCAAAACAGTCAGCGGTTCTGAATCAGGCCACTCAGTCCGCGTCGTTTAAGACGACAGGAGCTAACAAAGATGGAGCCAAGAGTTATCAGACGGGAGCATCCAGTTCGGGGGCCGGCAAGCCCCGAATTTACGAGATGAAGAAGACCGACGATCCAGAGGCCCGGATGATCTCAGGTACACTCGATATTCTATCTCAAACTGTGTGTACCCTTTTTGATACTAGTGCATCACATTCTTTCATTTTCGAATCATGTTTGAGTAGACCATGTCTGGGTAGTGCTACTAGTTGTGAGCCTTATGTCATCGGTCTACCTGATGGTAGAAGAATTATCGGGAATCGTGAGATTAAGGATTGTCCGATTCAGCTTCATGGCCGTGATTGATTAGCAAACCTAATCGTGGTAGATTTGCCGAGAGACAACGTCATTCTGGGTATTGATTGGATGGATCGTCGCGATGATGTCATTAGCATCCGTAAGCATTTGGTCACTATCATTTCAGACGATGGAGTCAAATGTGTTTTTCAGGGAGGTAATCCCAGCTGTTCCGGGAGAGTCATCAACTTGATGAAAGCAGTGAAATTACTAAATCAGGGGTGTGTCGGTTATTGGTGCTATATGACTAAGACCGAGAAATCATCAATAATGTTGGCAGATATTCCGGTAGTGAGAGAATATGCCGACGTATTTCCGGACGAGTTACCTAGTTTGCCTCCACAGAGAGATGTGGAATTCACGATTGAGTTGGAGCCTGGTACATCTCCAATATCGAAGGCACCGTATCGGATAGCCCCGACCGAAATGCTGGAACTAAAGAATCAATTGGAGGATTTGACCAAGAAGGGTTATATCCGGCCGAGTGCGTCTCCGTGGGGAGCACCTGTATTATTTGTCAAGAAAAAGAACGGTTCTTTTCGTTTGTGTATTGATTACCGAGAGCTGAACAGGGTGACGATCAAGAATAAATATCCCCTACCCCGTATTGATGATCTTTTGGATCAACTTCAGGGAGCTTCAGTATTTTCCAAGATCGATTTAAGATCTGGGTATCATCAGTTGTAGATCCGAGAGTCGGATATTGCTAGGACGACGTTCCGAACACGCTACAGTCATTATGAGTTTGTGGTAATGCCGTTTGGGTTAACTAATGCACCTGCGGTATTCATGGAGTTAATGAATTGGGTTTCCATCGACTATTTAGATCGGTTCGTCATTGATGACATTTTAATTTATTCTCGTGACCGAGAGGAGCACGAGTTTCACCTTCATCAGGTGCTCGACGTGTTGAGATGAGAGCAACTTTATGGGAAGTTTTCCAAATGTGAATTCTGGATGTCCGAAGTGACGTTTCTCGGACATGTAATTTCATCAGACGGAGTTTGTGTTGATCCTCAGAAGACGGAGGCTATCCGAGATTGGCAACCTCCGAAGAATGTTAAGGAAATCCAAAGTTTCCTCGGATTAGCTGATTATTATCGGCAATTTGTGGAAGGATTTTCTAAAATCGCTCAACCCATGACGAACCTTTTAAGGAAATATAAGAAATACACGTGGTCCGACGCGTGTCAACAGAGTTTTGAGGAACTCAAGAGCCAGTTAATTTCAGCACCTGTCCTTTCTTTACCACAAACGGAAGGATTTGTGGTCTATTGTGATGCGTCCGGACAGGGTCTCGGATGTGTACTCATGCAGAACGGGAATGTTATTGCTTATGCTTCACGGCAATTGAGACCTTACGAGGTTAATTATCCGACCCACGACCTGGAGCTAGCAGCCGTGGTATTCGCATTGAAGATTTGGCGTCATTATCTTTATGGCGTTACCTGTCAAATATTCACCGATCATAAGAGTTTAAAATATATATTTACTCAGAAGGAGTTAAATATGCGACATAGACGGTGGTTGGAACTAATCAAAGATTATGATATTGAGATACTTTACCACCCGGGCAAGGCGAACATTGTCGCCGACGTCTTGAGTCGTAAGTCCGTTCAGGAGCAGATGCTTGCTCGATTAACAGTTCAGAAGGAACTTCAGCAAGAATTACTTAGGCATAAGATCTAGGTTTGGTTACAGCGTGTTCAGGGACATCTTTGTATGCTTCGTATTGTTATCATTGTTTGCTTCGTGTGATGATGGATATGGTATTATTGTTGTGATTCTTGATGTTATGTGAAATATTTGTTGAAAGAGATGATAGTTTGGAAGTTAGATAACATATTATGTTGTCTTGGTGATTATGAACAAAGTGAAATTAATTGGATATGATTATGGATTAATTCATGTTCTTGAGGAACTCTTGAAGTATATGTCATGATATGATGAATATGTATACGTGGTATTGGTGTTTTTGGATATGAACATGGAATATTCATATATAGAACTAAGTTATGTGTTTTGGTATAATATTCGTATATGAATACGGATATGATTATGAGTTTGACGAGATTATTATTCATCTTTGAGTTTGGAAGTTCATACGTACTGAACAAGTGTTCAATTCGAATGATTGAATTATTTGACAGCCTTGGAATATGATTATCTATAATGTTGAAATAATCGGATGGTTCGGATTGATGAACATCATCGGTAATTAGTTTTAACTATGAATTTATAAGGAGGAACCTTGTTAATTTGTATTTAAGATTGAATTTGGGATCGATAATATTTAGACCCTTGTTATTGGTTTAAATTGATTGTTGATATGATTATTGAATTTCGGCTTGTATTGTGGATATGAGTTCGTAATTGTTTGAGTTGTATTGTTCGGTTTTGTATATGATTGAGGTATTGTTAAACCGTTGAGTTTGCTGGTTGGGTATATCGATTGTTGATTGTTACCGAACTTGTTGTTTATCGATTATTGCAATAGACTGTGAGAATTGATCGTCGATTAGAATCGTGTGTTGCGGTCGAGTTCGAGGATGTCTTGCTTTAGTAGGAGTCAAGGAGCTCGTAGACGAAGGCAAGAAAATTGGTAACGGCTTCACTATCGTCGTATCTGTATCGGGGCAAGTTTATACTTGTTCGGTTTATAATTTTTAATGAATGGTTTTGGTTTCATTTCATTTATAATTCATATATCAATGATATTTAAATGTAGGATGATGGTTTGTATACTGTGCTTTGGTTTGGATTAAATCATAATGTATATGATTTAAATGTGTTTGGTGAAGATGGAGATGTGAGTTATCTTTGGTCTGTGATATGGAATGTCGGATATCTAGGATAGTTTATCGTGTCGAAATTGATGTCAAGATGGTGGTTTATTGATATTAATGGGCTATACCTCATTCTAGATTATTCGAATAACTATGTATTTGTTCAGGGATGTTTTTTCGTGGAAAGGATATTGTCTTCGGCTTTGAGGTAATTTACGTATTGTTCAGTTATGAAGGTAATTATTCTGTTGAACTATTGTATATGTTGTATGTTGTATGTTGAGGTTTCGTATAATGAGATTCGTATTGGCTGTTCGTTGAGGGACGTTCATCCCAGGACCATTGTTTGGTGGTGATGGTTGTGTTGATCGACCGTTGAGGGATGAGGATTCCAGGACTGTTGTGTTGAGACTGTTGATCATGTTGATCATTCTTTGGGGGATGATGATTCCAGAATGGTTGTTTTGAATATTGTTGGTTGTGTCGATCTTTCATTATCAGTGTGTCGTTGTTCACTTTGGTGAGTCTTTTGATCCTTGTTGGATATGTGATTCTTTGAGTTTCGTTGTCATGTTGTATTGTGACATATCTGGAGTCATATCTGCGTGCCGATTGGTTATGTGTAGGATTTTAAGGGGGGCACGTATAGTCATGTGTAGGTTCATTACCTTCACATTGAACTGTGTACACGAGACGTACTTCGTGAGACTGATTAGGTACAAGACCACACATGTATTCGATCGATACCCATTGGTGTCTTGTGCACGGACACATTTCCGGATCGGGCGTACCGTGACGTCCATCTTGAGCCATAATGATTGGTCGTTCACACTCCATGTATGATTGGGTATGTTCGACGGTTTGCGACTGGTTGTTCATACGCCCGAGGGGTATGTTCGACAGTCAGGTTTGTTTCTTTGAGATCCATTGTATGTGATTTGTATGTCGTTTTGAGAATTTTATTATCTCGAATATCTGTCACTGTGGTTCTTTGTTGATCTTGTTTGGATTTTACCATGTTGATGGTATTCTCGATTGTTATTGGTCCTTTGTTGATCGTGTTGGAGCTTACCTGTAACACCCCCAAACCACTCGTGAATATTACAGCGCCGCAGACCCCCTCCATGAGGATCTACCAGGCTAAATACAGAAAACACCACGATACAAAACATACCAACATGGGTAATTAACGAACCATTAGACCGATTTGGTCTTTTACCACAACATACACATCAACCATACACTACTCTTTCTCGTAACTCATACCCACGCAGGGGTTAACATAAATCAACATTCCCATAAAACGGGAATAATAAACACAACGGAAGGACAAAACAACAAGACATCGTCAAATACTCAACACCAGTCTCCATGTGATTAGTATCGTCGTCTTCCATCATCCTTCGTAACGATCCTGTGAATCACTCCCCAGCAACCTACAAATACCTGGACGCAATACAGACATCCACCCCCCGAATACTCGGGGGTTAGCAAAACTCCACTGGTTTGCTAGTGCAAGTAAAAATACAAAGACAAGCCATACATATCATACTCCAAGAAGATAGAAATCGTGAATATACTTCCCGAGATAATTCACTTGATCAAAACAGTTTGAATTATGAAAGATAGGAATAAAACCATTTTACATCTTACAAAATATTTTACGATCTCGGGAGTTTTGAAAACATTTGGGGTTTAAGAATTCTCAAGCCTTTCGAAACACCTAAGGACACATCCCAAAAATCATTTATTTCAAAATACGATTCCGATAACAAAATACGGGATCCACGACCTAATCATAACATTCCAATCACAACACGGGGGTCCACGACCCAAATCATCCACATCACATACTCACAAGAATAACCCGACGGAAACTACACCGTGTCAAACATTACCATGACAACTGTCTCTCAGAACAACATCAGAGGGCATAACTTCGCAACTTAACCATACGGTCGAACTTGACACACCACCAAAGCTACAATGCACAGAGAAACCACAGGACTCACGAACACATATTAAATTATCGCAACCAAGAGACGAATCATACACAACACATTTTCTGGTGCCATTCCACCCAAGTACAATACCATTTGGACTGCCATTCTAATCAGATGAACTATGCGCAAAAAAAAAATCAAAGTTCTCCAACAAAACATTTCAAAGTTAACCGTTGGTACGAGACTCACGACCACCGCACCTCGCAGAGCCCCATCGGACATCCCTGGGTGGTTAACCCTAGTTTGCGATACGCGCACATACGGCAATACGTATCCCTAGAGGCCCCATCGGACCATCCCTAGGTGAACACACATAAACATCCACAACGCCACGGGAAGCCATAATTCAAATACTAGAATATGCAAACAGATGCAAAGTACTTTGCTAGAATGGCCACTTTATTTGACGTATACTCACAACTAATGTCACACAACAACAAGCAAATACCAATACTAAAAAACACCAAGTGCCCCAACCTCCTTATGAAGGAGTAACAACTAATATCACACAACGTCACATATTCACCGAATAATTACATATATCAATACACAATCCTCGACAAATAATTACGGTCTACTGAATTCACTAAATATGTTCAATATCTTCCAACATACGAAACTAACGCACATATTCCGAAAACACATTAATCCACGAAGCATACGAGTTATCTTTTGAAAGACAACAATTATCGAGAACATACCGATCCTTTTAAAAGTTCATTAAACAACCAAATTGTAATTTTGGTTCCAATACCAATGAATACGTCTACGAAACACGAAATGTATGGGCAAGATACTTGCCTCAATACTACGAGCAACAGAACAACGAACGGACATGGTCGGGTCACCCTCGAACTTCCAAGAACGACCAAGAACTCGACAACTCCATGAAACTATGAAAATAACATCACCTCGAATCAATAACGCTAATTGGAATTCGAATCAACTCGAAAAATAACAAGCATCCGAGGGTTTCTTAAAGACAAATCGAGAATCAAGTTCTGGGTGATAAAAAAATTGATAAATCAGTCACAAAATCCGAAGACTATGATCAATACAACAAGAATACCAAGAACAATTCATCAATCTTAGATAATATCAACGAATCACGAAGTAACCCCCAAAAATCGCACAACTCCGAATCCCAACAGTGGTATCAGAGCTACATATATACGAATATAAAACGAAACACAAGAGATACGAGAAACATACCCTTGTAGTCCATTGGTTTAAATGGTGTTCTTCTCTTGAGCTATTCCCCAAGTTTTAGATTGCTTTACCTACGATCCAATCCGCTCCAAGCTCTTAGATGATCCAACGCCGAAAGCACCGCGTCTCTACTTGCCACGCGCCGGAGAAACGAACCGAATGACGATCACCTTTCTATCCTCCGAGGATACGGCTTGAGCTAGGATGATGAATCTTTTGATTGTTATTATAACACTCTAAGTGTATTGATCACATACTCTAAATGAATCTCTCAATTTTCTCCAAGAACAATCAAGATGATATAATTTAACAATTAGACTAGCGTATTTATATGGTCCAATCAAATCCATATGAATAAGTTCAAGAATACGAGAAGTAGAAATTTCAAATTTAGGCTTGAATGATTCTCTCGTGTGTTTATCTTTAATTCCAGATTCACCGATTTTTTTTCGATCAGATTTTAATTTTGGTAAGCCACAAACTAGATCATGTTTAGAAAGTTTGGAAATAATAGGTAAGGACGTATGTCCTAATTTTCAATGCCATCAAAATGCATTTTCATCTAAGGTCATAAGGCATTTTCAGTTAAAAGAGTTCTCATCACATAGATCAACGATATAAATATTTCCGCATCTTAAAACAATAAATGCAACTTTGTTGTTTTTGAAGGCGGTATAATGAGTTTCTTCAAAGAGAATTTTAACCTTCATCACATAGTTGAGATACACTCAATAAGTTATGATGTAATCCTTCAACAAATAAGACTTTATTAATCAAGGGAGAAGGTTCCTTACCAACTTTTCCGGTACCCACAATCTTCGCCTTTTTGTTGTCACCAAAGGTTACGTATCCTTGTTCTTGATATTCAAAGTCTTCGAACAACTCTTTGGTGCCACACATGTGTCTTGAACACCCGCTGCCAATGTACCACTTGCTTTCCTTTGAGCGAGGTACCTGCAAAAGTAGTTCATTGTGGTTGTTTTGGTACACAAGCCCTTTTGGGTCCTCCAAAGTTAATTATACTTATGACATTTGGAACTATCGTCCCTTTAGGAACCCATATTTGTCACACTTTTATTGTCCTTAGTTTTGAACTAATTTTATTGTTATTTTCTTCATTCACTTCTCGTAAATGACTCTGATTCCTGGTTTCCTTAATTTTGTCAGGATTGATAAGAGATTGTTCTCTTCTGAAAGGGTCGGAACCAAGGCCGTGTTTTAACAAAGGAGATTTTTGGACACATAAATTTTTTTCAATTTTTTCGTTGCCAAGAGTAAATATATTCATTATATATTTTAATTCCTTTTGAGTTTTTGACAACTCAATTTTTATATTATTTTCATTATTAATGCAAGAGGTATGGTCCATTTTAACATTTTTATTTTCACTTTGTAATTTAGAATTTTTAAGTTCTAAAGATTTAATTTTTCTTTTTAAAGACATATTTAGTTTTACCATTTCGTCATACTCTATGTTTAATGCTTCAAATGCACTTAAAAGTTCATCATCATGAGTATACTCTTGTTAATCACACATATCTAATAAACCATCATTATCGAAATTAGATATTACCTCGAGATTATTTTCTGATTGAGAGCTATAAGAGCAAGGTTTGCGTCTAATGGTCCTTCAAGTTCCTCCTCGTCATCACTCCAAGAAGCAATTAATACTTTTTTTCTTTTTATATCTTTCAACTTGAGGTTTGGAGGTGGTAACTCGGCATTCTTTAGCATAATGACCGGGTTGACCGCATTTTCGATAATTGTTATCGAACTTATTTGTAGGAACATATGTATTTTTCTTTTGTTCCATCCTGGAGTCTTGACCAAGGAAGTTTCGCCTTTTGTGGATAAGATTTTTATACCTTTTGAAGTGCCTGGCATATAAGGCAAGTTCCTCATCGTCTTCGTCTTAGCCCTTCGTCCTCAATGTCGCTATCGACTTTGAGAGCAACCACTTTTTCATGAGGTTTTGGCTCGGATCCTCTAGATTTGAGCACAATTTTGTAATTGATAAGATACCCGATAAGAGCACTAAATTCCAATTTGTTTAGATCTTTGGATTCCATAATTGCAGTGACAGTGGCATCCCATTCCTGGGTAAAGATCAGAGAATCTTTTTGGCTTTATCACTGCTGGAGATAGGTTTCCGAATGAGGCTAACCCATTTGTTATAGACAAGGAACAATCTAACATAATTGTAATTGTTCCATCCTCTTTCATAGGGAATAATTCATAATCATGAAGGAGCATGATGATTTTGGTCTCTTTGACTTGAGCCGTTCCTTCGTGGGTAACTTCAAGAACTTCCCAGATTTCTTTTGCACTTTCGTATGCATAAATATGATTAAGTCTTCGGGATTTAAAGCATAGTATAGTAGTTGAGTAGCACGAGAGTTGATGTGCGTGTTTTCCAATCATCGTCAATATTTTCTTCGAATTTTTTTAATGACCCATCTTCTTTCTTATCCAGTTTGGGACCAAGAGCAATAACCTTCAATATCTCGATGTCATAAGCTTGACGAAGATATCCATATTCTTTTTCCATGTCATAAAATTAGATCCATCGAAGAAATATGGACGGTTGAAAGCATTGCCTTCGGTTTGAGCTAGGAGAGCCATTGTGGATCTTTTCCCCGGTGGTTAAACTGATATAAGAGGTGACCCACTCCGATATCAACTGAAGAGTGAATAATTCCACTAGGGGGGTTGAACAGTGGAGTTGATAGAGTTTCAATTTTCTTCGGAAATAATTAACGATAATACGAAAAATAAGAGATACAAAGATATACAGAGGTTTAGCAATGTGCTTACGTCCTCTCTCCACTTCTTTTTCTATTGGCTCAAGAAAAACCACACACAACTTTGTCTCGTCCTCTATAGGTCCGAGCACAACCGTTACACCACTTGTATTCTATTGCTCCAAGCATAACCAATCACTTAGAGATATTATTCGTTCTAGTATTCTATAGGAAATAGAAAATCCTTACTTACGATCGTCTGAGTTTAATCCTAATAATACCGGATCAATGATCCTAATAACACCGGATTAAATCTCTTTGAATCGTTTCTCTCAAGCTTTTTGAAGGAGCGATGCAACACTCACAACAAATGAAGAAGATACGAAGTATATGAAATATTACAATATATGAACAACACTCGTATCTTTCTTGTCACAACTTAAATGGAAGAAATATAGCAACTTAATCAGAGCTTAGTGTAATGCAAGTTCACTTGAAGTTGTGTGTACATCCATACCAAATGTGATGGTACTTATAGGATTTTCAAGCCTTGAATCTGTTACTGCACAGTGATATTAGCATGCGCTAATATTGCTTCTAGCGTGCGCTACTCTTGGTCAACTATGGCAGCAGCATTTGACAAAAAGCGTCCAATGATAGTAATTTTGAATCTTGTGTGCACTGGTATGTTCCTTACCGTGTACTAGCTAGTCATTTAGATCCTTCTGTGACTGAGCGTGATTTACGCATTCTAGAAGGTCAATCCAACGGATCTTTGTCCAATGGTAGAATTTTAATATTTAGTGTGCGCTAAATATAGTAGATAGCGTGCGCTAAAATTCTTCATGTAGCGTGCGTTAAGCTTCAATGTAGCGTGCACTAACTGTTGCTTCGTTTGAAGTCCAGAACTCACTATCCTGTATAGACTATCAGGTAGCGTGCTCAAATAGGGTCTATAGCATGTGTTACCATTTCCTCATAGCGTGCGTTAACTTCATGGTAGCGTGCGTTAATTGAGGCAGGCAGACTTCACTGACCTTTCTGCCTTGATTACACTCGGAACAGGTAGCGTGCGCTCTTAGTGTCAATAGCATGCGCTAATTTTCATATCAGATAGCAGATAGCGTGCGTTAGGCAGTTCTTAAATAAGTCCAAAGTCCTTATGTAGCATGCGCTAAACTGAGTGGATAGCGTGCGCTAATTCCACTTGTTTTTTAAGCTTTTTGATTAATGAAGGAATGTACGCCGTTTATCGAGCCTTTGATTTTCTTTTTTAAGTGTTTTGATAAAATGCATCATCAAAATATATTTTGTCCAATATCATCAACCCTACTAGATTCCAAGCAATTCCATTGCAGTTGAAATCCATAACAAACTGTGATAAGGAGTTAGGCAGATACTGAATGATGAAATCAGTCTGGAGAGAACCATGCATCCTAAAATCAAGCGCTTTCAATCTCTCGATCTAAGAGATCATTTTGAGGACATGGTCCCCAACTTCTTCTCTTTAGACTTTAAAACTATTGTGAGACAAGTAATTCTTTATTCATAAAGTATTCAAAGTTTTTAAAGTGCATTTAATGCTAATAAAGACAACATTTAATACAGTCGAAGATTACGGACTGAGCATTTAATGAAGGCTAAAGAAATGTCGGAAGCATTTAATGTTGACACTTTAATTCAAATATTCATCATCCGCCAATCAGAAGTGCCCTCTTCTCACCAAACGACCAATGGCTCTATTTACAATAGATCTACTTCCGAGGTTATAAATGGCCCAATACAGAGGACTTGCTCACAACTGAAAAGTTGATAACTGAAGAACTAAGAAATCGAAATACTTGAGAAAATACTCTCTTCATGCCTACATTTCAAATCTTATTGAAGAGATAATTAGTTCTCAGCAGGGGACAACACACTACTGCAAGGAACTAAAGTGCTTACAGCTGCTGTTCATATACTTGCAATACCTTACTTTTTTTGGGAAAAGTCAATTTAATTAAATAAATAAGAGTGGCCAACAAGGCAGGCTCGTACCCTAGCAACCAAACAAAAGGTGCACCAACAACATAGTAACAAAACAAATCTAGGAACTAATAATATAAATATACAATGCTAAACGACTACCAAGCTATCCTCCAAATTCATCTAACAGCCAACGCAGAAATGGAATGAAGAGGCCATCTCTGAGAAATAATGTCACGTACAAGGCCAATCCCCTGAAAGGTAAAAGTGTGTCGATCTCGGCGTCTCTGACCAAATCTCATCTCATTACGCTCCTGCCAAACCAAAGCAGCTAGAAAAATACGGTAAGCCATGTTAACCACGTGCTTACCTCTCCACCTCCTAGCCACCCACAGTGTGCCCGAGCTCCACTCAGAGTGAGGCCAACTAAAATTGACCTCCCTCCTAGCAATAGAAATACAAAGACTAGAATAATGACACTGAAAGAATAAATGTGAATGGGACTCAATCGCCATACCACAAAGAACACAAGTACCATCGACGTGCTGCATCCAATGCTTATCCATAGTCGATAACCGCTCATGAATAGCCAACCATAAGACGAAAAAGTGTCTAGTAATCTTTCTCGGTCCATGAACGAGAGGGTCCGAACAGGAGGATAATAAGCTCTGAGGAACCGAAGAGCAGAGTATGAGAAATCACCTGAACTATGCGGTCTCCAAGTAATGCAATTCTAGCCTCCATTAATAGGAGGAATAGCAGAAACAATCTGCTGAATCTCAGATCTATCAACCACAAGCCAATCCCAATAACCCTCAACAATAATAGAGTCAAGGCGAGCATACACATTAATGCAGGTCCACAAAGTCTCTAGGAACCTAATGCCTAATCAAACCCATGGGGTGCCATGGGTCCGACCATAAATAGAAAGAAGATCCATCACCAATAGAATACTGAAAAGCTCCCATGACTAAAGGACGCAGCTTCAGTAGCTGTTTCCAGATGCAGCAGAAACAGGAACATCCTAGAAAGAACACTGTTGAATCCTATAAGTTCGGACCCAATTAACCCAAACAGAACAGCTAGAACCTGAGAGAAGAGCCCAAATATATCAGGTCATCAGAGCCTGCTTCTGAAGCCTCAGGGGGGTAATACCAAGGCCACCACATTCCACCGGCAAGCAAACCTTAGACCAAGCCACTTTGGGATGGCCAGAATCATGAGAACCTCTCCACAGGAATCTGAGATGTTTCTCAATCAACGAGAGAACGCCCTTAGGTAGAATGAAAACACAAGCCCAATAAATATGAAGAGCAGATAACACAGAGCGGATAAGTTGGCAACGACCTGCCATGGAAAGAGAACGACTAGTCCAAGCACTCAGTCGACCATCAATCCTATCAATCAAAGGGGAACACTGAGCCACCGTCGGTTTCGAAGAAGACAAAGGAACTCTCAAATAACGCACAGGAAGCTGACCCAATTGGAACCCTAACAACTGCTCTAACTGAACCCCCTGCACCTGAGCACTTGCAGAGAGAAAGATATTACTCTTCCTTGGGTTAGCACACAACCCAGACATAGAGCCAAAGATCTCAATACTCTTCTTAAGAGCACGAACAGAAACCTCATCGGGGTTACAAAGAAGAAGTAGGTCATCAGCAAAAGCAAGCATGAAAGTGTGAGTAGCCTCGCACTTCCAGTGGTACCTGAACTCTGGGGTCTGTGCTATCTCAAGAGTGATAATATCATGAAGAACTTCCATAACAATAACAAAAAGATAAGGGGATATAGGATCACCCTGCCGCAGCCCCCTACGGCCTCTAAATATCCCCTATACATCTCCATTCACGGATATCAAAAAAGCTATAGTAGTGATACACCCCCTAACCCAGGCGATGAAAGACTGATGAAAACCTATACACTGTGATGTAATCAAAACAAAATCCCACTCAACAGTGTCATAAGCTTTCATAATGTTGACTTTAAAGACACACCATCTAGGCATCCTCCTCTGCCCATAACCATGAAGGAGTTCCTGAGCGAGAAGGATGTTATCACTAATCCTTCTCCCAGGAATAAAAGCTGTCTGAGTCAGATATATGAATGAATCCAAGCTATCTCGCATACGATGAACAATAATCTTCGAAGTAGCCTTATACACTAAGTTACAACAAGAGTTTGGTCTAAAATCTGACATGCTCCTAGGTAAAGCTACTTTCGGAACAAGAGAGATAAGCATATAATAAATCTGCCTGACAAACTTACCCATAGCGAGGAACTGCATAATAGCATAAGTAATCTCACCCCCAACAATCGATCAAGCCCGCCGATAAAAAGCAGCATTAAAACCATCAGGGCCCGGGGCCTTATCCTTATCAAAATCAAAGAACACAGCACGAACCTCCTCTGCAGTAACTGGCCTGATCATGTGTAATGCAACATGAGATAGAGTAGACATGACAAAAGGCCTAACCTGACTGAAAGTAATAGATTGAACCCGTCCAGAAGAACCCAAAAGTCTCTCATAGAAACCTACAACCTCATTTGTAATGAGAACTGGGTTAGTCAACTTAGTACCATCGTCAGTATTAAGCCTATAGATACAAGATCGGACCCTTCTAGAAGCAATTCTCCGAAAGAAGAAGGCAAAACACTGTTTCCCATCCTTGAGCCAAGCTAATTTGGCCCTCTGCCTGAGCGAAGACTGCTCCTGAGACATGGCAGAGGAGTAAACCCAACGTCAACACCTCTCCAGTTGTAAAGTCGAGTCAGACAAGGGGAAATCCCTCAGGATACTCTGAGAAACAGAGAAAAACGATGTAGCAGCAACAACATTCATAGCCAAGTCCCCTTTCCTCTTCCTCATAGAACGAAAAACAGGCTTAAGGGTATCTAACTTTCAACAAATCGCAGGGAAAGGCGCTCCCATAATGTGGTGATGTCAACTGTCATAAACATCAGGAATCAAGTCCTCAGAATCAACCAGAAAGTTATCAAATCTGAACATTTTACCCCTACAACGAGGCAAACTATCAAGACCCAGAATAAGAGGGCTATGATCAGAAGTCCGAGGCAGATCACAAAAGTAAGCATGATCAGAGTGATCAATAAACCACTGCGGATTACCCATAACCCTATCTAAACACTTCCACAAAGATCTAGAGAAGGGACTCTTGTTATGCCAAGAAAACCAAGAGCCTAACATCGGAAGAGTCTCAATATATAGTCAGACTGATAGACGTTGATGGTTAACAACTTAGATAGTCCGGATTGCCAAGAAACCCGACAGGTTGAGGGCATGAAGACTAGGGGTAAAAGAAGATCGAATCACCCGTTGGATGGGTTGGTGTTGGACACCACTTTATAGAAATTAATAGGCAAGATGTAATACCCGTAATTTTGTTCCCCGGAAATTTTCTATTTTTGGCGGAAGTCTATTTTGACGACTTGCTTGGGACCATTTCGTCATCCTAAGAATGATTAATTCTACACTTTTTGTCATCCGAGTTCGTTTCGGTATCGTTCTGTTGAATTTCGTGTTCCTTAGCGACTTTTCCACGTATAAGTTCGACTTTGTTAAATTACCATAAATTCTTGGAAACTCCAAAAATTCTGAATCTTTGCAATATTATAAAGCATCTAGTTAGCTTTCCAATGGTTCAAACGGTGAGTCAATCGGAGTCCGGACGAGGGAGTTATGGTCGAAATAGCTAAGTCACTCTCATTCTCCAGATGCGGCACACTGGTGTGGCATTCTCAGACAAAACCCGCCTGTACCCGGTGCCGCGGCACACCTGAGCTGAGCCGCGGCACACTGCCGAAACCTGGGAACAATTTTAGGCCTGTGCCGCGGCACACCTATGCTGAGCCGCGGCACACAATGCGGTCAACTGCATAATTCGGCTTTTTAAGCGAGATTTCAGCCATTTTCCTCCATTTCCTTCTTCCATCGCGAGAGAGAGAGAGAGAGTTGAGGGAGGAGTTCTTTTCATATCTATCACTTGTGTGTTGAAGATTTACCACTTTCACTCGGTTGGGAAGCCCGGATAGTCGATCTATCGCGTATTCTTTGGATCATAGCGCTGGAATATTCAAGAGGTAATTTCTTCGACATCTTGACTTCTCGATTTTGTGTGGGTTTTGACGTTTTGGATGATAAAATCATGGTATATGATGTGATATATGCGTGATTATGGACATGATTGGGTATTCATCGGATTATTGAAAGTTTATTCAAGAACACTTTGATTTTGTGTTGGTTTTTGGGGGTTTTCGTAGACTCGTCCGTTTTATCCGATTGAAGCTTGAGAACCTTGAGATTTTGATATATCTATACCGTATGAGTGTTTTCTTCCGATTTTACGGGTTGGATTGTGCCGTTTTCGGACTTGTGGGGAGTTTGGGCGATTTCCCAACCTTTAGTTATCCACCCGTATCTTTTCTTGAATCGTAGACGAGTTTCGGGAGTCTCTTCGTATAAATTGAGTATGGATAATTAATTGTAATATTCCTTGCAGATCGTTCAGTGCCTAAGCGCGATCTCGGACCTACCGAACACAAACCTTTCCTCCCTTCGATTACTCGATGACTCAAAGGCAAGTATACAATTATGATACTACGTTCTCGACTTAGAAAGTATGAAATATAGATGGTATGATTATTTCTAGCCACTCCGCGACGGGCCTATGGTCCTCTCGAGGGTTTCGTAGCCTCTGGTGCGATTCCATGGTTGATATGAACGAACCGTTTCTACGGCATTCATATGAAATAATGTTGGCATGTAATGAACGAACCGTTTTGACGGCATTCCTACATGTAACGGCGTATGATATGAACGAACCGTTTCTACGGCATTCACATACGTCTTGAGATTTTAGTTATTCCGGAATACTAGTCTTAAATTGATGAATTGACGGATATTGATGAATTGACGGATTACATTTACTTTATTGTCGAGGAGTATTATGTTTCATATTGTTATACTTGCACTAGCTATTCGACGGCTAACCCCTTTATGGGGGAAATACGTTTCATGTATTTCAGGTTCCAGGAGAGCGGACAGACGGGTACCGGGTCGGCATGAAGATGATGGGCAAGTGTGATACTGTGTCTTGTCTCCGGTTATTTTCTTGGATTCCTCCATTCAGTGTTGTTGTACTGGAATGGATTTTTAAATACTCGAGTATTGTATTTCAGTTTCCTTGATGTTCCGGCCTGTGTTGCCGAGGTATTGATTCGTGAAGTGATGTATATGTTTTCGATTGGTTATGGTTTTGAATACCATTTGTATCGTCTTCCTTTCTTTTGTATGTAGACCTTATCGGTCAAGTTTATAGTTCCGCGTATGTTTAGCCTTGTGGGTCCCACGGCGGAGCTCACTACCGTAATATACCCCGAATAACTTGGGGTGTTACGTAATATGGTATCGGAGCTTAGGTTTATGGATACCTAGGTCATCGGTCTTTTGGGTCGATTGAGTCGTCATTTGCCCACAGTATCACTACTCGCCATCATCACGGTCGACCGGTACTTGTAAGTCCTCTCACTCTTCTCGTATTTTCTTAATCGTTTCGTTTATAGCTTGGTATTCTTGGGAATTGGTCACTTCGAGAATGTGCGATTCGGATTATACTTACGCACGTGTGTGCCTTTCAGAATGTTGGCTGAAAGTAGGAAGAATCGTGGCCGTGGTCACGGACGTGAACTCTTCCTTGAGATTTTGTTAAGTTGCTAATGGCGATAATGGTGTGTATCGATATTATGTTGAGACTTTGTTTAGGAGTCGCATGCTAGTATCACGGGAGATCTTCGACTTCGCAGACTTGTAAGTATGTTGTTCGAATTATTCGATAATTCTTGGTGAAATTGAATTCCCGTTGAAATGTTGTTTGTACGAGTGATTGTAAGTTTCGAGGACGAAACTTATTTTTAAGGGGGGTAGAGTTCGGATATATTTTTTTTCGTTTATATATTGGATATCGTGGATGGTTAATTATGCTCGAGGACGTTGTGAACGTATGACAATGTTATTGAATTGAGTATATGTATTGATTTTGCCGTATGCTCGTATTTGGTATGTCATGACTTTGGACAGGAATTGTTGAAATTGGCTAAGTATGGAATTATTACATACGTTAATAAGGTGAGATTACGTACGTAAGATTGGCATGGTTATGTACGTTAAGGCTAAGGTATTACGTACGTAACGAAGGCATCGGACAGAACCGAGTCCTGGTCGGCAGGTGGGACCCTGTTTCGGCAACTTTCGGCGGAGGATGTTGACAGGTGAGTCAACGTACGTGTTACGTACGTTATACAGGACGTGTTACGTACGCAACACAACCATTGTACTGTAGCAAGTCAACTGGTATATTACGTACGTTGTATGATATGGGTTATGTACGTAATGGACTGCACGGAATGAGACAGTGAGTTGGTTACGTACGTTATGGATATTGGATTACGTACGTTAAGAAAGGACATTTACGTACGTAATGAGAGTGCAATTTATATATTGAAGTGTTGCCTTTCATTTCTCTCACGATCCTTTGAGATATTTCTCTCCAAAACTCGTCCCTCTTCACTTTTAAGAGTGTTCTAAACACTTTTAACATGATTGTGAGCTTGGAATCATGGAATTAGAGCTTGGTTATGGAACTATTGTTGATTCTTGAAGTGATTTCTTGTGTTATCCATATTCTATGAGGTTTATGTTGAAGGAAGATAATGATATGCTTTGAATATGTTGATTATGATTATGGAATCATAGAGATCTTGATGTTCTTGAGGCCATATGATGACTATGATGATTTAATGATTCTTGGAATGGAGTTCAATTATTCTTTCTTCGTGGTTCGTCCATACAAGGTAATCCTCGTATCCCTTTGATAGTGGCTCATTTTTCTTTTCTTTTTGGATTACTACTTGGGAGGGAGTATGTTGGGAATCGTGTATTTTGATGTTCGTCTTATTTCAATGAAAATGCATAAATTGGACTGTACTTTTATCCGCTGCGTGAGTATTTTTGAAATGGATTTTGGTATTTTGGCCAACTGAAATTTTATTTTGTAAAACCGATTCCCTAAACTGAGTTTTTGGCATTTTAACCTTGATCGTTTTGACGGTATTTGGAAAATGATTTTTTTTAGTATTTGAAAAATATTACCGTCATCGGTCTTTTTGGTATTTTTGGAATGACGTGGAAATTGTGCTTAGCCTGGTAAATCCTTGTGAGAAGGGTTTACGGCGTGTAATATTCCCAGGAGGATCTGGGGTGTTACAATTATGGTATCATGTGATAATGTTATACGAGATTCATTGGAATTGTAATAAGAGATTTCGGATGTTGATATGATCATTGAGATCTTCTTCATATGGTGATAAGGGTTTTGTTGCGATTCTTGAGATTGTATGAATGACATGATGAAGAAAATGGTAACATGGAGATATATACCTCGGATATGTTGTTCTGAACGTGATTTCGGATATTTCATGTTCTTGAAGAACTCTTGAATTATACGAGGTGATGAAATTTTTTTTTAGAAGTGTTGATGTTTTGAAAATGAATATGGAATATTCATATCTAGAGCTAAACTATGTGTTGGAAATAATATTCGTATAGGAATACGAATGTGATTATGAGTTTGATGAGACTATTATTCATCTCTGAATTTGGAAGCCCATACGTATGGAGCAAATATTCAAATCGAATGATTGGATTGTTTGATAACCTTTTTAATATGATTATCTATTGTTTTGAACCAGTCGGATGATTCGAATTGATGACGGTCATAAGTAAATTTTAACTACGGATTTACGAGAAGGGAACCTTGTCAATTCGTATTTAAGAATTGAGTTTGGAATATTTAGACCCTTATTATTGGTCCGAATTGGTTGCTGATATGATCATCATATTTCGACTCGTATTGTGGACAGGATTTGTAAGTGTCTGAGTTGGATTGTTCAGACTGTGATTAGTCGAGATATGGTAAAACGATTGAGTTCGTGGTTTGGTGGTATTGATATTGGTCGTCATCGAACCTGTTGATTAATAATCCTTCGTCTTACAATAAGGTATGATGTTTGATCGTGAATTATGACTGTTGTGTTGCGGTTAAGGTTGAAGGGTTCGTAGATTAACTTGGTCGAGACTGAGGGAATTCGTAAGACGAAATCAACTGAATTGGTAATGACGTTGTATTGATATCGAGACAAGTTTTATACTCGTACTAATCAATGAGACTAATGTTATCGTGTAGGCGTACGATTGTGTGTATCATTTTGGGACTTGGCCTCTTTATGATTGTATTGATATCAAGGGATTGGTTGACACGACGCCGTCGGAAAATTATGCCAAATGTTACTGTTGTTTGTAAATGGCCGGTTCAAGGCATTACGATACTTGTTGGTAAAGTTGCTATCGATAGCCGGTTCGCGGTATCGATGTATCGATTATTATTGTTCGCGATCAATGTCGTTCTGAGACATCGTTGAATCTTTGTCGTCGATTTGGATCTGTTGCTATGATGTTGCGTTAACCGATTGGGGACATTTGATATATCCTTTTGTCATCTCCGTTTCGGTGGTCGGTTTAAGACACCGGGACATCTATTCTATCGTATCATTGATTATCGATTGACCGTTCTAGGGTAATCGAGGTATTGAATTGGGATTATCGAAGATAATTCCCATCCGTTGTCAAAGATATTCTCATCCATTGTATCGTTGTTATCGATTGGCCATTCTACGGTAATCGAAGTATTGAATTGGGACTGTCGAGGAGAGTTCCCATCCGTTGAATTATTATTGTCGTGTTGGCCGACTCAAGGCAGCACACTATTATTCTTGTGAACTCGATAATTTTGTGATCGTTGAGGGTTGAGGATTTCCCGAATTGTGGTGTTGTGATTATTGCCGTGTTAATCGGTCCTTAGGGAATTCGATTCCGGGATGGTTGTTTTGAATATCGTTGGTCGTGTCGATCTTTCATTATTCGTGTGTCATCGCTCACTTGGTGAGTCGTATGATCCGTATTGGATGTTTTATCCCTTGAGTTTCGTTGTCATGTTGTATCGTGGCATATCTGGAATCATGTCTGCGCATCGATTGGTTATGTGTAGGATTTTTAGCCGGGCACTCGATGGTCATGCGTGGATGTTTCCGCATTGACCGCACACGAGGCGTAGTTCTTGAGGCTAATTAAGTACATTGTCACACGTATATTCGATTCCGTATACGGGTGGACATGTGCACGGACACATTTCCGGATCGGGCGTCTTGTGATGTCCCTCTTGAGCTTTATTGATTGATCGTTCGTAGTCCATGTTGTATTGGATATGTCCGACGATTTGCGATCGTTGTTCATACGCCGAGGGTATGTCCGATGATCGAGTTTGCTTCTTTGAGATCTCAGATTGTGATGATTCTGACTTTGGGCATTCGGTTTTCAGGCCATTGTGATGTATCGGTATTTCCGTTAGAGCCTTCGGGCATTGTGAATTCGTATCTTTTTCGGCATTGGTTTGGTTTACCTTCGGGTAATGTATTGTTGTGTTCTATATTGATGATTCGCCGTTTGGGCGTAAGTTTCGGTTCTTGTGTATCTCGTTGAGTTTTTCCTGGCGAAATATTTCTTCTCCCTACCTGTTTTAAGTTTCGGGACGAAACTTCTTTTAAGGAGGGTAGAATGTAATACCCGTAATTTTGTTCCCCGGAAATTTTCTATTTTTGGCGGAAGTCTATTTTGACGACTTGCTTGGGACCATTTCGTCATCCTGAGAATGATTAATTCTACACTTTTTGTCATCCGAGTTCGTTTCGGTATCGTTCTGTTGAATTCCATGTTCTTTAGCGACTTTTCCACGTATAAGTTCGACTTTGTTAAATTACCATAAATTCTTGGAAACTCCAAAAATTCTGAATCTTTGCAATATTATAAAGCATCGAGTTAGCTTTCCAATGGTTCAAACGGTGAGTCAATCGGAGTCCGGACGAGGGAGTTATGGTCGAAATAGCTAAGTCACTCTCATTCTCCAGATGCGGCACACTGGTGTGGCATTCTCAGACAAAACCCGCCTGTACCCGGTGCCGCGGCACACCTGAGCTGAGCCGCGGCACACTGCCGAAACCTGGGAACAATTTTAGGCCTGTGCCGCGGCACACCTATGCTGAGCCGCGGCACACAATGCGGTCAACTGCATAATTCGGCTTTTTAAGCGAGATTTCAGCCATTTTCCTCCATTTCCTTCTTCCATCGCGAGAGAGAGAGAGTTGAGGGAGGAGTTCTTTTCATATCTATCACTTGTGTGTTGAAGATTTACCACTTTCACTCGGTTGGGAAGCCTGGATAGTCGATCTATCGCGTATTCTTTGGATCATAGCGCTGGAATATTCAAGAGGTAATTTCTTCGACATCTTGACTTCTCGATTTTGTGTGGGTTTTGACGTTTTGGATGATAAAATCATGGTGTATGATGTGATATATGCGTGATTATGGACATGATTGGGTATTCATCGGATTATTGAAAGTTTATTCAAGAACACTTTGATTTTGTGTTGGTTTTTGGGGGTTTTCGTAGACTCGTCCGTTTTATCCAATTGAAGCTTGAGAACCTTGAGATTTTGATATATCTATACCGTATGAGTGTTTTCTTCCGATTTTACGGGTTGGATTGTGCCGTTTTCGGACTTGTGGGGAGTTTGGGCGATTTCCCAACCTTTAGTTATCCACCCGTATATTTTCTTGAATCGTAGACGAGTTTCGGAGTCTCTTCGTATAAATTGAGTATGGATAATTAATTGTAATATTCCTTGCGAATCGCTTAGGTGCAAGCGCGTTCTCGGACCTACCGAACACATACCTTTCCTCCGTTCGATTTCTCGATGTCTCAAAGGCAAGTATACATTTATGATTATACGTTCTCGACTTTGAAAGTATGAAATATTGATGGTATGATTATTTCTGGCCACTCCGTGACTGGCCTATGGACCACTGAGGCTTTCGTAGCCTCACGTGCGATTCCATGGTTGATATGAACGAACCGTTTCGACGGCATTCATATGAAATAATGTTGGCATGTAATGAACGAACCGTTTTGACGGCATTCCTACATGTAACGGCGTATGATATGAACGAACCGTTTCTACGGCATTCACATACGTCTTGACATTTTAGTTATTCCGGAATACTAGTCTTAAATTGATGAATTGACGGATATTGATGAATTGACGGATTACATTTACTTTATTGTCGAGGAGTATTATGTTTCATATTGTTATACTTGCACTAGCTATTCGACGGCTAACCCCTTTATGGGGGAAATACGTTTCATGTATTTCAGGTTCCAGGAGAGCGGACAGATGGGTACCGGGTCGGCATGAAGATGATGGGCAAGTGTGATACTGTGTCTTGTCTCCGGTTATTTTCTTGGATTCCTCCATTCAGTGTTGTTGTACTGGAATGGATTTTTAAATACTCGAGTATTGTATTTCAGTTTCCTTGATGTTCCGGCCTGTGTTTCCGAGGTATTGATTCGTGAAGTGATGTATATGTTTTCGATTGGTTATGGTTTTGAATACCATTTGTATCGTCTTCCTTTCTTTTGTATGTAGACCTTATCGGTCAAGTTTATAGTTCCGCGTATGTTTAGCCTTGTGGGTCCCACGGCGGGGCTCACGGCGCTGTAATATACCCTGAATAACTTGGGGGTGTTACACAAGAAACCTGACAGGTTGCGTCTGTTAAATTTTGTAAAGAACTCGATCACCACTAAGAAGTCAATCTAACCATGACTTCCGGGTTATAACATGGGAGTGTGTAATTCTGATGAAAATAGTGGGAGCCAAGAAAAGAATTATACAAGCCCTTAAATTCTATACTCGGCCATAATAAAAAAAGTCACTAATTCAATCCTATCTAAATCAATGCAGAGAAACGAAACAATATCTCTCTAAAATGGCTAAGAATCAACTTGCAATACTACTTGAAAAGAATCTCCTAACTGACCCCAACTTCATTGACTCGTTGCGGAATCTAATGATTGTACTGAGCATAGAGTCTTTGGAATACGTCTTGGAGGCGGACATTCTACCGACTCCAGTCCGGACTAGGGGTAATCAGGAAGAAATTGACATCCATGAAAAATGGGTCAATGATGATGTGCTGGTCCGTGGCTTTATGATGGGCTCAATGACTAATGAGCTGTAGAGAGCGCACGAGAAAATGACTTCTGCTACGCAGATTCTCGCACACTTGACCGAGCTTTATGGAGAGTATAGTAGGACTACTAGATATGAGATATCAAAGCAGTTACTCAGTGCTAGGATGAAAGAAGGGGAAAAAGTGGGAGACCACGTCCTCAAGATGATCTCTATGATTGAGAGGCTCGAGGTGCTCAACTTTCATATCTCATCCTTCAATCTCTACCTGACTCTTTCACGCAATTTGTAATGAATTTAAACTGTAATGAGATTTCATGTACATTAGCTGGGCTAATGAACAAACTGGTGATGGAAAAGTCTACCATGAAGACTATGCCGAGGGAGGCTGCTCTTGTAATTTCTTCTGGGTCTCGGTGGACCAAGAATAAGAAGAAAAAGACCTATGAGCAGTATAAACCCAAGAAAGGAGTGCAGAAAGGCAAGGTCAAGGCCCTAAAAGTTCAGAAGGTAGGTGGTCCCAAACCTACGGACAAATGTCTTGAATGCGGTGAGCTGGGCCACTGGCATAGGACTTGTCCCAAGATCAATGGCGCATCAGGTACGGAACTTTTTGTTTTTTAAACCAATTATTACTCTACTGTATATTCTTCTTCATGGATTCTGGATTCAGGTGCTACTTCTCATATTTGTACTATGAATCAGGATCTAGTACGAAGTAGGCAGCTTGAAGCTAGGGAAGTGGTGGTCACTTTCGGAAGCGGACAAAGTTTCGAGGCAACCGATATTGGATCACTCCTACTGGGTTTGGAATCCGATTTTATTTTGACGTTAGATGAAGTATTGGTTTTGCCCAAGGGGCATAAAAACATTGTATCCATTCCAGTCTTGGACCAGAAATAATTTTCTTTCTTCATTGGTAATGGTAGTTGTAAAATTTATTTTCGAAATAAAATCGTTGGTACAACTACATTGTTGAATGGTTTATATCATATGAGCTTGCAAAATAAATCAGCAGTGAACACTATAACTAGGAAACGTGGCAGGCATGATACTAATCAATCTCTTAAGTGGCACCTTAGACTTGGCCATTGTAACACCCCCAGATTTAACTGGAAATATTACAGCGCCGTGGGCCCCGAGATGGAACCCACAAGGCTGAAGGAAATTTTTGCAAATATTTACAAATGCCCAAGAGGCCAACGACGGTACTATCTTTAAAAAAATTCACAAAGACTTATAAAATTCATTTATCAAAAACCGTCGTAAAAACTCATTTGAAATCGCAAGGCCAAACGGCCAACACTCAAAAGTTTAGAAAACAATTTCCAAAGTAATCTCAGTTACCACATACCAAAAGAGCATTTCAAAATACTCACGCAGCGGAAAAAGACCAACCATAAAGATACTCTAGCAGCGGAATACAAGAACCAATCAAGAAACTCAATGCACAAAACATGTCCTAGCCAGTATCCTCCAGGAAGCTCATCTCTTCACGACCGCTACATGCTCGATACTCTAAGAACCTAAAAAGAAATCCCACGACGGGGTCAGCCATAATATCCAACAATGATAACCGTCACATCACATTAATAATTACATACCAATAAAGATACAACATAAGAATACGACCAACGTAATCTTACCGCCATAACATTACTTACTCAAGTAATTCTCATCAGAATAACCATTATCACATTTCACATCTCGTACTCGATTAACCAATAAACTCGAACATAATATCTGTATTGTACCTCAAACAATACTCAAGATTCTCAAATTATCATAACCAACTCACGATACGGAAATCTACCATTTCTGACCAATACGATTCATCGAATAATATCATCAAATCCCAAGATGATAACCGATTGTCCACCAAAGACAAGACCAAAGAAAATACGGAACATACCTCGAGATATGATGTGCCACGATAATCATATCAGTCTAATCCGAGATCAGATCAATGCAATACGGACAAGGTCCTAACACAAGACCTACAAATGCATACTCATATGACAACGTCAATATGCTCAAAAACAATAACAACTATGTATACTCAATGGAAATCCCATGATCCAGCGCCCTCAGCATAGATCCCAAGATGATCCTACCAGATCAACACGAGGTGGATAACCAACAATATACATATGCACAACAATAACATATATAAAACCAACGATGCGAATCCACATGATCCTATCAACACGACACTGGGTAATCCAATGATCCAGCGCCCTCAGCATAGATCCCAAGATGATCCCGTCGGACCAACACGAGGTGGAAAAACCCGTCCAATGATCCAGCGCCCTCAGCATAGATCCTAAGATGATCCCGTCGGACCAACACGAGGTGGAAAAACCCATCCAATGATCCAACACCCTCAGCATAGATCCTAATATGATCCCGTCGGACCAACACGAGGTGGACATCCGATCCAGCGCCCTCAGCATAGATCGCGCGATCCCATCGGATCAACACAACATAAACAACACAATATGCATACACATATGCAAAACAATATGTTCATAAACATGAACAACGAAACATGAACGACAATATGACAAATCAATTAAGACGACCTCATGTTCGACAACATGAATGACAATATGCATGATCAAATCACTAACTCTAACTGAATCGATATAAGATACTTGCCCCGAGTCCTTCGGGAGAAATCTTGATATCAAACCATCACCGACGAGTATCCGCAATGCTCGGCGATCCAAACGTACCATGGACTACAGATACTCATATCCTCGTCTTTACCATAATGTATCCTCGATACCCAAAATTACAATAACCGAAATAAATCTTAAACCTTATGATTTAACTCCCAGAATCGAAATGACAACATATAATCATTGCTATATGCATTATAAACGAAATGAAACTGAAACCATTCATTAAATATTATAACTAAGCAAGTAATAACTTGCCTCGATACCGATACCACGAAGCTGCTACCGAACACATTGCTTTTGTCTACGAGCTCCTCAGCCCCGATCCAAAGCAACACAATGGTCATAATCTACGATCAATTATCGCAACCTAATGCAATAATCAAATGAAAACACATCCGATAATAATCAACAACCGGAAAAACCAACTAATCAAACTCAACGGTTCAACAAAAACCTTGAATAAACGCCGTCTGAACAGACCAAATCAAACCATCACGAATTCATAATCACAACACGAAAATACTGCACTGACTGCCTATTTAGCACACGTTAAACGCATAACGTAGCGTGTGCTAAGTTGCTCCCGTTAGCGTGCGCTAGCCAGTAAGCTTAGCGTGCGCTAATGCTGTGTAGTGGCATGCATTTCAAGCATCGTCTAACACTTCCATCATGTCAATGATCAACTCATCTCGATATTAAGGATTTCATAACAATCATGACATATAATTCAATAGTTCTTCAAGAACACGAATTATCCGAATTCACGTTCATGATCCATAAAATGACAAAATCCGATGTGTTCTAACATCTAAAAATCCTTATTCATCACGTTCTTCGACATACAATTCATATAACTTCAAGAATCACAATAGCACCACCATAATCATTACCATACGAAGTAACCAACGACAAAACATCAAAAATCCGAATTGAAGAAGGGAATTACATCAACATATCTCTTGAATTTCATCCAAAACCATACGAAACATATCAATACTCATATATTGATAACAACACTAACTTATTACGGTAATCCAACTCGTTATCATGCTCATCACTCGAATATATGATAAACATCGACTCAAGAACATCAATAATCAATCCAAACGACATCCAAAAGTGAAGAACTATTACCTTGTATAGACGAAACATGAAGGAGAACAATCAGCTTCATTCCATGAATCATCAATAATTTCAAGAACAAGACTTTAATCCATGTTCCTCAGCTTAATCTTTGTTAAAGATTATCATCTCTCAGTGTTTGGGACCTCAAAATTCTCTCTAAAAACTCTCTCTCTCGGTTGCAAGGAAGGAATGGACGAAATGCTTCATAACGCCCTTCTATCCCTTTTTATAAAGTATATTACTAGCGTGCGCTAAACCTTATGTTTAGCGTGCGCAACAGCCTTAGCGTGCGCTAACTGACTTTCTTAGCGTGCGCTATCGCAGTCCAGAGGCTACTGTCTGGCTTCGTACATGTGCTTACGTACGTAATGCCCATACATTAGCGTACGTAACTTACACTATCTAGCATACGCAAGTCGTTACATTTAGCATGCGCTAATACCAGTTGACTTGCTACAGTCTACACCTACCACGAAGATGCTCGTGACCCCACATGCCGAAATCAACCAATAAAGCCAAGATTCCCTGTTGACCGATATACAGTTAGCGTGCGCTAATCAACATGCATTAGCGTGCGCTAACACTACATTACAACATCCGTTGACTTATCAGAACGTGCGCCAAAAGTGGCCTGGTCCACGCGTAGATTCCTCCCGATCGGACTGCATTAGCGTGCGTTATCTTATATCCGTAGCGTGCGCTAAATCTGCACGATAGCGTGCGCTACTCATGATTATTAGCGTGCGCTAATAATGTTACACTTAGCCATTTTCAGCTATTCTTGTCCAACGTCTCGATATATCAAAAACGAACATAAGACACACTGAACACAAACACTGAATCCAATAATATTCTTATACGATATACTCTATATCGAAAGTACGATAGCCTGATACACGATATCCTCAAATACAACTGTCGACCAGATATGACAATTATACCGATACTGACATCTCAGTCCTTTATTTACTTTATCCCTACTGTACAGATTCCACGCTGTACTACTCGGGTAAAATAATATCAAACAACAGTAGTAGAAATTCCGGATATTACATTCTACACCACTTAAAATAAGTTTCGTCCTCGAAACTTGCAATCCGTCATAAAACAAACAAACATACCGTTCAACCCAAAATATCCCAAAACCATCACGACAATGATCAATCATCATCACTATAGAATAACCACAACAGCATACTTACCAATGCGCAAAGTCGAGGATCTCCTGAGATACTAGCTAGTGACCTCACTGTAAAGTCTCAATACACTTTACAATCACAATTCCTTGAGTCTCAACAAAATATACCATCTTCGGATAAAACAATCTGCCCGAATCAAATTCTGTCTGCCTGATTACATAATCAGGTCTCCATTCCGATAAGATGAATAATATACAATATATCTGCGAAACAACTGCCCAAAACAACGATACGAATCCCGAAACGTTGACACAAAAATCTGAACGCTCAGACGATCACCAACAATGATCAACAATCAACCGAATTTATCATCGACATGATAAATTCCAATATGACCAACCAGAGGTCAAAACACAATCGAGAAAATCATCAACGTGATAAACTCCAACACGATCAACACAGAACCACAGAAACAGATATATGAAAGAATAACATTCTCAAAATGACACACCAATCACATACAGTGTATCTCAATAAACATACCCGACTGGTGAGCATACCCCTCGGCGTACGAACAACCAATCACAACCCGTCGAACATATCCAAATTATACATGGAGTGGGAACGACCAATCGATACTCAAAACAACCAGCATGAGGGCACCATCCCCAAATCTATACTTACAAAGAAACCATTCAAAAACATTACGGTAGCGCATACGTCCCAGTTTCACAAAACCCGAAGTTCCAAAATTACATCCTGTGCATAAATTCTACATCACGCAGCATATTCTCTTATCCGAATAATCAACCGATCATTCCTGGATAACCAAACTGCCATACTAAAGTTCGAATCTCCTTTCATAATACCATTAGTGTGCTATCGAGTTGGTGAGTCTCACTCAGAGCTTCACCACTATAAGCATCATGCACTAAATGCGTATGTACATCAATCCCATTTTCAAAACCAGTTTGAAATCATATAATCTTGTCACGAAGACAATTTTCGAAAGTTCTTTTCAAAAATTCCAAAACTCAAAACATAAATTTTCGTAAGATCACGAAATCAATTTTTGAAAAATTAACTGGCTCGCTATGCCAAGTATTCAATAACAGTGTCCTCGGAATCCACACGATTTCGAAGTTTAAAAATGAAAACTATGCAAATGATTGACAACATCTATACCCCTGTATACCAGTCCGGCTCGTCATAAATTCCACTGACATTCGGTCGGAAAACTACACGATAGAATCCAAAATCTCAACGCATAGGCTCCGATAAAAACTCCTTTTTCCACATATGGCTCACAACGTCAATCATTAATCCATCCTGGATCACCTCAATTATGCTATGCCAAAACATTGAAACAAATCAACATAGCGAAAGACTTCCCGAGAGGTTTCATTTGAACAAGTAAATCAAAACCTCAGTAGTAATAAAATAGGTAAACAATTGGTAGAGTGTTTTACAAATCTCGGGAGTTTTAGAAAACAGAAAAGTCTTTTGAAAAATTTGGGTCTCAGCCCGTATCTCATCCCACATTACAAGAAGTTTAAAAAGTAGAAAACTCTATTGGACCCCAAGTCCTGAGTTACGAAACTACTTCAAAATCGATTGGGTCTCGACTCAAAAATCATTTTCCGTGAAACATCCGTAAAACGTTCATTTTGAAAAGTATCGTTCTCAAATGCTCAAAAGTAGTTCATATATAACAAAATGAACTAACATGACTACATGTTCTTTTCAACCATGCACAATATTTCTCCCAAATGCACAATTCCGTTCCAAAATATAATCAACATATTGATTTCCAAAATCATAGTTTCTCAAGATCATCAATCATGTCCCACTCTGACATCTCATACTGTAACGCATAATATCTTTCTGAATCTCAAAACATATCAACTTAGAACGGCAATAAATCTCAATGAAATTCAAAAATCCAAACACTTACAGATCGTGAAGCTGACGATTCCCCGTGATACTGGCACATGTCTAGACTCAAGAAAATACTCGACACAGGTATTTTTAAAATACAGGTTTTGCAAACTCAGTTCAACTTGAGAACACAACACATCTCTTTCAAGAGAATCACGTTACCACCGTTTGGAAAAGTTCACAACAATCCCAGTACCACACTGGTAAATCATATAACGCACAAGCCCGAGTGAACAACAAAAACTCAAGGCTCTAGAATTAGTCAATCGACAACTCGACTGACGCGACAAAACACGACCCAACTCGACCCAAATGCCTAGGTTTTCTCAACCTAAGCTCCGATACCATATTCTGTAACACCCCCAGATTTAACCAGAAATGTTACAGCGCCGTGGGCCCCGAGATGGAACCCACAAGGCTGAAGGAAATTTTCGCAAATATTTACAAATGCCCAAGACGCCAACGACGGTACTATCTTTAAAAAATTCACAAAGACTTATAAAATTCATTTATCAAAAACCGTCGTAAAAACTCATTTGAAATCGCAAGGCCAAACGGCCGACACTCAAAAGTTTAGAAAATGATTTCCAAAGTAATCTCAGTTACCACATACCAAAAGAGCATTTCAAAATACTCAAGCAGCGGAAAAAGACCAACCATAAAGATACTCTAGCAGCGGAATACAAGAACCAATCAAGAAACTCAATGCACAAAACATGTCCTAGCCAGTATCCTCCGGGAAGCTCATCTTTTCACGACTGCTACATGCTCGATACTCCAAGAACCTAAAAAGAAATCCCACGACGGGGTCAACCATAATATCCAACAATGATAACCGTCACATCACAATAATAATTACATACCAATAAAAATACAACATAAGAATACGACCAACATAATCTTACCGCCATAACATTACTTACTCAAGTAATTCTCATCAGAATAACCATTATCACATTTCACATCTCGTACTCGATTAACCAATAAACTCGAACATAATATCTATATTGTACCTCAAACAATACTCAAGATTCTCAAATTATCATAACCAACTCACGATACGGAAATTTACCATTTCTGACCAATACGATCCATCGAATAATATCATCAAATCCCAAGACGATAACCGATTGTCCACCAAAGACAAGACCAAAGAAAATACGGAACATACCTCGAGATATGATGTACCACGATAATCATATCAGTCTAATCCGAGATCAGATCAATGCAATACGGACAAGGTCCTAACACAAGACCTACAAATGCATACTCATATGACAACGTCAATATGCTCAAAAACAATAACAACTATGTATACTCAATGGAAATCCCATGATCCAGCGCCCTCAACATAGATCCCAAGATGATCCTACCAGATCAACACGAGGTGGATAACCAACAATATACATATGCACAACAATAACATATATAAAACCAACGATGCGAATCCACATGATCCTATCAACACGACACTGGGTAATCCAATGATCCAGCGCCCTCAGCATAGATCCCAAGATGATCCCGTCGGACCAACACGAGGTGGAAAAACCCGTCCAATGATCCAGCGCCCTCAGCATAGATCCTAAGATGATCCCGTCGGACCAACACGAGGTGGAAAAACCCATCCAATGATCCAACACCCTCAGCATAGATCCTAATATGATCCCGTCGGACCAACACGAGGTGGACATCCGATACAGCGCCCTCAGCATAGATCGCGCGATCCCAGCGGATCAACACAACATAAACATCACAATATGCATACACATATGCAAAACAATATGTTCATCAACATGAACAACGAAACATGAACGACAATATGACAAATCAATTAAGACGACCTCATGTTCGACAACATGAATGACAATATGCATGATCAAATCACTAACTCTAACTGAATCGATATAAGATACTTGCCCCGAGTCCTTCGGGAGAAATCTCGATATCAAACCATCACCGACGAGTATCCGCAATGCTCGGCGATCCAAACGTACCATGGACTACAGATACTCATATCCTCGTCTTTACCATAATGTATCCTCGATACCCAAAATTCCAATAACCGAAATGAATTTTAAACCTTATGATTTAACTCCCAGAATCGAAATGACAACATATAATCATTGCTATATGCATTATAAACGAAATGAAACTGAAACCATTCATTAAATATTATAACTGAGCAAGTAATAACTTGCCTCGATACCGATACCACGAAGCTGCTACCGAACACATTGCTTTTGTCTACGAGCTCCTCAGCCCCGATCCAAAGCAACACAACGGTCATAATCTACGATCAATTATCGCAACCTAATGCAATAATCAAATGAAAACACATCCGATAATAATCAACAACCGGAAAAACCAACTAATCAAACTCAACGGTTCAACAAAAACCTTGAATAAACGCCCGTCGAATGCACCAAATCAAACCATCACGAATTCATAATCACAACACGAAAATACTGCACTGACTGCCTATTTAGCGCACGTTAAACGCATAACGTAGCGTGTGCTAAGTTGCTCCCGTTAGCGTGCGCTAGCCAGTAAGCTTAGCGTGCGCTAATGCTGTGCAGTGGCATGCATTTCAAGCATCGTCTAACACTTCCATCATGTCAATGATCAACTCATCTCGATATTAAGGATTTCATAACAATCATGACATATAATTCAATAGTTCTTCAAGAACACGAATTATCCGAATTCACGTTCATGATCTATAAAATGACAAAATACGATGTGTTCTAACATCTAAAAATCCTTATTCATCATGTTCTTCGACATACAATTCATATAACTTCAAGAATCACAATAGCACCACCATAATCGTTACCATACGAAGTAACCAACGACAAAACATCAAAAATCCGAATTGAAGAAGGGAATTACATCAACATATCTCTTGAATTCCATCCAAAACCATACGAAACATATCAATACTCATATATTGATAACAACACTAACTTAGTACGGTAATCCAACTCGTTATCATGCTCATCACTCGAATATATGATAAACATCGACTCAAGAACATCAATAATCAATCCAAACGACAAACAAAAGTGAAGAACTATTACCTTGTATAGACGAACCATGAAGGAGAACAATCAACTTCATTCCATGAATCATCAATAATTTCAAGAACAAGACTTTACTCCATGTTCCTTAGCTTAATCTTTGTTAAATATTATCATCTATCGGTGTTTGGGACCTCAAACTTCTCTCTAAAAACTCTCTCTCTCGGTTGCAAGGAACGAATGGACGAAATACTTCATAACACCCTTCTGTCCCTTTTTATAAAGTATATTACTAGCGTGCGCTAAACCTTATGTTTAGCGTGCGCAACAGCCTTAGCGTGCACTAACTGACTTTGTTAGCGTGCGCTATCGCAGCCTGCAGGCTACCGTTCAAGCCAGACATGTGCTTACGTACGTAATGCCCATGCATTAGCGTACGTAACTTACACTATCTAGCGTACGCAAGTCGTTACATTTAGCGTGCGCTAATACCAGTTGACTTGCTACAGTCTACACCTACCACGAAGATGCTCGTGACCCCACATGCCGAAATCAACCAATAAAGCCAAGATTCCCTGTTGACCGATATACAGTTAGCGTGCGCTAATCAACATGCATTAGCGTGCGCTAACACTACATTACAACATCTGTTGACTTATCAGAACGTGCGCCGAAAGTGGCCTTGTCCACGCGTAGATTCCTCCCGATCGGACTGCATTAGCGTGCGTTATCTTATATCCGTAGCGTGCGCTAAATCTGCACGATAGCGTGCGCTACTCATGATTATTAGCGTGCGCTAATAATGTTACACTTAGCCATTTTCAGCTATTCTTGTCCATGTAACACCCCAAACTAGGCGGATATTACAGTGCCGTGGACCCCCGACTGGGACCCACCAGGCGAATGAAAAAGGATGAATTACACAGGGTAAATGTAGTACCGAACCACATTACAACATCAATTACTCCGATTAGGAGTTTCATACAACACACCCAGGATAAAATAGAATACATGTGTATTTTATGTGACGATAAAATACACAACACTGAATGAAACGAGTATTCAAACGGAATGTCTGCAGCGGAATAAATAAAGGAAACATAAATGACTGAATAAGTGATCAATGCATCGGGGCCCTTCTAGTATCATTAGGACTCCTCGCCGTCAACGTGCTCTCCCTGTGCCTTTGCCTTGCCATGACCTGAGAAACAAATATCCCCAAACGGGGTCAGATATACAGAACAACAATCCTCCAGAGTTGAATAAACAAAATCATATAATTATGTAGTATAAACCACAAGTTCGATTAAAACGAAGCGGTTAGATTATAACCCAATCTTGTTGAAAACATACGCAATCAAACATGCTGTATGAATCAACTAACAGTACGGCTCAAAGGGTGGCGCCACACTACGCCCGGGATGGAAATGTGTCCGTGCACAAGCCACCAATGAGTATCGATCGAATACCCGCGTGGTCTTGTACCTAATCAGTCTCACGAAGCAATCGACTCGTGTGCACAGTCCAATGTGAGGCCAACAACCAACACACGACATAAATGTGCCCGACATGAAAATCCTACACATACCAACCGGCACGCCAGTATGACCCGGAATGCCACGATATAACAAAAGTGACATCGGAAACGAATAATGACTCACCGAGATAAAATGATAGTGAAATGAATGATAGCTCAACAAAATGATTGGAACCGTCGTTCCTTGTGATTGAAGTGATTAATTGACAATGACACGTTTTAATACGGTTAACACAATGATGAATGAGTTACGATTATGAATGAACAACAACAAAAGGAAATGAATATCCTTATAACCGAGTAAGAATTAACTTACACGATACCGGTGACAATTATCCTTCCACGAACAACGTCCTAATTGATATATCGGTCGCTCGAACAACCTTGAATTATACAATATCCAACAACTCGTTCAATATACGAATCAAACACGACTATAACGAACTCAAAACGTCGATACGATTAAACTAAGTTCATTGGGGCATTAAATCGAACACGTTGCGTCCAAACTCCGATTGTTTACAATCAAACCTCAAAAACCAATATCAAATCCCCGAAGAAGTGTTTCAAACCAACAAAACATCTTCCAAATGATCAATAATCCGAAATGAATATCCGAAAACGTGATTATAACGACAATTAATCGAAAACCCCCAATTTCAACTCGATAATCAAAGTGTTCTTGAATAATCATTCGATAATCCAATGAATCCTTATACAACTCATAATCATATACATATCCTTTCATATAACATGATTATAATGTCCAAAACATCATATCTCAACATAGAATCGAAATCCAAGGTGTCGAAGAAATTACCTCTTGAATATCCAATCACTTCGATCCGAAGAACACGAGTTTAATCGAGTATCCAAGCTTCCCAAATGATTGAAGGTGATGAAAAATACACACTCAAATGATAATTGATGAAGAAAACTCTCCCTCAAGCTTCTTTCTCTCGTAAAAGGTGGAAAAAACTGGAAGGAATGAGCTGAAATGCTCAAAAAATGAATTTATAGGGGACTACTCGCCGGACACGCCCGTGCCGATCGGCACGGCCGTGTCGCATACCGCCGACAGGACTCGACCGTGTCCTCGCTTGACACGGTCGCGGCGAGGAGGGCCTTCCGACATGACCCATCCGGCAATGACTCGGCATGACTCGACCGCGCTGCATTTACACGGCCGGCGTCCGGGCAGTCGGTTCTGGATTATCCGGAAGAGTTCGACTCGGCCGTGCCAAACGACACGGTCGAGTCCTGTGGGCAGATACTTCAGCATTTCCGGAAGAGTACGGCACGGGCCGTGTCGGACGACACGACCGAGTCCGGTCGGCAGTGATCGGCCAAAGGCTGAAAAATGAGCGGGTGAGCTAAAACGACCATAACTCTCTCGTCCGGACTCCTATTGACTCACCGTTTGAACCATTGGAAAGCTAACTCGATGCTCTATAATATTGCAGAGATTTAGAATTTTTGGAGTTACCAAAAATTAATGGTGATCTAACAAAGTCGAACTCATATGAGGAAAGTTGAAACAATGAACAATAACGATACACAACTCGAAGTTTTTCCGAACGGTGAACACGGTGAATGAACATGATTGATGAATGATTATAATTGAGTGAAAATACACTGAGTGACAATTACAGACTGATAATTACAGAATGAAAATGAATGAATTACAATCGGGTATTACATACACCCCCCCTTAAAAGAGTTTCGTCCCCGAAACTAAGGGTCAAACAACTCGGGATAACTCTCCCGCATACTATCCTCAGTTTCCCAAGTAGCCTCTTCGACTCCGTGTCTGGACCATTGAATCTTGACCAAAGGAATCGACTTATTTCTCAACTGTTTGATTCGCCGCTCTAAGACTCGTATAGGACGCTCCTCATATGAATGGTCGTCGGCGATCTCGATTTCGGCTGAACCGCAAAGATGTGACTCGGGTCGGCAACATACTTTCACAACTGAGAGACATGAAACACATTATGAATTCGGCTCAAAGCCGGAGGTAAAGCCAATCGATAAGCTAACTCGCCTACTCGATCCAAAATTTCAAACGGTCCAATGAATCTCGGACTCAACTTCCCCCGTTTTCCGAAATGGAAAATACCTCGACTCGGGGATACCTTGACCAAAACATGGTCACCCGTCTCGAACTCTAGTGGTCGATGACGATTATCCGCATACGATTTCGCCGACTGAAATACAACATACGACTCTTGATCAAAGCTACCTTCTCCCGGCGGCTATAAGCATATCGGGCTCGGTGCCGATTGATTCTGACAAGTCATCCCAACACAAAGGAGATCGACAAAGACGACCGTACAAGGCCTCGTAAGGTGCCATCTTAATGGAAGCATGCCAACTATTATTATACGTGAACTCGATCAACGGTAGTTGGGCTTCCCAATCGTCCTTCCAATCGAGGACGCAAGCTCTCAACATGTCCTCTAATGTCCGAATAGTCCTTCTCGATTGTCCGCTTGACCGAGGATGAAAGGCGATCGAGATTAAGCCGAGTTCCCATAGCACGATGAATCGATTTCCAAAATGAGACACAAATCGACCGTCACGATCGGAAACGATACTCTTAGAGTACCGTGCGCCTCACTATCTCCTTGATGAATAATCGGGCCACTTCTAGACCCCACGTATCCTTGATCTCAAGGAAATGAGCTGATTTAGTTAAGCGGTCCACAATCACCCAGATCGTATTCATGCCACGACGACTCGTCGGCAAACTCGTGATGAAATCCATAGAAATGTCTTCCCACTTCCACTCTGGAATAGGGAGAGGTTTCAGCATACCCACCGGTCGTTGATGTTCAATCTTAACTTGTTGACAGGTTAAGCATCTCGAAACAAATTCTGCGACTTCTCGCTACATATTACTCCACCAGTAAATTTGTTTCAAGTCCTTGTACATCTTGCTGGACCCCGGATGAACAGAATAAGGGGTAGCATGAGCTTCTCTCAAAATAGAGTTTTTCAACTCGTCATTCGCCGGTATGCACAACCGGTTCTTAAACCTCAAAAGTCCATCCTCGTGGACCACGAATCCAGGGGCTTTCCCCCGAGCCACATCTTCACGGATGCGCGTCAATGCTGGGTCTGAACCTTGATCCTCCCTGATTTTCTCCTCAAGTGACGATGAAATCTCCAACATACAAAGCTGTCCCTGAATTCGCTGGATCCAGACCTCGATCTCGGGTCTAAGGAATTCCTGCTGAAGCTCCTTCTGAACTGTTAAACGAGTAAGCATCTGCTCCTGCACGGACTTACGACTCAAGGCATCAGCGACAACGTTCGCCTTGCCCGAGTGGTAAAGGATCTCGATATCATAATCTTTGATTAGTTCTAACCACCGCCTCTGTCGCATATTTAACTCCTTCTGAGTGAATATATACTTTAAACTCTTATGATCGGTGAATATCTGACAGGTAACGCCATAAAGATAATGACGCCAAATTTTCAAAGCGAACACCACGGCTGCTAGCTCCAGATCATGAGTCGGATAATTAACCTCGTAAGGTCTCAATTGCCGTGAAGCATAGGCAATAACCTTTCCATTCTGCATGAGCACACATCCGAGACCCTGTCTGGACGCATCACTATAAACTACAAATCCCTCCGTCCCCTGCGGCAAGGAAAGTACAGGTGCTGACATTAACCGGCTCTTGAGTTCCTCAAAACTCCGTTGACACGCGTCGGACCACGTGTATTTCTTATCCTTCCGCAAAAGGTTCGTCAAGGGTTGAGCGATTTTAGAAAATCCCTCCACAAATCGCCGATAGTAGCCCGCTAATCCGAGAAAACTTCGGATTTCCTTAACATTCTTCGGAGGTAACCAGTCTCGGATAGCCTCCGTCTTCTGAGGGTCGACACGAACTCCGTCTGATGAAATTACATGTCCGAGAAAAATCACCTCGGACATCCAGAACTCGCATTTGGAAAACTTTCCATAAAGTTGCTCTCGTCTCAACACATCGAGAACCTGATGAAGATGAACCTCGTGTTCCTCTTGGCTACGAGAATAAATCAAAATGTCATCGATGAAGACAACAACAAACTGATCTAAAAATTCAATGAAAACCCGATTCATTAATTCCATGAATACCGCAGGTGCATTTGTTAGCCCGAACGGCATAACTATGAACTCATAATTACCATAGCGTGTTCGAAACGCCGTCCTCGCGATATCCGACTCTCGAATCCGCAACTGGTGATATCCAGATCTTAAGTCGATCTTGGAAAATACTGAAGCTCCCTGAAGTTGATCTAAAAGATCATCAATACGAGGTAAAGGATACTTATTCTTGATCGTCACCCGCTCAATTCCCTAATCAATACACAAACGGAACGAACCATCCTTCTTCTTTACAATAAGATCGGTGCTCCCACGGGACGCACTTGGTCGGATATAACCTTTCTCGAACAATTCCTCAAGTTGATTCTTCAACTCCCGCATTTCGGTCGGGGCCATCCGCACGGTGCCTTCGATATCGGAGACGTACTGTGCTCCAACTCAATCGTGAATTCCACATCTCTCTGTGGAGGCAAACCAGGTAACTCGTCTGGAAAAACATCGGCATATTCCCTTACCGGAATATCCGACAACATTACTGATGATTCCTCGGTTTTGGTCATATAGCACCAATAACCGACACATCCTTGACTGAGTAATCGCACTGCTTTCATCAAATTAATGACCTTACTGTAATGTATGGATTACCTCCCTGAAACACACATTCGACCCCATCGTCTGAAATGATAGTGATCATACGCTTACGGACACTAATGATGGCATCATGACGATCCATCCAATCAATACCCAAGATGACGTCGTCCCTCGGAAAATCTACTACGATTAGGTCCGCTGGCCATACACGACCATGAAACTGAATCGGACAATTCTGAATCTCACGATTACCGATAATTCGTCTACCGTCAGGTAGGCCAATGACATAAGGCTCACAACTAGTAGCACTACCCAGACGTAGTCTACGCAAACATGACTCGGAAATGAATGAATGCGATGCACCAGTGTCAAAAAGGGTACACACAGGTTGAGATAGAATATCGAGTGTACCTGAGATCATCCGGGACTCTCGATCGTCGGTATTCTTCTTCTCATAAATTAGGGTCTTTCCGGCCCCAGAGCCGGACGCTCCTGCCTGATAGCTCTTGCTCCGCCTTTAGCTCCCGCTGCCTTGAACGACTGACCGAAAGTGGCCTGATTCGCACCGCTGAATGACTGGGCCCGAGATGACGCGAGTAGGTTTAGAGTCCCTTCGACAAAAACGGGCCCTATGCCCAGCAATCCCAGATTGTGGCACGTGATGCATCGCTTGGACATTTGGTGCCGAAATGACCTGCTCTCACGCTGAAACAGTGATGGCCGAACCGCCGCTCGTGATCGAGATTCCGCGGGTTTAGACACCGTGGGAGGTCGCCGTAAAAGTAGACCCCGCACGTGGTTTCTTGAAAGTGGCACGACTCCCGCCGATCGACACGGTTCTTGGACTTCTTGCTAGCAGACGAAGGTTGCCGCTTAGCAATTTCCTTAGCGAAGCTCATAGGTAAGAGCTTTCTCAATGAATTCAGCCAACGTGGTACAATTATGATTAAGCAGTTGTAATCTCATACGGGATTTCAGCCTCTTGCTGAAATACTTGATCTTGTCCGCCTCAGAGTGAATGATAGATGAGGCGAACGGAAGGAGTTCCAGAAATTTCTCGGCAATGGCGAGAACATCCGCGTCTGATGAGGGGTCGGGAGTGAGTAACTCTGACAGCTTGGCCTCTCTGAGTGGGGCCGAATAGTACCTCTCCATCATGAGAGTTTTGAACTGATCCCAAGTACATAATCCGTCTGTGGGCTTCAACGATAACCAACATGAATGAGAGCTCTTACCCAGATAGTAAGCCGCAACTGAAACTTTATGCCCTTCTGGGCAATCCACCATAGCAAATAACTTCTCGAAATGCTCAAGCCAATGAACAATATCCGCCGGCTCAGATGAGCCCTCAAAGGTAGGTGGTCGCTGGCGAGATATATCGCTAATGATATTGCTTACATTCCTCTCTTGCCTCTGAGGTGGTGGTGCAGGAGCCTGTTGATTTTGATTGACTGAGTTATGCATCGTCTGCATCAGCTGTGTCATCTGGGTCATTTGGGCCATCATGCCCTGCATAAAAGCAAGTGGGTCCACCCGAACACCTTCTGACTGAGCCGTGTCCTGTACGACTCCCGACAAAGGAATGATCACGCCCACGTGAATGAGTAGCAGCGTCGCTGCTAGATGAATTAGCATTATTCCTCGCATTCGCACGTGTATTCACACGAGCTCTCGGGATTCGGCCCGCACCACGGCCTCGTCCTCCTCGTCCTCTGCCAGCTCTTTCCATACTGAAGTGGAAAGTTACATGATGATTAAATCTCCCACATGAATATCACGTTATGATTACGTCATTAAATGATGAAAATGAGCATACACGTTCTAACACAATGATTATATGAATGATTAACCGAGGTGACATGATTTCTGATGAAATTATTGAAATCATTATCTTGAACAAGTTAACAAGATTAATGATATGATCATCCAGATCAACAATCGAGTAATGAAATGAATTGAGTGATTAATGAGTTAAAATGACCGTCCTGGTCAAAATGAAAATGATGTTTCAGGATTGTTAACTGATAAATTATGAATGAGTGATAATTGCCAGAAATTATACCATGGCGTTAGAAGTCTTACAGTTCTTTGATCGATTGGCTCAAGATTCGCACAGTCACACGTGACGCGAAAGTCCAATGATACTAGTCCGATGACGATGATTTCAAATGAGACATGACTCGGAAGGTAGTATTCAAAACCACGCTCCGATACCAACTCGTAACACCCCAAACTAGGCGGATATTACGGCCGTGGACCCCGATCGGGACCCACCGAATGAAAAGGATGAATTACACAGGTAAATGTAGTACCGAACCACATTACAACATCAATTACTCCGATTAGGAGTTTCATACAACACACCCAGATAAAATAGAATACATGTGTATTTTATGTGACGATAAAATACACAACACCGAATGAAACGAGTATTCAAACGGAATGTCTGCAGCTGAATAAATAAAGGAAACATAAATGATCAATAAGTGATCAATGCATCGGGGCCCCTTCTAGTATCATTAGGACTCCTCGCCGTCAACGTGCTCTCCCCGTGCCTTTGCCTTGCCATGACCTCGAGAAACAAATATCCCCAAACGGGTCGATATACGTAACAACAATCCTCCAGAGTTGAATAAACACAATCATATAATTATGTAGTATAAACCACAAGTTCGATTAAAACGGCGGTTAGATTATAACCCAATCTTGTTGAAAACATACGCAATCAAACATGCCGTATGAATCAACTAACAAGACGGCTCAAAGGGTGGCGCCACACTACGCCCGGATGGAAATGTGTCCGTGCACAAGCCACCAACGAGTATCGATCGAATACCCGCGTGGTCTTGTACCTAATCGCCTCACGAAGCAATCGACTCGTGTGCACACCCAATGTGAGGCCAACAACCAACACACGACATAAATGTGCCCGACATGAAAATCCTACACATACCAACCGCACGCCAAGATGACCCTAATGCCATGATATAACAAAAGTGACATCGGAAACGAATAATGACTCATCGAGATAAAATGATAGTGAAATGAATGATAGCTCAACAAAATGATTGGAACCGTCGTTCCTTGTGATTGAAGTGATTAATTGACAATGACACGTTTTAATACGGTTAACAGAATGATGAATGAGTTACGATTATGAATGAACAACAACAAAAGGAAATGAATATCCTTATAACCGAGTAAGAATTAACTTACACGATACCGGTGACAATTATCCTTCCACGAACAACGTCCTAATTGATATATCGGTCGCTCGAACAACCTTGAATTATACAATATCCAACAACTCGTTCAATATACGAATCAAACACGACTATAACGAACTCAAAACGTCGATACGATTAAACTGAGTTCATTGGGGCATTAAATCGAACACGTTGCGTCCAAACTCCGATTGTTTACAATCAAATCTCAAAAACCAATATCAAATCCCTGAAGAAGTGTTTCAAACCAACAAAACATCTTCCAAATGATCAATAATCCGAAATGAATATCCGAAAACGTGATTATAACGACAATTAATCGAAAACCCCCAATTTCAACTCGATAATCAAAGTGTTCTTGAATAATCATTCGATAATCCAATGAATCCTTATACAACTCATAATCATATACATATCCCTTCATATAACATGATTATAATGTCCAAAACATCATATCTCAACATAGAATCGAAATCCAAGGTGTCGAAGAAATTACCTCTTGAATATCCAATCACTTCGATCCGAAGAACACGAGTTTAATCGAGTATCCAAGCTTCCCAAATGATTGAAGGTGATGAAAAATACACACTCAAATGATAATTGATGAAGAAAACTCTCCTCAAGCTTCTCTCTCGTAAAAGGTGGAAAAATCGAAGGAATGAGCCGAAATGCTCAAAAATGAATTTATAGGTTGATTACCTGCCGACACGCCCGTGCCGATCGGCACGGCCGTGTCGCATACCTGGCCGACAGGACTCGACCGTGTCCTCGCTTGACACGGTCGCGGTGCGGAGGGCCTTCCGACAGCTGACTCCGTCCGACAATGACTTCGGCATGACTCGACCGCTGCACGACACGGCCGCGCGGCCGGGCGCCGGTTCTCGCTTATCCGGAAGAGTTCAACTCGGCCGTGCCAAACGACACGGCCGAGTCCTGTGGGCAGATACTTCGCATTTCCGGACGAGTACGGCACGGGCCATGTCGGACGACACGACCGAGTCCGGTCGGCAGTGATCGCCAAAGGTCAAAATGAGCGGGTGAGCTAAAATGACCATAACTCTCTCGTCCGGACTCCGATTGACTCACCGTTTGAACCATTGGAAAGCTAACTCGATGCTCTATAATATTGCAAAGATTTAGAATTTTTGGAGTTACCAAAAATTAATGGTGATCTAACAAAGTCGAACTCATATGAGGAAAGTTGAAACAATGAACAATAACGATACACAACTCGAAGTTTTTCCGAACGGTGAACACGGTGAATGAACATGATTGATGAATGATTATAATTGAGTGAAAATACACTGAGTGACAATTACAGACTGATAATTACTGAATGAAAATGAATGAATTACAATCGGGTATTACAGTCCAACGTCTCGATATATCAAAAACGAACATAAGACACACTGAACACAAACAATGAATCCAATAATATTCTTATACGATATACTCTATATCGAAAGTACGATAGCCTGATACACGATATCCTCAAATGCAACTGTCGACCAGATACTACAATTATACCGATACTGACATCTCAGTCCTTTATTTATTTTATCCCTACTATACAGATTCCACGCTGTACAATATAACTCGGGTAAAATAATATCAAACAACAGTATTAGAAATTCCGGATATTACAGCCATGTTGGTCAGACCTAGGTTCACAAAATGGAGAAAGATGGGCTTTTAAGTACATTGGGTGAAGAACCCTATCTAACTTGTGAATCTTGTCTTAGAGGCAAGATGACTAAGTCCCCCTTCAGAGGGACATTTGAAAGGGCTGCTGAGAAACTTGGGTTGGTATATACCGATGCTTGTGGTGCTTTGGAAGCAGCCCGAGACAGTTATCAATATTTCATAATGTTCACAGATGATCATATTAGGTATGGGATTGTGTACTTAATGAAATAAAAATTCGAAGCCTTTTAAATTCAAGGAATTTAAGGCCCTAGTTGAAAAATAGACTGGATGTCATATCAAAACACTTCAGTCGGACCGAGGTAGCGAGTATATGAGCACCGAGTTTAATGAGTTCCTTAAAAAACATGGAATAGTTTCACAATTTACGCCACCAGGAACCCCACAGTTAAATGGTGTTTCAGAAAGGAGAAATCGTACTTTGTTGGACATGGTCCACTCCATGCTGAATTACACTAATTTACCAATTTACCTGTGGGGGTACGCCTTACTTACCGCTGCCTATATCGTTAATAGATGTCTTTCCAAATCCGTTTCTATCACTCCGCATGAGATGTGGAAGGGTAAGTCCAGCCTATGTCAAGAAGGCCAAGGTGGACAAACTGGAAGCGAGGTCCGCCAAGGTGTCCAGCCTCTTGTACGCTATATTGTGCATGAGACTGGACTTAGCCTATGCTGTGAGTAGGTATGGCAACGGGACGGGGATGGGGCGGGGTTCACAACTCCCGGCCCCGACCTCGGTTTTTAAATCCTTCCCCCGGCTCCGGCCCCGGCCCCGACCGGGTACGGGGATTAATACCCCGTCCCCGGTCAAACTCCGGCCAACCCCAGTTGACCCCCGGTCAAATCCCGGTCAAACCCCCGGCCAATCCCCAGTTGACCCCCGGTCAAACCCCGATCCCCGGTTCTTATCCGGTTTGCTGTTTTTATAGCTACTTTTAGCTATTTTTCTCACGTCTTTTCAGTCAAAACACATAAAAATAGTAATTAAGTAACTGTAAAAAATTACATAAGTTCATAAAAATCCACAATAAAAGATTACATAACTTAAATTTATATATTTAATAAATATATAAAAAATAAAATTCCTAATTATATATATACCGGGTCCGGGGCGGGTCAGGGGATAGCCCCGGCCCCAGCCCTGGTTTCATGTGAGCGGGTATCCCCGGCCCCGGTCCCGGTACCCGGTTTGGCGGGGAATCCCCGGCCCCGGTCGGGGCGGGTCGACCGGATTTCCCACCGGGTCGGGTCAAAATGCCATGCCTAGCTGTGAGTGTGGTAAGTCGTTTTTAAGCAAACTCGGGAAGGGAATACTGGATTGCCGGTAAGAACATTCTTAAGTACATAAGAAGGACAAGAGATATGGTTCTTACTTACGGTGGTGGAGAACTAAATGTGGTTGGATTCACCGATTCTGATTTTCAAGGAGACGAAGATGATTGTAAGTCGACATCTGGGTACTTGTTTACTCTCAACGGAGGAGCAGTGTCTTGGAGAAGCTCCAAACAAAGTGCTACTGCAGATTCGACCTGCCAAGTAGCGTACCAAGCCGCCTCAACGGCTAGCAAGGAAGCTTTTTGGATGCAGAAGTTTGTGCAAGAACTTCAAGTGGTGCCTAACGTAGAGCTGCCTATATCACTATTTATTGATAATGATGGAGCTGTCGCCCAAGCGAAGGAGCCAAGGGCTCACCACAGCACCAAGCATATAGAGAGAAAGTATCACCTCCTTCTAGAGATGGTTAGCAAAGGATATGTTTCGTTGCAAAGAGTAGACATAGAAGACAATGTCTCTGACCCAGTGACTAAGCCGTTATCTTAGGCTGTCTTCGAAAGACATCTAAAGAATATGGGTATTGGATACCATGATGAATGATATTGAGTGCAACTGGGATATTGTTAGGAATATGCTCTCGAATGCCACTCAGGGGATGAGAGAGAAGGGGCATTGTACTGTAATTATGGAATTATCAATAAAAGGTAAATATGATTAATTCATTGTTCATTGTATTTCAAATGCATTCTTGATTTGGTAAACACTGAATTGAAGCCCTTGTAAATAAGAGCGCACATTTCACTCTCATTATCGGATAAGAGAGAAGTGCACTGGAACTGCTTAGGGCTTATTTACGTAAACTGTTCGCAAGTCGATAAACTTAATTGGGCATTAAGTTTTGAGTAAGACTTGTATAACTGATGCTAGGACATGTGCATGTCTTCATAGCATAGTTATAGGTATATTGGTGGGACCAGTATACTCGAACACGACTCATAGTTGATTCAGTCACACGGTATTCACTATTCGAGAGTCGATAACGAATCGAAAGGTTGTGATAGTATACGTAGACCTTTGACTTGAGGGTTCAGTAAGAGATGTGCCTGTGACATTTAGTTTGTCATTAGAGTAGTTAGACCCATTTTCTTAATCGCTGGGTCAACCTCGAAGTGCAAACTATACGGGCAGGTAGTAGTCTTTACTGTACGCCAAGAGAGGATTTCATCTCCTGTTAGTGAGCAGGCGAATGTCCTATACGGTTAATGGCAAATAAGATCATAAGTCTTTGGCCAAAGCATTCTGATCTAGTCGTATTAGATACACTAGTAATCGGTCGGTCTTGATTTGCATTAACACATGTGTCTAGTCAACAGTAGGATCTATATGTATATGGTATTCACGGCATAATGGTTCTAGAATGATCCCTTCGTTCGTTCTCAGTCGGGGTTTACAGTGCGACCCGCTAGGCTGGCTAAGTGTTGCCCGCACTCATTGGTTCCTCCCAATGCCGGTTGAGACGGAGCTATAGAGTCGCGCATCAGGATCATTGACGAATAAATATGAATTAATTATCTCTCTATTAATATTAGATATTGGATATCTAATTATGATTTATTGGATAAATCAAATGGCGGTCTTATGAATTGAAATTAAGTTACTGGGTAATTAATTTAATTCATAAATTATATTTCTTAGAGAAATATATTTGTATTTGATATAATTAAGAAATTAGATTAATTAATTAGAATAAATACATTAGAAATAAAACGGAATGTATTTAACAGATTTGTTTGACGAACGTCCGGTACACGAGCCGAGTGACTCGGCTCGTTTCATATAATTTTCCTTATGGCCGCCCACCTCCCCCCTCTCTCCACATGGTGCTTGTCCTTTTGTTATATGTTGGTGGTGGAGACTTTCCACATGATACCAAAATTTTGATATGTGTAGATATTCTTTTTGATTGATCATATCTCATCACTTTGTCATGTGATGAGTATATTATACATATCAACACCACTCCACCATTTCACACCACCATTCGGCCGAACCAAACAGAGAGAGGGAGAGATTTTTCTTCAACCTGTTCATCATCTTGAAGGTGAAAGTAAGTAAGAAAAATAACAGAAAAATTCCTACGAGTTTCCATAGCCGTGTTCTTGGTAGAACGGAGTCTTGATGATTTTTCTGAGCAACATCCGATGCATGTGAAGTAGACACATCGTATTTTTGGTGTTTGGGATGAAGGGATTTCGTGCTCGTGCTCGGGTTCATCATCATCATCATATTGCAAAGATATTATCAAAGGCTTCAAAGGTATGAGACTTTAATCCTTTATCTTCGTCAATTTATTTTTTCGTATATACATTACTTGATCGATCCTGTTTGTGATTCTTTATATTGAGTTTTATTATTCTGCTGCTCACTCGTTTTTGTATCCGAAATCCTAACAACACCATCATCAATATTACCAATTATTAGCTCATGAAGGTGATCTCTTAACTACCTCCTCCCCAGTTCTAGTTCAGCAACCCTTGTCGTATCCTGTTGAGTTGTAGTTTCAACTTTAGCTTCTACAGCGTCATCTTCATTTGCTTCTTATGTTTTTACAGCAGCGGGATTAATCTCTAGATTGACAACAGATTCCTTTTTAGTCTGTGGGATTTCTTCAATGTATAGTATCTGGATGCCTTGGGATAGGTCTTTTATTCCTGTATGGTCGAGATGGGGTTCATCGAAGACTACATGGACTAACTCCTATATTGTTAGTTTCCTTTTGTTGAATATCCTAAATGCCTTGTTGACGGAGGATCCAACGAAAGTACCTTCATCTGATTTTTCATCGAAGGTCTTGAGTTGATTCTTCCTATTGTTAAGAACATAACACGTGCATCCAAAAATATGAATATACGCAACCATTGGAGTTTTATTATACCATACCTCGTATGTAGTTTTGTTGTGGGGATTGTTGATGATACAACGGTTTTAGGTATAACACAATGCATTTGTTGCTTCTCCCGAGAAATGCTATGGCAACTTGCTTGCAGCTAACATGGTTCTTGTTGCTTCCTTCAACGTCCTATTATTTCGCTCGGCAATACCATTTTGTTGAGGAGTGCGGGCTGTTGAGTATTCATACTGTATGCCATTATTCGCACAGTATTGCTCTATCACTACTAGTAAAATGACTTTTAACATCATTTTTTTTACATTTAACATCGGTTTTGGAACCGATGTTAACTGTCGCAATGTTAAAATTAACATCCATTTCGAATTTAACATTGGTTGTTATAACAACCGATGTTAATTTTAACATCGTAAAATTTAACATCGGTTCTGGGACAATCGATGTTAAATTTCGCGACCTTAAAATTTTATCGGGCTGTAGCTAACCCCAACTAGCCCAACCCAACCACAACCCAGCCACTCGCCCAGTCACCCGCCCCAGCCACCCTCCAACCTGCAACAAATACCATTAAACTTCGTTGTTGGTGCATTTCGAATTCGCGACCTCTTGCTTGTGGAAGTGTGATATTACCACTCTGCCAGATGTATTTCTTGTACATTTTTTACTATGTGTTATATTTATATACTAAATATATATCACATAACTTAATATATATATATATATATTATATTATATTTTAGATATTTATATACTATATATTTATAAATTTATATAAATATAAAATAACTTAATATATATATATACATATATAACTTTGTATATACCTGATATTTATATATGGATAAATATACATAACTTTAAATATAACTGAAAACATATATAATATATAAATTTTTCTATACACATTTTGATATAACTATAAAATATATATTAAGATATAAATGATTTTAAATATAACTGAATATATTTAATATATATTTATATCTAAATATCATAATATAACTCTAATTATAACGGATATAATATAATTATGTCTACATATCATAATATAACTGTAGAGATATATATTAACATACTTAAGAGTTATAAAAATATAAACTATTTATTGATAAAAAAAATAATATAACTATATATACATGTTACAATATAACTTCATATATATATATATATATATATATATATATATATATATATTATCTGATTATTTAAAAAGCAACTAAAAATTATAATATGATTTATGAATATATATTATAATATAAATTAAAATATATATTAAGTTATATTATATATATAAAAATTGATACAACATCGGTTCCGGAAAAACTGATGTTAGATGATAGATTTTAACATGGTTCTAGGCAACAGATTTCACAAGGTCTCCACCATGATTTCTGTTTATTAACATAAAGGTAGTACATAATAATTATGATTTTACCTAAATGCTTCTCGAGCTATATCATTTATAAGATTGATACACTCGACTTCGTAGTTTTGGCCGTTCAGAAATATTACTGTAGGTGTAGGTCACAAATCGTCAGAAATAAGTCTAGATGGGGGTGAATAGACTTATTGAAACTCTTTTTCTGAAGTCAGGTGAGTTTGTCGTCTGCAGACAAGATATGCGGAAGACACAGCTGATGACGATAGCAGGTAACTAAATGTTCTCTGCACCTATACTAACTAATGGAACAATAAATATGTATGCAGCGGGTAAGTATGATGATCAATGCAGTAAAACACGCAGGCACTTATAGTGGTTTCAGAGGTGGGGTAATCCTCTACTAATCCACTTCTCTCCAAACCAGTTGGAGATAAATTCACTATAACTGTCAACCGGTGATAAATGTTACAATGAATATTTCTTAGTTACAACAGCTTCCAACTAGTGGAAACCCGTGGCCGTTGCAACTCCTTTGACTGTCTAGCACCTCCTAATTGAAAAACCGTGGATGCCTCAACAACTTCTCAATCTATCTATCACCTTCCAATCCAGAACCCGTGGATGCCTTGTTAGTCACGAAACTTCTAAAAACCTCGTTCACATAAGTACTCCAAACTAAAGCTTTAAAGAGAATAGTTTTTGTCTTCTCCAACTAAAGAGCTTCTTCGAATATGACTGCTTAAGCTTTGCTCTTCACGATGATAATTGTTCACTGTGATTTTCTTTGGTCGTTCTGATCGCTTTAATGTATTGTTCGCATAGTACTTTGCTCAGTTGATATCTTCGGATATTTATAGTACGATCCTTTGAGTTTCCTTCATAGCCGTTGCACTACTGTAACAAATCCATCCGTTGGAGAGTGGACTTCTTTGTTTATCTTATCATTCCGTTGCTGTAATATCCGGATTTATTACTGTGTATTTCATCTGTATTCGAACCCTGTATTATTCGGATTTGTGATCTTGATAAGTGGAGTATGATATTTCTCACATTGGTATCTTTGTACATAAGTATAGCAACATGCAAAATTTCTCATGTAAACTCGTGATAGCGCACGCTAAGAATGTAGCTTAACGCACGCTATTGGCTACTACTAGCGCACGTTACGTATGTAGGAGTTGCGTGCGCTAGGCATTCAATTATTGAGCTGGGCGGCTAGCACATGCGCCAGCCGGGACATGGGTCCGGATAAGATTCCCGCGGACGAACCTGGATAGTTTTGGAGTCAACGCTTATTAGCGTGCGCTAAGTATGTATGGTAGCGTGCGCTAATTAGCTAAAGTGCAGAATGTTATAAATGAGACAACAATCTATTTTTGGCATACATTTCCTTCGTTTATTCTTCATTCTTGAGAGACCAGAGAGCAATAATTATCCTCCTAACACACTTAGAACACATCTACTTGACCCTTGAATATTGGATATTACTTGTGAGTGATCATTGAAGAGAAGTAACACCTTGGTGTGGCATATAACCAACCGAAGTCGGATTCTACCTTGCGGTTCAGTGATTTCGTCATATTAAGGTATGTTCAATCTATCTCCAGCCTTAGATTTAGATTCTAAGGAATTAAATGATCATGCTAATGAGATATTGAATTTCATTAGTGAATTATTTAACATACATCATGTTTAGGAGATAGGAATGTCTATGCTTATGATATTATCGTTGGAACCTCGTAGTTGGAATACTAATACTTCAAATGATGAGAGAAACATTCTGAAGTTGATTATCCGTATGATTTATGTTATCTCAGTGATCATAAATTGGAGTTGATATCATTTTCGGTTATAAGGACTTAAGGGAAGAATCATCTTAGGAAATATTTCTTTGTATTAGTTGGAATTGTTAGTTCACCTCAATATAAAGTCCGAATATGTATAATGATAGTAGAATCTAATGCACCAACCGGAGATCACCAAACTTCGCATGAGAATTGTAATCAAGATGGATTATGGTGTTGTGATGATCATATGTATACTTGTATCTCGAAGTGTTATTATGCGTGAGATCATTCATAAGTTTATGAACATAACATGTATTTGGATAACAAACATTAATCACTCAGAAATTCGCTTACTTCATCACCATTTGTACAATCTGCTGCCCTTCAGTGAACTGCCATGCACGCTTAGCGTGCGCTAAGCTACGTGAAATAACGTGCGCTATCGAGTATGTTTTGCGTACGCCACGTTTGGAACTTAGCGTGCGTTAAGTCATCAGGCGAGTTAGTCGACTGATCAGTGAGGCACTGACCGTGCATGGTTAGCGTACGCTAGGCTGTATGTACTGCGTGCGCTAATGAGTAGCATTAACGTACGCTACATAGGATGCGTAGCGTGCGTTAAGCGATCCAGACAGATTGCATTTTAAGGACTTCCTACCGTAATTTTGGATTGTTAGACATTCGTACAGCATGAGATGAATTCTATATTATTTCTTTTGTTAAGGTTCGAGCTTAGCAACGTGATTGATCGAAGGGGACGACCTTCGAGTATTTTGATATTTGTGGAAGTTTTATTCTTGTCAACGAACCGAGGCAAGTACTCTAATTAGAATTGTGTATATTATGACATTTATGATGTGATTTTATTGTGTAAATGTGTTGTGAATATATGTCCACCATGCGTTGATCCGACGGGAATCATCATGGGAATCTATAGCTGTGTGCGCTGGATCGTTGGACAGGTAGTTCCACCATGTGTTGGTCCGACGGGATCATCATGGGAATCTATAGCTGTGTGCGCTGGATCGTTGGAATACCATCAGTATGTTGAAACTGTTATGATATGATATGTGTTGTTGATATTTCTCGTTGGAGAAACTTGTTATGATATAATTGTTGATATATCACTGTTGTATGATTATTGTACTTGTACTAGCATCGTTGTGCTAACCCCTTCGGGGTGAACATTTATTTATGTTCAGGATCCAGGAGAGCGGGGAAACAACCACTGGAGCTGTATGACGACGGGGATACAGAGTGATGTTCCGGATGGGTTTAATGTCTGTTGTTTGTTGGTTATTTAAATAAGTACTCGAGTACGTCGTCAGTTTATGATGTTTGGATTTTGGTGATGTATTAATAACCCTTCATTGGATATTTGTATTCTCGGTACTGAACCAGACTGTTGTATTTTATTTCAGTGATTTCATAAGTTGGTATTTGTTATTGTCATTTCATTTCTTCAGCCTTGTAAATTCTTATGTAAAGGATTTACGGCGCTGTAATATTCCTGAATATATCGGGGGTGTTACATAATATGATATCGGAGCTAAGATTATGGATATCTTGGCCATTGTGTTAAAATAGGGGTCATTTACGTCTTTTGAGGTAACCGGCTGTGAATGACATCACTGTACTGCCTACGTCTTCATGCGAAAGGTGGTTGTAAGTTCCTAAACTCTATCTCATTCTATACATGTTGTATCTCTTTATACTTGTACATTAGAATGATGTTGTTTCCTGTATATTGAGTATTTATGCTCACAGTATGTTGAGAGGCGGACGTGGACGTGGTCGCGGTCGTGGACGCGGATGAAGGAATGCTGAAAGGGAAGCGTCGCCTTCTAATCAGGCCAGTCATAGCTCAGGCGAGCCACAACGATCTATCAATAACGAACCAAAACCTGCTGTACCAGAAATCCTTCGTCAAGTGGTGAACCAGATAACTTAGTTCGTTCAGGTCGTGGACCGAATGCAGGTGGCGGTGGGATTTCAGCAGGGAGATGGACAACAAAGGATCCCAGAAATGGGAAATCGAGGTGACCGATGGTTACAAGAGGTGGCGAAGATGCAACCACCCAAATTTGACGGCTTTTACGAAACTCCCACATGGGACCATTGGTTGAAGGAACTGGAGAAAATCTTTGCCGGAATTAACTGCCCAGATGACCGAAGAGCCTCTATCGCTCAATACTTTCTGATAGGGGAAGCCTCCGAGTGGTGGGAAGCTATCCAACCTGCAGATCATGATGCTGATTGAACAGAATTTAAAATGATGATGGAAGCTCAGTACTGCCCTCGTCCTGTGAGGGAAGCTAAAGTTCGGGAGTTTTTCTCCGCTCAGCCATCAGATGAACCCGTATCCCAGACAATTAAGACGTTTAAACAGCAGCTAGCATTTGTTCGACATCTGGTCAGAACAGATGCAGAGATGATGATTCATTTTGAAATGAGGATGAAACCAGAAATCCAGAGGTACATGTCCGGTTTTGAATGTACCACTCTCCGTCAATACCAGGATAAGGCGTTGGCGTACGAAATCAAAGAAGCAGCAATGGAGAAGTTTACGGAGTCGAAGAAGCAGAAAGTCTCTGGTACTTTTACAGAGCACAAGAGCAGCAGGCCTCGCAATGCCCAATCATCTTTTCATTCTTTCAAGAAACCTCCGCACCCATCTAAGAGCGGAAAGAATTTCGGAACAATGTCAGCCACGACAGATACAACTAGGAAGTGCTTTAACTGTGGTCGCCCAGGCCACCTTTGGCGTGATTGTTTGCGCACTCCAATTACATGTTTTGATTGCGGACAGGAAGGGCACCATGCGACGTTTTGCAAGGAGGTCACCAAGTTCAATGGAACACGTTCATCGCAGCCAGTTCAGAAGGAAGCTAGTATCCAACAGACGCAACAAAGTGTTCAGATGCCTCAGAATTTTGGCCGCGGATGAGGCAGAGGACAATGGGACTGAAAGGGGACATCGAATGCCAGATCTGTTCCCCAACGTCTGTATGAGATGAGGAGGACAGACGATCAGGATGTCATTGCCGCATCGTAATCGGCCCGATCCTTTCCCAGCCAGTTAGCATTTTATTCGATACAGGAGCTACGCATTCTTTTATATCCTTGTCTTGTGTAAATCGTTTGAATATTTCTGGTTTTCATACTTGTGAACCTTATGTTGTTGGTTTACCGAGTGGAGAGAGAATTGTTGGGAACTTCGAGACTAGATATTTCCCTGTATCATTTGGGGGCAGGGAGTGGCTCTCAAATCTGATTGTGATAGAAATGCAAGGAGACAACCTGATACTCGGAGATGATTGGCTTAATCGATATGGAGCTATTGTAAACTACCGAAGGAGGAATATTTCGCTGATCACTGACAATGGATCCGAAGTACTGTTTGAAGGATGGAAACCAGGAAGCTCAGGAAAGTTGATCAAGGCGATGAAAGCTGTCAAATTGTTGAAACAGGGTTGTACCGGATACTGGTGTTATGCAATGAAGAGAGAAGACGAAATTGTGGAACTTTCATCCATTCCTATTGTTAACGAATTTCCAAATGTATTTCCTGACGAGTTACCTGGACTACCTCCGTGACGGGATGTAGAATTCACCATTGAGCTGGAACCCGGAGCTACACCAATTTCTAAGGCGCCGTATCGTATGGCACCTACTGAGATGTATGAACTGAAAAAAGCAGCTGGAGGAGTTACTGGACAAAGGCTATATCCAACAAGCTGCCGCCCGGGAGCGCCGATCTTTTGTCCGGAAGAAGGATAGATCGCTTCGAGTGTGTATCGACTATCGAGAGCTGTACAAGATGACGATTAAGAATAAATATCCATTGCCACGGATTGATGATTTATTTGACCAGTTGCAAGGAGCAACAGTATTTTCTAAAATCGATCTGAGATCAGGATACCCTCAGCTGAGGATTAAGGAATCTGATGTTCCAAAGTCAGCATTCAGAACTCGCTATGAACACTATGAGTTTGTAGTGATGCCGTTTGGTCTCACTAATGCACCTGCTGTATTCATGTAATTGATGAACCGAGTGTTCATCGAATATTTGGATAAATTTGTGGTCAGGTTCATTGATGACATTCTGGTGTATTCTAAGAGCCAGGAAGAGCATGCGTAGCATTTGCGGATTGTGTTAGAACTTTTGAGAAGCGAGCAATTGTACGCCAAACTTTCTAAGTGTGAATTCTGGCTAAAGGAAGTAATGTTCCTCGGCCATGTGGTATCAGCTAAAGGAGTCCGAGTAGATCCTCAGAAGATCGAATCAATTATGGATTGGAAGCCTCCAAAGAATGTGAAAGAAGTCCGAAGCTTCTTAGGACTTGCTGGATATTATCGTCGATTCGTGGAAGGATTTTCTAAAATCTCCCGCCCACTTACTCGACTCCTGCAGAAAACTCAAAAGTTTGAGTGGAACGAGTCGTGTCAGACTAGTTTTGATGAATTGAAGAGGAGATTGACGACAACACCAATTTTATCACTTCCACAGGGGACTGGAGGATTCATAGTTTACAGTGATGCTTCGAACCAAGGGCTCGGATGCGTATTGATGCAGAATGATAAGGTGATCGCTTATGCTTCACGACAGCTGAAACCTTATGAAGTAAATTACCCAACTCATGATTTAGAGCTAGCAGCAGTAGTTTTTGCTTTGAAGATCTGGAGGCATTACCTGTATGGAACTCACTGTCAGATCTTTACTGATCATAAGAGTCTCAAATACATCTTCAGTCAGAAAGAGCTAAACATGCGGCAAAGAAGATGGTTAGAGCTGATTAAGGACTACGACTTGGCGATTTTGTATCATTCAGGCAAAGCGAATGTGGTAGCAGATGCACTTAGCCGCAAGCCTGTTTCTATTCAGATGCGGGAGACTCTGACCTCCCAACTTAGCCTTCAACGAGAGATGATTAGAGAAGGAATTGAAGTGTGGTTACAAAGAGTCCAAGGACAACTGTGCGTGATGGAATTAACTTCGTCATTAACCGAAGAAATCAAATCTAGATAGGCAGATGATCCTCTGATGATTCGATTACGTAATGAAGTGATCAAGGGAAATGCCCCCGGATTCCTAACTCATGATGATGGAGTTTTGAGATTTCAGAACCGACTCTGCGTTCCTGATATCGATGTTCTGAAACAGACAATTATGAAGGAAGCTCACAGCTCGCCCTATTCTATCCACCCGGGCACCAGTAAGATGTATAAGAACTTGAAACAGAATTTCTGGTGGGGCAACATGAAGAAAGATGTAGCGGACTATGTTTTAAAATGCTTGACTTGTCAGCAGGTTAAGATCGAGCATCAACGACCTACCGGAATGTTGAAGCCGCTCCCGATTCCTGAATGGAAGTGGGAGGACATATCGATGGACTTTATCACTGGCATGCCAAGAAGCAAGACATGAATGAACATGATTTGGGTGATAGTTGATCGTCTAACCAAATCAGCTCACTTCCTAGACATTAAGGACATGTGGGGACCGGAGAGGTTGGCGCGAGTATTTATTTCAGAGATAGTTCGACTGCATGGTACGCCGAAGACCATTATTTCTGATCGAGACGGCCGTTTTGTGTCTCACTTTTGTAAAGCAGTTCATAAGGCCTTGGGGACCGAATTGAACTTCAGTACAGCTTATCACTCGCAGACTGACGGACAATCCGAGAGGACCATTCAAACGGTGGAAGACATGCTAAGGGCATGTGCCTTAGATTGGTCAAACGATTGGGAAGTTCATCTACCATTGATTGAATTTAGTTACAACAATAGTTGGCATGCTTCCATTAAAATGGCACCATTTGAGGCATTATACGGGAGAAGATGTAGATCGCCCCTATGTTGGGATGATTCATCAGACTTGATCGGAACAGAACCAGAGTTGATCGTACAGACTCGAGAGAAGATAGCTTTAATTAGTGAAAGACTATTGACCGCCCAGAGTCGACAGAAATGTTATGCAGACGTACGCCGTCGCCCTTTGGAGTTCAGTACAGGAGACCACGTACTTTTAAAGGTTTCTCCTACTCGGGTAATCTTTCGTTTCAGAAGGAAAGGAAAGCTGAGTCTGAGATATATCAGACCATTTGAGATCCTTGAGAGAGTTGGAGAGTTGGCATACAGATTGGCATTGCCGCCGTCATTGTGCCATGTTCATAACGTGTTCCATGTATCCCAGTTACGTACGGAGGTATATACCAGATCCTAGTCATGATATTGATTTCAGCGAGATCGAAGTCGCTCAAGATGGGACGTTTGAAGAAAGACCGGTCAAGATACTCGAGAGTCGAGTTAAGCAGTTGAGGAACAAACCAATCGTTTTGGTCAAAGTTCAATGGTCACATCATGGAGTGGAAGAAACCACATGGGAAACGGAAGATGGCATGAAGTCCAGATATCCCGAGATATTTTCGTCTTGAGTTTCGGGACGAAACTCCTTTTTAGTAGGAGAGTATATAATATCCGGATTTATTACTGTGTATTTCATCTATATTCGAACCCTATATTATTCGGATTTGTAATCTTGATAAGTGGAGTATGATATTTCTCATATTGGTATCTTTATACATAAGTATAACAACATGCAAAATTTCTCATGCAAACTCGTGATAACGCACGCTAAGAATGTAGCTTAACGCACGCTATCGGCTACTACTAGCGCACGTTACGTATGTAGGAGTTGCGTGCGCTAGGCACTCAATTATTGAGCTGGGCGGCTAGCACATGCGCCAGCCGGGAAATAGGTCCGGATAAGATTCCTGCGGACGAACCTGGATAGTTTTGGATTCAATGCTTATTAGCGTGCGCTAAGTATGTATGGTAGCGTGCGCTAATTAGCTAAAGTGCAGAATGTTATAAATGAGACAACAATCCGTTTTTGGCTTACATTTCCTTCATTTATTCTTCATTCTTGAAAGACCAGAGAGCAATAATTATCCTCCTAACACACTTAGAACACATCTACTTGACCCTTGAATATTGGATATTACTTGTGAGTGATCATTGAAGAGAAGTAACACCTTGGAGTGGCATATAACTAATCGGAGTCGGATTCTACCTTGCGGTTCAGTGATTTCGTCATATTAAGGTATGTTCAATCTATCTCCAGCCTTAGATTTGGATTATAAGGAATTAAATGATCATGCTAACGAGATATTGAATTTCATTAGTGAATTATTTAACATACATCATGTTTAGGAGATTTGAATGTCTATGCTTATGATATTATCGTTGGAACCTCGTAGTTGGAATACTAATACTTCAAATGTTGAGAGAAACATTCTGAAGTTGACTATCCGTATGATTTATGTTATCTTAGTGATCATAAATTGGAGGTGATATCATTTTCGGTTATAAGGACTTAAGGGAAGAATCATCTTAGGAAATATTCTTTCGTATTAGTTAGAATTGTTAGTTCACCTCAATATAAAGTCCGAATGTGTATAATGATAGTAGAATCTAATGCACCAACCGGAGATCACCAAACTTCGCATGAGAATTGTAATCAAGATGGATTATGGTGTTATGATGATCATACGTATACTTGTATCTCGAAGTGTTATTATCCGTGAGATCATTCATAAGTTTCTGAACATAACATGTATTCGGATAACAAACATTAATCACTGAGGAATTTGCTTACTTCATCACCATTTGTACAATCTGCTGCCCTTCAGTGAACTGCCATGCACGCTTAGCGTGCGCTAAGCTACGTGAAATAACGTGCGCTATCGAGTATGTTTTGCGTACGCCATGTTTAGAACTTAGCATGCGTTAAGTCATCAGGCGAGTCAGTCGACTGATCAGTTAGGCACTGACCGTGCATGGTTAGCGTACGCTAGGCTGTATGTACTTCGTGCGCTAACGAGTAGCATTAACGTACGCTACATATGATGCGTAGCGTGCGTTAAGCGATCCAGACAGATTGCATTTTAAGGACTTCCTACCGTAATTTTGGATTGTTAGACATTCGTACAGCATGAGATGAATTCTATATTATTTCTTTTGTTAAGGTTCGAGCTTAGCAATGTGATTGATCGAAGGGGACGACCTTCGAGTATTTTGATATTCGTGGAAGTTTTATTCTTGTCAACGAACCGAGGCAAGTACTCTAATTAGAATTGTGTATATTATGACAGTTATGATGTGATTGTATTGTGTAAATGTGTTGTGAATATATGTCCACCATGCGTTGATCTGACGGGAATCATCATGGGAATCTATAGCTGTGTGCGCTGGATCGTTGGACAGGTAGTTCCACCATGTGTTGGTCCGACGGGATCATCATGGGAATCTATAGCTGTGTGCGCTGGATCGTTGGAATACCATAAGTATGTTGAAACTATTATGATATGATATGTGTTGTTGATATTTCTCGTTGGAGAAACTTGTTATGATATAATTGTTGATTATATCACTGTAGTATGATTATTGTACTTGTACTAGCATCGTTGTGCTAACCCCTTCGGGGGTGAATATTTGTTTATGTTCAGGATCCAGGAGAGCGGGGAAACAACCACTGGAGCTGCATGACGACGGGGGTGCAGAGTGATGTTCCGGCCGGGTTTAATGTCTGTTGTTTGTTGGTTATTTAAGTAAGTACTCGAGTACATCGTCAGTTTATGATGTTTGGATTTTGGTGATGTATTAATAACCCTTCATTGGATATTTGTATTCTCGGTACTGAACCAGACTGTTGTATTTTATTTCAGTGATTTCATAAGTTGGTATTTGTTATTGTCATTTCATTTCTTCAGCCTTGTAAATTATTATGTAAAGGATTTACGACGCTGTAATATTCCTGAATATATCGGGGTTGTTATAGTTGCAAGGCTGGATTCCCTTTTTAATTCCGACGGTTGTGAATACTTTCTTGTTGTAGCGCCGTATTCCTTGATTAGAATAAGTATAAAGTCTTCAGAGCGCGGATCTTGATGAATATTAAATTCCTTGCTTTCCCGGAATCTTTTCAGTTTGTCTCCCTATGTCCGCATGTGACTTTTAGTGTTTTTTGACTTTTCAACGCTTGCTGACGTGGACTGAGTTACTTGGCTGATAACTTTGACTGAGAACTTATCTGATCTCTCTTGGTCAAACTGTCTGATGTCGGATTTCTCTGATATATCTTCTCTGAGATGAAGTACTCTGTCCTGATGAATCTTCTCTGATCCGACGATCTACTTGAAGTCTTTTGACCTGATGAATGTTATCTGATCTGATGGTCAAACTTCAGTTGATTGGACTTCGTCTCATAACTTGACTGCAGATTGGTCAAACTTCTCTGATATTCCTGTTGACCAGTACTTGTCTGATATATGAACTTGCCTGAAGTCTGTTCTATACTTAGCCGTTTAAAGGTTTAGCCTAACTTATAAGGCCTACAGAAGATACTCATTTGGTTCTTCTTTACATTTTGCCAAGTACTTAAACATACATTTGAATAATCAATTTAATACAGAGATGACATCATCAAAATCTAATAAGTATTCCTAACAGTAGGTTGGTCTTGAACTTCGCCTTTTTCTCCCAAAGATATGAAGCTTGGTTTGTCTAAGAGATCTTTGTCCCAAAGAGGTCGGGATATGCTTGGTTCGTTAGTCTACATACGGTTAACTTCTGAACTTATGATAAGGTAGAATAATATCGAACAATAGTTGTATTCTTTCAATCACCTTGTGTAGTTTGCTACTTTCATTGAGGACTTGTCTAGTCTCTTTGTTGTATGACTGTCATATGCTGAACAGAGATGATTTGTTCTTCAAATTCGTACAAATGATAAAGTGACATGTGTTTGAGCAAGTCCCTTGGTTATCTTTTGCTAATAAGTATTGTTGTCTTTTTTATTATCTAATATTGTCACAATTACGTAAGAGAATTATAAGATTTAGCACTTTCCATCAGACGGATGACCAAAAAAATAAGAAAGAAACCAAAGATCGGGTGGAAGCAACCACATGTAATTTATTGTATTCTAAAACTTATTCATATACTATGATGTAGTTCATTAGTACAGTAACATATATGAATGTTGGGTGACTTGTATTTCCCTTGGTTGTAGTGCCCTCGTCAACCTGAAAATGGCTAGAACTATGGATAATATGTGAGTCGCTATATGCTCGACATTTTAGAAAAGAGAGATTTATGGATTTTTGACCATGTATCATTTATAATACATATTTCGTAACAACTTTATATTTTTATAATATAACAGAAATTATATTTCATAATCTAAGTAAAAGTATGTTATGCTTTACAACATTTTGAGTTGGGATTTTTGGGGGATTCTAATTATTTTGAGTAGTTGAGTCTCGTGAGTAGTTAATCGTCATCTAATAAAGGACATGACGAATTTAAATGATGATGTGATCAGAAAGGTCTGTTGGTTTTAAGTTGGGTCCAGGACATCTTTTTTTCTGAAGTAATCTTGGATAAATTTATTCAACAAAAGGTAGAGCAGATTTAATGTAAGATTTAATCAAAAATTAAGTATAAACAGGCGTTGTGCCATAGGAACAAGGTTCCTACTTTTACCATTGAGCCAGTTTAATACAGTTTGCAGCACCAAATTCTTAATCTTCTCGCAACATTTTCCTCAAGCATCATGCAACCAAACCTTAGGTTCCATAAAAAAATTGCACTCAATAAACCTAACAGCCCTTGATATCTTTATCTGCTCATTTTTTTTTTTCTAGATTATTTTCTTATTCAATAATGGTTAGGCATGTGTACTAAAATTCTTATGTCAACCTAGTAGTTTCGCTTGACCTAGGGGTGTATTTCGAACCGAACGAACCGAACGGTGACTTTAACGAACGTTCGTTCGTTAAGGATTCGGTTCGTTCGGTTCGTGTTCGTGTTCGGTAAAATTGCAAACCACTTGTTCGTGTTCGGTTCGTTAAAATTTCACATATTTCGTGTTCGTTTGTTAGCGTTCGATTGTTCGTTCGTTTTGATCGTTCGTTTGTTCGTTTGTGTTCTAAAAAAAGAAAAAAAAACTAAAGTACAAGCAATAATAATTAATAAAATAAAAAGAGAAAATAGATTTAGAAATTAAGTATTTTGGAATGGTAGGTTTTATTTTGTATATATATTTATTAATTATTATAAAATTATTAATTATATTTATTAATTATTGTAAATTTATTAATAAATATATAAAAAACCTTTGTTCGCGAACTGTTCGTGAACTAACGAACATATATTATTTTGTTCGTGTTCGGTTCGTGTATGTAACGAACATGTTCGCGAACTGTTCGAATTTGACCGAACCGAACACGAACTGAACGTTGACCGAACATTTTCGTGAAATTTTCACGAACGTTCGGTTCGAAATACACCCCTAGCTTGACCAATTCTTTTCTTAGGAGGTGCACTCCCACTTAGGATACCGGTCAATCAAAACCTTATGTGAATTTAATTTGTTTGAGTTCTTGATGTTGCTAAAATTTTTACATTTGTTAAATCTAGTCATGTCTTATTGGTGATTTCATTGGTCTGGGGTGGATGATTATCATTGTGCGCATGGGGGTTTCGGCTTCGGAGTTAGGAATGCAGGAGGTTCCGCACTGTTGGAGTTTACCACTGCGCATTAGTTGGTAATTGTTAACTCTGTTTTTCAGAAGAGAGCTGAGCACCTCATCACCTTCAGTAGTTGGGGGCACAACACGCAAATTGACTACCTTCTCTTGCGCAGTCGTGATGCTAGGGCGTGCGTGGACTGCAAGGTGTTCCGGAGTGAGGCATGTGCTTCCCAACACCGGCTCCTGGCTATGGATTTATCCATGGGAGGTCGCGTTGTTAGCAGGGCTAGAGAAGATAGACCTAGGATTCTCTAGAAGGATCTGAAGGGTGAGAAGGCGACACTATTCAAGGAGTCTCTGACCCGCGAAGGAGGTTTTTTGCGTGGGGGCGATGCTAACCTTATGTGGACCAGCATGGCCAATGCTATTAGGAGAGTGGGCGAGAAGGTGGTAGGGGTTTCTTCGGGCAGGTGTAGTGGACCTAGGGAGGCATGGTGGTGGAATGAGGAGGTACAAAACAAGGTTAAGGCAAAACAAGCACTATTTAAGGAGCTTTTGTCGGTTTGTGCTGGGGAGGAGAGAATCTTGAAGATTTTAGCGTACAAGGTGGCGAAAAGAGAGGCTAAGAAGGCAGTAGCTAAGGCTAAAGGTGAGGCTTACGAGGAGATGTACAAGCGCCTAGACACCAAAGAAGGAGCTAATGCTATTTTTAAATTAGCGAAAGCTAGGAAAAGAGGGCGACGCGACCTGGGTCCCGTTAAGTTTATTAAGGATGATTTGGTCCAAGTGTTAGTGAATGATGTGGCTATTAAGGAGCGGTGGAATAGGTATTTTTTCGAACTTTTCAATGAGGCTAGAGGTAGTGACTCGGTGGTGCAAGGAGTTAGTCTATCTTCTACTCGTTCGTTTAGTTCCTGTGAGAGCATCAGCAAGGAGGAAGTAAAGGGTGCCCTAATGAAAATGGGTAGAGCTAAGGATGTAGGTCCGGATCAGATCCCTATTGAGGTGTGGCTTTGTCTTGGAGAAGTCGGAGTTCAGTGGCTAGCAGAGCTGTTCAACATCCTCCTCAGAGGTTCTAAGATGACGACAGAGTGGAGGCATAATATTGTCGTGCCTTTTTTCAAGAACAAAGGTGATGCTCAGAGTTGTAGTAACTATAGGGGTATTAAACTCCTCAGTCATACTATGAAACTTTGGGAAAGAGTGGTGGAATGCAGGGTTAGAAGAGAAGTTGAGATCTCAGAGAACCAATTTGGCTTCATGCCGGGGAGGTCCACGACTGAGGCCATTCATCTCGTCAGACGCCTTATGGAGAAGTTTAGAGAGCGTCGTAAGGACCTCCATATGGTGTTCATAGATCTAGAGAAGGCTTATGATAGCATTCCACGCGATGTTATTTGGAGGAGCCTAGTAGAGAGGCGGGTGTCGTTGCCGTTCGTTAGGGCGATCCAAGACATGTACTCCCAAGCTAGGATGTGCGTTAGGACCCCAGTTGGTGATACCCAGTATTTTTCGGTTGAGATAGGGCTACACCAGGGGTCGGCGCTAAGCCCTCTTCTCTTCGCTCTAATCCTTGACGTCATTTCGCGAGGGATTCAAGATGGCATCCCGTGGTGCATGCTTTTTGCTGACGACATTGTGTTAGTGGCGGAGTCGAGGAGGAAGGTGAACTCGAAGTTGGAGCTTTGGAGGGCTAAGTTAGAATCACAGGGCTTGCGTGTGAGCCGGTCTAAGACCGAGTATCTCTGGTGTAACTTTAGTGGTGTGGCCAACGAGGAAGATGTAGAGGTCATGATTGTGGATCAGATCGTACCCCGTACGGATGAGTTCAAGTATTTGGGTTCGATCATTCAGAAGGAAGGTGAGTGTGAAGATGATGTCACGCATCGCATCAAGGCGGGGTGGCTAAGGTGGAGAGCAGCGACAGTGATCCTGTGCGACAAGAAAGTCCCTCTAAAGTTGAAGGGTAAATTCTATAGAGCGGCAATCCGACTTGCAATGTTGTATGGCTCCGAATGTTGGGCGATGAAGAAGTCGCTTGAGAGCAAGTTGGAAGTGGCTGAAATGAGAATGTTACGTTGGTCGTGTGGTCGCATAATGCTAGATAGAATTGCGAACGGGGTTTTCAGGAACGCGCTGGAAGTGGCGCCCATTTCAGCGAAAGTTAGGGAAGGGAGATTGAGATGGTTTGGCCACATCCGCAGGAGGCAGGCATCTGCTCCGGTGAGGAGGGTCGAGAGTTTATTGATTGTCGGGGAGAGGAGGAGAGGCAGACCTAGGAGGACGTGGGAGAAGCAGTTGAGATTAGATTTGAAGGCCTTAAACCTTTCCGAGACCATGACTATTGATAGGTGCGCTTGGGGCGCCAGATCAGAGTTGTGGATTCTTTTGTAGGGAGTGGTGTTGTAGTTGAGAGCCTTAGGGTTGGGTTGTCTCGGTTAGCTTTGACCTAGAGCATTTCATTTTTTACCTTTATTGTATATTTTATCCTATTGTCTTTGCGTGGTGTATTTTTGACAGGGAATTGTGTGCAGAGTCAACCTCTCTTTTGTTAAAGCAGCATTCATCGGGAGTGAAGTAGCCAAATTCCGCATAGGTAAGTCCCATGTGGATTAAGCCATGGGCTCAGGTATGGTTTCGAGCTTTTTTCGAATCATATGTTTTCCTTTGTATTTATCACATGAGATTCTGCTGTGCACTAAGCTGGGGGTCTTCACGGAAACAGCCTCCCTACCGTAATAAGTAGGGGCATGGTCTGCGTACATCTTACCCTCCCCAGACACTGCTCTGAGCGGGATATACTGGGTATGTTTGGTTTGGTTTGGTTTTGAGCTTTCAATGTATATCCTTGCATGCTTTTTCTGGTTTTGAAATAATTAATGAATCTAACTTAGAGGTAAGGAAGAACACACGATTTGGTGGTTGAAATATTGGTGATGTGTGATAGCACTTGCTTATAGATACAAATCAAATACACTTTCTTGTTTTTTTTATATGTTTAAAAATACTTTGATGCTATACTCATATTTTGGAAGGATTGTGTTAAGCTTGCTTGATGATTAACATAGTTGGAGATGATTATCAATACCTTTGGTGTTCTTAGTAGGTTATAACCATTTTAATGGAATATTATGCTAAGTTATGAGATAGTTATAAGTGTTGATGAATTGGCGATTTAGGATTGTTTAGAATATCATGTTAAGTATTGGTAATGTTCTTGAGAAGATTATGATAACATATAAAAATGTGGTTGTAGTAGGATGATTAATTGATGTTATTCTTGATAATCCTTACATAATGGATTATCATATGTGTTGACAGACATTAAGAACATGATGTTTTGATCATAAAGATGAATCGAGGATGTTGGAATTCATTTAGGGCCTTGATATTCATTAAAATAGTTTGAATTATTTGTGTTGAATTGAGGATATCGAATTCCATGAATTCGATGTCGATATTGTGGAATTGTGTTATTGAATAAATTGTATCTCATTCAAGGATGCTTGCTCGAGTGAGTGTTGATTGTCAAAGGACGTCATTCGTTCGTTCGAGGGAAGATTATTATTTTTGCCTATGGAAGTGAGGCAAGCTATCTTGCTTGGTTATAATAATAAATGATTCTTGTGAATGTTGTACATTTCATGTATGTGTAACGCTTGATGAATCTATGATTCATATTGAGGTTTTGTTGTTGATCGTATTAATCATTTTCTTTTGGGATTGTAATCCCAAGTCTGCTACCTTTATAATTGATCTCGTTGATCGTTGTTGTCACTTCGGTGAGTTTTTTGATCCTTGTCGGGTATGTTGATCTATTGAGTTTTGTTGTCATGATGTACCGTGATATTTCTGGAATCATATCTGCGTATTGACAAATTATGTGTAGCATTTTTTCGGGCATATATGGTCGTGTGTGGATGTTTTCATATTGGATCGTGCACACGAGACGATTATTTCGTGAGACTAATTAGGTACATTGTCCCACATATATCTTGAGGATTCCGTATACGGTTTGGATATGTGCACGAACACATTTCCAGGTCGGTCGTACTGTGATGTCCATCTTTGAGCCATATAGATTAGTTGTTCATTTACCATGTATGATTGGGTATGTTCGACTGGTTGCTCATAATCCCGAGGGGTATGCTCGACAGTAGGGATTTTTTCTTTCAGATATGTTGTATGTGAATTGTATAAACATCTCATTACTATGTATATCTGCCTTGTGGTTTTTGGGCGAAATACTTGTTGTTTGTATTTTAGGTCGAGGGAAGGCCTATGCACGGGAAGAGCATTTTGACGGCGAAGGGTTTGAAAGATACTAGTTTGGGGCTCCGAGTCTTTTTTCTCCTGTTATTATTGAACTGTGTATTTTCTTTCCGCATTGTTGTTTTCTATTTAGTTGTATCATTTTTGGTATACTCCATCTGCATGTAGTTTATACTTGTATATTTAGATCCTATATGTTGTGGCAATTGTAGTCGTATGATGTGTAAACTCCTAGTAGGAGTGATGGGTAATATTATGTGGTTCGGTAATACAATTATATTACGGTTAATTTATGTATTTGTATCGCCTGGTGGGTCTCGGTGTGGGGTCCACAATACTGTAATAGCCGTTATGTAATACCACCGGTATTTCACGCTCAATTACCTTGTATTATGTGATTTCTTATAGTGTGATGTTGCCTTTTTATATTATGTGATTTCATTTAAAATGCTATTGCGATACAATTGTGTGCTGTGAATAGAACGGAGGTGATGTACCTTGGCGCCGTTGGACAATCGTCGGTGCGAATATGACGGTGGCCAACGTCTTGTTCCCCAATGAATTGTTGGCGAGTGAAAAGGTGGTCGCCCCGAGATGGTTAAAATGTGATATATGACTAAGGCGCTGAATGGGTACGCTATAGGGTATGCATAACGTACGCTAGTTTCGTAGCATTACGTACGTTAACATCACTTGGTTACGTACGTAAGGCTTGAGTTGGTCTTCAGACCAGAATCTTTCTTTTGATGCGGATTGGGGTACTTTTGGTGGGCTAGAAGACAAACGAGTCAACTGCTCGTAACGTACGCTAATTGCCAAGCTTAGCGTGTGCTATGGTCAGGTGCCTTACGTACGTTACGACCCCTTACGTACGTAATAGATGGGGGCATTCCAGGCAGTAGCCTCTGGACGACCTTTACGCACGTTAAGTGGAGTACGTTATATACGTAATGCCTTTTACGTACGTAAAGCCTGAAGCTATAATGTACGTTAACACGATCGAGTGTTATAAAATAACGCTTCCTCCCTCATTTCCCCTCAGCCAAAAACTGAAGTGGAGCGTCCTTGAAGTCTTTCCCAGCCCTTTACACGATTCTTGACCTCTGAAACACTTGAATTAACATAGAGGAGGGGATTCCTCAAGCTCCGGAGAAGAATATCTAAGTCAATCGTTCCACTCTTCGTTCCTCCTCGTGGTTCTTCATCGGATTGTCATCATTCCTCATTGTTCTTCCTCTATTAAGGTAAGACTACCAAACCTTGAGGCTATCTCTTCAATGTTGTCATTATGCCTATTAGATTACGGGTATTGTAACACTCCAAAACCGACCGGGAATATTACAGCGCCGTGGGCCCCACATTGGAACCCACAAGGCTAAGATCATTTTCGCAAACGTTTAAAAATGCCAAAAGGCCGTTGATGGTAATGTTTTAAATACTCAAATATTTATAAAAACGTTATTCCCAATTACCGTCAGAAAATACCATTTGAAAGCACAAGGCAAAGACGCCAAAAAGGGCATTTAGAAAGTAAACACGAGTTGAAAAAATAGTGAAAGCCATTATAAAATTACACACGCAGCGGATAGAGACATAATTAAATACATTTGCAGCGGAATCATAAAAACCAGAAAAGAATACACAAATCCCATCAATCATGCCATAGCCAGTATCACCGGAAAGCTCATCCTTTCACGACCGCTACTAGCTCGAACTCCGAGTACCTAAAAGATAAAGCCCACGACGGGGTCATCCATAATACTCAACAATGATAACGATCACATCACATATACAAATACATATCAATGTAATTACAAGGTAAGAATATTTCCAATGTAATCTTACCGACATAACCTTACCAATTCGTGGTAACTTCTATTAAACCAACCCTTACCTCAATTCACACCCCGTATTCTCAAGTGACGAATGAATTTGAAATAATCCTCTGTACTGTATTCAACAATGCTAAGATACCCGAAAACATAAATACATCTCAAATACGGAGTAATCTACCCATGACCAATCCTCTCCGATGGGTCGCACAATCGGATCCCAATTTTGATAAAAACGATATCACATAGGACATCTGTAAACCAACTGTCCCGAGACAATGGCAAGTCCCGGATATCAATACAAAGCATGAATGCTCATATAATCAATAATGATAAACAACTAATACGGGGTTGACAAGTCCAAGGGTAGAAGACGAGGTGATGATCGACGTAAGCGACCATGCAACATACTTGGGCGAGAAAACAAGACACGGAGTTACCTTAATAACCGGACTTGGGGTAACTTAAACAATAGGTAACTTGCATCTTGGGGAGAGGGGGCCCAAGTGGTAAAAGAATAAAAGAATTTCAGCATATTTTATTAGAAAGGCAATAGGATTCTCGGCAACATGCTGTGTGAAAAAGCGGCTATCAGCTTTCAACTTGGAGACAAGGCCCAGCTTTTACTTTTGTCAGCAAGTGACATGAGGAACCTTTTTATTATATTTTCTTATTTTAAACCCAGCTTGTAATAATTTAAGATTATCTTGTCAGGCTACTTTTGCCTATAAATAGGGCGATGAATTTGTAATGAAGTAGATATATGAATGTTGAAGAAATAAGAATACACTTTGTGTTTTCCTTGGTGAATGTTTTTCATCAAAACTTTGATTATTATTCGACGTTTTCGAATCTTAATCCAATTGATTCTCAATAGGTCTTGAGAAGAAATCACTTTATCGAATTATAGGTCTAATTCGATAAAACAACTGTTTCTGTCCTATTTCCATATTCTGCTTGTTTTCAATACAATTTTAAACTTGTTCGGCATTTCGCATCAAGTGTTGTTCGATCCTTCGAACTTGTTTCTTGTTTCCAATCCCCATCCGACCAAAACGTGCTGTTTCGAGTGTTGCTGTTTGGAGGTGGCCTGTATCAAGTCTTTTACATTTGGCCAAGTTCCTGTCTTGTTGCTGTATCGAGTTGCCGTCATCCTTTCCTGTCGCGAGTGCGTACCGCTAGCCCGTGTTATTGCTGTAGCGAACAGGTGTTCCCAGTTCCTGATAGTTTCTTGCCGATAGCTTCCGCTCATCAAAATAGCTTCCTGCTGTATCGATACCGAATTCGCATCACCAGCGAGAATTCGTATCATAAGTGGTATCAGAGACCAAATTCTTGATATTTGGCATTATGGATCTCAACGACGCTGATTTCTTGTCAAAACTTCGTGTCGCATTGCGTGACATACCAGAACAACGCGACCAGCATTGGCAACCTAGGAGTGGTGACTATGAGCGACCCCCACGCCATGTCGAAGAATTCAAGGTTAATGAGCTTCCAGAGTTCGTTGGCGGGACGGACCCCTAAGTCTACTTGGAATGGGAACGTAAAATTGACCGCATGTTCGAGTTTAAAGACCTTGACGATGAGAAAAGGTGTAAGTATGCAATTCTCAAGTTGGGGAAAGGAGCTTCACTTTGGTATGAAGGAATTAAAACACGAAGAGCTCATGCGGGGAAAGAAAAGATCCGTTCGTGGGATTCATTACAAAGAAAACTTCGTAAAAGATATGTACCAAAATCACACCGGTTGTTCTTGTACAGAAAGATTGCAGATCTCATGCAAGGAAAGTCGAATGTCAGTGAATACATTGAGGAGTTTGAGAATCTGACCTTAATGGGAGAAATAGAGGAGAATGAGGAGCAGAAGATGTCGCGATTCTTGCGTGGCTTGAGCCGAAGCATATCTAACTCGGTGGAACTGTATCCATACGAGGACTTCGATATATTATGTGGGCTATATGTGAATTTAGAAGCTCAAAACAGGATGAAGCTGTATAAACCCGAGTTTCCAATCAAATTTGGAAACCCAAGTGGCGGTTCTAGTTCAACTACCAAGGCAACTGTACCGACTCTGGTCCCTGTTGCGATTCCTAAGACACCCTATGTACTGAAGGAGACGATTTTGGCTAAAGTAAGATGTTTCAAATGTCAAGGGTTCGGGCATTATCAAAATGCTTGTCCGAACAAGCGAGTGGTGACACTAAGGGAAGCTGTCACGATCCGAGACGAATTGTTGGTTGAGGACGAAAAATAAAGACTGGGGGATGTGTTTGATTTCAGCATGGAGGACAAAGAAGGAGAAGAATGTGAGGCTTACGATGCTCTGAATTATGATACAGCCTTGGATCTTCGCACTTTGCAAGCCAAGTCGGTTCCGAGCGAGTCAGAACAACGGGACCAAATATTCCATACAAAGTGTCAAGTTGGAGATAAGTGGTGTAGCTTGATTATCGACGGAGGGAGTTGCACCAACGTAGCTTCGAGTGAAATGGTGACGAAGCTTGGACTAACCACCACAACTCACCCTAAGCCATATGTTTTACATTGGCTTGATGATGGAAGTAAGGTGAGGGTTTCAAAGCAAGTTCAGGTCGGATTGGCAATGGGTTCATATCACGATGAGATATTATGTGATGTGATTCCAATAGATGCTTGTCACGTACTTTTGGGATGCCCTTGGTTATTTGATAGGAATGTTTTGCATCGGGGAAGGAGCAACGAATACGAGTTGCGAGATAAGGGAAAGAAGATCGTGTTGAAGCCGATGTCACCCCAAGCTATCCATTCCATGAGTGCCAAATGGGGGGAAAAACCGAACCTCACCATGTTCACTAGCGAAAGGGAAGTTAAACACGCTATGGAGAGTGGTGAGCGTGTTTACATGCTGGTGATAAAGGAGACTCGAGATGATTTCGTGGAAGCGAAAAACGAGGGTACAGTGGCCGACTTATTACATGAGTTCGCGGAGGTCTTCCCTGAAGAGTTGCCGTCGGGTTTGTCGCCAATTCGTGGAATTGAGCATCAAATCGACCTTATACCAGGTGCACCTATTCCGAATAAAGCTGCCTATAGGTGTAATCCCAAGGAAACGAAGGAACTTCAGAAGCAGATTGAAGAACTAATGAGCCACGGGTATGTTCGAGAAAGTTTAAGTCCATGTGCGGTTCCGGTCCTACTTGTTCCTAAGAAGGATGGTTCTTGGCGGATGTATATCGATAGACGGGCCGTAAATAACATAACCATCAAGTATCGATTCCCGATACCAAGTCTTGATGATATGTTGGACGAGCTACATGGTTCGGTGGTCTTTTCTAAAATTGATTTGCGAAGTGGCTATCACCAGATTCATATGCGGGAGGGAGATGAATGGAAGACGGCTTTCAAAACTAAGCATGGACTGTATGAGTGGACCATCATGCCATTTGGACTTACGAATGCCCCGAGTACTTTCATGCGTTTGATAAACGAAGTACTTAAGGCATTTTTGGGCAGATTTGTGGTTGTTTATTTGGATGATATTTTGGTGTATAGTCGGTCGGTGGAGGTGCATCTCGGACATCTACGGCAAGTATTCGAGACTCTTAGGTCTCAAAGGCTTTATGGAAAGAAAGAAAAGTGTGCGTTTCTCGTTGAGAGTAAAACTTTTCTTGGCTATGTTGTTTCGAAGGATGGAGTGTCGGTTGATCAGGGTAAAATTGAAGCTATTAAGTCGTGGCCTACTCCTAAAACTGTAACTGAAGTTAGATCATTCCACGGTCTTGCCTCTTTTTATCGGAGGTTTATTCGAGATTTCAGCACTATAACGAGTCTGATAACTGAGTGTTTGAAGAAGGGTCCGTTTGTGTGGAGCAGGACTGTCGAAGGGGCGTTTGAAAAGTTGAAGGTAAGGTTATGTGAAGCACCTATCTTGGCGTTACCCGATTTTGCACAGCCGTTCGAGGTGGAATGTGATGCTAGTGGAGTTGGTATTGGGGCAGTCCTCATTCAAGGCAGGCGGCCTATTGTAAACTTTTTGGAGAAGTTGAGTGGGGCTCGACTCAACTATTGCACTTACGACAAGGAGTTCTATGCCATAGTGAGGGATCTGGATCATTGGAGTCATTACCTTCGGCCGAAACATTTTATTCTGCATTCGGAGCATGAATCTTTAAAGTATATTAATGGGCAGCAGAAGTTGAGTCCCAGACATGCGAAGTGGGTGGAATTCTTGCAATCATTTCACTTTTCATCGAAGTATAAGGATGGTAAGAGCAATGTGGTGGCTGATGCGCTGTCCAGGCGGTATGCCTTACTCTCAACCCTTGATGTTCGATTGCTTGGATTCGATACAGTGAAAGAATATTATGACAGTGATGCGGATTTTGGCGAAACCTTCGTCCTTTGCAAATCTGGACCGATGGGAGAATTTTCGATACAGGAAGGCTTTCTTTTTAAGGGAAATCGTCATTGTCTACCCAGGCACACGATTCGAGAATTGCTGGTTCGAGAGGCTCACGGGGGAGGTTTGGCTGGCCACTTTGGTTCGGCCAAGACATTAGATGTGCTTAAAGAACATTTTTATTGGCCAAAGATGCAGGGGGATGTCAATGATATAATTAGTAAGTGTGTGACATGCCATATTGTGAAGAGTTTGTTCAAACCAGGAATATACACACCTTTACTGATTTCAGAGAGGCCATGGGAAGATGTCTCGATGGATTTCATTGTTGCTTTGCCGCGAACCCAACGAGGTAAGGATGCGATTATGGTTGTGGTCGATCGTTTTTCAAGGATGGCTCATTTTGTTTCTTGTCACAAAACTGATGATGCGAGTAATGTTGCTGACTTATATTTTCGAGAGGTGGTACGATTACATGGAGTTCCAAAAACTATTGTTTCGGACCAGGACTCGAAGTTTCTGAGTTACTTTTGGAACACATTGTGGAGAAAGGAGGGAACCAAGCTTTTGTTTAGTACTTCGCATCATCCTCAAACAGACGGACAAACCGAAGTGACTAATCGAACACTGGGAACGCTGTTGCAAGGCTTGGTGAGCAAAACACAAAAGGATTTGGATTTGAAGCTCGCACATGCGGAGTTCGCATATAATCGCTCTCCTACTAATGCCACAGCGCATTCTCCATTCAAAGTAGTTTACGGCCTAAATCCTTAGATACCGCTAGACTTAATACCATTACCGAGTGACGAATTGGTGCATAAGGATGCGGAGTCAAAACTGAAATCGATGATGAAATTACACGAACAAGTGCGTGACCGAATCAAAGAAATAAACGAGGCATACAAAAGGAAGTCGAGCAAGCAAAGAAAACCGAGATTATTTGAGGTTGGAGATTTAGTTTGGGTACATTTGAGAAAGGAGCGATTTCCGAGTAAGCGTAAGAATAAGCTAATGCCACGAGCCGAGGGGCCATTTAAAATAGTTGCGAGGGTGAACGACAATGCTTACAAGTTAGAACTTCCGGCCGATTATGGAGTGCATGCTAATTTCAACATAGGTGATCTATCTCCTTATCTTGATGACGACGGGATTGCAGAATTGAGGACAATTCCTTTTAAAGGGGGAGGGGATTATACGGGGTTGACAAGTCCAAGGGAAGAAGACGAGGTGATGATCGACGTAAGCGACCATGCAACATACTTGGGCGAGAAAACGAGACACAGAGTTACCATAATAACCGGACTTGGGGTAACTTAAACAATAGGTAACTTGCATCTTGGGGGGAAGGGGCCCAAGTGGTAAAAGAATAAAAGAATTTCAGCATATTTTATTAGAAAGGCAATAGGATTCTCGGCAACATGCCGTGTGAAAAAGCGGCTATCAGCTTTCAACTTGGAGACAAGGCCCAGCTTTTACTTTTGTCATCAAGTGACATGAGGAACCTTTTTATTATCTTTTCTTATTTTAAACCCAGCTTGTAATAATTTAAGATTATCTTGTCATGCTCTTGCCATGCTACTTTTGCCTATAAATAGGGCGACGAATTTGTAAGGAAGCAGATATATGAATGTTGAAGAAATAAGAATACACTTTGTGTTTTCCTTGGTGAATGTTTTTCATCAAAACTTTGATTATTATTCGACGCGTTTTCGAATCTTAATCCGATTGATTCTCAATAGGTCTTGAGAAGAAATCACTTTATCGAATTATAGGTCTAATTCGATAAAACAACTGTTTCTGTCCTATTTCGATATTCTGCTTGTTTTCGATACAGTTTTATACTTGTTCGGCATTTCGCATCAAGTGTTGTTCGATCCTTCGAACTTGTTTCCTGTTTCCAATCCGCATCCGACCGAAACGTGCTGTTTTGAGTGTCGCTGTTTGGACGTGGCATGTATCAAGTCTTTTACATTTGGCCAAGTTCCTGTCTTGTTGCTGTATCGAGTTGCCGTCATCCTTTCCTGTCGCGAGTGCGTACCGCTAGCCCGTGTTATTCTTTGTAGCGAGCAGGTGTTCCGGTTCTGACGCTTCTTGCCGATAGCTTCGCTCATCAAAAGCGACTTCTGATTGTATCGATACCGAATTCGCATCACCAGCAAGAATTCGTATCAACAACCAATGCATCAAAACGGAAATATAAATGACATGATAACTCCACACAAGATCGACCAAGAATGAGAATACCATGATGTGGTAACTCCATCAAATCAATGAAGGATCAACAACCGGGAATACCAACAACGGTAAACCCCAACAAGATCAATAAAGGATCAACAACCGAGAATACCAACGACACGGTAAACTCCAATAAGATCGATAAAGGATCGACAACCGAGAATACCAACGACACGATAAACTCCAATAAGATCAATAAAGGGTCAACAATCGAGAATACCGACGATACAGTAAACTCTAACAAGATCAATAAGGACCAACAACCGAGAATGCCAACGATATGGTAACTCCAACAAGATTGATAGAGGATAGACAACCGAGAATACCAATGGCACGATAAACTCCAATAAGATCAATAAAGGATCAACAACCGAGAATACCAACGACACGGTAAACTCTAACAAGAGCAACAAGGGATCAACGACCGAGAATACCGACGATACGGTAAACTCTAACAAGATCAATCAAGGACCAACAACCGAGAATACCAATGGTAAGACAAACTACCGAACGGGATCAGTAAGGATCAATAACGAACGAGATTACGGGGGAACTCCAAATGAGATTAATAAAGGGTTGATAACAAACGAGTTGACCATTGATATGGTAACTCCAAACAAGATCGGAAAAGGGTCAATGGGGATAGATACACGAGAGAATAAAATCGTCAACCATATACAAATCATATATACAGGATTTTAAAGACAACCCGACTATAGAACAGATCCAATTATACATGGACTGTGAACGACCAATCAATAAGACTCAAGATGGACGTCACGATACGCTCGATCCGGAGATGTGTCCGTATAAAAGACAACCACGGTATTGAATAGATACACGCCTGATCTCATACCTAATCAGCCTCACGAAGTATGTATCATGCGCATGGTTCAATATGAGGTCGAAACCAATATATGCTACACGTGCCCGCCCTGAAAATCCTACACATGACCGATCAGAACGTATCTGACTCCAGATATGTCACGATACAACATGACAACGAATCTCGAAGAAATGCATATCCAACAAGGATCAAAAGGATTTCCAAAAGAGCAACAATAACTCGATCATCAAAGACCGACACGACCACAATGTCATATTCCGTCAGACAACAGTTCACAGCATGCTCAACAAATGCATATGATAATAGCACATAAACTCCCAAGGCCGCAACCAAGGGTCACAGAAGTATCTACTCAGGAATACTCCAGACAATATCACATAACTCCCAAGGCAGTAGCCAAAGGTCACGGAAGCATCTACTCAGGAATACTCCGGACATAGGTGCCATTTAGGTCTTATCCCCTAACACATCGGCCCAACAGATTACAGCTCAAAGAAGGAGCACATCACAAAACGTAACAAACAATGGTGCACACTCGCCACATGAAATATCAACAAACACATGCAATAATGCAACAAGATGATTATCATAATCTAGCAATATTAATTTACCTCGACCTGGAGACGCTAACCTTTCCATGACCAACATCCCTGAAAGATTAATGTAAGAAGGTTAACGTAAGAAAGATTACAGGATTAATGTATGCTATGATGCATGCATTACGACCCTATGATGCTTAAAATGCAAATTCAGATATCAGTCCATTGGAGGCATCTAGAAGCTCACTTATACAATGTTCATGTACCCGTTGTACTTAACGTACCCAAGTTGATGATATAACATACGCAAGGGAAGATGGATTAGCTACTGGACTAAATTGAACAGATGTTAACGTACGTAATAGGGAAAGTCTTACATACACTAAGAGCGTAATGTACGCTAAGGAGACAACATAACTTGCGTTATGAAGGAACAGCAGCAATGGCTAGTTTAGGTCTTTCCCAAGCCTATAAATACCATTTCATTTGTTATTCATGATACAAAAACTCCAAGAATAATTCATATATGTCTGAGACTATTGTATACATTATTGTTGTTGTAATCAAGCATAATTGATAAGAATTTGAGTGTATAATTCACTCAACTATACATAATAGGAAAGAAAGGATTGTAGATTCAGTGTTATTAGGACCGTAGATCCGGAATTGTTAGAATCAGAATCTAAATCCAAGTAAGGTTTTTCTAGTACCGACAGAAAGTTTGTTTCCTTATCCTATGGAAAAGGAAAAACAGTTTATCTTGTACCGACAAAAAAATAAGATTATGATGATTTATCTTAAACTGATTGAAAACAAGATTAGCGGTTTACCTTGGACCGATCGTGGACAATGCTAAAAGGTTTATATTGAACCTATAGAAAAATATAACGAATAGAGGACGTAGGCACGATGCCGAACCTTTATAAATCTGTGTCATTTATATTCCGCACTTTCCTATCGCTTCCACAAGAAAAGAGTATAATACTCTACACCCCACTATCCAACCCCCCTTCAAGTGGCGGTATCAACTAAACAATTGGTATTAGAGAGGTCTCTAAATAGCTGGATTAACATCGGAGGGGAAAAGATCCAATGGCATTTACTTTTGCTCTGGTCGAACGCCTTGCCTTAAACCGACCATCATTTTCGACGGATCGAATTTCATGACATGAAAGAAATAGATGTCGATCTTTATCCGAGCATACTTTATCGAACTTTGGAAGGTAATTTGATTTGGTCCAAAAATCCTCTACCAAATCAGATTGTTCACTCAAGATCTTCGAATACGTATGAAGATTGGAAAAGTGACCACATCAATTATAAAACAATACAATTGCTATATTGTGCTCTTAAACTGAAGAACATAATCGTATTTCCTCGTATGAAAGTGCCAAGAAAATCTGGAAAATGCTCGAGGTAACTCACGAAGGAACAACTCAAGTCAAGGAGACAAAAATAAATATGCTTCTACACGACTACAAGTTATTCATGATGAAAGATGACGAGTCCATATCAAATATGCTCGACCGATTTTTGGTCATAACAAATGGACTAGCTTGATTTGGAAACCATTATCGAGTAGTGACAAAGTGAAGAAAATATTACAATCACTACCTCGTGAATGGGATGGAACGGTCACGGCTATTATGTAGTCAAAAGATCTAAACACATTATATTTTAGCGCCCTTGTCGGTTCGCTAGTTAACTACGAGATCATGTTAAAATCACGAATTTCCAAACCGAAGCCCAAAGAAAAATACATAGCTTCGAAAACTAAGATGTCGGATAATGATGTTAATAAAAATGAAGAAGAATCGGCATTCTATACCAAAAATATTAATAAATATCAAAATTAATTAAATCAGATAAGAAAAGACATCAACTCGCAAGCCCAGAACGAGTAAAAAAGATTCGACAATTACTGTAGAAATTGCAGAAAATCCAATCATTTTGCGAAAACCTATCATGACTCGACTTCCAAAAATGAAGTATGTATATCTACCTGGAGTGACAAAGACGAAGAATATGAAAATAATCAAAATAATCTTGCACTCATGACCAGAAGCTCATACGATGATAGCGACAACGAAACTCGGGTAAGTACGTCGTCTCAAGAGGAACTTTTTTAATGCTTTCGAATTATTACGTACGGATTTTCAAAATTCGTTGAAAGATAATAAATAATAAAATTTTGGAGGATGAAATTTTTAAAATATGAGAAAACGGAAAACCATTCGAAAATAATCATTCTTTGTGCTTAGAAAAAGAAAATAAATTAAAGAGTGATTTGTTAAGAGTTCAAAATGAACTTAAAGATTTAATAAATATATTTTCATATGGAAATGACAAATTTGAAGAATTTCTTCTATTAAAAAAATCTCGTTAAATAAACAAGGAGTTGGTTTCAAACTATGTGATAAAAATAAACCTAATTTATCTTTATATTTTAAAATACCCCACTGTGAAATTAATTGAAAATAGGGCATCATATTTCAAATTGCAAAAGCTCTAGACGAACAATTAAAATTAACAAAATATCGATTCCATAAGGAACCACAGTGCAGAATATCGTTTATTTGCTAAATAAAAAATGACCCAGAGTCGGTTGGATCCCCAAAATTCAATATATATTTATCAAACAAATTGGTATTAAAACCAGGGGAGTTGTTATTTTCAGGGGGATAAATTATTTAGGGGAAAATGCACAATTTTTTTTTTGTAAAATGTGTTTCATTATTTTTACTCATATATATTTTTATGTACTTTTGGTAATGACAAGAAGTGGGATAAAGAGAAGGAGTAAGGAGAAGGATCGATGGGGATAAGAAAACTAACAAAAACGGATAAAGCCGAAAAATTTGATCTGTATATTTTACTGTTTTATTACAGATAAAAAATCCATCAAGAATTATTGTTTCCTCATCATAAAAAATAGGGAGATTGTTGGAATATTTTATTAGACATAAATATACTAAAGGATATTGATGATGTGTTGATAATCAAACAAAAACCAACAATTAATCAATAAGCAGTTAAAGACACACGAGCTGGACTGAAAATAGAGACATGAAGCAAAAGCAAGCTTAACGCATGTTAAAAATTCAAGTTAACGTATGCAATGATAAAATCAGAAGAAAGTGGACGATGACATTCAAGCATGTTAACGCATGAAATGAAAGAAGGTTAACATACGCAGCATTACAAGATTAACGTACTCTAGGATGCATGTATTAGGTCCGCTATGATGTTTACAATGCAAATTGAAATATTAGTCCGTTGGAGGCATCTGGAAGGTCAACTTGTACAACGTTCATATACCCGTTGTACTTAACGTGCGTAACTTGATGATATAATATATGCAAGGGAAGAAGCAGTAGCTACTAGACTGAAAACAGATGCTAACATACGTAATAGGGAAAGTCTTACATACGGTAAGAGCGTAATGTACACTAAGGACACTGCATAACGTGCGTTATGAAGGAACCTCATCAATGGCTAGTTTAGGTTCCCAAGCCTATGAATACCATTTTATTTGTTATTCATGATACAACAACTCCAAGCATAATTCATATATGTCTGATATTATTGTATACATTATTATTGTTGTAATCAAGCTTAATTGATAAGAATTTGAGTGTTTAATTCACTCAACTATACACGAGAGGAAAGAAAGGATTGTAGATTTGATTCGGTGTTATTAGGATAGTGGATCCGGAATTGTTAGAATCATAATCTAAATCCAAGTAAGATTTTTCTAGTAACGATTTAAAACTAGAAAGGTTGTTTTCTTATCCGATGGAAAAGGAAAAACACTTTATCTTGGAGCGACAAAAGGACAAGATTGTGACGATTTACCTTGGACTGAGTGAAAATAAGATCATAACGTTTACCTTGGACCGATCGAGGACAAGGCGTAAAGGTTTATCTTGAACCTATAGAAAAAGATAACGAAGTAGAGAGGACGTAGGCACGTTGCCGGACCTCTATAAATCTTTATGTCATTTATATTCCACACCTTCGTATTGATTCAGCAAGAAAAGAGTATAATACTCTACACCGTACTATCCAACCCCCTTGGTATCAGAGATGTCTCTAAATAGACGGATTAACATTGGAGGGGAAAAGATCCAATGGCGTTTACTTTTGCTCCGGTCGAACGCCTTGCCTTAAACCGACCATCATTTTTGACGGATCGAATTTCATGACATGAAAGAAAAAGATATCAATCTTTATCCGAGCTTACGATATCGAACTTTGGAAGGTAATTTTCTTTGGTCCAAAAATCCTTTACCAAATCAGATTGTTGACTCAAGATCTTCAAAGAATTTAAGGATGAAGATTGGACAAGTGACCACTATAATTGTAAAACAACAATTGCTATATTGTGATCTTAATACTGAAGAACATAATCGTATTTTCTCGTGTGAAAGTGCCAAGAAAATCTGGAAAATGCTCGAGGTAACTCAAGAACGAACAACTCAAGTCAAGGAGACAAACATAAATATGCTTCTACACGACTACAAGTTATTCATGTTGAAAGATGACGAGTCCATATCAAACATGCTCGATCGAATTTTGGTCATTACAAATGGACTAGCTGGATTTGGAAACCATTATCGAGTAGTGACAAAGTGAATAAAATATTACAATCACTACCTCGTGAATGGCATGGAACGGTCACAGCTATTATGGAGTCGAAAGATCTAAACACATTAGATTTTAGCACCTTTGTCGGTTCGCTATAGTAAACTACAAGGTTATGTTAAAATCACGAATTGCCAAACTGAAGCCCAAGAAAAAATACATAGCTTTGAAAACTACGAAGATGTCGGATAATGATGTTAATGAAAATGTAGAAGAATTGGCACTCTATGCCAAAAATATTAATAAATACCAAAATCTATTAAATCGGATAAGAAAAGACATCAACTTGCAATCCCGGAACGAGTAAAAAAGATACGACAATAACTATAGAAATTGCAGAAAGTCTGATCATTTTGCGAAAAACTATCGTGGCTCGATTTCCAAAAATGAAGTTTGTATAGACGAAGAATATGAAAATAATCAAAATAATCTTGCACTCATGACCAGAAGCTCATACAATGATAGAGACAACGAAACTCTGGTAAGTACTTCGTCTCAAGACGAATTTTTTTAATGCTTTCGAATTGTTACATACGAATTTTCAAAATTTATTGAAAGATAATAAATCTATCCCTTATATTAAAAAAATAAAATTATGGAGAATGAAATTTCTAAAATACAATAAAAGGAAAAACCAATCGAAAATAATCATTCTTTGTGCTTGGAAAAGAAAATAAAGTAAAGAGTGATTTTTTAAGAGTTAAAAATGAACTTAAATTTTTAATGAATAAATTTTCATGTGAAAATGACAATTGTGAAAAATTACTTCCATTCAAAACATCTCGTTAAATAAATAAGGAGTTGGATTCGAACTATGTGGTAAAAATAAATCTAATTTATCTTTATATTTTAAAATACCCCACTGTGAAAAATATTTGAAAATCGGGCATCATATTTCGAATTGCAAAATCCCTAGACGAACGATTAAAATTAAGAAAATATTGATTCCAAAAGGAACCATAGTGCCGAAATTCAAAACGACCCAGAGTCGGTTGGATCTCCAAAATTCAATATATATTTATCAAACAAATTGGTAATAAAATCAGGGGAGTTGTTATTTTCAGGGGGAATAAATTATTCAAGGAAAATACCCAATTTTATTTTGTAAAATGTGTTTCATTATTTTTACTCATATATATTTTTATGTTTTTTGCTAATGACAAGAAGTGGGAGAAAGAGGAGTAAGGAGAATGATTGTTAGGGATAAGAAAACTAAAACAATGAACAAAGTCGGAAATTTTGATCTGTATATTTTTCTGTTATATTACAGATAAAAAACCCATCAAGAATTGTTGTTTCGTCATCATCAAAAAGGGGTAGATTATTGAAACAGTTTATTAGGCATAAATATATTAAAGAATTTTGATGATGTGTTGATAATCAAAAGAAAAACAACAAGTAATCAACAAGTAGTCGAGGACATACGAGTTGGACTGAAAATAGAGACATGAAGCAAAAGCAAGCTTAACGCATGCTAACAACTCACGTTTACGTACGCAATGATAAAATCAGAAGAAACTGGACGATGATATTCAGGAATGTTAACGCACGAAATGAAAGAAGGTTAATGTATGCAACATTATCAGATTAACGTACGCAAGGATGCATGCATTAGGGGCGCTATGATATTTAAAATGCGAATTCAAATATCAGTCCGTTGGAGGCATCTAAAAGGTCAACTTGTACAACATTCATATATACCCGTTGTACTTGACGTATGTAACTTGATGATATAATATATGAAAGGGAAGAAGCAGTAGCTACTGGACTGAATTGAACAGATGCTAACATACATAATAGGGAAAGTCTTACATAAGCTAAGAGCGTAATGTACACTAAGGAGATAGCATAACGTACACTATGAAGGAACAGGCAGCAACGGCTAGTTTAGGTTCTCACGCCTATAAATGATTGAGCTAAGAATACTGCTAGGTTTCACATAGCTAGTCTCCTAAGTTCAGCTTGAGATTTCCATACCGGAAATGGAGATTTCTCAGAATCGGTCTCTTCTTGCGCACATAGTACAGTTCCTTGTGTACTCTGTAATCTTCTTCGGGTAGATACACCAACATCAATATCTCCTATAATCAACTCCTATGGGTGATCGATCAACCATCTCATGTCAGGTTCTAATTCAGCATCCCGTATTGTATTTTGTGGTGCTGTAGTACCGGCTTCAGCTTGTACAACATCAGCTTCGACTACTTCTGATCTTACAGTTGCGGGATTAATTACTAAGTCTACAACAGGCTCTATTGGCGTTTGAGGGTCATTGATGGAAAGTGTTCTTGTAATATCCGACGAAAATTCTTGCTTACTGTTGTATTATTCGGATAATTCAATATTGTTGTAGTCTTATTGCATTTGTTTAATGTTTATTGATGTTGGAATATATCATAATAGACTTAATAAAAACTATCACTCGCACTATGATTGAATTTTCAGCATTGTATAGATAAGTGCATTTTTGGGCTAGTAATTCTGTACTTAACGTACGCTAACCCTTTAGCATAACATACGTTATAGTGTGAGATTTACGTACGTAAGGAGGTGTCTTTTACGTACGTTATACTTGTAATCGTATCCGATCTCAACTTTCGGCGTGTGGGGTCAGGCGTGATTCGAATATCTGATCTTTTGGAGGCAACCTAGTTGACCTACATTACGTACGTAATACTCCAAGCAATAACGTACGTAATGATGTTCGTATTTTAGTCCAGTAGCCTCTGGAATTAGCTTACGTACGTAACACTTTTGGTGTAGCGTACGTAAAGCTGCTAACGTACGTTATCCTTTGGTGTATAATGTACGTAACGAACTGTGCTGTTATAAAAAGACAACTTGTGTCTTTCATTTTGCACATTCAACTTCATGATTTCTCCAGTATAAGCATCCCCCTGCCTCCCTAGATCACTTCTACCTTCTTTCCACTTGTGCTTGAGCTATACATCTTGGTTTGGAGCTTGTTGATTGGAAGTTTGGAGTCATTCTTGAAGCTTAGGGTGTGTTCTTGTGATTTTGGTGTAGTGTTCTTCATTTCTGAAGGTATGTGTGCGATTCCAATTTGTAAATTCGTAGTTATGATACTAGAGGTGGAGCATACTATACCTATAGATGAATTAAACTAGTTAATTTTAGTTAACTTTTAAAAACTTGGTGATTAAGGGTTTTGTAATGATGAATCCTTGGTGTTTTAATAGTGATGATCATGTGTAGTATAACCACACTCTCTTTACTAGGTTTTTACATCATCAAGACTATAATAATCCTTAGCTTCATTTTAGATAGGTTGTTTGTAGAACTACCACCATTTCATTAAACCAAACACCATGCTTAAGGAGGTTTTTGAACTATATTTGCTTAGGTTTCTTCATTTAATTTGGCAGAACCCTGAATTATATCAACCAAGTTCCAGAGATGATTAATTCACCTTATTGATGAATTTGTAATGATCTTATAATGAATAACTCGACTACATCGTTAATCTAACTAGGTGAACTCATAATCAATGAACATGGTAATAACTTTACAATTCAATCCGTTCAAACAATGTTAGTCGTTGAGTAACCTTCATTTTGATCAAAGCTTTATGGAGCATAGTTGTTTAGGTTATATCTTTCAAAACATTGATGTTTATTCTTGATAAACTCTAATTCGTTTGAATTATACGAATAATCGAGAACACCTTGAATGATAGCCAATAATGGGAATTACTTGAAGCTAGTATGAACCCTTGAAATGGAATTATAAATCAAGGATAGTTGAACTAAGTAAATTGAAATTAGGGTATTGATTTGCTAAACTAGACATCGAAAGTTATGAAAATGTGTTATTGAATGGATTGTATCCCTTACAAGGTTGATTGTTCGAGTAACCGATATTAATTCGAGGACCGTTCGTTCGATTGTCAAGGAAGGACTATTCTCGCCTTCGTATTGAGGCAAGTTATCTTGCTGGTTATAATGATAATTGGATTCTTGTGATGGTTATACGTTTTGTGTATATGAAACCCTTATAAAACTTGTGACTTGTGATTTGAGGTTGTTCTTAATGATGTTCCGTTTTCATCGTGGGATTGTATTCCCAAGTTCTTCACTTTCGAACCCTTGATATTGTTGATCTTATTGTCATTTCGGTGAGTCCTTGAACCTTAATCGGATTTGTGAATGATTGAATTCGTTGTCATGTTGCATCGTGACATATCCGTAGTCATATCTACGTTCCGATTGGATATTGTGTAGGATTTTTAGCCGGGCACATATATAGTCATGCATGAATATTTTCTGTGTTGGGCTGTGCACACGAGACGTAGTTCGTTGAGGCTAATTAGGTACATTGTCCCACGTATATCCTGGATTCCGTATACAGGGTGGACATGTGCACTGACACATATTCGTATCGAGCGTACTGTGATGTCCATCTTGAGCCGTACTATCTTAGTCGTTCATAGTCCATTTATATATTTGGATGTGCTCGACGTTTTGTGACTAAGCGTTCATACGCCCAAGGGGTATGTTCATTAGTCGGGTTGTTTTCCTTGAAATCTTATATATGTGAATTGTATAATATCTTGAGAAACCATTTATCATGTATATCTGACCCTGTGTCGGGCGAAATACTTGTGTTGTATTTTAGGTCGAGGAAAAGGCAAGGCAAGAGAAGATCAGGGTGATGGAGAAGGTTTCGAAGGATACTAGTTCGGGGGGCCCAAGTCTTTTGTTATCCGGTCATGTTCGTGCCGTGTAATGTTATCTATCCGCTTTATTTTAATTATGAACAAATGTATTGTTATTTAAAGTATATTCCATCTCCATATGGGTTATACTTATATTTTGGATCCTGTATATAATAAGGTCGTTGGCCATACCACTGTAAACTCCTAATCGGAGTAAGTACTATGTTTTGTGGTTCGGTATCACATGTATTGTGTATTTAATCTGTATTTTGGGTATCGCCTGGTGGGTCCCAGTGTGGGGTATATGGCACTGTAATGGCCGCCTTATTGGGGGTGTTACAGTTCTGATATTCTGGGTTAAGTCTTGTACTCTTGTAGGATCAAAATGAGGTTCGTCGATCACTACATGGACAGATTTCTCTATGGTCAGCTTCCTTTTGTTAAAGATCCTAAAAGCTTTGCTGACGGAGGAGTATCCTACAAATATTCCTTCATCCGACTTTTCATATAAGGTATAGAGTTGGTCTTTCCCATTATTCAGAATATAACACCTGCATCCAAAGATGTGAAAGTATGCAACTAATGGAATTTTATTGTTTCATACCTCATATGCTGTTTTGTTGTGATGCTTGTTGATGATACGGCAGTTTTGTGTATAGCACGCTGTATTTGTTGCTTCGCCCCAGAACTGTTGCGGCAACTTTCTTGCGGCAATCATGGTTCTTGTTGCTTCCTTGAGTGTTTTATTCTTTCGCTAGGCAACACCATTTTGCTGAGGAGTCCGGGCTGCTGAGTATTCGTGCTCTATTCCATTATCCGAATAGTATATCTCTATAAAGCAATTTGTGAATTCAGTACCTCTGTTGGAACTAATGGGCACGATACTCAACCCTTTCTTATTCTGAAGCTTTCTCAGGTGCTCTGGCAACTTCGTTATGGTTTCTTTCTTATTGCTTAGAAAGATTGTCCAAGCATACCTGGAAAAATTAACAACAATAACGAGACAATATTTCTTACCTCCTAAACTTACAGGGTCTACAGGACCATAGAGGTCCATGTGTAGCATATCCAGAACCCTGTGGGTGTACATGTATGATTTGGTTTTCAGGGTGGTTTTGACTTTTTTGCCTTTCTCACAGGGTCCGAAGACGCTGTCTTTATGGAATGACACATCGGGCAAACCTCTAACCATTCCTTGTCTGGAGAGTTTATTGATCATCTTTAAATTGATATGAGACATCCTCTTGTGCCATAGCCAACTTTGATTTGCAGTGCCTTTGGAAACAAGACAAGGAATAGTGGAGCTCGTAGGCTTCTAGTCATTAATATACATATTACCTGACCTGCTTCCTGTGAGGACGATTTCTTTGGTCTTGATGTCCTTCACCCTACAGTGTTCTATATAGAATTTGACCGAAAACTGTTTGTCACAGAATTGGCTAATACTAAGTAGGTTGTACTGGAAGCCTTCAACATAGGCTACGTCGGTGACTTTGAACTTTCCTACAAGCAGGGTTCCCTTCCCTCTTGTTCTTCCTTTAGAATTGTCAACGAAATGAACCTTTGGACCGCGACCCTCTACATAATCTGACAGCTTATTGATATCACCTGTCATTTGCCGAGAACATCCACTGTCAAAGTACCATATGTCCTTCTCTTTAATATCCTACAAGCAAAGAAATTTAAGTAGATTTTGGCCCCATTTGATTGTTGGGTCCATGTGTGTTAGTGCCTTTTGGTACCTAAATTTACCTGAAAACAATCGGTTTGCTGTAGGTAACTGTTGGTCCAGTGTTGCGATGTCTACGTAGGGCAGGCATGTAGTCGTTGTAACCTTGATTAATATGCATGTAAGGTCTAGGGTTATTATTCCAGCACGATTTCCTTCTTGGAGGTGGAGCCATTTTCTTCGACCTTACATCTTGTCTCCTGGGTCTCCAGTTGGATTCCCAGAGTTGTTGTTGATACTGCGGGCGACCTACTTTCTATATGGATAACGGGGATCTTGTATCCAATAGATAGGCCCACTGTACTGTTGGATGTACTGTGGTGCTTGCCTTTGATATTTAGATACAGCCTTTTGTCTGAATGGCTGTTTGCGCTTATGATATGCTCGAGGAGCATGCTGTTGATCACGCCCTACAGGTCTGTAAGGCTGAGGTTTCCGCTGTCTGTGATAAGAACTTGGTGGCAGAATTGCAGCCTTCACCGTACGAGGAGGGGCAGTTGTAACCTTTGTGGGATTTGGAGTCTCTTTGGGAACAGGAATGGGTTCCACTCCCCTGACGAATACCGTACTAGACTTTCCCTTATTAGAGAATGAGTTATGTCATAAGCCACATTTATCATGGGCATGATGCCTAGTGCTTATAATTCTTCCATCCTTCTAGAAGATTTCTCGAATGATTTCAGGATGGTCTCTAATTCTCCTTCTCGTTTATTGAGAGTTTAAACTTTTGTTTTGAGTAGAGCATAATCATTTGTCTTGATTTTAGTATGAGACTTAGCGTCATTATGATCTTTGGAAAGTTGATGATTGCTTTCCATGAGTTTTTCAAATGTGACATTGCTGTTCTCGCAATCAAGCGACATATTTTCGTAATTGTTTTTAAGCAAGTAATTTTCTTCTTTCAGCTCTAAGTTTGAAATTTCAAGCTGTAAGTTTTCTCTTTTTAGAGTCTCATGGGCTTTTTGAATATTTATGAATTAATTCATCATATTTTCGAAGGTAAGTGATGTATTTATAGTAATAGTTGAATTCAATCTTACTTCATCGCTTTCCTCATCATCCTGTATTTCTTTGGCCATAAAGCACATGTATGCTTTATCCTCGATCTCATAATCGGAGGAGTCACTGTCAGTAATTGCCTGAAGGCACTTCTCGGTCTTGTTGGATGCCGGCGAGGCTTCTGATTCACCAATCAGGGCCTTGAGCTTGTGTCTCAGACACGCCTTCTTTCGTCCTTTTCCTGTTGCTCAACTTCTGGCAACTTTTGTACATTCGGGTGTGGACACGTATTTGCATAATGTCCAGGTTTCCTGCAGTTATAGCATAAATTAGAATCACTAGAGGAAGGGGATTCAGCACTTACCTTGTGAAAAGGCTTGGGCCTGTAGGGAGTCTTTCTAGACTATTTGATGAACTTTTTGAACTTGTGCATTAGCAGTGCCATTTCATTTTGTGATAGGATGTCATCATCGCTGTCCACAGTCTTGTGTGCAGATTTGGATGTACTGGGTGAAGAGCTGTGGCTCCTGTCAGATACAGTAGCCAGTGCTGTAGTCTTGGCAGGTGACTCTTCTGCCTTCTCTATCCTGTAAATCATACTCAAAAGCATTAAGGTCAGAGAAGAGATCAAAAGTATAAATATCATTTAGATTACAGGATACACGTACAATCGTAGTCTTAATGTCCCATCGGGCAGGGAGTGATCTAAAGATTTTTAAATTTTTCTCCTTTTCGGTATACACTTTACCCAATGCTTCAAGTTCCCTGATAACGTCAGTAAATCTGAGGTCAAGTTTCTCAAGTGTTTTAGGAGATTTCACTTCAAAAGATTTGAATTGCTGAGTAAGTTTAGAAATTTTATTTTATTTTGAGAGCTAAGTACCGTAGCTTTAGTTCTCCCATATTTCCCTAGCTGTCTTACAAATCTTTACCTTTGAGAATGTGCCTATGTCGAGAGTGACAAACAGCACATTCTTAGCTGCATTGTCGAGGATCGCATGCTTGCGATCGTCAGTTGTCCATTACTCGTGCTCCTTATCGGGCATTTCAGCATGAGGTTGTCCTTTTATCCTTGCAGCAGGATTAACCTTCATTATCTTTATTGGACCTTCGTGGATGACGAATATCATTTCCTTGTGCGTGGATGCAAGATGAGCCTCCATCCTAATCCTACAGTCATCAAACTCATTAATGGAAAACATAGGAACTTTGTTTATCATAGAGGTATTCATTTAAGAAATAGGAAAGATGATGAAAATATGATACAATTTTCAAAAGCTAGTGATTTTTCGATCTGATTCAGTTAAAAATCAACTAATTCTTTTTAGAATCAACTGCTCCGATACCACCTGTTGGCCACAAAGTATACAGTAAACAGCTTTGAAAGTGAAAGCACAATAAGCTGTACGATTTTTGAAGTTAGTTGCGTAGTAGAGGTCTGTTTAGTGAGTTGCTGTAAATACAGAAACTAGGTGTTCTCCTTTTTGCTGATGCGTATGGGGTTTTACAATGTATACTAATAAATCACAGTAGAATGAAAACAGTAAAGATTGAAATTAAATAACACACAATTTAAAGTGGTTCGAGGTAAACCTCTATATGTCCATTGGTCCTCCACACAGGAGTAAAGAGTTTATTAAAATCACTGCGTACACAACTATGTGACTTGTACTAAACCTGTCTTTGTATCGCTCACACAGATTGATACAGGTAATATAGCTTTCGCTGTTCACACCGATTGGCTTCAAGCTCTTTCTGACTCTCTTCTTCTCACCCAGATTGAAGCTTCATCTATAATATTATTCTTCTCACACAAGTCGGAATACGCAAGGATCTTTAGTCTACACAGGTCTAATGATAATCTCAACTGTAAGAGTAGAACAATTCCAAACAGCAGCTAGATCGTTGAAAAATGTCCGTTGTATGCTGTGCTGTTTGCATTGAGGACTTAGTATATTTCTTCGCTTGAATACTGATGTATGCTTACGAAATATACTGCTTTTGTATAGCTAGATTGTCAGAGTAAACTGTCAGAGTTCGAGAATGAATAATGCTTGTGTGTATGAAGTCCTCTTGCTTGGGGCTATTTATAACCTTGGAGATGTATCCATTATAAATGTAGCAGTTGCTGGTTGGTGAGATGTTGACGTCTGACTCTGATTGGCAGTTGCTGAATATTTGAATTAAAGCAGATCGCATTTAATGCTTCAGACATCCTTTGTCTTTGCATTAAATGCTCTTCAGAGCGTTCGGACTTGTCTCTCTGCAGCCGCATTAAATGCTATCCTATCAGCAATAAATGCTGCTTTAACCATGAATACTTTATGAAAAAATAGTATTTATCTCACAACGGTTTAATGCTTTTTGTATTTAGTCCTGTTGGATGTGTTTTACTTTTCCCAAGTAAAACACTTTCAGCCTGCATGCTGTATCCAACACACTATATCTCTTTGCTTTAAGTTGAGGGCTCTGTGGGATGGACTCTGTATAAGATCTCTTTGCTGTATGGATGGGCTGTATGGAGAGTCCTAACAGCTTCCATACTTAATGATATTCTGACTTATTTGAGACTTCTTTGCTGTATGATGGTAATTATCAAAACAGGAATGTTTATCCCAACAAGTATACTAAAATCACAACAACAACATCGGAGCCTTAGTCCCAAAATGCTTTGGGCCGGCTAACATGAATCACGCTCTGAAAACGCCAAGTCGTCTCCAATAGAACAGATATATGAATATGCAAAAGAAAGGTGAAAAGTTTAGTACATAAAAAACAAATTGTAATACTAGTTATGCAAAAATAAATATAAATAAATAAAAAAATAAAAATAAATAAAATAAAAATAAATAAAATATAGTCCTCAAATATAATCAACCACCTGAATTCTCTCCCTCCACATTGTCTTATCCAACGCCATAACTTCTTCAATCCCAAGAAACCTCATATCATTCTCAATCACTCTTATCTATGTCTATTTAGGTCTTCCTCTACCCCTCACCAGCTTATGCGCTCCCCATTCTTCAACTCTCCACATAGGTGCATCAATCGGCCTCCACATGCCCGAACCATCTTAACCGACTATCCCACAACTTATCCTCTATAGGGGTCACTCGTACTTTTTTCTAATCACATCATTTCTAAGTCGATCCTTTCTCGTATGGACACACATTCATCTTAGCATATGCATTTCCGCCACATTCATCTTATGCACATGACTATGCTTTACAGCCCAACATTTAGTGCCATATAAAAGTGCATGTCTAATTGTTGTTCGGTACAATTTGCCCTTTAATATGTCAGGTACTAAAATCACAGGAAATAGAAAAACAAGGCATACACAACTGTATGATTTTAACTAAACTCATCGCTGTATCGTTCACACAGATTGATACAACCGACTGTAGCTTGAGCCATTCACATAGATTAGCTTTCGGCTTCTTCGACTCGCTTCTTCTCTCATAGATTGAAGTTTCATCCTGAACTCTATTCTTCCCACACAGGTCGGAATATCTTGACTTAGTCCACAGATGGCTAAGGTTCTCAAAAGTAGGTTATTGAAGTATCACGAATCAAACAACAGCTGTAGGCTTGGTAAGCTTTGCTGTAGTTGTGTTGTTCTTTATTGAGACTTGGATATATCTTCACTCAAGATATACTATGTATTCTTGAAGAAATATACTTCTCTTTAGATGATCATCTCGATGTTCAGTCTAGCAGATGTTCAGTTTTCAAAAGTGAGCAATGTCCTCTTGCTTGGGCTATTTATATCCTTGGAAATAGATCCGTTGTAAATATAGTCATTGATCGGTTGGTGATTTAGACAACTCTGATTGTCGGCTTCAGAATGTTTGAATTAATAATGTTTCACATTTAATACTTTCGACATTCTCCTTGATCTACATTAAATGCTCTTCTGTATGTAGTCTCTTCGGCGCATTAAATGATGTCCTGTCAGCATTAAATGCTATTTTAGAACAGTGAACAATTTATGAATAAAGAATGTTTATTTCACAACGGTTTAAATTTTCTTCTAAGTCCTATTGGTTTTGTATTTTACTTTTCCTAAGTAAAACATGTACAACATTGTTTGCTGTAGCCAACGTCTTCTTTTGTTGTACTATGAAGGCTTAGCTGTAGGATTTGTCTTCTTTGGGCGTTGTATGATTTTGCACTGTAGGGATAGGTTCTAGAGTGCATTTATCAAAACACAGGGTATTATTTTTTCCAATAATTTCTCCCTTTTTGTTAATTCCAAAACCCTTTAAGAAACACAATACTACCTTCAAGTCTTCTATCGAACGATATGATCTTTGAGAATTAGACTAAAATTTGAACTGCTCGCAGGCAAGAACTAAAATTATAAATCCTACAAGACTTGGTGTATTACAACTTTAATTATGATTGGCTCGTAGGCGCAATCTTACAGTAAGTAATCTTACTTGAATACAACTTAATCAATGAAATGTTCATAAACAAGTTCTTACAACATGAGACTTATCAAGGTTTTATACTTGGTAAATATTTCAATATGAACCGTAATCAAAGAAGTAATTGAAGATCATGAGATGTAATATTTTCAGGTAAAATAAGATTTTTCATTAGTTATCTGGATTACAGCGCTGTTTATAATTGAAATAATAAATCGGAGAGCATACATGAAAGAAAATAAATACAACTGTCAGAAGTTATCCCCTACAGCTGATGCTTCCAAGACTTCCGAGAGGTGTCATGATCAGTTCCTTTCCACTAGTTGAATAAGAACTCTCTGCCTTGGCCCCTATACATGCTTCTTCCTTCCTGGGGGACATCAAAGACGAGAGTCCATTCTTCTGGGTGAATTATCCGGTCACCCTTCAGATGTTTAGACTTCAGTTTAATTTATAAGGGAATCTTTCCTTCTGACAGGAGTCCTGGGAACTCCTTTACAGCATCCTCCAAAGTCTCGCAATGGTTGAACATGGCAGATTTCCTGATGAGATAAAATAAGTCTCTCAACATTTCATTATTCTTCCATGCCTTCAACTCTCTAGCTGATGGCCACCTGTATGTAGGGAGTATGATATCAGCGGGCTTCTGCACTGTATTTTTCCACGAGAAATTGGATCCTGGGACTCAGGACTCAGTTACCCTGTGTCCTCTTACTCCTTGACATGGCCCACGTCCGGCCAGTCTTGCAATGGATGTAGCAACACTGTCATCCAGTATAGCTTCCATCTCTTTTTTCTTTCTCCATCCTTTATCTTGTTCCAGCCTCACGGGTCTCTTTCTCCTTTTTGGTATTATCAATCTCAATGACTTTACCATGGATATCCCGAAGAATATCTATTGATTCAGCCTACTTGTCTTTAAGATCTTTCCGCGAGTCCACCAGACTAACGACCACTGTTGTGAGGTCGCCAATTTTTCGATTATGAGCAGTGAGTCTGGATCCATTGTACTTGAGGGAAGCGACCATATTGGCTTCTGCAACTCTCAAATTTTCTTGCTTCTGCTTTAGGATCCTCTCCTGATGATGTTTAAGCTGTTTTAGTGCCTGTCATAAGGTGTTCGGCATGAGGTGGAATGCTTCTTCAACATCCTGCACAGCTCTTTGAAGCTTTGGGAGTTCACCCTGAGCAGATTCTGGCATCCAGTCGAGTGCCTTGTAAACACTATACAGATATTTGACAGCATCCTGTAAGAAGATGGTTTGGCAACCGATTTGCTGAAGTTGCTCTATTATAGCATCGATGATGGGAGAGTGAAGATGAGCAAGTTTGGAGTCAGATGGCTCTCTCAGTTGTTCGATGATGAGGTTATAGTTTGGCCTTTAGGGACTATCGTCAGCTTGAAAGTCCTTATCTGGTTCAGATGGTGAACCTAGAGGGATTGGAGTCAATACCTACTCGGTGACTGGAACCTCTGTTGGTTCAACTGGTGTTACTTTCTAGGAGACATAAGGGACTGATTCCTCCTATGTCATTATGGTGTTTGTACCTTGTCGAACAGGAGGTACTGATTCCTCCCGTTGGCTCTCAACTTCCTCATTTTCCTAGAAGGGACTTAATCATTCTATTTGATGGCGCGAGATGCATCTTCCTCAGTCGGAAGGACTGATTTCTCCTTAGATGGAGATGCTAGTGTCTCCAATTGTTGGTCTGGTGCAGCTTGACCAGATGATTTCACCTAGCCCTCAGCGGCCTTGGGCTTAGCAACATATTTCTCGCGAGCATCTTCCTGGATCATCCTCAGACCTGTTAGGAGTCGTGGATGTCGGATCCAAAAAGGCAGTTGATTCACCAATGCCTTCCAACTTAGCAAACAACTGGTCATCCTTCATAGATGTAATAGGCTCAGGAACTACTATGGGAGCAGTCAGAATTTCTTCCATAAGAGTTACGTCATGTGGGCCAGCTACTGCGGTAGAGGGTGCAATAGGTGGAACTTCCTCAGTGACCGCATTAGTCACTTGGGGTGCTGTAGAAACAGCTTCTGGCTTTGAAGACTTCTTTGTCTTCTGCTTCTTTTTCTTCTTCTCGACAGCTGTAGGAGAGCTGCTGTCGGGAATGGCTCTCTTTTTACTGACGAGCTTCTTCTTGATCTTATCAGCCTTGGGCCTGTTGGCAAGAAGAGTTGATTTTTTGAATACGGTGGGCTTGGAATCACCTAAGAATTTTCCAGCATGAATCTTCTTGGCAGCAGGTGATTGTTGTATGCCACAGCAAGTCAAGAAGTAGTTCGAAATCAGGTCAAAAAACTTCCTTGCTGAATTTGGCTTAGAAGCCTCCTCCTGTAGGCATTTCACGATCATTTGGAACTAATTTACTTTCCCTCCAAACATGATGGAGACTATTAGACCCTTAGCATGGGTGACTCAGTGTGCTCGAAAGATAGGTGAGTCACTGGGCAGACTGTGCAGACTGAGCATGGTACGACACTTAGAAACAGGAATGAAAAGAGATTTGGCTGCTTCTTGGCAAGCATGATGCTTAGCTAATACATGGAATCAAGATAATCTCGTGTTACTTTGAGATTTTGGGCAGGTTCAAGGCTGTAAGGATGCGGGTAGAGTCTTCAGCTTTTCAATGGTCACTGTGCTCATCAGGCTTTATGTTTCATAGCCTATTATAGGGGGAGGTGGTTATTGAGACTCCGTGCCTATGGGTTGACCCAAGGTGCTTGGCTAAAAACTTGGTAAGATGTTGGGACTTTCCATAGGATTGGGTCACGGGTCGATCAAAGTGTGTACCCCTACCCGATTGGGTCGCCTCAATCTATGGACACTTCGGGTGCGGGCAGATCGAACATGCGGGCTTGGTATGCAATGTTTTGGCTTCGGTTGATCATGGGTGCATGTATTCGTCAAATACTTGGCTCGGTGCAAGATGGTTAATCGATGGTGCGGACAAAGATCTGTGTGCCTACGTCTGAGAAAGTTCGACAATAATGGGCGGACCTTGTTCTAAATTGGCTAAGTGCGCAAGATGGTGGACACTTATGCACGCTTGTGTGAGTTGGCTTGAACTATGCAGACACTATGCGAAAATAATACTTGGGCACGAGGGAATGCCAGATTGGCGCGCATAAGTTTGGCAGGAATGTTATGAGGCGGTTACTCATCATAGAGTTTCATGGGACGGTTATGAGGTAGTTCCAGGGAACGACATAGCGGAACGGTTATGCGAGCGGTTTTGAGAACTGGTTGCAAGAGGGTTCCAAGTCATGTTAAATGTGTGGGGCACTCATCATTATACAGGAAGTTACTTGGTGGACTGCATGTGCCATGTGGAGTGCTGGAATCCATCAGGAGAGTTGAGGGATGGTTACTAGCATCGGTTATAAACGGTTGCGGTTCGGTCTTCAAGACCTTGCAAATGGGAGCAAGTTGCGCAGAAACTGCCGGGACTATTGGCATGGATGCATGATGGTCTTTGCCACGCATTGACACGTGGAGTGTCGAGCTTAACCTAGCGGTTAGGGGTTGTCAACCGATGTAGTCCTTTGCTTGGGCTATAAATAGGTATATTGTACATTTTATAGGGTCGAAGATCAGAGTGAGGATCATTGAGAGTTGTACAATGAGGCCTTTTCCTTGTATATTGAATTGTGCAATAATATTCAAGGTTGGGGAATTGTCCCCATAACTTGTATGTGGAAAATTAGTGCTGGCATGGGGGTATGTTCCGGCAAAAAATTCTACGCCGATTTTTAACCCATAACAGCGGCCATCATACCAAACCTCAAATTGGTGAACATCTCAAAGGCTCCAGTGCGGTTCTCCACAACTCTGCAATAGAAATCATGAAGATAATTGTATGGGAGGGTGAAGTTCTTCTTGTGGCATGACGGATGTACTTGAGATGGCATGGAGTTTCCGGTGAAGGGATTCCAGTAGGCTTCCAACAAATTTTCAGAGCCAAAAGTTTCCATCTCTTCCAGAGTCAGACCATCGGTGGGAAACTTGTACAGTTTCTCAAAGAGTTCCCTATTGATGGAGATCTCCTTCTACTTTATAGTGCTCATAATAGTAATAAGGGCAGAGCCTTTCTTTTCAGATGCATAATTGAATTTGGCATCCAGAAAGTATTCCTCCACGATCTATTCACCGTAGTCTTCTGGGTGAATACTACATAGTTTATACATACTGGATTGCTTGACACAGGAAATGACAAGGTTCATCCCAGTCATATCTTCGTCCTAATAGATGATATGCTCTTGAAGGAAAGAGAGAGCGAAGATTAGGCCGTCAATAATGGTGTCCTTCTTCTTCAGAGAAAGTGATGAAGTTTGTGAAGAAGATATTTTGTTGTGGATAGAGAAGATAAAAATATTTTAAAATATATAAGATGTATGCTGTAGGCTCATCTAATATGCAGAAAGCGTAAAGAGTTTGTGGATCAGCATACAGACCCTTTTATAGTGTTTGGGAAGGCTAGGTCACAGCGAACGGTCAGATTTAAGGGATGGGAACCATTTTTGAATAAACATACATGATGAATTCTGATGTAATTGGTACATCTAATACATTAAATTTTGAAATTAATGCTCAGTCCCACGCCTAACACATTTTAGCTTCTACTATTACACGTTTAGGGGTTTAAATTTTAAAATTATGGGATATAAGGTATTAAAGTCCAAATTTTAGTACCGAAGATAAATTATTTTAAATTAAGAAGATGCATGTGGGCTAAAAACTATTTTGGAAAAGGTTTAAGTGTATGAAATTTAATACGCTTAAAATATTAATTGAAATCCTACAGTATTTGTATTGTATCCACGAAAGTACATGTTCCCCCTTAAAAAGTACATACAGTATTCAATTCTTACAACAATTGATGATTAATGTTGTATTCTTAGGTCCTATTGTGTTCCCCCTTAATTAATGCACACTTCATCCGTAGAAAGGTAATTATACCTTCTTCTTCCTACAGTAAGGATATAACTCGTAGTTTTAAGTGTATGATTAACTAAAATGGACAATGTATTCATGGGTCTTATAGCATTCCCCCTCAGTAGATGAGTGAAATTAAAACTTACATGGAGTTTTTGCCGAGCTGTAGCATTCTCAATTCCTGGCGGAGCATACAGAACCTTGTTGTGCTAAGATGATTTGTAAAGATATCGGATAACTGAATGTCAAGATGAATTTTCTCGATCCAAACATCTTTATTCTCCACATGTTTCCTAATGAAGTGATCCTTCATATCAATGTGCTTGATCCTCGAGTGAAATATAGGATTGTGCGTGATTGCAATTGCACTCGTGCTTTCACACATGCTTGGAGTTTCTCTTGCCTGAATGCCATAGTCCTATAGATGTTGCTGCATCTACAAGATCTGTGTACAACAACTTCCAATAGCATAATATTCTGACTCAGCTGAAGAAAACGAATTGGCCAATTTTTTCTTACAGAACCATGACACAAGTCTAGGTCCAAGGAAGTGACAAGTGTAACACCCCCAGGATATCCGAGGTATATTACAGCGCCGTAAATCCCTATATGGGACCCACCAGGCTGAACAGCATCGTACACAACGACTCACAGAAACGATAAAATAACACCACGTCATAAAGACGCAAAACAGAACAACCCACCCGGTTCAACCGGTCAATATAACATCATCATCCAACACAACATAAACACAACAATACAATCTGGACGAACAAGAACTTTTAAGTACTCGAGTACAGCTATTAGTTCAAAAGCCATAAAAGATGAAAAGACAAAAAGACATTAAGACGTCTCTTATGCACAATCATCACGCATGGCCATCATCCGTGTACTGGTCCAACCGCCGTCCCGATGAACTCCGACTGAAATTCATAAAACGAATTTCCCCAAAACGGGTCCCCAGAGGGGTTAGCAATTACGCTAGTACAAGTAACCAAATGAACAATTTACATCTTACACATATAGTAATGCATGCCATCAAGAAATCTTAGTTTCCAAAACACTCATTTCCGGAAATGCCAATGATCAAATCACATTTGTAAAAATGCACCACAATTAACCGTGGATCCACCCCTCCGTGGACCCCTACCGAGACCCCGTCGGATCTAACCCGTAGTGGTTAAAAGCAAGCTCGTCGATCCACCCCTTCGTGAACCCCTACCGAGACCCCGTCGAGTCTAACCCGTAGTGAGCATACACACACACAATTTCTCATACAAAACTACTATGTCAAGATTGTAAGTTCATAAGGATACTTGCCTCGATTAAATAGACGATGACACGAACGAAACGGGGAATCAAGCGCGACCGCGAGGAACCGACGAAAATGAACCTAACGATTTGAATAGCACAATCACAACCACTTCTAAACGATTATGGAAAAGGAATACTCCCGGAAACCCGCCTACGATTCATGTATATTCGTATACAAACAACAACGAGGGCGGACCACAACCGAACCCTCTCGATTCCGTAAAAATCACGAAATATACCATGAATCCGTAGGGAAACTAAGAATACCAACAAGAATAATCATATTCATCATGAATCCATCAACGAAACGGAAAGAATCGGACAAAACCCCAAAATCCCCAATTATCCAAAAAGGTAGGGTTTCAATGATATTACCTTGAGTGATTCAAGTATTAAGATCCGTAGAACACGCGTTAGATTGATTATCCGAGCCTCACAACCGAAAAGAAATGATGAAAATCGACCCGGATGAAGAACTCTCTCCTCTATATCTCTCTCGCGACGCAAATGGAAAAGTGGGGAAGGAAATGAGTCATTCGCTCAAAACAACACATTTATAGTGTAACACAGAGAACCTATCGGCCGCCTATCGGCCGATAGCCCAACCGATACCCATACTAATGCCGGCAGAGAGTCTATCGACCCCCTTATCGGCCGAAAGGCTCTGGAAGTTCGAATGTGAAGAAATTTACCTATCGGCCAGCCTATCGGCCGATAGGCCCAACCGATACCCATACGGAATGCCGGTGAGAGTCTATCGACCCCTATCGGCCGAAAGGCTCCTGGAAGTGCTCGGCCAAAAACTGAAACGACCATAACTCTCTCGTCCGGACTCCGATTGACTCACCGTTTGAACCATTGGAAAGCTAACTCGATGTTCTATAATATTGCAAAGATTTATAATTTTTGGAGTCACCAAAAATTAATGGTGATCTAACAAAGTCGAACTCATATGAGGAAAGTTGAAACAACGAACAATAACGAGAATACAATTCAACAGTTGACAGGAAGGACATACTGAAAGATACATGAGGGTCACTATGACCGAGAAATATACCAAAAATGAAAATACAAGGGAAAGAAAAATACCGGATATTACAACAAGTCCCGCTCGTACTCTTCTTATACAACTTACAGCCTCAAAGATAACCTCCAAGAGTGAGCGCTCTTACCCAGATAGTAAACCATGACTGAAATTTTATGCCCTTCGGGACAATCCACCATGGCAAATAACTTCTCAAAATGTTCAAGCCAGTGAATTATATTTGCCGACTCAGATGAACCCTCGAAAGTAGGTGGTCTCTAGCGCGAGATGTCGCCGATAATACTGCTCACACTCCTCTCTTGACCCTGAGGTGACGGCGAAGGATCCTGCTGATTCTGAGCGGTTGAATTCTGCATCGTCTCCATGAGGCGTGCCATCTGAGTCATCTGGGCCATCATGCCCTGCATAAACGCGAGTAAATCAACCCGAACACCTTCTGGTTGAGCTGTGTCCCGAGTACGGCCCCTGATAGTGAATGATCATTTCCGGGTGAATTAGTGGCAACATCGCTGCTTGATGAATTAGCATTATTCCTCGTGTTTGCGCGTGTATTCACACGAGCTCCCGGGTTTTGGCCCGCACTGCGACCTCTTACCCTTCGTCCTCTGACAGCTCTTTCCATACTGAAGTGGGAAAGTCACAAGATAATTATAGATCTCGCATGAGTACCGCATTATGACTACGTTATGATATGATGACAATGAGCATACATGATCTAACACAATGATTACATGAATGATCAACTGAGGTGACATGATTATCTGATGAAATTCTTGAAATGATTATCTTGAAAAAGTTAACAAGATTAATGATACGATCCTTACGATCAACAACTGAGCAATGAAATGAACTGAGTGATTAATGGGTTAACATGATCGATATGATCAAAATGAAAATGATGATTGAGGATTGTTGACTGTTGAATGATAAATGAGTGATTCTTATTGCCAGAAATTATACCATGGTGTCATAAATCTTACTGTTCTTTGGTCTGAGAGGCTTGGCTCTTGCACAGGTCACATGTGACGTGAAAGTCCAATGATACTAGTCTGATGAACGATGATTTCAATGAGACATGAATTGGAAGGTAGTATTCAAAACCACGCTCCGATACCAACTCTGTAACACCCCAAACTAGGCGACTATTACAGTGCCGTGGACCCCCCGACTGGGACCCACCAGGCGAATAAAAATTAATGACTTAAATAATATAATTGTAGTACCGAACCACATTATATCATCAATTACTCCGATGAGGAGTTTCAAGTACAACACACCCAAGATAATACAGAATACATGTATATTCTATATGAAGTAAAATATACAACACTGAATAAAAATGAGTATTCAAACGGAAGTCTGCAGCGGAAATAAAATGAAGAAACATGAATGACTGGAAAGGACTGGGGCCCCCTACTAGTATCACAGGGACTCCTCGCCGTCAATGTACTCTTCCCGTGCTTTAGCCTTGCCATGACCTGAAAACAACATCCCCCAATGGGGTTAGTTACACAGAACAACAATCCTCAAGGGTTGAACAATATACAACAATCACATATTCTAGTTATGAAATCCAGCTGAAGAGAGGCATCATAGTATGCCCGTAATGGTATGTGCAAGTGCGCAAGACGAGTGTCCGGACACACCCGCCCTTGTGCCTAATTAGTCTCACAGAGGTACGTTATCATGTGCACAGTCCATTGTGTCGGTGAACCCGATCACATGACTATCAAGTGGCCGACTAAAAATTCCACACATTCCCACCCCGCAGCACAATATGAACCCAGAAAGACACAAGAACAAAAGTGACCAATGAACATTATTGAATAATAATCTGACAAGGGTTAAGAATGACTCATCGAGATGAAATAACAATGAAATGAATGGTAGCTCATTGAAATGATTGGAACCGTCGTTCCTCCTGAATTAAAGGATTAATTGATAATTACAAGTCTCGACATGAATGATATATTATGAATGAATTACATGTATGAATGAACAATAACATAAGGAATGAATATCCCTTTAACCGAGTAAGAATTAACTTACACAACACCGGTGAAGAATGTCCTTCCTCGAACAAACGTCCTAAAATGAGATTTCGGTCGCTCGAACAACCTTGAATAACAGAATTACCCACAATCCGTTCAATATACATATCAAGCACGATTATAACTCACTCAAAATGTCGATACGAATAATCCAAGTTCATTGGGGCATTATAACAAACACGTTGTAACCAATCTTCGAGTGTTTACAACCAATCCTAAAATATATCGATACCAAACCTCCAAGGAGTGATTCAATCCAACAAAACATCTTCAACACAATCAATAATCCAAAATGAATACACAATTCGAGATTTCAACAACATCTAATCGAAAACCCCCAAATCCAAATCAATATTCAAAGTGTTCTTAAAAAATCCCAATTAATCTGATGATAATCCTTAACAATTCATAATCACAAGTATATCACTTCATATATCATGATTATCACATCCAAAACGTCATATCCCAACTCAAAATCGAAATCCAAGGTGTTGAAGAATTTACCTTTGAAGATCCAAACACTTCGATCCGGTGAATTCGAGTTAAACCGACTATCCAAGCTTCCCAATCCAAGGTATATGCTTAGAACACTCCTACAAAGTGATGTGATGAATAAAATCTCTCCCAAGAACTTCTCTCTCGGAACTCAAGTGAAGAAATGAGAAAAATGAGCTCAAAAACCCGACCAGGTGCTTAAGTACTGCAGAATGTTATGGCCGTGACTCGGCCTACTTACGGCCGTAACATCTCCAAGTCAACGGCCTTACGGCCGTAACCAGCCATATCGTACGGGCGTAACCTGACTTCGTCGAAAGTTTGGCCGACAGACATACGGTCGTAACCGCACATGCCTTACGAGCGTAACTCGACTGATATAGCCATACTCGGCAAAATATTACGGGCGTATGAGGCCTTCGTCGAAATTGACCAGACACCCTGCTCGATCGTACGGCCGTAACCGGCCAAGCCTTACAGCCATACCTACCTCAACTTACGGCCGTATGCCGCAACCCTTACGACTGTAAGTCCTCTTCGCCCGACATTACCTGAAAACAACGAACGTATGTTACGGCCATAATGCAAGCATGTTACGGCCGTAACTCGCTATTGGACGTCAACGAAACGACAATTCCGTCTACTCGGCACACATCGCTTAATGATCCGACATACCATATTGGTATGAATGTGATTAAGTCCGATAACATGCGATAGATGATACTTCCAACACAAGACTACCAGTCATGATGATTATGATAATACCCTCGTCTCGATTCTCAGACGGAGATGAATGACGATCGGTAACTGATACAAGTCTAAAATACGCCAACGAAAAATACAAATGAATGAATCATGAATGATGAGGGATTATTAATGAGTGAAATTTACCGAGTGACAATTACTGAGTAATAATTACTGAATGATAATGAATGAATTACAATCGGGTATTACAGCTAAGTGCTGCCCGCACTCATTGGATCCTCCCAATGCCGGCTTAGACGAACCTACAGAGTTGCGCATCAGGATCGTTGACGGATAAATATGAATTAATTATCTCTCTATTAATATTAGATATTGGATATCTAGTTATGATTTATTGGATAAATCAAGTAGCGGTCTTATGAACTGAAATTAAGTTACTGGGTAATTAATTTAATTCATAAATTATATTTCTTAGAGAAATATAGTTTTATTTGATATAATTAATTAATTGGATTAATTAATTAGTATAAATACATTGGAAATAAATGGAGTGTATTTAACGGATTCGTTTGACGAACATCCGGTACACGAGTCAAGTGACTCGGCCCGTTTCTTAGAATTTTCCTTATGGCCGCCCACCTCCCCCCTCTCTCCACATGGTGCTTGACTTTTGTTATATGTCGGTGGTGGAGACTTTCCACATGATTCCAAAATGGTGATATGTGTCGATATTCTTTTTGATTGATCATATCTCATCACTTTGTCATGTGATGAGTATATTATACATATCAACACCACTCCACCATTACACACCACCATTCGGCCAAACCAAAGAGAGAGAGAGAGGGAGAGATTTTTCTTCAACTTGTTCATCATCTTGAAGGTGAAAGTAAGTAAGAAAAATAAGAGAGAAAAATTTCTACGAGTTTCCCTGGCCGTGTTCTTGATAGAACGGAGTCTCGTTGATTTTTTCGGGCAATATCCGACGCATGTGAAGTAGAAACATCGTATTTTTGGTGTTTGGGACGAAGGGATTTTGTGCTCGTGCTGGGGTTCGTGATCATCATCATATTGCAAAGATATTATCAAAGGATTAAAAGGTATGATACTTTAATCCTTTATCTTCGTGAATTTATTTTTTCGTATATACGTTACTTGATCGATCATGTTTGGGATTCTTTATATTGAGTTTTATTATTCTGCTGCGCACTCATTTTTGTATCCAGAATCCCAACAGTGGTATCAGAGCAAGGTCAATGATACCGTATATTGGTTGATGTTTATGATTTAGTATCATAATTGGTATAATCGAAGATATTTAATGATTCGTTGTAAATTTTGTACGTTTTGGAAACGGGGCGAAAAATGAAAAAAGCGAGGGTTGAACTCGATGACATGAGGTCACCGAGTCACTGCCGGTAGGCTGCCGGCAGTGCAGCCTGGGAGGCCAGGAAGCCGAGAGCTGCCGAGGCATGGCTCGGCCATGATGCCTCTCGGGTCTTGGCCCGATTTTTATCCTATTATACAAATTTTTTATTAAATAAATAGGCTCAAAACGGCCTTTACAACCCAAGCGAATCGAACAAATCAAAAACTAAGTCCATGAGCTATATCTCCATCACATAAGACATTCCATACAACATGTAACGACAATGAAATTACATAATTAATTTAATATATTGATCCAATTAATATGTGAAATTAATCTACTCAATTTCTACAATATTAATCCAATTAATATTTAGTGGGATTAGAATTAAATAATCAATTAATATATTAATCCAATTAATACAAAAATTAATCTATTCAATTTTAACGGTATTAATCTAGTTAATACTTATAATCGTCATTTTAATTCGTTCGAAGTAATCCAGCCAAAATAATATTCTCGTTTAATTTATTTCCCTTAACAAAAATATTCCAAATATTTATGTAGTCAAATTAAATCCAATTTAAATTTTGGGAAATAATTAAAATGAAAACATAAAATCAAAACGGAGTCCCGGATAATCCGGTATCGGGCCCAGCCCATGGACCGATTCAGCATTTTTCAATGATGTAATTTTTTATTTGGCTATGATGAAGACCGAAGACAACCGACCGAGAAGACGAAGAATCGAGACTATAATTTTTATTTTCTTTATTGGGTCATTCGCTTGGCCCAGTACTTAGGAAAAAGTCCATGATCTATATGTTAGTAGTAACTAGGTTGCTATTTACTGTTTTTCATTTTGAATGATTGACAAACATAAACGCGCTTATAAATGAATTAATGTGCAAAGTGTAACATTAATCGCGAAATTCTCCTGACAGACAAACAGACTAAGTCTGAAAAGGTTACGAGGTTTCCTATTCTCCATCAAACTCGTAGAAAATTGATACCCGAGCCAGTGTGCTATGCTTCCCAGTTATCGAGGTAGTACATTTGGTAGAGGTTGATAAATTCTTGAGTGCATTAGATGCCTTCGGTTGGTGATAAATTTCGCCCGTAGAAACATGACAGGTTGTCGGGCGAGATTCAACCTTGTGTCTTTAACAATGATTTCTTCTAGATTGGTGGCATTGAGCTTTTTATCAATTTGATCCACCTATTTCTTGTACTCAACAGTAGATTCATCAAAGACAACATGAGGTGCTTCTTCCATAACTAATGTTCATTTGTAAAAGACTATGTATGCTTTGCTTATTTGAAAGTATTCAATGAAGGGACCATCATCAGTTTTAGCATCAAAAGCATTCAGTTGGGTTTTTCCATTGTTGTGGATAAACTTACAACCAAAAATATAAAAATATGCAGCAGTTGGTAATTTGCCATTTCAAACTTCATATGGAGTTCTACAGTGTCTCCGTACAATCATGCTTATGTTCTGCATACATGATGTGTTGACATCCTCAGCCTAGAACCTTTTGGGGAGATCAGCTTCTGCAATCAATGTCCTGGCTGCTTCCTTAAGGGTTCAGTTCCTTCTTTCAGCTATACCATTTTGTTCTGGCATTCTTACAACTGAATCATCATGTTGGATCATTTTCTGATCACTGAATTCATTTATTGCTTTGTTGAGAAATTCTCCTCCTTTGTCTGATCTGATCCTGATGATAGATAAAGACTTCTCATTTTGAATTCTCTTCATTAGCTCGGGCAGCTTGGTTAGAGTTTCACTCTTCTTGTACAGAAAAACTAGCCAAGTGTATCTTGAGTAGTCGTCTACGACAACTAAGGCATGTTTTCTTCCACTCAAGGTTATTGGATTGAGGGGTTGAAAAAGATACATGTGAAGTAGTTCCAGCACATTGTTGGTTAGAGTAGTAGGTTGTATTGATTTGAGTGAAGTTATGGTCTGTTTTTCTTTCGGACATGCATCACAAAGAGTCTCTTGCTTGAATATTCCTTCTGGGAAACTTCTGACTAGTTTTTGTGCGCTTAGTTTGTTGAGTGCCTTGAAATTCAGATGGCTTAATCTCTTGTGCCATAACCATCCTTTTCCAGCTAGATTCTTTGAACTAAAAGATGTATTGGGTATGCCTGGTTTACAGTCTATCACATAGACATTTCTTCTTCTATGGCCTTGTAGTTTCACTTCTTTAGTTTGGAGGTCAATCACCATAAATTTCCATTTGGTGAAGACTACCAGACTATTCTCATCACAGAACTGGATTATACTTAAAAATTGTGTTTGAGTCCTTTGACATACTGCACTTTTGCTACGACAATATTTCCTCTGTGCAGCTTCCCATGTCCTTTGGTTTGTCCACATGAGCTATCTCCAAAAGTTACATCTGGGCCTCTTTTCTTGGTATAACATGATAATATCTTTTTGTTACCAGTCATGTGTCTTGAGCACCCAGAGTCCATAGACCATTCTTCACTTTCTATTGATGATTCTATGGCTGTTGCACAGTACTACTTCCATCTTATCTACAATCATGTAAAAGAGATTTAGGTACCCAGATCTGAATGGGTCTTCTAGGGTTAGTAGATTTCAGGAAGAAATTATTTCTTCTTTTGTTATGAGAGTTCATCTGATATCTATTATAATGTGCATAGTTATTATTCTTGCATCCTCTATATAGATTGTGCACATGATAAGGTATATGATATGCTTGGTGTGATCCATGGTTAAATCTTGGCTAAGACCAGTTATTAAAGTTTTGAGGTCTCCACACCTTTAGATTGGAAATCTTGGAATACCTTGAGGTTTCCATCTACCTTTCCCTTGATGAAGTCTGTTTTGTGGGAATTCTTGGTAGTAAAACGTTTTTTGAAAGTGTCTAGGTTGTTGATGCTGATTTGGCCATTGCCTAGTCATTTGTCTTGGTTGCTGCCTAGACTGTCTTGGCTGCTGCCTAAACATTCTTGACTGCTGCCAAAACTTTTGACTTGACTGCTGCCTTTTTTGCAAAGTCTCAACACTCGGTACACTGGTTTCTCCCTTTATAAAACTAGTGTTCGAAATTGAGGGGGTATTAGGATCATATCCAAGACCTGACTTTAAACATAGAGGTCTTTGGTTAGTGCATAATTCATCTAATGTTTTTGATGCTTTGAGTGATGTTACTTCTTTAACTTGAGCATCGTTTAGCTGTTTAAGCTTTTTGTAAGCTCAGCCTCAATCTGAGTGAGTGCACCTGATTTTTCATTGTTTAAAATAATTAATTTGTTTATTTCGGTTATGACTATATTGTTCTTATTCCGACTGGTTTTGAAGTTAGATATATCTTGGCTGAGTTTATCTAAATCATTTTCAGCTGCACTTTCTCATTTTCAGCTAAGTATTCTCAGCTGACACAGCCAGATGATCTGTTTTTAGAGTTTCAAAATCTTTCATTAATTGATTGAGAGACCTATGCTAATCAAGATCTCCAGGTATGTCTGAACTAAGACATTCAGAAGGTTGTGGTTTAGATGATATGTCTTCATCAACAGTATTGACCATCAGGCACTTGTAGTCATCTTCATTTTCTGAGAAGAATCCACCACTTGATTCCACAATCTCATGTATATAGTCTTCTTCAATTAGAGCTTTTCTTTTGTCTTTCCTTCTATCAGTGTCTTTCTTTTCTTCTTCTTTCTTCAGGTCAGGACAGTAATATTGAATGTGACCTGTCTTGTGGCAGTGGTAGCATTCCACCTTTCAATTAAAAACTTTTTGGTTTCTTTTGGGATTCTCCGTTCTTATTATATGTTGAGTAATTCTTTTTGAAGTTCCTGAACCTTTGCATTTGAATACCATTTCTTCTTTAAAGTTCAAAGGGCTGGAAGGAATAACTTCGCTAGGTTTATTGTAGGGGACTCGGCTACAAAGGCAATTCCTTTCTCAGCTGGCTCACTGGATGATGAGCAAGGGAGTTCGAACTCAAATGCCTTAAGGTCTAAGAATAGACCTTGGATATTTTTTTTGTTAAGATCATTTATTCCCTCATAACTACAACCTTCATACTCCACTCTAGGGTAAGAGACCTTAAAACCTTTAGTGCCATCTCTTGGTTGCCATTTTTGTGAATCTGGTATCCACATTGTCTATACTTCCCCCATCCTTCATTCTGAAGTTATCAAGTTTTTGTGTAGCAATTAATTACTTGTTTTCTTCGATAAATTCTGTTCCTTCACACATTACAGCTAATGCGTCCCTGATTTCTGTGGCATTTTTGTAATTTTTATTTTCACCAGGTGGCTTTATCAAGGGTTTGATATAGGACATCTCTAGCCTGATTGTCAAGATTGGTCAGCTTCCTTTCATTGGTGGTCAGCTCTGATATGGTCTTGGGAATCTGCTTTGGTTTCCCAGCTGTCATTTCCTCAGTAATGTTTTCCTTCATGTAGATGATAGGACCTTCTTCAATAATTCTACACATGTTGTCGTCGATAGATGATAGGTGTGTTTACATTCTTATATTCCAGAGATCATAATCATCAACAGAGAAAAGAGGGAGTCTAGAGTGCATGTGCTCCATCTTAATATGAAAGATTAGTGAATTATACATAAGTATACGGATCTGGTTCTATGACTACCAAATATGGGGTCGGTTAACCAACCTCTCTCATACCACTTGTAGATCACAAGTGCGTATGGTAAAAGTCTAGGGGGTGAATGGACTTCTAAAACACTTTGCTGAAATATCTGATTTACAAAATTCATTTGTGATGTGTATAGCTAGGTAAACTTAGTTCATCTTTAAACTTAGCTAAAAGTTCAGCTAGGTACAGTTCAGATGTCAGTTGAAGGATAATATGTGGAAGACTTAGCTGGATTTTAATACAACAGTTAAGATGGATGCAACAGTTAAGTATGATGTTTGAAACAGTAAATCACACAACACTTATAGTAGTTTTAGAGGTGGAATAACCCTCTACTATTCCACTTTTCTCCAATCCACTTGGAGATAAATTCACTATAACATTTGATAGTTACAACGAATTAGTTACTACAGCTTTCAACCAGTGAAAATCCTTGGCCGCAGTAACTCCTTCCCTTAGTGGCTTGTCACCTCCTGATTGAAAACTCGTGGATGTATCACAACTCTCAAGTTGCTCATCATCTTCCAATCAAGAACTCGTGGATGTCGCACAACCCAACTTTCGAGAACCTCGTTCAAGAAAGTACCCCTACTCAAAACTTTAAGACAAGAGCGTTTGTTTTCTCCAACTTATAAGAGCTTCTTATGATTTGAATCTTATGATCTTAGCTCTTCACGATGCTTGTAGATTATATTGCTTTCATTTGCTTGATCGCTCGTAAGTGACAATTGCATCGTACTTCTGATCAAGAGTTCTTTAGATATTTATAGTACTTTCTTTGAGATCTTCATAGACGTTGAATCATTTGAACAAATTGATCCATTGGAGAGTGGACTTCTTTGTTTTACTTTTCATCCCTTTTGCACGGCTTGTTTCTTTCTTCAAATCTAACCGTTTGAAGATATACGGTTGTCCTGCCGGTTTCTTTGATTTCTATTATAGGAAGTCTCCAGGGCATGAATCCCGAGGAATATTTTATTCCGCAACTTGCGTGAATCATTCAGATTGTCTGCTTTGCTTTATTTACGTCTGCATGTGATTGTTCGTCTTTATTGACTTTTCAACATTTGCTGACGTGGCTAATTAATATTTGTTGAATTTTGTACATGTATTTTCATGTCCATAATTAGTTGACTGATTTGCCTTGTTCATACTCGGTTGAATAATTGGAAGTTCTCAGTTGATATTTAACTTGGCGATACCTACTGATATTTTGTCTTTGCCAAACCCGGCTGATATACTTTCTTGACTGTACTCAGCTGATATTTTGTCTTTGGTATATTCAGCTGATATTCTGTCTTGGCTATACTCAGCTAATATTTTGTCTTGGCATACTCGGGTGATATTCTATCTTGGCCAAACTCAGCTGATATTTGGTCTTGGCCAAACTCAGCTGACACTCTGTCTTCGCTATACTCAGCTGATATTCTATCTTGGCTATACTGAGCTAATATTTTATTTTGTCTATACTCAGTTGATATTTTGTCTTGTCCAAACTCAACTGATATTTTGTCTTGGCCAAACTCAGCTAAACGAACTTAGCTGAAAAACTTATTGAACAATACTTGGCCTAAATTTAAAAGCCTATAGAAGATACTCATTTGGTTCTTCTTTACAGTGCCAAATACTTAGAGCATACATTTGAATTGAAGTTAATATACATGGATGACGTCATCAAAATATTAAATGTATTCATAACAATTAATTCACGTTATGGTTATCCAAACATATTGTCTATTTATTTAATATTTTAGATAATGTGGTGTGTTGATATCATGCGAAAGATCACATTATCGGTGCCTTATAAAAATAAAAGTTCACAACGTATATAATTGCTAGACAAATTATGTGAAAGGTTCTAGTGTATGCTTGAGATTAGTCGATCTTGACTATTGGCATACATTAGTGTATTTGCATACGTTAAACTAGATCGAAAAAATAGATTCTTCTGTACTGACTGTAAGAAGAACGTAAATCTAGTATAATTATTATTTCTCAATTCTAGTATATAATATTTAATTGTGTATTTATAATAATTATTGCTTAGATTTACCATGGGTGAGTCACAGTTATTGACTCAATATGCTTCATATTCTGGGCAATAATATTATTAATGTGAGAATGGATATATAACTAGAAATCATGTCCCGACTCGTGTGGGTTGATGATGTCCCCTTGAGGAGCTCGAGATTGTTTATTATATTAAACACTACAGATGGACTTAATTTTGATATATAACAAGGTTCGAGTAGCACTACTCTTGGATAAGCAATTAATTAATTAAAGTTGTCAGTAGCTTAAATTAGTTAATGGATATTTGCTATCTTAGAGTCGAGAAATATTATATTTAAATAAGGAACCCAATTTCATATATTGGGATTTAAGTTGGAAGTGCAATATCAATTATTTAGTGGATTTAATTGATATTAGTAAACTCAGCCATATTATAAATGTAACACCCCTAATCCACTCAGAAATATTACAGCGCCGCAGACCCTCTCCGTGAAGATCTACCAGGCTAAATACAAACACAAGATATCACATTACATGTGGACATAGCTAAATAACGAACCATTAGACTGAGGTCTTTCACCACAATCATACAACTTACATATACACATCTCTTTCAGGACTTATACCTATGCAAGAGTCAAATACACTCACAAACTCATACAACAGAAAATACGACAACGGAGAGGACAATACAATGAACGTGCAGAGGGATGAAGTTGGGAGGAAAATATCATTTTATCCTCGTGAAGAAATGAAAGATCAATCCTCATTTTATAATCTGCACAGCCATTACGTACGTTATCAATCAACATTAACGTACGTAATGCTTCCTTACGTACGTTACAGGTTCTTCGTAGCTCATGCAACATCATTCCATAACTCATTGTCTTGCTTCGTATCTTGCATAACGTACGTAATGCATAGGCTATAGCATACATAATACATACGTTGACTTGCTACAGTAAATGTCCATTTAATGTACGTAATACACTACTCATAGCGTACGTAATACCTTGTTGACTTATCTTTTGGCACGCCAGCCGATACCTAGGCTCCACATGGCAGGTATTGATTCCTCTATTCGATTCCCTTCATAAGGTAGGTTATGTACCCTATGTAACGTACGTTACGTCTGTGTCTTAGCGTATGTAAGCTCCTATGCTTAACGTGCGCTACACTTGACAAAGTCCTCTCTGATCAGCCAACTATATCTCACCTGATGCTTTAACGTACGCAACGATCTAATGTTAACGTACGTAACCTTTGGGAATTAACGTACGTAACCTCATATGCTTAACGTACGTTATGGCTTCTATACTTAGCCATTTACACTGATTTAGCTCGTCGTCTCAATATACCGAATACGTATACATGAGACACTATATCCTCAACTGCAATTGTCGACCAAGTACGACAATTATACCAATACAGACATCTCAGTCCTTCATTTATTTTATCCATACTGTACAGATCCACACTGTACAACATAACTCGAATAAAATAATATTAAACAATAGTAGTGGAAATTCTGGATATTACATACTACACCACTTAAAATAAGTTTCGTCCTCGAAACTTGCAATTCGTCATAAAGAAACAAACTGTTCAACCAAAATATCCCAAAACCATCACGACAACGATCAATCATCACCATTAACGAATAACCAAAATAGTATACTGACATATGCGCCAAGTCGATGATCTCCTGTGATACTAGCAAACGACTCCACTGTAAAGCCTAAATACGCTTACAGTCACAATTCCATGAGTCTCAACCAAATATATCATCTTCGGATGAAATAATATATCCGATGTCAAATCCTGTCTGCCTGATTACACAATCAAGTCCTAATCTCGCTACAATCAATAATACAGGATACATCTGAGAAACAACTGCCCAAAACAATGACATAAATCCCGAAACATCGACACAAAATTTGAACGCTCATACGATCATTAACAATGATCAACCAACAAATTAACCGAGAATACCATTGACATGATAAACTCCAATATGATCAATCCAAAGGTCAAAACACAACTGAGAATATCACCAACATGATAAACTCCAATATAACCAACGAATGATCAACGATAATTGAGAATACCTTCACACGGTAAGCTCCAGCACGATGAACATAGAACCACAGAGACAGATATACGGACGAATAAAATTCTCAAAACGTTACACAAATCACATACAATGGATCTCAAAGAAACACACTCGATTGTTGAACATACCCTTCGGCATACGAACAACCAATCACAAACCGACGAACATACTCAATCATACATGGAGTAGGAATGACCAATCATTACTCAAAACAATCATCCTGTGGTCACCATCCCCAAATCCACACTTACAAAGGAATTATTCAAAAATCACTATGGTAAAACCGTACTACTACCATACCAATAGAATCACATAGCACATATGTCCCGGTTTCACAAAACTCGTCGTTCCAAAATCACATTTTGTACACGAATCTACATACGCAGCATATTTCTCTTATCTGATTAATACCGATCATCCATGCATAACCAAACTACCATACTAAAGTTCAAATCTCTTTTCATCGAACCATTCTAATGTGTTATCCAGTTCGTGAGTCACACTCATAACTTCACCATGATATGTACTATACACTAAATGCGTATGTATATCAATCACATTTTCAAAACCAGTTGAAATCATATAGTCTTGTCAAGAATACAAATTTTCGGAAGTTCTTTCAAAATTTCAAAACTCAAAACATAAATTTCCGTATGACAACGAAATCAATTTTGAAAAGTTAAACCGGCTCGCTTGTGTCAATTTCTCGATGAAAATTCTTTTCGAATACACGCGATAAAATGAAATTATGCAAATAATTGACCACATCCATACTCCTGTATACCAGTTCGGCTTGTCACCAAAACCACTGACATTCTATTGGATCACACGATAGAGTTCCAAAATCTTAATGTATAAACTTCGATAAAAACTCCTTTCCCACATATAACTCGCAATGTCGACCATTATCCCATCCTGGATCACCTCAACTTATACTATGATAAAACATTGAATAATCAACAAATCAAATATATCGAAAGACTAACTGTGATACTGGCACATGTCTCAACTCTAGAAAATACTCGACATAGGTATTTTCAAACAAACATTTTGCAAACTCAGTTCAACTCGAGAACACAACACATCTCTATCCGAAGAAACATGTTAATACCATTTGGAAAACTATACAACAACCCAGTACCACACTTGTAAATCACATAACGCACAAGCCCGAGTGAACAACAAAACCCAGGGCTCTAATATTCGTCAATCGACAACTCGAATGACGTGACCAAAACACGACTCAACTCGACCCGACTGCCTAGGTTTTCTCAACCTAAGCTCCGATACCATATTATGTAACACCCCCAGAGCCATCTAGGAATATTACAGTGGCGTGGGCCCCGAGATAGAACCCACAAGGCTAAAGGAAATTTTCGCAAACATTTACAAACGCCCAAGAGGCTAATGACGGTATTATTTTTAAAATATCCAAAGACTATATAAAATCCGTTTACCAAAACCATCGTAAAATCTCACTGAAACCACAAGGCCCGAAATGCAAAAATTCAACAGTTTAAAAACATATATTAAGCTATCGCTTACGCGTACCGATAGAATAGTTTAGAAAACGATTGCCAAAGTAACCTAAGTTACTAGATACCAAAAGGCCATTTAAAAATACTCACGCAGCGGAAAAGACAAACAATTAAAAATACTCTAGCAGCGGAATACAACAACTGATCGGGAAACTCAATTCACAAGTACATGCCCTAGACAGTATCCTCCGGGAAGCTCATCTCTTCACGACCGCTACAAGCTTGATATCTCAAGGACCTAAAAAAAAATCCCACGATGGGGTCAACCATAATATCCAACAATGATAACAATCACATCACGTCAATAATTACATACCAATGGAAATATTAAGTAAGAATACGACCAATGTAATCTTACCATCTTAACTTTACCAAAATTCACAATTTGTATCCTTAACAACACAATAAGCTCATACCTAAACATCTGTACTGTATCTCAACAATACCCAAGGTCTCAAAACATCATCACAACTCGCGATATGGAAATTATACCAACTCTGGCCAATTCAATCCATTGGATAACATCAACAAATTCCAATACGATAATCGATTATCCATCAAAGACAAGTACCAAAAAGGAAATACGGAACATACCTCAGGATATGTAATGCCACGAAAATCACGTCAGTCTAATCCGAGATCATATCAATACCACATACGGACATGGTCCTAACACAAGACCTACAAATGCATATTCGTATGACAACGCCAATATGCTCACATCAATAACAACAACATATACTTATGAAAATCCGATGATCCATCGCACATAGCATAGGTCCCAAGATGATCCTGAAAGACCAACACGGGGTGGATAACCCATAATATACATATGCACAACAACAACACATGGGTAATCTAATGATCCAGCACAGCATAGATCCCAAGATGATCCCGTCAGATCAACACGAGGTGGATAAACCCGTCCAATGATCCAGCGCACGCTAGCATAGATCCCAAGATGATCCTTTCAGATCAACACGAGGTGGACATACGACAACAATGCACAAAAGCATATTAACAACAATACACAAATGCATGAAAACAACAATACACGAATGTATCACAAAATGATCGACACGAAATGACAAAAATGATTAGAGTACTTGCCCCGAGTCCTTCGAGAGCAATCTCAATGTCTAAACCATCATGAACCATTATCCTCAATATTCGACGGTCCAAAATATCACGGACTGCAGATAATTCATATCTTCGTCTTTATCACAATGTATCCTCGATACCCAAGTATACCAATAACAAAAGTAAATCATATACATTATGATTTAAATTCCCAAAATCCGAAAATGACATACAATCTCAAATCTCCAGTGTTCACAATTATAATCATTGCTATACGAATTATAAACGAATGAAACGGAAACCATTCATTAAATATCATAGACTGTGCAAGTAATAACTTGGCTCGACACCGATGAAGCCGCTACTAATTCCTTGTCTTCGTCTACAAGCTCCTCGGCCCTAGCCAAAGCAATTCACGAATATTCTAGAACACGACCGCAACACACTTTTCTAGTTGACGGTTATAACCAACGAACAATGATCACAACCTATTAAAGTAATCAATTAACACAAATTCGATAATAATCAATTCCCTATATAACCAATCAATCAAACTCAATGGCTCAACGATTCCTCGATCATATACAAACCCAAATAGTATAACTCAAACCATTACGAACTCATATCCATAATACGAACTGAAATCCGATAATTAACAATCAATATAACCGATCAACAAACCCAATGATTACATAATATCTCGATTAAACACAAGTCCGAATAATCCAACTCAACCAATTAAGAATTCACAAACACAATACGATTACATATATGAATGTAAAGGAAATCATATTCGATGATCAATCACAATCTTTCTGGATTCCAAATTGTTATCATGATTCGTATTTCGTCAAGAACATACGAATTCTACCACTACAATCACCATAGCATTGGTCTAAATCATCAACTCCATGATTATACTTAAAAACCATCATATATCTTATCAAGTTTCCCTCTTTGAAGTGATATATATACCAAGAACATCAAGAACACCATGATTCCATAATCATGATTATAACAAATAACATAATCGAAGACATAAATCATCTTATTCTCCAACATACAATTCACATAGCCTCAAGAATCACAATAATACCACCTTAACCATCATCATACGAATCATTCATCAACAATAACATTAAAATCCGAATTCAAGGTGTAGAGTTCAGCAACATACCTCAAGAACATGAATAACACAATCAAACTCTTCAAGAATCATTGATATCTTCATATCCAAGCCTCTAATCCATGTTTCCAAGATCATAATCAAGATAGAAGAGGTTAAATCTCACTAACATATGCAGAGGGACGAAGTTGGGAGGAAAATATCGATTTATCCTCGTGAAGAAATGAAAGACCGATCCTCATTTTAAAATCTGCACAGCCATTATATATGTTATCAATGAACATTAACGTACATAATGCTTCCTTACGTACGCTGCAGGTCCTTCGTAGCGCACGTAACATCGTTCCAGAACTCACTGTCTTGCTTCGTATCTTGCATAACATATGTAATGCATAGGCCATATCGTACGTAATATATATGTTGACTTGCTACAGTAAATGTCCATTTAATGTACGTAATACACTACTCATAGCGTACGTAATACCTAGTTGACTTATCTTTTGGCACGCCGGCCGATACCTGGGCTCCACATGGCAGGTATTGATTCCTCTGTCTGATTCCCTTCATAACGTACGTTATGTACCCTATGTAACGTACATTACGTCTGTGTCTTAGCGTATGTAAGATCCTATGCTTAACGTGCTCTACGCTTGACAAAGTTCTCTCTGATCAGCCAACTATATCTCACCTAATGATTTAACGTACGCAACGATCTAATGTTAACGTACGTAACCTTTGGGAATTAACGTACGTAAGCTCATATGCTTAACGTACGTTATGGCTTCTATACTTAGCCATTTACACTGATTTTGCTCGTCGTCTCAATATACCGAATACGTATACACACCTATATCTTCAACTGCAATTGTCGACCAAGTACGACAATTATACCAATACAGACATCTCAGTCCTTCATTTATTTGATCCATACTGTACAGATCTACACTGTACAACATAACTCGAATTAAATAACATTACACAACAGTAGTATAAATTCCGGATATTACTCGAAGAACCCTCAACTTATTGAAAACCACTTAAGGACACAGCCCAAAGATTATCTTGCAAAATACAAACTCGATCACAAAACACAGGGTCCACGAACCTATGGTCAAGATACTTGCCACGAACCTCGAAGCCTCCTTGAGACATACCTGATTTAGATAACCCTATGATCACACTCGACCCGTACTAGCAAGGATGGATCCCGAAAGTTCAACGAACCCTACCCGGTGGAACATCACTCTACAATAATCAAACATCAACAAGGAAGTACACTTTCCCAACAACACCGAATGGCAAAACCTCCTTACAAAGGAGTCACAACCAATATCACACAACATCACATACTCATCAATAAGCACTCATATCCACACACACCCCTTGCCGAAAGGATATAATTTTAAGACCACTAGCGATATAGTCGCACACAAGAGTATCACACGAAAACAAGGTATTTCAATATACAACACTAGCACACATTCTCAGAACGACACATTCGTTCACAAACACATGGGTTGATTTTTTTGAAGAAAACCTTTATCGAGATACCGATTCCTTTGAAAGTTCATTAAAAACATTAAAATTGCACATATAGTCAATTACCAACTATTACATCTTTGACACACGAAGCATATGGATAAGATACTTGCCTCAATTAGAATGATAGAAAAAACGTTAGACGTAAGGACTTGCGGTCTGAACTCCCTTCAATGATTCCTTCCTAGCACAACACAATACTAAATAAAGCATAATACTATGGAAATGGAAGGAAGCACCCTAAGTTCTACCCTTAGGGATAACCGATCGAACACTACGGAGGTGAAGTTGCTCATACACAATTACCGGATGAAAACTTAGAATTTAATCCGTAAACTTAAAGGAAAAAGGGATTATGATTACAACATCATAATCTAGCACAAATCAAAGCTAAAACAGACTTAAAGGATGAAATAACAAAGCCCTAATATTTTCAAAAACTAGGGTTCTAGCAATATTACCTCGATTCGGACGGTAAAAAATGATTAGATGATGTTAAATCCACACAAGGAACTCAAAATTATTTATGGATGATGATATCAGACCAAAATCCACGCTTACACACCCTCAAGATCGCCCAAATCGCTGGAAGGAAGAAAGGAGAGGAAGAAATGACGAAAGTTGACCTCTGCAGTACTATATATACTGTCAACAATTAGCGCGCGCTATGGGCATGTGTAGTGTGCGCTATCGGGCTGAAAAATGCAGTCCAGAACCTTCTGTCAGTCTCCGTTTGCGCGTGCTAATCAATGCATTTGCGTGCGCAAATGAGGCAGTCCAGTAAAGGACAGAATGCTCTGTCCCTAACAGTTAGCGTGCACTACTAGATGCATTAGCATGCGCTAATTATACACTATATGGTAACAGTGTAGTCTTTGCTATTTTGACCATAACTCCTTCATTCGGATTCCGATTGATTCACCGTTTGAACCATCGGAAAGCTAACTTGATGATATATCACACTGTACTGTTTCAGAATTTTTGTGACTTTATAAGTACCGGTGGTGATCTTACAAAATCGACCCAATTGCACAACAACGATACTCCTCGACAAAACAACGATCATTCAACATGCAGCGCAACACGGACACCACAAACGATCCAAATCGGAAACAAATAAATAACAAAGAACTACATAAAGAAAATCTTGGGTATTACAAGAAATGGCTTAACATGGAAGGTTGAGTTATACTAAGAGTCTAACCCTAATCCTCCTTAAGGGAGTAACCCAAATCCATGACACATAATGGGGCGTCCGATTTTATAACACACATACACAAGATTTTGATTTTTTGATCAAATGTTTAATTGTAAATCTTGACTTTTGTTCTACAATTTAGATAACACATTAGTTTTTTTTAAATATCAAAAAGTATTAAGAAAATATAGAGAAAAATCATGAGTACCTTGGTGATACAAATCGACCAATCCAAAAGGGTCTCAAGCAAGATTCGGTAGCTCGTTCCCCACACAACATCCGAATTAAGGCGGGAATATACTGTAGAAGATTTTTTCGGAAGAGATCAAGAACAACCACTTAGATTCAAAGGTAAATATCCTATGATCTCAATCTAGATTAGAATATTTGTTTTCACCAATAAAATTATCAAATAAATAATAATAGTATTTAAAATGCTTATTAATCTTAGTAGTTCATTAATTAGCATGCCTAAATAGATCTTGTGCTTGTAATATCCTGAATTTTAGGAATACATACGGACTAAATATGAGACTTGTAAATTTATTTGAATATATTGGAGATACATTTCTGGTCTTGGAACATTTAAAATAAGAAAGGGATACCGGAAATGTTAGTAGAAACAAGATTGGACATTTTCTCGAAGGTGTCGTGGACAAGTATCAACTTTGAAAAATTACCACGGATTTTTCGGATATTCGAAAATTCTGAAAATTAACAGTATTATATAGATTTGAGTTAGCTTTCTATTGGTTCAAACAGTGAGTCAATCCGAGTTTAGATGAGAAAGTTATGATCGAATTAGTAAAAACTATTTTCAGAACTTTAGTTCCGTCAACGAACATTCACCCGTGCAGTGATGTTACAGACATAATTCATAAAAATCCAACCGTCGGATTAATATGTAATTTCGACAGTCAGTTGTAAACACCGTAAAGTCTATTTTGGACGGTGGAGATTGGATTTGGATGTACAATGTGACCGTAATAATTAAAAGAACGAGAGGTTCCTGTTTTTCGGATTCATATTGAGAAGTTTCGGTATGTTATAGATTTCCAAAGATTTAACCGTTGGATTGTACTGAATTTTGGATATGTTATTTAGCAAATAGTTTTATATAATATGAACGGTGGAGATTATATTTGGATTTTGTTAGTAAGAGTTATGGCTCTCGGACTGTAGTTGTGTTTTGAAGGATGTGTTTTGTCCCACATCGGTTGAGAATAAAGATGAGAAGCGTTGCTTACGCTATAAGAATGTATTTTTATCCCACATCAGTTGGGAACAAAGGGGAAAAGCCTTCTTATTCTATATAAGGAGTCTTGATGTCTTTCTCACAAGTACACCCAAGTAATACACTTTAGTCTTATTTGATTCAAATTAAATTCCTTTCTTGTATTCTCTTTAAAGAGAGTGGTGAGAAGGGTGAGAATCATGTAGACTTGTAATAGTGCAGGATTGTCGAGTTAAAAGAAATAAATTCTATATGATTGTAGTAATTTATCATATAGTGAAGTCTCTTTTGAGTGGATCGTGGTTTTCTTCCTTATTTGGAGTTCCATTTTCGGTGGAGCAGCCGTGATTGAATAGCTCGATGAAGGGCAAGACGTAGTCCGATTTTACTTACTTTTGGACAGCTTGTTTCCAACTCATGGTCCTTCATTTTTACTGGTTGGATCGTGCATTGGAGTTCTATGTTGTGAGTTATTGCTGCTGCACGTTGCTGGGCAGATTCAGCTTCATTGTATTGACATTGAGGCAAGTTATTACTTGTACAGTTATAGTGTTTCGATAAGTAATTTCAATTACATATCATAAGTATTATGTGTTATATTGCATATTGACGAATGTATAAATGGAATCTTGTGAGGATTGTAGTATACAGTAGATGTTGTTGATGATATTTGGATATTCTTGGTCGATGAGGTGCGTTTGGAAGGAATCCGAATAGAGGTATGTTTTTTGTGGTAATCGTACATGAATCCGAATAGAGATATATTTTTGTGGTAATTGTAAATAGAAGATTGCGTATGGTTAAGTATTCGTTATTGAGGTATTATACGGTATTGTTGTGATATTGGGATTTTGACGAGAATCGTTGGATAAATCGGGAGTGGTAAGGTTATAGTTTGTGGTTATCATTCTCACGATGCATGACATATGATTAATTATATTTATGTATTTGCGGTTATTTGTCGGGCATTATGGTTGACCCCGCTGTGGGACTTATTTTTCAGTTATTGGAGATTTGATAGAGCGGTCGTGAAGAGACGAGGATCCCGGATGATACTGGCTATGGCATATAGTGGGGAATCGTGTATTGACTGTTTATTTATTCTTGATGTAAAATATATTTTCGAACTGTATTTTATCCGCTGCGTGAGTTCGTTCAAAATGACTTTCGGTATTTTGCAAATTGAGTTTTATTTCGTAAAATCGATTCCCTAAATCGAGTTTTGGCATTTTGGCCTTGAACGTTTTATGACGGTTTGACAAATGATTTTGTGAGTTTTGGAAAATACTACCGTCACCGGCCTTTTGGCATTTTGAACGTTTTTGAAAATGATTTTTAGCCTGGTGGGTTCCGGCGCGGAATCCACAGCGTGTAATATTTCCGGGCTGAACCGGGGGTGTTACAGTGCTCGTGGATGCATAAAATGTATTATCAAACTTATTCCAAACTTCACCTACCTTGCATTTTATTTCCAGCAAATGGTATCAGAGCTAATTTTTAGGCATTAATTTTGGTGATTAATTGCTAGCAATTTAAATATTCATATATTATGATATTGGAATATTTTGTTAGAAGTTATCTCGCAGGGAAATATGATCCGATACAGCGGATAATGTTATAGTCTTGTTGGGTGACTCTTCTGCCTTCCTTCACCTGTCTATATCATACTCAAAAGCTATGAGATCAGAAAAGAGGTCAAGTGTATATATATTACTTAGATTTCAGGACAAAAACGTAGTTGTTGTCTTAATGTTCCTCGAGTATGCAGAGATCTAAAATTTTAAGGTTTTTCTACTTTGGGGAGTACTCTTTGCCAACTACTCCAAGTTCAGTGACAAATATAGTCAGTGAATCCGAGGTCAAGATCCTCAGAGTTCATGAAGATCTCATTTTGAAGTAATCACATCCTTGAGACCGATTTAAAATTTTATTTTCTTTGGAAAGCCCATTGATTCATAAGTCATCTTGATTTTATCCCATATTGCCTTGGCTGTCTTACAGCTTTTTACCGTAGAGAATGCGCCTTTGCCAAGAGTGACAAATATCATATTGTTGACGACATTTATTGGGAATAGTGCCCAAGGACATTCGATGTGACTAGATTTGTAATTATTACATTTAAATGATATCATATATTACTCGTTGATTATTATAATATGTGCATGTTTTAATATTATAGTAATCGAATAATATTTATTCATGAATAATAAGATTATTCAAATATCCCTGGTCCAGTCACGCAGAGTGGAGACTCAACTGATTAATATACTAGTATAAGTTTAACTGATAATCATTGGATGATTATGCGCATGTACGGATCAAACTTATGGGTATTGGTTGGATAACGTAATACTGGAAAGAGCCGCATTGCGATCACTGCATGAAAATGTCCTAAGTGAATCCCAATATAGTAGTATGTCGGTAAATCCTTGAACCTGAGATTATCATAGAGTCCAACAGGATAACTGCTATGCCTTGACTTAATCCAACATCATTTGGAACATGATGATCATAAAGGTTAGCGATCGGGTTTAGTGGGAGTCATATAGAGGGAAATGAATAATTAGGATGGGGATTTGTCCTCTCTTTAGGGAGAGATATATCTGCTGGGCTCCTCGATAAGTAGGACTGAAGGAAATGCATGGTCGTGCCAAATGAAGAGCCATTTGATTCAATCAGTCTACTGAAGATCAAGAAAGCATTTGAACATAATAAGTATGACAATTTCCATGACTTAGTT